>OX422210.1:596334241-597642669 GCA_949130495.1 Sambucus nigra | reverse complement strand
ATGTATATTATTTATTTTATTTAACGAGGCGGGGTATTACAGGAAGAACCCCACCAATGTCACCGAGATAAAGAGTTTTCTCAGAATAACAGGTTATTTTTGTCGTTTCGATGAAGGATTTTTCCTAATCTCTATCCCCTTACTAAAGCTAACTTGGAAGGAAATACCATTTGTATGGATTGCCGAGTGTGAATAAGCATTCCAAATCTTAAAGAACAAATTAACTATGCCCATCTCCTAACCCTACCTTCTAGTAATGTAAGATATGATGTATACACCAATGCCTCGTTGTAAGGTCTAGGTTGTGTCTTGAAGCAAAAAGGAAAAGTAGTGGGGTATAGATCTCGACAATTAAAAATTCATGAATGTAATTATCCTCTTCATGACCTTGAGTTAGAAGTTATGGGATTTGCCTTATATATATGGCATTCTTATCAATATGGTGAAGAATTTCAAGTCTTTTCAGATCATAAAAGATTAAAATAAATCTTCCCTTGAAAGAATTTGAATTTAAGACATAGGATATGGATGGAATTTTTAGAAGATTATAGGTTTAAGTTAGACTATAATCCGAGAAAAGGGAATGTTATAGTAGACACTTTAAGTCGTAACTCCACTGGTAGACTTCACACCTTAATCATCTATGATATTCTGCTACCATAAAGAAGTATGATCTTCAACCAACCCCACCTTTTTCAAAATTCTCCAACAGAATTACTTATCTGGACGTGAGAAAGAAAATTCTAGGACAATAACTCCAAGATCCTTTCGTAATGAAACAGCAAGCCCAAAATGGAACTTGAGATGATAAGGAAGCGGGCTTAGGATTTTGAAAATAGGTTTTATATGCCCGATGAATCATCCTTATGGGAAGAAGTGTTATAAGAAGCTCGTCGCTCTAAATTCATGATACACCATGGAAGCTCCAAAATGTATCATGTATTGAAGAAAAAATATTGGTGGCCAAATATGAGGAATGACATTGAGAACTTTGTAAGAAGATATCTAACTTCTTATCAGGTAAAGATTTAACACCAGTGTCTTGGTGGAGTACTCCAACCTCTTCCAATTATGAAATGGAAATGGGATCATATAACCATGGATTTTGTTAGTGAGCTACCTCATACGTCCCAAGGATAGAACTTTATTTTGGTGAGAATATATTAACTCATTAAATTTTCCCATTTTCTTCCAGTAAAAACTGTAGAATCCTTCCAAAAACTCAATAAACTCTACTGTCGAGAAATTATCTGATTATATGGAATTCCTTTTTCTATAGTTTCAGACTGAGATTCTCATTTTGTAGATATATTTTGGCAAGCACTTCAATCCTCAATGGGTATCGAACTTTATTTGAGTACCGCATTTTATCGAGAGACAGTCAATCTGAATGCACGATTCAAACAAATGAAGATATTTTATGAGTTTGTTCTTTAGACATGTCTAACAACTGGAGTGAACACTTATCGTTAATTGAGTTTTCATATAACAATAGTTACTAGTCAAGTATTAGAGCTTCCTAATTTTGGATGAAAATCCGAATTTGAAATAATTCTTAGATTTTTAAAAGGACTTCAATTATTTGAAATTTTTTAGTTTGGTTTATGATATGGATTTGTATTCATCTAATGTCGTTGTTGATTCATATTCTTGTAATGTCGTTATTTATTTATCATAATTCAATGCTTTGTTTTATATATTATTATTAGATGATAATTTAATGCCTTACTCATTTGGATTTGATCAGTTTTTGGGGATTTGAATCAATCTTTGTTAGTTAGTTAGTGAATATTTTAATTTGGATTTTAATCAATTTAAGCATTATTTGAAATAATTCTTAGTATGGTTTATAATAAATGTCGTTGTTAGTTTATTATGAATATTATCTAACAATGTTAAATTAATTCATTATTTATATTTCTAAATCATATTCTCATATATATGTTTATACTAATAACAATTTTTTTAGGCCAGGGAAACGATGACTAGGAAGGCTCATCTAACATTAGGCCTTGATGGTGGGGAAAGTTAGGGAGCGTAGTGGAGAACAAGATGGCCTTACAAGACAAGGCCATGGAATTGGATAAAATGATTATTGGCCCGGGGTACACTGATTGGAGGAAGGTGTTGTAATGCCCCTTACTTTTGTGTATTTTTTTATATTAAATTACCGGATGTGTGTGTGATTTAATACAATTGAGAATTAAATCGAGAACTTAACATAAATATTAATTTGGGTAGAATAGTTAATATTTATGCAAATTATACATTTACTAGTGTGATATGGTAAATATAACATTGTTGCATGCAATTACGTCGTATGTGTGCATTATCGATGGGAATTAGTTATTTCTCAACCGCGGCATATTTGAGTGAGTTATGTGAGGTTGGGAGATGATATTTATATTCAAAGTCTCGAATGATAATTTAGAGTGTACGATTGATCTCGAAAGGGCCGAGAAAGTCAAAATGACTACCCGGGTGTTTTATTTGGGTTTCAGAGTCTTTTTAGGTAGTTAAACTCAAATTGGGGTATACGAGTCATTTTAAGTGTGTATTATTATTTAAAGTTGGAGTTAACAGAAAATGGGTTATTAGGAAATCTTATTTTGAGGGAAAAATTGTTTAAGAATGAAAGAGAGAACAAAGAAAGAAGAGAAAGAGGATAAAATCTTAGAGCCTCGGAAATTTTCGGTCAAATTCACAACTTTGAGGAAGATTCAGACTCTACATCTTTGAGGCAAGTAATTTAACTTGCTAAATGTTTATGTGTGTGAGTTATTTCATAATTTGTGGATAAATTATGGTGATATTGTATAGATATGATAAACCCTATATTTTTGTTTTGAAATCTAGCTTTTGATGAGTATGTATGTGTTTAATAGTGTAAAAATGGTTGGGAGTTTACTTAGGTTGATCTATGATGTTAAAATTAGGTAGAAAAGGGGTTTTGAAATGTAGGAAAAAATCTCGTAGGATTAGAATCTGAATAGGCCGGATCGGTTTGGTTGCAGACCTCGAATCGGTTTATTTTCGCAGTGGACCAGTTCATTTTTAAAGGTTATCAGTTCGGTTCACCCTTCTCAGTATAGAGGATCGGTTCATTTTGGGAACCTACGGTTTGGTTCGATTTAGTTAGATTTCTAACTCTTCTATAACTCCTTTCCATTTGGGTTTGGAGCTTGGAAACCCTCTATAATAATACGATAAACATTTTTACGAGTTTAAAAAGGTAGGATAAGGTTATGACATAATGCTTGGAGAGACATCGGGTCAATTATTAAGGCATATTTGGGAGTTTGTTATGCCGATTTCAATCATAAATTCTCCTACTGATAGGAATTTTCTTAAGGATGGATACGGGCTAGTAGAGAGAGGTATTGTGTCCTGCGAAGTGTTGATTTGGTAACTATTTATGTCATATGTGTGCTGAATGATAAAGGTTCAAGTGAGCGCTTGAATCATAAAATGAATTGGGAATAATTATCTGGATTATCGGCTAGTGTAAGGTGTGTATATACATGTAGCCAGGATTAATGATATATACATTCGGATATAAGATGGTTTGTATATATGATGTGTATATATATCTTGTGTGAATGATATATACATATTGTGTGGACATGCCCCTCTAATGCTATCATGGGAAGTTGCGCGATGTGTGTGAGGCCCCTGACTTGAGGAGCAGGGAGTGTATAGTCCCCAGGTCATAGTATCGATTTATTGTGTGACATTTATCAGGGGTAAGAAGTCTTGGGTATGATTCGTCTTATTTTTGGTGAGGAACTATTGTCGTTTCCCCTCTATTTTTATTTAGTTTATACCAAGTCAGTGTGAGAGTCCGACCGCTGGTAACCCAGGCTGGTATGTGAGTAATTCCCTGAAAGATGATAGCATTGTAGAGATCCCATCTATTGAGTTAAAGCTCTGACGGATGGTTAGTATGCATATGTTATGTTTGTTATGTATGTGTACTTGGTAGCGATGATTTATCTTGTATAATAGTGAGAATAAAATTATACAGATTTGGAAGTAATATGTAATATGTTATATAAATAACTAGGGATGGTTAGTATGCATATGTTATGTGTGTAAGAGGGTAATTTAGATAAGATGGAGGCGTAACCCCTTTGAAGTATAGTAATGATAAGTTAATTAGCCAAAACCTTGGATTAGTGATAGAACATACAAACACAAACTCAATGAAGATGAAACTCAGTTTAAACTCATAAATCTCTCGTGTATAACTCAGAAGATAGTAATGAACTTATAAGTAACTTAGCTAGAGGGAGAGAGAAGTAAGAACCCTAGATAGACCTTGGTAGGCAGGCAAACACACCAAACACTCTCAAGAATCTCTGTCACGTATTAAAAGCTTCGTAATAAATGACAATGGTGAATGAATAAGACCTATGGTTTATTAAATAACTCTCTCTGATGTGTATTCGCTCTATCAATAACTTCTTAAACTCTAAAAAAATCATCCATCCTCAAGGGTGGTTGGGATCCTTAAATTGCCCCCACACCGTCCCTGAGGAAACTCAGTCATTAAAGAATATGAAAGACATCCCTCATACTTTATGTCACAGTATTAAATACCTGATGCACTAGTTGTCCCCACGTCATAAACATTAAATGGCAAGACATGCCTTTTGCCTAACCACTGTGTGTCAGGGGGCTGTTGTCGTAGAGGTGGCTCACCAACTGCCTGACATCCCCAAATACCACAGTGGTTTACTCAAGTGCAGGTCTGACATTGCCTAGCTGGTTAGTGACATCAGATAAAGTGGATGTGACATTAAGTAGAGGGTTGTTTGGCTCATAACTCAACGCCCGATGGCACTCCAAGATGCTCCGCCCGAGGTTCTACGGTAAGGGTCCTTCGGTGTTTTACCAGGTGTATCTAAAATGGTCGAACAAGTCCCAACAGTTCCTCACTTCTCAATCCTCCAAATCAAGTCCCTCTAAAGTTCCCACATTGAGGTCATTCGATAGAGCATGAAAGCTCTCTCAGGCCCTGCCAAGCCTGGTCTCTAGCGAGTACCGTTTGACCTCACATTAAAACTCCTTATCATTTTTGTTACATAATTACAACCGTTATAGCTTACAATCAATACAAACAAAGGTACAATATGACTAATATATTAAGCTAAAATACAAGTTGTCACGCTGAGCTGCCTTGCTTGAGCTACCACGCTGAGCTGCCACGGTGCCTTAATCCCCAGAACACTGTTGCTAATGTGGAATTACCGTTAATCTAAAAATTACCTTTAATCCCCCTCTACATTTGCCCCTTTGTGGAGAGATTTATTGGAACAAGAAATGTCTACACGAAACTTCTCAAACCGATGAACATTCTTTGCGTGAAAAAAATTCTGGCCTCCTTTCCTCGTTAGAACCATAGCGTTATAATCTATAGGAAAAAATAAAATTCTCCTCGATGTACCTGAGCCAAAGCATTACGACTTATTGGGGATTTGACGAAGGGACATCGCCACTTTTTCCTCATACTGAACCTCAACCGTTCTAGCCTTTCATTATTTTGAAATTCTCCTGAAAGGCCTACTAACCCTCTCAAATACTCGGTTTAATTCTTGGTAAGTGAAATTCTCCCTTGCAATGCTTCGCTATGTTCGAAAAAGTGGAAATTCTCCCCGATGTAGCTGAGTCATCATTTGAACGACGTTTGAACTTGTGGCGAGGGGACATCGTAGTTTTTTGAACCGTTTGGACATCTGTTCCTTTGGGAGTTATAAGATGTGTCTGACAAAAATTTTGGCGCAAAAAATAAATCTTGCTGAAGAAGGCAACCCTTTATGTTCCCTATGTGTCACTCCGTAAATCACGTAGCACTGTCTTTTTAGCTATCAAAATACTTCTCGAAGTGCCACGTGTTCATTTGAAATGATTATAGGCGGCCTGTAATACCCCGTATTTTTATGATATTTATTTATGCGATTAATTGAATTAAATGTGTATTAATTGGAAATTAATCCGGATAAAAATACTAGCGAGATGTGAGTTGGTATTTGATTTTAATGAGTATATATGGCTATATATGAATATTGAATTATGACATTTGTCGTGATATTGAAATACGGCAATTTGGAAATTTTGTTGGGACGCGTGTGACAGTCGCGTCAGGGATATGATTATTTAATTAAAAAGTGAATTTTATTTATATTGACTGTATGGTCGTTTTGAGTGCGCCAACGCGTCCGGAAGGGTCAAAATAGTCAGAAAACACTAGCCGGGAGTTTAGTTTGGGTCCCGGGGCATTTTTAGGCCATACCGACAACTTAGAAGAGTATTTTAGTAATTTTGGAATTTTGGGAATTAAAACCCACGAAAATTAGAGTTAAAAATCTGACTTAGTCTTAACCCACTAAGCCATTTCCAACCCCAATCTAGGTAGTGGGCTACGGGAGAAGTTTAGAAACCTTAAAGTTGCCAAAAACCAACCTCCACCTCCATTATCATCCTTAGAGAAGAAATTTGTAGAGAGAGAAAGAGGAGAATTCTGCAGAGAGAGAGAGAGGACAATTAAACCTTCAAGATTCAACCTCATATTCAGAGAAAGATTAGATGCAAGTGGTTTAATTACATATTTTGCAAAGAATGTTTCTTCCATGCGTAGGAAATTTATGAAATTGTATTGTTCTTGGAGAATAATTAAAGACCCATTGAATTGGAACTAGAAAATTACATTTTTAATAAGGAGATTGCATGTAGAATTGTGTTAGGGTAATTATTCTGATAGAAATACATCTTGTATATCATCAAAAACGGATTTAATTATAACTATGGAAGACTTTAAATTTCTAGGGTTCATGTTCTTGAAAATTCGGGAATATTAGAGAGATTTGATGATTAGATGTGATTTGGGATAATTAGACCCCATATAAAGGTTGTAATACGAATTTAATATTTTTAGAAACCTTGAAACCTTGTTGGAATGACCTTTAGATGAGATTAGAGGTCAAGAAAAGTTGGAAAAATGTAATAGGAATTTTCTGGGCTCAAACTGTCACCTCGTTAGAAGGCCTGCCCAGGTCGTTCGAACGAGCTTCTAACGAGTTGACAGTTTGCCTTCTAACGAGAGGGATGTTCATTCGATGTCTTTCGTTCAAACGAGATCTCGTTAGATGCCCAGTTCGTTCGAACGAACTCTCGTTCGAACAACCTCGTTCGAACGAGACTTCTAACGAGCTGACAGTTTAGGCTTTTTGGCCTGTTTTGATTTCGCGTGTCCCGTAACCTTGTTTAATTATAGAGATAACTTTCCCTTGATGATAAATTGATATAGTTGGGATATTTTAGATATATTGAGGAGTAAAACATAGAAGTGTGATTTAAATTGAATGGAAATTGTGGAATAGGACGTGAGTGACTATTACGATGCGAGAATTATTGACGGCTTAAATAATTGAATTTACCGGGAACATATTAATTGTGTAACATTATAAGTGGGTACGAGAATGAGAAGTGTACCACAAATAAATTACGGTGATTACTAAGATGTGTGTATACTTAGTATATGTATATGATTTTATGTGTATGGCATACCTACCATACTTGCTATCACGGGAGGTTTACGTTCGCTTAGGGCCATCCAATCCTTGTGTTGCCCGGATTTAGATTGGTACCTCGAGAACATAGGTCAGAGAAGGACTTATTGGGATGTTAATAAGTCTGCTGATCGTGGGAGCGTAGGTATGTGCGTGACCCATGTGATGTGACTGTGTTCGCCTCCATTGTTTGTGATTTGCTATTATCTGAGACCGATTCCTGAGAGATTCGGAATGCGTGATCCTTATATACGTGATGTACTGGGATGGATAGCAGAGTATGTGTGCACCGCAGCTTAGTCTCGGGGTGCTTGTATTGTATATTTATGACGTGAATAATATACACTTAAATAAATGAGAACTTTCATGTTGGTATTGTGAGTATAAATACGAAAACGCTTTGAGTAACTATAAAGGGGTAACCTGTAATGAATTGTATTTCTAATAATCGAGAATCCGAGTTTAATTAAAGCCCCCTATTTAGTTGATAACGCTAGAATCCATAATAAGAATCGAGTAGTAAGGGGTAGAACTTATTATGGTTTGGTTAGATATGTTACTTAGATGGGTACGGTACGTTAGGAGTGCACAAATTAATCGAGAGGTGAGTATTTCATGTGAGTGCACGTCCTAACATGTATTTTGCATTCATTGTTTTAATGTCATTAAAGCACTTGCTATTTTTCAAATACTCTCCACTTTCGGGCTCTGACCCGTTTGCTTTCAAATCTATTTTTGTAAAAACCATTTTTAGGTGCCCAGCCACAAGGACACCATGCTTAGGATTCTCATTCAGGTGACGAGCTGTAGCTGTTTGTGGAAGTTGCAGGACTTTGCTAGTAGACGCTTCATCTATTTTGACTCTGTATTCAGCTTTCATCAGTTGTAGGGCATGTCGCCCATTTCTATTAGAAACATTTACTATTTCAGATTTTCAGACTTTTGGCATGTAATTAATTCAGGATACATTATTTTATTTAGTTCAGTTGTAGGATTGTTGTGAGGAGTTTTTCCTCCGGGCTTATTATTATGTTGTTGGTTATTCTATTGTTTCGTTATGGTGAATGTTTGTTATTTTTTCATTATCCTCTTATTGCATGTTAATCAGAGTTAACTTAAAATTTGGCAACTCACTTTTTAAATACTAGGTGGTTAGTAATCATTAAAATGTTTTCGACAGTGATGCTATTAACTGGACCAACTTGGCATTTTGTATTAATTTAATAAAGGTAGCTACCCGGTATTTAATTAGTCGGGGTGTCACAGGTGGTATCAGAGCATCAGGTTCTAGTGTCCTTTAGGATCTGTACGGCTTATTATGTTTTGGCTGAGCTTTCTTTGTTGTAGAGCCCTATATTTTAGGACTGTTGTATTCTTTGGTATATGCTACGTTCTTCAGCTATTTTGAGTTTATAACTGTGAACTTATAGACTTTATTCTTGTTTCAGATGCCTCCATGACGTGCACAACGAGTTCCCAGGGATGCAACGCCAGAACCACAACCCGCACCAGTTCAGGGCACGATGAATGCCGCCGAGGTTGCAGCCATTGTGGCCCAGGCGGTAAATGCCGCACTAGCCGTGGTTCAGCAGGCACCACCTCAGGCGCCAGTTGCCGCACCAGTCCATGCACATGCATTCCCGTCTGCTTGGGAACATATTCGAGATGTTTTTCAGAAAGCACACCCACCGGAGTTCGCCGGAAGCTCCGATGTTGTGGTTTCGAGTCAGTGGAGGAAAGACATTCAGCGGCACTTGAGGATGTATGAGTGCACCGATGTCCAGAAGCAGATACTAGCTACCTTTAAGCTAGTAGGGTCTGCACTGCAGTGGTGGGAGTCTATTTCCACCATGGAGGAGAGAGATACTCTCACGATCCAAGAGTTTTGGGTGCTGTTCGACCGCAAGTACTTTCCGTCAGCTGTTCACACAGAGATGAGAAGGAAGTTGATGAGCCTCAAGCAGGAGGGTAAGACTGTGGCCGAGTATGAGGCCAAATTCACAAATCTGTTGAATATTGTTCCGGATGAGATACCTACAGAAGAGAAGAAGATACAGAAATTTACAGACGGGCTGACTTGGAGGATCCGTCAGCATTTGTTGGGGAATCTATCGTTGGCCACTTACTCTGATGTGGTTAACGCTGCACTGTTACACTGCCAGGATCACCGCTTTCACATGGCTGAAGGCAAGAGGTCAGGAGAGTCCAGCCATCAGGGCAGGGCTGGAGGACATGGTGCCTGTGGGGCACAATCTGTTCAGGGGAAGAGACAGGGTGACCAGGGTTCCCAGTAGGGGGATCACAAGAGGTTTAGACCGGGAAATTTCAGGCACGGATAGGGAGGTTTCCGGCAGGGCCATCAGGGTCCGAATGGCCATCAGGGCCAGCAGGGTCAGAATGGTCAACAGCAGTTTTAGCAGGGCCAACAGGGCCAGGGGAGGAACGGTAACGACCACCAGGGCCGGGGGCAGCAGGGACAGAGAGGGGGGAACTTCCCAGGGAAGTGTTACGTTTGTGGAAAGACTGGACATAAATGCCAGAACTGTCCTGATAGGGGTAGGGCCCCGCAACAGCAGCAGGGTGCTCGACAGGAGCCGCAGAGACCCGTGTTTCCCGCCGCCCTCCCGGCGCCACCACAGATGGCAGCATTACCACCCATTCCAGCGGTCCCAATTCAGCAGGGACAGATGCAGTATGGGAGAGTATATCAGCTTCAGCAGGCCGAAGCCCCACAGGATCCACCAGCCATTGAGGGTATGTTCTCTATTCAGGGGACTATGGGGTGTATTTTATTTGATACGGGGGCTACACACTGTTTTATTGCTATGAGATTTGTACGCACCATTGGGTTGTTAGACACCGCCGAGAGCACGGTTACATGTGTAGATTCGCCGTTGAGTAAGGGTTTCGTGATTTCCTTTGTATGTAGAGGCGTGGGTATAGAGATCGGGAGGTTTACTTTACCTGCGGATATGTTAGTATTAGATATGACCGAGTATGATGCCATTATCGGCATGGATTGGCTAGTTGCGTACCGAGCCATGATTGGCTGTTTTAGTAGGAGTATTATCTTTGTCATTCCCGGGCAGGAGATGTTTTTGGTGGCGATGCCTCATACTGAGGGAGGATCATCCACGCAATTGTATTACATGGAGGAGGAGACCTCTAAGGAAGTGGTAGTACCACTTGATTCGATCCCGGTTGTTCGAGAGTTTGTCGATGTATTTCAGGATATACCTGGATTAACTCCGAGTAGGGAGATAGATTTTGTGATTGATTTGACGCCAGTCACTCGGCCTATTGCCCGCGCACCTTACCGTATGGCTCCAGCTGAGATGAGAGAGTTACGGGATCAGATTGAGCAGTTATTGGGTCAGGGGTTTATACGGAGGAGTACTTCGCCGTGGGGTGCCCCTATATTGTTCATGAAGAAGAGGGATGGATCGTTGAGGTTGTGTGTGGATTACCGGGAGTTGAATAAAGTCACGATACGAAATAAGTATCCGTTGCCCCGAATCGATGACTTATTCGACCAGTTGAGGGGAGCTTCTTTCTTCTCAAAGATTGATTTGCGATCGGGATACCATCAGTTGCGTATCAGGGAGGAAAACGTCTCGAAGACTGCGTTCTTAACGAGATATGGTTCCTATAAGTTTCGGGTTATGTCTTTTGGCTTGACCAATGCTCCAGCCGTGTTTATAGACTTGATGAATAGGGTGTTCAGAGAGTTCCTTGATCAGTTCGTCATTGTCTTCATTGATGATATTCTGGTTTACTCCCAGACAGAGGAGGAGCATGCAGAGCATTTGAGGCAGGTTTTGCAGACGCTACGTCAGAACGAGCTGTATGCAAAGTATGAAAAGTGCGGGTTTTGGCTGAAGGAGGTTCAGTTTTTGGGGCATATTATTTCTGACCGGGGGATATCTGTTGATCCGGGGAAGGTATTCGCGGTGAGGGAGTGGGGACAGCCCACGACACCGACTGAGATCCGTAGTTTCTTGGGCCTAGCAGGATACTACAGGAGGTTCATTCGGGGATTTTCGAAGATAGCGGGTCCTTTGACACATCTGACTCGTAAGGGTGTGCCATTCATCTGGAGTGATGCCTGTCAGTTGGCATTTGATGAGTTGAAGGATAAGTTGACCTCAGCACCTGTGTTAGCATTGCCGAAACCGGGAGTTGAGTATCTAGTCTACACCGATGCGTCCTTGCAAGGAATTGGAGGTGTATTACAGCAGGAGAGTCAGGCCATAGATTATGCTTCCCGTAAGCTTAAGCCTCACGAGAAGAATTACCCCACCCATGACTTGGAGTTGGCGGCAGTTGTATTTGCCTTCGGATTTGGATACATTACCTTTTGGGGGAGAAGTTTCGATTGTTCACAGACCACAAGTCCCTACAGTACCTATTCACGCAAAAGGATTTGAATATGCGGCAGCGAATGTGGCTTGAGTTTGTGAAGGATTATCAGTTTGATATCCAATATCACCCGGGGAAGGCTAATGTGGTAGCAGACGCGTTGAGCCGTAGGCCAGTAGATGAGGTGGCAGGGGTGTGGAAGGCTTAGTGGAAGGAGTTGGGACACCAAGATGCAGTGGCCCGATCGTTCATGTCTGTAATGACGGTTACACCGCAGATTATCATGAAAGTGGTAAGGGCACAAGGAAATGACTCGTTCTGTCAGGAGAAGATAGTTCGATTACTAGCAGAGGGAGCCGAGTCCTATACCGTTAGCTCAGATGGGGGATTACGCTTCAATGGGAGATTGGTAGTTCCGTAAGGGGAAGAACTGCGACACGAGGTGATGGCAGAGTCGCACGGCTCACGGTTCGCGGTACATCCCGGTGGGGACAAAATGTACCAAGATATGAGACGTCAGTATTGGTGGCGGGATGAAGAGAGATATTGCCGTGTTTGTTTCTAAATGCACCACTTGTCAACTGGTAAAAGTGGACCATCAGAGACCGGCAGGACTTCTACAGCCATTAGAGGTCCCGATGTGGATGTGGGAGAGCATCTCCATGGACTTTATCACGGGGTTGCCTACGTCACAGAGAGGTCACGAATCCATTTGGTTAATTGTGGACAGGTTGACCAAAGTCGCTCATTTTCTACCCGTAAGGACCGACTACACTACGGGACAGTATGCCCAGCTTTTTATTGCAGAAATAGTGAGACTTCACGGTGTGCCCCTAAATATCGTGTCTGACCGAGACAAGATATTTGTTTCACGATTTTGGGAGAGTTTTCAGGAGGCAATGGGCACAAAATTGCGGTTGAGTATGACTTATCATCCTCAGACCGATGGGAAAACCGAGCGTACAAATCAGATGTTGGAGGACAGGTTGCGGATGTGCATCATTGACTTCGGGGGTATATGGGAGCAGTACCTTCCACTGGTGGAGTTTGCTTACAACAACTCCTACGAGTTCACTATTGGCATGGCTCCATTTGAGGCGTTGTACGGTAGACCTTGTCGTTCCCAGCATGTTGGTTGAAGGTGGGGGATAATAAACTACTTGGGCCGGAAGTAATTCAGGATACTTCGGCGATGATAGAATTGATGCGGAGTCTCATTCGGGTAGCTCAGGATCGGCAGAAGAGCTATGCTGACGCGAAAAGGTTCTTCAGGGAGTTCCAAGTGGGGGACCAGGTTTTACTCAGAGTATCTCCTATGAAGGGGATTATGCGATTTGGGAAGAAGGGGAAGTTGGCACCGAGATATGTGGGACCATTTCCAATCATCGAGCGGATTGGGTCTGTTGCGTATAGACTTGGGTTACCAGAGCATTTACACAGGATTCATGATGTGTTTCATATTTCCTCGCTAAGGAAATATCTTAGAGATGATTTGTCTCATTCTCACATTGCTTTGGAGGACATCGATCTTCAGCCCGATAGATCCTACGAGGAGGGGCCGATTGCTATTTTGGACCGGAGTGAGCGAAAACTGCGGTCAAAGATAGTTCCGTTAGTACGTGTTCAGTGGCGGCATCATAATGTCGAGGAGTCCACATGGGAGCGCGAGGATGAGTTGCGCGAACGTTATCCAGAGTTGTTCTTATCAGGTACTTTCTAGTTCTGAATTTCGGGACGAAATTCTGTTATTAGGGGGGAAGTATGTAATACCCCGTATTTTTATGATATTTATTTATGGGATTAATTGAATTAAATGTGTATTAATTGGAAATTAATCCGGATAAAAATACTAGCGAGATGTGAGTTGGTATTTGATTTTAATGAGTATATATGGCTATATATGAATATTGAATTATGAAATTTGTCGTGAGATTGAAATACAGCAATTTGGAAATTTTGTTGGGACGCGTGTGACAGTCGCGTCAGGGATATGATTATTTAATTAAAAAGTGAATTTTATTTCTATTAACCGTATGGTCTTTTTGAGTGCGCCAACGCGTCCGGAAGGGTCGAAATAGTCAGAAAACACTAGCCGGGAGTTTAGTTTGGGTCCCGGGGCATTTTTAGGCCATACCGGCAACTTAGAAGGGTATTTTGGTAATTTTGGAATTTTGGGAATTAAAACCCACGAAAATTAGAGTTAAAAATCTGACTTAGTCTTAACCCACTAAGCCATTTCCAACCCCAATCTAAGTAGTGGGCTGCGGGAGAAGTTTAGAAACCTTAAAGTTGCCAAAAACCAACCTCCACCTCCATTGTCATCCTTAGAGAAGAAATTTGTAGAGAGAGAAAGAGGAGAATTCTGCAGAGAGAGAGAGAGGACAATTCAACCTTCAAGATTCAACCTCATATTTGCAAAGAATGTTTCTTCCATGCGTAGGAAATTTATGAAATTGTATTGTTCTTAGAGAATGATTAAAGACCCATTGAATTGTAACTAGAAAATTACATTTTTAATGAGGAGATTGCATGTAGAATTGTGTTAGGGTAATTATTCTAATAGAAATACATCTTGTATATTATCAAAAACGGATTTAATTATAACTATGGAAGACTTTAAATTTCTAGGGTTCATGTTCTTGAAAATTGGGGAATATTGGAGAGATTTGATGATTAGATGTGGTTTGGGATAATTAGACCCCATATAAAGGTTGTAATACGAATTTAATATGTTTAGGGATGATTAGAAACCTTGAAACCTTGTTGTAATGACCTTTAGATGAGATTATAGGTGAAGAAAAGTTGGAAAAACGTAATAGGAATTTTCTGGGCTCAAACTGTCACCTCGTTAGAAGGCCTGCCCAGGTCGTTCGAACGAGCTTCTAACCAGTTGACAGTTTGCCTTCTAACGAGAGGGATGTTCATTCGATGTCTTTCGTTCGAACGATATCTCGTTAGATGCCCAGTTCGTTCGAACGAACTCTCGTTCGAACAGCCTCGTTCGAACGAGACTTCTAACGAGCTGACAGTTTAGGCTTTTTGGCCTGTTTTGATTTCGCGTGTCCCGTAACCTTGTTTAATTATAGAGATAACTTTCCCTTGATGATAAATTGATATAGTTGGGATATTTTGGATATATTGAGGAGTAAAACATATAAGTGTGATTTAAATTGAATGGAAATTGTGGAATAGGACGTGAGTGACTATTACGATGCGAGAATTATTGACGGCTTAAATAATTGAATTTACCGGGAACATATTAATTGTGTAACATTATAAGTGGGTACGATAATGAGAAGTGAACCACAAATAAATTACGGTGATTACTAAGATGTGTGTATACTTAGTATATGTATATGATTTTATGTGTATGGCATACCTACCATACTTTCTATCACGGGAGGTTTACGTTCGCTTAGGGCCATCCAATCCTTGTGTTGCCCGGATTTAGATTGGTACCTCGAGAACATAGGTCAGAGAAGGACTTATTGGGATGTTAATAAGTCTGCTGATCGTGGGAGCGTAGGTATGTGCGTGACCCATGTGATGTGACTGTGTTCGCCTCCATTATTTGTGATTTGCTATTATCTGAGAACGATTCCTGAGAGATTCGGAATGCGTGATCCTTATATACGTGATGTACCGGGATGGATAGCAGAGTATGTGTGCACCGCAGCTTAGTCTCGGGGTGCTTGTATTGTATATTTATGACGTGAATAATATACACTTAAATAAATGCGAACTTTCATGTTGGTATTGTGAGTATAAATACGGAAACGCTTTGAGTAACTATAAAGGGGTAACCTGTAATGAATTGTATTGCTAATAATAAAGAATCCGTGTTTAAGTAAAGCCCTCTATTTAGTTGATAACGCTCGAATGCATAATAAGAATCGAGTAGTAAGGGGTAGAACTTATTATGGTTTGGTTAGATATGTATGTTACTTAGATGGGTACGGTACGTTAGGAGTGCACAAATTAGTCGAGAGGTGAGTATTTCATGTGAGTGCACGTCCTAACATGTATTTTTCATTCATTGTTTTAATGTCATTAAATCACTTGCTATTTTTAAAATACTCTCCACTTTCGGGCTCTGACCCGTTTGCTTTCAAATCTATTTTTGTAAAAACCATTTTTAGGTGCCCAGCCACAAGGACACCATGCTTAGGATTCTCATTCAGGTGACGAGCTGTAGCTGTTTGTGGAAGTTGCAGGACTTTGCTAGTAGACGCTTCATCTATTTTGACTCTATATTCAGCTTTCATCAGTTGTAGGGCATGTCGCCCATTTCTATTAGAAACATTTCCTATTTCAGATTTTCAGACTTTTGGCATGTAATTAATTCAGGATACTTTATTTTATTTAGTTCAGTTGTGGGATTGTTGTGAGGAGTTTTTCCTCCGGACTTATTATTATTTTGTTGGTTATTCTATTGTTTCGTTATGGTGAATGTTTGTTATTTTTTCATTATCCTCTTATTGCATGTTAATCAGAGTTAACTTAAAATTTGGCAACTCACTTTTTAAATACTAGGTGGTTAGTAATCATTAAAATGTTTTTGACAGTGATGCTATTAACTGGACCAACTTGGCATTTTGTATTAATTTAATAAAGGAGTAGCTACCCGGTATTTAATTAGTCGGGGTGTCACAGGCCCTGCACATGCAATGGTGGAAAACTCAAAAGTCAGTTTTAAAAGGTTTAAAAGGCTTCAAACGTCTTATTTATTTCAAACCCTTCTATTTACTTCTTCTTCTTCAAGCTCCCATATTCCTTAGAGAGAGAAATCTGTGCGAAAACCTCCATTGTTGTTCAGTTCTTTACTCATTCTCCTCCATTTATCATCTGTTGCGCCACCACCCATGGTTGTGGTTCTCCATCTTCATTCCCAACCTTTCTTTTATCAAGATTTTTGTACTTCACCGTTGTCTGCAATAGCCTCCTCAAGCACCCATACCACACCTGCCACCAGTACCCCAACATCTACCCCTGCTGTTACTTCTGGCATCGTTGTTGCCCTGAACGCTGCTCGTCAAGCGCAACTATGCTTTTATCATCGGGATCCCATCTTTGATGAAGGTGATAAGTTTTCTGATGCATGCAAGGCTTTCCACTTCTCATCCAAGTTCAACCCTTTACTATTGGGTGATGAGGAAATGGATTTATCAAAGTGGGGCTATCTTCCACCCGAGGGGACTCTGCATTTTCGTCTGGACCGGGGTGACTTCCCCTATTCCCAGATTGACTTCGAAGTACTTGGGGGGTCACCAACCCATTTCTCTACCTGACGCACACATATGTAGAGTTCTTACGTTAATGCTCTTACACAACACGGTGTTATAAGTACTAATTTCCAGATGGAACATCATAACTCACACTTTTTTTGCTGTGTGGGGGGAGTTCACCATTACACTAGAGGACGTTTGTGAACTCCTTGGGTTTGAGCCCATGGGTGAGTTCACCTACCACGATGAGGCTCTGGATGCCGAGGAGGATACTGATCAAGTTGAGCTGGATCGAATCTGCTGCAGTTGCACTGGCTCCTCGAACAAAGCCACATTTACCCCCTTATCAACTATTTTTTTAAAGGTTCGACGCCGAAGGATGTCAGTGCTGTAATGGGACGATGTAGAGGTACATACCTGGAACTACTAGCCTACATACTCATATTGCTTTCATGCTTCTTCCTAACCGGGAAACCCAACGATCAGCCCAGGAGGGATCTGATAAATATTTCCATTCGTTTGGCCAGGGGATCAACCTTCCTCTGGCCGCCATCGCCTTAGGGTCCCTCTACAACTGGTTGGATAAAACCCACATAGACATGGCACACTCACTGGGCCGTTATAACTTGGCCAATTTTGGCCAACAACATTATTTTGAGGGGCTTTCTTTACACCCGCTTTCCTGCTATTGCCGCCAAGTCAATTTCTTTGCCCGTAAGCCAAGGTATCAAGCCCCCACACCACCTATGTTTCCATAAGAAGAAAAGTCGAAAGGAGATAATAGAAGTTTTTAATCTTTTAGACTCCTTTGTGACGAGGCCATAAAGTGAGTCTACATTTGCCTATAGTTGGGATTTCTTTCCTTCTACATCCACAACGATCAAGTTCATCCCGATTGTAGAAGATCCCTCACAAGACGTGGTGCTTCTATTTACCCCCGAGTTTCTTCCTTCCTACACTGAATGGGGATACACCTCAGAATCCTACAACCCAGACAGATATAGCAGACAGTTCGGGTTCGATCAAGGGGTCCCTCGACCTGTGTTTCCACACAACCACCCAAGGGACACTTTTGCTGAAGCCTGCACCCTTTATACTGCAATTGCAGTGCTTAGTGTGACATCCACCATTGACGGCTGTGTCACCCTTCCTAGTGAAACTAGGAAAGGAGGCGTATCCACATCTTTTTCCACCAAGTTCCATTCGGGGCAATTGGAAATGATTCGTGAGTACATTCAGTTCCCCCTCAATATCCCCCAGTTCTTTCTTTCTCTTCTTCTAAACTGGGTATTAAGGGGAAATCCATGCTTGGGGTTGAGTTTCCTTTGAGTACAATAGTTAAAGAGTCTCCCCAGGAGCTACCCCCTCATTGTCCAATTATTCATACTGCCACCCTGAAGTCCAAGGCCACTGCAGCCCCTAAACAGGCTAACCCTTCAACCGAAGCTGCAACGGGCAAAGGACCTTCGCAGCTACCTGCCAAAAAATCTAAGAAGTCTAAGTCCTTAAAGTTTAAGCCTCAAGTTGAAGCATAAACTCCCTTAGAGGCATTTCCCATTGCCTCCGTTCCCCCTCCCATGTATCCAGAGATGGATGAAGAGCTGAGGAGACAGGTTGAAGTTGAAGTCGCAAGAATAAATGCTGAGTTTCAATGGTGTACTGTCATCGTTCCTCCTTTGGCTGCTTTTCCCATGATCGTGGTCTACCCTAGTGAGCCACTAGCAAAAAGGAGAAGAATCTCGAGGGTACCTGAAACTGGTGGTGCACCGAGCTCAAGGAAGAAAATGCTGGCTACCAAGACCCATAAGAAACAGACGATTGAGAAACCTCCATCCCCAGGTCTTTCTACTTCTGCCTCCTCGCCACCTTCACCAGTGGTTATACCTTATCGTTCTCCCTCTGGATCTGAGGTATATGTGCATTCTTGATTTCTTATTCCCCTTCTCCTGCGGTGTGTTGCATCTGCTCATTTCTTAATAAGAAAACGTTTTAGTGCAGGGAATTGGAGAAAACAGGCCTAATCCTCCTAGTCCCCCCAGTCCCCCTGTAAGCCGCTTCATGGGGGGGGGTGTTGCGGTATTTCTCAAGATAATACCACTTCTCCTTGTTCCCCCATGATAGGCCTTACCTACTCACAAAGATTTTCCTGCCAACGGGCCAAAGAAACTACTATGAGGATTGCTACCGTTGAGTCTGCTGAAATGCCTGGTCAACCAGAGGGAACTTCTGCATCCTCCTCTGAGTTACCATCGGAGCAGGAGGTCCCTCTGCCCCTCGTTGTGGTCGGGGAGAGTGCCCCGAAGGTAAATTTCTTGTCAAGTCTTACATCTTTTATTTGTCCCATTATTTTGTTTATCATTTCTAATATGTTAGGCCGTTTTAGGTAGAACTGGCATCATTGATAGCTAACATTCTCCTTCTTCCTGCATTGTCAAGGCCCCTTTCTCCAGTTCCTCTTTTTGGTGCCATAACAGGGGTAAGTTAGATGCATTCCTGCCCCTTATTCTTTTTTGTTTACTCCTTGTATATAACACTTGGTTTTACATTTGCAACTTTCTCCAAGTCTCTCTCCACCCTTTGCTATTTATGGATTTTTCCCTTCCCAGGCCCAGGTTGGTGCTACTTCTCTCGTTGGGGCATCTCCGGAAGGTCCAACATCTTCTTTCGATGATGCACTCATGCTGGCTTTACTAACTTATGTCAGCGAGGGAAGTTTGCCTACTGTTGAAGCTTCTTCATCCAAGGGCCCCATTGAAGCTACTGTGGCAATACGCCCGCCTCCAACGGTTTCTACCATTATGGCCCCTGTGGTGACTCCTGTTCTCGCTCCTACTACTGTTGAGGTACTTCGTTAATTCTTATGTATTTCTCAGTTTCTCAAACCTCACCTATGTAGGTGACTTAATCAATGAAAACACTTGTTAAGGTTTTTTCGTAAACTCTACCTATATCGGTGACGTAACAACGAAAACACTTGTTAAGGTTTTCCAAAAACTCCACCTAAATCAGTGACTTAACAACGAAAACACTTGTTAAGATTTTTCCAAAAACTCCACCTATATCGGTGACTTAAAAATGAAAACACTTGTTAAGATTTTTCCAAAAACTCCACCTACATCGGTGACTTAACAACGAAAACACTTGTTAAGATTTTTTCCAGCAACTCCACCTAAATCGGTGACTTAACAACGAAAACACTTATTAAGATGTTTCCTAAAACTCCACCTATATCGGTGACTTAAGAACGAAAACACTTGTTAATATTTTTCCAAAAACTCCACCTATATCGGTGACTTAACTACGAAAACACTTGTTAAGATTTTTTTCCAAAAACTCCACCTATATCGGTGACTTAACAACGAAAACACTTGTTAAGATTTTTTATAACCTCCATATTTCCTCTAACTGTTCTCAGGTTGCACGAGAGGATTCTCCACCAGTTCCTTTGCCTATTGGCTCGCCCCATTGGGAACCTGTCGTCTCGAAAGATTCCAGCCATAATGACCAAGGTTCCACGATCGATGCTGCTATCGACAGCGAATCTGGGTGTGAGCTTCCTCTACCCGACCTGTCTCCTCACACCTTCTACCTGATGGTACTCCAACGTTCCCCTCAAATGCATGCCAACCATCGTTTGCTAGTTGACCAACTTATGAATCATCATCCTAAACATTCATGGTGGATTGCCTTCGTTCAAACATCTCAGTTATGAGCTACAGGCTTTAGGGTATGGCCATCGTTATTATTGAAATTACCAATACTCCAACTGCGAGCGTTACCAGACCCCTTCTTATCCAATTTCTAGGTTTTGTGAGGGATTTGGGTCGCGACGGCTTCCATTTTGATTGGCTCATCGCGCATTTAAAGACTTTGAAGAGCCAACGATTGGACAACCAGAGGGAACTCTTGCGGAAACATCAGGAGGATCAGCAGGTGGAGGAGGCTAAATTCACCGAGCTAGCACCCCTTCTTGGAGCTATTGATAAGGAGGTGGAGGACCTCAAAGAAACTCTGCGTCTGGCGAAGCTAAAACGATAAAAACTCCTTATCGAATGCACTCAAGCACAGACTTGGTTGTAGGTTTCCATTAATGCCCAATGCTCTTACTGAGCAGCTTCTCCGGGTCTTCCTGGAGATTTTTTCTCCTCCCTAGATCTGTGGTTCCTCCTAGGGCAATGAGTTTTTTGTATATGTATTTTTTTTCTTCTTCTCATGTAATTCTTGGGCAATAACTCCCAATTTTGTAATGCCCCAAAGTTTATGAATGAAGAAAGAAATCAATTTTCTCATGCCATTTCTTTGTGTTACAACTTTTTTCATAGATTGTGAAGTGTGAAGTTCTATAATTCTTTCATCTCTGCTTGAGTTATAATAAAAGAACTTGTATACTCATCATAAGAAGAAGTTGTATATTCATAATCTGCTAGATACATCGGTGGCCCAAACATAATTGCTTACACATGATAATCCTTCAACCATGATTTTGAATGGTTGTTTTCTTCCATCTTAGAAATTAAGCAATAACTTGAGTCGTGATCTTCCTTCACAATGAAAGGTCCTTCCCAATTTGCTATAAACTTGGGTAGAGGAAGCCCCCTGATATGTTTCACTGCTACTTTCAATACGAGGTCTCCCTCCATGAACTTCCTTTGTCTCACTAAGTTATCATGCGCCCTGGAGAGTTGCTTCATATACATTTGGAAGTGTTACATCGCATTATCTCTGTGTTTGACCAATTCATCCAACTGCACATGTCTATTCTGGGGGAGCATGTTACTTCGTAAAGCATATCGAGTAGAGGGGACTTCTAACTCTACTGGGAGAATCACCTCGGCCCCATAGACAGGAGAGAACGGTGTATACCCTGTGGGCTTCCTCTTAGTCATTCGATAGGCCCATAAAATGGCTGGTATCTTTTCATCCCACAATCCTAGGAAATCCTCCATTATTTTAGGCAAGATATTGAACAAAGTTTTATTAGTCGCTTAGGCTTGACCGTTTCCCTTTGGGTATGCCACCGTCGAAGTGTGATGGACAATGGAGTATTTATCTGTGAGCATCGTTACTTCTGAATTGACGAAAGGGCTCCATTGTCTGAAAGGATAACCTTTGGGATCCTAAAATGACAAATGATGTATTCTCTCACGAATTTACTCACCACCCCCACTGTTGCCCTTCTCAGTGGTATCGCCTCAGCCCACTTTGTGAAACACTTCATTGCTACTAGTATCCACATCTTCCCCCTCGAAGAAGGGTGTATTGCCCCTACCAGGTCAAACGCCCAAGTGTGAAAAGGATAAGGCATTTCCAGGGAGTGTAAGTCCACTGACGGGGAATGGATCATATTTTCCTGAAGTTGGCAAGCCTTGCACTTTTGAACGAACTCAGCCGAATCTTTATCCATCGTTGGCCAATAGTATCCCAAAGTCATCAATTGGTCATATAACTTCACCCCTCCTATATGAGTTAGATCGTGCACCTGTTTGAGGACCTCGACTGCTTCTTCCTTTGTGATGCAACGCAATGGCCTGTTGAAGTATCCCTTTCGATAAAGTTGCCCCTCCTGAACATAGAATCTCGGGGCCCTTCGCCGAAGTCCCATCGCATCAATTTTCTCTATTGGGACAACTCCATCTTTAATGAAGTCAATATAGGGATGTCTCCAGTCAGCCTGAGCTTCCACGAAATGACATTCAGCTGCCTCGAAGAATAATTGGCATTTTTCGCTCTTCCGTTGTAGCTCCGTCGCGTCCTGTTTCATTTTAGGCCAAAAATACCCCTCCCTTTGCATTTTTCGGTAGAGGGGTATCTTAGTTGTTTCGTAGTGCTCTTCGTGTGTTTTCTTCAATCTTTGCTCTGCCTCTTCGAGATCGATGCATCTCGATAGCCATCCTCCTAAGTTTCTGAAGTAAAGGTTTCCCTGGTTTATAAAGTATTGGGCTAATTCTCTGAACCCCATCGTTACTTCACCAACCTCGAGTTGCATTTAAATCTCTCTCCTCCATTGGTAGAATTGACTGTACCATCGAAGGAGCTGTTCTTCGGTGGATCACGACGGTAGTTGTATCGCTCTTTATGACCATTTTTTGGGCAATGGTGGCATAGGCGTCTGGATGGCGATTCATCGTTCAGGGCTATCTCTTGATCTTGGTCCAATGGAACTGGCAGAGGAGCCTCTAAATGATTGTTTTGTATGGTTCCAGGCTCATATGTTTTAATGCGTACTCTCCATTCACTTGCTGAACCACTAAGTTTGAATCCCCCTTGATGCAAAGTGAACATATCCCCCTTCGAAGAGCCTCTAGAAATACCAACACCAATGCTTCATATTCTACCTCGTTGTTAACACACGGGAAATACAACTTGTAGGAAAGGCAAATCTCCTCCATTCCCTTTGAAAGAATAACCCCTGCCCCTCCTTTCTTTTCCGCCGAAGATCTATCAAACTGCATTGTCCATTCTTCATTCATTGCGTCTAGGTGGTTGGCCTGCAAATCATCTCCTGCAATATTTTCTTTGGGTGGCACAAACATCCCTGAGGGGAAAAAAGCCAATAGATCAGTGTATGCTTGGCTTTTGATTGTGTAAGGAACCACACAATTCAAGTCAAATTCAGATCGGATGAGGAACCACCTAGCTGCCCTACCAATCAAAATCGTTATTGCTAGAAAATACTTAATAGGATCACATCTAGTTACAATATGAATTGTAAAATAAAACATATAATGCCTAAGTTTTTGCACTACAAATACTATGACTAAACAATTCTTTTCTAAGCTGCTATATCTGGCTTCTGGCCCATGGATGATCCTGCTGAGGTTGTAAACTGGTCGTTCTTGTCCGTCAATCTCTTATTCCAGTAAAGCTCCTATGGACCTCGTGGTGGATGTCAGGTACAGCTGCAACGATATTCCTGCCTTTGGGGGAACCATGATCTATGGTGAAACGAGCAGTTTCTTCAGCCCGTCGAGAGACTCCTGGTGAACCTCCTCCCACTTGAACTTCGTGTTCATTCACAATAGCTGCATCAACGGATGTGTTATTTCGGCTAATCCAGGGAAAAATCTCCTAAGGTAGGAGACCTTACCGAGGAAACTCTTTAGCTCCTTTGCCGTTCTTGGGCATGGCATTTCCAAAATCGCCCACTCTTTATCGTGGTCTATCTGCACCCCCTATCGATCAACCATGAAGCCTAAGAATTTCCCACTTGTCACTCTAAAAACATACTTCAATGGGTTCATCTTCAATTTATTCTTCCTGTAACGGGAAAACAACATCCTCAAATCGCTCAGATGGGACTCCTCCTTCCTCTATTTGATAACCAAGTCATCCACATAAAATTCCATAAATTTGTGAAAGAAATCATGAAAAATGGCCATCATTGTTCTTTCGTAAGTCGCCCCAGTATTTTTGAGTCCAAACGGCATCACCCTGTATATGAAGTTGCCCAACGGGGTTCTGAACGTTGTTTTCTATGAATCCATGTGGTCCATCTTGATCTGGTTGTGCCCTATATTCCCATCTATGAAGCTATACATCTCATGACCTGCCGTTGCATCTATCAGTCTATCGATGGAGGGCAGAGGGAACTCGTCTTTGGGGTAAGCTCTATTCAAATCTCTGAAGTCCACGCAGATCCTTATTTGACTTTTGTCTTTCTTCCCCACCGTGACAATACTGGATAGCCAAAGTGGGTGCTGTATTGGTGTGATGAACCCTTCCATTAGTAAGCGTTGAACCTCTTCCTTGATCTTCAAATCTAGCTCAGGTTTGTACGTTCTCGTCGCTTATTTCACTGGAATGGTTGAAGGCATTACGTTCAACTTGTGGCAGCTTACATCCTCATCCAGCCCCTCCATCTCTGTGTATTTCCATGCCAAGACGTCTATAAACTCCCGAATTAACTCAACCAAGGCCTCTCGTTTCTCCTTACTAAGATCCTTCAAGATGAAGATGGGCCTGGGATCTCCCCCTTCTTTGGCCAGATTCAACTATTCTAGTTCGTGTGCCTGTAGTTTTGGTCGATTCGTCATGTACTCTGGTTCTTCAGTGACTTCCTCCACTAATTCTTGTATGATGTAGTTATATATCACCATGCATTATCCCCATTGATCCACCAGAAAGCATTTATATATCGGTTCAACCTCATCATTAGTTTCCTCGGTCGCCTGCTCAAATCGTTACAATCGATACAACACCTTTCCTTCCTCAGTAATGACCTTCTTGCATTGGCTGCTGGTAGTGGTGACTGATTTCCTCTTCTTCTCTCTGAAAGCCTCAACCACTCTTTCTCCTGAGAATCGTCTCAGCACGCGTTGCTATTGGACCTCATGCTCCATCGGATCCACTCTAGGCCTTATTCTATCTTTGAGCTGCTTCGATATGCTTTGGGACCGAGGGACCACCTGGTGAGCTTCTTCGGCTATTTCTCTTGTGCTCCTCAAGACCTCCTTCTTCTGCCCGTTCAAGGGCCCCATCCTTTCTCTGATTGAGTTAACACATGCTCCCTCCATTCTTCTTGTTAGGACCCAGACATCTTCCTCTAACTCTGTGTAAAATGTTGTATCCACCAAGTGAGCTTATTCGACAGCGAAGGGCCTTTTGTAGCCCTAATGGTCACTTCTATTCCCTTATATTTTCCTTAGCGCATTGGTGGTACGTAGAAAGAACTAGTCCTTGGTTGTGAATCCACACCCTTTCTATTAGCATATGATAGAAAATTGCACTCTCTATTACGTGGAACTTGATATGGGAACTCAGATTTCCTATCACAATCCCAAAATTAACGTACCCAATGGATTTGGAAGATTGGTTATCATACCCCGTAATTACCAAAGGCATGGGGACCAACCTTTCTTTTGAAATATTTATTGCATGGAAAGAGTTGATTGTCATGATATTTATGGAAGCTCCCCCATCCATAAGAGTCCTTGTAAATATAACTCCGTTGACACTAGCAGTCACATACAATGACCTGTTGTAAGGGAACCTTATAGCCCTGTCCGTTGAAGGTTACTTCTGATAAAAATCTTCTTACCAACCTGGACATGGATCCTTTCCATCTCAGCGAAGGGACTACGTTCTTCCTCATAATATCGAGTATTGCTTGGGTTATCTCCAACCTAGTGTCCTTCGGTATCCCCACTTGGTCGAAGAACCAGGTGAACTTTAGGGATTTTAAAACTGCATAGTATTCTAGAACAGGGTCTACTTCCTCACCATCAACACCGTATACATCCTCCATATCCTTGGCACTTTTTTCGTCATAAGCCAACATTATATTAGATATTCCCCTCGTATAATCTTCCAGAGCCTCTTCGTACTCTTCTTGCTTCATTATTGACTCTCTTTCTCCTCTCTCAGCCTCTTCATCTTAGGCCACCACGATATTGGCCCCATGTACTGGCAGTGGCTTATTGTTGACATTCTGTGGAGGGATTTGCAATGCCCCTGCCTTCATGTACTTGTCGATGATTCTTCTCAGTGTAAATCGGCTCTCGGTTGGATATTGGATCCTTTAATGAAACTGGCAGTACTTTGTATCCACCTTCGTTGCCACATCGAGATCCCCAACGAGAATGTCCTTTGTCTCATAGACCGTTCCCCCTTGGACCATCGCGTGGTAACACCTGACAACTTCTTCCACTATACAAGGCAATAGTGGTGGGTCCTCCCTATCTCTTTTGAACTTCCTTTTATTTTCCTTCATCGGTGCCTTGCCCCTATCTCCCCACTTGATTTACTCTACCCATAGTGGTTAAGACCTCCCCCCTGCGGGTTGCATAGGCTGCCTAAACATCATGGGCACCACCACCGGATTGGGACCCACCACCAGGGAGATATTCCTCGTCGCTTTTAAGAACGTGGCGAAAGTCCCCTCGTGCGTGTCATTGATAAGATGGCAGATGTACTCTGAAAGCAGCCCCTCAGTGCAGATCTGCAATAACTTGGATTCTTTGGCCTCCTCCCTCCCGTCGAGGGATCTTTCCCTGAACCTTCGAATATAGGCCACCACTTTTTCCCCAGGTCTTTGCTCCTCCCTACCCAGTTGGGTCAAAGTAAACTCATCTTCTGCCAGAAAGAACTTCTGGACAAATAATACGTGCATCTCCTCCCATGTAGAAACGTTGTTAGGAGCCAAATGGGAGTACTAGGAATATGCTTTATCGCTTAAGGATTTGGAAAACTGCCTCAACCTAAGTTTCTTATTATTGCAATGCGCTCCTAAGTGTTCAACAAGCGCTTAATATGATCCTTCGGGTTTCCACCTTTCCCTGTGTATTTTTCAAAGATAAGAGGAATATAGTCCTTTGGATAGGGCTCATCGTTGTATTCCTAAGGATAAGGTGTTCGAAAATCATCATAAAATTAAGCTTCCTCGCCAGCAGATTGCGAGGAAGCCTTATTGAACTTCAGCATCTCTTTCTGCATTTCCTTCCTCAGTTCCTCCATGGGTGATGCTACTGGGGCAATAACCAACGGGACCATGGGCTGAGTGCCCGTTACAGCTGGAGCAGTCATCATAATTGGGGCCGTTGAAACTCCTGAGGCTCCCGTGACTGGATTCAGAATAGAGGGTATGCTTGCCGGGACCGTTTCGGCTACACCTGCACCTGGTGGGGCCGTTAGGACTGCCCCTGGTGTTACGAAGGCATTAGCTTCCAATCCTCCCAGCATTGTGGAAGCTATCGGAGTTTGCAAAAACTCATAAAACTTACTCATGAGGAGCTCCACCTGAGTGGGACCTAACCCTGCACTCGTGGAAGCTTGTGTCACCCCTAGAGCACCTGTCATCGCCTGAACTGGAGGTACCTCTATTCGAGGAACCCCATCTCCTAAAGCCTCTAGTTCTCTTACAGATTGTTCTTCATTGTATTGGACATCATTAAAGTTGAGCCTTCGATTAGCATTATCTTGCACCATACTCCCTACTTAGAAGAATACCTCCCCCTCAGAGTCGCCAAATGTAAGAGGGTACTTTAGATAAGATGGAGGTGTAATCCCTTTGAAGTATAATAATGATAAGTTAATTAGCCAAAACCTTGGATTAGTGATAGAACATGTAAACACAAACTCAATGAAAATGAAACTCAGTTCAAACACAAAAATCTCTCGTGTATAACTCATAAGATAGTAATGAACTTATAAGTAACTTAGCTAGAGGGAGAGAGAAGTAAGCACCCTAGATACACCTTGGTAGGCAGGCAAACACACCAAACACTCTCAAGAATCTTAGTCATGTATTAAAATCTTTCTAATAAATGACAATGGTGAGTGAATAGTTTGGAAAATAACTCTCTCTAATGTGTATTCTCTCTATCAATAACTTCTTAAACTATCAAAAAGATCATCCCTCCTCAAGGGTGGTTGGGGTCCTTAAATAGCCCCCATACCATCCCCGAGGCAACTCAGTCATTAAAGACTATGAAAGAAATCCCTCATACTTTATGTCATAGCATTAAATACCTGATGCACTAGTTGTCCCCGCGTCATAAATATAAAATGCCAAGACATGCCTTTTTCCTAACCACTGTGTGTTAGGGGGCTGTTGTCGCAGAGGTGGCTCACCAACTACCTGACAGCCCAAATACCACAGTGGTTTACTCAAGTGCAGGTCTGGCATTGCCTAGCGGATTAGTGACATCAGATAAAGTGGATGTGACATTATGTAGAGGGTTATTTAGCTCATAACTCAACGCCCGATGGAACTCTAAGCTGCTCCGCCCAAGGTTCCACGGTAAGGGTCCTTCGGTGTTTTACTAGGTGTATCTAAAATGGTCGGACAAGTCCCAACGGTGTCTCACTTCTTAATCCTCCAAACCAAGTCCCTCTAAAGTTCCCACGGTGAGGTCATTCGATAGAGCATGAAAGCTCTCCCAGGTCTGGTCTCTCGCGAGTACTGTTTGACCTCACATTAAAACTCCTTATCATTCTCGTTACATAATTACAACCGTTATAGCTTATAGTCAATACAAACAAAGGTACAATATGACTAATACAACAGGCTAAAATACAAGTTGTCACGCGGAGCTGCCTCGCTTGAGCTGCCACGTTGAGCTGCCATAGTGCCTTAATCCCCAGAACACTGTTGCTAATGTGGAATTATCTTTAATCTCAAAATTACCTTCAAGCCCCCTCTACAATGTGTATTATGTATGTGTACTTGGTGGAGATGATCTATCTTGTATAATTGTGAGAATAAAATTATACAAACTTGGAAGTAATGGGTAATATATTATATAAATAACTAGTGAAGTTATTAAGTAATGAATTGTCATATAATCATTTAGGATGAGATTAAAATGATTATGTTTCGAGTAAACTAGATACGCGAGTGGGCTAATTGTGTAGACTTGAGGTTGAGTCATCCCTAAATCAATTGGGTATCTTTTTTTAGATTAAAATGCATACATATAGGTGCGCATCATAGTTGAGGGGTAAGGTTGAGTCTCAAGAGAGTGCAGCACCACTTTATATTATGAAATTGTGCATTCATAATTATTATGCATTTTAATTCACTTGTTGAACTGTTTTTAAACCTTGGGCTCTGACCCATTAATATTCTCTCTCTCTCTCTCTCTCTCTCTCTCTCTCTCTCTCTTTTATTTATTATATTGTAGGTGTCCCACCGCAAGGACGCCAATGTTGAGTCTTTCATTCCTATGTGTATGGAGTTGTTGCATGTGCGAATTGTCGTAGCACTTTTGTGTAGCCGCTTATATTTTTTTGAAAATCTAATTACGGATTAAAATTTTTAACTCAGGTCTGTGTACCCAAGGGTTGTAATTAAGTATGTCTCTTATAATTCAGATACTTGATATTGTATAGTCTATTGTCCGGACAGCTTATTCGGGTATATTCTTTTGGTTGTACATGTTATATATATATATATATATATATATATATATTGTTTATAGTCTGAATCTTTTTATTTGTTATAAAAAATTTGGCATCTGTTTGTTCTGATATTGGGTGGTTAGTTAATTTTGAGTCTTTTCGACACTTGATGCTGAGAATGATCCACTTGATATTTCTTTTTTATCTTAGTAAAGGGATGGCCACCCGTTATTATTATAAGCGGGGTGTCACATGTGCTCGTTGAGCTTAAGATGGCCATTAGGAGAATTACAAGTATATGCTTGACTCAATAATATTAAAATTTTATTTTATAATTTCATTACTACTAACTCACTTTATTTTTTTTTATCTATTAGATAGGAAAAATTCAACTTCCCCCCATAATCACGTGATGCCACATTGGAGCAACTAAGGGAGCATTGGAAAATATGGAAGAAAAACGTGCGTGCGCGGTATTTTTGCAGGGACTGGGAGTCCATCTTACGACATAGGGACATAGTTGCCAAGATGAAACAGTTTGTCGATAATGAGACATTAGATAGGCAGTTGTCCTCTCATGAATCAGGGAGGGCAAACCGGGTCCAGAAGTTTTTAATGTTATTTCAAGAGGTGGTAAGTTTTTAATTTGGTGGTAATTATATACAAAACAATGCACTACTCTAGACGTACGCCTTACGCCGAGGTGGAGCATAGGATGGTAAGTTTTTAATGTTATTTAATTTTACTTTAATTTTATTATATTTGGTGGTAATTATATGCTGATAATAATTTTGTATTATTTTATTTCAAGAGATGGGGAGTGTTCTTGGGGGCCACCCATATAGGCTTGATACCTATGTAGAGATTCGAATGAAGAAAAAGAAGGGCAAGGAGGTCAATCTGGTCGTGGCCTCCATTATTGTAAGTTATAATTGTATTTATGTTATTAATTCATTATTTATAATGACACACTTTTTTATTATTTCATCTAATCGCATAATTTTTTATTATTTCAGGAAAAGCTTAAAGAATTCCACAACTCACTGAGTTATGTCGACAAGGCTGAATTGTTCCTGTCAAACAAATACAATGTTAGTTGCGAATAAATAGAAATATAAATTGAAATTGAAATATAAATATAAATATAAATATAAATATAAATACACTACTTGTATTGCCGCCCAAATAGCTAACTTGAGCTCATTTGGCACATCCCTCTAACTAGTGTACCCCGGGTCGATCATCGTCTTTAGCAGTTCGAGGGATCTAGATAATATCACCGTCTTATTCTCGATGGCCATTCCCAATTTTCCCCATTGGGGAGCGTAGGGGCCGACGAGCCCTCGTCGCCTCCAATACCGTCGGGCCCAGAAGACATCATCATTATCATCATCATCATCCTTGACTTAATCCCTAAAGGTGACATTTTCTGTAAAAAGAAATGTTGTTATTAGTACAAATTCAACATGAATTAGAAGAAGACATGCAAACATTAAGTCAATATAGTACATGCGCTAATGTAATCAAGTACAAGAGAATAAAAAGCATTAAACCGATGTTTGTAATGATGTTTACTCTTTAACTCACACACATATACAAAGGAAAGAGACAAAGATAAAAAAGAGTGAAAATGATCAAGTACAAATGAATTAAAAGCATTAAACCGATGTATAAAATAATTTAAACTTACTTTTTCCATTCTTCGATATCTTCATGTGTGTCAAATAGATAACGAGCTACTTGTTCATGTTGCAAACTCATTAATTTCACTCATTTTACCATCACGTGACCACCCTCATCGACGAACTCATCAATGTCATCAACGTTAGTCGTGTCAGGCATATATTCCCGAGTATAAATTGATGACTCCACGGTGATGTATTCCTCTACAATTGAACATGCAATGTATCGCGTATTCTTGACGTAATATTTAAAAACTTACATCAATCTTTCAAATGGATACATCCACCGATATCTAACTGGACCACAAAGAAGTGCCTCGTCGCATAGGTGTACCAACAAGTGAACACTTATGTCAAAGAATGTTGGGGGAAAGTACTTCTCCAACACACAAATTGCTTCGGTCATCGCCAATTTTGCGGCCACTATGTGTTCTATATTGACTACCTTCTCACACAAAAGTGATAAAAAGATACTAATTTGCATAATAGCCCTCTGCAAATCCTTGTGCTTGGAGAAACAATACTTAAACAAAAGAGGAACCAATTGCATGATCACATGCCAATCGTGGGACTTACACTTATGTAAATCATGGGTAGCATAATTCACAATCCTTTGTAAGTTCGACGATAAATTATATGGAACCTTCAAATTATATATTGTGTCTAAAAGCACCTTCCTTTGCCCACTTGTCAAAGTAAATGCACCAGGAGGAATTATTGTCCTTCCCCTACTATCTTCTTTCAACCATAGTTGTGGATTAAGTTTCAACGATTTAAGGTCTTTTTGTGTATTTTCTACATCCTTAGAATGACTCCCCCCCAAGGCATGTGCCCACAATATGTTCAACGAGATTCTTCTCTACATGCCTCGCATCCAATACATGGTGCACCGGATTATTCTTCCAATAAGGCAAGTCAAATAAAATTGACCTCCTAGACCATGCCTTTCTTGTCTCAATTTCATTCCCAGTTGGGGTCTTCTTATGCTTGACATTATTAAATTTAGGATTCTTACCTGGCATATTAGGGCCACAATTAGAAGATTTACTTTCAATTTCTGAACCTAAAAGTTTTCTCGGCGGTAGCCTATGTTCAACCCCGCCCGATAATTAATTAGAACCTTTCTCAAATTCGAAATATGAGCCGGGGGTAAAACCTCCTATGGAAATGGTATAAATTTTTTGAGCTAGCAGGGAGACAGAGAGATTCAGTCTCCTCTCCACAAATAGGACACCCCAAATAACTATGTACTAAACAACCAAATAATGTCCCATAAGCTGGAAAATCATGAATTGCCCACATCAAGATAGCTTTCAGCGTAAACTCTTCTTTTCTAAAAGAGTCAAATTCTTACGCACCCTTTTACCACAACTCATTTAATTCTTCTACCAAATGAGCCAGATAGACGTCGATGTCATCACTTGGTGCCTTTGGCCCATGTATCAATAAAGACAACATCGAAAATTCAGGTCTCATACACTGTGAAGGAGGGAGGTTCAGTGGGGCTAGGATCACTGGGCATACACTTTGATTGGTTCTTAGATTTCCAAATGGATTGAAACCATATGTTGATATAGCCAAACGAATGTTATGCTATTCTCAAGAAAAATTGGGATACTAATAACTCAACCTCCTCCAAGTTGTAGAATCAATAGGATGACGCATGAGATTATCTCCTACTTCTGCCCTAGCATGCCAAGTCATTGCCTCCGCTATCCATGGTACTGTGAAAAATAACTTTAATCTAGGCCCAACGAGAAAACATTTCAACACTTTTTGAGGAACTTTTGAGCTTGTGCCTTCCTTTCCAATAGATTGGACATATCTAGGTTCATCACATACCGGACAATGATCGAGCTTTTCATACTCCTTTTGGTATAGTATGCAGTCATACACACAAGCATGAATCTATTTATACTTCATTACCAAACCTTTCAAACTGTTCTTCATAACATGATAGCTATTTGGAAGCGTATTCTTCTTGGGTAGTAAGCCCTTCACCCAATTCAGAATTCCTGTTGCGCTATTTCCAGAGAAATCGTATTGTGTCTTCAAACTGTGCAAACCAACCATGGCATGTAAAGTTGTTTGATCTTTCTCAGAGAAAGAGTATAACGGTTGGGTCGCCTTAAATTTTAAACTTTGGTAGTCATCGTCAAGGTTTATCGTGATATCTTCATGAGCACCTGAACCTTATACATCGTCGGCGACCTCATTCTCCTCCACTTCATGAACTCTATCACATCATCAACTAAATACTCAAACCTATTATGATCTACGTCGTCCACTTTTACATCTATCCTACTTATTTAAGGTTGTTGTGAAGGTTGTTCGGGGATAAAAGGAAATTTCAATACACTGTGAAATCTCCAAAATCGATAATTATCATGTATACCTGATCTTAACAAATGTAGTTCAACTGTTTTCCACTCAAACACCTTACCATTCTTACACCTAGCACACGGACACAAAAACTCTTCATCATTATAACATCTCTTTGTGTATTTCATAAATTCATTAGCACCTCTGCTAAACACATCCCCTAATCTATTTGTCTCCCCCATCTACTCTTTGTATTTAGGATATCTCATTACAGCTCCTACAAATAATCACATATTAAAGGTAAGAAGCATATATTCATGGATTAGTAGAAAAAAAACTTAGATTTATAGTACGTTTTAATTAATTATGCTTATTTATATCCGATTTTTAAATTTTAATTTATAATAGTAATTCCTATTCCCTCTATCTCCTCTAAAGGGTGAGTGGTTCTATCCCATTCAAGATCACATATTTCTGTAATATACTTGTTGATACAAAAAATTAGTTTGCTGATGTGGACCAGTTATGATAAGACACGTGTCATACAATATGGCATAATTATATACACTGAGCAACTTAACACGCCGAGCTACTCAGAATACCGAGCTACTTAGTATACCGAGCAACTATTTGGGAAGACCAAACGACCAAGACAAATTTAATGAATATTCTTACTATGTATCGGTACATATGCCTATCTAATGACGACATATTGTCTATTCATATGGGCAGCTCAAGGGCTATAAATACATTGTAATACCCTCATAACGGGGTAAGATATTATAAGCAAAGATAATCAAGATTAAGGAAAAACACCCAACAATACAAAAAAGTGGACGTAGGCCATTTCAATAAGGCTGAACCACTTTAAAAATCCCTTTGTATTATTTCTTATTTCATATTTATTTGTGATTAATTAATTAGATCAAATCTAGTTTTTTACATCAACAGATTAGCGTCGTATGTGGGAACGACTATACGTAGCGTTTTTCACTAAAAACTCATCAGAAATGGCTGATATCCCAGAATCTAGCAACAGGAACAATAACGGGATCCCCCCAAGCCCTTAGGCGCCTCCAAATACACAAGATCTCACTGGGACAATGGTAATTCTAGCTAAGGGACAAACAACCATGCAGGAAACCATGCGATAGTTCATCCAAACTATCTAAAATGGAGGATCTACCTAGTCAGGATAACGCCGCATTCGTAGAAGCATGCGTCCACCATCCTCAAGATCTAGACACACTGAAGTCTGTAATGCCGAGAATTCAAGTGATCCATCCTATCACCCTGGCTTAACTTCACTTATAAGAATTTTGGATTCTCAAGAAGATGTTACTCAAATTCTAAAACGAACAAGCGCCCTAGAAAGGTTGAGCAGAGTCTCTCCGTTCGATCGTTTGGGCCCTAGGAGGAACAGAAATCCTCCTCAAAATTCTCAACGACCAAATGATTTAAGGGACGACTCAGCGCAGTCATATCCCAATTCCAGGCATGTGGCTCATATAGAAAGATCCCAAGAGGAGAATTTTGCGCGATTTATTGCTCGTATAAATAAATTAGAGCCTGGAAATAATGCATGGAAGGGTTCTATTTAGATATTGGAAAACAAGTTAGGGGAGATGGCTAAGTCCAAAAACCTTCTCTAAAGAACCTTTATCAAAAGATCTCCATTTGTTCAAGCAATTGTGGATTTCCCCACACCATCAAAATTCAAGGATCCTATGGTCACACCTAAATATGATGAAAAAACCAATCCTGTTCTCCATATAAAGAAGTATCAAGCTGTAACAGACATCTACGTGGTCCCAGATGAAATGAGGTGCATGGAATTCTTAGGAACCATCACTGGATCTTTTTAGATGGTATAATTGCCTTCCTCGGGGGCAGATTGCAACCTTCCATCAACTGGCAGATCTCTTTATGGGAAATTTCTATTTTGGTGCAAAGCCGGTTAAAAGGGTAGCACATCTGTTGAGTGTTAGATAGAAGGTAGGAGAAAGCACCAGGGACTATATCACTCGTTTTAATAACGAGAAACTGGAAGTCATTGACTATGAGGAGAAGACATCCATCACATCTCGCATGAGTGGTCTTTTACCAGACAAGCTATACTACACCCTGGCCAAGGATCCCCCCAAATCCATGGCTGAATTGATGGCCAAAGCAGCCAAAATTATGAATATCAAAGAAGTTATGGTTGCGAAGAAGAATGCAGAGGCAAAGACCGAAACTAAAGCTGAAGGCAAATCAGAGAGGAAATATCACAAGGATAATGGTGGGAGAAGGTAGTCAAAAGGTAAAGAAGCATTAGACCACATGAGGAGGTACGCAAATTATACTCCCTTAAAGGTGGATATAAACCACGTTCTGGAAGAGATCAAGAACAGTGAGAAACTGAATTGGCCAGGAAAAATGAAGACAACCCCTAAAAAAAGGGATAAACCCAAATACTGCGAGTTCCATCAAGATCACGGTCACATGAGCAAGAAGTGTATAGCTCTCCAAAATGAGATAGAGGCACTCATTAGATGAGGAAATCTGAACAAGTACGTTGATCGCTAAAATGGTGGCAGGACCAACAATAGAACTCGGTAGAGGTCCAAGTGTCGTTACCGACTAAGACACGATAAGAAAAGGGACAATAAAGATGACCCTGAAGATGACCCCGATCTCCCAAAAAGTCCAGGACAACCTGAGCGTGAGGTATTTTTGATTCATTTTAGTTCATTCGATTGTAACATAATTACAGGTGGAGATGCAGGAGGGGGTGATCATACCGCTGAGAGAAAAGCTTACCTCAATGAGGCACAAGCTTATTCTTATATATAGCGGATAAATCTAGCCGAAGAGGATCGCTCGAGGAAGGTTAACAAAGATAAGCTGGTCATTGGTTTTTCCAAAAATGATCTGGAAGGCATTTTGTATCATCACAATGATCCTCTAGTGATCAAGATGAGAATGAAGGATGTAATAATCTCGAGAATACTGGTGGATAATGGTAGCTCGGCAGACATCATGTTCTACCCTTGCTTCGATAGTTCGAACTTAAAACTTGGTCAATTAGAGCCATATCACATGCCCCTTATTAGGTTCTCTAGAGAAAAAGTTTTTCTGCTTGGGACGATCAACTTAGACATGTTGATTGGCACCTGGCCTGCTCGCAGATCAGAAAAGGCACGCTTATTTGTGATGGATAAAAATGTCCAATCAACCTATAATATAATCATGGGGAGAGTAGGTTTGAAATTTTTTGAAGCAGTTCCATCCACTATACATCAGTGTTTAAAGTTCCCGACTGACTTTGGTGTTGGAATTGTAAAGGGCGATCAAAAAGTAGCTCGAGAATGCTATTATTCATCTGTCAAGTAAGAAGAATTGGAGGACGCGAGGAAGAAAACTACTACTTATTAAGTGGATGAATCTGATGAGTCTGAGATTGAAACCTTATTCCCTAGAAATGAAATGGAGCTCGTTAAAGGCCAGGTCATGGATGGGATGGAGATCATTATTCTGGATGACGAGCGACCAGAAAGAATGACCCAGATTGGTGCTTCACTTGATCCGATATTGAAACAAAGTTGGTGGAATTTCTGAAGCATAGGAAACAGGTATTCGCGTGAAGACATGAAGATATGTCGGGGATAGACCCATCTTTCTTATGTCATGAACTCAATGTTAATAAAGAGATCAAACTAGTGAAGCAACGAAAAAGAGTCTTTAGTCCAGAGAAGAATCAAGTTATTCAAGAGGAGGTGGAAAAGTTACAAATGGATTCTTTCATCGAAGAAGTCAAGTATCTTGATTGGCTAGCTAATATGGTGATGGTGAAAAAAAAGAACAACAAGTGAAGAATGTGTGTGGACTTAACAAACCTGAATAAAGCTTGCCCAAAATATCATTTTCCTCTACCCAGGATAGATCAGCTAGTAGATGCTACTTCGGGGCATGAATTGTTGAGCTTTATGGATGGCTACTCTGGATACAATCAAATTAAAATGAAGCCAGAAAATAGGGAGAGTACCTATTTCATTACCCCACGAGGAACATATTGTTACAATGTTATGACTTTTGGTCTTAAAAATGCAGGTGCTACGTATCATCGGCTGATGAACAAGGTGTTTGCAGAGAAAATCGATAAAAATATAGAGGTGCACGTCGATGACATGTTGACCAAAAATAAGAAAGCATCTAACCATATAGCTGATTTGAGCCAAATATTTGACCAGTTGGAGATGTACCAGATGAAGCTGAACCCGACCAAGTGCATTTTTGGCATACAGGAAGGCATGTTCCTCGGGTATATTATAAATCAAAGAGGGGTTGAAGCAAATCCTGATAAGATAAAAGCCTTGCTAGAATTATAATCTCCAACCACCAAGAAGGAAGTGCAAAGCCTTACAGGGCGCGTTGCTGCTCTCAACATATTGATCTCCCGAGCAACTGATAGATGTCTTCCATTATTCAAGGTGCTCAGAAAGACCTTTGAGTGGAACGACGAATGTGAGAAGGCATTTTTAGAATTGACGAGATACTTTGGGACACCTCCTTTACTGTCCAGGTCAGTGTTGGAAGAAAAATTATATTTTTACTTAGCTATTTCCAAAAGTGCAGCTACTTCGTCTTTGATACGAATAGAAAATGGAGTATAAAAACCAGTTTACTATACGAGCAAGGCATTCAGGGGAGCAGGGATCAGGTATATAAAACTGGAGAAGTTAGCATTGACATTGATTGAGGCGAGCAAGAGGATGAAACCATATTTCCAAGCCCATACGATAGTGGTATATACTGACAAGCCACTCAGACAAGCTTTACATAAGCCAGAAAATTCTGGAAGATTAATGTATTGGGTAGTTGAATTAAGAGAGTAAGACATTATATATGAGCTAAGATCTTCTCTCAAAGAGAAGGCAGTGGTGGATTTTATCGCTGAATTTACCTATATAGATACCTTCGATCAATAGGGGGCTAACGCAGAGCAACTCAAAGATGCTAGAGGATCAATAGAAACTGTCCCTGATCAATTCCCAGCAACAAAATTTCCAGAAGGGATGGCAGCCGAGCAACCAGAGTCATCCGGTAAACAACTAGAGTCAAAGGACGAAGAAAGGAAGGACAAGATATTCCATCAAGGTATTTTGTCAGACCAAGGGTTTGATAATAATATCCCCATATGGAATTTATACATGGATGGTTCTTCATGTGCAACAGGTTGCGGAGATGGGATTATTCTCAGTAGTCCAGATGGAATAGACATAGAATATGCTCTGCGTTTCCAATTCAAAGCTTCTAATAATGAAGCCGAGTATGAAGCCGTAATTATGGGCCTCGGCTTAGCTGAATCATTGAATGTAAAGAAAGTTGCGGTGTTCAGTGATTCACAATTAGTGGTAAATCAGATGCTCAATCTTTACGCAGTAAAAGGGTAATTCATGTCAGGTATTTAACTAAAGCTATGGAGATTATATCCAATTTGGCAGCTATTCAGGTGATTAGAATACCAAGACTGGATAATGCAAGGGAAAATAAACTTACTGGATTAGCTTCAGCTAGACGCACTGAGCTACGAAGAACAACTCCTATTGAGATACTTGCAAGAAGAAGTATTGATGAAGATTTGATGGTGAAATATATTGCTTTGGATATGGGACCTTAATGGATGGATCCCAGCAGGACTTATATCGAAGAAGACACTTTACCAACGGACCAACTTGTAGCCAAAAGGTTGAAGTTCAACGCTACTAGATATGTCTTAAACAATGGAGTTCTGTATAGAAGAGGTGTGATAGAAGGTCTTCAAAGATGTGTTCATCCAGCGGAAGTTAAAGATCTAATAGAGGAAATTCATGAAGGATCTTGTGGAGCTCACGTAGCAGGTAAAACTCTTTTACAGAGAATAAATACGCAGGGGTACTACTGGCCAACAATGCGCACTGATTGTACAGCTTACGCCAAGAAATTCGATAAATGCCAATGATTTTCTATCATACGAAGAACTCCTCAGGCATTATTAACACCAATCACTTCACCTTGGTCATTTGTCATGTGGGTAATAGATTTAGTTGGGCCTCTGCCAGCTACAAGAGGACGATTCAAATATTTGGTGGTCGCTGTTGATTATTTCACAAAATGGGTAGAAGTTGAACCTCTCATCGATATGGCCTATGAAAGGCTGTATCAATTCATCTGGAAAAATATTATTTGCAGATATGGTCTGCCACATGCTTTTATCACTAACCATGGTACGCAATTTGATAATGAGGAGTTCGCTGCATACTATCTATAATCTAACATTCAAAAGATCCATTCTGCTCCGAGTCATCCCCAAAGTAACGGGCAAACAGAGGTGACGAACATAACTCTATTGAATGGGTTGAAGAAAAGATTGGATGATGATAAAGGGAATTGGATCAACGAGCTGCATTCTGTGTTATGGGCTTACCGGACAACTCCCCGAATAGCAACTGGGGAATCTCCTTACATGTTAGCTTTTGGGAGCAAAGCAGTCATACCTGCTAAATTAGGCTTACATACTCATATGGTGTTTAATTTCAATTCTCCAATAAGAGATTTGATGAGATGCTTGGACTTGGACATGCTTGAAGAAGTCAAAGAAGGTGCAGCAATCTGAAATGCATCTTATCAGCAAAGGACTGCCATGTTCTATAATAAAAGGGTCAAGAAGTGTGATCTTAAGGCAGGAGATCATGTACTCAAGAAAGTAATTCAAAAGCACAATAAGTTGGAAGCCAATTGACATGGGCCCTATCGTGTCACAACTGTTGTTCGACCTGTCACATACAGAATAGCAACTCTATAAGGGGAAGAATTAAAAAAATGCTTGGATTGTAGAGCACCTGCGAAAATACTACCAGTAATGTAACTATATATGTACCTTATTGTTTCGGTATGAATGAAAACGGTTACTCCACAATATTCGTTTTTTGTTATATTTTTTTCGGAGTACTAGTGCTACATACTACACTTTGCAGCAACACTACTAAAAACTTTTTCTCTCAGCAAACTTTTTTCTCTCATTTAAAAGTTGTTAAAAGTTGGTCGACAGCAGCACAAACACAACAAAGTTAGTCGGCATCAGCAATCACCAACTAAAAGTTGGTCGACATCAACACAACCAATAATGTTGGTACAACAATCGAGCAAGGCAAGGCCTGTTTGATTATGGGTGACCCAAGTGGCATTTAAACTAGGCAAGAAGATGGGTAAAATATCCACTACCTAGGAACCAGGGTAATTATTTACTTAAATGATTACTACAACTAAGAAGGAACATGGGATAAAAATAATTCCATTACTTAGGCACTTATGGGTGATAAGTCACTACAACTAGGCAAACATATGGGAAAAAGTTCCATTGTCTAGGCAATCAAATCAACAAAGGACAAATTGTCCCTTTATAGATATATATATATACCCAGCGAAGTATAGCAATATTATAGTTGATCTCCCAAAGATTGACAAGATAAACACCATACAATTAATTAATTTCCAAGGAAACACAATTACAAATTATTTTTAACTACTAACAAAATACAAATAGCCTATTCTATTGGTTTCTTTCCTTTAAATTTATGCACAGGATCCATTCCAGCTGGAGGATCATCTAAAGAAAAAGAAGAATTGCTAAAGTTCAAGTCTCGTAGCATTCTAGTATTGCTCGTACTTGGTCGCTCAAGCAAATATGGAGGTCGGGATATCTCAAAATCTTCGTGAAGGTTGTAATCACCAAGGTATTTGGAGATCAAACACTGAGGAATGGACCTAAATGGAATCCAGTTAACATTTAGCTTGAAAGGAGGCACTAGCAGATCAAGTAATCCAAGGTCTCACCAATCCCACAGCTCTGTTCCTTGTTCAACCTTCATCACAGTTAGAGCATTCAACCAACCCTGTTTGTATCCCTCATTATTTGATTATTTTAACCTGGCATCAAGATGGCATAAAGCTTCATTGTATCCCCCCATCCAAAAATCTCAGGGTTACTTGTGGAATTGATAAGTCAATCTTTCAACATGCTAATGAAGCCTCTTCACCAAATTTTCTTTACTATCCAACGCAGAACTCTGATTGGAAAGTTTCTTGGTAAGAGTTTGAATTTTTTTGGGACATCTCATCTAAAGCTTGATTTTTTGCCTTCAGTTGAGCAGCTTGATTTTCTAAAGCTTGTTGAGTCCTGGGCTCTTCAAGGCTACTCCGACCAGCTCTAGCTCTACCCTAAGAAGAGGATGCAGGTTTGGATTTTCTCAAAGTTTCTAATTCTTCCCTCAAAGAGGCGTTCTCAGTCTCCAAAAAAGAAAAACATTCGTCATTAACTGGGACCAGAGCTCCATACGAAACAGAAAATTTTAGCTGTCTCAGTTATTCTCTTAAAGCAATATTTTCCTCCTCCAGCAGCTTAGTAATGTTTCTATGCTCCTCAACTTTAAGTTTTAGCACACTCCCTCTCTTGTTATAGGCTGAAATAAATTTGTCATAACCCCAATCAGCACTCAACTATTGGTACTTCTTCTCATAACCTTCATGCAGAAGAGAAATGGCTTTCTTGTGTTGAAATTGAAGTTCTTCGATCACTCCTTGGAGATCCTCAATCATTTCATAGTAAGCCACATTATTTGCAACAACTCGATCAAGTAGACATTTTAAATATTAGTAAGCATCAATTACTCGCTTAGAGGCATCAGACCTAAGAATTTCAGATATTTATGCTTCAGTGAAATCTGCACGACCAGCTTTGAAGTAATCAGTACACTTCTTCATCAACTCTGTATCATGAGCTGACAACAGTTCCATCCTGGCAATGAACTAGCAAGGAAAAGTAAAACCAAATCAGCAGCAATACAACTATATTGAATAAGTAAAGGAGAAACTCAGAATAAATAACAAAGTACATTTTATTGATTATAAGAAAAGAGGGTACAACCAAAGATACAAAACAAAAGGGAAAAATGGAGAAAAGAAACAAATTTTTGAATAATTCTACACCTTATCCTTATTCCCTACAACATCCTCAGATGATTTTGAAGAAGGAATTGGTTTCTCGGAGGGCAGTTGGCGTTGCTCGGTAGAAGATGTTGGCTGCTGAACTTGCTCGAAGGACTGATGGACAGTGGCAACAGGTTTTTGATCTACTATCAACAAAGAAGATTCATCAAGTTTAACTTCATCTTCTTCTTCTTCTTCTTCAATAACATGAGGAGGGCCATGAACATGTCTATGAAATAGTTCAGAATCTTCAGCAATGTTAAAATCCTTTAATGCTGAAACCCATCCATCCCTAAAGAACTTCAAACTTGCATACTCAATTTAAGTAGAGGCAGCAGTTATAGCTTTATTCCACCCCTTGTTCCAGCTACAGCTAAAGGACTTCTTCTCAGTAACTTTTCTCTTCTCCCTCTTTGAAGAGGAATTTTCTCTAGGAAGCTCTTCAACAGACTTTACCTTCTCTTCAAGGTCTTTCTTATGCCATTCAACCTCTTTAAGCTTGCCCACAACTTCCACCTTACTGGTAACAGTAACCTTCAATTTCTCTTCTGCCATCTTGAAAGCATTTACAACTTGTTGTCGAGCTGTATCAGCCTCCTACCAAGCTGTATCAGCCTCCTTGGCAGCTTCCTCAGCTTTTCGTTAAGCTGTTTCAGCGGACTTGATTCTATTTTCCCAAGCAGCTTTATCCTCCTCGTACTTCTGCCAGAACTCCACCAAAGATTTTGACAACCCATCAAGGGCTTCTTCTACTCCACTGGACGAAGTTGAAGCTTTGATAACCTCATCCTTCTCCAGGATATTATTAAAGTACACCAAAAACTATAAGATAAAGGAAAGCACAAGTCAGAGTATGAACATTATACGAAGAATCAAAATGACAAGTATATCGACACTTACTGATGCAAGGTGTTGGGCTGCCAACTCAGTGACCTTCTCTCGAGGAGTAGACGTCTCAGTAGCTCGACAGTCAGGAAGGATACCAGACTAGATCAATTTCTTCGCTAAGATAGGGGTAATGAGTTCTAGAGAACTAGCTCTCAAAGAAGGTATCTCAACCCTAGAAGGTTGAGCAGCAGCATCCACAGTCTTCTCAACAAGACCCCTTCTCAATCTTCTCAAAGGAGAAGCTTCAATCAAAGGTCCTGCCTCTTCTTAAATAAGGGCAACCCTTCAATCAAAGGTTCTTCCTCTTTTGGAGCAGTAGGGGGCTTCCATCTGATCTCCTTGATAGCTGTGACTACTCCACCAGATGGAGCAACATCCTTTTTCTTAGTTCTTCTAGCTGGGACATCATTTTTGCTCTTCTTCGCCCCATCAGCACCAGGAGAAATCTTGGCAAAAAGATTATGCATTTTCCTCTTCTTCGTCATCAGGTAAGCAATAGAAGTACCCAAGTCAAAGGAAGATTCTTCAACAAATGAAGAAGATGCTGGAGCCTGCTCAAGATTAATCACCAAGGGAGGAGTAAGAGGTCGAGCAATAAAAGAGGAAGTGGTGTTCTTGTATCCCAGATAAATTTCAAATATTTATATTAATATCACTCTCTTTTTGGTATTTTCTCTTACTGTCAACTGCAACATAAAAAATAAATGGCAGTGACACATTTTATCAAACAAAAACAGAGTTAATCTGAAAAATAAAAACAACCTATCCCATTTCCATAAAGTGGACATCTGGGACCTTGGTACACGTCTTTCCCCTTTAATGGGGGCTATTGCCAATTTTTCATCACAACCCCATGTTCAAAATGTGACACCCCGACTAATTAAATACCGGGTAGCTACTCCTTTATAAAATTAATTCAAAATGCCAAGTTGGCTCAGTTAATAGCATCACTGTCGAAAACATTTTATTATTACTAACCACCTAGTATTTAAAAATCAAGTTGCCAAATTTTAATTTTTAAGTCCGATTAACATGCAACAAATGTAATGAAGAAATAAATAACACCATTCACCATACTGAAGTAAACTGAATAACCATCACAATAGAGTAAATAAAGTCTGGAGGAAAAACTCCTCACTACAATCCCATAACAGAAATGAATAACCGAAACTGAAATAAAATATGCTAAAGTCTGAAAACTGAAATATAAAAGATGCTCTAAATAGAAATGGGCGACATGCCCTACAACTGATAGATAGTGACTCTGGAATCCAAAAGATAGAAGCGTCTACATGCAAATCCCTGTAGCTTCCACAAGCAGCTACAACTCGTCACCTGAATGAGTATCCTATGCTTGGTGTCCTTGTGGCTGGGCACCTAAAATGGTTTTACAAAGAAAAAGAGATTTGAAAAGCAAACGGGTCAGAGCCCGAATGTGGAGTTATATTTTAAAAACCTGCAAGTGCTTTAAAAACATTTAAAACATTAAATACAAAGTACATGTTAGGACGTGCACTCACATGATATTCTCACCTCTCGTCTAACTGTGCACTCCTAACGCAAATACCCATCTATAACGACCCATACTACTAGCTAACTGACAACATAACTAGCTAGACTGCCAAAGGTTCTACCCATATTACCCGGTTCCATTTAACATAACAACGCTCGTAATTAAATAGAGGTTTAACGTAAACTCAGTTACTAAATATGCCATTGATATAAATCAGTTAACTCATTATATATCTCGAAACAATACCGTAATATTTTTACAACATTAACATGAGGATTCCCATAATATAATGTATATTATTCATATCATAAATATACAATACAAGCACCCCGCAATCTAAGCTGTAGTGCACACATACTCTGCTATCCATCCCGGTACATCACGTACATAAGGATTACATATTCCGAATCTCTCAGGAATAGTTTACCGATAACAACATCATAAATAATGGAGGCGAACACAGTCACCATCACATGGGTCACGCACATACCTACGCTCCCATGATCAGCGGACTTATTAATATCACAATAAGTCTTTCTATGAACTATGTTCATCGAGGTACCAGTCTATATCCCCCCCGTAGGCACACAAGGATTAGAGGGTCCTAAGCGAACGCAACCTCCCATGATAGCAAGTATGGTAGGTATGTCATACACACAATCCATATACTAATACTAAGTAACCACACATCTTAGTAATACCGTATTTTAGTCGTAGTATATATTCTCATACTAACTTTAATTAACACAATTCATACTATTCCGGTTTGTAATTATACGCGCCATAATTATCTCACGTCGTAGTAGACACTCACGTCTCAACCCAAACCGTCCATGTAATACACTATCGTATGTAAATTCCTTCTCATAAATACCCAAATGTCCCAATTCTATCACTACGAAGGTTAACTATATCCTCGAACAAGTTTACGGAACTCCAAAAGTCAAAACAGTCCAAAAAGGACCAAACTGCCAGCTCGTTAGAAGTCTCGTTCGAACGAGACTTCGAACGAGTTTGGACTGTCAGGTCGTTAGAAGTCTCGTTCGAACGAGGCTGTTCGAACGAGATCCCAGTTCGTTCGAACGAACTGTCCCTTCTAACGATATCTCGTTCGAACGAGATATCGAACGAAATCCCTACTCGTTAGTAACGACTGGTCAACTCGTTAGAAGCTCGTTCGAACGAGTTCGTTCGAACGACCTAGGGGCTGCTTCTAACGAGCCACCAGTTTCGGCCCAGATTTTTCCAAAAATCATTTTTCACCATTTTTATCAATTCTAATCTCTTCCAAAGTTCATCCAAATAACGTTTTAGGGTCTCTAATTCATCCTAAACATATTTACATCATCTCCTAACATGTTTTCAAGGATCGAATCATCATAACATCAACCAAATTTACAAATTTCTACACTTTTCCCAATTTCTCTAGAACATGAACCCTAGGTTTATATCCTCCTCAAATCCCAGAATTTTATTTCGTTTTAATTCCTTCAAATCACAATTATTATAATGGAAATCATCTACCTATCATACTACATGCAATTCTCTTCACAATTTCTCGAGTTCTATGACCTAAACTACATGGGTTTTCATATTTTCTTCAAGAACAAACCATAAATCTGAATTTTCTAACATGGAGGAAACATTCTTAGAAATTAAATGGAATAAAGTCACTTGCCTTGGTTGTCTCTGAGTTTGGTGTAGATTAGATGAAGTTTTATGCAGCAATTCCTCTCTCTCCAAGCTCTTCTCCAATGGTGGCTTAAGGTGGCTAGGGTTTTGATTTGGGGAAACTTAGAAAACCTAAATGATAACCTACGTAGCTTTCTAAGTTAATATGGGTTGGTTATGGGCTTAGTGGGCCAAATTCCACATCAGATTTACATCACCAATTTTAGTCACTTTTAATTCCTAAAAATGTAAAATTACCAAAATACCCTTTAAGTTGCCGGTATGGCCTAAAAATACTCCGGGACCCAAACTATACCCCCGGCTAGTGTTTTCTGACTATCTCGACCCTTCCGGACGCGTTGGTGTACTCAAAACGACCATACGGATTATAGATTTTAAATTCACTTTTATTAACAAAATAATATACCGTGACGCGACGGTCCCACGCGTCTCAACAAAATTTCTAAAATGTCGTATATAAATCTCACGACAAATTTTATAATACCAAATACATATATAATCATATATGCACATAATCAAATATCAATTCGCATCTCATTAGTATTTATAACCCGGATTAATTTCCAATTAATACGCATTTAATTAATTAATCCCAAAAATAAATATAGCCGAAAATACGGGGTATTACATACTCCCCCCCTAATAACTGAATTTCGTCCCGAAATTCGAAACTAGAAAGTACCTGCTAAAAACAGCTCTGGATAACGCTCGCGCATCTCATCCTCGCGCTCCCATGTGGACTCCTCGACATTGTGATGTTGCCATTGAACACGCACTAACAGGACTATCTTTGACCGCAGTTTCCTCTCGCTTCGGTCCAAAATAGCAATTGGCCCCTCCTCGTAGGAGCTATCCGGCTGGAGATCGATGTCCTCCACAGCAATGTGAGAATGAGCCAAATTATCTCTAAGGTATTTCCTCAGCGAGGAAATATGGAACACGTCGTGAATCCGATGCAAGTGCTCCGGTAGTCCAAGTCTATACGCAACCGGTCCTATCCGCTCAATAATAGGAAACGGCCCCACATACCTCGGTGCCAACTTCCCCTTCTTCCCGAATCGCATAATCCCCTTCATCGGAGAAACCCTGAGAAAAACCTGGTCCCCCACTTGGAACTCCCTGAAAAATCTCTTCGCATCAGCATAACTCTTCTGCCTGTCTTGAGCTACCCGAATGCGACTCCGAATCAACTTAATCCTTGCCGAAGTATCCTGAATCACTTCTGGCCCAAGTAGTTTGTTGTCCCCCACTTCAAACCAACATGCTAGGGAACGACAAGGCCTACCGTACAATGCCTCAAACGGAGTCATGCCAATCGTGAACTGATAGGAGTTGTTGTAAGCAAACTCCACCAGTGGAAGGTACTGCTCCCATCCACCCCCGAAGTCAATAATGCACATGCGTAGCATGTCTTCCAACATCTGGTTGGTGCGCTGTGTCTGCCCATCGGTCTGCAGATGATAAGCCGTACTCAACCGCAATTCCGTGCCCATGGCCTCCTGGAAACTCTCCCAAAACCTCGAAACAAATATCTTGTCTCTGTCAGACACGATATTTAGGGGCACACCATGAAGTCTCACAATCTCTGAAATGAAGAGCTGGGCATACTGTCCCGTAGTGTAGTCAGTCCTTACGGGTAAGAAGTGAGCGACTTTGGACAACCTGTCCAAAATTACCCAAACGGAGTCGTGACCCCTCTGCGACGTAGGCAACCCCGTGATAAAGTCCATGGATATGCTCTCCCACATCCACACCGGAACCTCCAATGGCTGTAGTAATCCTGCCGGTCTCTGATGATCCACTTTTACAAGCTGACAAGTGGCGCATTTCGAGACAAACTCAGCGATATCTCTCTTCATATCGCTCCACCAATATGGCCGTCTCATGTCTTGGTACATTTTGTCCCCTCCGGGATGTACCGCGAACCGTGAGCCGTGCGACTCTGCCATCACATCGTGCCGCAATTCCTCCCCTTCCGGAACTACCAATCTCCCATTGAAGCGCAATCCCCCGTCTGAGCTAACGGTATAGGACTCGGCTCCCTCTGCAAGTAATCGAACTATCTGCTCCTGACAGAATGAGTCATTAGCCTGTGCCCGTACTACCTTCGTGACAATCTGCGGTGTAACGGTCATCACAGACATGAAAGATCGGGCCACTGCATCCTGGTGTCCCAATTCCTTCCACTTAGCTTTCCACACCTCTGCCACCTCATCTGCTGGCCTACGGCTCAACGCGTCTGCTACTACGTTAGCCTTACCCGGGTGGTACTGGATGTCGAACTGGTAGTCCTTCACAAATTCAAGCCACCTACGCTGTCGCATATTCAATTCCTTCTGCGTGAACAGGTACTGTAGTGACTTGTGGTCCGTGAACAGCTGAAACTTCTCCCCCAAAAGATAGTGCCTCCAAATTTGTAAGGCAAATACCACTGCTGCCAACTCCAAATCATGCGTGGGGTAATTCTTCTCATGAGGCTTAAGCTTACGGGAAGCATAAGCTATGGCCTGTCTCTCCTGCTGCAATACACCTCCAAGCCCTTGCAAAGACGCGTCGGTGTAAACCAAATACTCAACTCCCGGTCTCGGCAATGCTAACACAGGTGCTGAGGTCAATTTGTCCTTCAATTCATCGAATGCCAACTGACAGGCATCACTCCAGATATATGGCACACCCTTACGAGTAAGATGTGTCAAAGGACCTACTATCTCCGAGAAACCCCGAATAAACCTCCTGTAGTATCCTGCTAGACCCAAGAAACTACGAATCTCCGTTGGTGTCGTGGGCTGCCCCCACTCCCTCACCGCTGACACCTTCCCCGGATCAACCGATATTCCCCGGTTGGAAATGATATGCCCCAAAAACTGGACTTCTTTCAACCAAAACCCGCACTTCTCGTATTTTGCATACAACTCGTTCTGACGAAGTGTCTGCAAAACTTGCCTCAAATGCTCGGCATGCTCCTCCTCTGTCTGAGAGTAAGCCAGAATGTCATCAATGAAGACAATGACAAACTGATCTAGGAAATCTCTGAACACCCTGTTCATCAAGTCCATAAACACTGCTGGAGCGTTGGTCAAGCCGAAAGGCATAACTCGAAACTCATAAGAACCATATCTCGACAAGAACGCGGTCTTCGAGACATCCTCCTCCCTGATACGCAACTGATGGTATCCCGACCTCAAGTCAATCTTCGAGAAGAAAGAAGCTCCTCTCAACTGGTCGAATAAGTCATCGATTCGAGGCAACGGATACTTATTCCGTATCGTGACCTTATTCAACTCTCGGTAGTCCACGCACAATCTCAGTGAACCATCCCTCTTCTTCACAAACAAAACTGGAGCGCCCCAAGGTGAGGTACTCCTGTGAATAAAGCCCTGCCCTAACAGCTGCTCTATCTGATCCCGTAGCTCTCGCATCTCAGCCAGAGCCATACGGTACGGTGCACGTGCTATAGGTCTCGTACCCGGTAGCAAATCTATAACGAAGTCTATCTCCCGACTGGGTGGTAAGCCTGGTATCTCCTGAAACACATCTGAATACTCCCTGACAACCGGGATAGAATCCAAAGGAATCACAACCTCTTTATAGGTATCCTCCTCTATGTAATACAGATGAGCGGTCGATCCTCCCTCTGGGCGAGGCATCGCCACTATAAACATCTCTTGCCCCGGAATGGCAAAAATAATGCTCCCGCTGAAGCAATCAATCATGGCCCTATATGCTACGAGCCAATCCATACCGATGATCACATCGTGAACATGCATGTCTAACACTAACATGTTTGCAGGCAATACCAAACCACCAATCTCGACCCCCACTCCCCGGCATATAAAGAAAATAAGTGACCCACTCCCTAATGGTGAGTCGACACACGTCACTGTGCTCTCTGCCGTAGCTAACAATCCTAAAGCTTTCGCGAAGTGTGTAGCTATAAAACAGTGTGTAGCACCCGTATCGAATAACACCCGACCCATAGTGCCATGGATAGGAAACGTACCCTCAATCGCGGGCGGTGCCTGTGGAACTGCAGCCTGGTGGACGTTGTAGACACGTCCATACTGTAGTTGCCCCTGCTGAGCTGGGACTGCTGGAATGGGTGGCAATGCTGCCATCTGTGGCGGTGAGGGAAGAGCGGCGGGAAACATAGGTCTCTGTGGCTCCTGGCGAGCACCCTGCTGCTGCTGCTGTGGGGCCCTGCCCCTATCAGGACAATCCTGCTTCTTATGACCAGTCTTGCCACAAGTAAAGCACTTCCCTGGGAAGTTCCCTCCCCTCTGCCCCTGCTGTCCCCGGCCCTGGTGGCCGTTACCATTCCTCCCTTGGCCCTGCTGGCCCTGATGAAACTGCTGCCCATTCTGTCCCTACTGGCCCTGATGGCCCTGGAGGAAACCTCCCTGACCCTGCTTGTAGTTTCCTGATCGGAACCTCTTATTATCCCCCTGCTGGGTACCCTGCTCATTCTGTCTCTGCCCCTGACCGGTTTGTGCCCCGCTGGCACCATGTCCTCCAATCCTGCCCTGATGGCTAGACTCCCCCGACCGCTTGCCCTCGGCCATATGAAAACGGTGGTCCTGGCAGTGCAATAATGCAGCGTTAACCACATTAGAATACGTGGCCAACGATAGGTTCCCTAGCAGATGCTGACGGATCCTCCAATTCAACCCGTCGGTGAACTTCTCTATCTTCTTCTTCTCTGTTGGAATCTCGTCTTATACGATATTCAACAGGTTAGTGAACTCGGCCTCATACTCGGCCACTGTCTTGCCCTCCTGCTTCAAACTCATCAGCTTCCTCCTCATTTCTGTATGAACTGCGGACGGAAAGTACTTGTGGTCGAACCGCACCCAGAACTCCTGAATCGTGAGGGTATCCCTCTCCTCCGCGGTGGTAATAGACTCCCACCACTGTAATGCAGATCCCACTAGCTTGAAAGTAGCTAGCACCTGTTTCTGAATGTCAGTGCACTCATGCATCCTCAAATGCCTCTGTATGTCCTTCCTCCATTGGCTCGAGACTACCACGTCTGAGCTACCTGCAAACTCTGGCGGGTGCGCTTTCTGAAAAGCATCTCGTACACGCTCCCAAGCAGACGGGAATGCATTAACCTGTGCTGGCGCGGCAACCGGCGCCTGAGGCGGTGCCTGCTGAATAACGGCAATCGCGGCATTCACCGCTTGAGCTACTATAGCTGCAACCTCAGCGGCGTTCAACATGCCCTGAACTGGAGCGGGCTGGGGTTCGGGCGTTGCATTCCTGGGAACTCGTCGTGCACGTCGTGGAGGCATCTGAAATAAGAACAAAGTTTATAAGTTCACGGTTTATAAACTTAAAATAGCTGAAGAACGAAGCATACACAAAAAGAGTACAACAGTCCTAAAATATAGGGCTCTATATCAAAGAAAACGTAGCGGAAACATAATAGACGTACAGATCCTAAAGGACACTAGAACCTGATGCTCTGATACCACCTGTGACACCCCAACTAATTAAATACCGGGTAGCTACTCCTTTATAAAATTAATTCAAAATGCCAAGTTGGCTCAGTTAATAGCATCACTGTCGAAAACATTTTATTATTACTAACCACCTAGTATTTAAAAATCAAGTTGCCAAATTTTAATTTTTAAGTCCGATTAACATGCAACAAATGTAATGAAGAAATAAATAACACCATTCACCATACTGAAGTAAACTGAATAACCATCACAATAGAGTAAATAAAGTCTGGAGGAAAAACTCCTCACTACAATCCCATAACAGAAATGAATAACCGAAACTGAAATAAAATATGCTAAAGTCTGAAAACTGAAATATAAAAGATGCTCTAAATAGAAATGGGCGACATGCCCTACAACTGATAGATAGTGACTCTGGAATCCAAAAGATAGAAGCGTCTACATGCAAATCCCTGTAGCTTCCACAAGCAGCTACAACTCGTCACCTGAATGAGTATCCTATGCTTGGTGTCCTTGTGGCTGGGCACCTAAAATGGTTTTACAAAGAAAAAGAGATTTGAAAAGCAAACGGGTCAGAGCCCGAATGTGGAGTTATATTTTAAAAACCTGCAAGTGCTTTAAAAACATTTAAAACATTAAATACAAAGTACATGTTAGGACGTGCACTCACATGATATTCTCACCTCTCGTCTAACTGTGCACTCCTAACGCAAATACCCATCTATAACGACCCATACTACTAGCTAACTGACAACATAACTAGCTAGACTGCCAAAGGTTCCCATATTACTCGGTTCCACTTAACATAACAACGCTCGTAATTAAATAGAGGATTAACGTAAACTCAGTTACTAAATATGCCATTGATATAAATCAGTTAACTCATTATATATCTCGAAACAATACCGTAATATTTTTACAACATTAACATGAGGATTCCCATAATATAATGTATATTATTCATATCATAAATATACAATACAAGCACCCCACAATCTAAGCTGTAGTGCACACATACTCTGCTATCCATCCCGGTACATCACGTACATAAGGATTACATATTCCGAATCTCTCAGGAATAGTTTACCGATAACAACATCACAAATAATGGAGGCGAACACAGTCACCATCACATGGGTCACGCACATACCTACGCTCCCATGATCAGCGGACTTATTAATATCACAATAAGTCTTTCTATGACCTATGTTCATCGAGGTACCAGTCTATATCCCCCCCGTAGGCACACAAGGATTAGAGGGTCCTAAGCGAACGCAACCTCCCGTGATAGCAAGTATGGTAGGTATGTCATACACACAATCCATATACTAATACTAAGTAACCACACATCTTAGTAATACCGTATTTTAGTCGTAGTATATATTCTCATACTAACTTTAATTAACACAATTCATACTATTCCGGTTTGTAATTATACGCGCCATAATTATCTCACGTCGTAGTAGACACTCACGTCTCAACCCAAACCGTCCATCTAATACACTCTCGTATGTAAATTCCTTCTCATAAATACCCAAATGTCCCAATTCTATCACTACGAAGGTTAACTATATCCTCGAACAAGTTTACGGAACTCCAAAAGTCAAAATAGTCCAAAAAGGTCCAAACTGCCAGCTCGTTAGAAGTCTCGTTCGAACGAGACTTCGAACGAGTTTGGACTGTCAGGTCGTTAGAAGTCTCGTTCGAACGAGGTTGTTCGAACGAGATCCCAGTTCGTTCGAACGAACTGTCCCTTCTAAGGATATCTCGTTCGAACGAGATATCGAACGAAATCCCTACTCGTTAGTAACGACTGGTCAACTCGTTAGAAGCTCGTTCGAACGAGTTCGTTCGAACGACCTGGGGGCTGCTTCTAACGAGCCACCAGTTTCGGCCCAGATTTTTCCAAAAATCGTTTTTCACCATTTTTATCAATTCTAATCTCTTCCAAAGTTCATCCAAATAACGTTTTAGGGTCTCTAATTCATCCTAAACATATTTACATCATCTCCTAACATGTTTTCAAGGATCGAATCATCATAACATCAACCAAATTTACAAATTTCTACACTTTTCCCAATTTCTCTAGAACATGAACCCTAGGTTTATATCCTCCTCAAATCCCAGAATTTTATTTCGTTTTAATTCCTTCAAATCACAATTATTATAATGGAAATCATCTACCTATCATACTACATGCAATTCTCTTCACAATTTCTCGAGTTCTATGACCTAAACTACATGGGTTTTCATATTTTCTTCAAGAACAAACCATAAATCCGAATTTTCTAACATGGAGGAAACATTCTCAGAAATTAAATGGAATAAAGTCACTTGCCTTGGTTGTCTCTGAGTTTGGTGTAGATTAGATGAAGTTTTCTGCAGCAATTCCTCTCTCTCCAAGCTCTTCTCCAATGGTGGCTTAAGGTGGCTAGGGTTTTGATTTGGGGAAACTTAGAAAACCTAAATGATAACCTACGTAGCTTTCTAAGTTAATATGGGTTGGTTATGGGCTTAGTGGGCCAAATTCCACATCAGATTTACATCACCAATTTTAGTCACTTTTAATTCCTAAAAATGTAAAATTACCAAAATACCCTTTAAGTTGCCGGTATGGCCTAAAAATACCCCGGGACCCTAACTATACCCCCGGCTAGTGTTTTCTGACTATCTCGACCCTTTCGGACGCGTTAGCGCACTCAAAACAACCATACGGATTATAGATTTTAAATTCACTTTTATTAACAAAATAATATACCGTGACGCGGCGGTCCCACGCGTCTCAACAAAATTTCTAAAATGCCGTATATAAATCTCACGACAAATTTTATAATACCAAATACATATATAATCATATATGCATATAATCAAATATCAATTCGCATCTCATTAGTATTTATAACCCGGATTAATTTCCAATTAATACGCATTTAATTAATTAATCCCAAAAATAAATATAGCCGAAAATACGGGGTATTACACAAAATAATCCCTATTAACATCAGGCATATTGACCACTAAATCTCTGTTATAAAACCTAATTTTTAAATAAAAGGTGGTGTCGCTAGTAACCTATTTATAATAGTACATAATTTCAGGAATCCCTAGATGAGTTCCATGAATTTAATTCAACCTGTGTACGCCATTAACTACCCTCCATGTATTTGTAACTACTCTTGCAGGAACAATATCAAAATATTGGCAAAATTCCAAACACAGGGGATTAGGTGGGAAAGAAAAACCACATTCGGCCACAAAAATAAAAGGAAACCAATGTCCCTCAGTTAGAGAAAATAAATCACAAGGTCAAGACGGTTCTTCCAGAATAACCCAAGAAGGAATCCCAAAATTGGACCTAAACTTATCCAATGATTCGATAAGGTAAACCATGATGGTTAAAATAAATAAAGAAGAAGGAAGGAAGAAGTTCTTCCAGAAAAATTAAGAAATCAGCTAAGGCAGATGACTGAGAAGACGATCGTAAGAAGAAAAGTGAGAAGACAAAGAGTTTGGTAATCTAGATGGCAAAAGGTAGAAGATAATCTGCTTTCGGTGCTTTGGAAAACGGGAAAAATAATGATTACCGATGACAATGATTGCGTTTCTGGCGGCTAAAGACACAAATACCCAAGCATTCACAAAAAATTCAAAATATTTACAAGTTTTCCACTTCACGCTCAAAACTATTATGCTGAGAAGAAAATTTCACAAGTGTCAAAGGTCTGTAACCAAACAAGACATGGGAAATATGCCCAAGCAACTTTTGGGCATAATATTTCACACTCTCACATCCAATCTCAACTATGAAACATTGGGGGCTTCTGTTGATACAAAAATTATTCAGTTGACATGGACCAGCTATGATAAGACACGTGTCATCCAACATGGCATAATTGTATACATCGAGCAACTTAACACGTCGAGCTACTCAGAATACCGAGCTACTCAGTATAACGAGCAACTATCTGGGAAGACCAAACGACTAAGATAAATTCAATGAATATTCTTACTATATACCGATACATATGCCTATATAATGACGGCGTATTGTCTATTCATATGGGCATCTCAAGGGCTATAAATACATTGTAATACCCTCATAACGGGGTAAGCTATCATAAGCAAAGATAATCAAGATTAAGGCAAAACACCCAACAATACAAAACAGTGGACATAGGCCATTTCATTAAGGCTAAACCACTTTAAAAATCCCTTATCTTATTTCTTATTTCATATTTATGTATGATTAATTAATTAGATAAAATCTAGTTTTTTACATCAACAATACTTAACAGCTCATGCACATTGTTATGATTTGAGAAAAATTCGGTAGCATCAAGTACACGACGTAGATTGGCAAGTTCGAGTGTTATTACAATTGAACAATTCAAATAACACTCACACTTGCCAATTTAGTATGTACTCAGAGAACATTAGGATACGACTGCAGAACTTCCTCCCAAAGTAAAAACTTTAAGCCACTAAGAATATTATTATACATAAATTATGCAATCCCAAACTGTTAAATGGGACAAGTCGAAAGGTCTCATTATAGGGGTAATGACTCTCGAATGAGTCTAAGAACTATTGAATGCATACGCATAAGAACTAGAAGGCTAGTATCTATGTGCACTATGTGTAATTGTAGGTATGTTTAATTTAATTATGATAAGTCCGTGGTCATGCCACTCTCGAACGGATCGTGACAGAAAGTAATTTTAGAAAAAAGTCGAAAACTCCCACTCCCCCATTTTGAAAATAATCCAGTGGTCGTGCCACTTTCAAAATTAACCAACTCAACAAATTAAAAGAATATAATTATTTAAGGATTTATTTGTGTGAATTAAATTAAGTATTTTTTAAAAATTTAACAACCAACTTCCATATCCAACCACCTTCATCCAAATATAATCCAACAGTAACAACAAACCAACAAATGTGTATTCCGTACTCCATTTAATTCATCTACTCAATTAATTCAACAATAACAATTTCAAACTAATATAAAAATAAAGAAACAATATTTATAATGTTCAATCAATATTAACAATTAATTTCAAGTCCTAAACTAAACATTAATTTCAAATCCTAAATTAACATTAACATTTAATTTTAAGTATTAAACTAAACACCAATTAATTTCAACACACACATATACACATATGCATACACACCCCACAACCTCTGCCCCACCACACACACACACACACCTGCACACAAACACAACCCCCCACACAAATGCCCCACCCCTGCCCCACTACACATACACACACACACACACACACACACACACACACACATGTACCCCCCTCCCCCTCCCCACCACCCCTGCCCCACCATCCCCTGCCCCCTCCCGACCTCCACACACACACGTACTCACACACACACCTATGTACACGCGCACATACACATATACACACACACATGAACACATACACACAAATGAAAGAGAAAGAGAGAAAAAAAATACCTGCTAGAGAGAGAGAGAGAGAGAGAGAAGTCGCTTAGAGAGATAGAGAGAAATAGAGGGAATAGAAAACGGTTGGAAAAAAGAAGAGGGAGGGTTTTTTTACTCACAAAGTTATCACGAACCTGTCACGATCATTGACCGTGAGAAGTTTATAAGGTTGTTACGGACAATGACCATGACAAGACCGTGATAACTGTACTTGTCACGATCTTGTCACTATCATTGACCATGATAAGCCTTTATCGTGGGCTTGTCACGGTCAATAACCATGGCAAAAAATGCGTATTTTTTATCACGATCAATGGCCAGCTTAAAGGTGATATTTTTGTCTTTTTGGTGTAATCATATATTGTTGGGTAGTGGCAGTGGCCATATAGCCTAGTAGTTTTTTTTTATTCTGCTGCCTAATTATGTCACGGAGTTTGATAAGAGGCTTTTTGCGTATGTACGGTTGTTGTCTTCAAAATTCGAGTCTCAAAATTCCCTTGAATTACCTACAAAACTTGTTAAACATCTCGTATCGAGGTAAGTACGGGTATCCATCCAACTTTCAAGGTGAAACAAATAGTGTGAATACTTGTAATTCCTTTTTTTATTAAAACCTTGTTTTTATAGTTTTTTTTATATTTTTATTTTAAAAACAACTTCAAGGGAGAATGAATTAATTAATGCTAAAATTAAATGTGATTAAGTAAACTAAAAATAATACGTAAAAATGTCAGAAGATTCAAGAGATGGGATTATAGTGCGTGTTCAGTGATTTTTAATTTATTAATTTATTGAATTGAAATATTTCGAGATAATATTAAATTCATAATCTAACTCTCGTTACAATTATAAATTGAATAATATCTTTTTCAGAAAACTAATTTAAAAATATCACACTTTAAAAAACTAAGATTTATACTCTTTTTAAAAAGCTATCCGCTATGATAAATTTAATAAAAATTGTATGAATCCTCGAATTTCAACACCGAATTAATATTCAAAATTTAAGCATAACCTATCTCTAGTTTGATTCCCAAAATTAAATATTAAAACAAAACTAATTTACTATCTCTTGATACGTAAATTCATTTGTGACAATTAAAAATTATTTTTTCTAAAAATATAACAATCAATTAAATTAATATCTTAAGTGTTTCATCTCACCCCTTGAACGGGGTGTTTACCAAACATGCTCGTGTTAGAACATAAAACAACAATCAAATACATGTTAGGAATAATACAATATGAAACGAGAAAAAGAAATACGATATTTGTTGAATTACGTTCTTGAAATGCATCTTGACATGGGTTCAACGTCTTCATAATATCACCACTTGATTATAAAAAAAATAAAAAAATAAAAATAAAAATCAAGCCTAACAATTATTCTAAACTAAACTAATTTTTTTAAATTTTTTCTAATTTTTTTTATTTTCTTAAATTATACAAAATTTACACCGACTTCTCTCTCGTCTATGTCTATGTGAGAGTGAGTCCTTGAGCGGTCCTCCTTTTTATTTTATAAGCCATGAATAGGTATGTTTGGGGGAGAGATTTTAGGAGTTTCGAATCTTTTATTTGGCTGAGGCAAAGGTTTAAGAGCGATTTGAAATTTTGCACGTGGGTTTCTAAAGCTTGGCAGGTAGGTGTTTTTCTCCAATTTTGGTGGAGATAAGAGCATCCGTAGTGGTGATATTAACGTCCAAGATAATTTGTAGTTTTGCAAATTCGTATACCTATCGTGGTGAGATAAAAGCAACAAATTTCTTAGTAGAATGTTAGTCGTTTTGCAAAGTTACCATTCGACTACTGAATTTGTAAATACTTCCTACGAACTTCATTTGTTCGTAGAAATTTCTACGAACAAATGAAGTTCGTAAAAATGTAAATAATCATTTTTTATTATATTAGTTGGTTCCTACGAACAATATTTGTTCGTAACAATTTTCTACGAACAAATATTGTTCGTAAGAAGTTCAACTTTTATTTTCTACGATGAAGAGATGTTCGTAGAAACATTAGTTACCAATTCTGCTATTCCACCATTGTGGAAGCTTGGTTCAAATAATTACTAAACTAACTTTTCAGTTGTTAAAATTAACTTTCAATCCCCCACTAGGGATGCTATAAGGGTAAGGTTGAATGGGTTGGGTAAAGGTTAAATGGATACGGGTTCGGTTTCTGGGTTTGTGTGTTCGTCGGTTTGAATTGGGTTAGAATCGGCTCGAAGTTTGGAATTCGGATCATAGCCATGGGTTGGATAGCAGGTCGTGGCCGAAAAAGGCTATCCGGGTAAGGGTTGAAGTTGTTTAGGTGGTCGGATTTGGGAGTTGGAAATTTGGAAGTTGGGTTTGGCCGCTGGTAGTTTGTAGTTTCGGATTTGGCCGGATATGGTGCTGGACAGGATTGGGTTAATGGCTGTAAGGTGTCGCCGGATTTTTGCAGATGGTGAAGGTAAGAGGGATGGAGGTTGGGCAGGTCGGATTCGTCGCATGATTTCAGGTTGCCACCGGAGTAGCTCCGGTTTGGTTAGGCCGGAAATGGTATTGTGGGCAGCCCTGTGATGAGGTTGTCGGGTAAGGGAGATGGGGTTATGGCTGGTGGGTGAGAGAGGGGAGAGAGAAAGGCGGAGATGTAGGAGAGAGTGAACTGTGTGTGGGGTGTGTATGAGTAGGGTGAAAATGAGGCAAGTGGTGCTGCGCCTAAGATTGTTTAAGTTTGATTTGTAAATATAAATGACTCTAAAAGTATGTTCAAGCGCAGTTCATTTATCTTATGATCCAAGTTCGAACGAGCTTATAAGCAAATGAATACGCGCCGAGCTCTAGTTTAGTATGAATAGCGGTAATCGAGCCAAATTCGATAAGATAACGAACTTAAAACTTTTGTTTAATCTTGACTCATTTATTTTACGAGCTAGTCTCGAACGAACCTTTTTTCGAACGAATACGATTCGAACTCGAGTCGCTTGATTCATTTTACAGCATTATGTATGGGTGGTAGGGTGTGTGCATTTAGATTGTACAAAAAAGAGTAATGAATAAAATAGAATAAAATCTAAACTAAAAATGAAATTTACTAAAACTAAATAAATTAAATTCTTTACCTAAAAATAAAGACTCAAATAAATAAAAATAAAATAATAATAAAACAATAATAATAAAACTTAACTAACTAAAAACAAGTGAAAACTATAAACAAATAAATAAAAATAAAAATAAATAAATGAAAACCTAGCCAAATATATATACCTATTATGTTTACATAAATATATTAAAAAAAATACCCGATGTAAATAAATAAATAAATAAATACACAGACCCTAATATTTTCAATAATATTCACTCAAATAAAATATAAAAAAATCCTAAAAATTATGTACGACTCTAATAAAAATCTAGAAAATAATTAAATTACAAACTAAACACACTCGAGGCTCGGTTGATGGCGTAGGCTCAACTTAGGCTTAGGTTTAGTATGGGATCGGGTTGTGGGCATTGGTAATGATATGGGCAAGCTAAAAAAGGGACTTATGCTTACACGGTACTTCGATTTTATTCATTCAATGCATTTGACCGCTACTGTGTCACAATTATATTGATTTAACACAATTTGATATTACAACAACATATTGACCTGCAATATAAATAAATATGAACATAAGGCCAATTTTATCCAGAATGAGCGGCTAAAATACACATATTTAGGGCATAAATTAAACACTTTTGGGTGCTTATCAGAGTTTGACCATGACATGTTTGTAACAACCCAAGACTTTCGGAACAGTAATTATTTTATTTTGGGAGAAATAAATAATATTTTATTGGAGAAATAATTAAATTGGACATTGAGGTCAAAATTTAGAGTCGTCAGTAAGAGTGTCGAATGTCGATTCTGAGGGTACCATCATTTTCGGAAGGGTCGAGAAAGTCGAAATGACTGTACTTGGGGTTTATTTAGGTTCCGAAATAATTTAGGACCGTTTGACTCGAATTAAAGTTACCGAGTCATTTAAAGTGTGTATTGTCATTTAAAGATGTGTACATTGGGAGTTAAGGCTTAAAAAGCCTACGGGAGATATTTCTCCAAAAGAGAGAAAGAGAAATAGAAAGAAAGAAAGAGAGAAGAAGAAAGAAGAAGAAAAGAAAGGAGAAAGGAAAGGAAAAAGAGAATTTCCGGGCCAATACGCGATTGTAAGGCGGATTCAGACCCTACGAACCCGAGGCAAGTGATTAAACTTGCTAAATAATTGTTGTGTATCAATTATTGCATGATTTGTGGATTGAATTTTGGGTTTTAGGTTTAAATTGTTAAAACCTAACTTTTGGGAAAAACCTTAGATTTGTAGTGTATAAATGAATTTTAAGGTTAGAAATTGGTTTATATGTGTTATTGGATAAACATTATTGCTATATTTGTGATTGGGAAGGATCAAAATGGTTGGAAGATGATATAAATGATTTTTGGGTAATTTGGGTTTTGTGGAAAACAACCCATTTCGTAGCTTGCTGCACTTGCCGAATCGATTCGCCCCTACCGAATCGATTCGGTCTGTTGCAGATTGCTCAGGTATTTAGGGCCGAATCGATTCGCCCCTTGCGAATCGATTCGGTATGTAGCAGACTCCCAGGTCCTTTGGACCGAATCGATTCGGATGGGCCGAATCGATTCGAAAACAGGGGATTTTTGGAGATGTTTTCTAAGGAGAATTTCATCCCGCTTTGTTCAAGGTTATCGATTTAGGGCCTCTATATGAGACATTTGGAGTATGTTTTGGAGACTTTTAGAGGGTTTCCATCGTACGAAAATATGGGAGTCATATTAATTATAGTTGAGGATTACCGATTAGAGATTTTTGGTATATTCTAAGTGGGGAAGCCTACCTTGATTTGGAGATTCGACTTGGGGATGATAATTATAATTATGTGTATAAATGAGACAAATTTAGAGATAATGGATTTTAGAATCCAATCCCAAACGGTATAACTTTAAAGAGGTTCATAAAATGAATTGAACCCTATTATGAATGGAAAAGAATAAATGCTATTTGATGTGCATATGGATGTAGAAATATCCTTATTGATGAATTACTTGGGAGATATCTCATACAATGAGAAATGCTAATTGAGGTGCAATAGGATATAAAATATCCTTAACTTAAATAGAATTGGAAGACAATTCATACTAGAAGCGACATGAGAGCTTCAAGCGAGAATTAGTATAGCATATACTAAGTGGGGTTAATGTGCGAGGTGGAGTGTTAGTATATCTTGAGAAGAAATATACTAAACAAATGATGTTAATCAAATTACGCCTAAGAGCGTATAATGAATATGAAAATGAATATGATGTTGCAGGTGTACCTTATATAAAATGGTATATCTTTATTATGTGGGATGTATGTATACCTTATATGATGGTGTATATACATGTTAAGCATACCCCCTCCTTGCTATCATTGGGAAGTTTCGTGCGTAGAGGGTGAGCATTCTGACTAGAAAAGTAGGATGTGGATATTCCCCAGGTCATAGTCGTCCTTTGTGGTCACCAAATGACATCTATGATATATATATCTATTTATTTTGGGGGTGAGAGTTCGGGGGTATGTGACTCTCTCACTTGTCGGTTAGGAACTATGACCGCTTCCCGGGACGTCGTGTGCGTGAGTTGATCACGAGGTGGGTGTCGTTGAACCCCACCAGGTGGCCCCAGTTTGCTATGTATATGGGCTGCTGGAAGATGATAGCATGTGAGCCTGCGTCCTTCGAGTTATAGCTCGGTTGGATGGTTATTATTGCTTGTGTTTATATTTGGGTGTCAAGGGCATAATGGACCTCAATGACCTACATTGCCAGGATTAGTGTATCGGGGGGGTTCCTTGTTTGGATTTCGCCTCGGCGAGACGTCCCAGGCACGAACCGCAGTGTAATGTTGGAACTCGGGGATAAGTTTAGTCCTTAATGCTCATAATTATATATATCTAAATCACCTATCCCGACAATCGACAGTGCCAGGAGTAGTGTAACGGGGGGGTTCCTTGTTTGGATTTCGCTTCGGCGAGACGTCCCACGCATGAAACGCCGTGTACTGTTGAGAATTGGGAATATTCATTAATTAAAATTGGACAATAATCATTTGGGTTACATGCATCTTGCTTTGAGGGCATAATGAGCCCCGAGGATCGATACGGTCAGGAGTAGTGTAACGGGGGGGTTCCTTGTTTGGATTTCGCCTCGGCGAGACGTCCCACGTACGAAATGCAGCACCGTGTTGAGAATCGGGAGGAGTTTAGTCCTTAACTCTTGATGCTAATAACTCATCTATAATAATTATGTATATGGTATCATGCCTTATATGGGCATCACTAGAATATAAATTCTAGTAATTGAGATTGTGGATGTATTGTGATGATGTGGACATGATTGGATCATGTAACTTTATATGTTCAACCAATGAACATTATAAAGATAACTGTAATTATTACATTAAAGTTAAAGCATTTAACTTAAAGATATTTGAGATAAATGTAGATTGGGACCTAGGTTAGACGGTTTCACTTAAATACTTCTTTTGGGTTAAGCTAGAATCCTCTTACCTAAATAGAATCGGGCATCCATTTGGAGATCACGTGCATACGCTTAGTGCGCGCTATAGTTGAGAGGTGAGATGGTTTTTATGGAGAGCTCGATTCCAAATAAATCATGTAATAATGCATTTATAATTATTATGCATTTTAATACACTTGCTATAAACTGCTTTTCAAAACTCGGGTTCTGATCCGTTTATATTTTCCTCCTCCATGTATATATTGTATTACTTCAAGTGTTCCTCCGGAAGGATGCCTTTGATATTCATCCATTCAGGATTCGTGGAGCTGTAGCAGTAGTGGACTGTTGCGGTACTTTGCTTTAGTCGATTCCTATCTATTGTACATCTAGATTAGGATTCAGTTGTATTGAGTTAGTAATCAAGTGTTGTAGATTAACACTTTCATATTCTATTTATCAGATTATTGTATTGTCTGTTACCCGACAGCATATTCGGTTATTTCATTGATGAGATTTTTATTGTACAATGTATTGTACTCTTTTATTATTGGAGCATGCACATTTCACATCATAGTTAGATGTATATTGTTAGTTGTGTGCATTATTGGTTTTTTTGTTGTTGTTAAAAATAAAAGTTTTAAATTTTTGGCAATTCGCACTTTATGATTTCGGGTAGTTAGCCTTATATTATAGTGTTTAGTTGTTGATGTTGAGACTGTACCATCTGAGATACCTGGTTTATGTAGTATAGGGCTGGCCACCCGTTATTATTTGGAGCGGGTTGTCACAATGTCCTTGACAAAGACAACTTGTCACGAACTTGTCATGGTCAAAGTCTATGAAAAGTTTTCCTTTGTCATGGACTTTGTCATGATTAACGTTCGTGATAAGGTAGAAATTCTCTCGAACTTTGAACGTGACAAGTTCATGATAAATGAAACTTGTTGCGGACTTCGATCGTAATAAGTCCATGATAAAAACTTTTGTCACCCCCATTCCTGTCACCATCTTTGATCATGATAAGTTTGACTTATCAAGGTCTGTGACTATAATAAATAGCCTATTTGGGTATTGTGAATAAAAATGGAAAAGATACTTTCATAGGGAATAGTAAGAAAAAATAATGAGATAATTAGCTAAGGTAGAGACCCCTTCAACTTTCGAAGGGTTAGACCTTCCCTTAGTCTAGTTAACTTTGACTTTGAAGGCCTCAAGAACCTCTGCTAAGACTTCAGAAGCATCATTTCTATTCTGAAAAACCATGAAGTAAGTCTCAAGGTCAAGCATGGTCCCAACAATAGTCTTGGGGACCTTAGGGACTCCTATAAGTGTGAGAGACTTTAGATGAGGTCCCAACCCATAGCTCAATAGGCATTTGGCAGTGATGAGGATCTCGAAGGGAGCATAATCTAATCTTTGGGCCTCAGTAATCCTATTAAACTCTAACAGGTGGGATCGTGAACTACTACAAAAGGTAAATACAAATTTCAAATCTCAAAATAAGGGTTAATCCAAGCACTAAAACAAAAGTGAAACTTTAACTTACCTACTAACGAAGGGGTACACTAAAGAATCGGGAAGCCAATCGGTTGAGCAAGATTATGGGTGGCCGGGGCTCCCTCAAAGAAGAAGAATATTTTCTTCCAGTTCTTGGGGGCATTTTATTGTCTTTACTAAAGATCACCTTGTTGGAGCCGGGGGATAAATACTTCAAATCCTACTCGTTTCTCATCTTCTACTCCTGAACCCTATACAACTTGAAGAACTTGGCCTTAAAAATATCACACTTTCCCTCATTGGACTCCTTAAAGTCCCAATACTCTGGCCATCAAAGGTATCCTCAAGTTGGCTACCAGTTGAGAAGGGGTTATACGAATAGCCTTTAAGATCCTGATGACATGAATGGGCAAGGGAATCTGTCCCCATATTAAAGGAAACATTCATTTAAGTACATATGATGGGACACTAATGAGTAGTACCTCTTATTAGGACTTTCATCTATCAGAGTGACACTTTTCAAAATCTAGTAGGTCTTTTAGATCTCTGTTAGGTCTTGTTCAGTAAGCTATGAGGCTAAATTATCCCTACTAGGAAAATTAAAATTAAAAACCCCTCATAACTCATCACCTTCGCATCTTGGTGAATTGGAAGTAGTGAAATATTAGGCTCAATATCAAATATGGGTGTGAGGTCTGAGACCATGGTGGGAGATATTTTTTTAGAAGACATTATTTGGGAGAACGGGTTTTCTTACTCAAAGAAATTCTAAAAGATAAGATATAGAGAGGAAGTTAGCAGTGAATAACTCAACCCCGCCCAATGGGATCTTTTATATCCCCCACTTCCTAGAGTTCCATCCTCTTTTATGTCCAAAATCAAACGCTTTAGTCACATCACTGAGCTCATTCACAAATACTTGTCCACACCCTTTGTGCGCGCTCCTGCTTAATGCAATCTAATCATAATGGAAATCTCAGTGTAATTAGCAACAAGGGGCTACTGATGATACGATATTTTCCAATTGGTATTTTTAAGACTCCTAAATTCCTCAACTTCACTTAGGTAAAAACAAAGGTCCTAAGGATAACCCCAAACATAAAAAAGACCACTACCTTTATTTTGAAACCTTTGCTACTCTTAAGGGTAAGTTATGGTACTATAAAAGACTTTAGTTGTGCCTATTTCCTCCAATAAAGGTAATTTGTTCCAACATATATTCTCAAGCAATCTCATAGACGATATCATCAAGGTTTCGCCATGACTTGATCCTGGAGCAGACCTCAGATTGAAGGGAAAATACCTTTCGAGGTCAGCCCAACCTCAGCCTTAGGATTTGGCAGTGTTTAAAACCTCAAGATAAACTCGAAACAACTCCATGTCCATTTAATACCCCTTGGACATTTAGGAAAGGTTTTGTAACCAATCTGGCCGGTAGGTGAAAAGCACAATACTGCTTCACCTAGCACCAGTACCCATCTCCACTTGCATTGAATACTTCATAAATATTAAATTTTACTAACAACCACCGTACACTAGTTATAAATACTTTGGCCAACATACCACCACTTCACTAACACCAGTAGATCACAGGAACACCCTTGTCATACTGTACCAGTCCACTTATTACCTTTCTAGATGTTTGTGAATAAATAGGAAGTTGCTGGAAAGTACACGATAACTAATCTCGAGCATTCTAAGAGATTAGCATTTTCAAGCAAGCCTATTTAGAGAGAATCAAGAGAGTTAAAGCATTTCACAAGTATTAACTCCTTAACTCATTCTCTCAACCCATTATTGAGAAAAAATACTTGTAACTTAGATAATTTCCAATTATCAAACCTTTTTTTTATATATTGTTGAGCCCTAAATCATCACTTAAGAACCCTTATATGATTCCATAAAATTACTTCCTAACTCCTCTGCACTGTTGACAAGGGACGCGATTCCTCTGACTCTATTGACCAAAGATGAAATGGTCTCTTAGACTGCAGTAACTCATTTACATCCTGATAAACCAATGAAAACCCTTTGACAATGAATGTAGGACCGTCATCCAAGGTCCAAATCACTTTAAATCATTATCTATTACTTTAACACTCATCCACTCTTACCAGTCTGAGATCTAGAGGGGAGCACATATGCATCTAAAGTCACTTACGATTTTAAAATCCACCAATTAATGTCCAGTGTATACATGTATATCATAGACGTAGTAAAATAAGGACAATCACGTATGCCTAATATTTAATTAAGTATGTTCCCAAGAAATAAAAATAAATGGGGTATGCATAAGTCCACACATAAAGATAAGAAGACATATCCTAATTGTCTTTGGGGATTGCTCGTGCCTATTAGGTATAGATGTAGGTCGACCCATGCCTGTAATACAAAAGAAACAATAAAGGATGAGTCAATAGGCCTTTTGTCATTTACATAGACCTTTATACCCAAGAATCTATGAATATGGCCCTTATTTATTCCCCATCGAGACATGGATACGCCAACAACAAGATTAAGGTAAATTGACCAAGGTACGCTCATTACTATCACTGGGTTACCAACGCAGTCCACGTCGTATGTGCCCCATAAATATCTCTCTTAGTACGTCCCCCATGGTACTTACACTATGGAATTCTCGTACACAAAGAAAAGTACAAAAATCCGGCCTAATCATTAATTACTAAAAGTGCAATTAATATTATATTAAATATCTTTATTTAATTGGATTTGATTATCAAAATATGCAAGAGTCCTTTTAAATCCCATTAATTATATATAAATCACTATAGTATCATCTTTAAACATCCTGTAAAATCTTGTTAACTAATCCTGCACAAAATTAACCATCAAGGACCTTGCCTAAAATCGTGTGCACTAAGATAATCCTATCCGTGTCAGGATGAATTCCTTTAAGGTCTCTTCCACAATTTTAAGAGTAAATTCCTTCACTTTTGCAATAATAAAGAGAACTTTCACGGACATAATATGAGAAATTCCAAGAGTATCATAATTAGAATAATAACTGAGTGGAGAGGTATTAATCTTAAAATAAAAAATCCAAGAGAAACATCTTATAACCAAAATAATTAATAAGGTGATAGAGGATCACCTTGCCGTAAATCTCTCTCTCTCTCTCTCTCTCTCTCTCTCTCTCTCTCTCCCCCTCCTTGAAGAACCCATCAATACCCCCATTTAGACTAATGGTGTATGTCATAGTCGTAACACACACCATAATCCAAGAAATCACACTCAAAGGCAAATCAAATACTCTCTACACATATTCTATGAACCCCTAACTCACAGAATTGTAGGATTTTATAAAATCATCCTTGATTGCATATCTAGGCTGACTACCATTAAAATAGTATCCTTGAACCAGTTCTAGAATGAGAATAATTTAATTCCCCGACTCGAATTTATGGGTTACCCGTGGTTAACCATTTTCAACCCGAACGGTAGGTGGTCCAATAAAATAACTTAAATAATGTTGCTAGTTGAATTTTATTTAATTGACATTTCATTTATTTAGCATGCAATTCCAATTTATATCAAGCTACGTGTTGAACCCATGATAAGCGTCCCTAGAATCCAAGCGTACAAAGCCAGTAACATAAATAAAAAGAATACTTACCTATATAATGCTCTCAAAATATTGAACTGCGTGTAACCTGCTGTAGCAAAGGAGATGAAATGAATTGAATGCCTAGTGGTAAATACAATAATGAAATATAGAATCAAATGATTGAAAGAGACTCTATAATCTACCACCTACGCGCGCATGCAAATACCGTATATATATACACGTGCATATACTAATGCAGGAATCCAATTTTATTCCAAAAACGTTACTTGAGTTGAAAAAATCACTTTAATCTTACAAAAGACCCTTCTTGTCCCTTATTATTCGACTTGGCATCATTTCCCAATTTAACACACCTGGTTTAATACAGCAACAAAATACCGTTTGTTTAGAAAAAAATACTTCATTTATCCCAATTTCCCTTTTACATATGTTAAATACGCTTTAGTATTTTCCTTGAAAGCCACCTTCCAGCACACGCATTCCCCATGTTAGAATATACTTGCCTTCCTTTTGAAAACCATTCACAACACACTTCTGTTCATTACTAATTAAAACAATCTTAGGATGCTTGATTACTTATTAACCACACTTCACTTGTGACATTAACTCATGTTTTACTTGGACTTAGTTATTTCGCATTCCTTGTCCAAATTATCTTTTCAAAGAGGAACATTTATCTATTTCATTTCACAAATTTTATCTTTTCTCATTTTCTTAACATAACTAATTATATTATTATGTTCCACTTTTACCATTATCTTTTTCTCAAAATTTACCACATAACCACGTACTTTAATGGGTTGCACCATTGGCTACGCTACCATATGTTCGGTCCAGTGATTATGGATCTTTCACCCTAGATATTTGGTCCCTTCTTAATTATTTTCGGTCACATTCGAGTCCCTTTTCAATGTGTTTTAATATTTTGCAAATGTCCACATTATTGCACTTTTACTGGCTGAAGCCAAAAATACCGGGAGATACTCCCCATATTTGTATCAAACTTGAAAACCAATATTTCTTGTCCTTTACACATTTACGTTGATTTCATCCCGAGAATCGCTTTATTTTGGTCCATTTTGTGTGATATTCTTTACAATTTTTTTTTATTTTGTAAAAATGTTTCGCCTTACGTAAAATAAAATTTTACCCTTTTTTGTCAAACTTGTAATTTATCCCTTCTCGTAAGTGTTATTTACCCAAAACATTATTAAGTCACTAACTTAACCTCTTGAATGTTCTGAGCTCATTAACAGTTAATTAACACCTTTAGTCACTTCATGGGCCTAACACACTACCAAAGCTATAAGTCTCTTTCTTTCATTATGTTATTTAACAAATAAATCATTTTGGCATTGACGGGACATTTTCACTAAAAAATACCTATCTTCCCTTTAACATCACATGTAGTCCTGAAAATATACATTTATCATTTTGTCCCTATTTCATAAAACACTTTTGGTTCTAAGATAACTATCTTTATTATTTCAAGTTTAAATTTATTTTTAATCCTTCTTAAACATGTTTATATGCTCGTCGCTAACTTACTAAAAGTTCATACACATGAGAAATGGATTTTAAGTCTACAAATCCATAAAAATGAGTTTTATACATGATTATGACACGAAGCTTCATAATATTTCTAATTCCATGATTTTTAAGATAAAAAATAAATATGTTCTTCACAAGCATGCTTAAATGTCTAAATTTCTAAAAGCTTCATTTTTGCAAGAAAAATTCTAGATTTATAGTAAAAATATTTGATCAAGGCAAATATTTCTTTTATAATATTTTGTTTCATAAAATGTTTAAACACATGATTTTCTTGAAATTTATCATCCTTTTCTCAAACCCTTTGAAAACCCATTTCTTAAATATTTAAAGCTATTAAGAAATCATGAGTAGTAATTTGCTAAATATGCACATATTCTACTCTTATGTACTCTAACATATTTGACCAAAATATTGCAAATTAGACTAATCTTAAACTTGAAAAGAGTGAAAAAATTCCCACCTCATTGAAGCTCCAAAATGAATGGATGAATGTCGAATAAGATGGCATGCTCTCACCTTTTAAGGTGTCCTTAAAGAAGTTGCCTAGATCAACAAATCTTGCTCCTTGAAAGCTTCATAATTTCTTCTTCAGAACTAACTTGAATGCTCATTATTTACCCACTTCTACCTTAAAAAATGCTTGGAATGGATGAAAAAGGCTTAGAAATGGTGTAAATATGTCTAAGGATGAAGGGTTAAGGCTTATGGATGGTGGAGGTAAGGTATAGGGATGGTGGGGGTAAGGATTAGGATGGTGGAGAGTTCTTGAAATCAAACAAAGAGAAGAAAGTCTGATGAAAATGAAACCCTCCATGCTCTATCTTCCATTTGTACCAAAAACCCTTAAACCTATTATCCAAATGTCCCCAGAAGGTCTAATCTCGAAATGATATTCTCCATTGAGAGCTTGATAGCTCAACCGATCTAAGGTCCCTCATCGCGACAAGACACAAATTTCTGCAATTTTTTTTAATTTCTCCAGTCTTGTTCAAACGAGAATAAACCTCGTTCAAGCGACATTGTATCTCCTTCTATTGGGGTTCCAATGAGAATCCAACGAATATGTATTTCTCATTCGATGGTTGTTTTAATCATTCCTTTTAACTACAAAACTTGTTCGTTCGAACGACCCATCATTTCGTTTGAAAGACCCATAACTTATCCTCTAGTTAGTTATAAGGTCATTCTAAATCGAATCAATTGCACTAAGGCCATGATATTACTTAAATTTGACCTATTATCCATATCACAATATCTAAATCCCAATTGGGTCCAATCAAGTCATCAAATTACACAGGTATGGCCAATGATATCTTTAATACTTTGACCTTTCACAAACACTAGTTGACATTTGTTAACCAAAAGCGACATCATATCCATTATTCTTACTAATGAGAACCTTAGAGATCACTTTGTATAGAACATTATAGCAGGAGATCGGACAGAAATATTTCATCATAGCCAAGCTAGACATTTTAGGAACCAAAATAATAATCGTGACATTAATACGTTTCAGCATCTTACCACCCTTAAAATCAGAACAAACAACCTCATTAATGTTATTTCCAACCATTCTCTATCCATTTTTAAAAGAAAATAGCATTCTAATCATCCAGGTGGGAGACTTTTTGGAGTAAGACTGAACAATGCTCTCTTCACTTTATCAGGAGACACTTCTGTACTAACAATTCTCTTATAATCCTCAGAAAGAGAACATTTTCCGATGGACCTCACTTCATTGGGAGACACTTTTGTACTAACATTAAAAGGGTAGTCAACGATTCTACCAAAGTTGTCTAAAAACACATTAACCGCTTTGTGATGAACTTTTTTTTACCCAAATAAAATGTCTCAAAACACATTTTTGACGGATAAAATATCATTTTTACTAGTATGTTGTTTAAAATTGAAGTGAATTTTGTTTGTTCTTATTAACCAATTGAAGAAAATTCACCCAATATTTATGTTTAAAGAAATATTCTTTAGCCTCTCTCAAATACAGATAATCAATTCTTAGATACTTATTAGCTTCAATCAGCATATCATCACCTAGATTTTCTTAGAGAAAACGTTGGATATTGTTGTAAGGGTAAATAAAGTCGAAGGCTCTGATACCACTTGGAAGTGTAAATAAAAATGAAGGATCTAATACCACTTTTTAAAGGGTAAGACTACATGAATGCTTTGATACCAAATGAGAATGTAGAAATAAACGTGCTCGGTAAGAATGGTCAAAATCAAAAATATATTTTTGTAATTTTAATAATTTAATTCCCAAGCATATAAAATCAATTTTAAACAAATTTTAATCTTTGATTAAATTAGTTATGAAGGAAAATACGTGTTCAAAAAACCTGAATATGCTATGCATCCAAGAACACAATGATTGAGGAAAAATCACTTTCAAGCAAAACCTCTTATTCAACACTTTGTAAATATTAAAAGACAGTCGACTTATAATACTACTTGATAACCTCCACAGGCATAACATAACGTGTTCGTAAATCTCTAAAGAATACTATTTGTCTCCAAGCAGTCCACAAGTGACAGATTCGCTCTCGGTGTCCTCTGATCAGCCTCGGCCTTCTTCTTCAGCATTGATCCCCTCGAGAATCACAAGTCAGTCATAGAGTAACTCTCCACAAGGTGTATGCAAGGATACTAAACTTTTTAGGATTTAAACTGATTCACAAAAACTATTTTGGGAATGTATGTTGTGAATTAAAAAGTTTTTTTTAACACAAAACTTTGAAAAAATTTGAAAGAGATATTCAGAAAGCGTTCTTTCAAAAGTCTTAAAAAAATCTGAACGCGAAACAGGAATTTATAAGGCGTTCATAAGTTTTGAGGCGACAATCGTTAAAATGAATTTGAAGCTCATTCGAATGAAAAAGTCATCTTCGTTCAAACAGCCTAAAACAGTACGCCCTCATTTGATACACGTTAGATGTAAACATCAAACTACCCTTCAAACAAAAAGGAGATCTCATTTGAACGAGAACTCGATCTCGTATGAACAAGTTCGGCAAATTTTGATTATTTAAAAAAAAATATGCCTAGATTTTTCAATTTAAAAATAATGTTTCAGTTTAAATAAGCTTCATCATCCCAGAATAAATCTTATAAATAAATTCGAAAACCTAAAATCTTTATACCTTTATGGGATGTAGGGAAGTCTTCAAACTTGGAGATGCTTGAGTTCGGTTCACCTTGACGATGCGTGACAGTTTGTAACAGGAGACGTCGAACTAGCCTAAAATATTAAAAAAGGCATATACTATGAACAATATTACAAATATTATTTTCACAAATCTCCCCCGTTGGATATTTCAGTACAAAATAAACAAACATAGCCGATCCTCAAATTAAAATAAAAATTTCCTTATGATAAAACTCCTACTACCCTCCCAAACCATATAAATGGAATGGCATAAGACATTGTCTTCAGATCTCCACTTGTTCTTCCCTTTGGCAACTTTGAATTCATCAGGTGTGTCTTGATTTCCACTTTAAGTACCTACACACATGAGACATAGATATATACCTCATGATGTATTGAGTTTGAAACTAAAAATAAATACTTTAATTAAATTCTCTCCGATAAATTAAACTCATCAAATCTCACTTTGTAATTTACTCCCCCTTTTGTTTTATCTGAAATACACAAAGGAGTATAAACATAAACTTTTAAGAAAAGCATCACGCATATGAAGAAGATATCATCACAAAAGATATAAATCAAGCGTATGTAATGATAATCTCAAAGGCCATCAACACCAAATAATTTTTAAAATTTTTAAAAAAATGGTAAATTTTACAAATACAACACAATACCATATATAATATATGCAAAATATACCAATGCAAATCAATCACGCATATATATGTATAAGTGATCACAAAACTTTACACAAAACACATAAGCTTTACACACTAGCATAGTATGGTTGTGTCTAAACATGTGGGATGGAATGAATGGGCGTGAACTAGATACAAATGAATTATGGCCCAAACACTCAAATATGTTCAAAAGTTTGAATTAATCGCAAAACTTTATCAAACTAAGATTTATCCTTAAGTGACAGATAAAGGTGAATTTAATGAACAAAACAAGCACAACGCACACAAACCTAGAGTATTGACAATTCTACAAATCAATAGCGTCATGACACAAAATAAGCATGTTACGATTCATTGTGCAAACCCATTGATCTTCAAATAAACTCCCTCAAAAGATAAACATATATTATATTTTCTTTCCTTTCCTTTTCTTTTCTTTTGTTTTGAATGATCAAATATTAAACTAAACTATGTTGGCCCCTTTTGGCAGTTTTTCTGTCTTTATTGCCTTTAATCTTTTATTGGGATCTTTCCAATGGTGGCTTTCACGCAAAGACTTTGTCTATATCATCCCTTTCTCTTGCTTACTCATATATTTTTCAATACTAAATAAAATCTCAAAGGAAACGGTTCTTACATGCACAAACCCTCGTAGTCACATAAACATGTAGATGACATAATTGATGGGATAACATCTCACCAAGCTCAAATATACATAATGAAGTCAAAGTCCAATATTCTCTTGCATGTGTGTGCAGAGGCATATACTAAGTCGAATTCATAAAGAAAATCAAGTTCGAAATAACACCATAAGTATGGTTAAGAACCATCTAAGTATCTACAACCATAACCAAATGTCCTAGCCACGTGGAAAGTATGGAGTGAATTGGATTCAAACACACTAATATGCCATACCAAATGTGTAAAACTAAAATACACAAAAATAAAAAATGTTTTTGTATTTTAAAAAATTTATCAAAATAAAATCGTTTTTTTATTTTATAATTAAAGAAAAGTATAATACAAAAAGTTCATAACACTAGAAAACATATATCATGAAGCAAAATTAGAGTATGGCACACAAATATCATGCAACCAATCATACATAAGATATAACATGTGAAGAATAATGTGCAAGCATGTGAGAATCAAGGAGTCTAACATCTACTTCCTCCAAAATGAATTTTCTAACCCAATTAGGTGTATAGTTAACACGTCGGATGTTGGGAACTAACGAAACATTAGACTTCAACTTCCAAGGGCCTCTTCCAAGATCATAACAAAAATGCCTAAGGTGACATTTCCTACCATAATGTAAACGTGTGTAAACATGAGGAATGTTACCTAAGGTTTGACCTTCTCTAATGTCCTTGGATGCAGTTGACCCTCTAAAACAAGCAATGGCCCTGTCTTTGACACTGGAAGCATTAGAAGCATGGGATCCATTACCGTTACTACCAACACTACTCGAGTGTTTAAAACCATCTTTTAACTTCAAAATTTTATACTCAAACAAAGAATTTGACTCTTCAAGTTTTAAGTACTCCATCTTTAAATTTTTAATCATTCCTTGATGGTTATCTAGCTTCCCTTCATTGCTAGCGAACTTATCCCTAAGATTCTTATCGCGGGCCTTATAATCATTAATTAAATTATCATTATTCCTCAATAGCGTAATTACAAACCCTAGAAATTTTAGAGTCTTCTAATTCTTTCTCTAAAACTCGGACTCTATCATCACTCTCTTTCTTGGACAATTCTAAAATTTTAAAATCACGATCCATATCCATAAGTTTCTCACGAAATGAATCAATTTGAGTTTGAACAGTTTGCAAAAGTTCCATAGTACCTTTAAAACAAAAAAATTATTTTTTAAGAATTTCAATTCTTTTAGCAAACTTCAAATTCAAATGATTTAAGTCGTCATCACTCTCGGAATCCATCGAAATAAAACAAAATAAACCAACAAGAGAGATAAACAACCATCATAAAACAACACTAAATAATGATTTAACACGATAAAATAGTGTAACCCGTTCTGATACCACTTGTAAAGGTAAATAAAGATGAATACTCTGATACCACTTTGTAAAGGGTAAGACCAGCTGAATGTTCTGATACCAAATGAGAATGCAGATATAAACGTGCTTGGCAAGGATGGTCCCAATCAAAAATTTATTTTTGTATTTTTATCAATTTAATTCCCAAGCATAGAAAACCAATTTTAATCTTTGAAATTAGTTATGAAGGAAAATATGTTTTCAAAACAATATGAATATGCTACGCATTCAAGAACACAACGACTGAGTAAAAATATTTTTCGGGCAAAACCTTTTATTCAGCAATACATAATGCTCTAGTCTTCGTATGCCTCTAAATAATACCACTTTTCTCCAAGCAGTCCACAAGCGACATATTTTCTCTCGGTGTCCACCGATCAACCTCACCCTTATTTTTTAGCAATGATCCCCTCGAGAATCACAAGTCAGCCATAGAGTACATCTCCATAAGGTGTATGCAAGGGTACTAAACTTTTTAGAGTTTAAACCGATTCATAAAAACTAATTTGGAACGTATGTTGTGAATCAAAAGTGTTTTTAAACACAAACCTTTGAAAACTTTTGAAATGGATATTCATAAAGCATTCTTTCAAAAGTCTAAAAAATCTGAATGCGAAAGAGGTATTTATAGGGCATTCACAAATTTTGAGGCGGAGCCTCGTTTAAATGAATTTGAAGCTCGTTCAAATGAGACTAACAACTCATTATAACGAAATAAGATCTCATTCGAACAAAGAGGCCATCTCGTTTGATCGAAGTTCAAAGACCTACAAACGACCTAAAATAGTATGCCCTCATTCGAGACACGTTCAATGTAAACTTCAAATGATCCTTTGAACGAAAATGTGATCTCCTTAAAATGAGAACCTAATCTCATTTGAACGTGTTCAACGAATTTTGAAAAAAAATTAAATATAAAATATGCCTCAATTTTTCAATTTAAAAATCCTGTTTCAGTTTAAATAAAATTCAACATCCCAGAATAAATCTTGTGAAAAAATTAAAACACCTAAAAGCATTATACCTTTATGGGATGTAGGAAAGTCTTCAAACTTGGAGATGCTTGAGTTCGGTTTGCTGTGACGGTGAGTGACGGTTTGTAACTGGATACACCAAACTAGCTTAAAATATAAAAAGGCCTATACAATGAACAATATCAGAAAAATTGTTCTTACAATTGTCTTTTTCCTAATTTTTTTTATAAAATACGCTGGATAATTTTTGGAATAATATTTTTATTTAACTTCTGGAAATATGCTTCCATTCATTTCAGGCTTTTCAAAATCGTAAACATGGGAGATTCCAAATGGGAAGTATTCCAATGCTCATCAAGAATACTATTAAACTCCCTATACTTTATCTAGAAATCATAATACTTGAAAAGTTTAGTCAACTTCTCAACCACATTATATATATTAACAATAATAGGTGCGTGGTAAAAAAACACCAGGGAGATCATTACGAATTTCAAAATCCGTAAATCTTTTAAGCTAAACATAATTATGCAAAACTCTATCAAGTTTACTTTGAATATTATGACTGCCCCTACCATTGTTTTATGTAAACCACGAACCTTTAGTAGAAAATTCCTCCAAACGTAAAGTATTAATACGATTATTAAAATCTATAACTTCATCCCAGTCAATACCATTACCACTCAGTCTCCTTGAATACTTTAAAGTAACATTGAGGTCTCTTAGAATAAATTACGGTTCATATTCAATACTGGTACCCATTCTCTTAAGATACTCCCAAGAACTATACTAAAAGCTCTCTCATTAGTGCCATACACTGTTGTGATAAAAAAATCATTATTATTACCTTCAATCCCAACTCTAGAAGTAATTGCTTAGTTGCACTTACTAACATCGAACACCTCCGAACTAGTAGGATTTCAAGAGATCCAAATCTTACCATGACCTAAATCAGGGGCATTATGAACTTTAACTTCCTCAATACTCCTACTATGAAATTTAAGTTTAACTAAACACATGACATCAATGCAATTATCTAAAATAAATTTATGAATTTTGATATGCATATAAGGGGAATTATAATCCCTAATATTCCAACTACAAATTTAAACATCATCCTGATTTTAATCTACTCCGACTTTCCCCACCATGCCCCTAAATTTTCCCATTTATAGTCATTTTCATCGCTGAAAAGAATATCTTCCTTTTTCTTTACTTTATTCAACTCCTTCCATTATGTTTCAGAATCATCAATCAGATCACGATCAATGGGCAAATCCTTTTTCTCCATCTTATTTGTTTCAAGAACCTATAAAGAATTTCCAATAACTACGATTGGCGAGATTACTTCCTTCCTTGAGCCACTATAAAAAATAGTAAATACAACTCCTTCATCCAGATTTACCACTTATTTCCTTATTGACCTCTTATCTCTCAACAGATTGTCATCTTCCATAGTAGAGGATAACATTTTCGTGCCTAGAATATCTTAAGCCATATTTACTATAGGACCTTTAATAGGCCATCCCTTCTCCAACACTCCGCGATTATTTTTGATCCATTGTGGAGAATGTTGAGCCATCTTTCTACACATATTCTCATTATCAATTACATGCTTAATGGCTTCACCATTTAGTTAGTAATTTCAATTATACTGGGAATATCGGTATTAGATTGGATCTCAACACAAACCACTGCAAACATTAATCCTTTTCTTCTAGACATCATACGATCTGTAAACATAGGATAACCAATAACACTAGTAATCTTACTCAACATTTTGATAGATCACATATGTAGTTTTAGGCTCGAAAAATGACCTAGATTGGCACAGGCTCCAGATTCTCATTCTCTAAACTCAAATATGGGACCATGGTTTAAAAATAAGAGGTTTATTATCAAACGGACAAGGTCTTAATTCTAAAACCTTTAGTCTAGAATAATTATTATTAAAAGGGATGAAAAACCACAAGACCTAAGAACGAACATGTCTCTATATCCCAATCTACCCTATTTATGTTACACATAGCCCTTCATCACTAAATAAGTAACTTTGTATCCTAAAACATAGGCCCATAAAGTATTGCTCCACCTGTTGATCTCCTCCTCAATATTTGAGTCATTAAACTTGACACAAATATAAACATCATTATCCTTTTGAGGTTCATATACCGATAATTTTTTTACTAGAATCTTTATTTGTATTTGGTAGCAGAATTTGAGCCCACGATTTAGAACCATTTACAACTTTGACATGCCCTTTAACAATACTAGTATTAGATATGACCTTCACCCGAGCCTCACTAGAATCGAAGTTAGATACATGGAGAATATATTCAACAGGAACTCCCTTCCTAGAATTGGAAGTATTTAAAATTTGAAATCCACTAACCTCTAGAGTGTTAAAGATTTTAGTAACTTCTCCCGCGCATGAACCCTTATTCACTCCAAATGCCTTAGGAGGAAGTTAATACCAATTCACTACCCAACTTGTTTGAATCAAAACCATCGTCCTCAATTGATACGGGAGCCACCATTGGATTATTTTTAACCACCCCTAATTATATGGTTGTATTTAATGTAGGAGCCACCATTAACTCATCAGACGACACTTTGACTTGTTCTAGAAATTTTTGTTTATCGCTAAACTCCAAATCTTAATTTTTTTAAAGATCATTTAGTTTTTCAACAAATTCTATATTTTCACTACCTTTAGTCCAATAGTATTGTCCAAAATGGTCACTTCTTTTAAGGAAACATTAATTGCATCATCCCTACATATAGTACTGCCGCCGCTAGATATGAACCCGTGATTAACAACAATTGAACTTGTTTCCCCCTAATTTTAAGTATCCATACCAGAACACGAATCTTCGTTGGAACAAACACCGAGATTACCCCTTTAGAATGTGGAGGACCCCATAAACGAGTAGATGTTATCGTTCAAATTACTAGATGAGAATGTATGGCTATGCACTAACTACAGAATTCAAATCGTCTAGAGAGATAGAGATGAAAGTGATTTTTAAAATATAAATACCTACCCAATTACCATTAAAAAATAAGTAATATTTTTGTTATTGAAATTTAATATTTATATATTTTTAGTTACTAAAATTACCAACACATATTTGGTAAACATGTTTACTCATTATTTACAGTTAAGAAAGTATTGCTTTTAAATTCTTAAATAATATTGGTTTGGACCCTTAAATCTTTTTATTGATTTTGTAAAACAATTTATTTTTTTAAGTGTCACACTAGGTATTTTATAAACAAAAATCTATTGGAAAATTGAAAATCGCATCCAATTTTACATGTCGCAAGTTCTATATTTATATGATTTCCTTAATTATTGTCTTCCCACCTCTTTAGAAAAGTAGATTGACTTAACGTATTCATGAAAAATAAAAAATATTATAATACTTTTATGAGGATATGAACTTAATATAGAAATTAATGATTTCTTTATAATTTTAAATACATCATTGTATTCTTATTGTACATGTTTGACAAAAAAAGTAAATCATAATAGATCTTAAATGAAGGTTTATTCTTACAAGACCAAACTACTATATGTGATATACTTCTTGAATCAGTTAACAATCCTTCAATTTATTTGGTTTGTATTTCTATTAAAATTATATATTAAATAACCTAATTTGTAATTTACTTCTTATAATGAAAGGAAAAAAACATTAAACAATAATGGTTAATGGCGTAGACAAATGTCAATGTTTGTACGTTTCAATCAATAAAAGGAGCTATTGTTATTTTCAATAAATAATAATAAGTTCATTTTTTGTATGCTTTGCTTGAATTAGATAAAAAAATAGATATCATTTGCATTATTCTCTCTCTCTCTCTCTCTCTCTCTATATATATATATATATATATATATATATATATATATATATATATATATATATATATATATATGTGTGTGTGTGTGTGTGTGTGTGTGTATAAAGAGAGAGAGAGAGAGAACAATTATGGTGACAATTAATATTTTTCATTAAAATGTACATTGACTCGTCACCATCAATGTTAAAGTGATATATAGGTAAAATGATGTTGTTTGCGGTTTCCTATTTATGAAATAGTAAAAATAATTACAACCCATATATTAATTTGGGTAATTTTCATATGTACGAGGAAAATGACCATTATTAAAACCCCTAATAACACTAGGTTCCAAATTTTGACCCCAATTTATATGTGGCACTTTCAAATTATCCACTCTTAGGTGTTTATGTAAAATTAATTCTTAGTTTTCTTAATTTGTTATCACTTTTCTTAGGCATGAGTTATACATATTATATACATAAATAAAAATCAAGGATTGATAATAATAAGAAAATAATGAAATTTTAATAATAAAATAGGATGTAAAAAAAGGTATTTTAGAATACCTCAATGAAATGTCTAAACAGCGATACTACTCGAACCCCTAACCTTACATTCAAAGTGTGGCACTATTGCCAGTTATCCTAGGGGTAAGAGCAGTGCTTTTTGATGTAATAAATATCATTATAAATATAAGGTAAAACCTATTACCCTTAATAATGAAATTTATTCTAATTTCATGCTTTCAAATTTTCCATAACAGTGTTTGTATTTTTTTAACTTTGATACTTCATTTTGACTCTCTATTGTGATAAAAAAAAATAATATTCATTTTTTTGTATAAAAAATTAAATATTTTACATTAGCATGAACATGAATAATCTTATTTATAAACTCAATTAAAATCTATAAAAAATGTTTCAAAAGATAGTAGTACAAACTAAATTCATAAATTTTAATGAATAAATTTATTGCATAAATTCCATTATATAATTAAATGAAAGATATAAAATAAAACAACTTTGAATAAAATTTATTAAATATAAGAAGATTTTCCATACTATATTTTTTTTTGAAGATTGCATGAATTAAATTGGGACAAGAGTTAAATACTATTTCCTTAAGGTGATATTATCCCCGCGATGGTGTCATGTAGATTCTTGTCATTCATCTCCTGTAACATGCCTCATGTCATCGAAGATGACAACTTATGTCCTTGCCACCACCCAAGTTCCTCAATGAGCATGGTTGTTATAAAGAGTGTCAGGGTGTCCATATTTCATATTGCATTTCATTCTTCTAGATGTGTTATGTTATCCTATTTGGGATCGTGTATCTAGGTTGGTTGTAATGGGTTGTAACCCATTTTTGTTAACTAAGATATCATGTTAGGAATGCAATTTTAGGAGCTTTTGGATCTTGGAGTGCAGGCTTGGGTTTTCATGTATAGTGTAGTCTCCTTTCCATCGTTTTCATTTATGAGAAATTTTTTGGATTAGTGGGTTACTCGAGATTCCAAGGTTGTACTTGGACATTAATTATTAGAGATTTACGACAATACTAGATTATATTGGAGGATGTTGTTGTTGGTTTAATCTGTTGGTCATTATTCATATTTTTATCTCTCGCATATTCTATTGTTGGATTTTTTTTAAATTGTCTTATATTTTTATCGTATGAAAATAATTCTATTTTAAATTATAACAATTTGAATATTCTAGTATATTAACTTAATCAACCATGATATTAGAATATTTGGGTTTTTATAATAGACATAGAATATTGGGCTATAGGTATTGATGAAATCCCTTTACATGAAATTTAAAGGGATAAAACAAGTATACATTATATAAAACTACTAAGAAATTTTATCTTAGTTGAATTCAAAGTAAAAATAAAGCTAAAGCAAAAGTTTCAAAATATGAAACTACTGATGTGGACCTTGACCCAAAGATAATGAAGCTCCTTTGCATGAGGTGTGGAGATGAATAAATTAAGATGTGACAAATTTTGGCATCGAAGGGGAAACAACAGCAGCAATAAAAAAAGGAGGATAACATTTTCCAACCAACATCATTTTATGGCCATCTAAGGAAAGTTTCTAAGAGGAATAACATAACAGATTTGGTATGTTATAATATCATTTTTTTTGCCAAAGAAGGGAGTTTACCCACTCATCCAAATCATCACCAATTCAATCCATATATCTAACCCATACAATTTCCATTATAATGCCAAGTTATATCGAAAACACATCCTCACAACATGTCTTTACCATGAGGAATGTGTGCAATCCTCAAAAGAAATCCTTATTGCAATGTGCAACAAACTAGTTGGTGATGCAAGATTAAAATATAACCCAACAAATGAGTGATTTTGCCAATATGAATAGGAGATCAAAAGTGATGAAACCACCATAAGTGGCTCCTAGTATATGGATTATCTTATAAGGACAAAGGCCTAAAAAGGGGAGAATAAATAGTTGATATAATCAGGAATTAGAAAGGGTGCATTCAGGGGAAGTTTAGGTCATGACAAGAAGTATCTCAATTGGTCCATCTAAATTAATAAAAGGAGCATATTTCATCCTCTTAGAAATATAATTCACGATTTGAAGGAGGAAAAGGGTGAAAACATCAATCTTGATCATAGATGCTAGATGAGAAAACCAAGGAGTTCAAAAGGGCTATGAACGTTGATGTAGATGAGACATATGGTGAAATGAAATCTGTGGAGGGTGGAGAAATAACCAAAGAATTCATGGTTGTGGACATAATTAGATCAGTAGAAGAGATAGATCATCAGTAGTTTGTGAAATTTAAAACTTTACCCAAAAAAGTACCATTAGATGTGTCTTTTATAATGCTAAAATATTTAAAGAAAAAGGAGAAAAGGAAATAAGAGAACCATAAAATGACCAGGACAATGGTTTGAAGGTATCATGCTTAGATTTATTTGAAGAACCCGCTCAAAGCATAACTAATCATATTAAACCACTATTCATAAAGGCTTATGTGAATGAAGTCTTGACAAAATGAATATTAATAATAGAGTTATTGTTAATACTTTGTTGTACTCAATGCTGACAAAGATAAATAAAAAAACTAAATTAGTTCAAAATAAAACAGTAATTATAGGTTTTTCTAGCGATCAAAAACTATAATAAAGGGGTTTCTCTAGTGGATATAGAATTTGGGACTAAAAAAATTCAAAACTGCTTTCTTTATAATTAAAGTGAAATCAAGTTTTAATGCTTTATTAGGAATATATTGGATTCGAGATAAAAACTGTATTCCTTCTTTCATGCATAAGAAGTTGCGTTTGATGAAAGAGGACGACAATGTCAAGTAAGTAAAGGTTAATCTCTTTCCTTTCTGTGGGATCTCAAACTGTGTTGAAACACGATTGTACTAAGAAAATGTTGGTCAAATTAAAGTGGATGCAATGTTGGAAGAAACATATATTATGGATTTTGATGGGATTGTTTTTGGTCTGATGGGACCATGTGAAAATGAAAAAAATTGTTTAATTGATCGAACCCACTTAGATAGTGAAGAAACAAATATTACCTTGGCATTGTCCTAGCACCAATTTAGAGATCTTAAAATATAAAAAGAATTATTGATGAAATAATTTGTTACTAGAATGATTATGTCTTTCAAGAAGATAAAGAGGAAAGAAAACTACAAACATTGGTGAATTCTATAATAAAACTATTGAATATAAAGAACTAAAGGTAGAAAAACCATACCCAATTGTTGAAGTTAACCTATGTACTAAGCAAGATAAAAGAATAATGTATATAAGTGTTAACTTGAACAAAGGAAATCGATGTTTGGTCACAAGTTATTGTACACATTTAAAGATTTTTTTGAGAATATGATGAATTTCTAGGATTGGGAAAAATTGATGAAACACAAGCTATCGATCAAATAATGGTGTAAATATGTGAAACAACTACCATGTATGTATAATGGCTGAAAGACTACTAAAGGATGGGTCCATTCGAATGACCCCTGAGATAATAAAAATTTAGAAGCATAGACTGAAAGACTACTAAAGGCTGGGTTTATTCGAACTGAAATGCATGTATAATGTCTATCCAATATAGTTCCATCATTATGAAAAAATGGAAAATAGAGGGCATGCACTAATATTCAAAATTAAAATCCAGTTATGCTTAAAGATGAATACACAATGTATTTAGTTAACTTAATAGTGATAAGTTTGTTGTCCATGCAACTATGTCAATGATGGAAGGACATTTTGGGTATAATCAATTATGTATTTCAAAAGAAGATGTCAATAAAAAATGCATTTAGGTATCCAAGATACGTGGGATCTTCGAATGGATAAAAATGCCTTTTAGTTTGATGAACGACGAAGACACATATGAAAGAAGACTTCACATCATGTTCCATATTAAGATGGTTACCTTTTTGGAATTTTATATTCATAATACAACTGTAAAATGCAAAACTACGCCATATCACATAGAAAATGTGGAAACATTTCTTGAAAGAATGAGTCTTTACGGGAAAAAATTAAAACTTTTGAAATGTGCTTTTAGAGTTTCTGATGGAAGTTTTGTACGATATTTGATGCACCAAAAGGTAATTCAAGTTGACAGAAAGAAAGTTAAAGTTTGATATAGATTAAAATATTGAAAGAAATTCGGATGGAAGGAGGAAAATGAAAATCATTCCAAGTAATTAATATTATTTGGCAAATTCCCTTATATTGGCACCATCAGGGCATGTAGGGTTTTAAATTTCTACATAGTTGTTTCATACTATTTGACTGGGGTTATTTTGGCTCAAAACAATGAAGAGGAAATTAGATGGATCAAAAGGCTCCAAGATTTAAGCCAAATGAAAGTTATGAAGGAAGGTTAAAGCTTAACTATATTGCTAAATTATTATTTTTGCTCCAAAATATATTGCCTTAGTGGAAACAATCATATTAGTGTTCATAATGACTTAATAAACCTATAATGAATATCTAATATATCCTAATATTAAGGTTGATAGAGCTGCTAAATTGAGATGAATAAATATAATCTATACTTGCAAATAATTTAAAAGAGGAATTGATGTCATGATCTTGGAATGCCTAAGTAAATAGGATGGCATAACAACAATAAATAACATCCATGATCAATTTTGTGGATCACATAAAATAGGAATAAAAATGAGATCACTACTAAGAAGGCATGAATGATACTGGACAACTACTTTGAACTGATCGAATTTCCCCAAAGGGGAAAAAAGGCCAAGAACATGGCCTTATAAATAAATTTCTAACAATTGATCTTCGGTATGTGATAAAATAATGCCCAATTAGATGAAGGCTAGTGTATGTTATTGGAAAAATGCATCCTCCTTCCTCAAAAGTACACGATTTCATAATTATAGAAATAGACTATTTTACTAAAAGGGTGGAAACTAAATCTTTAAAATATATGACCCAAAGTGAAGTGATTGATTTCCTATAAGACATCATTTATAGGTTTTTGAACCCCCAAACTATCCTTATAGATTATTTGAGAAGTTTTTAACATGATATAGTTTTGAATTTACCTTTAATTTAGGAATTACCGTGACCAAATCTACACCATATTATTACCAATTCAATGGAATCATAGGAAACAAACAATGTTATAAAACACACTATGTTCAAGGTCATTGAAAATAAGCACAGGGACTCGTGTAATTATATCTACGAGTGTTTTGGTCATACAAGACCTCTAAAAGTCAAAGCACATGTGTAACCCCTTATTTTTCTACATATGGGAATTTTAATTTACTACTAGTTAAGTCACATTAAATCATCAAGAATTTTAGCTCCGAATGAATTGACAATTTAAGAATACGACCACTTAATGCACTTTGAAATATAAAATATATATGAATATATGGTCGGAGTCTTAAATAATATTCTAGTCTAAAAGAAAAAGGTATATGAAAGCTACAAGAAAAGGATGAAGAAGATAAATTTTAGTGAGGGAAGTTGGTGTGGAATATAGTGTTCCCACTAGGGGAAAAACCAATCATTTGGTAAGTGGTCCCCTATGTTAGAAGGGCCATTAAAACTCCAAAAATGATTTAAAATTGAATCATACCTTCTCAAATGTTTGAATGGAAATATTCATAAGAAAAACCAATGGCATGGTCTGAAAGCAATTTTATCCTACAATATGGGAAGCATGGAAATAAAAAAAATACGGTGAAACAAAACTTCCATTAATTTATTACTTAGATATTAGATTACAAAAGACATTGAATTTGTCTTTCAATTTTGATACATCGATCTCAGTTTTGCAATTTGAAGCTTCCTATATAATAGAATAGGTATTTGATTATTTGAATCATTGGGCAGAACCACGTAAACATTTGTGTCTCTTTATAATTCTCATCCTTCTTTAGCTTACTTATTTATCCACGCTTGTAACTATTGGTATAATTGAGTTAAGATTACTCCAAATTAGAAAACCAAATTTATACACCAACAGTCATTTTAGCTTCTAAACGAGATTCACAAACTGGAAGTGTCTCCATTTCTAGTGTGCTTATTTGCCCATAAACTACCATATATAAATCCTTGTTGATAATAATATGACCTAGACATAAGTTTTAGATATAGGTTTGGTTTACTAAAGAGAATTCCTTTCTATTTAAATTTGTTCCAATTGATTTTCCTTAAATGTTATTGTTTTCATGGGAGAGATAGGTTTTACAATATAAAGATCATCAACCATTGCATAACATAAAAGGCCAAGCTAGAAACTGAAATAAACTTGGTTTTAATGGATTGTATATGATGACAATCTTTTAAAATTAAATTTCTATCACTACTAAAACATAAATAGAGTCAACTACCTTTACTCTCGTAACATTTTCTAAAGTCAGATAAATCTCTCAATCACTAAGTCGTTTGATTTTTTGAAACCCTATAAAGAATTGCATACAACGATAAGTGAATGGAATATACGCATATTTTTCTATTTTAATGGAATACACCCATATTTTTCTATTTCTGGAGGAAACCCCGACGATTCTTATTCAAGTATCTCAACCACTTGAATTGAAAACATATGTTCTGGGCTTTTCACACCTCTCTAAGGCTCAAGAGCTTCTTGAGGGACTAAATCCTATTTCTGTGACCTTTTTTCCTTTTTATTACCCATTGGTATAAAATTAATACCTTTCTCAACAATAAAAGCATTCATAAATTAAAACCTTTTAATTCATGCAAAACTTCTTAAAGATATTATGCAACGACTGAAGATCCATATCGATATGGGTTTGCTCGTCAATTTATTCTCTGATGATATTTCTTAAAACATGTTCCCTCACTAAGGTCCCCTCAGCCATATTTGTGTTTATGAATTTTTTCATGATAACTGATTAGGCCTAAATTCTTCGTATTTATCCCCATACTTCAGAGGCTTTTATTACCTCGTGCGGTGTAATTTAAGTTGAGTTATCTCATATCATTGATACTGATAACTACTATCTAGTACATTGAGTTCGTGTATTTCTCTGACATTTTACGGGTATTTGACGCACGTGAAAACAAGAAAGAAATCGAAATCAAGAAAGAAAGAAAAGAAGAAAAGTCAAGGGTAAAAAAGTAATTATACACCCAAATTTGGATGAGGAACCTGAAGAGAAGTCAAAGACCTTGATGTGACTAAAGTGTAGGAAGAAATGACACCCAAATAAGAGTCTCGGTTGAAAAGATATGAAGATGCAAAGTTGAGAATATATTAAAGTAGAAGGGAAGAAAAATCAGAATAGAAAATCGGTTCGGTTAGAAGAAGGGAACCGGTTCTACTCACTGGAAAAGCAAACTTAACCAATGCAAAAAGAAGAGAATCGATTTGATAAACTGGAATAGTGAATTGGTTCCCCCACAAAAGAAGATAAAATCGAACTGGTTCAGCGTGGTAGAATTTTGAAATTTATTTCTTAAAAATAGAGTTGAACAAGGTTGAAATACTTAACAAAATGTGAGAGCTTTATTGGATATAGAGGGTACACATATGATAGTGAGTTTTTACACAGTTTTGAGAGGATCTTGAAGGCAAGAACCCTATGAGTAAGATTCTTCAACAAATGATCATCTTCTACATTATTTCAAGGGGTTTCCATCAATACAAGTATAGCTTCATTCTTTCTTTCAATTTTTCTCATCTTTTTGGTTTATGATTAATTTCTTCCTTTCCAGAAGTATTCTCCACATGTTTGATTTCAATTTTTACGTAATAATGATTTCATGCAAAATAGATATCATGTTTACGTGTAGTTGCACCATGTCTGGCTAGATTTCTAGAGGGTCGGGGTACATGAACCCAACTTAGGTGATGAGTTGGGTATAAAATTGAATAAAATTATGGAGATAATATAAAGGTTTGATATTTTGTCAAAACATGTATTATAGATATCTTAACCTCGTTTGCCCTAGTTTACCGAGGTATTTGAGAATCTAATCATTCACGTTAGATTTATTATTGTTTAATTATTATGCGGAGTTAAATCCTCATATAGCTAATTCTTTGAAAGATTTAATGCTTTCTACAAATTATCAATATAATTTTTGAACCTTTTATATCCAATGAACTTATCAATGGTGCAGGGGCGTGTACTCCAATCCCATATTGTCATATATTTTAAAACCACTTTGTTTATTATTTCATGCGTAGTTAAGTCATCAGTTAATTTAGTTGTCTTAGTTAATTAAAATATCTCACTACAATCATATTTTTTCTTCCTTCTTAGAGTCAATTGTAAGGTTAATCATCCTCCATATCCGTTATCACGTATTCACGTCCTATTCCATGTGTTTGATACCTGACTTGCTCTGATTATTACTTACGCAACCGACTTACACCTTAGCCGATATAAGCATGTACAAAAGACACTTTTAAAGTTGCGTCAAGTTTTTGGAGCCATTGTCGGGGAATTAGGTAGACATTTAGGCTAAGTTGAGTTAATCTAAAATTTGACTCTAATTCTTGAAAAAATGCCAAAAAAATCATTAAAAAAAAATCTAAAAAATTTAGAAAAATAAAGAGACCAAAAATATTTCATTTCTTATCTCCTTACATGTAAACTCCTCAACAAACTCCTCAATCCACTCCTACCTGAATTCCTAAAAATCCTGTAGTAGAGTACGGCCCCGATAGTCCACACACTCTTAACACTCCTCAGTTTTGAGCTCCACCGCCTACACCGCCCAACTCCATCACTAGTCACACTTTGAGTCACATTTCTAGGTCATCGAGTGTGGCTATCGAGTTAACTGGAGAGAGCGCGATGTCTGACCACGCTAGTTATGGTACGGGTGTGGGATAGATGACGTATCACCCCATGAGAGACCTCTTATATTCGATGAAAGCCGTCACTTCGGGATGTATTCTACTCCGGTGTAATGTTGTGAAATTCCTCTTTCATAATGGGATGATTCAGATTCTTCCCATGTTCCATGGTATGGATTCAAAAAAACCCTACCTCCACATTCGTGAGTTCGAAGAGGCGTGCGAAACTTTTAGCGATCAAACGTGCACTCAAGATGTCATTCGCCTCAAACGTTTTCCTTTCTCTTTGAAGTATAAATATAAGACCTGCTTATGGTCTTTGTCACCAAACTCAATTAGACCGTGGAGGGACATGAAGCCAAGTTTATCATGAAATTCTTTCCACAACATTGAACGAATTCCATTAAGGCTCAAATTCAAATGTTTAAACAACAAGAAAACGGGCCCTTTGTTAAGTGTTGGGAGCATTTTAACGAGTTAGTTAATAGATGCCCTCATCATGGTTTTGAGAAATATCAACTCATCTCTTTCTTCCATCACAGGCTAAGCATAACTTCCAAACAACTATTTGAGACCATGTGCGAGGGAAAATTCTTTGGGTTAGACGCGAACGATGCAAAGGCCCACCTTAAGTTTATCGTCGAGAATACTCAAGCGTGGGACACATTCGATCCCAACTCCCAAACTCGGACTTGAAAAATGTCCACAAATAAACAAACTTGCTAAAATATTAGAAGATTTAGTTTAATCACGGGTAAGAGAAACACCCGAATCCACTCGAGCATTGAGAGAGAATGTGTGTGTAATTAATGGGGCGAGCCATTCAATGAAGGGATGCCCAATGATTCCTGCCTTCAAATTCATGCTTCATGAGCAAGTGAAAGCGGTAGGAGAATTTAAGGGTAATTTTAATTCCTCTAACGGGAATTCTTACAACCATTCGTGGAGGAACCATCCTGGTTTTAGTTATGGGCAACAACATGCGATGTTGAATACTAATTCACACGTTATCCCTCCTCTACCACCACCTCCGCATTTCCAACAAGCCCCACATATGAAAGAACCACCTCCTGCGCCATATATCACCCCATCGCGAAGAAATCTCGAAGATACTTTGACCCAATTTATGCAACCTCAATCGCCAACCAATGCTCAAAATGCCCAAATTTTTAATGAAATAAATGTAAAAATATATAAATTACAATATTCCTTAAGTATCCAAGAGAAGGTATTATTTTCGGCCTAAGACCAAAGACCTCCCCATGGTTAATCACTACACTAAATCCAACCAATGGTCACCCCCAAGGGGTCATAGCCCAAAGACCTGACCAGATGGTCACGACCTAAATCCGTGACCACATAAATTTTGCCTTAACCATATCCATGACCCACTGTGGCCAGGGATGCTCTTGGAAATGGTCACGGACAATATCCTTGACTAGTGTGGGTCACGGACTGAGGCTGTGACCAGGTCGTGACCATTATGGCACCTAATTCGTGCCAAATTTCCCTCCAAGTTTGGTCACGGTAGGGACACGAAGAAGGGCCCTGACCTTGGACACAATGCACAACTACTGGGTTATGATTTGGGGCTGTGATCATCTTAATTTGTTCACGCGCGTGGGTCACGGTTGAGGGTCGTGACCACATAGTTGCTTACAAGCTGATGTGGAAAAAATTCAAGGGTCATGTTAGTGGGTCACCGATAAAGGTCGTGACCAGTGTCCTTATAGTAAATACATTCTACCTCCATTTCATTTATTATCATGCCAATCTCTCTCCCTCTTTTTCTGTGCGCTACTGACTATTTGTATTCTCTCTCTCTCAAACCCTAATTTCTCTCTCAATCTCAAAGGTAAACTCTATGTTTTGTATTTTTTATTTAAACCCTAATGTATATGTGTGAATATGTGTGTGTACGTGTGTATATAAGTGTTATGTTTGTGTGCATATGTATATGTGTGTGTATGTGTGTGTGAGTGTGTGTATTTCTGTATACGTGTGTAAATGTGTTTGTATGTGTGTATACTTTTTTTTTCAAGAAAAGAGGATGTTTTATAATTTCATATTTTGATTGGGTATGTTAAATTTAGGGATTAAAATTTATTGGGTATTGTTAACATTTATTGAGAATTGTTATTTAGAGTTTGAAATTAATTGCATTATTTAAGGGTATCATCATTATTAGAATTGACTGAATGTGGTTACGTAGGGATTAAAATGACTTGCATCATTTAAGGGTATTATCATTTAGGGCCAGAAATTTATTTATAGTTTGAAATTAATTAAGTATTATTAGTATTGACTGAATGTTATTACTTAGGTATTAAAGTAAATTTCATTATTTAAGGGTGTTGTCATTTAGGGCTTGATATTTATTTAGAGTTTGAAATTAATTGAGTATTATTAGTATTGACTGAATGTGGTTACTTAGGGATTAAATTAAATTGCATTATTTAAGGGTATTGTTAAGTTCATATGTGGCACTCATATTCCCGATTGCAATATACCAATAAAGTTTTCATATCAATGACCTAAGTTATCCGTGATTATTCAACATGGCACGACTTGGATTGGCCGTAAATTTCAATAACTCACGACCTAACTGGGTCGTTGATTGCGATAACTCATGGGTTGGGGTGGACGTGTTTTCATTCCAAGTTTAATTTTTTAAGTTCAGACGATTATTTTCATTTTAAATTCTTATTTTCATATTTTATTGCAGACCCATTAAATCGGGAGAGTTGGTAGGCCATATGTGACTTCATCTGTGATTACATCGGTGATAGGTATCGTGGTTTGTTAGGTATACTCGCTCAATATCTAAACGTTCATCTTTAATCCCATTTGTTTAAATTTAACTTTTTTTACACTAGCCTGCCAATTATTAGTTATCTAAAATTCCCTTTATAATACTAATATGTCAAATATTAATAAATTTATTATTAATTTTGCTTGTCCTCTGAATGATCCTCCTCACTTAGATGTATTTCGGGACGAATACTATTTTGAGTGAGATGCTATGGAAAATGAATCTAGCAGTTGGGGTAGGGTCACAATATAGAGTGCAATGAAGTTGCACAATGAAGAATAAAGTAGACCTTCTCTATTGCGCAGCTCCATTCCTCTATGTTGTGGCTTTACCTCCGCTACTAGATTCATCTCACTCAGCATAGTATCGGGTCTTAAATGCAGCTAAGTGAACAAGATCATCCTTAGGACAAGTAAAATTAATAAATAAATTTATTAATATATGACAGGATAGTATTATAAGGGGGGATTCTAGATTGATAATAATTGACACGATAGGGTAAGTAAAAATAAATTTAAATAAATGGGATCAAGGCATAGCTATAGATATGAGCGAGTGCACCTAGCAAACCAAGTCACCTACCACGACAACTGATTTTAGGGCATGGGTATCAAAAAAAGTAAATTTCACATCTTATGTGTGCAGTTATTTATTCGTGTGTGATAAAAACATGACCTAATACAAATTCATTAATAAATGAAGCTTCTAAGGTAAATTCATCGAATGTTTAGTTACTTTCACAAGACGCTCAATTTGAGAATAGAGTCATTTGAGTTTTTGATTGGATCAAATTGACCTAGCTCAATTTCCACGTGTTCGTGTACATAAACATTTGGTGATTACTTACATTGATGCAGTGTTCATAGATTGAAGTTAAATTAGCTTGATTTTATGAAGATTGTATTAAATAAACTAATCACAATTGTACATGTAAAAGAATACATTGGGGGATCTAGGATCAATTTCGTCTAATCACATATTCTGAAGACTCTATTTAATGTCCTTCTTGGATCGCAGGAATTAAGAACTCTTTACTTTAACTGAAGTAGTTATATAATTGATATCCATTATCTTTTAAATGTTTTAGATGATAAATGGAGCATGGGATAATTATTGGTTTAGTTTGGTTTGTTTATTGGATAATTATTGGATGTTGGCGTGTTGTTGGATATTATGTTAGAAAGAGTATGGGATACTTATTGCACTACACCAAAATGGGTAAATTGACACCCTTCCAGCGCTTAGCCTTGTCACAATCAATGACCGTGACAACAGGCACGCGTTTTGTGTCACGATCATTGACTGTGACAAGGTCGTGATAAAGGATTGTCACGGTCATTGACCATGACAATACTTATAATGTTGTCACGATCAATAACCGTGACACGACCGTGATAAATGTCGCAGTAAAAAAACTCTTTCCCCTTCTTTTTTGCCCCGTCGTTTCTTCCCTCCTTTTCTATCTCTTTCTCTCTCTACGCTGCGCTCTCTCTCTCTCTCTCTCTCTCTTCCATTTATATATATATATATATATATATATATATATATATATGTGTGTGTGTGTGTGTATATATGCGTGTGTGTGTGGTGGGTGGGGGGTGGGGAGGGGGTGGGGGTAGGGGTGGGGCAGGGTGAGGGGGGACTGTGCGTATGTGTGTGTGTGTGTACGTGTGTGGTGGGTGGGGGTGGGGTGGGGGTGTGGAGGGGGTGGGGAGGGGTGGGGTAGGGTGGGGGGGTTGTTTGTGTATGTGTGTGGTGTGTGTGTGTGTGTGTGCATGTGTGTGGTGGGTGGGGGGTGAGGAGGGGCGTGGGGCAGGGTGGGGGAGGGGGAAGGGATGGGTGGGTGGGTGGTGGGGTATGGGTGGGGGGCTGCGTGTGTGTGTGTGTGTATGTGCGCGTGTGTGTAGTGTGCGTGTTTGTGCGTAATATCCCTTGTAAACGAATTGATTGATTTTCCCTCATTGTAAATTAGTAAATTAATATATGATTAATTATGAAAGTAGGACCTCTCATTGTAAATTAATAATTATATACTTTAATTGTTAGTTTAATTGATGAAAATAATTAATTGAGTAGATGAATTAGAAGGAGTACGGAATATACATTTGTTGTTGACATTGCTGTTGGATTATAGTGGATCGATATTGGGTTGGTTAATTTTAAAAGTGGCATGACCATTGGATTATTGTCCATATGGGGGTGGGATTTTTCAACTTTTTTTTAAAAATTACTTTGTATATCAAACAATATATATATATATAGTATGATAATTAAATGAAACATACATGAAATTACATATAGTGCGCATAGATACTAGCCTTCTAGTTCTTATGTGTACGCATTCAATAACCCTTAGACCCGTTCGAGAGTCATTACCCCTATAATGAGATCTCTCAAATTGTTCCGTTTGGACAGTTTGGGACTGCATAATTTCTGTATAATATTCTTAGTGGCTTAAGTTGTTACTTTTGGAGGAAGTTCTGCAGTCGTATCCTAATGTTCTCTCGGTACATTCTAGATTGACAAGTGTGACTGTTATTTCAATTGATCAATTGAAATAACACTCACACTTGTCAATCTACGTTGTGTACTTGGAGAACTATGGGGTTATGATGCCAAATGTTTTTCAAATTATAACAATGTGCATGAGTTGTTAAGTATATTACAGAAAAATGCGGTCTTGAATGGGATAGGACCAGTCATCCTTTAGAGGAGATGGAGGAAATATAAATTTCTATTATAAATTGAATTTGAATATAAATAAGACATAATTAAATGAAACATACTATAAATCTAAGTTTTTTTTATACAAATTCACGAATATACGCTTCGTACCTTTAATAGATGATTAGTTGTGGTAGCTGTGATGGGATATCCGAAATACGAAGAGTGGATGGGTGAGACAAATAGAATGGGGGATGTGTTTCACATAGGTGCTAATGAATTTGTGAAATATGCAAAGACATGTCATAATGATGAAGAGTTTCCATGTTCGTGTGCTAGGTGTAAGAATGGTAAGGTGTTTGAGTGGAAAACAGTTGAACTACATTTGTTAAGATCGGGTATGCAAGATAGTTATCGATTTTGGAGTTTTCACGCTGAATTGAAAGTTCCTTTTGTACCTAACCAACCTTCACAACAACCATCGACAAGTAGGATAGATGTATAAGGGGATGACGTAGATAATAATATGTTAGAGGATTTAGTTGATGATGCGTATGGAGTTTATGAAGCAGTGGAGAATGAGGTTACTGATGATGTAGAAGGTTCAAGTGTTCGTGAAGATATCACGATAAAACTTGACGATGACTACCAAAGTTTAAAATTTAAGGCGACCCAACCGTTATACTCTGGCTGTGAGAAATATCAAACAACTTTACATGCCATGGTTGGTTGGCACAGTTTGAAGACACGGTACGGTTTGTCTAGCAATAGCATGACATGAATTCTGAAATGGGTAAAGGGCTTATTACCCAAGGAGAATACACTTCCAAATAGCTATCCTGTTATGAAGAACATTTTGAAAGGTTTGGTAATGAAGTATAAATCGATTCATGCTTGTGTGTATGACTGCATACTATACCTAAAGGAGTATCAAAATCTCGATCGTTGTCCGATATGCGATGAACCTAGATAAGTCCAATCTACTAGTAAGGAAGGCACAATCTCAAAAGTGCCTAAAAAGTATTGAAATATTTTCCCGTTGGGCCTAAATTAAAGCAATTTTTCACAGTACCATGGATAGCGGAGGCAATGACTTGGCATGATAGGGCAGAAGTCGAGGGTAATATCACGCGTCATCCTATTGATTGTACTACCTGGAGGAGGATGAATTATGAGTATCCCGATTTTGCTCGAGAACAACGCAACATTCATTTGGCTATATCAACAGATGGTTTCAATCCATTTGGAAATCTAAGCACCAATCAGAGTGTATGGTCAGTGATCCTAGCCCCACTCAACCTCCCTCCTTCACAGTGTATGAGACCTGAATTTTTGATGATTGCTTTGTTTATACCTGGGCCAAAGGCACCAAGTGATGACATCGACGTCTACCTGGCTCCTTTGTTAGATGAATTAAATGAGTTGTGGGAAGAGGGTGTGCAATCATTTGACTCTTTTAGAAAAGAAGAGTTTACGCTGAAAGCTATGTTGATGTGGGTAATTCATGATTTTCCAGCTTATGGGACATTATTCGGTTGTATAGTACATGGTTATTTGGGGTGTCCTATTTGTGGAGAGGAGATTGAATCTCTTCATCTATCCTTTAGCTCAAAAAATGTATACCATTGCCAGAGGAGGTTTTTACCCCCGGCTTATAGTTTTTACCAGCGAAGGCGACGAGGGCTCCTCGGCCCCTAGTCTCCCCAAATATGGAAAAATGGGGATGCCCATCGAGAACAAGTCGGGGCTATTAGCGAGATCCCTCGAGCTGGTAAAGACGATCATCGGACCGGGGTACATTAGTTGGAAGGAGGTGCCATATGAGCTCAAGTTAGCTGTTTGGGTGGCACTACATGTAATATATTTATATATATATTTATATGAATATGAATATTTCAATTTCAATTTCAATTTCAATTTCAATTTCGATTTCAATTTCATTTTATATTTATATTTATATTTATTTGCAACTAGCATTGTATTTGTTGGACATGAACAATTCAACCTGGATCCAAAGCTACGCAATTTCGTCTTGGAGCAGTTGAGGGAGAAACACAAGACGTAGAAGAAAAATATGCGAACCCGGTACTTTGAGAAGACACGAGAGTCCATTATCCAAAGGCGTGAATCCGTCCCGCCAAAGGAGCCAATCTCATTGGCACAATGGCAAAGGTTCATTGGCATTGAGATCGGGGAGTGACAATTGGCATCTCGCCAATCGAAAAGGGAAAACCAGGCAAAAAAGACGGACGTGCACTACTCCGATCGGACGTCTTACACCGAGGTGGAACATAGGATGATGGTAAGATTTAATTTTTCTATAACTAAATAAAATATATTATTCTGCATTATTTTACTTCGCGGGACCGATACTAATTTTACTTTATTTTATTTCAGGGGATAGGGAGTGGCCCTGGGGGTAGGCCACATAGGTTCGATACTTATGTGGCTCTTCGGACGAAGAAGGGGAAGGACAAGGAGGTGTCCCCAAGTGTCGCGGCCACGATTGTAAGTAATCCGACAGTTTTCTTTTTATGAATTACGTTATAATTTTTTAATTTACTTATTTTACTAATCATGTGCTTTTTATCGTTTCAGGCAAAGCTTAAGGAAGTGCATGAGTCGTAGTCTGATGCCGACAAGGCATCTTTGTCCATAGACGCACTAAACCAAGTGCTTGGCTTTGATCGCAAGGAGAGGACAGGGGGTGAGCTCGCGGGTGGCCAAATCGAGGATCATTAGATTGGAGACGAGCGACACCGGGTTGGCTCGAACGGTGGATTCACATGATGTGAAGTTGTCCCGTTTGGAGGCGACGGTCCAGGATATGTACTCATTCATAAAGAGTTCGTTGGACAGAAATCGTAAGGGTAAAGGGAAGGAGAAGGCGGTGCGGGAGGAGGAGGTGTGGGAGGACGAGGATGAGGATGTGGATCTCACTGCTTCATCATTGAGACGTGCAGACTTTGATGATCCACTTCCCTATTTGTCCCCCTTCAATAGACCGATGTCGACACTTGGTTGGTTGAGCTTGTTTATAATGGACATATATGATGGCCAATGGATAGGGCAGGGGTTGAGGGACCCGAATATCGTCCAGGGTGCTCTAGTTCATGGACGTGAGCTTCAAGACATCGATTCCAGGGTGCTCGTCACGCATGTGATGCACGGGAAGGAGAACTCCCAATTGTGGTTACGTAAAAAATGCGACACGATGTATATCTGTGGATGTGTTAATTCGTATATCGTGTGGCCTACTCACCTCCCCAGCGTTAACCACACCCCAGACATTTAGTGACATTAATTTAAGTTTGAATTATATTTGGATTATATGGTGATGCATATTCTCTCTATTTTGAATATATATTTGTATTATCTCTATTTTATTTGGATATATGATGTTTGAACAGGTACAACGTTGCTATAACAGATACAAATATACTATTGGGAAGTTGTAGTGGCCATACTGCCCAGCAGAATTTTTTTCAATTCTGCCCAAAATTATCACGGTCATTGACCGTGACAAGTCCTTGACAAAGAAACTTGTCACGGGCTTGTCACGGGCAATGACCGTGATAATTTTTTAAAGAATGTCACGGTCCTTGACCGTGACAAATCTTATCACGGTCAAGGACCGTGACACAACCGTGACATTTCTAACAAACTTGTCATGGTCAATGACCGTGACATGACCGTGACAAAAAAGTTATCTCACCCAGTACTGTCACGGTCATTGACCTTGACAAGCTGAAGTTGTCAAGGTCAATGACCGTGACAATTCGACAGATTTGGTGTAGTGTTGGTTTTGTTTAGTTTGGCTGTTTGATAATTATTGGTTGTTGGCTTGTTTTTGGATAGTATGTTGGAAGGAGTACATGATAATTATTGGTTGTTGTCTTGTTGTTAGATAGTATTTTTGAAGGAGTACGGGATAATTTCAAACTATCTAGACTTAGGCCTAAAAACATGTCATTAGGGGAAGAAACCCCGAAACACCCCCCAAATGTGGACAATCAGTCGCAATAGGCGAGGAAGTTTAAGAGATTCACGATTAGATATTGATCATGGACAATTGGTCTAGAGGTGTACCAAGCATCGTTGACGGTGGATTTGTACTCCACCTCATAGTCAGGATTCACCATCATAGGTATGGTGTTGGAAACTTAGAAAAGTGTCAAAGACAGTGTAGTGTTTGTGTACAATAGTATGGTATGTGTATGATATACAACAAAATTTGAAAACATGCACACTTAGGCTTGAAAACGCATCGAGGGGGTGTGGACACCCCCAGCGGCACCCAAACGGCACCGCAAGTGGCACACACACCTCGTGGGCAACTGATTTGAGCTCAAGAGTTTTGCAACTTTGTAGAGCTCAAGAGTTTTGCGAACATGACATTAATTGGAGAGAGATGGTTAGAGACCTTGGGAATATTACGTGATATGACAACCAACAACTATCTAACATATTATCCAATGATCGAATATTGGTCCCATGCGAGGTGTTGGCGCCTCTCACGGGGCCGTTTGGGTGTTGTTTTGGTTTTTTGTCCGCTAACGGCATGTTTTTTTTAGCTTAAGTCTAAATATTTTAAAATTATTGTCATATTCTCAAAATGGGGGTCCTGTGACCATGCGATCAGCTCGTGCAGGATACATTGGTCCCGTACGAAGTTTTGGCACATCTCACGAGGCCATCTGGGCAGTGTTTCAATTTTTTGCCCTCTAACAGCCTATTTTCAAGCTTAAGTCTAGATATTTTCAAATTATCATCATATTCTCAAACTGGGGGTCCTGTGAGCACATGGTTGGTTCTTGGGAGTTACTTTGGTCCCGTGTGAGGTGTTCGCACCTCTCACAGGGCCGTTTATGGGTGTTTTAGTTTTTCTCCCTTTAATGACATGTTTTTAAGACCAAGTCTATATATTTTCAAATTATTGTCATATTCTCAAACCAGGGGTCTTGTCACCACGCAATCAGTTCCTGCGGGTTACATTGGTCTTGTGCGAGGTGTTTTCATCTCTCACAGGACCGTTTGGGGTTTCTTTGAGATTTCGGCCTCTAAAGGTAGGTTTGGTAAGAAAATCTTCCTTTTTTGGCCTTACCAAATGCAGCGTGTTGTAGAGCTCATTAAAATTATTCTGGAAAAGAGTTTCGAATAATATGATGCATTTTTTAGTTTGGATTTTGATAGGATATTCCAAACACGGCTCCTCTTATTATGGGGAGTTTTACCTTCATCAATATCCACCAATCCAAGACACTGCAGTTGTATTTTCCCCTATTCTTGATGTTTCTCATTTGCAACACTCCTTTTCACATTCTTTGTGTGTTCCTTCATCTCGATTTTGTCACCGAAAAGCTTCTTATACAAATTATAGCTTACTCCTAGTAAGATTTGGTCTTTCTTCCACGAATACACCTTCATCACGCGTACGACTTATTTACTCATAGACCTTTTCTCTTGGAGAAGCTTAAGATCTATATTTTCATTTATGGATTTGTAAGGATTGCTGAGGTAATGAAATGGGAATTTAAATTTCCATTTGTTTATCAAAAAATGGAAATCTGGAAATACCCGATTCATAACCTCTACAATCCTGAGAAATCTGGAAATGAAAATATAGATCTTAAGATTCTCCAAGAGAAAAGGTGTATGAGTAAATAAGTTGCACGCGTGACGAAGGTGTGTTCATGGAAGAAAGACCAAAGCGTGCTTGGAGTAAGCTATAATTTGTATAAAAGTTTGTTGGTGAGAAAATCATGACGAAGGGACACATAAAGAAAGGGGAGAGGAGTGTTGTAAATGAGAAACATCAAGAATGGTGGAAAAAATACTATTACAGTGTCATGGATTGGTGGGTTTTGATGAATGACACACTCCCCGTAATGAGAGGCGTCATATTTGGAATACTCTATCAAACTCTAAATGGGTAAACGCATCATATTACCCAGGACTCCTTTCCATAACAATTTCAATGAGCTCTACAACACGCTGCATTTGGTAGGACTAAAAAAGGCAGATTTTTTTTCCAGACCTGCCTTTGGGGGGTAAAACCCCAAAGCACCCCCTAAACGGCCCCGTGAGAGGTGCAAACACCTCACACAAGACCAATGTAACTCATAGGGCCAGACCGAGTGGTCAGGGGACCCCCGATTTGAGAAAATATGACAACAATTGCAAAATATATAGACTTAGGCTTAAAAACATACCATTAGAGGGCAAAAAAAACAAAATACCCCCAAATGACCCCGTGAGAGGTGCGAACACCTCGCACAGGACCAAAGTGACTCGCAGGAATCGATCGCATGGTCACAAGACCCACGATTTGAGAATATGATGATAATTTAAAAATATCTAGATTTAAGCTTAAAAACATGTCGTTAGATGGCGAAAAACAAAAACACCCCCCAAACGGACCCGTGAGAGGAGCCAACACCTCGCACATGACCAATGTAACTAGAAGGAACTGACCGCATGGTCATGGGACCCCTGATTTGAAAATATGACAATAATTTGAAAATATCTAGACTTAAGATTAAAAACATGTCGTTAGAGGGCGAATAACCAAAACACTATGCAAATGTCCCCATGAGAGGCGTCAACACCTCGCACGAGACCAATGTCGTATCGTTAGATAATATGTTGGATATTTATTGGTTGTCATAGAACATAGGATTCCCAAGGTATCCAACTATCTCTCTCCAATTAATGTTATGTTCGCAAAACTCTCGAGCTCTAAAAAGTTACAAAACTCTTAAGCTCGAAATAGTTGCGCACGAGGTGTTCGTGCCACTCGCGGTGCCATTTGGGTGTCGCTAGGGGTGCCCACACCCCCGCGGTACGGTTCCAGCCTAAGTGAGCCTATTTTTGAATTTTGTTGTTTTTTACACACACACCATGCTACTCTAGACAAACACTACAGTAGCTTTGACACTTTCCCATGTTTCTAACGCCATACCTATGTTGGCGTATCTCGAATATGAGGTAGAGTAAAAATACACCACCGATGATGCTTGGTACACCACTCGATTTAGTCTTCAGGGCAAAACCCCGAAACATCCCCTAAATGGACCCATGAGCGGCTCCAACACCTAGCACGGGACCAATGTAACACCTCAGAATCGATCGTGTGGTCACATGATCCCCAGTCCGGGAGCACAGTGATATTTTGAGAACGTACACACTTAGGGTTGAAAGCATGCCACTAGAGGGTGAAACATTGAAGCACCCCCCAAATGGACCTGTGAGCGACTCCATCACCTCATACAACACCAATCTAACTCGTAGGAACCAATCATATTGTCACGAGACCCCAGGTTCAAGAGCTCAAGCAATTTTTAGAATATGCACACTTAGGAATGAAAACATACCGTTAGAGAGAAAAATCCCAAAACACCACCTCCCCAAACGACCCTATAAGCTGTGCCAGCACCTTACACGGGACCAATGTAACTCGTAGGAAAAGACCATGTTATCATGGGACCCCCGGTCCAGGAGCATGACTTTAATTTGAGAATATCAACACTTAGACTTGAAAACATGTTGTTAGAGGGAGAAACCCCGAAACACCCCGAAACAACCCCTTGAGTGGCATCAACACCTTGCACGGGATCAAAGAAACTTATAGGATTTGACCGCATGGTCACGGGACTCCTGACCCAAGAGCACGATGATAATTTAAGAATATCCACATTTAGGCTTGAAAACATTAAATTAGAGGACGAAACCCAGAAACATCCCCCAAACGATCCCGTGAGAGGTGCCAACACCTCGCATGGGACCAATGTAACTCGTAGGAACCGACTGTGCAAAAATAATTTGAGAATATTCACACTTAGGATTAAAAATCGGCTAATAGAGGGAAACCCCCCCCCCCCCCAAACGGCCTCATGAGCGGCGCCAACACCTCGCACGGGAGAAATATAACTCATAGGAACCAACTGCGTGGTCACGGGACCCACGATCTAAGAGCATGATGATAATTTGAGAATATTTACGCTTAGTCTTGAAAATATGCCATTAGAGGGCGAAACCACAAAACACCCCCCAAATGTCCCCATGAGCGGCGCCAAAAACTCACATGGGACCAACTTAACTCGTAGGAACTAATTGCATGATCACTGGACTGTAGGTCTGGGAGAACGATGATAATTTGAGAATATCCACGCTTAGGCTTGAAAACATGATGTTAGAGGGTAAAACCCTGAAACACCCCCCAAACAGCCCCATGAGCGGTGCCAATGCCTCGCCCGAGGGCAATGTAACTCGTAGGAATCGATCGCTGGTCACGGGATCCACGATCCGGTTGCACGTTGATATTTTTGAGAAATCCACACTTAGGTTTGAAAACATGGCGTTAGAGGGGGAAACCCCGAAACAACCCCGTGAGTGGTGCCAACACCTTGCATGGGACAAATATAGATCGTAGGAATCGATTGTGTGGTCAGGGGACCCCCGTCCGAGAGAACGATGATAATTTGAGAATATCTACACTTAGGCTTGAAAACATGTCGTTAGAGGGAAAAGCCCCGAAACGACCCCGAAACGGCCCCATGAGCGGTGCTAACACCTTGCACGGGACTAATATAACTCGTAGGAACCATCTGCATCATCACAGGACCCCCGGTCCAGGAGCACATCGATAATTTAAGAATACCCATCCTTAGTCTTAAAAATATGTCGTTAGAGGGTGAAACGCTAAAACACCCCCCAAACGGCCCCATGAGCGGCGCCAACACTTCACACAGGACCAATGTAACTCATAGGAATCGACCGCCTAGTCACGAGACCATCATGCCGAGAGCAGGGCGATAATTTGATAATATCTACATTTCGGCTTGAAAATATATCGCTAGAGGGTGAAACCTCAAAACTAGCCCAAACGGATCCGTCGGCTGTGCTAACACATCGTACGTGACCAATGTAACTCATAGGAACCAATTGCATTATCAAGGGAACCCAGATTCAAGAACATGGGCCAATTTTCAAAATATCTACACTTAGGATTGAAAACATGCCATTAGAGGGCAAAACCTCGAAACACCCCCCTAAACGACCTTGTGAGTAGCCCTAACACCTCGCACGAGACCAATGTAACTCGTAGGAACCAATCGCGTGGTCACGGGACACCCAATTTAGGATCACAATGCTAATTTGAGAATATCCACATTTAGGCTTGAAAACATGTCGTTAGAGGGCGAAACCCCAAAACACCCCCAAAACGTCCCCGTGAGGGGAAAAACACTCACACGGGACCAATGTAACTCATAGGAATTGACTGCATGGTCACGGTACCCTCGATCGAGGAGCACGATGATAATTTGAGAATATCCATAGTTAGGCTTGAAAATATGCCATTAGAGGGAAAAACCTCGAAACACCCCCAAACGGCCCCTTGAGCAGCGTAAACACCTCGCACAGGACCAATGTAACTTGTAGGACATGATCGTATGGTCACGGGATCCTCGACTTCGGAGCACGGTAATAATTTGAGAACATCCACACTTAGACTTGAAAACATGCCGTTAGAGGGCGAAACCTCGAAAAAAATCCCAAACGTCCCTCTGAGTGGCGTCAACACCTCCCATGGGACCAATGCAACTCGTAGGAACCGACTGCCTGGTCACAGAATCCCCGGTCCGACAACACGATGATAATTTGAGAATATCCACACTTAGGATTAAAAATACACCTTTAGAGGGTGAAACCCCGAAACACCCCCCAAATAGCACCGTGAGCGGTGTCATCACCTTGCATGGGACCAATGTAACTCGTAGGAACCAATTGCATGGCCACGAGACCCCTGGTCTGAGAGCACGATGATAATTTTAGAATATCCACGCTTAGGATTGAAAACATCCCGTTAGAAAGCGAAACCCTGAAACACCCCCAAACGTCCCCGTGAATGACTCAAACAACTCGCACGGGACCAATGTAACTCATAGGAACCGATCGCATGGTCACGAGACCCCCGGTCTGGTAGCATGGCTATAATTTAAGAATATTCATGCTTAGGCTTAAAAGCATGCTGTTAGAGGGAGAAACCTCAAAACATTCACCAAATGGCCCTGTGATTAGCGCCAACACCTCAAATGGGACCAATGTAACTAGTAGTAATCGACCGCGTGATCATGGGACCCCCGATCCAAGAGCACGGTAATAATTTCAGAATATCCACACTTAGGCTTGAAAATATGCTGTTAGAGGGTGAAACCTTGAAACACCCCCCAAACAGCCCCGTGAAGGGCGCCAACACCTTGTACGGGACTAATGTAACTCATATAACCAACCACGTGGTCACGAGACCCTCGATGTGAGAGCATGGCGATAATTTGAGAATACTCACGCTTATTCTTGAAATCATGCTGTTAGAGGGTAAAACCCCAAAACACCCCCCAAACGGCCCCATGAGAGGTGCCAACACCTCGCACGGACCAATGTAACTCATAGGAAGCAACTGCCTAGTTACGGGACCCCCGGTCTGGGAGCATGGTGATATTTTGAGAATATCTACACTTAGGTTTGAAAACATGTCGTTCGAGGGCGAAACCCCAAAACACCCCCCAAACGGCCCCGTGAACGGCACTAACACCTCGAATGGGACCAATGTAACTCCTAGGAACCAATCGCGTTGTCATGGGAACCCCGATCCAAGAGCACGAGACAATTTTTAGAATATCCACATTTAGGATTGAAAACTTGCCATTAAAGGGCAAACCCCCCAAGCACCCCCCAAATGGCCTTGTGAGATGCCCCAACACCTCACACGGGATACATGTAACTCGTAGGAACCAATCTCATGGTCACGAGACCCCCAGTTCAATAGCACAATGTTAATTTGAGAATATCGACATTAGAGGGAAAAAACTTGAAATGCCCAAAACTTCCCTGTGAGTGGTGAGAACACCTCACACGGGACCAATGTAACTTGTAGGAACCGACCGCATGGTCACGGGACCCTCTTCGTGGAGCATGACGATAATTTGAGAATATTTACACTTATGATTCAGAAATGCCATTGGAGGAAAAAACCCCGAAATACCCCCCAAATGGTCGCGTGAGCGGTGCCAACACCTTACACGGGACCAATGAAACTTGTAGGAACTAATTGCGTGGTCACGGAACCCCCAGTACGGGAGCACGACGATAATTTGATAATATCCACACTTAGGCTTGAAACATACCATTAAAGGCTAAAATCTGGAAACACCCCCAAGAGACCTCATAGGAACCGATCGCGTGGTCACAGGACCCCCTATCCCAGAGGACGGGCCAATTTTTAGAATATCCACACTTAGGCTTTAAAAAATGCCATTAGTGGGCGAAACCTCGAAACACCCCCAAACGACCCCGTGAACGAAGCTAAAACCTCTCACGGGATCAATATAACTCGTAGAAACTGACCGTATGGTCATGGGACCCCTCTTCCGGGATCACGACGATAATTTGAGAATATCCACACTTAGGCTTGAACACATGCCCTTAGAGGAGAAACACTGAACCCCCCCCCCCAAATGGCCCTGTGAGGGATGCTAACACCTCGCACGAGACCAATGTAACCCATAGGAACCGACCGCAAGGTCACTATAACCCCAATCCGGGAGCACGATGATAATTTGAGAATATCCACACTTAGGCTTAAGAACATGCCGTTAGAGGGCGAAACCCCACAACAGCCCCTCAACGGCCCCGTGAGTTATGTCAGCACCTAGTACGGGACTAATGTAACTCGTAAGAACCAACCTCATGATCACAGGACCCCAGGTTCAGGAGCACGATGACAATTTGAGAATATCCATACTTAGGCTTGAAAACATGCTGTTAGACGGTGAAACTTAGAAAAAACCCCCCAAACGGCCCTATGAGTGGAGCCAACACATCACACAAGACCAATAACTAATAAGAAACTCCCACATGGTCACGGGACCCCCAGTCCGATAGCATGGTCCAATTTTCAAAATATCCACACTTAGGCTTGAAAACATGTTGTTAGCGGGAGAAAACTCGAAACACCCCACTAACAGCCCAGTGAGCGGTGCCAACATATCGCACGGGACCAATGCAACTCGTAGGTACCTACCGCATGATCACGGGACGCCCAGTCCGAAAGCATAGGCCAATTTTTTGAAGATCCACACTTAGGCTTGAAAACATTCCATTAGAGGGTGAAACCATGAAACACCCCCCCAAATAGTCCCATGAGCGGTGCCAACACCTCACATGGGACCAATGTAACTCATAGGAACCAACCACGTGGTCACGGGACCCCTGGTTTGGGAGCACGATGATAATTTGTGAATATCCACACTTAGGCTTGAAAACATGTCGTTAGAGAACCAAACACCAAAATGCCCCCCAAACGGCCCCGTGAGCAGCGCCAACCCCTCGCACGGGACCAATGTAACTCGTAGAAACTGGACGCATGGTCACAGAACCCACGGTCCTAGAGAACAATGATAATTTGAGAATATCCACACATAGGCTTGAAACACATGTCGTTAAAAAACAAAATATCGAAACACCCCCAGATGGCCCCGTGAGTAGTGCCAACACCTCGCCTGGGACCAATGTAACTCGTAGAAACTGACCACGTGGTCACGGAACCCCCAGTCAGGGCGCACGAACTAATAATTTGAGAATATGATCATGATATCAAAACAGGGGGTCCCTTGACCACGTGGACTTTTATAATTTATTATTTAGCATTATGGTTGTGCGAGGTTTACATTATGCAGGTATTAGAATGTCCAGAAAACAGAGAAAATTCGGCCTAATTTTTTTTATTAATATATTTAAAACTGGTCACTAATATAATCCGTGACCACATCTAACTGTTATCACGCATAAATAGGGTCACGACTTAAGGCCGTGACTATATTGGTAAGGACAAAACATAGGTTACGACCTTTTGATGTGACCATTATCATATTATTAAGGATGGGTCATGGCTTAGGGTCATGACCAGAGTAGTGACCAGTCTCATATATTAAAGAATGGGTCATGGTTAAAAGCTGTGACCAGGTGTGTGTATGGGTCATGGCTAAGGTCCGCAATCAACTTTCGTGACCAAAATAGTCCTTGACCCTTGCTTTGGTCAGAGATTTGGGTTGTGACCCACGAAAATGGTCATGCTCGAAATGGTCATGACCCTTGGCCATGACCCATAGTTCTGGTCAGGAACTTTGCCCGTGACCATTCGCCTAATATTATTTAGTGAACCTAGTATTATATCTACATCCGACGATAATAAAGAGCAATGTCAATCCATTACCACTCTATGTAGTTGGAGAGTCGTTGATTTATCACCTCCTCTACACGACGAACCTAAAGACAATGAGGTTTCACCCGACACGAAAGAGGTCCCCTTGAGTGAGAGTGACAATAATGACGCTAGTAGGACCGAAGTCATAGTGAAACCTCCCACTACTACGCCTTTCCCTCAACGGTTGGTTCCAACTCAAAAAACTCCCATATGCTTTAGTGAAAAATGAGTCTGAGGGTGATAAATTTGTTTGTATGGTCAACAAAGGCAATAATTTTGGTGAAAGACGGAAAAAGAGTGCAGCTATGAGGGTGGGTGGAAATATGACCGATGATGGCCATTTTCCATGATTTCTTTCACAATTTCTTGGAATTTTATGTGGATAATTTGGTCATCATGTCGAAGAAGGAGTCCCATCTAGATGATATGAGGAAGGTGTTCATTCGGTGTAAGAAATAAAAATTGAAGATGAATCCATCCAAATTTATGATATGACCATTTACGACTAATTTACCTAGATTTGGTTTCGTAAATACAACATATAAATCCAGGGCCGTTAGGGGGTGGTTCGTGGTTTTGCCCGCTAACGGCATGTTTATGTTTTTAAGCCTAAGTGTGGATATTCACAAATTATCGTTGTTCTCTAAAATCATATACATTACTACTTAACTTTATCGGTCGTGGAGGTCCGTTAGTTCAAAATATTCCACTAGGAAAAATCCTATTCCATTTATCGATAAAATGTGGTCAGAACTTCTAATTCTCTCCAGAAGCCATACCACCCAGCCCTCTTCTTCACCCTTTTGCCAGTAGCTTCTCTCACCTTACTCTGACGAGATACTAAGGGTACATCACCATCTTCATCATATTGAGGCAACTCGAAATCCTTTTCCACAATTGCACTAAAAGTTTCACCGATCAAGATGTTACTTCTTGCACCTAAGCAACTTACAAAGTGGAGGCAAAAAAGCCTTCAATGTTCATAAAATGGTACCTTATTATGAAAGATACTTCAAAATAGAACGAAGAGCTCCTAACGCGTTGCAAGTCAGACAACATTACTCATTCTGAAATTCGTATAGTTTGAAATTAAAAACTTACGGTTGCTCGCTTCCTCGTTTTGATATTTTATCTCTAACGCCTTCCATAATTCCTTTGCCGTCGGAATTGTAACAACTCCTATTTTCTCACGCAAAGGCTGGCCAGGCACGATACGCCGAAGATATGGTTTGCTTGTCAATTACAATTCTTCGAACCATAGTAAATACAAATAAATTATTTTTTCCAAAAATTCGGCATTTATAAATGAAGAACATATACACAATGATCGAATAATCCACACCACCATAGAACTTGAAAAATTCAACAAGTATGATTTTAGTCCTACCAAGACACCTGTAGATGTAAATTTACATCTAGCAAGAAATAATGGTGAAAGCATATCTCAACTAGAATATTCTCGTATTGTGAAATCCTGCATATCATTCCCATAAGAACTTGTAATTTGTAGGATATTTATTTGTATAAGTGTGTGTGTGTGTGTGTGTGTTTATGCATGTGTTTAGGCAGTACACACACAAACACCTTCACACAACTCAGAGATTTTTTAGAGAGAGAAAGAGAAAAACCTCCATTATTTTCCTAGTTGATTTAATATGAGAGATATCTAAAATTATAACAATCAGCTCTTACACATAATCAATGTCTACCTGGAGAAATTATGAGGGAACACATATATGAAATAATATATACAATATATAATAAAGGCATATTTTTTTGGATATGATAAATCATCTTATAAGTGCCTAAAAATTACAAATAACAATTGTTAATTTGAATAAATGCCCAATTAAAGGTGTGAGCAACAAGATACCTCAGGAGGCTTGGAGTGGCTACAAACTCAATGTTGCACACCTACATATTTTTGGGTGTGTTGCATATGTTCAAGTACCCGAAGATTAATTTACTTTTTTCTCAAGGCAATCAAGAAAATTCCCACCTATGCAAAGTTCCTTAAGGACTTGTTGACGGTAAAATGCACATTAAAGGCAAAAAAGAATATTTTCCTAGAATAAAATGTGAGCTCCGTTCTACTAAATGACCTCCCACCAAAGTTTAAATATCCGGGTGCACCGATCATTTTGTGCATCATTGGAAAAAATCGCATCGATAAAGCCTTACTATATTTAGGGGCAAGTGTTAACATTCTCCCTTATACCTCAATCCCACTAATATCACTCTCCAACTCGTGGATCATACCTTGAAGATACCTCGAGTTATTATTGAGGACATGATAGTCCAAGTGGTCACTTTCCACTTCCCTATAGATTTTGACATATGGAACACGGAGCCCTTCATCACCTCGAGTAATCGTGTTTCCGTCATCCTTGGATGCCCATTATTAGCCATGGCTAATGATTTAATTAGTACTCGAAATGGGAAAATGAAACTCACATTTGGGAATATGACTTTCGAGAGGAATATCTTTAATATTTCCAAGCACGTAGGTGATGAGGATGAGTTTCATGAGGTGGATCTTACAGAGGAGGTAGTTGATGAGACATAGAGAGAAATTTTAGTGGTGATTCGCTAGGAGCATGTTTTATTTTGAGTAGTGAGAGTGATGGTACGTACACTAACATCGATAGGGAGGTTGGATACTTGAGAGCGATCTTAAACGAGAGAGAATCGGAGGAGGACATGAGAGATGTAAATTGGGTTTCTAGATTTGAGGAGCTACCATCGAGGGAGTCGCGCACGGCTCCCTTCGATGAAAATTTTGCACCCTCAAATAAAAGAAACTACCCTCAAACATAAAATATGCTTATTTAGGAGAGAATGACACATTTCCCATTGTTATCTCCTCGAGCCTACATAAAGAGCAATAGGGTAAACTACTATCAATATTGAGGAAGAACTATCATGATTTTGGTTAGAGAATTATGGACTTGAAGGGTATAAGTCCCCAAATTTTTGCCCATAAAATCCACCTCGAGGACGATGTGAAGCCTTTGAGGGAGATGCAAAGGCGATTGAACCCCACTGTGAAAGTTGTAGTGAGAGAGGATATTGTTAAGATATTGGGCGCTAACATCATTTACCCCATTTTGGATAGCAATTGGGTGAGTACTATCCAAGTCATTCCGAAAATTCCAAGGGTTAGCTTATTCCACAACATACCACATCCGGGTGGTGCGTATGCATTGACTACCAGAAGCTCAATGTTGACACTAGAAAAGGCCATTTCCCCTTACCATTTATTAACCAAATGCTAGAGTGAGTAGGGAGACATCGATTCTATTTCTTTCTCGATAATTTTTTTGGGTATAACCAAATTGAGGTTGAGGTGCTAGATCAAGAGAAGATGACATTCACATGTCCTTTTGGCACGTTTGCCTATAAACGTATGCCTTTTGGATTATGTAATGCACCTGCGACCTTTCAAAGGAGCGTGCTTAGTCTTTTTAGTGATATGGCCGATAGGGGCTCAAAGGTGCATGCTTAGTCTTTTTAGTGATATGGCCGATAGGGGCCTTGAGGTTTTTATGGATGACTTTAGTGTCTTCGGCATCGCTTTTGACCTTTGTCTCGCTAATCATGAAGAAGTGCTAAACCGTTGTGTGATAAAGAACTTGGTACTAAATTAGGAGAAGTGACATTATATGGTTACTAAAGTAATAGTTATTGGCCATATAGTGATGTCCAAAGGTATTTAGGTAGATAGGGATAAAGTAGATGTCATAGCCGATCTTCCCCCTCCTAAGTAACTAAAGGATGTGCATTCTTTCTTGGGCCACGCGGGTTTCTATCAGAGGTTTATTAAGGACTTTAGCGCCATCACTAGGACTTTGAGTAACCTACTTAATAAAGATTCCCCCTTTCAGTGGAATGAAGCTTGTAAAGAGCTTTTGAAAAATTGAAAAGCATGCTCGTGTCCGCTCCCATTATGCCAGCTCTGGATTGGTCCATTCCATTCGAGCTCACGTGTGATGGTAGTGATTATGCTATAGGGGTTGTTTTGGGCCAAAGAAAAGATAAGAAGGCTCACATCATCTACTACGCTCACCGAACTCTAACCGGACCGCAACATAATTACTCCACCATGGAGAAAGAATTGCTAGCCATAGTTTTTTACCTAGAAAAATTCCGCTCTTACCTCGTTGATTCGCCGATTACTTGATTTACCAACCATGCAGCTATTAAGTATATACTTTCTAAAAATCATGATAAATCATGCATCATATGGTGGATCCTACTCCTACAAGAGTTCAATCTCTCGATAAAAAATAAGAAAGCAGTAGAAAACATTATCGTCGACCATTTGTCCCGGCTTTCGTTCGACATGACTAGTGATATCATACCCATAAATGAATATTTTCCATATAAATAATTATTTGCCACTTCTTCTCTCCCTTGGTTTGTAGATATAATAAATTACCTTGTCACAAGGGTCGTTCCCTTCAATTGGACACCGCAAGAGAGAAAGAGGCTCCTAAATTGGTCACACATATTCTTCTATGACGATCCCTATTTTTTCAAGTATTACATGGCCCAAATCATTCGAAGATGTTTACCGTATGATGAGACACCTAACGTCATTCATTTTTGTCATGCAAAATCTTGTGGAGGTCACTTTTTGATGAATAAAACGATAGCTAAGATTCTTCAAAGCGGTATCTACTGGCCCATAATTTTTTGGGATGTTAGCGCTTATTGAAAATCTTACGATAAATGTCAAAGGATGGGCTACATCACACGAAGTGACATGATGTCTTTGACCCCTATACTCATCATTAAGATATTTGATTATTGGGGCATTAACTTCATGGTAATTGTCTTTGACCCCTATACATCCATGTCGCGGTAGATTATGTGTCAAAATGGGTTGAGTCCATAACTACTAAGACCACTGACAACAAGGTGGTTGTTAACGCAAAAATTCTCCATCTACGAGGACCAATCAGAAAAGGACACATGTCATCCTACGTGGCAATATTCGACATTCGAGGAGAGTTGGTCGGCACCCGTGGAGTATTAGTCGGCACCCGAGGATAGTTGGTTGGCATACCAACCAGGAAGATCAAAGGATAACTATGCATTTAATGTGCATTAATGAAGATGGTAGCGCATTTAATGATCCTTAATGTACATTTATACTGTATTAATAGATGACAACACATAGCATACCAAGCAATTCAGCAATTAGATTCGTTGAATGTAGACATGAATGTCTACATACAATGAATCTCTTTATCTCCCATCACTATAAATACATGTATCCCCTTAGCCAATAGGGGGGAGATCCAAGGAGATCCAAGAGAACCTAGAAACCCCATACACAAGATACACATCCTTTCTCTCTCTACACCCTATGGTGCTATTGTAAACCCATGGGAATAAAATAACAGTGGACGTAGGCTTTATTCATAGCCAAACCACTTTAAAAATCTTTGTCTCTTATGTGCTTGATTGGATTGCTTTCATCTATTTATCTGTGATCATAAAAATGGGATTCGGTCCAGTTTTTTGCATCAACAGATTGGCGCCGTTTGTGGGAACGTGTTACAAGCATTGTTCTCCATCAAAAGCTAAGTTTTTATTTTCTCTACGTATAATCAATTATACATACATCTGTTGATTCAATCATGATTTTTATGTTTATATACATAAATTAGTTGTCCAATTTTTATTTATGAAATCTACAAAAATTGCATATCATGATTTCAAAATCATAACTGTTAAATTAATTCTTGTTGAGAAATCTGTGAAATGGTGGATTTCATAAATCAAAACTTTTTGCTTGATTCTCAAGTTAAAATTTTATCTCATGAAATCAATATTTTAAATGATTACATATACCAATATATACGACGATGATAAGATTTGATAATTTTCATTGTTGATTTTGAAATAATTTTTGAAAGATCTTTGATGACTATTCAAATTCCCATTACATTTTTAATCAGAGAATGGGAAAAGGTTAAAGACAATAAAAAGTTTTTTCATGGAAATCATGACCCAGGTCTACTTTCTCTCTCTTCAAGTTTGAGTCTCTTTGCATTCATTTTTATGAACTATATACTTAATTTGGTTCATCTTCCATCTATGTCAAAAAAGTAAAATTGATTGATTTTTGATATAAATTTGGTAATAACTTCGATTATTCAACATATTTTTATCTCTCCAAATAGGGAATAGGAGAGGATCAATATAAAAAATAATTTTCTCTCACCTGAAAAATCATTACCCACCTCTTGTAAAAGAGGATCAGTAAAACAAATCATGACCATATCAAGACTCTGGGCACAAATTTGATATGTTGGCCCCTCGTTCATTGCATCATGGGGTTTCCTTATCAGAATCACACGATATAGTGGATTAGATAATTATTCATTTAATTAACATTCTTAATGCTTAAATTTTACATCGAATGTTATTTTTCTGATCTAAGGATTCGAGATATTCTGGTCATCCATCCATATTGTTGGTCGGCATCATCTTGGGCCATCTTTTATTAAAGGGAAGCTTAACCAGACCATTTTTATTTGTCGGAGATTAGATGTGAAGATCCATCAGCAATGTTGAAATAATTTTATCCAACTACAAGGTATCTTATTGTTGGTCAGAGACTCTTATTGTAGCTCGATGGAACCAATTGCAGGTCGACGATCATCTACTTCTTGATCGGAGACATCTCAGTCTTGTTCGGAGGGTTCAATTTACTGGTCGGCAACTATCCAACCATCCACTTTTTGGTCGGTGACATCTAATGTTGTTCGGTGCTGTCAATGCACCATTTTTGTTGATCGACGAAATTGCTCAGCTGGTCGGGGACCATTTGTTTCTTGGTCGGCACCATATATTCTATAACTTGAGATATCCTTAAATGTTGGTCGGCAACATCCATGTCGTTTGTCAGCAGCAGTAGAATCTTGGGGTATTAAAAAATGCGAAGCACCCCAGATATTTATTTAAACACGAGTTCAGCTTGGGGGTAAACAGGGGGCTTAAGTTTTTTAAAAAACTTGTGATCACCCCAAAAAAATATTTTTAAAACCAAGTGATAAATAATTTTCAAACAGCAACTTATACCTGATTAGTTGTTGGAGATTAAATAACTTTACAAAAAACTCTATGTCTTATTTATGATGCATATCTGATAAAAATTTGTCCATCTCACACACATTTGGCATAAAAATATTATTTCATATTTTGAATTTTTTATTATATTATGCTGATACACATCACATATTGTTTGGCTGAATAATTATTCTCATGATAATAATTATTTTCTCTAGTCTCGACAGGTGCTCGGAAAGCTTATTAAAATTTCATAGGGACGAGATTCAATCTTGATGAAAGCTCTCGTAAACCTATGGAAAAGTAGTATTGCTCGACATCAGGCAATTGTGCCTCGACATATAGCCAACATATATTATTTCATTTTTTGAAATTAATATTTTTATTTCTCAAGCATATACATATCATATATTAATTGTATGAGTAAATTATTCTCACGACTAATCAATTCAGCCTACACATATGGTAGAGCAAGATATTAATTTTTACAGGTACAAGACTCAACGCCGAAGAATGCTCGGAAACAATCTGGAAACTATTATCATTGCTCAACATTATGAAATTTCACCTCAGCAAGGAACTATATATTTTATTATTGCTTTGATTTGTGCTCAAGCACGAATTATTCTATATATCCGTTCGAATTCATATTCTATATTCATCTCTTCATGGAGCTCGACGAAATACTTATTATCATATTCAGCTCCGAGGAAAAGCTACAACAGTTATTATATTTCACCCCCAATGGATAGTTGGTCGGGGCAATTCTTATTTATATTCAGGCCCAGATATTGACTCAAGCAAAAATTATTCTATATACGCCTTGGGATTTATATTCTATTTTCATCTCAACATGGAACTCGGCGAGATACTTATTATCATATTCAGCTCCGAGGAGAACTATAACATTTATTATATGTCACCCCCAACGGATAGTTGGTCGGGGTAATTCTTATTTATATGCAGGCCCAGCAGAGTTCTCAGCCATATTCTTATGTTCTGGAAAATATTATTCTTATTCGGCATTATGCAATTGTGCCTCGACAAGATACTTATTCAGCTTTAAGGAGAAATACAACATTCGTTGTATTTCACCACCAACGGATAGTTGGTCGGATAATTCTTATTTATATTCAGGCCTGACAACGTTCTCGGCCATATTCTTATGTTCTGGAAGATCTTATTCTTGTTCGACATTATATAATTCTACCTCGAGAGATCAACGAGGCACTTTATTATTATTCTTTATATCTATTTGGATGCATATTCTATTCTTATTTCAGCATGGAGCTCGACAAATATTTATAATCATATATTCAACGCCGAGGAGGTCTCCAGCATTTATTATATCTTATTCCCAACAATCTGTTGGTCAGCGCCGAGGAGGTCTCCAACATTTATTATATCTTATTCCCAACAATCTGTTGGTCAGCTCCGAGGAGGTCTCCAGCATTTATTATATTTTATTCCCAATAATCTGTTGGTCAGCGCCGAGGAGGTCTCCAACATTTATTATATCTTATTCTATTCCCAACAATCTGTTGGTCAGCTCCGAGGAAGTCTCAATCATTTATTATCAAAAATATATTCCTTCGGGAAGTAAAACTTGTATTACTCCGGGAAGTAAAGATACTTGTATTCCTCCGGGAAGTAAAACTTGTATTCCTCTAAGAAGTAAAGCTACTTGTATTCCTCCGGGAAGTAAAGCTACTTGTATTCCTCCGGGAAGTAAAACTTGTATTCCTCCGGGAAGTAATACTTGTATTCCTCCGGGAAGTAAAACTTGTATTCCTCCGGGAAGTAAAACTTGTATTCCTAAAAATGCCAACTTATGTTGGTTAGGAAGTAAATCTATTCCCAAAAATGTCAACTCAGGTTGGTCGGAAATAAGAAGTTATCAACTACAGTTGGTCGAAAACATTTTATGAGTATGTGAAAGCGATCAATCAAAAAGCATTCAAAGTTCACATTCCACACTTGGGGGCTTCTATTAAAAATTCAGTTGTTCATTCGGTGGCACATTCTCATAACATCATACAGTCGAGCACCAAATTCAACTCCATAAACTTACATAGTCGGGGCCTCGACTAATTATCATTCAGAAGATGCTTTTCTTGCTCAGGAATTATTTTTGATATTGAAGTTCAGGAGGTATATTGAAGTTCAGGAGGCGTATTCAGAAGTTCAGGAGGTATATTGAAGTTCAGGAGGAATATTGAAGTTCAGGAGGTATATTGAAGTTCAGGAGGCATATTCAGGAGTTATTATGCACATACTATTGAAGTTCAGAAGTCAAATTTAGCATCTACAGCACTGAGATCTTTACTACTACTGTCCCGACCAACATTGAAGAAGAAGTTGTATGAAAATGTTTCGAAGTCCACCACTAGCTTGGTACTAATCAGATTGAAGAGTTGGGTTCAAAATCTAGTATGTTACTCGACAAAGTATTCAGAGGATCATAAATCAGAAGAATCAAGCACGTGAAGTTAGCACTCAGTTGCTCGGCACAGGAGGCAGTTGGTCGGCTAGCAAACCAATCAACATACTTGATGATTATGACAAGCTACAAGTTGCATACTATGGCATGGCTTCATCCAAATCCCCAGGGGTGATACATAGCACACGGAGTTCCTCAAAAGAAAGATTAGCAACCATCAATCAGCCTGCATCATATGTCGTCCAGGAGATAATGCACTTTATGTTGAACAAATCAAGAAGGTAGATCAAGAATTTCACGAGCACCGAGTAACACTGCAGAATAAATACTCCATCCATTCAAGTACACCATCAAGCATGGAGCATTAGGGTCTTCTGTTAATGCAAAAATTCTCCATCTATGAGGACCAATCAGAAAAGGACACATGTCATCCTACGTGGCAATATTCGACATTCGAGGAGAGTTGGTCGGCACCCGAGGAGAGTTGGTCGTCATACCAACCAGGAAGATCAAAGGATAACTATGCATTTAATGTGCATTAATGAAGATGGCAGCGCATTTAATGAGCCTTAATGTACATTTATATTGTATTAATAGATGACAACACATAGCATACCAAGCAATTCAACAATTAGATTCGTTGAATGTAGACATAAATGTCTACATACAATGAATCTCTTTATCTCCCATCACTATAAATACATGTATTCCCTTAGCCAAAAGGGGGGAGGTCCAAGGAGATCCAAGAGAACCTAGAAACCCCATACACAAGATACACATCCTTTCTCTCTCTACACCCTATGGTGCTATTGTAAACCCCTGGGAATAAAATAACAGTGGACGTAGGCTTTATTCATAGCCGAACCACTTTAAAAATCTTTGTCTCTTATGTGCTTGATTGGATTGCTTTCATCTATTTATCTGTGATCATAAAAATGGGATTCGGTCCAGTTTTTTGCATCAACAGTGGTGATCAAGTTCGAACACATACTTTCTCTCGTTGAAGCACCGAAGGCAATCATTAGAGATAACGAAAAACACTTTTATAATTGTCTCTTCGAAAAACTCATGAGAAAGTATGGGGCCATCCACAAGGTTGGGATGAATTATCACCCTCCCAAATGAATGGGCAAGCTGAATTAGCCAATCACGAAATCTAGTACATTCTCGAAAAGACTGTCGATCCTAATCCAAAGGATTGGTCTCTCCGTTTGAACTATGTGTTATAAGCTTATAGAACCGTGTATAAGGTTCTAATAATCCCCTCGGGATGTCCCCTTTTCTCTTTGTGTGTGTTTATCCTTTCCATCTCCCCGTGGATTTAGAGAAAAAGGAATATTGGGTGATAAAGAGGTTGAATTATAATATGGATCAAGCCGGCGAAGCATGCAAGCTTTAATTGAATGAGTTGGAAGAAATGCACAATGATGCGTATGAAAGTGCAAATATATACAAATAAAGAATGAAATTATCACATGATTGAAGTATCCGTCGAAAGGAGTTTCATTTGAGTCAAAAAGTGTTTCTAGACAACTCATGTTTACACTTGTTTACCAGTAAGTTACGTTTGCGGTGGATCGGACCGTTCATTGTGAGTGAAATGTTCCCCCACGGAGCCGTTGAGTTAGAATATCCTAAGGGGGAGACACATTCATGGTAAATGGGCAACGCCTACAACCATATTTAGAGGCGTGTGTTGAAGAGGTTGACACAATTAGGTTGTCGAACCCTGTTTACGGGGTTGATTGAGCTTGATAGTAGAGTTCATCTCACCCATGATGCATATGGGGTGATCCTTGTGTGTTATAGTTAGCTGAGTAGGGTAGGTTAGTTAGAGGCCCATAGGATGCGAGTTCGTAGAGAGAGGAGCATCGAGGCACAACATGGGAGAAAGTAGAGCGTTACGAGGTGAATTGTCGTGTTATTTCGAAGTAATATATTCATGGGAACATTTTGGGAGATTTTCGAAAAAGTGAGGGTTTGGAATCTTTCACACTTAGTTTTTTTTTTGGGATTAAAAAATTGAGGGCTCTACTAGAACACCAAATCGGTTTGCTGATCTGTTCAATTTAAATAAAAAAAAGGAGGCAAACCGGTTCACCCCAGGTAGAATCGATTTGATTTTCTACTACCCCTTTATTTCCTTCCATTGTTCATCCCCCATTTCCCTCCATTTCACTTCCCTCCATATTCTTCCCTCCCAATCCGATTTCCCATCATTATGCGCCCCCTTTTCCCTCTATTCCATTTCACTCTAAATCCATCTCCTTCCACACACACTCCATACCTATAAATCCCCTCTATCTCCTTCATTCTACATTACTCCTCTCATCTCTTATGCTTCTCTCTTCTTGTTCTAGAAATCCAAAATTATTCCCAATGGAAAATATTGCTCTCCCTATCAAATATGATAAAACTGATGTCCTCAATGATGAAAATCACGATCATCGTTCCCACGAAGAGAGAATTTGGTGTGAGATATTTTTTTCTGCCTCCCTCTCCATGCACTTTGAGAGGAAAGTATGTTGGGCCAAGATTCCTCAAGTAGCCACTAATCTCTTTCGCCCATGTGGGTGGTATCATTTTTTTACGGATCCCGGTAAGGCAGTATGGGAAGACGAAGTGCACACCTTCAATGGCACTCTCGTCCGCACTGGAGACGCGACATCCGAGGCCTATGTCAATGCGAGACGTGTCCCTTTATCTCTTAACCTTTTAATCCATAAGATGAGGTCTATGGGGGTTCCAAGCCCCGGTAACTATAACTATTCGACCGGGGCCTTTCCATTTTACAAAAATCAATGCATCCAATGCATCGCCCCTGCTCACTATTAGGAGAGAGATACCTTCCCCATAGGTAATCTCGACGCACGGGCCCACTTTGCCTTCCTTATAATTTTAGTAATATACTCCAAACTTCTAACGACTCGGCTATGCGACTTCGCCAAGCGAACTTCTTATACCACCTCCTCAATTGGGGCACCACCATTCATTTCGCCCGTACTTTTTACAATGATATTTTCCATGACGCCATGGATTGCAAGGGCAAGTTCTCCCTCCCACATGCCCGTCTCATCCCATCCATCCTCCGAGATGCTGGAATTGAAGAACCCTGAGCGCTACCCCGTTAACCCAAACCCATTGGGCGAGAATCACTCACCCGGAGCGAGCACAAAATCGATGTTATCCACACACCTACACAGACGACAGAGGATGTTGACATGGAGGATGAGGAGGAAGAAGGTGACGACGAGGCTTATGAACCCGAGGGGGAATTCAATGAGTCAAGTTTCAACACAACGATTATCACCCAATCCATTGGTAATTTGGAAGCCCGTTCTGGAAATTTTGAGCGCAACTATGAGCGAGATACGAGAATGAGGGTTCGGCTCCAAGCCAAAACGCATCACTTGCAAGTGGAGCCCAACGTGTCTCTTCTGACATACTTTTATGATTCGTATGATCGAGTTCCCCTGGGACATCCCACCCACCACTTCCATAGTAGCTCGGTTTCTAACCTTTTATGTAGTTCTTTGTGTTATTTTGTTACTCACATTGATAAGAACTATGTAATTTGTTGTCAGGCTTTATCGCATTGTACCTGTCCTTTGTCAATGAATATAAATGTTACATTTTACTGTTTGTCGGTTCTTTTTTGCCGCATTCTTCTTTATTTTTAGATTTTAGTCCTTTTCATTGGGGTCAATGGAAAAGTCTAAGTTAAGGGACTGGCGGGGGGGGGGGGGGGGGGGCACCAGTGCGTCTTTTACAAATTTCACAAATTTCAAAATGCCCAAAAAAATAGAAAAATTCAAAAATTTCCAAAAAAAATTGAAAATTGTAGAAAAAGCCTAAAATATTGTTCTTTAAAATAAATAAAAATTGGAATTTAAAATTTTCAAAAATATCACAAAAAATTTCTTTGAAGTCTCAATTTGTAAAACTTAATGCACTAACCCGGAATTGACCAAATATGGAAATTGATGATTTTACGAATAAGTGTGGAGATTAACGAATCCGGTGGGATTCTGAGCCTATTGATTTTTGTTAGTAATTAAATCGATCTGAGTTAATGGTTAACTAAATGTTTGTTCAGCATTTAAAAATTCATTGAAGATCTATATTCCTTTGTTTCGATCAGTTCCGGGAAACGTGTGAGACGTTGTCTTGCATACGCGCTAAAAATATCTCTAACTGGATTATTCTCAAGATGCAAATGGTAAAATAATTTGTAATTTGGAGAATGAAGTAGGCCATCGTTTGTAACCCAAAAATATGAGCCATAAAAATTTGTGAAAAATTATCCCTTTTGCTAACCCAATTGAGCCAAATAAATTTCCTAATTTCATTTGATAACTCAAAAAACGCATGAAGCCCGAAGTTGTGACAATCGAAAAATTCATCAATTATGTCCAAATGGTGAAATAAAAGGTGTAAGAAAAAGAAAAATGCTCAACAAAAATAGAGGGAAAAAAAATTAGAATAATGAGAAAAATACAAGAAAAAATAGTAGAAAAAGAAAAGAAAAAGAGCAAAGGCCAAAAAAAGGCACTAACATACATAATAGGCACAATTTTCCAACTCTGAAATTTCCCAACATTTCCACATTACCCAATGCACCTTATAACCTAAGAAAGTCCTAACTAAGTTTGAATAATAAAATTAATTACCGCGTGGATAGGTAAGAAACGAAAAGATAAAAAGAGATATTAATTGGTGTGAATAAGAGGCGATGTTTTCCGTTTTCCAATAACCATATTCCAACGAAGAGATCTTTTCACCACAAAAATTCCATCTTTCAAATTTTTGTGCGTGAATTCATATTCTATTATATTTACTCTTATAAATTACATACACCGAGAGAATAGCCAAATTTCGAGAGATTCATATGTGAGAGCATCTGTGAGAATTTAAATCGAGATGAATTTTCAGAAAATAACGTAATGATCAATCGGTGGAAATTAACGATTTAATTCTCTGCTTCGTGCACACACACTACCAATTGAGAGTTTTGAATCTAAATTTACGGTGACTATTTTTGGGGGAGTTTAAATTGAACAATTTTTAAGTAAAATTGAATTTTGTGGGTATATTCACTGCAAACCCTCACGAGACACCACTTATCCTACTAAGGTAACCTAGGGGTTTAACGGCTTGTTGCATATGCTAAATGCAATCTCTTTCCCGCAAAAAAATTATTCTATCCTAATAACATATTTACTAAGTGTTTTGACCTTGCTTTGATTCTTTTACATTGCTCGGGACGATCAAAGTTCCAAGTTAGGGGGGTTTGATTAGGCATAAATTCTTCGTCTTTATCCCTGTAATATAAAGGATTTATCACCCCATGCAGTGTAATTTAAGTTCAGTTATCTCATATCATTACTACTGATAACTTCTATCTAGTACATCGATTTCATGTGTTTCTCTTACATTTTATAGGTTTTTTACGCACGTGAAAACAAGAGAGAAATCGGAATCAAGAAAGAAAGAAAAGAAGCAAAGTCAAGGTTAGAAAAGTAATTGTACACCCAAAATTCGAACGAGCAACCTGAAGAGAAGTCAAAGGCCTTGATAAAATAGTTAATTCTCTGAAAGATTTAATGTTTTCTTCGAATTGTTAATATAATTTTTGAACATTTTATATCCAACGAACTTACCGACGGTATGGGGGAGTGTACTCCAATCCCATCTTCTCACATAGTTTAAAACCATTTCGTTGTTATTGCATGCGTAGTTAATTCATTAGTTAATTTAACTTGTCTTAGTTAATTAAAGGATCTCATTACAATCATCTTTTTTCTTCCTTCTTAGAGTCGACCGTAAGGTTAATCGTCCCCCTGTTTGTCATCACGTATTAGCATCCTATTCCCAGTGTTCGATACCTGACTTACTCAGATTATTAGTTATGCGTCCGGCTTACACGTTATAAGCACACACTAGAGACACTTTTAAAGTCGCATCAACAACAAGATTTTGATCCCAAAAATATCTTTAAGATTCAGATCTATGCCGGACTAATTGTGATGTTATAAAACATTGTAAATAAATGATTAAATATAACACCGCATAATCTAATCAACCTTTATCTATTTTTGATAAGCCTAGACTTCCTTTTCGATCGCCCTTATGACAAGTGTCATAAATCACAAACTTATATTCTTCTTCAGTTAAAACTGTAGAGGGGGCTTGAAGGTAATCCTGAGATTAGGGATAATTCCCCAATTAGCAACAGTGTTTGGGATTAAGAAATTGAGGCAGCTCAAGTGTGGCAACTCAGCGAGGCAGCTTGGCGTGGCAACTCATACTTTAGCTTGTTATGTTAGTCATATTTTATCTTTATTTATATTGACTATGAGCTATAACGGTTGTAATGTTGTAAAGAGAATAATAATGAGTTTAGTGTGAGGTCAAACGGTACTCACAAGAGACCAGGCTTGGTAGGGCCTGGGAGATCTTTCATGCTTTATCGAATGACCTCTCCGTGGGAACTTTAGAGGGACTTGGTTTGGAGGATTGAGAAGTAAGGCACTGTTGGGGCTTGTCCTTACCATCTTAGATACACCTGGTAAAACACCAAAGGACCCTAACCGTGGAACCCCGGGCAAAGCATCTTGGAGTTCCATCGGGCATTGAGTTGTGAACTAAACATCCCTCTACTTAATGTCACATCTACTGTAGATGATGTCACTAGCCAGCTAAATAATGTCAGACCTGCACTTGAGTAAACCACCGTGGTATTTGGGGCTGACAGGCAGTTGGTGAGCCACCTCTGCGATAACATCCCCCTGACACACAGTGGTTAGGAAAAAGGCATGTCTTGGCATTTAATGTTTAGGACGTGGAGACAACTAGTGCATTAGGCATTTAATGTTGTGACATAAAGTATGAGGGATGTCTTTCACAGTCTTTAATGACTGAGTTACCTCGGGGATGATTTGGGGGGATATTTAAGGACCCCAACCACCCCTGAGGAGAGGATGATCTTTTGAGAGTTCAGAAGTTATTGCTAGAGAGAATATACATCAGAGAGAGTTATTACGAACCAGAGGGTTTGCTCACTCACCATTGTCATTTATTATGAAGCTTTTAATACTTGACAGAGATTCTTGAGGGTTTTTGGGGTGTTTACCTTCCTACCAAGGTGTATCTAGGGTTCTTACTTCTCTATCCCTCTAGCTAAGTTTCTTCTTAGTTCTTTACTACCTTCTGAGTTATATACGAGAGATTTGTGAGTTTAAACTGAGTCTTATCTTCATTAAGTTTGTGTTTGTATGTCCTATCATTAATCCAAAGATTTGGCTAATTAACCTATCATTACCATACTCAAAAGGGGTTACGCCTCCATCTTATCTAAACTACCCTCTTACATTTGGTGACTCTGTTGGGGAGGCATTCTTCTGAGCAAGGAGTATGGCGCAAGATAACGTTAACCGAAGGCTCAACTTCGATGACATTCAACACAATGAAGAACAAGCTATGAGAGAACTGGAGGCTCTAAGGGATTGGGCTCCTCGAATAGAGGTACCTCCAGTTCATGTGACGACAGACGTTCCAAGGGTGACACAAGCTTCCACGAGTGCAGGGTTAGAACCCACTCAGGTGGCACTCCTCATGAGTAAGTTTTATGAATTTTTGCAAACTTCGGTAGCTTCAACGGTGTTGGGAGGATTTGAAGCCAACTCCTTTGTAACACCAGGGGCAGCCCCAACGGCCCCACCAGGTGCAGACGTGACGGGAATGGTCCCAACAAGCATACCCTCTATTGTGAATCCAGCAGTGGGAACATGAGGAGTATCAACGGCCCCAACTATGACGACCGCCACAGCTACAATGGGCACTCAACCCATGGTCCCGTTGGTTGTTTCCCCAATAGCATCACCCATGGAGGAAAGGAGAAAGGAGATGCAGAAAGAGATGCTGAAGTTCAGGCAAGCCTCCTCACAATCTGCTAGTGAGGTAGCTTCGGTTTACGATGACTTTTGGACACCCTATCCACAGGAATACAACGATGAGCCTTATCCAAAGGACTATATTCCTCCAATTTTTGAAAAATATACAGGGAAAGGTGGGAACCCGAAGGAGCATATTAAGCGCTTTTTTGAACATTTAGGAGCGCATTGCAATAATAAGAAACTCGGCTTGAGGGAGTTTTCTAAATCCTTAACCGATAAATCATATACCTGGTATTCCTATTTAGCTCCCAAGAGTGTTTCTAATTTGGAGGAGATGCACGTATTGTTTGTCCAGAAATTCTTTCTGGAGAAAGATGAGTTTACGTTGACCCAACTAGGTAGGGAGAAGAAACGACCTGGGGAGGAAGTGGTGTCCTATGTTTGAAGGTTCAGGGAAAGATCCCTCGATGCGAGGGAGGAGGCCAAAGAGTCCAAGTCATTACAGATCTGTGCTAAGGGGCTGCTTCCTGAGTACATCTGCCATCTTATAAATGAGACACGCGAAGGGACTTTTTTGGCGTTCCTAAAAGTGGTAAGAAATATCTCTTTGGTGGTATGACCAAGTCTGGTGGTGGTGCCTATGATGTTCATGCATTCGATACAACCTATGGGGGCGGGGGGAGGTCTCATCCCCTACAGGTAGGATACACCGAGGGAGAAAATGGGGCCAAGGTGCCGAAGAAGGACAATAAGAGGAAGTTTGGAAGAAACAAGGAGGATCCACCACAATTGCCTTGTACAGTAGATGAGGCTGTCAGTTGTTAAAATCCAATAGTCCAGGGGGGAACGGTCTACGAAACAAAAGACATTCCCGTTGGGGAACCTGATTTGAAAACAAAAGCGGATCCAAAGTAGTGCCAGATTCATCGAAGGATCTAGCACCCGACAAAAAGTTATTTCACACTGAGAAGAATCATTGAAAAGTACGTGAAGGCAGGGATGATGTAAATCCCTGCACAAAATATCAACAACAACCCACTGCCAGCACATGGGGCCAATATCGTGGTGGCCTATGATGAAGAGGCGGAGAGAGGAGAAAGAGAGGGGTATGAGGAAGCTTTGGAGACCTATACTGAGGGAATGGCTAACGTAGTTTTGGCCTACGATGAAGCGATCCCCAAAGACATAGAAGACATATAAAGCATTGAAGGCGAGGAAGCAGACCCAGTCCTAGAGTACTGTGCAGTTTCAAAATCCTCGAAATTTGCTTGGTTCTTTGACTAAGTGGGGATACCGAAAGAAAGTAGGTTGGAAATAACCCAGGCGATACTTGACATTACGAGGAAGAACGCAGTCCCTTCACTGAGATGAAAGGGACCCATGTCTAGGTTGGTGAGGAGGTTTCTGTCAAAAGTAACCTTCAGCGATGCCAACAGGGCTATGAGATTCCCTCATAACAAGACATTGCATGTGACCGTAGGTGTCAACAGAGTTAGTTTCGCAAGGACTTTTATGGATGGGGGAGCTTCCATCAATATTATGCCAATTAAATCTTTTCAAGCAGCCAATATTCCAGAAGAAAGGATAGTCCCCATGCCTTTGGTGATTTCGAGGTATGATAACCAATCTTCCAAATCCATTAGGTATGTTAATGTTGGGATTGTAATGGGAAATCTGAGTTCCCATATCAAGTTCCACGTAATAGAGAGTGTAACTTCCTATCACTTGTCAATAGGAAGGGTGTGGATGCACAACCAAGGGCTAGTCACTTCTATGTACCACCAATGCGCTAAGGCAAACATCAAGAGGACAGAGGTGACCATTAGGGCTACAAAGAGGCCCTTCGCTGTCGAGGAAGCTCACCTGGTAGAGGCAGCATTTTACACTGAGTTGGAGGAGGATGGCTGGGTCCTTACGAGAAGAATGGAGGGAGCATCGATTAGAGAAAGAAAGGGGCCATTGAACGAGCAGAGTAAAGAGGTTACAAGCAGCGCAAGAGTGATGACCGAAGAAGCTCACCAGGCGGTCCCTCGGCCCCAAAACATCTCAAAACAGCTCAAAGACAGGATGAGGCCCAGAGTGGATCCGATAGAGCATGAGGTTCAATAATAAAGCATGTTGAGTAAGTTCTCAGGAAAAAGAGTGGCCGAGGCTTCTAGAGAGAAGAAGAGGAAGGAAATCACCACTACCAGTAGACAGTGCAAGAAGGTCGTTATCGAGGAAGGAAAAGTGGTATATAGATTAAATAGTGCGAGCGGGCGGCCGAAGAAGCTGATGACGAGGTTGGCCCGATATATGAATGCTTTATGGTGGATCGACGAGGAAAATGTATGGTGATAGACAACTCTAGCATACATGAATTTGTGGAGGAAGTCACCGAGGAACCAGACTACATGGCGGATCGATCGAAACCTTAAGCACAAGAACTAGAACCATTGAACCTGGAGGAAGAAGGGTAGGATCCAAGGCCCATATTCATCTCTAAGGATCTTAGTAAGGAGAACCGAAAGGCCATGGTTGAGTTGATTCGGGAAATTATAGATGCATTTGCATGGAAATACACAGAGATGGAAGGATTGGATGAGGAGGTGAGCTGCCATAAGTTGAACGTAATGCCTTCAACAATTCCAGTAAAATAAGCAACGAGAACGTACAAGCCTACGCTGGACCTGAAGATCAAGGAAGAGGTTCAACGCTTACTAACAGCAGGGTTTATCAAGCCGATACAACACCACTCTGGCTATCTAGCATTGTCTCGGTGGGAAAGAAAGATAAAAACTAAATAAGGATCTGTGTGGACTTTAGAGATTTGAATAGAGCTTGTCCCAAAGATGAGTTCCCTCTGCCCTCTATTGATAGCCTGATAGATGCAATAGCTGGTCATGAGATGTATAGCTTCATGGATGGGTATATAGGGTACAACCAGATCAAGATGGACCCCTCGGATGCAGAGAAAATAACATTCAGGACTCTGTCGGGGAATTTCATGTATAAGGTGATGCCGTTTGAACTCAAGAACACTGGGGAGACTTACCAAAGAACAATGATGGCCATTTTCCATGACTTCTTTCATAAATTTGTGGAATTTTATGTGGATGATTTGGTCATCAAGTCGAGGAAGGAGGAGTCCTATCTGAGCAATTTGAGGAAGGTGTTCTCCTGTTGCAAGAAGTTTAAATTAAAATGAACTTATTGAAGTGTGTTTTTAGAGTGACAAGTGGGAAATTTCTAGGCTTTGTGGTTGATCGACAAGGGGTGAAGATGGACTAGGACAAACAGCGGGCGATCTTGGAAATGCCATGTCCAAGAACGACGAAGGAGCTGAAGAGTTTCCTCGACAAGGTCTCCTACCTTAGGAGATTTGTGATTGGATTAGCCAAAATAATACACCCACTGATGTAGCTACTGTGAAAGAACACGAAGTTCAGGTGGGAGGAGATCCACCAGGAGTCTATCGACGGACTGAAGAAACTGCTCGTTTCACCACAGACCATGGTTCCCCCCAAAGTGGGAATACCATTGAAACTATACTTGACATCCACCACAAGGTCCATGTGAGATTTGCTGGAATAAGAGATTGACGGGCAAGAACGACCAATCTACTACCTCAACAGGATCATCTATGGGCCAAAAGTCATATATAGTAGCTTAGAAAGGCATTGTTTAGCCTTAGTCTTTGTAGCACAAAAAGTTAGACATTATATGCTGTATTTTACAATTCATATTGTAACTAGATGTTATCCCATTAAGTATTTGCTTGTAAGAACTATATTGATTGGCAGGGAAGCTAGGTGGTTCCTTATCCTCTTCGAATATGATTTTAAATGTGTAGTTCCTCGAGCAATTAAAATCCAGGCGTATGTCAATCTGTTGGCTATTTTCTCCTTAGGAACGTTTGATCCACCCAAAGAAAGTATCCCAGGAGATGAATTGCAGGCCAAACACCTAGATGCAACGAATGAGGAATTGATAATACTGTTCGATGGATCCTCGACGGAAAAAAAAGGAGGAGCAGGGGTTATTCTTTTGAGAGGAATGGAGGAGATTTTCCTTTCCTACAAATTAGATTTCCCTTGTTCTAACAACGAGGCGGAATATAAAGCACTGGTGCTAGGGTTTCTAGAGGCTCTTCGAAGGGGGATTCGTTCACTTTGCATCAAAAGGGATTTTAACTAGTGGTTCAGTAAGTGAATGGAGAATACATGTTGAAACACATGAGCCTGGCACCATACAGAATAATCATCTAGAGGCTTCTCTACCAGTTCTATCGGACCAAGATCAAGAAGCATCCCAGAACGATGAACCGTCACCCAGACGCCTATGCCACCATTGCCCAGAAGATGGTCATGAGAAATGATACAACTACCTTCGTGATTCAACAAAGAACAGCTCCTTCGATAGTACAGTCAATAGTACCGATGGAGGAGGATGCATACTGGAGATGAGAAATTAGGAAGTAACTGGAGTCTGGTGAGGGAACGATGGGTCTAAGAGAATTATCCCAGTACTTTACAAACCAGGGAAACATTTACTTCAGAAACGTAGGAGGATGGCTATCGAGGTGCATCAGTCCAGAAGAGGCAGAGAGAAGATTGAAGAAAATACATGATGAGCACTACCAAACAATTGAGATAACGCTCTATCGAAGGATTCAAAGAGAAGGGTATTTTTGTCCTGAGATGAAACACAATGCGACAAAGCTACAACGGAAGTGCGAAAAATGCTAGTTATTCTTCGAGGCAGCTGAATGTCATTTCGTGGAGGCTCGGGCAGACTGGAGACAGCCCTATATTGACTTCATTAAAGATGGAGTTATCCCAAGAAAGAAAATTAATGCGATGGGACTCCAGTGAAGGGCCCCGAGATTCTACGTTTAAGAAGGGAAGCTTTATCGAAGGGGATACTTCAACAGGCCGTTGCATTGTATCATAAAGGAAGAAATAGCTGAGATTCTCAAACAGGCACACGATCCATCTCACATTGGAGGGGCCAAGTTATATAACCAATTAATGACTCTGGGATACTATTGTCCAACGATGGAGAGAGATTCTACCGAGTTCATTCAAAAGTGCAAGTCTTACCAACTTCATGGAAATATATTCCATGCCCCATCGGTGGACCTACACTCCCTGGCAATTCCCTATCCTTTTTATACTTGGGAATTTGACTTGCTAGGGGCAATACATCCTTCTTCGAGAGGGAAGATATGGATACTAGTGGCAACGGAATATTTTACAAAGTGGGATGAAGCGATACCACTAAGAAGGGCAAAAATGGGGGTGGTGAGCAGCTTCATCAGAGAATATATCATTTGTTATTTTGGGATCCCAAAGGTTATCCTTTCAGACAATGGAACCCTTTTTATCAATTCAGAGGTAACAATGCTCACAGACAAATACTCTATTGTCCATCATACCTCGATAGTGGCATACCCAAAGGGAAACGGTCAAGATGAAGCAACTAACAAAACTTTAGTTAATATATTGGCTAAAATAATGGAGGATTTCCCAGGATCGTGGGATGATAAGATACCAGCCGTATTATGGGCCTATCGAACGACTAAGAGGAAGCCCACAGGGTATACACCGCTCTCTCTTATTTATGGGGACGAGGCGATTCTCCCAGTAGAGTTAGAAGTTCCCTCTGCTCTATATGCTTTACGAAGTAGCATGCTCCCTCAAAATAATCATGTGCAGTTGGAAGCATTAGATGAACACAGAGATAATGTGATGTAACATTTTCAAATGTATACGAAACAGCTCTCCAGGGAATACGATAACTTAGTGAGACCCAAAAAGTTCATGGAGGGAGATATCGTATTGAAGGCAGCAGTGAAACACATTAAGGGGCTTCCTTTACCTAAGTTTGCAGTGAATTGGGAGGGACCTTTCATTGTAAAAGAGTCTCATGACTTAGGTTATTGCTTAATTTCAAAAATGGAAGAAGACAAACCATTTAAGATTAATAATAAATGGTTGAAAGTCTATCATGTGTAGGCAATTGTGTTTGACCGCTTATGTATTTAACTGTTGGTATGAATACACAAGTTCTTTTTATGATGAGTATGTAAGTTCTTTTTATTATAACTCAAGCAGAGATAAATGAATTATTGAACTTCACAACCTATACAAACAGTCGTAACACAAAGAAATGGCATGAGAAAATTGATATCTTTCTTCATTCATAAACTTTGGGGCATTACAAAATTGGGAGCTATTGCCCAAGAATTACATGAGAAGAATAAAAAAAAGCTGAATATATACAAAAACTCATGGGCCTAGTAGAAACCATAGGTCTGGGGAAGAGAAAAAATCTCCAGGGAGGCCCGAAGAAGCTACTTGGCAAGACTATTAGGCATTCATAGAAACCTTCAGTCTCGTTTGCGCTTGTGTGAGCTCGATGAGGAGTGTATCTCGTTTCGACATTGCAGTGTGTAGATATTCTTCAAGGTCCCCCACCTATTTGTCAATGGTTTCCAAAATAGGTTGTAGCTCGGCCAGCTTAGCTTCCTCGACCCGCTGGTCCTCCTGATGTTTCTGCAAGAGTTCCCTCTGGTTGTCCAGTCGTTGGCTCTTCAACGTCTTCAAATGCGCGATGAGCCAGGAAAAATGGAACCTATCATGACTTAACTCCCTCAGATAACCCATGAATTGGTTAAGGAGGGGTCTAGTAATGTTTGCAGTTGGAGTATTGGCAATTTCAGCAACAACGGTAGCCATACCCTAAAACCTGTAGCTCATAACTGAGATGTTTGAACGAAGGTAATCCACCATGAATGTTTCAGGATAATGGTTCACAAGTTTCTCAACTACCAAATGATGGTTGGCAGGCATTTTAGGATAACGTTGGAGCACTATTAGGGAGAAAGCGTGAGGATCCAAGTCGGGCAGAGAAAGCTTGAACCCAGATTCACTCTGGGTAGCAGCACCGATCATCGAACCTTGGTTATTATGGCTGGAATCTTCCGAGATGACAAGTTCTCAATGGGGCGAACCAACAGGCGAAGGAATTGATGGAGAATCATGTGACACCCCGCCCAATTATAGGGTGATCAGTCCTCTACCAATTTAAACAGGATATTCAGTTATTTCATTCTCAGCATCACTGTCGAAAAACTTTTTAACATATTAATCTCCTAATATAAAATTAAGCTAGGTGTCAAAACATTTACAATTTTAATAAAACCAAGTAAATCCGTTTCTTTCCATCTTAAAATATAAACCATTCACCACACATAGGAATGTAAATAAATACTGAACATGAATCAAGTACTGCAATAAATAAGACTGAGTAAAACTCTCAGTTCAAAACTCCAAACCATACAATAAACTGAATACAATATCTCTTATGGAAGAACTAGAAGTGGGCGACATATGCCCTAAACAAGAAGTCTAGATGAAACTGAATGGAAAGGATAGATGCGTCTACTGCAAGGACCTACAGCTCCCACAACAGCTGCAGCACGTGATATAATACAAATCTCTAAATCTAATACTCTTGTGACTGAGCACTTGATATAATACATATATATATAGCAAAAGAGAGAAAAGATACAAGAAACGGGTCAGAGCCCGATGTGTAAAAATGATTTAGCAAGTATTTAAAACTGATTCTTAAAACAAGTCTTATACGCATGTTAGCTATCGAACTCTCACATGAGTTTCTCACCTCTCGTCTATTGTGCACGCCTAACGTACATCTAATCCCCCCCTAGTTATACCTCCCAGTCTAACTAGTCAGAAACCATACTAATACTAACTATGCTCACAAGTAGTATTACCGTATCGCCCATACAATACGCTATCCAGATGGTTTATATCACAAACTAAATTTCATTATTCACCGTTTGAATGGTTAAATCTTTTATTCACTAAGATTATTTTACTTCTCATTTTTATTTTTTTTATCTACTAGTCTCACAAAGTAGAAAGTTACCCAAGTACACTCATACATATATATAGTCTCATCATCCCTATATATATACACTAATCCTACACCCTTAGGTTAAGACCGCTTGGTACAATATAATAATAATTATTATTATTATCAAATCTACTAATTTCACACAGGAACAATATTCACAAGTCCATATATATTTATATAGTCACATCATCCCTCTCTCTCTCTCTCTCTCTCTCTCTCTCTCTCTATATATATATATATATATATATATATATATATATATATATATATATATATATATATATATATATATATATATATATATATATATACACTAATCCTGCACCCTTAGGTTAAGACCCATTAGTGCACATATACAGAAAATCATTCATCCCCGGGTTAGCACCCATTAATGCACCTATCAATAATACTTCAGCACCCCCGGGTTATCACCCATTAGTGCGCCTAACAATAGAATATTGCATCCCCGGGTTAGCACCCATTAATGCACTTATCAATAATAATCCAGCACCCCCGGATTATCACCCATTAGTGCGCCTAACAATAATCATCCTTGTACCCTCGGGTTATCACCCATTAGTGCACTTAACAATAGAGTTTCTGCACCCCGAGTTATCACTCATTAGTTCACTTAGCTATAAGGTTCTTGCACCCTCGGGTTATCACCCATTAGTGCTCTTAATAATAATCTCACATAATAGGCATACACACATCCTATTATAATTTATAGGTATTTTCTCCAACCTACATATATACTCCCCATACGTATTTTAACCTCATTACTACGTATAGTATATATAATTAGATTATTATCTCTCTCATAATCTCCAAGGTACATTCTCTCTATACCGAAATAATTAAAGTATTAATTCCCACATACTTTTCCCAAAATTCCTTCTTATTTGAATTTACTATTTGATAGTTTCTTTCACTCCAATAAACAAATAAACTCCAAACTGTGCTTTAAGCAAATTCCCAGAAATTCACCCAGTGGTTTGAACCAGAATGACATGTCGTTCGAACCAGAAGACACGTCGTTTGAACCAGAAGACGTGTCGTTCAAACCACTTCGCGCGAGATCCCCATCTCGTTTGAACCACTTCGCGCGAGATCGCGCGAGATTTCACTGTTCGTCTTCTTCACCAAACTTCAGCGTTTTTCACCATTTTTAAACCTACAAACCTCTAAGATTAAATTCCCAATAACTCATCATCAATATCCATCAACCCCTAACAGGTTACAGATCATTTCTATCATCCTAGGATCCTTAATTCGTCATTAATCATCATAATTACATAAATCCCCAAATTAATTCACATGAACCCTAGTTTTTCCAAATTCCAATTCAAGAACCTAATCAACCCAGATTCGTTCATCAATATATAATCCAATTCCATGATTAATCCTCTACATACATGAATGAATTTCAATCACTAATTAAACGAATCCTTAATCATAATTTAAATCTCCAATTTTTCACCCAATTAACATATAAATCATGATTAATTCCACCTAGACTAACATGAGCATGATTTTTGCTAAAAGAAAGCAAGTAATAAACACTTGCCTCGAATATGACGGTCTGATCTGTTGGTGATGTTGGTATATACGTGTTCCTCTCTTCGCGATCTACGCGTTGGTGGTCACGGTTGTGCAAGGTGATGCCAAATGAGTATTCTCTCTTGGAATTTGGTTCTCCCTCACACCCTCCATGGTCGTTCTAACTTCCTGTCACTTATTAACCCTAATGGACTTTCTTTAGCTGATATAATTAATCCCAATTTTCGTCCATTAGTTTAGCCCAAAAATCCAAATTACAAAACTACCCCTACGGGGTGCCGGTTATGCCTAAAATCGCCCCGGGACCCAAACTAAACACCCGGGTATACTATTTTGACTATCTCGACCCTCCCGGACTCAATGGCGCACTTGAAATGCCAATACGAGTTAATATAAATAATTTATCTTTTTATTCCATTCAATTAGTCCCGACACGACTCACACGCGTGTCAGACTTAAATTACCAAACTGCCGTATTTTGCATTTTCGATAATTTATCAAATATCATAATTCCATATTACATATCGCACAGTAATATTTAATAGTTCACAATAATAAGTATTAACCCTTGGCACGCTAGTTAATAATTATTTTAATCTGGATTAATAACAAATTACTTTCTCATATTTTAATTTATTAATCCAACAACAATAATTAATAGCATATTTATTCACATAATAATAATTAATCACATAATTATTTAAATCGTCAAAAATACGGGGTGTTACAAATCCTCTTGTGCAACCTGAGGACAAGTAGAAGAAATAATGAGTGTACGAAAAACCTTAACAAGAGTTTTCGTTGTTAAGTCACCGTTATAGGTGGAGTTTGTGAAAAATCTTAACAAGTGTTTTCGTTGTTAAGTCACCGATATAGGTGGAGTTTGTGAAAAATTTTAACAAGTGTTTTCGTTGTTAAGTCACCGATATAGGTGGAGTTTATGAAAAACCTTAACAAGCGTTTTCGTTGTTAAGTCACCGTTATTTGTGGAGTTTGTGAAAAATCTTAACTAGTGTTTTCGTTGTTAAGTCACCAAAATAGGTGGAGTTTACGAAAAACCTTAACAAGTGTTTTCTTTATTAAGTCACCAATATAGGTGGAGTTTATGAAAAACCTTAACAGGTGTTTTCTTTATTAAGTCACCAAAATAGGTGGAGTTTATTGAAAAACCTTAACAGGTGTTTTCGTTGTTAAGTCACCTATATAGGTGGAGTTTATGGAAAAACCTTAACAAGTGTTTTCGTTGTTAAGTCACCGATATAAGGGAGTTTATGGAAAAACCTTAACAAGCGTTTTCATTGTTTAGTCACCAATATAGGTGGAGTTTGTGAAAAATCTTAACAAGCATTTTTGTTGTTAAGTCACCAATATAGGTGGAGTTTATGGAAAAAAAACTTAACAAGTATTTTCATTGATTAAGTCACCTACATAGGTGAAATTTGAGAAACTGAGAAATGCAGAGAGATTAGCGAAGTACCTCAGTAGTAGTAGGAGCGAGAATGGGAGTCACCGCGGGGTCCATAATGGTAGAAACCATTGGGGGTGGGCTCATTGCTTCAGTAGATTCAACGGGGTCCTTAGCTGAAGAAGCCTCAATGGTAGGCAAACTTCCCTCGCCAGTAAACGGTACTAGGGCCAACGAAAGTGGGTCGCTAAAAGAACATGAGGGACCTCCAAGCGATGCCCCATCATGGGCTGGCACTGAAGAATCACCACATGAGACAACATCATCAACCTTGGCCTTGGAGGGCAAAAGGCCACTAAGGGCAAAGGGTGGAGAGAGACTTGGAGAAAGCTGCAACAACAAGGCTAAGTGTTAGAAATGACAAATTAGTACTCAAAAAGAGAGAAATATATCTAAGCATTACTTACCCCCGTTATGGCACTAAAGAGGGGAATTGCAGTTAGAGGTCTCGTCAATGCAGTAGGAAGGGGAAGGTTAGCTATCAGTGACGCCACTTCCACCTAAAACATCCCAACATATTAGAAATGATAAACAAAGCAATGGGACAAATAAAAGATATGCGAATTAATAAGAAATTTCACTCTCCACAACCAGAACGAGGGGTAGAGGGACCTCTTGATCGGTGGGTAATTCAGAGGAGGCTGGAGTAGTTGCCTCTGGTTGGCCAGACATTTCAGCAGACTCAATGATAGCAACCCCCGTAGTAGCTTCTTTGGGCCGTTGAGAGGCCAAACGGCGAGAGTATGTAAGGCCAATCATGGGGGAACGAGGAGGAGTTGTATCGGCTTGAGAGATACCGCAACGTCCCCCCACGAAATGGCTTACAGGGGACTGGGGGGACTAGGCCTTTTTTTTCTAACTCCCTGCACAAAATAAAATTATTATTATCAAGAAATAAGCAGATGCAGCGCAGATGCAACTTGCCTTAAGAACAAGGGAATAAGAACAAAAATGAATGCACACATACCTCAGACCCAGAGGGAGAACGATAAGGTACATCCACTAGTGAAGGGGGCAAGGAGGCCGCAGAAGAAGGAGTTGGGGATGGAGGTTTCTTAAATATTCGTTTCTTCTAGGACTTGGTACCCAACATTTTCTTCCTTGAGCTTATCGAATCACCACCTTCAGGTACCCTCGATCTCCTTCTCCTTTTTACCAGTGGCTAAGTGGGATCAACCATGATCGTGGGAAAAGTAACCGAGGGAGGAACGATGACAGCGCGCCATTGGAATTTAGCATTTATTCTTTCGACCTCAGCTTGCACCTACCTCCTCAGCTCTTCAGCTACTTCTTGAGACATGGGAGGGGGAATAGAGGCAATAGGGAATGCCTCCAAAGGAGTTGGTGCCTGAGCTCGGGGGTTGGACTTTAAGGACTTGTATTTCTTAGCCTTCTTAGTAGGTGGCTGAGAAGGCCCTTCTCCTATTGTTGTAGCTTCGGTCGAAGGGGCAGGTGGTTTGGGGGTTAGAGAAGCTTTAGGTTTGGGCGTGGAAATAGGGATCATGGGGCAGTATGGAGGAAGTTCAGCGGGAGGTTCTTTGGGGGTTTGGCTTAGAGGGAACTCAATCCCAAGAACAAAATTACCCTTCAACCCCAACTCCAAGGAAAAAAATAAAAGAACTGGAGGATACACGGGACCCCCCTTAATGAATTCAGAAATTTGGGCCAGTTTCCCCAGCCAGTACTTTATTGCAAATAGAGGGGTCATATCCCCTTGCCTTGTGATACTGGGAATGATGACTCGCCCAGCCAATGTAGAACTCACTCCCCACGCAGCAGTTGAGGAAAATAGAGAACATGCCTCGCAAAAGGAGACCTTGGGATTGGATAATTGAAATACCAGGCGAGGAACCCCTTGATCAAAGCCAAACTGACGGATGCATCGGTTGGGATTGTAATGCTCGCTGGTGTATCCCCACTCGGTGTATGAGGGTAGGTAGCCTGGCAAAAATAGAAGGACCACGACTAGTGAGGGGTCTTCAGTAATGAGTTCTACAGTAGTGCCTGGACCACACTTGACTAATGTTTAAAAAAATCACAAGTGTAAAGAAAAATATCCTCTTCATAGGGCCTCATCATAAAACTCAAAAAGTCATCGATAAAAGAGGTCAGCTCCTTTCGACTTTATCTCTTATGATAAACAAAGGAACATGGGGGTAGGATTGTTTCCCCCGAAGGAGGGTGGTTGGTCTTGGATGCTATGGTCAGGAAACGTACATAGAGGAAGCCCATGAGGAGTACACAGTTGGTGAAATTGGCCAAGTTATAACGACCCAGAGATCGTTCCATGTCAAAAAGGGTTCTATCGATCCATGTGTAGTAGGATCCCAAGACGATTGTAGCCAGAGGAAGCTTGGTAACCAAGGCCAAATGAAGGGACATGTTAATAAGGCCCCTTTGAGGTTGGTAGTTGGGTTTCCCCGTTAAAAGGAAGCGAGAAAGAATGATAAAGATATAGGCAGGAAGTTACAATGATGTACCTTGTCCAGGGGTAGCCTCAGAGGAACTACCTTCAGAAGGATCCTTGAAGAAATAGTTGATAAGAGGAGTGAAGGTAGCTTTGTTTGAAGTACCGATGCACCTTCGGCATATATGGTCTAACTCCAAATGGTCAACAGTCTCTTGGGCATCCAGGGCTTTATCAGAATAGGGATCATGGCCTATTACCTCAAGGCCTAGGATCTCGTACACATCCTCCAATGTTATTAAAAATTCGCCCCATGCAGCAATGAACGTATGAGTGGTAACGTTCCAACGAGATACCAGAACAGGAAGAGCAACATTATTCTTGGATAGGGTGAACTCACCAAACCACTTGGCCTGATGAAGCCCAATCTTAGTGAGGGTATCAACATACGAACTTTGCATATAGGAGTTCCAAGCAGTAAAGTGAGCAGGAGAGCCCCCAATACCTTCAAAGTCGATGTGGGACCGGGAGAAGTCCCCTCCCTCAAGACGAAATTGGAGACTCCCCTCAGGAGGTAGAAAGCACCAGTCATCAGCACTCTCATCTTCATCACGAAGCGTCATAGCATCATACTTGGCATTAAAAATGTAACTCTTATAAAACCCAGCAAAGTCATCACCCTTGCCGAATATGGGGGATTAGCGGTAGAAGCGCATCTGGTCCTGGCGGGCAGCAGTTAGTGAGGTGACAGTAGAGGTGGTGCCAACAGGGGTGGCAGGTGGAGCACTAGTGGCCGATGTGGTAGGGTTGCTTGAGGAGGCCATTGCAGACAACAGCAAAGTCTGAGAAAAATCTTGGTCAAATAAGGGTTGGGAATGAAGAGGGAGAGGCATAACCACAGGTGGTGGCATAAAAGATGAGATAAGGAAGAAGCTAGGTAAAATCTTGGTAAACAATGGAGTTCGCATAGGGTTTCTCTCTCTAAGGAATACGGGCGCTTGAAAAAGAAGAAAAAAAGAGAAGGGTTTGAAAAAAGAGACGTTTGAAGCCTTTTAAACCTTAGTTTTGAGTTTCCCACCATCGCATGTGCAAGGCCGCCTATAATCATTTTAAATGAACATGTGGAACTTCGAGAAGTGTTTTGACAGCTGAAAAGACAACGCTATGTCATTTATGAAGTGATGCTTGGGGAATAGAAAGGGTTGCCTTCCTCAATAAGTGTGAGTTTTGGTGCCAAATTTTTTATCATACATATCCAATAACTCCCAACGAAAAAGATATCCCAACGGTTCCAAAAAGATACGATGTCCCTTTGCCACAAGTCCAAACATTGTTTAAATGGTGAATCAGCCACATCGGGGAGAATTTCTGCTTTTTCGAACATAGTGAGGCACTACAAGGGAGAATTTCATTTACTAAGAGTCAAAACGAGTATTTGAGAAGGTCAGCAGGCCTTTCGGGAGAATTCCAAATGATAAAAAGCTAGAACGGCTGAGGCTCAGTATAAGGAAAAAGTGGCGATGTCCCTTCATCAAAGCCCTAATAAGTCGTGATGCTTCGGCTCAGTTACATCGGGGAGAATTTTACTTTTTCCTCGAGATTATGGCGCTACAGTTTTGACGAAGGAAAGGAGGCCAGAATCTTTACACATAGAGAAGGTTCATCAGATTGAGAAGTTTTCGTATAGAATTTCTTCTTCCCACAATAAATCTCTCCACGAAGGGGCAAATGTATAGGGGGCTTGAAGGTAATCCTGAGATTAGGGATAGTTCCCCAATTAGCAACAGTGTTTGGGATTAAGAAATCATGGCAGCTCAAGCGTGGCAACTCAGCGAGGCAGCTTGGCGTGGCAACTCATACTTTAGCTTGTTGTGTTAGTCATATTGTATCTTTGTTTATATTGACTATGAGATATAACAGTTGTAATGTTGTAACGAGAATAATAATGAGTTTAGTGTGAGGTCAATCGGTACTCGCGAGAGCCCAGGTTGGCAGGGCCTGGGAGAGCTTTCATTCTCTATCGAATGACCTCTCCGTGGGAACTTTAGAGGGACTTTGTTTGGAGGATTGAGAAGTGAGGCACTGTTGGGGCTTGTCCTGACCATCTTAGATACACCTGATAAAACACCGAAGGACCCTGGCTGTGGAACCCCGGGCGAAGCATCTTGGAGTTCCATCGAGCATTGAGTTGTGAACCAAACAACCCTCTACTTAATGTCACATCTATTGTAGGTGATGTCACTAGCCAGATAAATAATGTCAGACCTGCACTTGAGTAACCACCGTTGTATTTGGGGCTTTCAGGAAGTTGGTGAGCCATCTCTACGATAATATCCCCCTGACACACAGTGGTTAGGAAAAAGGCATGTCTTGGAATTTAATGTTTATGACGTGGAGACAACTAGTGCATCAGGCATTTAATGTTGTGACATAATGTATGAGGGATGTCTTACATAGTCTTTAATGACTGAGTTGCCTCAAGGATGGTGTAAGGGGCTATTTAAGGACCCCAACCACCCCTTAGGAGAGGATGATCTTTTGAGAGTTAAGAAGTTATTTCTAGAGAGAATATACATCTGAGAGAGTTATTACGAACCAGAGGGTTTGCTCACTCACCATTGTCATTTATTACGAAGATTTTAATACTTGACAGAGATTCTTGAGGATGTTTGGTGTGTTTACTTGCCTACCAAGGTGTATCTAGGGTGCTTACTTCTCTTTCCCTCTAGCTAAGTTGCTTCTAAGTTCTTTACTACCTTCTGAGTTATACAAGAGAGATTTGTGAGTTTAAACTCAGTATTATCTTCATTAAGTTTGTGTTTGCATGTCCTATCATTAATACAAAGTTTTGGCCAATTAACTTATCATTACCATACTCAAAAGGGATTACGCCTCTGTCTTATCTAAACTACCCTCTTTAAAAAACTATCGACAAATTCCTTTTGTAGTTAATGTAATTAGGTGAATCTAATTTTTTCGTTGAGAATGACAACAAATTGATTGAAAAAACTTTCTACACTAAGAGTAACATAATAAAATGAACTTTTATGAGTAATAAAAAATTTTGAATTCAAAATTAAAATTATGGTTCCATTTACAAATTTTAAAAGAATTCACCAGCATCCCAATTACCATTTGAATAGTTATCTTATTTGGAAAACCTACTTTTCAAAATAAAATGAAAAAGCTAATTCCTTTTAATTTTACCATCTAGGAAAAGACTTTGCCAAATAAAATTAAATAGTATCCCCTTATGGAGAACCTACTGTTATTTTATGTCTAACTGAACACCACCTAAGAATTTTATACTATCCCATATCACATAGACTCTTTCTTTAGAGGGTCGTCTATGTGAATAATGAATCTAAAATTACACTTATGGAAACTTGTACCTATTACCATAATAATTAGTATTCCTATTTGGAGGAACTAATTATTATTGAAAGTCTAAAAATCATATATACAAATTGGGGGATAATTGGGCAATACCCCCCCCCCCCCCCCCTAAAAAAAGCATGCAGTGTTTTACACTATCAAATTCAATTATGAGTCAAAAACTACCTATTAACTCTAATATGTTCTCGTAATAGGAGTTCACATGATAAATAATTATTAAGTTAATCTAATATAAAAAAATAACCATAAATAAACCATATTAAGATCTAATCATATAAAATTTAAAATGAAAATGCGAGAACATAATAACATGAATAGAATGATGTAGAATATATGTTAGCACAAATCTAGGTTCTACCCAACATCCATGGACATATGTGATTGTTAATTAACAACATGGTTATGTTCAATCTATTTGAAAAAGGTCTTTAATACCAACTATTGGAGCAACTGCTAAATGGGTTGTTGGTCATACATATCAATAAAACTATGAAATAAAATCATTACCCAAACTATAAAACACTATACGAAAAAATTTAGGGTTTACCTTCGAGATATCTCATTTGATCTCATCTAAACATGAACAATATTTTTGATGAAGACTAATCAAGAACATGGGCTCGATGTACCTCACTATCTTCTATCGTATCATGAACATAGTGGGATCCTCCTTCATGATGAATTTTATCTCTCCTTTGTCTCTATGTCTCTCAAATACAAATTAGGGATTTTTTAAGTTCTAAGAGTGATGAAATTTTTATAACAAGAGATCCTTATATATATACACACACACACACACGAGACTTTTTTGTTTTATAAAATATGCAACAATCACTTTTTAACCAAAGTGGCCAGAAGTAGTATGGTCAAGTCATTTTGTGAAAACACTTTTCTAATTTTCACAAATTATAGATTAACAAGTGTGGTGATAAGTAGGGTATCATATCCATAAAGATTGAATCATGAGAAGGATTTATTAACACTCATTGAGTTCCTACGTAATTTGCTCAAAGAAATTAATAAAACATGATTTTTTTTGTGGGTTTTATGATTCTTTCTAGGAAAATGGCCAAAAGATGGTTTTTAGGACTTTTATAAAAAAATATTGATAAAATATGAGAGGAGTTTTGTAATTTTGAAAGAAACAAAGTTTGTGGGTTAATCCCCCACTTAGAATAGCATTTTTTTCCTATAAATATAATTAGTTTTAAGAATTTAAGTATGAAAACCAAAGTTTCGTGAAGTGAATTATCAAGTATGTAAAAGAATTTTCAACATAAAGGATCAAAACTTCAATAAACTTCATAGAAATAAGTTCGAACGTATGTGAGAGTATATACAAAGATCTTTAATAATAACTAATGTCTGACATTAATTATTAAGTCCCCAAGTATTTATTTTCAACTTACTTTTTACGGTTTTATTCTTAAAGCATAATACGATTCATAACAATATACACATTCTAGGTGGGTTCGTAACTCACAACTGTAAATAACGTAGCTACTCAATATAACATGATGATAATCGTAATCGGGATGAGAATATAGTAAGATTTCATGCTTGTAATAAATTAAAAATGGAGTTTAAGTCTTACTTGAACGGACAATAATTATATAAAAGAAATAAGGTAGGATGAACGGTTGAAACTCGTATGGTATCCTCTAATGTGATCCTGTAACTTTGAAGTAATAATGACAAAGGGGACCTAAATATTCTCCTTTAAATTACTTTGCCTTTACTCCTATTTATTACACAAGAATGAAACACAATAAATCTTGAAATAACACAAGTACGAAACAAATTTTCTCTTCATTAATCTCGAAAAATATGTATTACAATCACTCGAAACTACAATATTCTCTCAAATTATAAATTTTCTACTACTTATCATCCATAAATTGAATGCCAAAATATTGAAATCCTATGGCCCTTTTTATAATAGGAAATTAAGGTTTAGGGTATTTTTGGTTTTTTTCTCAAAAGGGTAAAATAATAAAAAGGAGCTATGAGTGATGACTTAATTTATTTAAAAGGCTTGGGGTATTGATAATTGAGATGTGGGAGAAAATATAATTTATTGTTTCCTTACTAACAAAAATGAAGATGAAAGAAGAAATAACAGAGGAATAATGGAGAAAATATATAGAAATAAACAAATGTGATGTAAAGTGTAATTAAAAAATCTCGATTGGCTAAAGGGCGCGTCTAGTGTGTGGGATGTACAACTGGGCTATGCTATTTCGATGGTTATTGGGTCACCATGTTGTGCGTCGAGATGGAACACGTGGCTCCCACGGATTATTTCAAAAAATAGTGCCAAAACCCTTGACGCTGATTTGAAACCTCGCCATTTCTTTTATTCAAAACCAAGTGAGCCACTGAGTGGCTCAGTAATTAATACGCATGTAATATTATATATCCATATTTGTTTTCCAAACCTTCCTTAATTGCACAATACACCCAAATATTTATATCATTCACACAGGACCTCCAAATTATGAACCAAAAAAATTGACGTGACCCTCATTTTGATGCCGACAATATTTTAATAGTGTACATTTCACGAGATTTGATTTCGAGTATGACTTGGGTTTTTGACTTTGACTTTCCTTTAATTTTAAAATTTGCACATTCATAACTTCTTTGTTTGAACTCCTATTGACAAGCTATTTTAACTTAGGCATCCCCTAATTCAAGGCTTACAATTTTTGTGATTTGTTTGGCTCTAAAGTTAGTCATCTGAATTTACCATATTGCCCCTGAAGGTGAGAAAGTGACTAATTCTTTCTCCGATTGCTTCCCTTCTCCATCAATTGTCTCTTAAACTGTGTAAATACTCAAATAAACCTTTCAAAAGAGATTATCGATGAATATTTGAGGTTATACATTAAATGGGCATAAAACGTGAGTTTAACGAGCATGGTATTATTTTATTGTATAGTAAAATGGAGAATAAATTGCAATATTTGACACAAACAAACTATAATAAAGATCCTAGAGAGAGATAATGAAATGGATCCAAATGTTCCTAGGAAAACCTCATTCGACTCAGATCCTAATCCTAGTCCATTAATTAATTCTAGTATATAATAATAATTATAACTCCACTCTTTAACCTCGAATTATATTTCCATATACTTACTATTAATTAATTAATTCTTCCCATATAAAGGTTACAGATACCTGATAATAACATACCTTACTGATAATTTATTTTTAATTAACTTCTTTAAGTCCTTGAGTGGTTTAGATTAACTTATTTGTAGTGATGGATTAACATAATCCACTTCTAGTGTTTAAAACACACAAAACTTATATGCATCTCAAGGGGGTGTCATCAATATGTACATCGAGATGTGGAATTCAACCTTAATTGACTTTTATCATAAATTAATCACCACATCCCAATCTATTAAGACTATTAATCCAGTAATTCTCACCTAATAGGTTAGTAATAAATAACTAGTGCACATGTCTATTAAATATATTAGGATTAAGAGCCTTAATTAAACCTAATAATCATGGGGTGTAAATTATCTTATAAAATCAGTACGAAGACCATTACCTCAAGGCGACCACATTTAATACACACGAAATGTACTAGCATAATAAGTTGAGACTATATCATTTCTTATAATCAAGATAGACCCACTAAAATATTATGCCCTAACCCTACCTATGGTGTGTCCATATCTATCTAAAACTATGAAGGAGAAATAAACTCCACTGGAATCGGTGATCTAATTCTCTATGTGTAAGTGGTACTTTACACCCCAGATGACTTACTGTGCAGATTAAAAGACACCAGTAATATACAAAATAATGCATACATTATTTAGATACATGATTCTAATTAAAATAGGAAAAAATAATTTTAGTAAATAATAAATCCACAACTAAAACTATTACATAAATCATGGTTTTATTATACTAACCTAACAATTATGACACACAATCTCAGGTTTCATGCGAAAAACATCATATGTCGGTCGGCGTGGCACAATACTAATGTCGAAATACCTTAACCATGGCTTGAGAAAAGTGTTTGATAATTTTAATGGTATTCTACTTTGTAATTTTTTAATTCTTCTTCTTGCAAATCCCTAAAACCACCATAGGCTAACATACGTAATGCACAAACCACTTTTTGATGTGTTCCCAATCCCATCCTACCACAACAATTTCCTTATTCACAAAATATGGATCCTTTTCTCGAATAGCCTCAAAATACAGTCAAATATTGGCTTGATCAGTCTAAACTGATGCTTGAACATGTCATCGTTATAGTTTTTATTGCCCTTAAAATAGTCATTCCATAAGGTTCATGCATCCATTTCACGATCCCTCCAAATAGTTCTTCATTCATGGATTTCTTAAATATCATGGAGTATCGATGATTGGTATATGTAATTTTGGAGTCTTTAATAGATTATAGAGGCTTCCTTGTCTTCATCAAGGTTGTAATTTTGGGAAATGCATGCACACACACACACACAATGTTTATGTGTGTGTGTGTGCGTGTGAAATTGGATTTGGTTAAACAATTGAGAGTTGACATGTATTTATAATTGTTTAGAAAGATGGGACCTGATTATGAAAGTATGTAACATATAACAAATATCTCATTACACTAATTTGAAAACATAAAAAACTACATTATGAATAATATTACAATACACCAAATTATAAAATGACAATACACCAAATTGAAAACATTATTATTATTTCAATACCTCAATTATAATTCATAAATATTCCGGTGCATAGAATAGGATTTTCCAGTAATGACCATATTCGAAATAAATTTTGTATTGTGCCTAGTACACCAACTCAACATTTTTTACCTTGTTAAAATGATAGATTACAAACATTATTCATACTAAATTGAAAATTTAATTACAAATATGAGTACAATTACCACATCATCATAACCTTCATATAACGCCATGAAATCCTCTTATTGTCGTGTTTTTCAGTGAAATTATTAACACGATTTTATCAGTACTCAACATGGCTATATGATATATTTATTATTTTTCTTACCCTTCCAATTTTTCATTAAACTCAATGGAAATTTGATTCCACATATTAGAAAAATTACAACATTCCCCAATAGTTTGTTTGTGAAAAACATTAAACATCTTCCCATTTTATAATAAATTCATGACAAAAATATCGTAATGTATATTTAAGACAAATTAATTACAATTGTTATTTTTAGAATTTTTCTTCAATGGTGTGTTTAAGATTTAATAAGAATTACTCTATTAGAGATCAATTATTTATGACATGGAAATAACTTATGGGAGTGGATAATATGATCTTAATTTGAATGAATAATTATCCACATATTCATCGCATGGGGTTACACATTTCGAGTAGCAAGTGGTGAAAACATTATTATAGATGGTATTTGACAAAATATGATTTTAAAAATAGAGCAAACAGTAAACTGCATTACCATGTAGATACTAAAAGGATTGGACATTACCAACTATAATTTTGGTGTATTGTATTATTAACTAGAGTTGGTGATTTATGCAAATTTTTAAGCAAATTGTTAATGGGAATAAACAGTCCAACCATCTATTTGGTGTAAGGCGGGAGTCTTTTTTGGCGTCTGCAGAAGTTTAAAAATACTAACATCAAAATGATTGATGGGATTTTATAAGGAAGTAGTGTAAGATAGTATTTGTTTACTATATACCCACACAAACTAGGAAAAATAATATATGTTTGGTATGGAAACAATTTAGCACCCAAGAATAAAATATTATTTTTACTACACATACTCATCAACCAACACCTATAAATACATAGTAGTTTGAAATGCATTAAGGGATTCCACCCTATACTAATACCTTAACAAAAATCCAAACCGAAATGGATTCTTCTTCAAACAAAGTTATTTAGTACATCGTGACTTATACACATCCATTTGGTAATTCATGGTAAGGTACTGAGCTTTTAATTTCCAGCACACCCATTAATACATATAAGTATTATAAAAATGATTATTGGCATACTTTTATGGGTTCTCCAATCCTTAAACTTAAAGAGTAAGTCAAATATTTTTAGTATCATCTAGTGTGACCCGCTAAATACAATGAGAGGGGTAATATGGATGTTATGTGTCGATACTACTATAACCTCGTACCAAAAAATTTGCGATATAATTATAGCCACTCTTTTTTTATTGATGATTATGATGAATTTGTTCTTGATTAATTGTAAGAAGAGATATATCACATGGAAAGGACTTTACAATGATATCATAAGGCTCAATGCATAATGATATATGGTGGAAACATTCAACAAGATTTACTTGACATTTACTATGACAAATCACATGAAACTAATAATGAGCTCTCTAAACAAACCCATTTCGCATATGATTATAATTTTGAATTCAAGAATGAGAAAAAATGATGGGATTATGTTCCCAAAAAATCAAACTACGATAAGATTTACGAGGACACACTGTATTAGTGACCCTACCTACCCAAATGTAAATTGCAAAATAGTAACCTTTTTGTTGTACCTTAACTAGGATTGATCTTTGTGTTTGATGTGTTTATGTGATTATTATTTTATTTATGTTAATTCAAATATTTTTTTATTATTGGTCAGCACTAGTTTGTTATGAATCAATACTTTGGCCATATTTTCTTTTGTACTTCAAAGTACATTGTAATGTTTTTATTAATGATTAACGAGTTGCATTAAATTAGCAAAAGAATGTTTTCATATATAAACTTTTATATTCAACAAATTATTTACATATCTTTCAACACAACATCATTATTAAAATATTTATTGTAGGGAAAGATACTATATATCCCCAAAGCATCAAGAATAGCTAATGGGGGATTGAAGATCCTTAACCAACATGAGGGGTATCCCTTTATAATAAGTGGTGAAATTGTATTGTAATGCCCCATATGTTTATGGAATTTAATTAACTATTAAATTGATTATTTTGGTGAATAATGAGTTGAAATTTTATATGACATTCGGTATGTTATTTTATGGTTTAAGATGTTAAAATTATGATATGTCATTTAGTAGATTGAGACATGACTTTGAGATGATACATATTTTGTACTACAAAATTGAGTTACATATTTATTATATTGATATGTTATTAGTAGATTGAGACATGACTTTGAGATGATATGTCATTTTAGGGGTGCAACAGGTATGGGTTTTTACCATACCGTACCGTTTTGGTCCGGAAAAAAATGGTTTTGGTTTTTAGATACAAAAAACCGATTTACCGAATTTACCGTATCGATATCGTACCAAAATTACCGTACCGAAATACCGTAACAAACTTTTTGTGCAGTGTCAAATTATTTTGGGTATCATACTACTTCTATTTATTTTATTTCTCATGAGTGAGTTTTTATATTCTCTTTGAATTTAAATTTATTTATTTGAGTATTTGGTTTAAGTGTTAAATAATCATGTTAATTAAAAATATATTTTGTTTAATTAATCAAACATTTAACACAAAATGAATTAGGCAGCATTTTGTTAAAATAAAAAAATCCGTTTGTTTTATTGGCTATATTTCCGTTTTGCCCTTATTTATTTTGGGATTTATATTATGGTTTGTGTAGAGATCTTTTTTTAGGGTTTTCATTTCATTTTTTTAACTCTTTATCTCTCAAAAAGTGTGGCCGTCATTTTTGTTTGAGCTCTCTCTCTCTCATTTTTTTTCTTCTTCAACCTTGGCTTGATTTTGAGAAATAATTTTTTAGGGACTTTTATTTGAGAATACCATTTTTTTTAGATTTGACTTTCGATTTTGTGTGGTTACTTGTTTTGAGACCGGGTTTCCGGTGATAATTTTTTCGGCACCAACTGTATTCGGATTTGAGTTCCCTCCGTGTTTTCCGGTGATTTTTTTTTCGATGAGTTGTCTTTTTCGGTGAAGGTTTATTTTTCCGGTGTTGGAGGTGTGGATGATTTTGACTTTTCGGCGAACATTTTTTGAGGTAACAGCTCCCTCATTTTTTTAGGTTCATCATCTTGGCTCACTCTCCTCAGGCACCAGCTCCCTTATCTCATCACACTCTACTCCGACTTCGGTAGAGGCAAATCGATCAGTTTGATCTCGTCTCACTCTCATCCGTCTCTGACGGAGGTAAACCGATCATTTTGGTCTCGTCTAACTCTCCTCCGGCTTCAACAAAAGCAAACCGGTTAGTTTGGTCTCGTATCTGTTTAAATCTATTGTTCTCAATGCTATAAATGCTAGAAATTGTACCTGTTTGTGTATGTTTCTAATTGTTCCAAACAACTAGAAATGCTAGAAATTGTAATAGCTATAAATGCTAGAAATTGTAACAGCTAGAAATGGGTATATTGAAATATATACCAGATTTACCGAATGCATAAACCGATTTGAAATTCTGGTATTTACCAGGAAAAAAACCGAATTGAAACCGAAATTACCGAAACCAAAAAAACCCGAAAATACCGAAAAAACCAAAAAATCGGTCGGTTTGGTTTTTGTTTTGATGTACCGGTCGGTAAATTAGTACGGTACGGTTTTACCATATAGAATGTGGTTTTGGTATTGGTAAGGGGTCGTTACCGACCATACCGTACCGGTTGCACCCCTATGTGATTTAGTACTACATAATTGAGTTACATTTTAATTATATATGTAGACATCAAATTCTAGGACCCCCTAAGTCTCTCTTTAGACCCATAGCACTTCCCTTTTACACCGCAAACCTAGGTCGCGCTCGGAGTACCGATCTAGAGGCCATCGAGCGCCCCGAGCCCAATTTGACTCCGGTCAACTCTTTTGTTAGAGTGAAAGCTCTTTGAATCTTTGAAGGGATCCGAATACCCTTTCCAACGGTCCGCCCTGTGCGCGAATCGACATAATAGTTCGGACGAACGGACCATTTCAGTACCGAAAACTGATTTAGAGGCCATCGGGCCATGACCTCATTCCCCAATAGATACCACCTTTTCCCCAATAAATATGGGCCATGACCTCATTCCCCAATAGAGAGAAAACCCATCAACATCAGTGATCTCAACAACATTCTCTAGAAGTCAGCGAAGCTCCATATGAGAAGTTCCATTCAAGCCTAAATACCCATCCTTTTTCACACCCATTTTGGCAAATATCCTTCTCTCTCATCAACATCCATCAACATTCAAAGGAGTTCATCAAAGATCGAAGCTCAAGCTCCAAGGAAGGTCCAATTCCTTCTCCCTCTCTTTTAATTTCTTTTTTATCATAAGTTATATTAGATTCATAATATAGTTTCACTTTAATTCATACATATTAACATGTACGTTTTTATTATTATATTTTCTATAAAAAAACCAAAAATAAATAAAATAGGGTTACACCTGTAATTTTTGAACGGAATTATCCAACACACTTTTTCCAAAACCAAAAACACATTTTCTACACGTACACACCTAATAAAATTCCGTTCAAATTTATGGGATAAACCCCACCACTATTATACATTCGAATTATGTGGACTTTGACGCCTTTGTAGGCCATGTAGGCGTCTTGAATTAAAATCCAAGACTTGAGTCCCATTTTCTAATTTTTCAATTTCTCCTATTTTCCGAATTTCTTGAAATCCCTCATTTATACATATACATATAGTATGCTTGTTTGCGTTTCATCCCACACATATTATCGTTTCCCAATAACGATTAATATCCCAATGAATGCTCATATTCCATCTTCTACATTTATTATTATCTTGGGAATATTCCTGTGGATGACCTCACCCTATCTTTTCCATGGTATGGGTCGAACGATTCCAATCTCCATTATATAAACACATGCACACACCTCACGGGGATAAAGGAAAATATTAGCATTTGCCCATGAGAGACCGAAATGGTGGGATGGGTGCCTAACACCTTTTCATTCCGTAACTTAGCCCCCAGACCTTTGATCTATTGGTTTCATATGCATCACTTTTTCCTTGATGCCGCTCTCTAGAAGTGGCAACGTATTCTTTTTCCTGTTTTGAGCAAAATAGGCTGGCGAATCCATCTCTTTACATTCACCCCACACCGACGACATTCGAAGCCCCTTTTCGAAGATAAAGGTGTGAGACTGCGATGCTCTTCTTCCTCGAGGGATTATCCTCCTTCCCTCGAAATTAATGCCGCACCGCCCGGGATGGCCACAGTGGCAACTCTGCCGGGGACTATTTTTAAGAGGGCTAGACTCTGATTACATGGGTGTTTTATTTTCTTGTATATCCCCCTATTTTCATGTTTCCCTTTATTATTCATGTGTACCTCATGCTTATGCTACTATTCATACCTCATGCTGATGCTACTATTCATACCTCATGCTTACGCTACTATTCATACATTTATAGAAGACTCTCCATGTACACTTCACACCACATGCACCTAGGATCACGTATATCCACATGTTGCACACATCACTCAGAAATCCATGCTTAGGTGTCACCAACACACACCTCCACTTGTACATATCCATGATCACTCATCACAAACTCACTACATATCACTCACACATCATTTACCCATGTTTGTTATTTCTTTACTATTAGTACTTGTAACTTGCTCCCTCTTTGGCATGATCATGTAAAAGATACTCTCTCCATAAGATACTAATAAAAGAATCATGCATGATTCACATGAGATCACCAAAGAGCATTGTTATTGACCAAAATTTGTCCCTTAACTGGAGAGTCACTTCGTGATGGGTGCTGATCCGGCAGGTCGCAGTTAGCCTAAGTGATATGATTCACACCTTATATTGGCCAAGTACTTTTAATGTATATCGAACGGTTCCCCCGCATAGTACCGCTTGATCGAAGTCATGAAGGGAGGTATATCGCAGGGAACTCGTTCATGTACGTTGAGTATATTGATTTCACTCTCACACGTACCGTCCCCATGAGGTATATAGTAAGGCAATTCACGGACACTTAGGTATATCAAATGGCTTGTCCACACAAACCAATTGCCCTCAAAAGCAAGGCATATATCGTAGAAGTCACGCCAAAGGGGGGAACCCTTTCCAATTCACCCAACCAACTGCATACCCTCATATAGGTGTCAAACCTAGGACACACATGTTAGATTGTCAGTTCGACCCGAAACTCTGCCAAAATTCTGGGTCGGTCCGCCGCCCAAATTTTTGCGCAATTTTTAAAATGAGGCCCTGTCCGTGAGCCTGGTTACATGTACAACCGTATCTTTACATATGTTGCAAACCTAATTTTTCCAGGCTCGGGTCCCGTTGGGCATTTCATTTTTGCATTTAGGTAAATGTAATATAAGTGAGAACCTAATAAACATAATAATCATGGTGAGACCCGTCTCTAGTCTTTTTCTCTCTCTTTTTCCAAAAAGTGTCCAAAAACATTTATCCCTCTTTTATAAAAAATACCAAAAATATTTTTCCTCCTTTTCCCTCAAAACAAGAAAAAGGAGAAAACATTTTTGTCTTCATCTTCTCCAAAAATGTCAAAAATATTTTCCCCTTTTTCCAAAAATAACAAGTTCCCCTTTTTCTTTTCCAAAAATAAATTCCAATTTTTCTGCTTCTCAGGTCGATCACATAACCTTGGCCTAGCTCCCTATTGGCTTCGATCTTCAGTCGAATCGCATCAAAGCTTTGTCAGTCCCTTTACTTCCTTCGAGTCTGAGACTCACTGACCTTCCATGGAGAACACGAATCAAGTGCTGAATGCATAGCCGAATTTGTTAACGGTTCTAGCTCAGGTCAGTGCCAAAATTAATAACCTTCAAACCGAGGTTCATGAGATATAAAGAAACCGAGTCCCTATCCCCGAAGATCCTGAGGTCATTTTCCCTCACGCGATGGGTTCGCCTACACCCAAGCCTATTTGGGTTCGTGAAGAATACCATCATGCTCCATGGGCTTCTCCTGCTAATGGGCCACCACCAACCCAGCTTCATATGCCAAACTTTGCTCAGACTGGGGCTAATTTATCTGTAACTGTTGATCCGAAAGAGGAAGAACTGAACAAGGTCAAGGAAGACCTCAGTATGTTGACCAAGAAATTCAACCAGGTCAAAATCTCTGGGAACTACATGAACTTCACCCACATGTATCCCTATCCTAAAGCTAGGCTACCAAAAAAATTCAAGATGCCCAATATCAGGAAGTTTAGAATCAATGGACCCCCGATAATTCATCTATGTAGCTATCACCGAGCAATGACTCTCCTAGGGGATTTTAAAGAAATAATGGCTCAGATGTTCCAGCAGACTTTGAAAGATAACACCCTCCGTTGGTTCATATCCCTTAAAGAATCCAAAATCCGCAGTTGGAAAGACGTTTCTCATGAGTTCATATCATAGTACAAGTACAACGAGGAGCTAGAGGTTACCTGTCGTGACTTAGAGATACTTAAATAGAATCATGGGGAATCAGTCAGCAAATTCATAGCAAGATGGAGAGAAAAATCATCTATTATGACCAATTGGCCTTTCGAAGAAGAACAAGTCAGCATTATGAAGAAGAACTTCCTACCCCATATCCGAGAAATAATGGGAGGACAGTACTACCCTCACTTTCGAGCCCTCCGAGAAGTAGGAGTAGAAATCGAAGAAGGTCTTGCCAAGACATAAGTTGAACCAAATAAAATCACTGGACAGTTTATTCCTAGAAATTTTAAAAAACCTACTAGTACCACAGTTTTTACTATCAACAACATCTCTCAACCTGCCACTTCATGGGCACCAAAAATTCACCCAAACCCAACCCGGAAGGAATATATCGAGCTTTAATCTCCTCTCTCCAAAGTCTACCAGGCTCTCTTGAATCGAAACCTGATCAAACCCTTGGACCCTCATCCGTTACCAAATCCACTTCTGAAAAACTTCAAACCTAATACCCATTGTGACTTTCACCAAATTGCTAGCCATACCACTGACTAATGTTTCCATCTGCGAAAAATAATCCAAAACCTGATTGACCGGGGTATCATCGCCCCACCAGCTAATCTTAAACCAAACACTACCCATAATCCACTCTCAAATCATGCAAATGCCATCTTCCTAGAAGAAGACTCAGAAATTCACTCATCTAGTTAAATCATGCCAAGTAAATCACCAGTCATACCTATATACTCTCCTAAACCTCTTTAAATGTTCCCACATTTCCACTTACACCCTACCAGCCTTGCCAACAAAACCTTATCACTCCTCACTAGAGCATGCATCGTTGTCCGTATCCGTTCTGGAGGTAAAGATATGGAATTATCAAAAGTACTGAACCAACTCCTAGAGTTTGGGTTGAAATTGCCCTCCCAGATGACCATCGATTGTCAGAGATTCAGTGGGATGTTCTTAGAAGCTCGAAAATGGGCCCGAGAGTTAGACAACTGGGAAATTCTAGTCGACGAAGTCAGTCTAGATGACCTGGTCCAGATCATGGAAGATTTATTTCGATAAACTGGTGATATTTGTAGTATATTTGAGTTGCTCGCCGCTTTAAAATTACAAGGGCATGTAGTCCCTTCAGCCATGCATTTCCCTACCGAATGGGAAGAATTATACGAAGAGGCCATAGAAGTTATAGAGTGTATTGACTTTGCATGGAAAGACAAAATCATTTCCACTAGATGGGCGGACGATTTTGAAGAGTCGGATGAAGAGACAGATTCAGGAAAGAATAGCCTGATAGCTAACCTATGCAGAATGATATCATTTGAAGAGCTGTTGGGAGAGATCAACCAGGAAGTTGAGAATCCCGATATCGATGAAGAAACAAGCTATTTTTCCCCTCTTCCGTTAACCACATGACCAGGTCAGGGAGATGATTAAGGGTGAAAAGTAGCGCGTGTCAAATGCCGATCGTTGTTTTCTGTTCACCGCCTTAATACAAAAACCTAAACTTATGACTACACTCAACAAGGGAGTATAACGGCCAAGTCCGGGTATCGAATCCACAGAGCATGTTGCTAGGTTTTAATGGAATTATTATTTCAGGAATAAAAATGTAAAAGGTGATTAAAAGAAAAGAAAAGTTAATTTAGGCATGTATTTAAACTAGACTAACAAAGGCGGTAAAAACTATAGGTTGCATCGGATATCCCTCACCTCGGCTTAATGCGTATAAATGGTTACATGGTTCTACGAATCCAGTAAGATTGCGTCTCATTTTGACAATTTAAATCCAGAGTTGTCACATCCCTAAATTCTCATAAAAGTCTAATAAGATTTTGGCGTCAATAAATACCCCGAAAATTACGCATGTAAGGTCGTAAATACGGAGCATACATGATATACCCAATTAAATCTCCAAGGCGTAATAACAAGGGCAACCCAATCAAAATAAACACGTATCTTCCATCACCAAAGCAAAGAAACACGCTAAACACGAGTCAAGTTCGATCCAACACAACCAAGGCTAATTTAACATAGAAAGCATGATAAAAACGCAGTAAATCTACACTAGAAGGCATGTAAAGAAAGCGGTAAATATACACTGCAAAGAAAGTAAACTAATTAGAAAGCAAGTAAATAAAGAAAGTAAAGAAGAAATACAAACAAATGAAATCTTGGATTGATGAAAAAGATAATGGATAGTGCTCTACACAATCGCGACGGGCAAACCCACTATACGGATACACCCTTGGAGGGAGAAAGCGCCACACCCACCAAACTCTCCAAACCCTAACTTCCCAAAACCCTAACTAAGATAAAATGACCTATTATTTCAAGGTCATGAAAATACAAACCGAAAATGGCTTATATAGTAAGTTACAAAAAAATAAAGGAAAAAGAAAAGAAAAGATAAATTGCTAGGTAGCTGCTACTACCGGTCGACCGGCATCAGGGGGCGATCGATCGGTCCATTAAGTTAAGACCACTGTCTCCGAGCGAGGGAGAAATGGCAAAACGCAGTCGACTGGTACTCTATTTTTTGGTGTTCTTTGGTCTTCACATGGGAGATAAGGTTCATAACGGAAATGGCCATAACTTGATCATCTGAACTCAAAACGACGTGCCGTTTGCGGCCACGCGATGCTAACTCAATGAACTACATATCCGTAGAATTTTTATGAGCGATAGATGAATAGTGAATTGATTAAAATGCCCTTAAAATAGCATCCGATGATGAAACTTCTCCGAACTGCAACCAAACCTCACTTTTAGCGTTCAAATACCTACAATAACACAATTAACCCCTACAAAACATCTATATGACCGAATCGGAGGTGTCTAGCTAATGATCATAAATATAGGCAATAAGGAACATAAAAGTGCTAGAACGCATAAAGTTAATGAGCATAAATATGCAATATTCGTGTCGTATTAAGAGACATTATCAGAATCCATACTTACTACCATTAGGAAGCGATAAATGGAAAGGTGTTGAGAATCCCCCTTTGCCATAAATGAATCTTGAAGAAAGTAAGGTCCTTGATCAACTGAAGAAGACCCAAGCTAACATCACTCTATGGGGAATTTAATGTCTTCCCAACTACACCGAAGTTCCCTAATCAAACTACTCACAGGACCCACAGTTCCTCCCTCAACCACACCAAAAGAAGTAGTGAACCTAGTTGGATCCTTAGCCTCTCATCGAATGATCTCCTTTACTAAACAGGAAATCCCTAAGATTAGTCTCAACCACAATCATGCTTTTAATATATTTTTTGAAGTTATGGGGAAAACTTTCCCCCTCTCACTCGTTGGCAACGGATCAGATCTGAATCTTTGCTCGTTAAGAACCCTCAACTATTTGGGCTTAAAAGTGACCGACCTTGCTCCAACCACTGCTGTCGTATATGCCTATGACAACACCCATCAAGAAGTAAAGGGTAAAGCTTCCAATAGGGGCTAGCTCTATAAATCATGTTGTTTTATTCCAAGTCATCGACATCTTAGCCTCTTTTAATCTGTTGCTTGGACGACCGTGGCTCCACAGTATCAAAGGGGTGTCTTCTTCCCTTCATCAAAAATTGAAACTCTTTCCCAACGGATAAGTTATCACCATCTTGGGAGATAGTGACACCATCAAGAATGAAAGCACCAGTAATTTGATACTCGAGATACAATATGGGTTAAAAAAATATGCTGCTATCAGGCTTCCAGGTCGAACCACTCCTACTCCCAACAGGAGATGACTTCGAAGATATGGTTTATCCAGAATATGATCCTCATGGACACGTCAATGTAATCCAAATGTTTAAGAATGTGCAATTCATGCTCGGATTGGGGCTAAGGCAAAGACAACAAGGGATAACTGAACCTATTCTGTTGAAGGAGGATTTTCCTCCCAGTGGCTTGGGCTATCAACCATCAGAAGAAGAACTCGGATTGATCCGTCATCCTCGACTACAGAGGAAGTTAGAATGCACCAGAACTATCTCGGGAGATTCCTTAAACTGAAGATTCATTAGGGACGGTGAAGATTTCCCCTTCTGCAGCCTCCTTGAACCTTGGTATGACCATATAAATAAGAAGATGAAACTAGGAATGGAGATCTTTTTTCAAGATAGCTACCCAGGGGTCGAAAGTTCCTTGCACTGTGTACAACCATTCACTTGAGATACCATAACTGATATCAAGGATTCTGAGGACATATCTCCGAGGACTCTTTTAACTTACAGATACTGGGTCTAGCACTCTACATGATCCACTCAGGGGCTACATCATCCAATCCATCATACATCATCAAAGATGATGATATACCTCTTCTCAATTGGCATGCTTCACTTATGCCACCTGTTGATATTCAACCTAACCCTGATGTTTATCCCCTTTTCCCTTTAGTTGTTTCCTCTCACTCTGATGTAATCGAGACCTCTTATGATGAGGTTCTCAATGTTGTTTTTCCTATTAATGAAATAAACAAAGATTTTGAGTATCTTGTTGTACCTTATATTAACTGTCTTGATTCTAATCAAACTCTTGATGATGATGACTTTGCAAATGAACAATTCTTAATTGTTCTAAATAAGGTTAATAACAAACAACATAATCACGTTAAAGTTAATGAATATGAAAATATTGTTATTAATCTTGGTTCTAGTAGCCAAAGGCGTGAGATTAGGATAGGGGTTGCCTTTGATGAGCACCAGTGCATGCAACTCAAAGACCTATTGAAGGAATTCGTGGATGTCTTCGCATGGTCCTACGATGATATACCCGACATTGACCCTGAGATAGCACAACATAAGATCCCAACTCTCCCAAAATGTAAACCAGTGAAACAGAAGTTGCGAAAGCTCCACACCGAATGGTAAGTTAAAGTGAAAGAAGAGGTAGTTAAGAATTAAACATGGGCTTCATTCGAGTAATTAAGTATCCCAAATGGCTAGCCAATATTGTACCCATGTCGAAATTAGGAGGGAATGTTCGCATGTGTGTTGACTACCGAGACTTGAACAAAGCCTCTCTGAAGGATGATTACCTGCTACCCAGCATCAATATGTTTATGGACAACACAGCCAGTCATGATCTCAAGTCATTCATTGACGGGTTTGCTAGATATAACCAGATTAAGATGCACCCTGATCATCAAAATAAAACTGGATTCATCACCCCTTGGGAAACCTTTTTCTACACTGTCATGCCATTTGGTCTAAAAAATGCATGGCTACCTACCAAAGGGCTGCCACAACCATTTTGCATGATTTGATACCAAGGAAGTAGAGTTCTATGTAGATGACATGATTATCAAGCGTAAGACTAGATAATGTCATGTTCTCGCCCTCCAAAAATTCTTTGGATGACTGCGATAGTACCAACTGTGGCTTAATCCACAAAAATGTGTCTTCGACGTTACCAAAGGAAAAATCTTGGGATTCATGGTGAGTGAGAAAAGGAAAGAAGAAAATCATTCTAAGCTGAAAGCCATACTTGAGACTCCACCTCCTCGAACGGAGAAAGAGGTCCGAGGATTCCTTGGAAAATTATAGTACATCAATAGATTCATCATCCAATTGACTTCTATCTGTGAACCCATCTTCAAACTCCTCCAAAAATATTCAACCAAAGTCTTAAATGAAGCTTGTTAAGAAGCTTTCGATCGAATTAAGCAATACCTAACCCGACCTTTGGTGCTCATGCCACCGCAACCTCGTCTTCTTTTACTCCTATACCTAATCGTAACCGATACTGCAGTCGAGGATTTGCTAGCCCAATAACTTGAAGAAAACCACAAAGAGAAAGACATCTACTATGCCAGTCGAAAATTGGTCGGTTACTAAGTTAACTACACCGTATTGGAAAAATCATGTGTCGCTCTTGTTTGGGTTTGATGATGCTGGAATTAGCACCACCAGATAAAGTGTTTTCAAGCTCAATCTAAGAACAACAATGGTAGCATAGTTATGTAAATGGTAAGAGAATGAGATGAGGAGAAGGGGAGAGTACACCAGGATATAAGTGGTTCAGCCTAGATTGGCCTATGTCCACTGTGTGTGTGTGTGAATAATCTCACTATAATAAGGCACTAATGACCTTGGATACAATCTCTCAAGCTTTCTCTCTCTATTGTGTATCTAGACAGAGTTTTAACTAGGGTTGAATATCTGGGATCTTTTTGCAAGGTAGAGGATGACCTCTATATATAGTACCTAGGGGGTGTAATGTACCCTCCATGCATGCAATGAGCATGTGTGTGGTTACCTCACCAATATGGGAGTGCCATCTGTCACTGTCACATGTAGAGAATGATGATGCAATATTCTCCCCACGTGTGGGGAAAAATCTTGTTATAACTGCCTTGTGTCCACGTGTCCTTATCTAAATGTCAGTAGGTGCTCCGCTATCGCGTCTGGGGTATGACCTCGGCCTTGATGACGCCGAGGTTGGTTAGTCTTGATACCTATTCAGTCCAAGGATTCCATGGAGGTCTCGGCCTAATTGTGGTCGAGACAATGGGCAAGGTCGGCCTGAGACGAGGTTGAATTGGTGGCTTGACGAGGTTGCTGGTGGCTTGATGCGACCTCGGCCTACATCTGGTCGAGGTTGACATTCCAAGGTATATGATAATGCTTCCGATCCTTGTGACGTCCCTTGGAGAGGCTCATGGTAGTGTCGGCCTGGGTCGACCTTGATATGGCCGAGGGGTGATATTGCGTGTCCAAGACATGCCCAGCGTCGGCCATAATATCGGCCGAGGTTGGTGTCTCTAGGCCGAGGTTACACTTGGGGCATATCAATCACCCCCAGCCCTTGGTCATATGTGAGATCAAGTGACTAGGGGATTACTACACCTCCGAGGCCTGTCTGTTACAATCCAATACTTGCTTGACACTTGTCCAATGCTGGAACATGCTTGCTTGGTAGGCGTGTGCTGTCAGCAGCCCTTTGGGGCTCCCAAGGCAATGATGGGACTTGGGAGTAGTGCCTGAGTATATAAGGGTTTTGAACCCTTCTTTCCTTCTTTCTTCTTCATTTCTCCCATTTCAGCCGCTCTGATTCCTGCAGCTGTTATCTCTCTAGAAAGATCTTGGTTCAAGGCTTTTGGGTGGTGATTTCTCGCGTCTTCTCCTGTCTTCCTTACCATTTCATCCTCAAGTAAGGTCTACCATAATTTTTCCTTCATTTTTCCTGCAAGCACCCTTATTTTCGTATTTTCTGGCGAGTTTCTTAGTTTTCCGGCGAGACCACCATAATTTCAGGCGAGCTATTCTTGCCAAATTTAAGTAGTTTGATCTTTAGATTCCTTTGCTTTATCAGCTAGTCTTGTTTGTAATTTTTGGAGTTTAGGAAAATCCCTAAGTGTAGTGTCGTCCTCTGATGCTCAGACCCTTATATCAGCTTTTTGAGGAGTTCCCCTCTCTTAGAGAGAAGACTTTAGAAAAGATTAGGCAAATAGAAAGAGCACAGGAGGAGGCTCGTAGATCGCAAGAGTTTCCCATTAGACCCATATTTCCACCACCCCTGAAGGTGATATATCTTGACCCCCCGGAGAACTTCTATCAGACAGAGGTTCCTACTGATCCCATACCTATGTCTGAGTGTGAATCGTCTACCTCAGACCCTATGTCTGTAGATTCCTTTCAAGAGGCCATGGACTTCACACCTAGGCTTGATCAGGCCCCTGATCAGGCCGAGGTCTCCAGCCGAGCCTCGTCCCATAACCACTCAAGCACCTCAGGGTCTTCCTCAGAGGTTGAGATTCTTGAGTCGAGTGTGGCCATTCCACCACCAATTGACTCCATCCCTATGTCGGCCGTCACTGGGGCAGAGTTTGCTCAGAGGTTTCCGAGTTACCCATCGACATCTGATCCGGCCGACGTTGAGTTGGATGATGATGAGGTTGAGAGCGATGTCGACGTCTCTGAGGCGGCTGAGATCGAGAGTACTATTACTGAGGTAGACCTTCTCTGCTTCAGATATCTGTATTCTATCAGCCCCTTAATAAAACTTGGGAGACCTCTGAGGGAAGAGAGGGCTTATCATGGCCGAGATGGCGAGATCTGTTTGTACGAGCAGATGTTCAAGTTGGGCTTCCGTCTGCCCATTCACCCCATTATCAAGTCCATCCTTTCTTATATTAATTTGGCCCCCTCCCAACTCTCTCCTAATGCTTGGAGAATCCTAATAGGGGCCATAGTGTTATGGAAGGTTGTCCACCACTCAGATCTTCCAGTTCAGGTCTTCGTAAGTTATTACGTTCTTTCCTCGACCAAAAATCATCCGAGCTACTACCATTTTGTTGCTCGGAGGCCTGAGAAGAAATTGCTTCAGGTGTCCCAGACTTCCAACCACAACTGGAAGCCTCGGTACTTCTTTACTTCAGGGCCATGGGAGTTTGGCCCATATGTTCCCTTGTCCAATCTGGAGCAGAGGATGCCCTTGAGATGGGGTAAGGTCACCATGTCTGCCAGGGCCGACCTTGGCCTAAGTCTACAGAACCTCTAGAAGGTGAAAGCCCTTCAAGATCAGGGGGTACATGGTATATTTGTCAGGTTCGAACACCTGATGACTCCCCACTTCCTCTCTGGGACAGGTCTGGGTGGAAGTCCCCTTGCCGAGCTTGGTAAGCATTTTTGTTTTGCAAGTTTAACCTCTGAGTTTATTCATATCTGATTATCTAACTCAGGTCTACTAATTTTGTGCAGAGTGACCAAAGGACATTCCAGATGAGCTTTAGGAGATGGTTGCACCAAGCTTGACAAGACTTGCCAAGAAAGCAGGTCTTAACGCTCCTCCCCCAGCTCCCTCTGCCTCTAAGCTCCCATCCAAAAAGAAGAGGGCTCCCGAAGGTCATGCCCCTGAGGATCAGAGGTCGAAGAAGAAGACTACTGAAGCTGCCATCCCTATCTCTTCAGCTGACATCCTGTCGGCTCGTCTGGATCAGTTGAAGCTAACTGACAGTGTAGTCGGCCATAGTATGCAGGCCCTGGATGCCATCGGCTTCGTAATGACCGAGGCTGACAAACGCTTATATAGGTCTATGGACACCCCATTGATGGTTGAGTTCGGCCTTCACAGAGCCGTTCATGTATGATTTGATCCTTCTTCAGAAATTCTTCCAAGTGTAACATCTGATTCTTCTTCAGCTTACTCATGATCACTAAATATGCAGGGCTTGACCGCTATGCACCATTTATCCAACTGGACTCTGAGGAAGTTGCCCTTCATCCAAAAGGGGCAAGAGGCCGAGAAAGTCCAGAGTACTCTGAACGCAGAGATCGAGCGCCTCAAGTCTGAGTTGAAGGACTCTGAGGAGAAGGTAAAGGGGTTGGAGAAGGACATCTCCCAGCTCGGCAAAGATCATGCTGCTGCACTAAAAGCTAAGGACGACGTTCTTCAGCAAAAGGTCAACTCAGCTGTCAGGGCCGCCCTTGAGGACGCCTCTGAGAAGATAATTGCTGAGTACAAGGCCTCTGACGAGTTCATGGGTTTCAGATTTGAATACCTTGAAAGAGGTATCAAAGCCACTATTAAATGGGTAGACTTCAGGGAGAGAGAGGTCGGTGCTTTGAAGGACTCTGATTTCGTTGGTCTCGGCTTTGCTGATCCTCAATTTGCCCAAGCTCTTCAAGAGGTTGAGGAAGAAGCTGTCGCTCCTACCGAGACTGCTACATTAGAGGTCACCGAGGTTGGAGGGGCAGACCATTGTGATGATGCGACCGAGGTGACTAACCAAGCCGAGGGTGTCAACGTTCCCCCCTCAGGCTCTTACGATATTTTGATAAATGTTTGTAACTTAACTGTATTGTGGAACTTTTGTCTGTAATCATTGAACATACAATTTCTGAATATATATATCAACCTCTGATGAGGACCATCTTCACTTTCTTTTCATTGAATGCCATGTGATGTTTTTCATTCTTAGTTCCACTGTGATGGTGTCTGCTAAAAATAAATTTGCAATGAGCTTCAACCTCTGAAGCCCTCTTTCTAAGCTTGTCTTTGCAATGGTCTTGTTTAAACTCAACCAATGATCCTGAGCTCAGACCTTGTCACCAATGAATGGTGTTATGAAGGTCCGAGGTCATTATCTAAGAGGTTATCCTCATAATGAATATCACCAAATTAATGATGTTAAGTGTCTGAGGTCATCTCATTATGGTGTCTGACCTCAGACCTCATCACCATTGAATGGTGTTATGAGGGTCTGAGGTCATCACCTAAGATGTTACCCCCATAATTAATCTCACCAAATTAATGATGTTAAGGGTCTTCACCAAATTAATGATGTTAAGGGTCTGAGGTCATCTCATTATGGTGTATGAGCTCAGACCTCGTCACCACTGAATGGTGTTATGAGGGTCTGAGGTCATCACCTAAGATGCTACCCCCATAATAAGTCTTCACCAAATTAATGATGTTAAGGGTCTTCACCAAATTAGTGATGTTAAGGGTCTAAGGTCATCTCATTATGGTGTCTGAGCTCAGACCTCGTCGCCACTGAATGGTGTTATGAGGGTCTGAGGTCATCACCTAAGATGTTACCCCCATAATAAGTCTTCACCAAATTAATGATGTTAAGGGTCTTCACCAAATTAATGATGTTAAGGGTCTGAGGTCATCTCATTATGGTGTCTGAGCTCAGACCTCGTCACCACTGAATGGTGTTATGAGGGTCTGAGGTCATCACCTAAGATGTTACCCCCATAATAAGTCTTCACCAAATTAATGGTGTTAAGGGTCTTCACCAAATTAATGATGTTAAGGGTCTGAGGTCATCTCATTATGGTGTCTGAGCTCAGACCTCGTCACCACTGAATGGTGTTATGAGGGTCTGAGGTCATCACCTAAGATGTTACCCCCATAATAAGTCTTCACCAAATTAATGATGTTAAGGGTCTTCACCAAATTAATGATGTTAAGGGTCTGAGGTCATCTCATTATGGTGTCTGAGCTCAGACCTCGTCACCACTGAATGGTGTTATGAGGGTCTGAGGTCATCACCTAAGATGTTACCCCCATAATAAGTCTTCACCTAATTAATGATGTTAAGGGTCTGAGCTCATCTCATTATGGTGTCTGAGATCAGACCTCGTCCCCACTGAAATGGTGTTATGAGGGTCTGAGGTCATCACCTAAGATGTTATCCTCATAATTAATCTCTGATCTAAGAATGTAGTAAGAACTGTCATGGGAACTGATCTTCATTAATAACCTCTTCATTATAAGATGGTACATTTACATAAAACTCTATGCAACATCATATGTAATATCTCTTTAGGTGATCAGCATTCCACGGGTTAGTGAAAGGTTCTCCTTCTAGGTTTTCTAGCCTGTAAGTGCCAGGCACAACCTCTTCTGTCACTTTATAGGGGCCATGCCAGTTTGGGTGAAGCTTATTTGCTTTCTGTAGGATCTTCTTCAGCACTAGGTCTCCTACTGCAATGGGTCTTGACTTCACCCTCTGGTTGTAGAATTTCGCTGCCCTCTGGTGGTAGGCTGCTTGTCTGACCTCTGCATTCTCTCTTCTTTCTTCGATAAGATCTAGGTCAAACCTCCTCTCTTCTCCATTATTATCAGGGTCGTAGGTCTGAATCCGATGAGTTGGGAGTCCTACTTCCGTTGGTATGACAGCCTCTGAGCCATGTGCCAATATGAATGGGGTTTCTCCTATTGGTGTCCTTGTCATGGTTATGTAGGCCCATAACACAGCGTAGACCTCTTCAGTCCATCTCCCCTTCGCATCTTCTAACCTCTTCTTGATTCCGTCCAAGATAGTTCTGTTTGTGACCTCGGTCTGACCATTTTCCTGAGGTCGACCAGGAGATGAGAAGAACTGCTTAATCCCTACTCTTAGGCAGTACTTTTCTAAGGAGGAGTTCTTGAACTGGGTCCCATTATCCGAGATGAGAGTGTTTGGGAGGCGATATCTGCATATGATATTCCTCCAAATGAACTGGAAGGTCTTATGCTCTGTGATTGTTATCATCGGCTCTGCCTCCACCCACTTTGAGAAGTAGTCAATGGAAACTATCAAGAATCTATAGTTATTGACAGCTCTTGGCAAAGGTCCTACTAAGTCAATTCCCCATACCGTAAATGGCCATGGAAAAGAGATTGACGTCATAGGCTGATGGGGTTGATGAGGTATAGTGGTGAACCTTTGGCATTTGTCGCACCTCTTCACGTAGTCTGCAGCGTCCTTGGACAAGGTAGGCCGCCAGTATCCCTGAGTGATGATCCTCTTGGCCAGGGGCCTTCCCCCTATGTGGCTAGGTAAAGAACCCTCATGAACCTCCTGTAAGACCCGGGGAACTTCCCTGGGATGCACACATCTGAGGAGAGGCAATAGAAACCTCTTTTTATACAAGACGTCTCCTACCATTGAGAACTTGGCAGCCTTATATCTCAACTTTCTCCTTTCTAGTTTGGACTCAGGCAGCTCTCCCTCTATTAGGTATCTGACGAGCGGGTCAATCCATGAGTCTCTTAGGTTCAAATTATGACAAAGGTTACATACCTCTTCCTCCTCGATGGTTGCCTTTCTCAAGACCTCGATCGAAATGGTCCTTCCCATATCTGTCTTCATTGCCGAGGCCAGCCTTGCCAATGCATCAGTGTGATTGTTACTTAGTCGAGGCACTCTCTTCAGTTTTGCTTCTTCAAAATATTCTAACAACCTTCTTACCCTCTTTAAGTACTTGGCCATCCTTTCGTCTTTGGCCTCGTATATCCCCAGTACTTGATTGACAACCAACCTTGATTCGCTATAGAGTAGGAGTCGCTTTATGCGAAGAGTTGTTGCCAATAAGAGACCTGCTATCATGGCCTCATACTCGGACTCGTTGTTCGATGCCTGGAAGTTGAATCTCAAGGCGTATTCAATGTTGGCGCCATCTGGAGCCGAGAGTATTAGCCCCGCACCGCTTCCACTATCACAGGATGAGCCATCAACGAAGAGGCTCCAGACGTCTGTATCTGATGAGAAGACCCCTTCTGTCATAACTCCTTGCTTGAAGAGGTATCGATCCTCTTCGTTCTCTTCTATTTTGCTCCGGGTTTTGCTTGAGATGACCTCTTCCGGATCTCAGAAGACGTTTGGTGTCGTCTCTTCCGAATTTCGGAAGACACTACGGTTTGTCTCTTTGGCATCCTCTAGGCCTTTCTCTGTCTCGGCCTCTTCCCAGGTGAATTATGAAATAAATTCTGCGAGGGCCTTCCCTTTGATGGCTGTCCTAGGCTGGTAGGTAAGATCATATTCTCCTAATTCTATGGCCCAGGTCATTAATCTCCTGAACTTCTCAGGTTTATGCAAGACCTGCCTTAGTGGGGAGTCAGTGAGGACTACCATGGAGTGAGCTTGGAAGTAAGGCTTCATTTTTCTTGAGGCATGTATTAGGGCATAAGACAACTTTTTGATGCGGGGATAATTTTGTTCAGACCCTTGAAGGGCCTTACTGTTGAAGTATACAGGCCTTTGGATCCCATCCTCTTCCCATATGATGGCCGCGCTGATGGCTGATTCAGAGACTGCCAGATATACAGACAACCTTTCTCCTACGATGGGTCGAGACAGCAATAAGGGAGACCCTAAGTAGGACTTGAGTTGCTTGAAGGATTTTTCACACTCTTCGCCCCATTGGAAGGCCTTTCTTAGAACTTTAAAGAATGGAAGACACTTTTCCGTTTCCCTAGAAACAAACGTGTTAAGGGCAGCCACTCTTCCCGTGAGTCTTTGAACATCCTTGATACTCCTAAGAGTCTTCATGTCGAGTAATGCCTTGATTTTCTCAGGGTTCGCTTCAATTCCTCTCTGGTTAACGATGAATCCCAGGAACTTCCCAGCTCCTACTCCGAAGACACACTTTGCTGCGTTGAGTTTCATTATGTATAAGTCCATAACATCGAAGGTCTTCTCAAGGTCTGCTACGTGAGTACAAGCTTTCAAGCTCTTTGTTAGCATATCGTCTACATAAACCTCTATGGTCTTACCTATTTTCTCTTCGAACATCTTATTGACAAGACGTTGGTATGTTGCCCCTATATTTTTCAGACCGAAGGGCATCACTTTGTAGCAGTACGTCCCTTTGTCTGTAATGAAAGCTGTCTTCTCTCAGTCTTTGGCATCCATGAAGATTTGGTTATAGCCTGAATACGCATCCATGAAGCTCATGAGCTCATGTCCTGCTGTAGCATCCACCATCTGATATATCTGAGGTAAGGGGTAGCTGTCTTTTGGGCAAGATCTGTTCAGGTCAGTGAAATCCACACACATTCACCACTTCCCATTAGCCTTAGGCATGATGACTGCATTTAAGAGCCACTCCGGGTAGGTCACCTCTCTTATGAACTCGGCCTCTTCTAACTTTTTGACCTCTTCTCGGATGATGTCGTATTTCTCCCTGGAGTAGACTCTTCGTCTCTGCTTGATCGGCTTGGCATCTCTGGTCACGTTGAGCTTGTGGCTCATCACCTCAAGGTCGATGCCAGGCATGTCTGCGTGACTCCATGCGAAGAGACTCTGTCTCCTCCTAAGGAATTTTATCAGCTCTTCCTTGGTTCCTGGATCTAGGACCTTACCGACCTGGAAGGTTTTTTCCGGCTCGTCCTCATTGAGGAAGATGGATTCTACCTCTTCCTCGGCCTCTCGCTTCTTCAACTTTGTTTCATCTCTTGGGTCAAGAGTGTCAATGCTATAAGTGGTTGTTTCCCTCTTATGGGCTTCTCTCTCTGTAGCCGAGTTGAAGTAACATTCTCGCGCTGTGGTCTGGTCACCTTGCACTTGCCCTACTCCATAAGGAGTCGGGAATTTTAGCATCTGATGGACCGTTGACGGCACAGCCTCGAACTCCCTAAGGGACACCCTTTCTATGATGAGGTTATAGGCTGAGAAGACACTCTCGTCCATCACGAAGAAATTAATCCTCCTGGTCAATCTCTTAGGCCATTCCTCACCCATTCGTACGTCCGTCTCATACATGCCCAAGGGGTGAACCTTTTCACCACTGAAGCCTATCAGGGGGTGGTGATAGGGGACCAGTCTTGCTCTACTAAGGCCTAAGATCTTGAAGCAAGGCCAAAACATCACATCTGCCAAACTCCCCCCATCCACGAGGATTCTCTTCACCTCATATCCATGCACCCTTGTCGTTATGACCAAAGGGTCATCATGGGGGGCTAAGATACCTTTGAAGTCGAGTCTGGAGAACCCAACTACGAGGGTGTTCATGTCTACTTTCTTCCTCTTCTGTACTGTATCGGAAGACGTTAGATTCACAACTTCAAGCTTGGCCACTGATTTGGCCTTGGCTACATGAGCCTTCCTATCAGCTACTTCAGATCCACCACCTAAAAATCCTCCGCATATTGTGCCAACACCGAAAGAGATCATACCAACCCTCTTCACCGGGGTGTTGTCATCCTTTGGTGGGAGATCCGGATCATCTTCATCATCACCTTTTGAATCATCGTCTCTTCGGGCCGGGACGTTGTCACGGCATCTGTCATTCCTACTTTTCTTATGGTCATCTCTTCCACTCTTAGGAGCCTTACCGTCTACATATTTTCTCAATTTCCCAGATTTTAACATCTTCTCAATCTCATCCTTCAAAGCGAAGCATCTATCTGTGACGTGACCATGATCTTGGTGGAACTCACACCATAGGTCTTTGTTCCTCTTATGTGGTGGAGATTTTAGCTTCTCTGGCCATCTCAAAGCCCTGTCATTCTTGATCTCGTTGAGGATGTGCTCACAGCTCACAGTAAGAGGAGTATAGTGAGCGAACTTGTTATGACCTGATCTCTTCTTTCCATCTTTCTTTCTTTGGGACTTTCCACTGCCACCACGGTTCTTATCCTCATACTTGGCGGCCATTGCCTCTTCTGTATTCATTACTTTCCATGCGGTTGCCAGCAGCTCTGCCATAGACCTAGGGGGCTCTTCCGCCAGTTTCCACAATAGCTTCCCCTTCTAGAAACCTCCTATAAGGGCGGTCATGGCTATGTTCTCTTCATAATCTTTGACCTCTAACTTTTCTTTGTTGAATCATGCTATGTAGTCTCTTAGGCTCTCACCCTTGGCCTGCTTGACGTACATCAGGTGGGTAGTCTTCTTTTGAGGCCTCACCCCAAAGCAGAAGTTGTGGATGAATCGCTCAGCCAAGCCTTTGAAGTTCTCAATTGAGTTCTTCGGAAGGGAGGTGAACAAACTGTGTGCAACCCCTATTAAGGTCCCAGAGAAGGCTCTACACTTCATCTCATCGGGTATTGAGTAGATGTCTGCTGCCGATTGATACATCTCGATATGATGCACAGGGTTAGTGCTGCCATCATACTTGGGAGACACCGTAGGAGGCTTGAACTTAGTTGGGGTTGGGAACCCCACTATCCTAGCCACAAATGGGGAGCCCTCTGAGTACCCCCTTTGCAATGGGTCCCTGCTTTTAATGAGGTCTCCTATCTTCTCCTCAAGGCATTGGATAGAATCATTCCATGGTCTTCGGCCTGGGATGGATCGAGGGTTCCCCTGCCACGACACGTTGGCTATTGACCTCTTCCTGTTCCCTGCCTCTTCTTTCACAGTGTCGGCCTTGGTCTGGCCGACCCTGCCTGTTCCCTCTCTGAGAGCCTGCTGTGCTCCTTAATCTCGATAGTCTCTATCTTAGGTCATTCATCGGGCCCAGTCTCTCAAAGGCCGACCCTCTGCTTAACCTATCAAAGGTTGACCCTCTTTGTTGGGCCTCTTCACCTATTTGGCCGACACAACCTTGACTTTGCCTAAGAGGTCGTACAGTGTTATTTGACACCTCATATGGCTCCCAACAGTCTTTCGGGGCTTCTTCCGCCTCTAGATCGTCATACCTGTCCTCTGGCAATGGTTTCCTTGCCTCTCCAGGCGCAAGCGCCTAGGGTCAGCAACGTCCATTCTCCAGTGGGGTGCAGGTTGGTCCTTCATTGGTGCCTGGGGTGGTCCCCTGGCATCAGGATGAGGCTGAACAGCCGCCGGAGTGATCATATCCGGTGAGACTCCAGGTGGCCTCATCATAGTTTGGCTGAGCTGTGCAAATTGCTCCTGCACAGCTTGTTGCGTTGCAGCTAAAGACCTCAAGGCTGCAGCTACCTCTGCCATTTCGAGCTGGGGGGCGCCTGACTGGAACTAGGCCCTCCACCCCCGGGCGGCGGAAGAGGCGGTGGTAAGTCTGGTGCCATATGTTAACACTATAGAGCTTAAGTAGCAGATGAGCTTAGTACCTCACAGGACCTCTTTCAATGGTGAAACAGCTCCGCGCTAGGGGGAGGCCTGGTTCACCACCAGAATCTCCGGTGAGGTTAAGCAGAAAAAGAGGAAGAGATAGCTTCTCTCTTCCCACAGACGGTGCTAAAATGATGATGCTTGAATTAGCACCACCAGATAAGGTGTTTTCAATCTCAATCTAAGAACAACAATGGTAGCATAGTTATGTAAATGGTAAGAGAATGAGATGAGGAGAAGGGGAGAGTACACCAGGATATAAGTGGTTCAGCCTAGATTGGCCTACGTCCACTGTGTGTGTGTGTGTGAATAATCTCACTATAATAAGGCACTAATGACCTTGGATACAATCTCTCAAGCTTTCTCTCTCTATTGTGTATCTAGACAGTGTTCAACTAGGGTTGAATATCTGGGATCTTTTTGCAAGGTAGAGGATGACCTCTATATATAGTACCTAGGGGGTGTAATGTACCCTCCATGCATTCAATGAGCATGTGTGTGGTTACCTCACCAATATGGGAGTGCCATCTGTCACTGTCACATGTAGAGAATGATGATGCAATATTCTCCCCACGTGTGGGGAATAATCTTGTTATAACTGACTTGTGTCCATGTGTCCTTACCTAATTGTCAGCAGGTGCTCGGCTATCGCGTCTGGGGTATGACCTCGGCCTTGATGAGGCCGAGGTTGGTTAGTCTTGATACCTATTCAGTCCAAGGATTCCATGGAGGTCTCGGCCTAATTGTGGCCGAGACAATGGGCAAGTTCGGCCTGAGACGAGGTTGAACTGGTGGCTTGACGGGGTTGCTGGTGGCTTGATGCGAGCTCAGCCTACATCTGGACGAGGTTGCCATTCCAAGGTATACGAGAATGCTGCCGATCCTTGTGACGTCCCTTGGAGAGGCTCATGGTAGTGTCGGCCTGGGCCGACCTTGATACGACCGAGGGGTGATATCGCGTATCCAAGACATGCCCAGCGTCGGCCATAATATCGGCCGAGGTTGGTGTCTCTAGGCCGAGGTTACACTTGGGGCATATCAGGGTTACCCAAAAGTTATGGCACTACAGGCTCGCCTTCCCCATAAGACTCGTATCCCGAATAGATCCCATAGAGTACCTAGTTCATAAGTTCGCCCTATCCAACTGAATGGCCCGTTGGTTGATGCTGCTAGACGAGTTTGATATCACATATGTCACATAAAAAGCTATGAAAGTAAGACCCATCTCTCACTACCTTGCCGACTAACCGATGAAGAAGTCGATGTCTGGATTTCCGAATTACCATATAAAAATATCCTTTGCACCTCCCAAGAAGATCTTTGATTCCAAATGTTCTTTGATGAAGATACCAAAAAATGTATATGGCATTGGAATCCTCCTAATTGCCCCCGATGACTCCCACACTCCCATTGCCATCAAATTGGATTTCCCCTGCACTAACAACATGACTGAATACGAGGTATGCATGGTAGGCCTCAAAGTTTCCCTCAAGAAAGGAATCCAATACCTAAATGTCTACGTGGATTCAACCCTCATCATCAGTCAAGTACTCGGGAAATGGAAAGTTAAGGATGAGAAACTATTACCCTTTCATGCCCACTTTGAAGAACTGGCCTCCCAATTCTAAAAAATTGCGTTCCACTACCTACCCCGAGAAAAAAATAACCTGGCTGACGCCCTTGCCACCTTAGCCTCCATTATTAACATGCCCAAAGGAATAACCATGCCCCCTTCCTTGTCCAAAAATAAGATAAAGAAACCCATTATTACCACATCGAGCTCAGCACGAAGGAAGAACCCGAAATAATCGACTGTTGGCACTATAATATTTGGCACCTCCTCAAACACGGTAGGTATCCCCAAGGATCTAATAAGAAATACCGAGCAACTCACCACAGACTGGTCGCCCAATACCTTGTCTGTGATAAAGCACTATTTAAGAGAAACTTCGATGGAACCCATTTACACTGCATTACAGGGGCTGACATTGAAGAAATGATGCAGAAAATCCACAACGGGAAATGCGAACCCCACATGAACAGCCATATGCTTGACAAAAGGATCATTCGACAGGGATACTACTGGACCACCATAGTTCAGGAATGAATAGCCTACGCTCGAATATGTCTCAAATGCCAACAGTTGTCCAACCTACAACGTCTCCCTCTGCGATAATTGTACAACATGACTTCTCCCTAGCCATTTTCCACATAAGGCATCAACACCATAGGGAAAGTTACACCGAAGGCATCCAATGGGCATGTGTTCATCCTAGTCTCTATTGACTACTTCACTAAATGGGTCGAAGTCGAGTCATACGCAGTTCTGAATCATAAGAAGGTGGATAAATTCATCAAAAAACATCATCTACCGATATGGGGTCCTACACGAGCTAGTATCAGATAATGGGTTATGTTTTGAGGCAGAGGTTACATAAGTGGTCGATGAGTACGAGAAGACATAAATCCTCTCCATACTGACCTCAAAGCAACGGGGCGATCGAGGCAGCTAATAAGAATCTCAAAGCCATCATTAGCAAGATGACCGAGAGTTATCGTGATTGGACTGACATGATCCTTTACACCCTCTGGGTCTATCGTACTTTAGTAAGAACCTTTATTGAGGCTACCCTTTACTCTCTAGTCTATGGCATGGAAGCAGTCCTACTCGTAGAGCTATAAATACCCTCGTTACGCATCATGCTTAAAAGAAAAGTCAACGAGGAAGACTAGCACCAAAGCCGTCTTGAAGAGCTGCCCCTCTTGGACGAGAGGAGATTAAAATCTCTATATCACATACAAGGGTAGCATTGTTGTATAACACGATCCTTTAGAAAGAGAGTCAAGGACCGCGGGGTTCGAGAAGGGGACTTAATCCTCAAAGAAATAGTAAAGCCCATCAAGGATCCCAGAGGGAAATTCAAGCCTAATTGGAGCGGCCCCTATATTATGAAGAAGATCTTATCGGGCACCGTCGATGTGCTCATCGACATCGACGGAGAATAAATAGTGCCTCCAGTCAACCTGGACCATCTTAAGAAATTCTACCCCAAGTCCGAAATCTCGATGCGCTACGACTCTTCCCATCTCCCTTCTATCCGTCTAAAAAAAATATCTTATCTTCCCCTTACCCAAAACTACGTGGGCCTGATCCTCTAAAAAAACATTCTCTAAAATGAATTTCAAAATTTTTCAAAACCTTCAGAGCTACATAGGCAGCTCATTCGCTTCACAAGAGCACGGTCCCCTTCTTTGTCACAAATGTTATTATTTTCTTATCCCTAAGATTGACAGTTCATTTTAACATATACATGAACAAAGGGATTATTATGTCTTAGCGATTGGTATGGATAATTCAAAATCCAAAAAGTCATAAAGAGGCACAATTAGATGATAAAAAACTTATTTATTTCATTATCTGAGATTTTCGCATAAGGAGTCAAACGAATTCCCTAGCCAACACTACACCTACTAAAAAACCCAGATAATAAAAATTCCCACTACTCCCGAAAATCACCCTCCAATTATTCCCACAAAGCACAAAACCACACCCATTACGAAATCTTCCCAAAGCTCTACCTGTAGCTACCAGAGGAACCAACACCATCATCACCTACATCCTGGGCTCCCTAAACCTCCCTTGCCTGAATGGAGTACCGTAGACGCTCCATAGAGTAATAAGCCCTGACTAGGTTGGGAAAGACCACAACACCCCCCTCCATAGTGTCAGATATGGCAAACCACCTTTGACCAATATCTATAGCTAGCATCCTGGCCACCACCTTCTTCCATAACCACTTCATGTAGTCCCCGGAAACATGCCAGACTCCCCAGTAGAATGAGAAGGATAGGTAGACGAAAAAAAATTCTCGCACAGAGAACCAAGTTGCATGCGCATATGCTCTGTCAGGTCCTCCACATGAAAGAAGTTCGGTGTTCGCGATGGCATAATTTTTTCCTAACCATATTGGCACAGTAGCCGCCATGGAAAGTAGAAAGAGGCCTGCCTGAGGACAACTAGTATGACATACTGGTACTATCCAAGATCTAAAATGGGAAACAACTCCCCCCCACCAAGGCACAGACCAGCATAAGCCTCGAGCCCCGTGCTCTATAAACTAGTTCCCCCAACTCTCAATATCCATGCCAACACTAATGAAATAGTGCAATAAGAAGTTTGGCACCAACGACAAAGGACACTCAGGTGGGACCTCCATACGAAATCGCTCTGACAGCCACATAAACAACATTACAGGGCTACCCCTCAGAAAGTCAGAACGACCCTCCCACCAGGCATCCAGGCCATTCAAGGTCTCCGCCAGTATCACCGCCACAGGATTGCGACGGTATGAAATCTAAGAAATGATAGAAGCTAATTGGGGGTCCACCAGTATTTCCCCAGTCACCAACATAACTTTTGAAAAATTGCCTAGGATGACGGCCTTAGCTTATCCGACATCACCCACGTCCTGCGAATGCATGGATTGCAAAATTGTCAGAAGGGAAGTAATTCCCCCCATAACTAATGGCTTGGCCGCCGAGGGTGAAATATGAAGAAGCCCGACAAATAATTCCTTAAGAGAACGAGAAAACTCAGGCAAAGCCGCAGCAATACTGAGATTTATCCCCATCATAGCAGAAAATTCTTCGTAGGTAGGACAAATCGCATCTAGCCCGAAGTGAAAGACATGATCCTAGGCATACCAAAACTCGATGGCCGTCATTAGCACGTACCACTAAATGGGTCAGTTGCACCATCAAAAGACTCGCCGCATGTTAAAGGAGTCATAATCGACATTGTAAGAACACATTGCTTCTAAGGCTTCGAGGTAGTTAGCGAACTCAATGCTACTAGGGAGAGCCATCTTGAAAAATGATAATGAGCAAGTAAGAATGTGAAAAAGATAAAAAATGGAAGTGTGAGGAGAAAAGGCCCATTCACACCTCCTTTTATACTTGGAAACTCTTAAGCAAAGATCAGAAACCCTATCGAAATCGGAGTAAAACTTAACTCACCAAGTAACAAGTAATTGAAGAATGTGTAATCAAAGCTTTGGATTGATTGGACTGGATTGATTGGACTGGACTGATATGTCGATAGGTAGGACAGGGGTCATGCCGATCGGCAACCCCATATTTTGGGAAAATCCCATTTTTTCTCTTTTGTCCAAATAAAAAAACTCAACAAAAATAATTTTTATCTTAAAGAAATTTCTAATGTCCTTTATACTTATATCGTTACAAATGTTTTTTAAAATAAAATCAATTCTTTTTACAGTCTCAACAACAAAGTAAAAAGAGCATGTGCATTAATCACTAAACTAAGAAAATTAACAAAAAATTTCATTCTTCATTTGCATATATTTTGTTGTGTTACATTAACATTTTGCAGGAAAAAATAGAAAAACAATGGGACACAGCCCCAAACCTAATTTGTTTCTCTCTCTCTTTGTGTCTCTCTCTCGCTAGGATCCCCCATCCCTGCTACGCGCCCTCTTCCCCCTGCGACGAGACGATGTTCTCCCATTTCTAGAGCCAGACCCTTCCCCGGACAAGGAAGACATCACCAAGCAAGAAGGGATCGAAATCGCCTCACTAATATGAGCAGTCGTCGAAGATATCCAGTCCCTGATGTCCTTCAACTAGGTGGTCGAAACACTGATATGCTACGAGGAAAAATGTAAAGGATCAAATAAGTAAAGCATGAGGAAAGAGAAAGAAATCAAGGAAATCATAGTAAAAGACGTACCGCATGTCTAAAGACCTCCTCTGTCAAACCCAACACCTCCTGGTCCTTCGCATGAGGGAGATGCTGTAAACACATAGATCCCCTATCAGATCGTCGAAGTAGCTAGGAGAATGAAGCAGCACAAAAGAAGGCCCTGACGTCATCACTACCGCCATTGACGTAACTGAACAACCCGTACTATGAGAGGACCCCACTTGTCGACTCGAGATGGAACTAGGGAAGGGAATCACATCATAAATGATAGGAGGCATCATCCAACTCGAGATGAATTCTAGATAGTCATACATCACCGCTATGTCAGTATACAGAAGGTATGGCTCTGCCATCATCGCAGTCACCCGGGCATACTCAAACATCTCTCGTACGAACCTTATGAACATAGAGGGCCTCGCCGATGGCACTGCAACCTTGTCCTCCATAATCTTCCAGACTACCCTCTCCCCAAGATACTAGGATTAGCCAAACTCATGCACCAGTAGGCGCCGTATTTGCGCATGTCCCCCCGCAAATCTTCTAAGGATAAAAGGTCACTTGCAAATCCCTAGCAAAAGTGAAGGATCAATATCAATAAAATATCATGAAAGGAAAAGAACAGTCTCAAAGATAAAAGAATGCTTACCCGCTCACTCGTCAGGCCATTCAAGACATGATGCATTGCCTTCAGAGAAAGGTTCTTCTTTGATTGTCGATTGGACCTTTGCCATCGAAACATCCAACAGAAGTCCCCCATAAAGTCATCCTTCAAAGAAATCAGTAGGGTGTTCAACCCAATCACCTCATAGAACCACATCTGTAAAGGAAAAGGACCAGCATTCAAGAAATAAAAAAGAAGTGCATGAATGGAAAATGCGAATACATAAAGAAAAATGCCCAAAATAAAGAATACCTCCAAAAGATACGTGGTTGTAGTTAAACTCAACCAGTAGCACCAGCTGAATGCATCCAAAGAATAATAAAGGGTCTCAAAAGTCAGGCTCCCCTAGTTATAGAAGCAGATGCCCAAAAACACCCTCAGATTAGACAAAAACCACAGTGGATGACGTCGGTACTCGTCGCCACCGAAAAACCTCCCCACACCAACAAGATAAACTAATGGGCCATCTGATACACCTACTTCTTGTCATTCTCATCAATCCTTATCCTCAAGATAAGCTCCCTCAAAGAAGATAAGCAGAGGGACTCTCCAAAAACCACCCTCTTCATGTCACCCAGAGCCACCATCACCGCCTCTGACGTCACCCTCAGTGTCCTATCCACTTCAATCTGGGAACCCTTACAGTCCAGTCCTAGTAACATCTGAACATCAATGGGAGTCACTATCATCTCCCTGAAGCCAAAATGGAAGGTATGGGTAGTGTCCCACGACCTCTCTCCCAAAGTACATAGAACAGCACTAGAGAGGGGCGTCTTGTCTAAAGACGACGCTATCCTCCCAAAACCCGCAGAGGACACCATCCAACACACTATGCAGGAAGGTTCTCCCAAAAATCCTTAAGCCATATCATATCGCGAGCACGAATAGTCGACATGGAGACGTCAGACTGTCAAGAAATGAAGAAAATCCTTAGTAGATTCAAGAAATAAATCAATATCATCAATAAAAGAAGAAAGGAATACCAAGAGTCATGAAATACTTACATATCCACCAAGGTTCACCACCCTTGAAGAGAGATGATGCGAAGGCTCATGCAAAAGAGTTTGATCATCTGCCACCGGCTCAAACAACTCAAAAGAGTTCTCGCTACCCAATGTAAGGGGCACCCTAGCCCTCCACTCTAACCCTGACCAGTCGTCGGCATTAAGCCATGCCATATGGGTCGCACTGTTTAAGAAGTTAGTCTTTTCGAGTTCTAGGACAATTTACAGAGGTTTATTGCAGAATAAAAGAAGTCAGAAAGTTGTGCAAAATGAGGAAAACTCGCCCCCTTTTTATAGGAGGCTAAGGGTCATGCCGATCGGTAGGCCCCTCCACACACGGATCGGCACTGAGCCTTTCACCTTCTCGAGGTATCCCAAAAATTCATGCCAATGCCTATTGGCACACCTCCATCTATGCCGGCCAGCTCACCCTCTAAAATTTCATATAAAAAGTCTGAAAATCTCGAACAATTCCCGAAAAATTCCTAAAATTACCAAATCCATTCTAGCAAATTGTTCACCAAGGAAAACATATTTTACACCTCCTGTGGCATTCTAGAGAATCATTCTCCTCAACAACCTCTCCAAAGGACACTCCAAAATTTTCCCCAGCTACAAATCCTTGAATAATTCACTATTCTCTAGAAAAACCTAAAATCCAATCCTCATCCCAGTGGAGTCCCCAAATTTTTTGAAGAAGTACACCTCTTTTAGGTTTGAATTGACCACGGTCTTGGATCGTAACCTCAGTCAGGTCAAAATTGACCTCGGTCCTTAATCGTCACCTCTGTTAGGACAGAATTGACCTCAGTCTCGAATCGTCACCGCAGTTAGGTCATAATTGACCTCGAACCTCGGTTGTCACCTATTTTAGGTAAGAATTGACCTCGATCTTAGATTGTCACCTCAGTTAGGTCAGAATTGACCACGGTCATTGGTCATCAGTTCTCATAGGTCATAATTGACCTCAGTCTTGGATCGTCACCTCAGTTAGGTCAGAATTGGCCTCGGTCCTCGATCGTCACCCCTTTTAGGTCAAAATTGACCTCGCTCTTGGATTGTCACCTTAGTTAGGTCAGAATTGACCTCGTTCCTCGGTCGTCACCTATTTTAGGTTACAATTAACCTCAATCTTAGATGGTCACCTCAGTCAGGTCAGAATTGACCTCAGTCCTTGATCATCACCCATGTTAGGTCAGAATTGACCTCGTTCCTTGGTCTTCACCTTTTCTAGGTCAAAATTAACCTCGGTCTTGGATCGTCACATTAGTTAGGTTAGAATTGACCTCGATCCTCGGTTGTGACCTATTCTAGGTAAAAATTGACCTTGGTCTTGGATTGTCACCTCAGATAGGTCAGCCATTGGTCGTCACCTCTTTTAGGTCAGAATTGACCTCAGTCTTGGATCATCACCTCAGCTAGATCAAAATTAACTTTGGTCCTCTGTTGTCACCTCTTTAGGTTAGAATTAACCTCGGTATTGGATCATCACCTCAGTTAGGTTAGAATTGACCTCGGTCCTCGATCATTACCTCTTTTAGGTTAGAATTAACCTCGATCTTGGATAGTCACCTCAGTTAGGTCAGAATTGACGTCGATCCTCGATTATCACCTCTATTAGGTCAAAATTGACCTCAGTTTTGGATCATCACCCCAATTAGGTCAAAATTGACCTTGCTCCTCGGTCGTCACCGCTTCTAGATCCAAATTGACCTTGATCTTGGATCGTCACCTTAGTTAGGTTAGAATTGACCTCAGTCCTTAGTCGTCACCTCCTTTAGGTCAAAATTGACCTTGGTCTTGGATCGTCACCTCAGTTAGGTCATTATTGAACTCGGCCCTCGGTCGTCACCTCTATTGGGTTAAAATTAATCTCGGTATTGGATCGTCAACTTATTTAGGTCAGAATTTACCTTAATCCTTGGTCGTCACCTATTTTAGGTCAAAATTGACCTCGACCCTCTCAATCGGTCATCTACATCCCTCTTGTCCGCAGAACTAACCTCCCTCCATTATGTGGTGTCTATTCGATGGCCATCAGTTGTTCCAAGATCACCCATTGAGGGCTCTATAGACACCACATTCTAGGACCCCCTAAGTCTATCCTTATACCCTAGCACCTCTCCTTTCCTCCAAAAACTTAGGTCACACTCCGAGTATCGATCTATAGGCCATCAGGCACCCCCAAGACCCATTTGACTCCTGTCAACTCTTTTGTCAGAGAAAAATCTTTTTGAATCATTGAAGGAATCTGAATAACCTTGACAACAATATGCCCTGTGCGTGAATCAGCATAACAGTTAGGACAAATGGACCATTTCATTACCAAAAACTGATTCAGAGGCCATTAGGCGCTCCCGGGCCTCGAATTGGCCATAATCAACTCCACCATCAGAGTGAAAGCTCATTGAATCTTCGAAGGGTGTTGTACCCCTTTGTAATGGTCTGACTCGTGTGTGAAATAGCATAACCATTTGGACAAACGATCATTTTTCCCTCGAATATAGATTCGGATTCCACTGGGCGATTTTACCAAAGTCAACTCTTCAGCCCAAATGATATTGAATGAATCTTTGAAGGTCATTGAATATACTTTCTAATAATTCACCCCGTGCGCAATTCAGACCCATAATACGGACGAACGATTCGTTTTACTCCGAGAGGTCACCAGGCACTTTTGAGCCCCTGTTGACTAAGGTTAACTTTCCAAACCAAGAAAAACTCTTTGGAATGTTGAATTACATCTCCTAACCTTTCCAATGGTCCACCTCATTCACGATTATGACTTACCATATGGACGAATGATCCATTTGCATCTGGCAATCTCCCGTTCAAAAGATTAACGTGCACTTTCAAGCCACATTTGACCCAAAGTCAACTTCCAGACCCGGGAACGGTCCAAAGTACTCTCTAAGACCTATGAAATACCTTTCTAACGGTATGCCCCATGTACAATTCGGATCAACGGTTTGTGTGCTACGATCATTTTTCTAGAAAATTCCATACGGGACTACTAATTGGTAGGTCCTAAACCCTGCCTATTGGTACAGCGTCAAAGGTAACCTGCCGATAGGCACCCCATGGGTAGGCCAATTAGCACCCAACTTTTACCCTATAAATAAGATCCATGAAATCATTCCCCAACAGAGAGAAAACCCATCAGCATTAGTGATCTCAACAACATTCTCTCGAAGTTAACGAAGTTCCATATGAGAAGTTCCATTCAAGCCTAAATACCCATCCTTTTTCACACCCAATTTGGCAAATATCCTTCTCTCTCATCAACCTTCAAAGGATTTCATCCAAGATACAAGATCAAGCTCCAAGGAAGGTCCAATTCCTTCTCCATCTCTTTTAATTTCTTATTATTTCATAAGTTACATTAGATTCATAATCTAGTTTCACTTAAGTTCATACATATTAACATCTACACTTTTATTAGTATATTGCACATACTTTATTTTCTATAAAAAAAAAAAAAAATCAAAAGAGGGTTACACCCGTAATTTCTGAACGAAATTATCCACCACACTTTTTCCAAAACCAAAAACACATTTTCTACATGTACACACCTAATAAAATTTCGTTCGAATCTATGGGATAAAATTTCGAGACTCGAGTCCCATTTTTTTATTTCTCTTATTTTTCAAATTTCTCGAAATCCCTCATTTATACATATACATATAGTATGCTTGTTCGCATTTTATCCCACACATATTATCATTTCCCAATGATGATCAATATCGCGATGAACGCTTATATTCAATCTTCTACATTTATTATTATCTTAGGAATATTCCTGTGGATGACCTCACCCTATCTTTTCAATGGTATGGGTCGAACGATTCCAATATCCAGTATATAAACACATACACACACTTCACGGCGATATAGGAGAATATTAACATTTCCCCATGAGAGACCGAAAGGTCGGGATGGGTGCCTAACACCTTCCCATTTCGTAACTTAGCCCCCGGACCTTCGATCTATTGGTTTCGTATGCATCAGTTTTTCCTTGATGCTGATCTCTTGAAGTGACAACATATTATTTTGCCTATTTTTAGCAAAATAAGATGGAGACTCCAACCTTTTACATTCACCCCACATTGACGATGACCGAAGCCCCATTTCGAAGAGAAGGGTGCGAGACCGTGACACAATTCTTTCTTGAGGGATCCTCCTCCTTCCCCCCGAAATGAACGTCGTGCCGCCCATGATGGACACAATATATCTTGGAGAACTAATAATAATTCATTAATAAAAATATTTAAGTGACTTAATATTCTGGGAGATTATGGAATGGTAAGGAGCTTGGTGTCCTGTATTTCCTTATTTGGATTATTCCCTTGACATCGGGTCCCACCGATCATGAAGTAGGTTCTTATAATACCAAATCACAATCTAGTTAATTAATAATTAAGATATGAACTCCACTGACGTGTACTAGATAGTCTGTAGAATTTAATAAGACGATTAATTAATTAAACATGATAATTGACTTGTTGAATATGTTCATTTTTTAGTTGGTTCGTGGGACATTTGGAAAGATCACTTTGGGTTTAAAATATTGTAAGTTTTCTCCATTAATTTAGTATAAGGGTTAAGTCAAGTTTTAGGTCATTTGGGGCTTACTTTGGACCTTTTGGTTTGAGGCTATTTTGGGGCATATGTTTAATTCCGAGGTTGATTAATATATTAAACTAATTAACATAACATAAGACACTTACTACATGTTGGGATGAACCCTAGATACTAATGACTACGAGGGAGAAGACTAACTTTGGGGACTTATGAGAATTTTAAATGTGTTTTAAATCATCTGATCATTTAAAAATATGTTGCTAGAATTTATATGTTGATAATTTATGGAGTAGAAGGGAAAATTATGTGGTTGCAATGGAGGAAAGTTAGTAACAAAACTAAGCACTGGGGCCTCAAATCGATTTAGTCCAGACCAGATCAATCCGTCATTGAGTGTTAGTTTAGGTTATGTTGTTTTAAGGTCGTTTTGATATTAGTTTTAAGTAGGTTCTAGTTTAGGGACTTCAAATCAATTAAAATAAATGTAAAGCTGATATATTGTGGGAATAATACCTAGTTTAGAGACCTTTGAGTTTTGGTTAAAATTTGTAATGCCAATTAACATTTGTAATTGTGTAGATCATATTATAAACAAGAACATATTAGTAAGCCATTAAATGGGTATATAAGTGATAGGTGCGGGATGATACCCAGACTCAGGAACCTTATGGATTTGGACTAAAATTACATAAACAATTAATATTAAACGTACGTTATAACATGAAATACAAGAGATCGCCTTTATAACCCATTGAGTAGGTTTTGTGAAAATTTTCTTTGATTATGTGAATCATACATGGGGTGTGTGTGTACCCGTGGGTAACCTACTAGTAGGGATTTGATGGGATGGGTACAAAATTGAATGCACATGATATTATCGAAAATAGAGAGCGGGTCTACCAAGGACATATTTACCCTTATCCTACGTGCTGAGGTAGCCGTTTCCCAAGTTGGAATAATGGGGTTGGATCTTTTTATATTACCTTGTGCATGGGATCGTGATTTTAGTGTGATAGTTTAGTGATTTACCTTAATGTTGTTACTTTGAGGTTAAAGGTTTGGGACATCCTACATCTATTACTAGTAGTTTCATGACTGATCCGCGAAGACATAGGTGTAAGAGTTCAAATTTTGTATTTTGGGTTATGCGTAGACTATATGATTTAATTTGTGAGTTAAGAATAATCATGGGCATTCTAGATAATGTGAATTTACATTACCTTGTACTCTTATATGATTATAATAGATATGATGATGCTATAAATGTATGAATATGATATTATGATTCGGGAATGCTAAAATTAAATATACTAGAGCGTATATATAGAACTATGACTTGAGAATTATTAAAGTTTGTTACACTAGAGATAAATACTTGGAAATGTAACTAGAGAATATAGTTAAAGTAATATAATGGTGTTATAATAACTACTACTTATCTTTAAAGATAAACTTGAGAACGATAAGTAAAGAATACATAACTAAATATGAAGTTGAAGAATATGAATACTTTTTGGTACTGGGATTAGGACCTTATGTCTATTTAGGTTGTTTGTCTTGGGATAACTTAAAATTAACTTAATATTGGAGGAAGATATACTCTTATTATTGGGGCCTAATTGTAATTATATTTTTATGCTCTATAGACTTTCAAGTTTTAATCCTCTTTGTGGAGCTTTATTTACAGTTCTTAGGCCACAGTCATCTGTACATGCTTGAGTTATTCGTTGGAGGAGTTTCTCCATCATCAATTCCATTTATCATTTCCTAGGATGTAGGTGTTGAGCGTGTAGCTGATTTACATCCATATACTATTTTATATTTAAGTTGTTCAAACGGTTATATTTATTAAAATTGACTTTTTTCCTATTCATATATTTGTAAAGATATATTTATTTATATTGGAGTATTTATTCAGAATTGGATTTTGGACTTTTGAGATTTATTATATTCTAGTGACAAAATCCTATTATATTATTATTTGGATGGTATCAAAGATGTTTTAATTATTCAACATTTTATTATTTAGCTGTGACACCCCGCATAATTAAATACTGGTAGATCAATCCTTTATTAAATTAAAACAGGATTTCCATTTGGTTCATTCTTAGCATCATTGTTGAAAACCATATTAATTACTAATCACCTAATTAATTAATTTATTAAATTGGTGTCGAAATTTTATCTATCATTAAATAGATACTTATAGACGGAATCAAAACAATTAATCGATTCACACAAACCATGAGTCTAAAAACAATACTTAATAAATAACTGAAAGACTTGCTGAATAAACCATCAACTAAAAATCCTAATCCAATAATTGATAAATAATCCAAATGCTGAATCTGAAAGTAAATGGGCAACATGTCCTAAATTAAACGGTAACTGAAATGACATCCTAATCTAAAAATGAAGAAATGATGCGTCTAATTAGGGCTGGCAATTTTTGACACGATAACCCGTTTATGGTAATAACCCGAACATGACCCGAACATGACACGATTAGCTTGTGTAGATTTAAAAGTAGCCAAAACTTATATTTAAATTAAAATCAACGCGACCCGAAAATGACACGACTAACCCGAATTGCCACCCCTACGTCTAATCCAACTCCCGCATGCATCCACATATGTCGCAGTTGCTACTCCACCTAGAAGGTTTTTAAAAATATTTTCAGCAAGGGTTAGAACCCAAATTTTTTCGAAAATAATTAGCAAGTGATTAAGTTTGCAGTAATTAAAATGCATGAAGACTTTTTATATTAAGCTAGTGTCTCACTCACTTGAGATAATACTCACCTCTCAACTATTGTGAACACCTATCACTTTTTCTTATAACCCTATAGCTACACTACCCCATCTAACTAGCCTTGTCATACACGCTTCCGGACTCCTTACTCAAGCCCAAGTAATTTCCAAGTGATTTCTAAGTTATTTCTCATATTAACTTAATCTATCATCTTTAAATAATTATATAATAATATCACTAGTTATATAAACAATAACATTTCACTCTAGGAATTTTACCTTATATACGTATAAATATACTACACATTCACACACATGTTGTATATAATATCCATCCTCCCAAGTAATAACTCATCGGATGTTTTCTCTAAAATGCTATCATCCCAGGTATACTTAATCTAACTTGTATACTATGAGACGGTTCACTCACACCGAATCATGTAATAAATAATAAGCTTAGCAAAGGTGGTCATAATTCTCTGAGTGTGAGATTGAATCATACCCAAAGCGTATCACCTCGAAAATAATCACAACATAAAATATTGGATGCTATGAACTGGGGATTATACTCGCCCTGTATTCACTAGCCAGGGGATTTACCCACATCGCGTAACCTCCTATGATAGCACTAGAAGGGTATGTAATTATAAAAATTTCTTACACTAATATTTAATGAGAACACAATAATTTATATATATATATATATATTATCACACTATCCATATATGTATAATATCACACTATCCATAGCACTAGCCGAAAATATTCGAGTCAAATCCCCAACTCTAAATTTAATCAATTACACATTAATATATTTATTATAGTGGTGCCACACAAATATAATACCCAGGCAAAAATACTGGGCCCGAAACTTTAAATTTTTTTAGAAATAATCCAAATTCCACAATTTCATTTCCCCTTTTTTATTTTCCTTTCACCTTTACTGTATTTATTCCTTTGTTTATAAGTATGGGAGAACAACATTTCATCACTGCTAATTCCTTAATCCCCAAACAAATCTCAGACCAAGTAAAACAAAAGGAATGAACTAGGCTGAATCCACCAACGTCATTCGAACAACTTGCTAGGTTTTTGCCCGCTTCTTCTTCTTGCGATGTTCGTTCTCCATGGATGTCTTTTGCAAGCTCTTTATTTTGTCCCAACACTAACCACGGTTGTTTTAAACGTTTTCTAGCCAATTTAAATCTCCAAAACATCATTAATCATCATCCATTTATGATTTAATCCACAAATTTATGAATTGGGTATTCACAGTTTTTTCGTTCAGTCGTTTCCTCAACTAAAATTATATAATTCCAGTTAACAAAATCAATACTGGTGTAGACATCCCATTCTAGTACCCCCTAAACTCTCTTTAGGTCCCTAGCACCTCCCCTCATCGCTGCAAACCTAAGTCATACCCCGAGTACTGACCTAGAGACCATCGAGCACTCCCGAGATCCATTTGACCAAAAGTTAAACTCTTCAGCTCGACCAAAACTGAATGAATATTCAAAGGGCACTGGAACCCCTTTCCAATGGTCCATCCCGTGCGTGATTCTAACTTACGGTGCGGAAAAACGACCCATTTTCCCCCAAAACTTGATCAAGAGATCACCGAACACTCCCAGACTCCGTTTGACCAAAGTTAACTCTTTATCTCGATCTAAACTAAATGAATCTTCAAAGGGCACTGAAACCCCTTTCCAACGGTCTGCTCTGGGACCAATTATGACTTACGGTGCGGACGAACGATCCGTTTTACGCTAAAAGGTCACCGAACGCTTCCAGGCCACAGTTGACCAAAGTCAACTTCCCAAACCTAGTCAAACTCTTTGGAATGTTGAAATACATCTCCTAACCTTTCTAACGGTTCGCCTCGTGCGTGATTCTGACTCGCCATGTGGACGAACGATCCACTTGCGTCCGACGATTCCCCGTCCAAAGGACCGACGAACGCTTTCGAGCCACATTTAACCGAAAGTTAACTCCCGAACCCAGGTTAAGTCCAAATAATTTTGAAGGTATCTGAAGTACCTTTCCAACGATTCACCCCGTGCACGATTTGGGTCAACGGTTTGCGCTCTATGAATAATTTTCCGAAGGAACATGATAGAGACTACCAAACGGCAAGTTCCAAACCCTACCTATTGGCAGTGTGCCTAAAAACACCTGTCGATTGGCAGGTCTAAGACTATGCCAATCGTCAATTACCTTGGCCTATAAAAAGGATGGCCTAACCTCATTGCAAAGGGACACAAGATCTGAAATCCATCACTCTCAGCAAGCTGAGAAAACCCCTCTCGAAGTCAATGTAATTTCCACATCCAAATCCCTTTCCAACCTTCACCTTTCATCATATTTTTCATAAAACTTGGTGAATTAACTACCTTCCATCATCACCCAAGTGCAAGGGCTGCTCTCCAACATCCAAGATTAAGCTCAAGATCTTCAAGAAGGTCCAACTTTCTCAACTCTCTCTTTAAATTCCCCTAAATTCGCATTAATTTGTTTTATTGCTTAGCATTTCTATTATCTCATCTCATATATCCTACTATACTTTTTATCTAGTATTATTGCACATCTCTTATTTTCATATAAATAAAACCCAAAAAAAAACAAGAAAAAGAGGTTTTGCTCATAAATTCCAAACGAGAATTCTCACACTTTTCTCATAACTAAAACACTCTTTTACACACACGCACATATAAGAGAAATCCCTGGTTGGATTTATGGGATAATTACCACCCCTCATTTTTTCATACGAACTACATGGACTTTGATGCCTCTGTAGGCTACGTAGGCATCTCGGGGTAAAATCCGAAACTCGAGTCCTATTCCCACTTTTCTCCCACTTTCTATTTTTCTAGTTTTTGTAACTTAATTCTTTTAGAATCTATATATTTACATATACATATATTTGTTCTTCGTTTCGTATTATTCCATATGTGTTATCGTTCCATTATAACGATCAACGCAAGGATAATCGCATAAATCCTATTTTCTAATATTATTTTTTAGGAGCATTCCTATGGATGACTCACTTTATCTCTTCCATGATACAAGTCGATGATTCCTATCTCCACTACATATAGACATGCACACATATCACGAGAAAAATAGCAATAACCCATGAGAGACCGTAAGGGAGGAGTGTGTGCCTAACACCTTCCCATTTCGTAACATAGCCTCCGGACCCTTTTCGAATCATTTTGGTTTCGTATGTATTAGTATGTCTTTGGATGTTGTTCCTTGGGATGGCTCCCTTTTATTTTTTCTATTTTGAGTAAAATTGACTGGCGACTCCATCTCTCTATATTTTTCACCTCATCACCGACGCCGGTCGAAGCGCTCCCGAGAGGGATGCGCGGGACCAAGATCCTCTTTAGATGAAGACACCCCTCCTCTTATTCATCCCTCCCGCTGCGAGGATCGGGGGTGGACACAGTGGCGACTCCACTGGGGACTTTCATTTTGAGGGCTAGGCTCTATTTACATGGGTGTTATATTTTCTTATCTTTTCCCCTATTTTTCATGACCCCCTTTACCATTCACGTGTACCTCATGCTTATTCTTCTATTCACACACTTGTAGAAGATTTTCCATGTACACTTCACACCACTTGCACCTAGGATCACGTATATCCACATGTTGCACGCATCACCCATCCATACAAAGTATACCATTGGTACTTGTACTTTGCTCCCTGTTGGGTATGATCAAGAAAGATACTCTCATGATAAGATACGAATAAGAGAATCATGCATGATTCACACGACATCACCAAAGAGCATTGTAATTTACCAAATTTTGTTCATTAACTGGAGGGTCACTTCGTGATGGGCGCTGGTCCGGAAGGGCGCAGTTAGCCTAAGAGATATGACTCTCACCTTCCATTGTCCAAGTACCTTCAACGTATATCGAACGGTTCCCCCACATCGTATCGCTTGATCGAAGTCATGATGGGAGGTATATCGCAGGGAACTCATCCACGCACGCCGAGTAAATCAAATTTTCTCTCACACGTACCATCCCTACAAGGTATATAGTGAGGCAATTCACGTACACTCCAGTATATCAAATGGCTTGTCCACACGTACTAATTGCCCTCAAAAGCAAGACGTATATCGTTGAAGCCACGCCAAAGGGGGGAACCCTTTACGATTCACCCAACTAAGTGCATACCCACATATAGGTGTCAAGCCTAGGACACACGTGTTAGATTTCCAATTTCGACCAATACTCTGCCGAAATTCCAGGTCGGCCTGCAGCCCAAATTTTTACGCATTTTTAAAACGGGACCCTTTTCGTGAGCGTGATTACAAGTCCATCCATAGCTTTGCACATGTTACAAACACAACTTTTCCAGGCTCGGGTTCCGTCTGGCATTTCATTTTGCATTTTGGAGAATTTAATACAAGTGAGAACATAATAATTATAATAATCATGCTTAGACCCGTCTCCCAAAATATTTCTTCTTCCTTTATCAAAAATCCAAAAACATTTTTCCTTTCTTTATCAAAAATCCAAAAAAAAACATTCATCCTTTCTTTATCAAAAATCCAAGAACATTTCTCCTTTCAAAAAGAAAAAAAATGTTAAAAATATTTTCCTTCTTTCGCTTAAAAAATAAATCCCATTTTACTCCTTCTGAGGTCGATCGCATAACCTTAGCCTGGCTCCTAATTTCCTTCGGTCTTCACTCAAATCATCCCAGAGCTCCGTCCATTCCCCTGCTACTTCTTTCGAGTCGGGTATCCACCCACTTTCCATGGACGACACAAATCAAGTACCAGTTGCGCAGCCAAATCTGACGGCAGTCTTAGCTCAGCTCGTGTCCAAGATTGACAACCTTCAGACTGAGATCCGAGAGATGCAACGAAACTAGGTTCCTATTCCTCAAGAACCCGAGGCCCTATTCCCTTGTGCTATGGTTCCAGCAGATCCTATCTTGGTTCCCAAAGAGTATCAGCACGTTCCATGTTTCCCTCCTGCTAATGGGTCACTACCTGTCCAGCTTCCTATACCGAACCTTGCCCAGTAGGGGGCCAACTTGCCTATGATCATTGATCCAAAAGAGGAAGATTTGAACAAGGTTAAAGAAGATCTCAAGATGCTAACTAAGAAGTTCGACCAAGTCAGAATCTTTGGCAATTACATGGACTACACCCACATGTCTCCTTATCCTAAGGCGAGGTTACCCGAGAAGTTCAAGATGCCAAATATTGAGAAATTCAGAGGAAGTGGACCCGCGATTATTCATCTTCGCAGTTATCACCGTTTGATGACTCTCCTAGGGGATTCTGAAGAAGTGATGGCATAATTATTTTAGTAAACTTTGAAGGATAGCGCCCTTCGATGGTATTTGTCTCTAGAGGAGTCCAGAATCCGTAGCTAGGAGGATGTAGCCCGATAATTCATGTCGCAATACAAATATAATGAAGAGCTTGAGGTCACCCACTATGATTTAGAGCTACTCAAACAGAACTCTAGGGAATCAGTCAGTAACTTCATAGCCCGATGGAGGGAAAAAGCAGCCACTATGACCAATCAGCCATCCGAGGAAGAACAAGTCAATATAGTGATAAAGAACTTCTTGCCCCATGTCTGAGAAACAATGGGAGGAAAATACTATCCTCACTTCCGAGCTCTCAGAGAAGCAGGAGTAAAAATCGAGGAGGGTCTTGCTAAAATATAAATTAAACCAAAGAAAGTGTCCGGACAGTTCACCCCCAAAAAATATGACAAATCTGCCAGTGCTACAGTCTCAACCATCAACAACATCTCTCAACCAACCACTTTGTGGGCACCAGAAAGTTGCCATGTCCTAGTTAGAAAGGAATACATCGAGATCCATGCTCCCCTCTCCAAAGTTTATCAACCCCTGTTAAGCCGAAACCTTATCAAACCCTTGGACCCCCGTCCATTGCCAAATCCACTTCCAAGAAACTTCAAGGCAGATGCCAATTGTGCCTTTCACCAAACTGCTGGCCATACCACCGACCAATCCTTTCACCTCCAAAACATAATCCAAGGTCTAATTAACTGGAGTACCATTGCCCCAGCAGCCAATACTAAGCCAAACAGTACTCACAACCCAGTCCCAAATCATACCAATGTCACCTTCTTATAAGAGAGCCCAAAATTTAATCCCTCAACTCAAATCACACCCATATACTCTCCCAAACCTCTCCAAACTTTCCTATAGTTCCTCCTACACCCTGTTAGCCTCGTTGATCAGGCACTGTCACTCCTTACCAGAGCATGCATTGATGTCCGTACCCATTTCAAAGATAGAAGCATGGAATTATGAAAAGTGTTAAACCAACTCTTAGAGTACGGGCTAAAATTTCCCTCATAAATGATCATTGATTGCCAGAGGTTCAGTACAATATTCTTGTAATCACAAAAATGGGCCCGAAAGTGAGATAGTTGGGTAGTACCGACTGATGAAGTCAGCCTAGATAATGTTATCCAGATCATGGCAGAATTATTTAGGCAAACCAACAATATTTACAGTATAATCGAGTTACCTGATACTCTAAAGTTATGGGGCACCTGGTCCCTTCACCCTTACACCTTCCCGCGGGATGGGAGGACCTGTAAGAAGAAGCCATTGAAGTTGTGGAATGCATTAACTTTACATGGAAAGACCGAATTGTTGCCACCGGATGGGGGGAAGAATTTGAAAATTCAAGTGAAGAGCAAGCTTCAGAGAAAATTGGCACGGTAGCCGACATGTGTGGGATTATATCATTTGAATAACTCCTCAGAGAAATAAACAAAGTGATAGAATAACCCGAGATTGATATGGAAATGGGGCTTATGTTCTTCCCTTCTTCGGTAAATCACATGACAAGATCGGGAAGGCATTACCAGATCCCAAGCTTACCACCAACCAATGACAAAGGGAAGTGCATTGAAAATCTTCCTATGCTAGAGAAGACCCTCGAGGAAAGAAAGATCCTCAATCAACTGAAGAAAACTCAAGCTAACATCACTATATGGGGGCTTTTTATGTCTTCCCATCTGCACAAAAATGCTTTGATCAAGTTTCTCATTAGACCCACAGTTCCTCCTTCTACCACACCAGAAGAAGTAAATTTAGTCGGATCCTTGACCTCTACCCGAATGCTATCCTTTTTCGAAGAAGAAATCCCCAAAATTGGGCTAAACCACAATCATTCACTCAACATCTCCGTCGAAGTTATGGGGAAGATCGTACCACTATCTCTTGTCGATAATGGATCCGCCTTGAATTTCTGCCCATTAAGAACCTTTAAATGCTTAGTACAGAAGGAAAGTAACCTCACTCCAACATTCGCCGCTATACGCGCCTACGATAATACTCGTCGAGAAGTGATGGGATCCATAAAACTTGTAATAGGGGATGAACCTATAAAACCCGTCGTTGAATTCTAAGTTATTGACATCCCAGCTTGTTTCAACCTATTGCTCGAACGACCTTAGCTCCACAGTATAAAGGGTGTGTCTTCCTCACTCCATCAGAAATTGAAATTCTTTGCTGACGGACGAGTCATCACCATTTTGGGCGACAAAGACAATATCGTGGGTGAAAGTACTAACAATCTAGTCCTTGAGATACAATACGGGTCAAATGATATGCTCCTATCAGGATTCCGAGTTGAACCACTTCTACCCCAGTAGGGGACGATTTCAAAGAAAGGGTTTGTCCAGAATACGATCCTCATGGCAACGTCAATGTAATTCAGATGTTCAAAAATATGCACTCCATGCCCTAACTGGGGCTAGGATAAAGACAACAATGGGATACTTGAGCCCATTGCACTGAAAAAGTATTTCCCTTCTTGTAGTATGGGGTATCAACCATCAGAACAAGAGCTCAGAATGATCCGCCAGTCTCGACCAAAGAGAAGACTAGACTGCATCCAGACTATCTCTGGTGACTCCTTGAATGGAGGATTCATTAAAGAGGGCGAGGCCTTCCCCTTTTTGGCTTCCAAGAACCATGGTATGACCATACAGACAAGAAGATGAAGCCTGGAATGGATATCTTTTTCCAAGACAGCTACCCATGGGCCGAAAATTCCCAACACCATATACAACCACTTATTAAAGATACCGCAAATCCTGAGGGAAGTGACTCTGAGGATTCGTTTTACTTACAGACATTGGGGCTCACACTCTGCATGGTTCATTCAAGCACTATATCACTGGATCCATCCCACCTGATTAAAGCTATTGATACACCTCTCCTCAACTGGCATGCTGCGCCAGTTCTGCCAGTTGAAATCCCACCTAACCCCAATAATTATCCAATCCCTTCTTATGTTATTTATCCTTATGCAAATGTAATCAAGACCTCCTTTGATGAGGTTCTCAATGTTGTTTTTCTCATCAATGAAATAAACGAAGATTTTGAGTATCTTGTTGTGCTTTACATTAATTATTTAGATTCGAATCAAACTTTTGATGATGATGATTTTGCAAATGAACAATTCTTAACTAATCAATATAAGGTTAATAACAAACAGCATAACCGTGTTCAAGTTAATGAAGAAGAAAATATTATTGTTAATCTTAGTTCTAGTATCCAACTACACGAGATTAGGATAGGGGCTACCCTCGATGAGCATGAGTGCGCACAACTCGAAGAATTATTAAAGGAATTCGTGGATGTCTTCGCATGGTCCTATGAAGATATACCCAGCATTGATCCTGAAATACCTCAACATGAGATCCCCACTCTCCCAGATTACAAGCCAGTTAAACAGAAGTTGAGAAAGCTCTGCACCGAATGGTCGCTCAAGGTCAAAGAAGAAGTGGTCAAATAGCTGAACGTGGTCTTTACTCGTGTGATCGAATATCGCACATGTCTAGCCAATATAGTGCATGTGCTGAAATCAGGAGGGAAAATTCAAATGTGTGTAGACTACCGAGATTTTAACAAAGCCTCTCCAAAGGATGATTATCCATTACCCAATATCGACATGATCGTGGAAAACACAGGTAGTCATGCTCTGAAGTCATTCATCGACGGGTTTGTCAGGTATAACTAAATCAAAATGCATCTAGATCACTAAGAAAAGACCCCGTTCATCACCCCATGGGGAACCTTTTGCTACATTGTTATGCCATTTGGTCTCAAGAATGTAGGGGCTACCTACCAGAGGGCTTCCGCGACCATCCTGCATGATTTGATTCACAAAGAGGTCGAGATTTACGTGGATGATATGATTATCAAATCCAAAACTAGAGAAGGTCATGTTCCCGCTCTCCGAAACTTATTCAGACGATTGCGAAAATACCAGATGAGACTCAATCCACAGAAATGTGTCTTCGGCATTACAAAGGGAAAACTCTTGGGATTCACGGTTAGTGAAGGGATAGAAGCAGGTCCTGCCAAGCTAAAAGCCATACTTGAGATGCCACCTCCCCGAACGGAGAAAGAAGTTTGTGGTGTCCTTGGAAAATTTCAATACATCAGTCGGTTCATCAGCCAGCTAACCTCCATTTGCGAACCTATTTTCAAACTCCTCCGAAAGGATTCAACCAAGATTTGGAATGATGCCTTCCAAGAAACTTTTGATTGAATCAAATAATATCTGACCCAACCTCTGGTACTCATGCCATCACAACCTAGTCTCCCCTTGCTTCTATACCTAACCATAACTCACACTGCAGATGGGGCTTTGCTAGCCCAATACCTTGAAGATTCCCTAAAAGAAAGAGCCATCTATTACGCCAGTCACAAATTGGCTGGATACGAAGTTAACTACACTACTTTGGAAAAAGCATGCATTGCGCTTGTTTGGGTCACCCAAAAGTTGCGAAACTATATGCTCGCCTTCCCCATCAAACTTATATCCCGAATGGACCCCATCAAGTACCTACTTGAGAAACCCGCCTTATCTAGCCGAATGGAACGGTGGTTGATGCTCCTAGCTGAGTTTGATATCATGTACATCTCGTAGAAAGCTATGAAAGGAAGAGCCATCTCTGACTACCCCACAGAAGAAGCTGATGACTAGATCTCTGAATTCCCAGATGAAAACATCCTCTGCGCTACTCGAGATGACCTTCGATGGAAAATGTTCTTCGATGGCGTTGACAACAAAAAGGTATATGGCATCGGGATACTTCTGATCACCCCAGATGACTCTCACACTCCCATCGCTATCAAATTGGATTTCCCTTGCACCAATAACATGACTGAATACGAGGCATGTACGATTGGTCTCAAAGTTGCTCTTATGAAAGGAATTTAATGCCTAGATGTCTACGGGGATTATGCCCTCATCATTGGTCAAGTGCTCAGAAAATGGAAAGTCAAGGACGAGAAACTCCAACCCTTCCATGCCCACTTAGAAGAACTAGCACCCAATTCCAAGATATCATCTTCCACTACCTACCTCAAGCAACGAATAACCTAGCCGATGCCCTTTCTACCTTAGACTCCATGGTCGACATACCCGAAGGAATAATAATGAACCCCTTCCTAGTCTAAAATCAAGACAAACCAACCCACTGCAACAACATTAATCTCATCACCAAAGAAGATCTTGAGCTAGCCAATTGTTGGTACTATAATATCTAGAACCTCCTCAAGCATGGTATTAATCCCGAGGATTCCAATAAAAAAGATCGGGCAACCCTCTGAAGACTGTCCGCCCAGTACATCATCTGTCACAAAGTACTGTTCAAGATAATCTTCGATAGAACCCATATACACTGCATTGCAGAGGCTAACATTGAAGAGGTAATGCAGAAAATCCACAACGGGGAATGTGGGCCCCACATGAACGGTCATATGCTTGCCAAGAAAATCATCTGACATGGATACTATTGGACCACCATGATCCAGGATTGCACCGCCAATGTCCGAAGATGCCTCAAATTCCAACAGTTCTCTAACCTTCAACACATGCCTCTGTGAGAATTGTACAATATGACTTCTCCGTGGCCATTCTCCACCTGGGGCATCGACATCATACAGAAAGTTACACCCAAGGTCTCCAACGAGCATGAGTTCATCCTAGTTACCATTTATTACTTCACCAAATGGGTCAAAGCTGAGTCATACGCAGTTCTGAATGCCAAGAAAGTGGCCAAATTCATCAAGAAAAACATCATCTGACGATATGGGTCCGGCACGAGCTAGTGTCAGATAACGGGTTGCATTTTGAGGCAAAAGTCGCAAAAATGGTCAACGAGTATGGGATCCAGAGACACAAATCTTCTCCCTACTGACCTCAGACCAACGATGCAGTCGAAGATGCCAACAAAAACCTCAAAGCCATCAAGAGTAAAATGATCGAAAGCAATCGAGATTGGTCCAAATGAATACCTTACGCCCTATGGGGCTACCAAACCACAATTTCAACCTTTACTAGGGCTACCCCTTACTCTCTAGTCTACATCATGGAAGCAGTCCTACCCGTGGAGCTAAAAATACCCTCGTTGCATGTCATGCTTGAAAGCAAGGTCAGCGAAGAAGACTGGTACCAAAGTCGTCTTAATAAGCTGACCCTCCTAGATGAAAGGAGATTAAAAGATCTATATCATATACAAGGGTACCATCGCCGAATGGCACATTCTTTTAATAAGAGATTCAAGGATCGCGGTGTCCGAGAAGGAGATTTAGCCCTCAAGGAAATTATAGAGCCCATTTAGGACCCTAGAGGGAAATTCAAGCCCAATTGGAGCGGCCCATACATCGTCAAAAAGATCTTATCCGATGCTGCTACCATGCTTACTGTCTTAGATGGAGAAGATATGGCTTGTACAGTCAACCTGGACCGTATCAACAAATTTTACCCCTAGTTCGAAATCTCGGCGCACTACGACTCTTCTCATCTCCCTTCTATTCTAAAAAAAATCTCTTCACTTCCCTCTACCCAGAACTACGTGGGCCTGATCCTCTGCAAAAAACCATTTCCAGAAAAATTAAAACCTTTTAGAAAAAACATATGTACGTAGGAAGCTCATACATCTTACATGAGCACGACCCTTTCTTTTTCATAAAAAACTATTCTTTTCTTATCTCTGAGAATGACAGTTCACTTTAACATATACTTTAACAAAAGGATTATGCATGCCTTAGCGATCGGTATAGATAATTCAAAATACAAAATTCATCAAAAGGCATAACTGGATAATCAAAAACTTGTTTATTTCACTAATAAGAGATTACAGTGCAATTACATAAGAAAAGGAACGGATAACTCCCTTCTCCTTACATTCCTAGAAAGCCAAATAAAATCCCCAAATTTATTCCCCATTACAAAACAAACTCTCCAAGAGTCCTACCCACATCTACCAGTGGAGCCCGCTCCATCATCATCTACATCATGGGGTCCCCAAGATTCCCCTGCCTGAATAGAATGTCGCAGATGCTCCATGGACCGATAAACTCGAACTAACCTAAAAAAAACCACAACACCTCCCTCCATGATATCAGATAAAGCAAGCCACATTTATCTAGTCTCCACTTTCAACATCTTGCTAACTACTCTTCTCCATAACCACTTCATATAATCCCCAAGGATGTGCCAAACTCTCCCAACAAACTAAGAGGGACGGGTATACGGACGTCGACTCTCCCATAAAGAGTCAAGCTGCATGCGCAGACGATCTGTCAGATCTTCTACCTGAAAGAAGTCTAGTGTCCGAGGTGGCACGATCTGCTCCCAGCCAAATTAGCGCAGAAGCTGCCAAGGGAAATAGAAAGAGGTATGTTTGAGACCAACCAGCCGAACGTACGGGTATTCCCCCAGTTCTAGAATAGGCAGCAACTGTCCCCACCAAGGCACTGACTAGTACAGATTTAGATCCCAATGCTCCACAAACCAGTTCTCCCAGTGGTCGATATCCAGACCAACACTAATGAAATGGCGCGAAAAGAAGTTGGGTACAGCGGACAAAGGATATTTCGAAGGATGCACCAGGCAAAATCTTTCAGACAACCACATGAACAACATCACGGGGCTACCCCTCAGAAAGTCAGAATGACCTTCTCGCCAGGAATCCAGGCCACTTAGAGTCTCCGCCAGTATCACCAGCATAGGATTGCGACGGTAGGACATCTATGAAGTAATAACTGCAAGTTGTGGGTCTACCAACAGTTCCCCAGTCACCAACAGTAATTTTGAAACCAAACTCAGAACGACAGCTCCGGCAGAACCAGCATCACCAACCTCCTACAAATGCACAGACCGCAGCACCATCGGAAGAGAAATCATTACCCCAGTAACCTAGGATCTACCCATCGACGACGAGACACGGAGAAGTCCAACCAACAGCTCCCGAAGAGATCGAGAAAACTCAGGCATAGCAACCGCCACAATAGGATTTACTCCCAACATGGCAGAAAACTTCTCATAAGTCGAACAGACTTCTTCCAAGCTAAAGCGGAATACATGGTCTTTGGGGTACCAAATTGTACCACCTCCATCAACATGTTCCATTCTATGGGCCGATTACGCGATAAAGAGACTCGATGCATGTTGTAAGCATCATAGTCGACATTATAGGAGCACATCGCCTCCAAAGTCTCAAGGTTGTTGGCAAAACACTACCAGGGAGAGCCATCTCGCAGAATAAGAAAGTTAAGATGTGAAGGTGTGATGAAAACACTCCACCCTTGCCCCTCTTTTATACTTAAAAACCCTCACAAAAGACATAACCCCTACAAAAATTGAAGGAAATCCTGCCCCACAAAGTACCAAAGGCTGAAGAGAGTACCAATCAAAGCCTTAATTGATTAGACTGGACTGACCTACCGATAGGCAGGACAAGCTGCTTGCCGATCGACAACGTCCTATTTTTAGAAACTTAGCTTTTTCCTCTTTTGTCAAAATCAGAAAACTCAATAAAAATAAATTGATATTCTCAAACAGGATTTCAAAAAATCCCCTTTACATCTTTATATAATTTCTCATTATGATTAAAACTTTCTTTCAAAAATATTTTACGGTCTCAGCAGCAAAGTAAAAAGCGCATGTGCATGCATTCATTCATTCATCATTAACATAAGATAATAAAAAAACTTCATTGCATTGCATAAATATTTCTCTGTGTTACATCAATCTTGCAGGAAATAAATAAAAGAAAAAACAACGGGACTCAGCGCAAACCCACATTATCTCTCTCGCTCGGTTACCCTTCCCCCTCTCTCTCCTACGAGCTTCCATCCCTATGACGCACTCTCTTTCCCCTGCGGCGAGATGACGCACCACTACTACCTAAACCAGACTCCTCCCCGAATGAGGCAGACAACACCAAGCAAGAAGGAATAGGAACCGTGTCCCGAATATGGGCAGTCGCCAAAGATATCCAGTCCCTGATATCCCTCAACCAAGTGGTGGACACCTGGACTTGATGCAAGAAAAGGCAAAATCAGTATCAAGTAGAAAAGTTTAAAAGAAACCAAAAAGAAGGAAAAGAGAAGAACAGGAAGATATACCAAATGACGAAGAACTTCCTCTATCAAGCTCAACTCCTCCTGGACCATCGCATGGGGATGATGAAACATACTCACCATCCCTCCATCAACCCGCGAATGTTGTATGAAGGGGTATGTAACCTCATAAAGGGGACCTCTGAAGTCACCGCCGTCGTATATGTCGACGGACTGCCACCGCTGTGGGAGGACCCCACTGGCTAACTAGAACCCGCAGGAGGGAAGGGCAGTGCATCATATATGTTGGGCTCCATTAGACAACTCGTCACAAAGTCCATATAATCATATGACATAGTCGTATCGGTGTACAACAGATAGGACTCGCCCTCGCATCCTCTGACAATAGGTTCTCCCACCTCATAGACATAGGGGGACTCGCAGGCGGCACCACCACCTCCTCCTCAGCAATCAGCCGAACCAGCCTCTCCTCGAGATACGAAGAGTGGCCAAACACATGCGCCAACAAATGCCTCATTTGCGCATTCACTCCAGTCAAACCCATGTCCTGAATATCCGTCCCCCAAGGGTAAAAGGTCACCTGAAAAATCCCCAGCAGGTATAAGTCAATACAGAATCAGAGCACACAAAGACCAGGACTGAAGAAGAAAAAAATCTTACCCTATCACTGGTTAGGCCATTCAAGACCTAACGCATCACCTCCAAAGAAAGAGACTTCCTCGACTTCCAATTGTCCTTTCGCCACCGATACAACTGGCAAAAGTCCTCAATAGTCTCATCCTTCAGAGAAATCAGCTGGGTATTACACCCAATCACCTCATAGAACCACGTCAGCCAAAGAAAAGAACCAACAATAAAAAAAGAGACGTACAAGGAAAATGCGAATGCATGAAGGGAAAATATGCAAACTACATAATACCTTAAGAAGATACGTGGCTCCAGTAAAAGTCTGCCGAAAGCACCGGCTAAATGCATCCAGAGAAAAATAAAGGGTCGCCACACTCAGGCTCCCCCAATCATAGAGAGGGATGTTAAAAAGCATCCTCAAGTATGGTAAAAACCATAAGTGGACAACGTCGCTGCTCGACGCCACCAAAAATCTCCCAGCACCAGCAAAATGAACAATCGGGCCATCTGTCTCACCTGCAGCCCATCCTCCACATCAATCATCATGCTCACTAAAGAATCCCTCAGCAAGGACATCCAGATAGAATCCCTAGATACTAACCTCCCCACATCACCAAGCGCCGCCCACACCACCTCTGGCCTCACCTGCAAAGAGCGATCCACCTCTATTTGCTCTCCATCACAATCCAGTCCCAGTAGATGTTGCACAACTATGGGAGTTACAGTCATCTCCCCAAAGGAAAAATAAAAGGTGTGTGTAGTGTCCCACAACCTCTCCCCCAGAGCGCATAAGACCGCCGTCGAATGAGGCATCTCATCTAGAACAGACGCCAACCTCCCAAAGCCTGCTGATGATACTACCCAACGCACCACATGTGGAAGGTGCTCCCAGACATCCTTAAGCCCCGTCATCCCGTGGGAACACATAGTCGACAAAGAAACATCAGACTGTCAAAGAAAGACCTTGTCAAATCCAAGAAAAAAAGGGGAATCACCAAAAGAGAATGCCAAAAGTCATTTTTGTTCTTATATAACCACCAGGGTTCACCACCCTCGAAGAGCGATGATGCGACGGCTCTCGCAACGAAGTTCGCTTCTCCTCAACTGGCTCAAATGCATCAAAAGAGTTCTCACTCCCCAAAGCAAGAGGTTCCCTGGCTCTCCACTCCACATTCTCACAGTCGTCAACATCCAACCACTCCTTGTGTACCACAGTGCTCACAAAAGCGGCCAATTTTTAGATTGCAAAATGCTAGAACGATTCGCAGAAGAAAATTGTAGAGAGAGAGAAGGCAAGAAGGTGTGAAAAATGAGGGGAACCCGCCCCATTTTTATAGGATGCCAGGGGTCATGTAGATCGGCACTGCACCCCTACATATCGATCGACACTGACCTTTTACCTTCTTGAGACAGTCCATGCCGCTGCCGAATGGCACCCTCCACACCATGCCGACCGGCACCCCTCTTAAATTTTTGTATAAAAATTCTCAAAAAATACCAGAAACCCCTGAAAAATCCTCAGAAAATTCCTAAAAATCCTAGGGAGGATTTAGAACATTTTCACTAAGAAAATTTCACACTCCCTCAGGCAGAACAACTACTTCCCGAGAGGAACTCTCAAAATCCAAGTAAACTTCCCCTCGACAACGTCCATTGAGGACCCCTGAAGTGTCCCCGAGCAATGCGTCCAAACCTTGGACCACCTAATCACTTCCCCAGTGGAATTTATAGTATCAGATTTGCTATTACCCCGCAGAGTCTCCAAAAGATACAAGGATTTCCCCAGCAATCGTCTCCCCATATCAAATCAAAATTATGAGGTAATTTCCCTGACAGAGTTCCCCGAGGTCATCTCAATTTAATACCTCAGAATTGGCTTCAACCCGCAGAATTGGTCATCTCAATTTAAACCCTCAGAATTGGCTTCAACCTACATAATTGGTCATCTCAACTTAATCCCTCAGAATTGACTTCGACCCACATAATTGGTCATCTCAACTTAAGCCCTCAGAATTGGCTTCGACCCGTAGAATTGGTCATCTCAACGTAACCCCTCAGAATTGGCTTCGACACTCAAAATTGGTCATCTCTACCTAAGCCCTCAGAATTTGCTTCAACCCCCATAATGGGTCATCTCATCTCAAGCCCTCAGAATTGGCTTCGACCCTCAGAATTGGTCATCTCAATATAAGCCCTGAGAATTGGTTCTAACCCGCAGAATTGGTCATCTCAATTTAAGCCCTGAGAATTGGCTTCGACTCGCAGAATTGTTCATCTCAATTTAAGCCCTCAGAATTGGCTTCGACCCACAAAATTGGTCATCTCAACTTAAGCCCTCGGAATTGGCTTCGACCCGCAGAATTGATCATCTCAACTCAAGCCCTCAGAATTGTCTTTGACTCGCAGAATTGGTCATTTAATTTAAGCCCTCAGAATTGGCTTTGAACATCTAAATTAAACCCTCATAATTGGCTTCAACCTGCATAATTGGTCATCTCAACCTAAGCCCTCAGAATTGGCTTCGACCTGCAAAATTAGTCATCTCAACCTAAGCCCTCGGAGCTGGCTTCAACCTGCATAATTGGTCATCTCAACTTAAGCCCTCATAATTGGCTTCGACCCACAGAATTAGTCATCTCAATTTTAGCCCTCAGAATTTGCTTCGACCCGTAGAATTGGTCATCTCAACTCAAGCCCTCAGAATTTGCTTTGTCTCAAAGAATTGGTCATTTTAATTTAAGCCCTCAGAATTGGCTTCGAATCGCAGAATTGGTCATCTCAATTTAAGCCCTCAGAATTGGCTTCGAATCACAGAATTGGTCATCTTAATTAAACCCTTATAATTGGCCTCGACTCGTAGAATTGGTTATCTCAACCTAAGCCCTCAAAATTAGCTTCGACCCGCAGAATTGGTCATCTCAACCTAAGCCCTCAGAACTGGCTTCAACCCGCATAATTGGTCATCTCAACAACCCTCAGAATTGGCTTCGACTCACATAATCGATCACCCTCATCTTCAAGCCCTCAAAATTGGATTCGACTCACAAAATTGGTCATCTTAACTTAAGCCCTCAGAATCGTCTTTGCCCGTAGAGTTGGTCATCTCAACCTAAGCCCTCAAAATTGGTTTTGACTCGCAGAATTGGTCACCCTCATCTTCAAGCCCTTATAATTGGCTTCAACCCACAGAATCGATCAACCTCATCTTCAATCCCTTAGAATCGGCCTTAACCCTCCGAATTGGTCATCCTCATCCTTAGATCCTTAGAATCAGCCTTGACCCTCTGAATTGGTCATACTCTTTAAAAGGCATCATGCGGTGTCTATTCGACGGCTATCGTTTATTCCATACTCACCCATCGAGGGGCTCTGTAGACACCCCATTCTTGTACCCCATAAACTCTCCTTAGGTCCCTAGCACCTCCTCTCATCTCTACAAACCTAAGTCATACCCCGGGTACTGACCTAGAGACCATCGGGCACTCCTGGGCTACATTTCACCAAAAGTAAAACTCTTTATCTCAATTGAGACTGAATGAATCTTCAAAGGGCACTGAAACCCCTTTCTAACGGTCCGTCCCGTGCGCGATTCTCACTTACGGTGCGGACAAATGACCCCTTTTTCTTTGAAACTTGAAAAAGAGGTCATCGGATGCTCCCAGACTCCGTTTGACCAAAGTCAACTTTTCAACTCGATCGATATTGAATGAATCTTCAAAGGGAACTAAAACCCCTTTCCAACGGTCCGCTCTGGGCCCAATTCTAACTTAGTGTGCGGGACGAACGATTCATTTAACTCTAAAAGGTCACCGAATGCTTCCAGGCCCTGGTTCACCAAAGTCAACTTCCTAAACCGAGTCAAACTCTTTGGAATGTCAATTAGATCTCCTAAAATTTCTAACGGTCCACCCTGTGTGCAATTCTGACTTACCATCTGGACGAACGATCCGTTTGCGTCCGATAATTCCCCATCCAAAGGACCGATGAACGCTTCCGAGCCACATTTGATCCAAAGTCAACTCCTGGACCCAAGAGAAATCCAAAATACTTTCAAAGGTCTCTGAAGTAACTTTCCAATGATTCACCCCGTGTACGATTCGGGTCAACGGTTTGTGCTCTACAACTAATTTTTTGAAGAAACCTAAAAGAGACTACCAAATGGCGGGTTCCAAACCCTGCCTATCGGCAGTGTGCCTAAAAATAGCTGCCGATTGGAAGGTCTAGGACTATGTCGATTGACAATGCTCTGGGCCTATAAAAAGGAGGGCCTGACCTCATTGTAAAGGGACACAAGATCTGAAATCCGTCACTCTCAACAAGCTCATAAAACCCCTCTCAAAGTCAGTGTGATTTCCACATCCAAATCCCTTTCCAACCTTCACCTTTCATCATCTCTTTCATCAAAATTGGTGAATTATCTACCTTATATCATCACCCAAGTGTAAGGGCTGCTCTCCAACATCCACGATCAAGCTCAAGATCTTCAAGAAGGTCCAACTTTCTAAACTCTCTCTTTAAATTCTCCTAAATTCGCATTAATTTGTTTCACTGGTTAGCACTTCCATTATCTCATCTCATATATCCTAATATACTTTTTATCTAGTATTATTGCACATCTCTTATTTTCATATAAATAAAACCCCAAAAAAATAAGAAAAGGAGGGTTTGCTCATAAATTCCAAACGAGAATTCTCACAACTAAAACATTCTTTTACACACACACACATATAATAGAAGTCCCCGGTTGTATTTATGGGATGAATCCCACTCCTCATTTTTGCATACAAACTACGTGGACTTTGGTGCCTCTATAGTCTACGTAGGCTTCTCGGGGTAAAACCCAAGACTCGAGTCATATTCCTACTTTTCTCCCACTTTCTATTTTTTCAGTTTTTTTTAACTTAATTCTTTTAGAATCTATATATATATATATATATATATATATATATATATATATATATATATATATACTTGTTCTTAGTTGTATATTATTCCATATGTGTTATCGTTCCATTATAATGATCAATGGAAGGATAATCGCATAAATCCTATTTTCTAATATTATTTTTAAGGAGCAATCCTATGGATGACTCGCTTTATCTCTTTCATGATACAAGTCGATGATTCTTATCTCCACTACATATACACATGCACAAATATCATGGGGAAATAGAGGAAAATATCAATAACCCATGAGAGACCGTTTAGGGCGGAATGGGTGCCTAACACCTTCCCATTTCGTAACTTAGCCTCCGGACCCTTTTCGAATCATTTTGGTTTCGTATGTATCAGTATGTCTTTGGATGCTGTTCCCTTGGGATGGCACCCTTTTCTTTTTTCTGTTTTGAGTAAAATCGACTGGCGACTCCATCTCTCTATATTTTTCACCTCATCACCGACGCCGGTCGAAGTGCTCCCGAGAGGGATGCGCGGGACCAAGATCCTCTCGAGATGAAGACACCCCTCCCGTCGCGAGGATCGGGGTGGCCACAACTGGTTTATGCATTTAAATTAGATTCTCACACTTTTGAGTCATGACACACACTAAATTGAACCTTTAATCTACATGGATATCTAGATTTGAAAAAACCTATTTTCTCGTGTAAAAACCCACCCAAACAAATTTCATTATACCCACTATGATATGAATCAAAAACTACAATTTAAATTGAAAACAAGCTAACCATTTGCATGTACTAGTTCATAGGGTCTGATTTGCTTTGGGGTCGATGATGATTTTACGAAGAATGCACTTAATCTCCTTTGATTTGGCTCCCCAAAATCTCCCTACGTTCTCCCTCTTTTCTTCTTCGCAGAACTAGGGTTTTTGTTTTGAGTTCTGACTTCCACAAACTCTCTAACTTAGCTTTTATTATGCTAATCCCGAAATTTAGCTTATGGGCCAAATAAAAATCTCCCAAACACCCCATTGTGAGCCTGATTATGCCTAAAATTTCCCCGAGACCCATTTACCAACCCCGATACTCTTTTTCGACTATCTTGATGTATCTGGAATCAATCGTGTACTCAGAATTATCATTTTAATTATTTTACTAAAAGTCCCTATCTCGACCTCAATACAGTCTATCCCCGACTCTCGGTTGACATAAAATAACACCACATCATTTTCACTCGTTATGACGTAAATGAATTATTACCATTCACTTAATAATTATTTTCCAAAAATATTAGCCACTAACTCTCCTGATTAATATTTAAATAAACTCATAATAATTAATTCAATTAAATTATGACACACAAGTAATTTAAATTATATGAATTAATTAAATATATAATGCTTCAAATACGGGGTGTTACATTAGCATTTTCTCTACTTATGCTATTTTATTTGTTTTATTCATGCCTAGAATGTTATTGTGTCACAGGGTCCAAATAATTATCGGTTCTTGGTTCTAAGGTCTAGGGCATTTCAGTTGGTATCAGTGCATTCGAGGTTCTAGTGTCCAAGGGTCTTGAGTGTGTCCATCAATTATCTGCATTGTGTTCATTGACTACTTAAGAGTTATATAATTTAGGATTTTTACTCTTAATTACAATAACTTCTTAGTAAGTCTCGTGCCACTGATTTTGACAAATGACCCAATTTGCCCAAAGTGTATTGGGAGGGTTCCTTCTTTAGATTTCATTCATGAGACATGTAAGAGCAAGTTTTATATTTGTTCCTTAATTATTTTAGTTTGGCATATTATGTTACATCTTCATCATCATGTACATTCTTGAGAGATTCAACTCAAGTCAAGCTAGTGATTGAGAAATGATTGAAGATAGAATGAGTTGAGATCGTTGCTAAAAATCATAGACGAGGTATATGGTTTTGATCATGTAAAGCATTTTATTTAGGGGTTGATTTTATAAAATAATATTAGCTAGTTTTTATAATGGGTTTTCAAAGAAAAATATTTTTTTAAGTCGTTCGAATAACTTTATGTATTTTTTTGAACGAGATAAGACAGTTCGTTTAAACAAAATTTAAACGAAGATCAAATAATTTTTTTTCTATTTACAGAATTAATATCATCCGAAGCTCATTCGAATCTAGTTCGAATGAGATTTGTTGTTTGATTAAACAAGATTTTCCTTAGTTCGAACGAGGTCCTATTTTTTTTTACTTCAAATGAGATTCCTCAAAACTTATGATGCCTCAAAACTTGTATTTTCTATAAAAATGGGTCGTCGAATCAAACGTTCTCAGAACTTTTGGCAATAATTATTTTTTCATACATATCTAAAAGGTCTCCAAATCGTGGTTTGTTTAAAAATCTTTTGCCTTTCAAATCCAATCCATTGGAAGATTTGTTGAGCATTTATCAAACCCTAGAAGAACACCATATATGTTCATACCCTTGTAGAGTTGATTCTCTACTAATGAAGATAATAATAGTAATTCCTAAGGCTGATCGGTGGATACCAAAGCAAGTGGAGCTTGCTAAGGGGATATGCCGAATCTGCATCATTTAATGTTGACAACAAGGAGTAAAGACATTGACGCATCACTTAGTGGATCTCTAGGTATTGTAAGGCTATAATTGTCATTCTATAATCCCATTTCTAAATAATGCGGAAATACAATTTTTTTCGAAAAGATATTTTCCCTCATTTTTTATCTTCTGTTTGTTAGTCTATGGTTTGTTTTCATTTAGTTTCAATATCTTTTATGTTTAGGTTCACGTAATTTAATAAGATAAAATTTGGATTAAATTAAATTTAGTTTTTGGTGTGTTTGTGTAACCTACTCTACGAATTATATATATAACAAAACCACTTGATTTATCGAATTGGTATAATAGCTTGTTTCAACAAGTTATTTAGATGAAGCATAGTGGGTAAATGGATAACTCGTACAATAGGCCACTTATGTTTTATGGGTCTAACTACTCCTACTAGAAATATTGAATGAGATCGTTATGAAGTCAATTGACAAGAGTCTTTAGATTTCTAATGACATGGGGTGGACTTCCCCCAGTGGGAATAATGAAAATGTCATTAATCTCAATCCAGTCACTTCTTGGATTGAGGATGATTTCAGATGGAGTAACTTTAACTTTCGGGGCTTAAGTGTGATTTTTAGTGCTATCACACTCGATAAATTTCGTAGTACCATGATGTGTACCATGTCTAAGGAATCATGGGGTATCCTCTAACTCACTCATAAAGGTACCAATGCTAAAAGCTTCTAAGCTATAAAATCTCACCACACAATTTGAGACCATTATCATGCTTGAATCTAAAATGTTCAACGAATTTTATGCATACCTATATGATATTGTAAACTACAGTTTTAATTTGGGGGAGAAATTTCCCGAAAGGAAGGTAATTAAGAAAATGTTAACATCACTTTCGTCCCGTTTTCATGAAAATTTGTAGTCCTTAATTCTCAAGGAATTTTAAATACTCTTAGGTTAGAAGAACTCATAGGTGATCTTCAAACTTATGAAATGGATATGTTTCCCCAAAAGAAGAAATAAAAAGGGATCGATTTAAAAGCTCAATCAAAGAAAAAAGAGGAGGTTTCTGACTCCGATTTTGAATTCGGTCTAGGTTATCTTGCCTTAATTGCTAAAATATTCAAATAGTCTTTTAAATTAAAAAATTAAAATTCTTCCAAATTTGAAAATAAAAGTTTTGAGAAAAATAAAAATTTCTAATCGGGCAATAATGTTTTTGAGTATGATTAAAGAAAAGCTAAAGGATAGTAACCTAAGAAAGACGATTCAGAGAGATTCTATGAGTGTGAGGTATGGGTTAGAAAGTCTATGAGTGTGGAACATGGCTTAAGAGACAGGGTAAAGGAAAATATGCTTTTAACTCCACTCTAAGTGATATTAATGTTCAGTTGGTGGATTTCAAGTATGAATCACCCCATGGACATAACTCCACCGCGTTCATGACTAGTCATGCTATCCCTTTAAGTACGTTTCATTCTGATGAGGATGTTTCTAAACAAGGTACCCTTGATAATGAGTCAAACCATTCAAGGGAGAGCGAAGGTGATGAGGTTTTGAGTGAGGGAGAACATAACCTCCAACACGCCTACACCAAGCTTTACACTAAGTCTTTAAAAAAAGTAAAATATAAATTTGGCTTTTAGGGTTTCATATATAGAAAAGGAGTTAAAGGTTTTGAGAGAGAGTGAGACCTCAAATAGGATTTCTTAGTGAGCAAATAGTTTTGATGGGGAGAGAAAATAGTTAATTGACCAAAAAAATGGTTAGTCTTACGGGAAATCTTCACGTATTATTGGATACTCATGAGGAACTTAAAGCCTATGTGGAGAAAGATCTCCGACATGCTTGGGAGGTCAAAATTATGTTAAATGATAGATCTAAAAATACCGGAAAGATGTTCCTAGATCCCACGTTAGGTTTTAGAGAGATGCACGGGATAGTTTATGATGGTACACCCACTTCCCATAATAAACCCAAACCAGATCCTAAGTTTTTGATGAATCTATGTATGCCTTGACTTAACCCCCAAGGAGAACCCGTCCTGCACATTTAAACCAAGGTAGACCTACAGAAGTCTATGTTTGTACCCTTTGCAAATGAAGAGGCCACATTAGGGAATTTTTCTATAAGTAAGGAAGAGTATCTCACACACATGCTACCACACACCACTATAATGACATAACTAGTCTTCGAGAGCAAGTTGATTTTGTAGTCACGACTTTAAAAACCTTAATGGAATAATTTCAAAGGAATTCTACCCCTTTCAAGAACACTTTCAATGCAATGACTAGTGCCAACAATGATAAGGGTAACCCAAAGGTTACCTCATCTTGGCTCCTAAGAATGACAAAAAAAACCTCGTTGCTCACTTTTCTCTCAAGGTTCAAGATACTTCTCAATGGTATTTTGATAGTGGGTGTTTTAGGTATATGACCGATGACAAGTCATAGTTTACCAAACTTGTTAATCACAAGGAAGAAAAAGTCACCTTTGGAGATGGGAGTAGGTCAAATATATTTGTATGTGGTTGTGTATAGATACCCGATTTTCCTAAGTTAGATAATGTGTTTTAAGTTAAAGGGTTGAAAGAAAACTTGAAAAGCATAAGTTAACTTGGCGATGCTAACTTTGCGATAAAGTTTGACAGGCCACGGTGTAACGTTTAATATCAATCCGGTGAATTTTTAATATGAGGTATAAGGACTAACGACAATTGCTACGTTATTATTACCAAGTCGTCTTTAGTGTGAAATAATTTTAAGGTATCCACCATGGACCTTTGGCGTCAATAATAAGATCACATCGATTTTAGAGATCTTGATAGATTAGACAAGAAAGACCTAGTTTGTGGCTTACCATCGCTTGGGTGACCAACTCCCTCGGTTTGTGGTCCTTAACAATAAGGAAAACAAATCAATAGTCCCTATAGGAAGTTAAATACCATTACCACCTCCCGTGTTTTGGAGTTAATACACATAGATCTTATGGGTCCCACTCATACGGAGAATATTGGTGGTAATAAGTATATCCTAGTCATGGTTGATGACATTTCGAGATATAAAATCTTTGGATTTCTCAAGGAAAATTTTGATGCTCTTGAGTTCCTAAGTACCAAGTGTCGTGTTCTACAGAGTCAACATGATGTCACTATAAATCAATTTTTTAGTGACAATGGCATTGAATTTAAATATTACAAAGTGGATAGCTTTTTTTATGATGTCGACATCAAACGTGAGTTTTTAACCTTTAGTAATCCTTAGCAAAATGGGATTATTGAGAGGATGAATCAAATAATTAAAGAGATGCCTAGATCCATGCTTCTTAATATACACGTTCCTAGATAATTCTTAGATGAGGCTGTAAATACAACATGCCACCTGGTGAATAGGGTATATATTCATCAACATACACTTCACACTCCATATGAGTCACAAATTGAGAAGAAACCCAACTTATCATATTTTTGTATTTTTAGGAGTCCTTACTATATCTTTATAGGTATAGATCACTATGAAAAGTTTGACTTCAGAAGTGATGAGGGAATATTTTTAGGGTACATATTGTTTAGTAGAGCCAATAGATGTTTAATCATAAAAGCTATAAGGTTATGGAATCGGTGAACGTCAGAGTTAGAAATGATGAAATGGCTAAGTTAATTGATCCTGGACTTGCATGTGAGAATAATGCACCCCTAGTTATGATCTCACTATTCCCCACACCATCATAGTGGACCTGCTCTTGACATAAAGGATACACCTTTTTGGGTTCAAAAGAGTCATGACCCTTCCGAGATACTTAGTTATCCCACACTAGGTTTCAAAACTTGCATTCAACTAGAGAATGTGGTTAGATACTTTTGATACACTTCCATATTAAAGCCCAAGAATGTGAACGAATCTCTCAAGGATGAGCATTGGATATGTGTTACGCAAGATGAGTTGCTTTAATTTTAGATAAATGATATCTGGGAATTAGTTTCCCAACCTAGCGAGACTAATGTAATTGGTACCAAATAGGTGTGCAAGAATAGGAGGGATGAAAATGGTACCATTATTTGCAATAAAGATAGGTTGGTAGTTCAAGGTTACACACAGATTGAAGGTGTCAATTTTGATTAGGCATTTCTAGTTTTGAGTCCGTCCCCTTAATACATGCCATAGCATGTCATCTATCGTTTAAATTATACCAATTAGATGTAAATAGTGCCTTCCTTAATGGCATTCTTCAGGAGGAGATTTACATGAAATAACCAAAGGGGTTTGAAGACCCATAACATACGATACACATCTTTTATTTAAAGAATGATTTTTGTGGTTTAAAGCAAGGACCCCATGCTTGGTATGAAAGACTAAGTTCTTATCTATTAGCCCGTGGCTTCAATATGGGGGGATGTGATATAACGTTATTTATTTTGAGAGAGGGTGGTTCTATCTTGGTTACCTAAGTCCATGGGGATGACATAGTCTTTTGATCCACGTGTTTCCAACATGCTCATGCTTTTGAAGGGGAGATGAAGAGTGAGTTTGAGATGAGCATCGTTGGTGAACTCATGTTTTTCCTAGGTCTCCATGTGCCTTAACTTGAGAATGCTGTAAGACGTTCTTAAATAAAATCCATATAGAAAAAAACGTGTTTTTCCTAGGTCTTAAATATATGCTGTAAGACGTTTTTTCTAAAGTGAAATAAAATCCATATAACACCATGTTTTTCCTAGGCATCCATATATGCTGTAAGACGTTCGAATGATAATACAATCCCATCCATTCATGTTCCTTACTCATGGTGTTATAATACTTGGCTTCATTTCTTTAGTGTGTTTAAAAAAGTGTGTTTTTCATTTCGTTGTTCTTTGATGATTAAATCATTCATGCTAGACTCTTTATATCGCCTTTATTGCACACATGCACGAATCGTTTGAATATTTCACTTTCATTTTATATGTTGAATAAGGTTTTCTCATCTCAGTCATGCTTAATGACCAACCAAATGTAATAGAAACTTATTGTGCTTGTAAGAACCATTGCTTGTATTTATTTTCCCCTAAAATTTGATTTTTGTTTAAGAAATTTAAAGGGGCTGAAAAGAAGCAATCTTCTTTGCGTTAAAAGGTACCATTGACAAGAACCTAAAAGGTGATTTCGGAACAAAAATGCCAAGACCAAATTTTTATTTCATTAATGCTTAACTAACATGAGCAATATGATTCCTTTGAAAATTTTGAGAGTTAGTACTTAAAATATGATATATTGAGGGGGTAGTATATTGTAGATTAATGATTTTGCACAATAAACTTTCTTCATAAACTTTAAATAGTTTGGCATTATTAATCTGAGAATCATTAAAACTTATGGAATTTTGCATAAGTCGAGTCAATTTCAGTCCATTAAATAATTTTACACCTAAGGTTTAATTGACTTATTTGTTTATGACTATGTTTTACTTCATGCACCTTTGCTTCGTATGCTTATATTGATACTTCGGTTCTTTAAGTTCAAAAATTTTCATTCCATTTTCATGATTTGAATATTTGCGTGCTACTACATGGTGTGAATGTTTGTATTTGTACTTATATGTATATTTATATACTCAAAAGTTTGAAACATTTTCAAAAATAGTTTGTTGCTTCTTTGAAGTTTGATCGCATATGCTTAATTATTTATTCCTTGTGATGATGTTTCCTATTTGGATTCTCGTGATGCTAACATATTAGGATTAGTTTCTAATCCTTTGTCTATTGCAGACAAAAAGGAGGGGAACATATTAAGGGGGAGTTTTTATATTTTCTTTAAACTTCATGCCTCAAGGTATTTATTTTGCTTCTTTTGTGTATGTCTTTTCCACGTTCATGATTTTATGGACTACATAATTAAGATTTTCTGTTGAAGACAATGTCACAATTGTCTTTTTCTTTTCGGGTTTAGGGGGGCATTAGTTGTCCTTGTCTTAGGGGTTATTTATTTTCGATTTGTATTTTGTACCGGAATAGATAAAGCGGGATATTTTTAGTTGAAAGTTTTATAATAACTTATCATCTATTTTAGTTTGGCATATTTTATTACGTCATCATAATCATGAACAATCTTAAAAGCTTCAAGTGAAGCCAAGTTAGTGATCAAACAATAATCAAAGATCGAATAAGTTGAGATCATTGCTAAAATCGTTGATAAGGTACATGATTTTTCCTATGTGTATAATACTTTATTCAGGGGTTTCTTTTATAAAATATTCGAGGTAGTTTTTAAAATGATTTTTTGAAAGAAAAATATTTTTTTATTTTTTAAGTTGTCCGAATGAGTTTATGCTTTCATTCGAATGCGATTACGCAGTTTATTCAAACAAACATCAAACGGTATCTTTTTATGTACATAATTAATATCGTTCGAATCTGGTTTGAACAAGATTGGATGTTCGTTCGACTGAGGTTCAATTTTCATTCGAACGAGGTCCTATTTTTATTCGAACAACATTTGTTAAAAAATTTAACGCCTCAAAATTTGTGTTTTTTTATAAAAAGGATTCTTAGGATAAGCTTTTCTCATAACTTTTGGAAAAATTTGTTTTCCCGTACTTATCCAAATGGTCTTCAGACCTTGGTTTATATAAAACTCTTTTGTTTTCCAAATCCATTCCCTTGGATTATTTTTTGGGCATTTATCAATCTCGAGAAGAACACCATATATATATTTATACCCTTGTAGATTTGATTCTCCACTACTGAAGATAGGAATACTTATTCTTTAGGCTAATCGGTGGATACCGAGGCAAGTTAAGATTCTTATGGGGCAATGTTGGATCCGCATCATTTCTATTGACAACACAGAGTGGAGACATCATTGCATCACCTAGTGGAGCTCTATGTGATTTATGTCTATTATTCAAGTTTTATAATACATGGATGTAAACACTGTTGAAATATAGGTTTTCCTCAAAAAGGATTTTACCTCATCTCCTATCTTCTATTTATTAGGTTATGGGTTGTTTTCATTTAGTTTCAATACCTTGTATGTTTAGGTTCACCTAATTCAACTAGATAAAATTTGGACTAAATTGAATTTAGTTTTTGAAATGTGTCTGTGTGTGATCTACTCTACAAATTTTAGATAAAACCGAACCAATACATTTTTTTACATGATGTTCAATTTAACCAAGAGTTATGACCTATTAGCCATGAAATTTTTAGATGGTAGTTAATTAATGGTTTGACGGGAAGTGTTTTCCATTTTATATTTGTAATAGCTTAAGGAATAAGCTTTCAAAAGCTCATCAAGGCAACCACACAAAGGCCCAACTTGAGGGGGAGTTCAATGGTCTTTCTCTTTTTGCACTAAAAGAGATTAATACATAAGAATCAAAGATAGACCTTTTATTCATGGGACTTACATGGAGGATTATACAAGTATTATTGGGTAACCCTTGCTTCCTCACTTCCTTTTTGGTGATGTAAGTTCCCCCCTAGGATTCTAGTATTATCATAACAATGAGATGTATAAAGTTCTTAAGAAAGAGAAGGTTAGGTCCGAACAATGGACAAATATTAGAGACAATGGAGAGTCATCTCAATTTTGGGGACTCCCTAACCAATATAAGTGATACCCTAAGATTTTACATGAAGTGGATGATTAAAAACATCAGGGATAAAGGAACCATGGCTAGCAGGGTTAAGAGCACCAAAGTTAATTGGGCCATAACTAATGAAGGCAGGACCAACAAGGCCAAAATCAATATGACTGACCATAACGACTTGGTCAGTAAGGCCAGCATTTTAATGACTCCTTTAGAGGAAATTGTTACAAGTGGTGAGAGGGACCATTTATTTATATAATGCCTTTGGGGCAATCAAGACTTATAGATATGACACTGGGAAATGGTTACGTTTATGTTTATGGATCATATTCATGAGTTTTATTTAACATCGATGGGTAATCATTATTTTGTTAGTATTACTTTTTCCATGATATTTGGAATTATATATTCTTTCCATTGAGTTTTATTTACACATGGATACCCTAGTGGGCAAGGGTGTTAATTTATGTCATGTTGTAGAGACATGGTAAATTGAGATCGAACGATTTAATTTTTTAGCTGATTTACTATTTTTAGATGTGAGGTCTTATGATTTTACATTGGGAATGGATTGATTAGCTCAGTATCACGCACAAATCGACTACAGTGGGAATACTATTATGTTTGTCATTCTTGGGAAAGAGATATTTCTTATAATTACACCTAGTCTCGAGAAGGGTCTAACACATATTTGTATCATATATATGAGAGAACATAGGAGGTCAAGATTTATTTAGAGACAATACGGATAGTACATGATTCTCCAAGTTGTATTTGAGGAGGTACTTAGGTTACCTCCTACATATGAGATTATTTTTGTCTTGGATGGCACCAACACTAGGCCCATAGTGAGGGAAACTTATATAACGGCTCCATTGGAGATGAAAGAGTAGTTGTATAAGGAACAATGATTTTTGAGCCATGGTATAATTCTGTGGAGTACGTCACCATGGGGAAATTCTAATCCTCTTTATTAAAATATGGACAGTTCACTGTGTCTATATGAGGACCGTCGAGAGCTGAAAAAGGTCACAATACATAACGAGTATCCATTATCGTGTATCGATGACATATTTGATCATTGAGGGTAGAGACTTTATTTCTTACGATTGACTTACGCTCGGGTCATCACTAGTTACAGATTTAGGAGGAGGATATCTCGAAGATATTTTTTCCTAAAACGATATAGATCATACTTGTTTTGAGTCATGTTATTTGGATTGAATAATGATCTAGTCACATTCATGGATAAATTTATTATTACGATCGTAATTGGACCTGTTTCATCACTGTGTTTACCAACGATCAATTGTCTACTCACGGTTTAATTATGAACATGCACATAGTCTGAAGACATTTTGCAAACACTTGGATTCTATTTACGGGTGGTGTAGTTTTTAGGGCGCGTTGCATCAGAGTCTGGGATTTCTCTGGACCCTAGCAAGGTGTCGACAGTGATGGAGTGGGGCATTCCATGACACCTACTAAATTCAGGATCTTCTTAGGTTTTGCAAGGTACTATAAGAGGTTCATGTGACACCCCGCCTAATAAAATATCGGGTGATCAGTCATATACCAAATTAAAATAGGAATCCCAGTTGGTTCATTCTTAGCATCACTGTCGAAAAACTTTTTAAAAACTTACTAACCACCTAGTATTCCAAAGCTAGTGCCAAATTTTAACTTTTTATGTAAACAAAACAATAACATGCGAAAATACATATATACCATTCACAACAACTAAACCAAATCAACTGAATAAATAATTAAGCTACGTGCCGAATAAACCATCGGCTACCAAAGTAAATAGTCCAATAACAATCATCTAACATCTGAATAAATAAAACTGAAAACTGTACTGAGGCGACAAGCCCTAAGTAAAACTAAAACTGATAAATGATTCCTACTCTTGGAAATAATGAATGATGTGTCTAATCCAAACTCCTGCTAGCATCCACATGTGTCGTAGCTCCGTGTCCCTGAAATAGAATGTCAATCCTGATGTCCCTGTGGTTGGACACCTAAAAGGTTTTGAAAATAGTTTTATATCAAGGGTTAAGACCCAAAATATTTTGAAAATATTTAGCAAGTGAATTAACTTCAGTAATTTAAAATGAATTAATGCGCTTCATATTTAAGTTAGTGTCGCACTCTCTTGAGGACATACTCACCCCACCACTAATGTGCACACCTAAGGATTTCTTTAACCCCACCTAGTTGTACTACCCCTTCCAACTAGTCTTTGTAATCATCCATTTCCTTTCTACTCTAAACCGAGTATTATTATCCATGGATTATAAGTTATCACTCCAATTAACCAAATTAATTCCTTTTAAATAATATCATATAACTGTGGCACAAGTTATATAAAGTAAATTCTTCACACACTGTATTATTACCCCGCATATAATAGTTAATACCATTATATATGTACCTTTACTACAACATCCACACATATCATATGTATATCCATCCCTCCAAGTATACCCTCGCCAGATGATTCCCTCTAAAGTGTTATCTCACTAGGTGTGCTCACATAACCTAGTTACCCAAGTCGGAATCGCTCACCAACCTGTCCCAAAATATAAATGTAGTGGAGGCGGTCATATTCCTTCCCTGAAAGTGAGATAAACCCATTACCCATATACCAGACGCTATGACCTAGGTATATACTCACCCTACTCCTCAAGTTAGGGGATTCACCCACTTCGCGCAACCTCCCTTGATAGCACTAGAGTATATAAATTAAATAAATATCTACTCCCAGATATTTAATTGCACACACAAAGTATACACATACATATATAGTATCACCACGCCGTATATATATAATATAAATCCCGGCTTTACCGTGTACTAAAACCCGTAACACTATCCTGTATATTCCCGAGTCTATGGTCCGACTCTAATTAATTAATTTTCTCTTTAGTTACTTTATTACCTTCCCGAGTCTACATTCCGACTTTTATTTAATTAATTTACACATCAATTAATTTAATATTTGGTGTCGCCCAACCAATATACCCGGACTCGCTCACTTGGCACGTACCATCGTTAATACCTGATTCTATATTTTGCCCCATAATTAATTGATTAAACCTCTATTCCTTTAATAATATAGTTCCACTCAACTACCATACCCGAACATTTTCCCTCGGTCCAAAACTCAATACCTACGAATTATTTCCCGAAATTTATTCATCTCATGACATAAAAATATCACCCTTCTAAACCCAATTATATCCCCTTATAATTGCTAAGGAATATGTGCTACATATGCATTTATCACTAAATAAAAATAGGGGAATAAATCTTATATTAATCTCCCTTTATAAATTAAACTAGCTAATCTACCAGAAATTTGGGACCATAGATCGATTGATCCCTTCCATCGATCGAACAGGTTTGCTCCTTCTCCGACCTCCTGTTTGGCCATTGTTGAACCCTCAAACTTTTAGTTTCTTCCAAAACCCTTACCCAACCACAACCAACATTTCATTTACATAGATATATGTTCTAATCTTCCTAGAAGACCTCAATTATTAATCGATTCATCAAAATCACAAACTTTTCCCGAATTGGGTTTCACCTGGGTTTATTTAACGGAGATATAAATTCGTTACACTGATTCGAAACTTGTCACCACTACTCACTAATTAAATTCCTACAATTAATTCCAACAACGTCATATCCAAATTCACCATTGATATAGTTTCAAATCAACATATACTACTCAAATCCGAAAACCCCTTTTTAACTATTTAACCCATAACCAAAAATAGAGTTTTGATACACACACGATGATATGAATTGATTATCACAATTTAGAAATCACAACAGTTAACCGCTTTCCTGGAATTGTTCGTAGAGTCTGATCCATTGGTGCAGTTAATGGTTTGATGACGAACACTCAATTAGTCCCTTAATTTGACTCCAAAAGATCCCCAATTGGCTCTTGATTAGCTTCTTCTGTTTCTCTCTCAAAGCCCTAGTTTTAGAAATGTGTTAACTGTCGTTCATCACTCTCTCAATTAGGTTTAAAATCCCTAATACCATTTTTTGCCACATGGGCATAATTAAAATGGCCCAAATCCCCCCATGTGGCCCGGCTATGCCCAAAAAGGCCCCAAGACACGATTACTACCCCTGGGTACTCTTTTCTGACTATCCCAACCCTTACGGACTCCACCGCGCACTTAGAATTATCATCCGAAATACTTTATAACATTCTCTAATTTTGACCTCAAAATGCGACACACAAAGTTTTGAACAATTAAACTTAAAGTCGCCAAATGTAAAGAATTCTTCCCACTCAAATAAATTCTCCAAATCATAAATTTAAGTTTCTCTAATTTAAATATTTTTATATCGCCCAAAAATAATTAAATAGTAAATCCTCAAAATTACGGGGTGTTACATACGCCCCCCCCCCCCCCCCCTACAAAGGAATTTCATCCTTGAAATTAAGATAAGCTTAGTGCTCCAAGTCTCGAATATCACTCTCTAGTCCTATGCCTCTAAGCTCGCTACATTTATCTCTCTCGCTTCTAACTATGAGTTACACAAATATGTATTTTAATTAACCAGGGCACCCATACACCCTTACCCATGCTTTACCGTACAAAAGTTGACCTAATTTAACCAGGGCACCCATACACCCTATCCCCGTGCTTAACCGCACGAAAGTTACCAGACTATGCTATCCGTAACCCGTAATATAACTTCCAATCCGTAGTCATATCGCATATATGAATAATCACAGAGGTACTCGACCCATTTACTAACGACCAAACCTCTCCTCACTTCCAATGTTGCGCTAAGTTTCATGCGTGGGACATCTCGCAAGCGAAATCTAAACAAGGAACCCCCCCTGATACACTACTACCTAACATTATTGGTCATTGAGATCTGTTAGACCCTCACTCCATAAACATACCCCCAAATACTTGTCTCTTAACACAAAAACATACACGCCTACTCTTATGCTACAAAAGACAACATAAAACACCGCACCCTTTCTATCACTAGTTCTTGCGCAAAATAAATCTCGGGATATCTCTCCCCACTCGAAAATAAATTTAGAACACCCTTACTTACCGGCATAAAATATTATAACACAAGACCTCAGTATGTGTATGTCGCACCACACAATACAACATATATACACATATATATAGGATAGACGCCCTCTCAGGTGATACCTAGTAAAAATCATTCATACCCTAGTGTCGCGAACACCAAAACTTACCCTCACTATCCACAATAGTTCAAATCCATCACTATCCAGTCGATATCTGGAAAAATCATCTACCCTACTCCCATAATTATCGAAAGTAGTAACCCCTCGCATAATTCAAACCTTCTCTCTTTGTATACCCCCACTCTCTTGTGGTTAACACCAAATAAATCCACTACCCCACAAAAATATATATTTGTAATATGGTTGCTATAGCTAGTGTACCGACTAAATTTGACTTACCCACGAACTCTAGTGAAAATAATTTTTTTAGATTGTGACACCCTCACTATCACTCCAAACATACCCTATTCCCATAGGATAAAAGATAATTACCTCCATACTCTAGCTACAATGGATGATCCTCGGGTTCCTGAGCGACTTCCCCCTACCCGAACGCACCCATGACTTGTTGTAGTGGCTGTACATCCAGGACCTCGTCCTGTAGTTGACCCCTGCCTCGCTTAAGACAGTCTCTCTTCATGTGTCCCGGTTCCACATAAATGAAACACCTCCTAATATATTCACCCTTCCACTTATCCCTTCCTTGCTGGCCTTGTCGGAAGTCCTGGACATCCTGTCGATAGCCTCCGGACCTCAATTGCTTGGCCTGATTCCCCTGCCGAAAATCCTGCCCCCGATGTCCCCCTGTCTGCTGCTGGGATACTCCACTGGTACTATTCCCTCCTGCTTTATCCGACTGACTAGGTTCCGCTCCTCTCCTACTTCATTTCATGTGGAAGCGTTATTCCTGGCAGTGTAGGAGTCCTGCATTAACGACGTCTGTATAAGATACTAATGCGGGATTACCAATCAAATGTTGCCTGATCCTCCAGACTAACCCATCCATGAACCTCGACTTCCTTCTTTCTTCGTTTCTTATCTCATCCAGTACAAAATTTTTCAAATGAGTGAATTCTTCCTCGTAATTTTCCACTGAACAGTCCCCCTGAGTCACCTCACTGAATTTTCTCCTCATTTCAGCCTCAACTGCTGGCGAGAAATACCGGCGGTCAAACCAAACCCAAAACTCTGCAATAGTTAATGTATCCCTTTCCTCGACTGTGGTGATCGATGTGACACCCCGACTAATTAAATACCGGGTAGCTACTCCTTTATTCAAATTAATACAAAATGTCAAGTTAGTTCAGTTCATAGCATCACTGTCGAAAAATAATTTTTTTACAATTACTAGCCACCTAATAATTAAAAAGTGAGTTGTCAATTTTAATTAAATTAGATTAACATACAACCAAATCAAATTATGAAATACTAATACCACAACCACATCACAGTCGCAATAGAATAACAATGTAATAGACTGAATCTGGAGGAATACTCCTCTGAATCATCCGAATACTGAATACAACCAAATACAAAATCTGAATTACTAATTAATTAAATCCAAAACTGAAATAGAACTGAGTAAACAAGATGTCTCTAAAAGAAAAGGGGCGACATGCCCTAAGGATGAACAATTCTGAAATAGAGTCAAGCAGAAAGTGGAGGCGTCTACTATCGAGGTCCTGTAACTTCCACAGTAGCTATAGCACGTCACAAGAATGGAACTTCTAAACTTGGTGTCCTTGTGGCTGGGCACCTAAAAGGTTTTTTTACAAGAAAATAAATTTGAAAGGAAACGGGTCAGAGCCCGATTGTGAAAACAGTTTAAAATATAGCAAGTGTTTAATATCATTAAATAGTGAATATAAAATACATGATAGTGCGTGCACTCACTTGAGTTCCTCACCTCTCAATTAATTATGCACGCCTATCGTACCCGTACCTGTTCTAGTTATTCTACTATCTAACTAGTCCAATCTGTAACATGACTTTACTTTACAATTCAAAGTTCAATTCCCGACATCTTAATATAAACTAAAAGTCTTACTGTAATTACTCAGAATTAGTTATAATAATTTCTAAGAATTTTCCCATCTTTAACTCTACTAAAAATGTTACAATTATTCACACTTACACTTTAATAAACAGTCCATCTCAATTATCAGTATATTAATCTCATCATAAATATACAATAATGGTACCCCTACGCTAAGCTGCGGTGCACACATACTCTGCTATCGAATCCCGGTACATCGCGTACATAAGGACCACGTGTTCTGAATATCTCAGGAAACGTTTCAATAAGCAATAAACACACATAATGGAGGCGAACATAGTTCACATACCCATGGGTCATGCACATACCTACACTCCCATGGTCAGCTGACTTATTAACTCACCAATAAGTCATTCTCTAACCTATGTCCTTGAGGTACCAATCTAGATCCCCCCTGTAGGCACACAAAGATTAGATGGCCCTAATCGAAAGTCGACCTCCCGTGATAGCAAGTATGGTAGGTATGTTATACACATATAAATCCATATACTAAGCATTCACCCAATCTTAGATATCTTATAATATTAATAGAGGCATAATTTACATTCTTATACCGTCATTAAATGTTGTACATTTGCCAGTCCCGGGTAATATACAATATAGTTCGCCAACCCTTCTCACATCGTAAACTCAAGTACTTACAACCTAACCCCTGGAAGTCACCAAGTCCTCTATTAAATTTCAAGTTTTATTCCTCAATGTACCCCAATCTCACAAGTATACTCACTAATCAACGAGGGAAGGATAACACTTAATTAAATAAGTTTACGGAAAGTTCGAAACTAACAATCGGATCGAAAAGACCTTTCTGTGATCTCGTTAGAAGTTTTTGAGATCTCGTTCGAATGAGGTCATTCGAACGAGTTCGTTCGAACGAAAGGCTTCGAACGAACTACCAACTCGTTAGAAAGGCTACTGGAATTTCATTAGAAGTTCATTCGAACGAGGTCGTTCGAACGACCTGGGTTGGCCTTCTAACGAAAATTCCGAGAATGCCCAGAATTTTTCCCAACTTCGTTTTTCCTTATTTTTCTTTCTCTAAATCCATCCTAAGTTCATACCAATTAAGTTTTACCGTTTTTAAACAACTCTAAGTCACCCTAGGTCACTTCTTAACATATTTTTGGGGTCAAATCTTACTAATCAACATGCACTAATCATAAATCACCAAATCTTGCCCCAAACCCTATGAACATGAACCTAGAATTTAATTGAATACAAAGACTACTTATAAATCCGTTTTCAAATCATCAAAAGTTATATTTTGGGTATTGAATTCGTCCCTAACCATTCTACATGCAATCCCTATCCAAAATCATGAGTTCCACAACAATCCCATTAGGTTTTCATCCAAAACTTTCAAGGCATATAAAGTTTCTACACTAAACATGGAGGAAATATTCATTGAAATTAATAACATCAAATCACTTGCCTTAGCTTTGTTCTTCAGATTTGTTGTCGGTGATTATAGGTTGATTCTCTCTTCTTTCTTGTCACAAATCCTTCCAGAATGGTGGTGATGGTTGATGGTTTTGGTTTGGACCTCTTGTAACCTCTCTCCAACTTCTCTCAAAACCCTCGTAGCCCACTCTCTTGTCTTTTGCTGATAATGGCCTTAGTGGAATATATAATAATATATAATTAAACTCTAAAATTCTTGGGTTTTAATTCCTCAATTTTTAAAACTACCAAAATACCCTTCTGGGTTGCTGGTTTGGCCTAAAAATGCCCCGGGACCCAAACTAAACTCTCGGCTAGTGTTTTTTATCTATTTCGACCCTTATGGATACGTTAGCGCACTCAAAATGATGATTCATTTGATAAAAATATAATTTACTTTTTAATCTAATTAATTTTATTCCTGACACGACTGACACGCGCGTCCCAACTTAATTTCCCAAATTGTCGTATTTCTGCCTCGCGATAGTTTTAATATTTTCAATGCTCATATATTACCATATATTCTCAGTAATATTTTATTCTAACATCATAATCAAATAGCAACTCACATATCACTAGTATTTACCTCCGGATTAATTTCTAAATTAATTCTCATTTAATTCAATTAATCCATTAAATAAAAATCAATAAACTTATGGGGTATTACATACTTCCCCCCTAATAACAGAATTTTGTCCTGAAATTCGGAACTAAAGAATACCTAGTACAAATAACTCTGGATAACATTCGCGCATCTCATCCTCGCGCTCCCATGTGTACTCCTTGGGATTATGATGCCGTCACTGCACACGTACTAACGGTACTATCTTTAACCTCAGTTTCCTCTCGTTGTGGTCCAGAATGGCAATTGGCCCCTCCTCGTAGGAACTATCGGGCTGCAGATCGACGTCCTCTAAAGCAATATGAGTATGGGCCAAATCGTCCCTAAGATATCTCCTTAGTAAGGAAATACGGAACACGTCAGGAATCCTATGCAAGTGCTCCGGTAACCCAAGTTTATACACTACTGGCCCAATCCGCTCGATGATAGGAAATGGCCCCACATATCTTGGTGCCAGTTTCCCCTTCTTCCCAAAACGCATAATCCCCTTCATCGGAGATACTCTGAGTATCACCTGGTCCCCCACATTGAACTCTCTGTAGAACCTCTTGGCATCGGCATAACTCTTTTGTCGATCTTGAGCTACCCGAATACGGCTCCGTGTCATCTCTATCCTTACCGAAGTATCCTGAATCACTTTCGGCCCAAGGAGTTTGTTATCCCCCACTTCTAATCAACATGCTGAGGAATGACAAGGTCTACCATACAATGCCTCGAATGGAGCCATGCCAATGGTGAACTGATAGGAGTTATTATAAGCTCTCAACCACCTTCAAAATCTAGGATGCACATACGCAATATGTCCTCTAACATCTTATTCGTCCTCTCAATTTTCCCATCTGTCTGCGGGTGATACGCCGTGCTCAGTCGCAACTCCGTTCCCATGGCCTCCTGAAAACTCTCCCAAAATCATGAAATACATATTTTGTATCGGTCAGACGTGATATTGAGAGGTACTCCGTGAAGTCTCACTATCTCCACTATGAAAATCTGGGCATACTGTCTCGTAGTGTAGTCTGTCCGGGCTGGCAGAAAATGAGAAAATTTGGTCAACCTATCCACGATTACCCATATGGAGTCGTGAGCCCTCTGCAAAGTAGGTAACCCCGTGATAAAGTCCATAGAAATGCTATCCCAATTCTACATCGGAACCTCTAACGGCTGTAGAAGTCCTACCGGTCTCTGATGGTCCACCTTTACCAGTTGACAAGTGGCACATTTAGAAACGAACTCTCCAATAACTCTCTTCATCCTGCTCCACCAGTACTGTCGCCTCATGTCCTGGTACATCTTATCCCCACCAGGATGTACCGTGAATCGTGCGACTCTGTCATTACCTCGTGTCTCAAGTCTTCCCCTTTCGGAACAACCAGTCTCCCATTGAAGCGTAACCCCCCGTCTGAACTAACGGTATAGGACTCGACTCCATCTGCTGGTAATCAAACTATCTGCTCTTGATAGAACGAGTCTTTTGCCTGGGCTTGTATCACTCTTACAACAATCTGAGGCGTAACAATCATCATAGACATGAATGATCGATCCACTACATCCTGGTGTCCCAACTCCTTCCACTTTGCTCTCCACACTTCGGCCACCTCACCTACTGGCCTACGGCTCAACGCGTCTGCTATTACGTTATCCTTCCCTAGGTGATATTGGATATCGAACTGATAATCCTTCACTAACTCAAGCCACCTACGTTGACGCATATTAAGTTTCTTCTGTGTGAAGAGGTATTGTAGAGACTTGTGGTCTGTGAACAAACGAAATTTCTCCCCTAGGATATAGTGTCTCCAAATCCGAAGAGCAAATACGACTGCCGTTAACTCCAAGTCATGGGTGGGGTAATATTTCTCGTGAGGCTTAAGCTTACGGGAAGCATAAGCTATAGCCTGACTCTCCTATTGCAGTACACCTCCAAGTCCTTGTAGGGAAGCATCGATGTAGACTAGATACTCAACTCCCGGTCAAGGCAATGCTAACACAAGCACTGAGGTCAATTTGTCCTTCAATTCATTGAATGCCAACTGATAGGAATCGCTCCAGATGAATGGCACACCTTTACGAGTCTGTGTCAAAGGACCCGCTATCTTAGAGAAACCCCGAATAAACCTCATGTAGTATCCTGCTAGGCCCAAGAAACTACGGATCTCTGTCGGTGTTGTGGGTTTTCCCCACTGTCTCACCGTCGATACTTTCCCCGGATCAACTGATATCCCCCGGTCTAAAATGATGTGCCCCAAAAATTGAACCTCCTTCATCCAAAATCCACACTTCTCATACTTTTCATATAGTTCGTTCTGACGCAGTGTCTGCTAAACCTGCCTCAAGTGATATGCATGTTCCTCCTCTGCCTGGGAGTAAACCAGAATCTCATCAATAAAGACGATTACGAACTGGTCTAGGAACTCTCTGAATACCCTATTCATCAAGTCCATAAACACGGTTAGGGCATTGGTTAGGCCAAAAGGAATAACCCGGAACTCATAGGAACCATATCTCATCAAGAAGGCAGTCTTCGAGACATCATGTTCCCTGATACGCAACTGATGGTATCCCAATCGCAAGTCAATCTTTGAGAAGAAGGAAGCTCCTCTCAACTGGTCGAATAAGTCATCGATTTGGGGCTATGGATACTTATTCCGTATCGTGACTTTATTCAACTCCTGATAATCTACACATAACCTCAACGATCCATCCCTCTTCTTTACGAACAACACAGGGGCACCCCATGGGGAAGTACTCCTACGGATAAATACCTGACCCAATAGCTGCTCTATCTAATCCCGTAGCTCTCTCATCTTCGTTGGAGCCATACAGTAAGGTGCGCGGGCTATAGGCCGAGTGCCCGGCGTCAAATTGATAACAAAATCTATCTCTCTACTAGGAGGTAATCCTGGAATATCCTGAAATACATCAGCGAACTCCCAAATAACTGGAATTGAATCAAGTGGTATCACCACTTCCTTAGAGGTCTCCTCCTCTATATAGTACAAGTGAGTGGACGATCCTCCCTCAGGACGAAGTAGTGCCATTAAGAACATCTCTTGCCCAGGTATGGCAAAAATAATACTCCTGCTGAAACAATCAATCATGGCTTGATATGCAACTAGCCAATCCATACCAATGATCGCATCGTACTCAGTCATATCTAATACTAACATATCAGCAGGTAAAGTAAACCTCTCGATCTCTATACTCACACCTCTACAAATAAGAGAAATCACAAAACCCCTACTCAACGGTGAATCTACGTAAGTAATCATGCTCTCTGTAGTGTCTAACAACCCTATCATGCGTGCAAATCTCATGGCAATGAAACAATGTGTGGCTCCCGTATCAAATAAAATACGCCCCATAGTCCCTTGAATAGAGAACATACCCTCAATAGCAGGTGGATCCTGTGGGACTACAGCCTGCTGGAGCTGATAAACTCGCCCGTACTGAAGCTGCCCATGTTGAATTGGGACTGCTGGGATGGGTGGCAAAGCTAGCATCTGCGGTGGTGATGGGAGGGAGATGGGAAACATAGGTCTCTGGAGCTCGTGTCGAGCACCCTTTTGCTGCTGCTATGGGGCCCTGCCCCTTTCCGCACACTCCTGGAATTTGTGGCCAATCTTACCATAGATAAAACATTTCCCCAAAAAGTTTCCCCCTCTCTGACCCTGCTGGCCCTGCTGAAACTGGTGTTGTTGGCCATGCTGGCCCTGCTGACCCTGATGGTCGTGACGAAAACCTCCCTGACCATTTCTGAAACCCCCAGATCGAAATCCCTTAGAGTCCCCCTGCTAGGAATTCTGATCACCCTGCTTGTGCTGACCTTGAACTGATTGTTCCCTGCTGGCACCATTTCCCCCTGTCTTGCCCTGATGGATGGACTCTCCTGATCGCTTAGTTTCTGACAAGTGAAAGAGATGGTCCTGGAAATGAAGAAGTGTTGTGTTAACCACATCAGAATAAGTGGCCAACGAGAGATTTCCTAGCAAGTGCTGACGGATCCTCCAAGTCAACCCATCCATAAATTTATGTATCTTCTTCTCCTCTTTCGGAATCTCATCGGGGACGATGTTCAAGAAATTTATGAACTCGTCCTCATACTCTGCCACTATCTTCCCCTCCTGCTTGAGGTTCATCAACTTCCTCATCACCTCGGTGTGAGTAGAAAGAACATCCCTCTCCTCCGCGGTGGTAATGGACTCCCACCACTGCAACGCTGACCCTACCAGCTTAAAAGTAACCAGTATCTATCTCTGTACATCCGTACACTCATACATATTCAAGTGTCTTTGGATGTCCTTCTTCCACTAACTAGACAAGACGACATCGGAGCTACCTGCAAAATCTGGAGGGTGTGACTTCTGAAAAGCATCATGAACATGTTCCCAAGCAGACGGGAATGCATGAGCCTGTACTGGTGCTACTATCGGTGCCTGAGACGGTGCCTACTGCATAACTACTAGAGCGGCATTTACCGTTTGGGCCACAATAGCGGCAACCTCTGCGGCATTCATGGTGCCCTGAACTAGTGCAGGTTGTGGCTCGGACTGAGCATCCCTGGGAACTTTCTGTGCACGTCGTGGAGGCATCTGAAATGAGAGAGAACTCTGATAAGTTCACAGTTATTATCTCAAAGTAGCTGAAGAGCGAAACATACACAATAAAATACAACAATCCTAAAATATAGGGCTCTATATCAAAGAACGCTACGCGGAAACATAGCAAGCCGTACAGATCCTAAGGACACTAGAACCTGATGCTCTGATACCACATGTGACACCCCGACTAATTAAATATCAGGTAGCTACTCCTTTATTCAAATTAATACAAAATGTCAAGTTGGTTCAGTTCATAGCGTCACTGTCGAAAAACATTTTTTTTACAATTACTAGCCACCTAATATTTAACAGTGAGTTGTCAATTTTAATTAAATTAGATTAACATACAACCAAATTAAATTATGAAATACTAATACCACAACCACATCATAGTCGTAATAGAATAACAATGTAATAGACTGAATCTGGAGGAATACTCCTCTGAATAATCCGAATACTGAATACAACCAAATACAAAATCTGAATTACTAATTAATTAAATCCAAAACTGAAATAGAACTGAGTAAAGAAGATGTCTCTAAAAGAAAAGGGGCGACATGCCCTAAAGATGAACAATTATGAAATAGAGTCAAGCAGAAAGTCGAGGCGTCTACTATCGAGGTCCTGTAACTTCCACAGTAGCTACAGCACGTCACAGGAATGGAACTTCTAAACTTGGTGTCCTTGTGGCTGGGCACCTAAAAGGTTTTTTTACAAGAAAATAAATTTGAAAGAAAACGGGTCAGAGCCCGATTGTGAAAACAGTTTAAAATATAGTAAGTGTTTAATATCACTAAACAGTGAATATAAAATACATGATAGTGCGTGAACTCACATGAGTTCCTCACCTCTAAACTAATTGTGCACTCCTATCGTATTCGTACCCATTCTAGTTATTGTACTATCTAACTAGTCCAATCTGTAACCTGACTTTACTTTACAATTCAAAGTTCAATTCCCGACATCTTAATATAAACTAAAAGTCTTACTGTTATTACTCAGAATTAGTTATAATAATTTCTAAGAATTTTCCCATCTTTAACTCTACTAAAAATGTTACAATTATTCACACTTATACTTTAATAAAGAGTCCATCTCAATTATCAGTATATTAATCTCATCATAAATATACAATAATGGCACCCCTACGCTAAGCTGCGGTGCACACATACTCTGCTATCGAATCCCGGTACATCACGTACATAAGGACCACGTGTTCCGAATCTCTCAGGAAACGTTTCAATAAGCAACAAACACACATAATGGAGGCGAACATAGTTCACATACCCATGGGTCATGTACATACCTACGCTCCCATGGTCAGCTGACTTATTAACTCACCAATAAGTCATTCTCTAACCTATGTCCTTGAGGTACCAATCTAGATCCCCCCCTGTAGGCACACAAAGATTAGATGGCCCTAATCGAAAGTCGACCTCCCGTGATAACAAGTATGGTAGGTATGTTATACACATATAAATCCATATACTAAGCATTCACCCAATCTTAGATATCTTATAATATTAATAGAGGCATAATTTACATTCTTATACCGTCATTAAATGTTGTACATTTGTCAATCCCCGGGTAATATACAATATAGTTCGCCAACCCTTCTCACGTCGTAAACTCAAGTACTTACAACCTAACCCCTAGAAGTCACCAAGTCCTCTATTAAATTTCAAGTTTTATTCCTCAATGTACTCGAATCTCACAAGTATACTTACTAATCAACGAGGGAAGGATAACACTTAATTAAATAAGTTTACGGAAAGTTCGAAACTAACAATCGGATCGAAAAGACCTTTCTGTGATATCGTTAGAAGTTTCTGAGATCTCGTTCGAATGAAAGGCTTCGAACGAGCTAGAAACTCGTTAGAAAAGCTACTGGAATTTCATTAGAAGTTCGTTCGAACGAGGTCGTTCGAACGACCTGGGTTAGCCTTCTAATGAAAATTCCGAGAATGCCTAGAATTTTTCCCAACTTCGTTTTTCCTTATTTTTCTTTCTCTAAATCCATCCTAAGTTCATACCAATTAAGTTTTAACATTTTTAAACAACTCTAAGTCACCCTAGGTCACTTCTTAACATATTTTTGGGGTCAAATCTTACTAATCAACATGCACTAACCATAAATCCCCAAATCTTGCCCCAAACCCTATGAACATGAACTCAGAATTTAATTGAATACAAAGACTCCTTATAAATCCGTTTTCAAATCATCAAAAGTTATATTTTGGGTATTGAATTCGTCCCTAACCATTTTACTTGCAATCCCTATCCAAAATCATGAGTTCCACAACAATCCCATTGGGTTTTCATCCAAAACTTTCAAGGCATATAATGTTTCTACACTAAACATGGATGAAATATTCTGTGAAATTAATAACATCAAATCACTTGCCTTAGGTTTGTTCTTCAGATTTGTTGTCAGTGATTATAGGTTGATTCTCTCCTCTTTCTTGTCACAAATCCTTCCAGAATGGTGGTGATGGTTGATGGTTTTGGTTTGGACCTCTTGTAACCTCTCTCCAACTTCTTTTAAAACCCCTGTAGCCCACTCTCTTGTCTTTTGCTGATAATGGCCTTAGTGGCCTCTATAATAATATATAATTAAACTCTAAAATTCGTGGGTTTTAATTCCTTAATTTTTAAAATTACCAAAATACCCTTCTGGGTTGTCGGTTTGGCCTAAAAATGCCCCGGGACCCAAACTAAACTCCCGGCTAGTGTTTTCTGACTATTTCAACCCTTCCGGACACGTTGGCGCTCTCAAAATGACGTTCGGTTGATAAAAATATTATTTACTTTTTAATCTGATTAATTTCATTCCTGACTTGACTGACACACGTGTCCCAACTTAATTTCCCAAATTATCCTATTTCTGCCTCGCGATAATTTTAATATTTTCAATACTCATATATTACCATATATTCTCAGTAATATTTTATTCTAACATCATAATCAAATACCAACTCACATCTCGCTAGTATTTACCTCCAGATTAATTTCCAAATTAATTCTCATTTAATTCAATTAATCCATTAAATAAAAATCAATAAAATTACGGGGTATTACAATCGAATCCCACCAATGTAGCGTTACTCCCACTAACCTAAAAGTGGCTAGCATTTTTTTTTGCACCTCGTTGCAATCTACCATGCGTAGGTGATGCTGAATATCTCTCTTCCACTAACTCGCTAGCACCATATATGAACCCCCTCAAAACTCTGGTGGATGTTTTTTTTGAAAGACCTCTCGTACTTGTTGTCATTCCGACGACCCCGAGTGGGCCTGAAAATTCGGTATGACTAACGCCTGTGGTTGATCTTGAGGGAAGTACCTTGGCATTGCGATCATCATCTTTTGAATTGCCTGTTCCACTAATTCAGTTATCTGTACAGCTTAAATCATCTCTAGCAGTTGCTGCGATAACTCTGTCTCCTGATGAGCCTCTCTAGTCTCATCTCCCCTTGCTGCCCTAGCTGCTCTAAATCTCCTGGGCGGCATCTGAAATGAGAATCAAATCGTATGAGTTCACCATCAAATATAAAGCAATTGGCAGAAGAACATAAATGCGCATACGTATAAGGATACAATAATCCTATGATATGGATTTATATCAAAGGACGCTAAGCTGAAACATAAAAATCCGCACAAATCCTAAGGACACTAGAATCTGATGCTTTGATACCATATGTGACACCCCGCCTAATAAAATATCGGGTGATTAGTCCTATACCAAATTAAAATAGTCACAGTTGGTTCATTCTTAGCATCACTATCGAAAACCTTTTTAAAAACTTACTAACCACCTAGTATTCCAAAAAAGCTGGGGCCAAATTTTAACTTTTTATTTAAAAAAAATTATAACATTCGGAAATGCATATAAACCATTCACAACAATTGAACCGAATAAACTGAATAAATAATTAAGCTACTTGCTAAATAAACCATCAGTTACCAAAATAAAGTCCAATAACAATTATCCAGCATCTGAATAAATAAAACTGAAAACTGTACTGAAAAATATGGGCGACAAGCCCTAAGTAAAACTGAAACTGATAAATGATTCCTACTCTAGGAAATAATGAATGATGCGTCTAATCCAAACTCCTGCTAGCATCAACATGTGTCGCAGCTCCATGTCCCTGGAATAGAATGTCAATCCTGGCGTCCTTGTGGTTGGACACCTAAAAGGTTTTCAAAATAGTTTTATAGAAAGGGTTAGAACCCAAAACATTTTGAAAATATTTAGCAAGTGAATTAACTGCAGTAATTTAAAATGCATGAATGCGCTTCATATTTAAGTTAGTGTCGCACTCTCTTGAGGACATACTCACCCCTCCACTAATTTGCACACCTAACGATTTCATTAACCCCACCTAGTTGTACTACCCCGTCCAACTAGTCCTTGTAATCCTCCCTTTCCTTTCTACTCTAAACCGAGTATTATTTTCCATGTGTTATAAGTTATCACTCCAATTAGCCTAATTAATTCCTTTTAAATAATATCATATAACCGTGATACAAGCTATATAAAGTAAATACTTCACACACCGTATTATTACCCCGCCTATAATATTTAATACCAATATATACTTACCTTTACTATAACATCCGCACATATATCATATGTATATCCATCCCTCCGATTATACCCTCGTCGGATGATTCCCTCTAAAGTGTTATCTCACTAGATGTGCTCACATAAGCTAGTTACCCAAGTCGGAATCGCTCACCAACCTAGCCCAAAATATAAATGTAGTGGAGGCAGTCATATTTCTTCCCTGAAAGTGAGCTAAACCCCTCACCCATATACCGGACGCTATGACCTGGGGATATACTCGCACTACTCCTCAAGTTAGCGATTCACCCACTTCGCGTAACCTCCCTTGATAGCACTAGAGTATATAAATGAAATAAATATCTAGTCCCTAATATGTAAGAGCACACATAAAATACACACATACATATATATTATCATCACGCCGTATATATGTAATATAAATCCCGACTTTACCGTGTACTAAAACCCGTAACGCTAGCCTCTATATTCTCGAGTCTATGGTCCGACTCTAATTAATTAATTTTCTCTTTAATTAATTTATTACCTTCCCGAGTCTATAGTCCGACTTTAATTTCATTAATTTACACATCAATTAATTTAATACTTGGTGTCGCCCAACCAATATACCCGGACTCGCTCACTTGGACCGTACCATCGTTAATACCCGATTCTATATTTCGCCCCATAATTAATTGATTACACCTCAATTCCTTTAACAATGCAGTGCCACTCAACTACCATACCCGAACATTTTCCCTCGGTTCAAAAGTCAATACCTACGAATTATTTCCCAAAATTTATTCATCTCGTGACATACAAATATCACCCTTCTAAACCCAATTATATCCCCTTATAATTGCTAAGGAATATGTGCTACATATGCATTTATCACTAAATAACAATAGGGGAATAAATCTTAAATTAATTTCCTTTTACAAATTAAACTAGCCAATTTGCTAGAAATCGGGAACCATCGATCTATCGATCGATCGAATAGGTTTGCTCCGTCTCCGACCTCCTGTTCGTCCATTGTTGAACCCTCAAGCTTTTAGTTTCTTCCCAAACCCTTACCCAATCACAACCAACATTTCATTTACATAGAGATATGTTCTAATCTTCCTAGAAGACCTAAATTATTCGTCGATTCATCAAAATCCCAAACTTTTCTCGAATTGGGTTTCACCCAGGTTTATTCTACGGAGATATAAATTCGTCCAACTGATTCGAAACTTGTCACCACTACTCACTAATTAAATTCCTACAATTAATTCCAACATTCCCATATCCAAATTCACCATTAATATAGTCTCAAATCAAAATATACTACTCAAATCCGGAACACCCCTTTTTAACTATTTAACCCATAACCAAAAATATATTTTTGATACGCATGCTATGATATGAATTGATTATCACAATTTAGAAATCACAACAGTTAACCACTTGCCAGGAATTGTTCGTAGAGTTTGATCCGTTGGTGTAGTTAATGGTTTGATGACGAACACTCAATTAATCCCTTAATTTGACTCCAAAAGGTCCCCAATTGGCTCTTGATTAGCTTCCTATGTTTCTCTCTCAAAGCCCTTGTTTTAGAATTGTGTTAACTACCGTTCAACACTCCCTCAATTAGGTTTAAAATTACTAATCCCGTTTTTGGCCACATAGGCCTAATTAAAATGGCCGAAATCCCCCCATGTGGGTCCGACTATGCCCAAAAATGTCCTGAGACACGATTACTACCCCTAGATACTCTTTTCGGACTATCTCGACCCATCCGGACTCAACTGCGTGCTCAGAATTGTCATCCAAAATACTTTATAATATTCTCCAATCTTGACCTCAAAACGCGACACACAAAATTTCGAACAATTAAACTTAAAGTCGCCAAATATAAATAATTCTTCCCACTAAAATAAATTCTCCAAATCATAAATTTAAGTTTCTCCAATTTAAATATTTTTATATCTCCCAAAAATAATTAAATACTAAATCCTCAAAATTACGGGGTGTTACAGTTCATCCATGGATTCTCAAAAATTAAAGGACCACTGACCCACCTAACCCAAAAAAGTTTACCATTCATTTAGGATGAGCATTGCTAATGGACGTTCGAGAAGTTAAAGGATAGTCTAAAAACAAACTTTTTGATATAGGTAGTGAAATTCATTACTTATTGGGAAATACATTCATGTTATTCTTGGACCACAAGAGCCTTTAGTATCTTTCACTATTTGGGAGTTGAACACGCGTTAGATATGGAGGTTTGAGTTTGTGAAGGAATATCACTTCTTCAATTAGTATATTTTAGTGAATGCAAACATTATGGCAGACGCACGGATCCATTGATCAACCATTAGTTTATCAACTTTAAGTGAAGAATAGGGGACAAAATACATATTATATGCGTAGAGTAGTGGAATACTCTTGACTGTAGTTGATGCAGTAGAGAAATTATGATTATAAATGGTTGTTATGCCAAATATTGTGTTGGTGGTGGTTCAGTACCTAGTGTTGGAATCTTTTGTTAAGATAAGGTACGGGAATGATTTTCGAGAAGAGTTCCCTTTAATTTTATTAGATCAAGTCATAGATTTGTTTTTTAGGGAAATTGATTATGCTAGAGGATCCTAAGTTACTGAAGGCAATTTTATAGAGGAATATAGTTCATGGTTCATTGTGCTAACTAAGGGTGAAATGTACCATGATTTGAGAAGTTAGCGATGAAGTGGGTTATAGTAAGGCTTGTGCCTAAGTGTGTCATCTTCTATTTAGTGAAGGGAGAGCACTCGAGATAAATGGAGAGTTAGAGTTATTAGAAATCCCATTAGGGAAGTGGGAGAGTACATCAATGTATTTCATAATGGGGTAACCAAGGTCCTAAAGGGGACATGGTACCATTAGGGTCTTCAGCGATGGATTGACTAAATTTGGTTTAGAATGAGGATAACAAGTTATTCAGGTCAAATTATGTTTGAGACACCATAGAGAAGGTGGTTCTCACTAGAGGACGTATGTGGACTGATTAGAATGGGAAGAAAATTTGTGTGAACATTAAAATGTGCAGGATAGAGTTTTAAGTGCGCGATAGGTGTTCCTAAAGTTCTCCCCAGTGAATGGATCTATGATATTCTGTTCTAAGGGGAAGTTTATGCTCTAATATATAGGTACTTTCATTATCTTGGATTGGGTGGGGTCGATAGCTTCCGGTCTTACCCGATCACCTTCAACGTGTACATGAAATTCTCCACATGTTAGTGTTGAAGAAGTTCTTGAGGGATGAGTTGACATTTTAGCATATAGATCTCGGTAAGATTAAGCTTCAACTGAATGTGAGTTATGAGGAGAGACTACACCTATATAGATTAAAGAGATAGCAGAGTCTATTTAGTAGTGGGAGGATGTCACGTGGGAGAGATATTCCTAGATCTTTAAGGTAGGTATATGAAAAAAAATTAAATTTCAAGGAGGAAACTATTTATTTAAGGTGGGAGGAATGTTTTCCCCATATTATTATGGCATATATTTAATTTTTAAATTAATAATTTTTTAACATGATGAGTTGATATTTCATATAGCATGTGGTATGTCATTTTGTAGTTTGAGATGCAAGACTTTCAATATGTCATGAAGTATATTGAAATGTGGCTTTGAGATGTTACATGTGTTGTATTACGTGTTGATTCAACTGATATTACTATGGATATTGACCAACTCATAATAATTCATTGAGAAGAATATTTAAATGACTTTGTAGTATGGAGAGCTATAAAATGGTCCAGGACTTGGTGTTGGGGATTTCCTTATTTGGATTATTCCCGCATCATCAGGTACCAACAATCGTGAGGTTCTTATAATATCAATTAATAATTAATATTTGAATTTAAACATTGCGTAGTAGCTTATCAATAATATAACAAGACAATTGACTTATAAAATAATATCTTTTTCAATTTGGTTCTTGGGATGTTACAAAAGTCCGATTTGGGTTTTAAATAGTAGAGTTTTGGTCCATTGATTTATTTTATAGGTTGGGACAAGCTTTAGGCCAATTAAGGCTTTCTTGGGGCCTATTAGGTTGAGATTATTTTGGGGCCTAATCCTAATTTTGGGTTTTATTAATATATTACGTTGATTAACATAACAAAAATTACTTACTACATGTTGATATGAAACATATCTTCAAATATTGAAGATGGATAAGTCTAGCTTTAGAGAATTAGGGGATTAATATCTTACAATCATCTTAAGTCAAGTTTACATTATGAAGAAATATAATTAGGTTTATTTTGTAATAGTAATTATATATTGTAATCGGTGAATATAATCATGGATTTCATTTTGGTTCATAATCAAACATCAATTCGTAATTAGAATTAATCAAGTAATAACCCTAGTTCAAGTACTGATGAACTCGTAAAACTTAGTTAACGAATCAACAAATTAAACAATAAATCCTTGTAATATGACTTCAAAATAATTAGATATGAATCTTATATGTTGTAATCAGTAAAAGCCTTAATGTTATTATGCTAATTGAAGGTTTATTAAATCATTCTTTTGTAGAATATTAAGTTAGGGTTACTTTTATTAATTCTTTTATTAGACCTTTAATCTTGTTTGAAATCATCTAATGTTGTTAGAAATATATTGATCGCATTAATATGTTGATAATCTATAGAGGATATGGGAATTTTTTTATATAGAAGGACTGTAAGAGTTTGAGGTTCTTGTCTATGGATGAAATGGATGAAAGTTAGAAGAAGGACTAGACACAGAGCCCGTTAGATTGATCCAACCCTAAGTGGTGGTCCGGGTCGGGTTAGTTTAGGGGCATTTTGATTCGAATTTTAGGTTGGGTCGAGTTTGGGGGCTTTGAATTAATTAAAATAAATGTAAAGGCAGTAAGTTTGAGGAATAATGCCTAGTTTGGAGTCCTTTATATTAGGGTAGAAATTTGTAATGCCAACTAATGTTTAGCAATTATTTAGATCCTACAATGATCAAGAACATATTTTTAAACCATATAGTAGGGTAACAGTTGATTTAAAATGATTATATAAATGATAGGTTCAGGGCGATACCTAGACTTAGGAACAACAGGGGTCCGAATAAATTTTCATAAATAATTAATATTAAATGTGTGTTATAACATGACATACTTGAGATTGTCTTTATGACCCATTGAGTAGGGTTTGTACTGATTTTCTTTAATTGTGTGAATCATACTTCAAGTGTGTGTGTGTGTACTAGTGAGTAACCTACTAGTAGGTATTTTATGGGGTACGTACGACGTCCACTGCATGTGGTATTCCCAATGATAGAGATGGTCTCTACATAATACCTATTTACCCCGATAGTACATACTGAGATAACTATCTCATGAGTTCAGGTAATGGGGTTGGATCCTCTATTATATCCTTAAGTATAGCGCCATGTGTTTTGTGTGATGGCGTAGTGATTTACCTTGCTGTTGTTGATTTGTGTGCATAGGGTTGGGACATCCTATAACTATAACTAGTAGTGGCATGAGTGATCCCCGATGGCATAGGAATAGGCCTTTGAAGTTTACATTTTGGGTTGTGCATATTATTATATGATTTGACCAAAGTCACAAACATTATGGATTGTGTGATGAATATCTGGAAATATAACTAGAGAATAAGGTTAAAGTAAGAGAACATATTTATACTAAGAGTTAGTTAATTTAAAAGTCGCACTTAAGAACGTTAAAGTAAAGAATACTTGATTAAATATGAACACATAGAATATGAATATCTTTCGGAAGTGGGATTAGTACCGCATATTTATTAGGTTGTTTGGGTTGGGACAACTTAAAATCAACTTGATATTGGCGGAAGGTATATTCTTAGTATTGGGGCCCAAGTATAGTTATATTTTTATGCACTCTAGTCTTGATAGTTTTAATTCTCTATATGGAACTATATTAAAAGTTCTTAGGTTGTAGTCATCACCGCATACTTGAGCTATTAGTTGGAGATTATTTCTCCAACATCGGTCCCATTTATCATTTCCTAGGACGTATGTGTCGAGTGTGTATCTCATTTACAGTCCTGTATTTTTTTATATTTCAGTTGTTCAGATAGTTATATTTAGTATTATTCACTTTTTTTGAGTCAAAGATTTGTACGAGATACATTTATTTAAATTGGAATATAAATTCAGAGTTGGATTTTTTACTTTTGAGATTTATTATATTCGAGTGATGGAATCATATTATATTGTTGTTTGGATGGTATCAGAGATGTTTTTATTTTTTATCATTGTATTTACTTATTTTGTTTCATTTATCTCGTTCATGCTTAGAATTTTATTAATTATTTGACTTCCGTGATTTTTATATTAGAACTGATCAATGCATTTATTGGTTTTAATCGGTGCCACGAGTATAAACATAACTATAAGGATGGATAGTAGGTTATTCCATGTAATAATCGTCTCCATGCACATAGAGAGTGTTGAGATATCGAGTATTGTGTGTTAAAGTTACTCGTACCCTCGCCTCTTAACCGAGCATGATCTTTCTCTCTAGCAATGCATGCCCACCTAAAAGTTTGATGTAGTATCTATGATTGCAACCGATGAATGAATTCATCCCGATATAACAACATTTCTTTCCATTGCCCATCATTATAAAATTTCTCTCTAGCAATCCATCACCAAGATAATCTCAAAAAATAATCCAACTCCATAATTTATTTTAAACTCCAAATGAAATAATCTAATAAAGTAACTGAATGAAAGCACAGACAACTTTAAAACTGAATAGAATCCATAATGAAGTCTCATAATGTAAAGCAATTGAATAAAAATAAATCTAGACTAGTAAAGAGAGTAAATAAAATAGAACTCTAACTGCACCTCCAAAATGAACTCCAATAACTCATATGCATCTTCTCCATCACAACCTCAAATTTTAATCAACACAATGGGTCAGAGCCCACCGCATGAATGGAAGTTAATCCTCTCGAATAGGGCCCTTGAACGCAGATAATAGCATTATATGCAATAAACACGACAGTAGAATATTTTAAATTAAACGAGATATGAAAAGATGCGATAAAAATAAATCTCTATCTGTCCACACTAATGTCCACCCAAAAATTCAAGTCTCGTTATTTAATTTCCAACACTTCTTATTTTTAATTTTTATTAATTTAATCAAATTTATTATTCTTCTCATTTCATTTATATCAGTAGCGGGACTCCCGCGCTAAGTCTTACATTTGGTTCATTGTCAGCTCTGTACACACTCGTGAAGTTTCATGCACGACACGTCAATATAACCCGTCGGCCCATTTAACTCTCAGCCCACAGATACTTGTGATGCCACACACACCCACGTCGCTATAGCTAGTTGATCCGTTTAACTTTCATCCCTGCACATACTCGCATCGCCAATATATTTTAATACTCATTTATTTTCTTCGGCATAAATTCTCAATTTCTCAAGTTTTCTGATTTTTTTCTGAAATTAGCCCCACCCTTTCATAGAGCATAAGTCCTCAAACCTACCCTTAGTCACATACCTAAAGTTCTCCACTGCATAAGTATTTTCTAGACTATCATTAAGTAATAAAACCCACTAACCAACACCTCTTAGCTTCACCCCTAGAGTTGCTAATCAATGGAACAACGTAAAAATCAGCCCCACCCAGGAACATTTATCCGTAAATCGTCACCACTATCTAGTTCCATACCTAGAAATAAATAACTAACCAAAGGTCTATTAACTAATCCCATTCTTAGAAAATAACCCAAATAAATGTGAGCACCTTGTCAATTTCATAACCAAATCGTTCTTGCGATGTCGAACATAATAAAATTAATAAGTGGCATAAGGCTAAATTTCCATTTATCACACTAATTTTTCTAATTTAATCCACAAACCATTAAATACACAATTAATGTCCTCTTAAACATAATACTAACCATACTTTCTCATCAATTTCTTCAATTTATAATCAAATGCGTGCGATAGAATTTATACAACAAGAATTTACTACCATGTAACATCCATAAAATTTTCCTTATTTATCATACTGACTATTAATCGATGTCCCTACGTAAGAATATACATGCGAACACCTTAACATCTACGGGATCTAAATCTCTACCCTAACATGCAAGGTTTTGACTCTTCATTCATATTAGAAATTTTTATAAAAACACTCCCGATTTATCTTCCACTTTCCCTAATTAATATCTCTAATTTATTTTAAGAAAGCATATGTATTTAATGTGTAGGCCATAATTGCTACGCATAATAATAAGGGAAAGCAGTAAAGGTAACCGTGCCTGAGATTTGTTTGAATAAATCTAATTTTGAAGATGTGTTCTTTGAGAAAGGATGACAAAGTGCGTCTCTTGGACTATCTTAAAAAAATTCTCGTTTTGGCCTTCAAAACTTGGACTGAAATATTTGTTTAAATAGGACTAGGGTTTGGAGGTAGAAGAGGATGAAGAATATGAGATGCTACTGCTTTTAGAGTTTAGAATAACGTGATTAAAAGTCCTAACCCCAAAATATTTATATATTGAAAAGTGGTAGAATTTTAGCAAAACAAAACTCTATTAGAAACAAAAGCAGCGTCGGAATTGCCATTAGATGAATAGATTCGGCTTCCAGGCTGAATCGATTCGGTCCTAGGGAGCTGCCAAGAACGCTTAAGTATGTATATATAATGAAATTCTTAATTTTAATTTCGATTAAAATCTTACTTTCCAAAAATAAAACCAACATTTTTAATTACTAAAGATAATTAATTCCAAAAACACTATTTTTTCGAATTTCAAATTAATTTAAATAATTCCAATTTAATTTCATGGGGTGTTACATACTTCCCCACTAGTACAGGGGTTTCGACCTCGAAATTCAACGAAGATTAAATGTACAAAATAACAATAAAGCTCACATATACCTGCCCATAGATGCCAGGATTAGGCGCCCATACACCCAATCCTACCCGCATTTACCCCGCGATTAAAATTCAACATATATCCAAACTACATATATATATATATATACATGCATGCATAACTATAAGAATAACGGCGTACCACACTCTCCCACGAATCACCACTCCATTTTATCACTAAAAGTCATCCTAACGCTTAAGTCCTCAAATAAATTCTCATCACCAAATTGATATATACGATACCTAATATCTGCACATACAATCTCTAAAATATATCTTGTCTTCCAAAATCACTTCTAAGTATCCTCAAACTAAAATTACTAGTTCTAACCACAACGCTTATACGTCCTTAACTTTAACCATCCTATCTCCAAGAAATATAACTAACACGTATGCTAGACCCAATACGATAAAGAGTACGAATAAATAAAGGGGATCAGAAACCGGAAACGTAAAAGCTAAACATACTCATAATCTATGAGACCTAATACCATGCTCTAATACCATCTGTAACACCCCGCATAATTCTGGCGTCGGCTGCCACCAAAACTATGTCGAGTGTTACTAAATTAAATATCATTATTAGCATGTGACAAATATAAGGCATATAAGATTTTTCATCCACAAGATAGTTATCAAATTAACTCAATATTTAAACATCCATGTAATAAAAAAATCCATCACCATGCTGATCTCCAAAAATAATCCAACTCCATAATTTATTTAACACTCCCAATGAAATAATCCAAAAAATTAATTGACTGAAAGACAATTTTGGAACCGAATAGACCAATAACATCCATAGTGAAGTCTCATAATGTAAAGTGACTAAATAAACATAAATCGAGACTATTAAAGTGAAACGATCTTCAATAACTCCTATACAGCTTCTCCAGCACTTAGTCAAGGCAATGGGTCAGAGCCCACTGCATGTATACCAGCTACTCCTCTCAAGTAGGGTCCTTGAACCCAGAAAAAAACATTATACGTAATAAACATGATAATAGAATATTTTAATATGCATTAAAAATAAATCACTATCTACCCACATTAATGTCCACCCAAAAATTCAAGTCTTGTTATTTAATTTCCAACACTTCTTATTTTTAATTTTTATTAATTAAATCAAATTTATTATTCTTCTAATTTTATTAATATCAGCCGCGGGACTCTAACATTAAGTCTTAAATCATATAAGTTGTGGGACTCCAACAAGTTTTACCCCACACCCATTCTCCTCACTATGGCCAGTCACTCGGGTTCACTATCAACTCTGCATACACTCGTGAGCTTCCACGCACGACACGTCATTATAGCCCTTCATCCCGTTTAACTCTAAGCCCACACATACTTGTGACACCACACACACCCACGTCTCTATAACCAGTCGACCCATTTAACTATCATCCTTGCACATACTCGAGCAACAAATATATTTTAGTGTCCGTTTATTATCTTCAGCATAAATTCTCAATTTCTCAAATTTTCATATTTTTTTTCTCAAATTAGCCCCACCCTTTTATAGAGAAAAAATCCCCAAACCTACCCCTAGTCCCATACTTAAAGGTCTTCACTACACAAGTATTTTCTAGCCTATATTCTAGGAATAAACCCCACTAACCAACACCTCTTAGCTTCACCCCTAGGCTCTCTAGTTATTCATAAACTGTCACCATTATATATTCATAAACTGTCACCATTATCTAGTTCCATACTTAGAAAGAGATAACTACCCAAAGGTCTATTCACTATTCCCATACCTATAAAGCAACCCAAATAAAGGTGAGTGATCTATCCATCCCATAACCCCATCATTCCCGCGGTGTCGAACGTAATAAAATAAATAAGTGGCACAAGGCTAAATTTCCATTTATCACACTAATTTTTGTAATTTATTCCACACACCATTAATTAAACAATTAATGTCCACTTAAACATAATTTTAATTAAACCATACTTTGTCATCAATTTATTCAATTTATAATCACATGCGTGCTATAGAATTTATACAACCAGAATTTACCACCATGTAACATCCACAAAATTTCCCTTATTTACAATCATACAAATTATTAATTGACATCCCTATGTAAGAATCTTCATGCGAACACCTCAGCGTCTATGGGATCCAAATCTCTACCCTAACATGCAAGGTTTTGAGTTTTCATTCATAGTAGAAATTTTCATAAAAATAATCCCGATTTATCTTCCACTTTCCCTAATCAATACCTCTCATTGATTCAAAAAACACATGTATTTAGTGTGCAAGCCATAATTACTACGCATAATACTAAGGAAAGAAATAGAGGTAACCACGTCTAAGATTTGTTTGAAGAAATAAGATTTTGAAGTTGTGTTCCTTGCGAAAGGATGACAGAGTTCATCTCTTCGACTATTTTGAAAAAAAAATCTCGTTTTGGCCTTCAAAACTTGAACTAAAATCTTTGTTTAAATGGGGCTAGGATATGGAGGTAGAAGGGGGTGAAGAATGTGAGATGTTACTTCTTTTATAGTTTAGAACAATGAGATTAAAAGTCCTAACCCTGAAATATTAGTATATAAAGAAGTGGAAGAATTTTAGTTAAACAAAAGTCTATTAGAAAACAAAGAAGAGCTGGAACTTCCATTCGCCGAATCGATTCGGCTTCCAGGACGAATCAATTTGGTTATGACCATAACACCAAATAGGTTGTATAAGTATGTATATATATAAAAATTCAGTTACGACTATAAGTATGTATATATATAATAAAAATCCTAATTTTCATCTGATTTCACACAACACCAAAAAGGCCAAATTGTCACCTTTTAGTCGGCCACCCTTGTCACAGTCATTGACCATAACAAGTCCGTAACAAAAGGCTTGTCACGATTATGATCCTAGCCCCACTCAACCTCCCTCCTTTACAGTGTATGATACCTAAATTTTTGATGATGTATTTGTTGATATGTGGGCCAAAGGCACCAAGTGATGACATCGATATCTACCTGGATCATTTGGTAGAAGAATTAAATAAGTTGTGGTAAGAGGGTGTGTAAGTATTTGACTCTTTTAGAAAAGAAGAGTTTACGCTGAAATCTATGTTGATGTGGGCAATTCATGATTTTCTAGACTATGGGACATTATTTGGTTGTGTAGTACATCGTTATTTGGGGTGTCCTATTTGTGGAGAGGAGACTGAATATCTTTGTCTCCCTGTTAGCTCAAAAAATGTATACCATTGCCATTTATGGTTTTTACCCATGCTTATAGTTTTAGATTTGAGAAAGGTTACAATTTTTTATCGGGCGGGGTTAAACATAGGCTACCATCGAGAAAACTTTCGGGTTCATAAATTAAAAGTAAATCTTCTGATTGTGTCCCTAATAGGACAGGTAAGAATACTAAATTTAAGACTGTCGATCATAAGAAGACCCCAACTATTAATGAAACTGAGATAAGAAAGGAATTGTCTAGGAGGTCAATTTTATTTGACTTGCCTTATTAGAAGAATAACTCGGTGTGCCATGTATTGGATGTGATGCATGCAGAGAAGAATATCGTTGAACATATTGTGGGCACATGCCTTGGGGGGAGTCATTCGAAGGATGGAAAAAATGCAAAAGGACCTTAAATCTTTGAAACTTAAGCCACAACTATGGTTGAAAGAAGATAGTAGGGGAAGGACAATAATTCCCCCTAGTGCGTTTACTTTGACGAGTGGGGGAAAGGAAGGTGCTTTTAGACACAATATATAATTTGAAGGCTCCATCTAATTTTTCGTCCAACTTGCAAAGGATTCTGAATTATGCTACCCATGATTTACATAAGTGTAAGTCCCATGATTGGCATGTGATCATGCAATTCGTTCCACTATTGTTTAATCATTATTTCTCCAAGTACAAGGATTCACAGAGGGCTATTACGCAAATCAGTATATGCTTCTCACTATTGTCTGAGAAGGTAGCAATTGAGAACACATAGTGGCCAAAAAATTGGCAGTGACCTAAGCGATTTATGTATTGGAGAAATACTTTCCTCCATCATTCTTTGACATAAGTGTTCACTTGTTGGTACACCTATGCGACGAGGCACTTCTTTGCAGTCCAGTTAGATATGGGTGGATGTATCCGTTTGAAAGATTGATGAAAGTTTTCAAAGTTTACGTCAGTAATACACGATACATTACTGGATCAATTGCAGAGGAATACATCACCGTGGAGTCATCAATATATACTCGGGAATATACGCCTGACTCGACCAACATTGCTGACATTGATGAGTTCGTTGATGAGGGTGGTCATGTGATGGGAAAATGAGTGAAATTAACGAGTTTGCAACATGAACAAGTAGCTCGTTATCTATTTGACACACATGAAGATGTCGAAGAATGGAAAAAGTGAGTTTAAAATATTTCAAGTTTTACATTATTTTAGATTATTTTATACATGATTAATTTTGTAATACATTTTTCACATTAATTTTAGGTAGAAAATATGAAGCTTGTGAGAACAATAAAAGACAAAAAACAATGGCACAATCAGACAGAAAATTTAGGTTGTGGTTGTCACACGAGGTAATTATAATGAAAATGGTTGTCTAGCCACTTGACCCTTGTTCATAGTACAAGAGTACAAATAGTATTGATTGAACAATTACGTATTCGGTGCAAGGGTGTATGAGAAAAGTTCAAATGTACAGAACTCGGGCATTTCATACAAGGCTCTTTCTTTCTTTCGAGCGAGCGCAAAAGATAAAAATCTCGTTGAAGCTAAAATGACTTACGATGGTGTAATTCTAAATATATTTTAATTGGACTATATAAGCTTCAAAGAGGTTGTATTTTACTGTGATTGGGTAAGAATTGAGGATAAAAATGCTTGTAAAGTTGATCCTGACATCAATTTGATCATGATTGAGTTATCCAAGTTGAAGAACGAATATATGAGCGATGAGTCATTTTTTTGTGCATTTCAAAAGGTCAAGCAAGTGTTTTACTCGGAGTATATCAACAATGAGCCATGGCCAATCATCCTACAAGCGACAAAGCGTCTAAACAGTGGTGTGGATCACTTGGCTGCTCCTACCGAATATTAATCCATTTTTTATGATAACCCTAATTTGAAAATAATTTTTAGATTTGTAATAAGTATTCCAATTATCGAAAAATAGTTTAATGCTTTTATCGGACATCGTCTTACTGCTTTTAATTCATTTGTACTTGATCATTTTCTCTCTTTCTTTCCTTCCTTTGTATATGTGTGGGGGGGGGGGGAGTTTTCAACTATTTTTTAAAATTACTTCGTGTCACGGCCCATTCGAGAGTGGCACGACCACATAAAATATTTGTATGTCTTCTTCAGGTGTGTGTCTGTGTGCAGGTGTGTTTGTCTTCTTATAGTTCATTTGGATTTGTACTAATAACGACAATTTTTACAGAAAATGTCTCCTTCAAGGATTAAGGCAAGTATGATGATGATGTCTTCTTCAAGGCTTGACGGTAGCGAAGGCGACGAGGGCTCCTCGACCCCTAGGCTCCCCAAATGGGGAAAATTAGGAATGAACGTTGGGAACAAGATGGGCTTATTGACTAGATCCATCGAGCTGGTGAAAACGATTATCGGCCCGAGGTACACCAATTAAAGGGAGGTGCCAAATGAGCTCAAGTTAGCTATTTGGGCGGCACTATAGGTAATGTATTTATATTCAAATTTTAATTCATATTTTTTTTTGTATTTGTTTGACAGGAACAATTCAGCCTGCCCCCAGCACTCCGCCATTCCGTGTTGGAGCAGTTGAGGGAGCAACACAAGACATGGAAGAAGAATTTGCGGGCCCGGTACTTTGGGAAGACCTGGGACTCCATTATCAGAATGCGTGAGTCCATCCCGTTGAAGGATCCGATCGCATTGTCACATTGGCAAAAGTTCATTGACAACGATATCAAGGAGCGATAATTAGCATCTCGCCAATCGGGGAGGGAAAACTAGGCGAAAAAGACGGACGTGCACTACTTCGACCGGATGTCTTACGCCGAAGTGGAGCCTAGAGTGGTAAGTTTTTATTCCTATATAATTATATAAATATGTTATTCTGTATTATTTTACTTTTCGTTACATATTAATTTTGCATTATTTTGTTTCAGGGGACGGGGAGTGGCCCTAAGGGTAGGCTACATAGGCTCGATGCCTATGTGGCAATTCGAACGAAGAAGGGCAAGGATAAGGAGGTGTCCCAGAGCGTCGTGGCCACTATTGTAAGTAATCTGACAGTTTAATTTTTTATAATTACGTTATAATTTTTTTATTTACTTATTTAACTAATTGTGTGCTTTTTGTCATTTTGGGCAAAGCTTAAGAAAGTGCATGAGTCGCAGTCTGATGCCGGTAAGGCATCTTTGTCCACGGATGCACTCAGTCAAGTGCTTGGCACTGATCACAAGGGGAGAACTAGGGGTGAGCTCGCGGGTGGGCAAATCTAGGATCATCGGAATGGATACAAGCTCGTTAGGTGGACACGCATGACGCAAAGCTATCAAGGTTGGAGGTGGCGGTCCTAGATATGTACACATTCATGAAGCGTCAGTTGGGCGGAAAGGGCAAGGGAAGGGGGAAGGAGAAGATGGTGGAGGGGGAGGTGGAGGAGGTCAAGTACGTGGACATCGCTTATTCATCCCCGATATGCACGAACTCACTGCTTGATGATCCAGTCCTCTACTTAGCTCCCGTCTAGCGGCATATGTCAACAATCGGTTGGTCGGGCGTGTTTTTACGTGATATATATGATGACAAGTAGATAGATAATGGGTTGAGGGACCCGAATACCGTCACAGGTATGACGGTTCATGGACGTACCCTTCAAAACATCGAGGCCAAGGTGCTCATCATGCATGTGATACCCAAAAAGCATAACTCTGCATTGTGGTTGCGCGAATAATATAGAGTGTCGCATATTGAGGGGTTTCCCAATGCGTATATCGTGTGGCCTTCCTTCCTCCTCGAACCTACCCCGGACACTATGGCGTGACATTATTTGTATCTATTTTTATTTGGACACTTGGATTATATTTGAATTGCTTTGATTTGTTTCATTTTGGTTTGGATATGGATTGTATTTTTATTTTATTTGGATATGGAAATATATATGCAATGAATTGGTGCATTCTTTCTATTTTATTTGGATATATGTTGTTTGAACAGGTACAATTTTGCTATAACAGGTACAAATATACTAATGGGTAATAGTAGTGGCCAAACTGCCCAGCAGATTTATTTTAAATTCTGCCTAGATTTGTCATGGTCATTGACCATGATAATTTTTTAAAGTTTGTCATGTTCTTTGACCATAACAAATCTTATCGATGTCAAAGACCGTGACAGGACCATGACAATTTTAACGAACTTGTCACGGTCAATGACCATGATAAGTTCGTGAAAAGTTATCACCCCCAGACTTGTCACGGTCATTGACCTTGACAAGTTGGACTTGTCACGGTCAACGAGCGTGACATTTTGACAATTTTGGTGTAGTGTCAATTTCGATTAAAATCCTACTTTATAAACTAAAACCAACATTTTTAATTACTAAAGATAATTATTTCCAAATATGTTACTTTTTCGAATTTCGAATTAATTTAAATTATTCCAATTTAAATTCACGGCATGTTACATACTTCCCCACTAGAATGAGATTTTCATCCTCGAAATTCGACGAAGCGTAAATGCTCAAAATAAAAATAAGGCTCACATATGCCTACCTAAAAATGCCATGATTGGGCTCCCATACACCCAATCTTACCCGTGCGTACCCCACGATTAAAATACATTACATATCCTAACTATATATACGCATAACTATATAAATTATGGCGTACCACTCTCTTTCACGAATCGCCACTACATTCTATCACTAAAAGTCATCGCAACACTTAAGTCCTCAAACCAATTCTCATCACCATACAATACCTAACATATGTACTAACAATCTCCAAACTATATCTCATCTTCTAAAATCACTTATAAGTATCCTCACACCAAAATTACTAATTCTAACCTCAACGCCTATACGTCCTTAACTTTAACCATCCTATCTCTAACAAACACAGCTAGCATGTATGCTATTCCCAATACCTTAAAGACCATGAATCAATAAAGGGGATCAAAATTCGATTACGACCCAATACCTTAAAGAAAATGAATCAATAAAGGGGATCAAAATTCGATTACGACCCAATACCTTAAAGACCACGAATCAATAAAGGCGATCAAAATTCGGTTACGTGGAATCTAAACGTACTCACAACCTATGAGATCTCAGACCATGCTCTGAGGCCGCTACCAAAACTATGTCGGGCATTACTAAATTAAATATCATTCTTGGCATGTGACATATATGACACATATAAGATTTTTCATCCACAAGAGAATAATCAAATAAACTTCATAATTAATAATCCATGCAGTAAATAAAATCCATCACCATGCTAATCTCCAAAAATAATCCAACTCCATAATTTATTTAAAACTCCAAATGAAATAATCCAATAAAGTAATTGACTAAAACCAAAGACAATTTTGGAACCGAATGGCCCAATAAAATCCCTAATGAAGTCTCAAAGTTTAAAGCGACTGAATAAAAATAAATCTAAACTAGTAAAGTGAGTAAATAAAATAGAACTTCAGCTGCACCTCCGAAACGATTTCCAATACTTCCTATGCATCTTTTCTAGCACAAGCTGAAATGTTAGTCAATGTAATGGGTCAGAGCCGACAGCATGGATACCATCTACTCCTCTCAAATAGGGTACTTGAACCTAGACAATCACATTATACGCAAAAAACATGATAATAGAATATTTTAAATTAAACGAGATATGATAAGATGCGAACAAAATAAATCACTATCTACCCACACTAATGTCCACCCAAAAATCCAAGTCTTGTTATTTAATTTCCAACACTACCTATTTTTAATTTTTATTAATTTAATCAAATTTATTATTATTCACATTTTATTAATATCAGTTGCGGGACTCCCGCATTAAGTCTGACATCGTATTAGTTGTTGGATTCCATAAGTTTTGCCCCACCCCATACCCATCCCTCACACTCTTGCCAATCACCCCGGTTCAGTGTCATCTCTGCATACACTGTTGAGGTTCCACGCACGACACGTCACTATAGCCCGTCAATCCCTTTAACTGTCAGCCCGCACATACTCGTGACGCCATACACACCCACATCGCTATAGCCAGTTGACCCGTTTATCTGTCAGCCATGCACATAATCGCGCAGCTAATATATTTTAATACCCGTTTATTATCTTAGGCTTAAATTCTCAATTTCTCAAGTTTCCTTATTTTTTTCCTGATATTAGCCCCAACCTTTTATAGAGCATAAATCCTCAAACCTACCCCTAATCTCATACCTAAAGGTCACCACTACACAAGTATTTTCTAGCCTATCATCTTGGAAGAAAACCCACTAACCAACCACTTTTAGCTTCACCCCTAGGCTCGCAAATCAATGGAACAACATAAAAATCAGCCCCACCTCGAAATATTTATCCGTAAATCCTCACCACTATCTTGTCCCATACCTAGAAAGAAATAACTACCCAAAGGTCTACTAACTAGTCCCATACCTAGAAAGAAACCCAAAAAAAGGTGAGTGCCCTATCCATCCAATAACCCTGTCGTTCCCGCGGTGTCGAACATAATAAAATAAATAAGTGGCATAAGGCTAAATTTCCATTTATCACACTAATTTTTTTATTTTAATCCACGAACTATTAATTAAACAATTAATGTCCGCTTAAACATAGTATTAATTAAACCATACTTTCTCATCAATTTATTCAATTTGTATTCACATGAGTGCGAAAGAATATATATAACAAGAATTTACTACCATGTAACTTCCACAAAATTTCCCTTATTTAACATCATACAAATTATTAATCTATATGCGAACACTTTAATGTCTACGGGATCCAAATCTCTACCCCAACATGCAAGGTTTTGATTCTTCGTTCATATTAGAAATTTTCATAAAAATAATCCCGATTTATCTTCCACTTTCCCTAATTAATATCTCTAATTTATTTTAAGAAAATATATGTATTTAGTGTGTAGGCCATAATTACTATGCATAATACCGAGGGAAAGCAATATAGGTAACCATGCCTGAGATTTGTTTAAAGAAATATGACTTTGAAGATGTGTTCCTTGCGAAAGGATGACAAAGTTCATCTCTTTCAGTATCTTGAAAAAGATCTTATTTTGGCCTCTAAAACTGGACTGATATCTTGGTTTAAATGGGGCTAGGGTATGAGATACTATTTCTTTTAGACTTTAGAATAATGAGATTAAAAGTCCTAGCCCCTAAATATTAATATATAAAGAAGTGGTAGAATTTTAGTTAAACAAAACTCTATTAGAAACCAAAGCATCGCCGGAACTGCCATGCGCCGAATCGTTTCGACTTCCAGGCTGAATCGATTCGGTTTTGGGGAGCTGCCAAGAACACCAAAGTATGTATACATATAATAAAAATCCCAATTTTCATCCGGATTTCAATTCCGATTAAAATCTTATTTTCCAAAGATAAAATCAACATTTTTAATTACTAAAGATAATTAATTCCAAAAATGTTATTTTTTGGGATTTTTAATTAATTTAAATAATTCCAAATTAAATTCATTGAGTGTTACATATGATAAGCACCCCAAACTGTACAATTTATACCCCGAATAGATGAACTTTAGTTGCTAATTCTCGACAATATGGGTCTTATGCGCTTAATTGTTCAATATGCAGGTTTAATTGCAGTTGCGGTGTCAAAAATTATATTTCAAGGCAATTTGTAACAATATGGAGCTAATTACCAAATTCCCCGAGCCTAAACCTACCCTAAACCGTGTGTGTGTTGAGTTTGCGCCCTTTTATCAATTTTTAGATTTTTAGTTTGTGTCATTTTAATTTTAGGATTATTTTAGAATTTTTAGGTTTTATTTTCTATTTTTCTATTTTATTAATATAATTTTATTTTATTTTGATTTTATTAAGTTTTTAGTTTTAGTTTTTAGTTTTATTTTATTTTAGTCTTATTTTTTAGCAATTTAGATTTATTAGATTTTATTTTTTTTAGGACTTTAATTTTTAAATTTAATAGATTTACATTTTTATTTTTTATTTTCATTTCATTTCTTTTTATTTTTATTTTTATTTTTATTGAGTCTTTATTTTATTTTTAAGAATAGAAATTTAATTTTTAGATTTTTTATAGTTTTATTTTATTAGTTAGTTTTAGTGTTATTTTTAAGAGTTCAAATTAAACACGCACACAAAGACACACAACCCCCTTATCCTACACCCTCATACACCCATTTACACCTAAACTAAAATCCTCACCCATACCATACACCCTACACCCTACACCCTACACCCCACTTACACACAATCCTCACCCAACTCATCTTCTTCCCCATACCTTTCTCTCTCCTCACCATCTAACCTCCATAGCCACAAATTCAAAACACAAAACCACCACATCACCATCTACCACTCCGGCGAAACCTCCGTCACTGGAGAACCCCAACAGCCCCCAACCGGAACTCCGTTACCGCCGGCGCACTCCCCTCACCTGACTCCGGCGCACCTCTCTCTCTCTCTCTCCCGATCGCAACCCCCGACCACCTGCTCTCGCCCCTTACTCAGCACCCCTCTAGACCCGGGTAGAGAAACCCGAAACCCTCACCATTCCGGCCCCGATCCAACCTGCAAAACCAAAACCCATTTGGAAACCCACTTAAACCCATTTCATTCATTCCAAATACCCTCCACGATTTCCCACCTGCCAACAAAACAAAATAAAACCAAAAGGCAAAATCAACCCAATTCTCCACATGCCATAAAACCCAACTTATTCCCTTAAAATCAATTTACCCAAATACCCTTAAAAACCCCAACTAACTCTTTTATTCCCTTTTCCCATTATACCCTCATAAACCAAATCTGTTTTTTTTTCACCATTACCTCATTTCCCCCACCTTCCCACATGACCTCACCATAACCACATGCTCCCTTTTTATTTACAAATTACCCTCACCTTTATTCCAAAATCTCTCCCCAATTTATCCTACACCATAAAACCTACCCACAATACCCCTCATGCTCCATGCCTATTATAAAGAGAAGAAGAAGACTCAAATTAGAGGAGCTTTTGGAGAGAAGAAGAATAGAGAGAGAAAATTGTAGAGAGAGTTAGAGTTTTTGAGTTAATTTTTTTTAGAGAGAATTTTTTTTTTAGAGCCTGTAACTATGAAAAAATTTGTTGAAGAATTGAAGTCTAGTGCTATTTCAAGAGGAATTTTGATTTGATCATCTCTTCCTTAATTTTCATTACATGCTTTTAATTGTTTCTAATTTTTATTGGATGATGATCATGGAGGGGTAATCACCCCATTCAAGGGGGTGATTGAAACCCTCATGAATCCAAATCAAATTAGTTGTTAATTTTAATTTTGATAATTTCCTTTGAGTTGTATATTTGATCCCTACTTTATTTTCACATTGAGAAATGGAAAATCAACCTTGATAAAGGTATGAAAATTTAATTAATATTTGATCAAGTGATTTAAGCTAGAGATAGACCTATCATTTGATTTTAATATTAATCTAATTTTCATCTACTCCCAATTTCATTAATTTCTTTCAATTTAAAATTAGTTGGACAAATTATTCCTAGGGGATAATTTGTTTGATTAATTTTAATTCAATTAGAGTAGTGCTTGTAGGAATTAAATTTGCTTTTCTAAAAGAGTATTTAATTAATTCACTAGTTTAATGAGAATTAGCTTTTGAATTAAATATTTTGGAAATTTATGAAATTAAAATAATACAAGTTTATTTGATTTGGGGAATTGAGGGTGGATTTCTCTTCCCTTGAATATTTTTCTCTCATTTAATTACACTCTCACTCATTTCCATCACTCACTAGTATTTTTGTCACACTTTATTTTAGTTTGATTACTCTTATTTTTGTTGTTAGTCTTAGTCATATTCACTTATCCTCAAAATTGATTTTAATATTGAAAAATTAAAAAAAAAATTAGAAAAAGTAAAAAAGCACAAAAAGAAAATAAAAGTGAATTTACAATTGTTCCCCTCACGTTACTCCCTTGATTTGGATTGATTCCCTTATTTACCGCTATGCTTCAGTTGTTATATTTGTAGGTAATTTGAGGATTTTAATTAGAGGAGCTTTTCAAGCAACGACGAAAAAATACACGTAAAAGTTCTTTCTATCAAATGGCGCCGTTGCCGATCTTTGGAGCTTGACGTGCTTGAGAGGATTTCCAAATTTTGAGATTCATTTGTATTGCATTTTTCAATTTTAGTACCATTTTTATTTTTATTTTAGAAGGCTTGTATTTAGGATTTTATTACCTTGCTTGTATTGCGGTGCATAGAGACACCATTTCATTTTCATTTAAAATTTGTAATAATTGAAGAAAGCGTGATAGGGAAACCGAACAAGGTAGAGAGAGGGCATCCAAAGGCGAGGATTTAGAAGCCTCTCTATCTTGGACCGGTAGGACTCCCAGGGCCGGCTGAGATTGGCGTATTCTCCCCCCGTCGACTCAACATATTCGGCACCCCACGTTCTAAAAATCGTGGGAGGTACATTTCTAAAACCTCGCGCCCTCTTGTTAGCGAGTTCATATCCTTTATGTGCTCCTTTGTGCTCTTATGTGATTTAATTCTTGCATTTAATTTTGAATGGAATGATGAATTAAATTGACTAAGACATACACCCGATCACTCACGGGAAGGGATTTCATCACCCAACTCAATCACTTATCCTTTGTGTGCTACCCTAGCCATCACTGATTTAAAATCAATCAACTAGATAGCTCCATAGGATACGGTGTTCGTAGGCCCCTTTTTGATCATTTTGACTTGTAGGATAACCCGTAGAGTCCTCTCCACCGGGCAAAACCCTCGAACGGTTCGTTTTGCGGGATGAAAGTGTCCAGGGAAACTGGGTTTTAAGTGCGGCTGCCCAGTAAAATGGGTTTGTGCTATCCCCAGCGTTATACCGACCGATTGTTTCGTCGTAGTAGCTTTGTGGAGAATCTCTGTGGCAAGCCTCTTGGCATCTTGTGATTAAAGTAGGAACACACATTTTGCAAAAGCCGATCACTCATATAAATTCCGTGATTTTTATCGCCTGCGGATTTCATTAAAATTTGACTACCCCTATCATTAATTTTCAAGATAAAAAATTGGTTATGTGCTAGTAGGGATTTTTCCTTTACTTGTGTGTGTCCAATTCCTTTTTTCAGTAGTCCGTTTTAGTGAATTCGTCCAAAGTCTTAGCGTCCAAATTTTCCCCCACCCTTTTTCTTCCAAAAAATCCAAAAATATTTTCTTTTCTTATTTTTATAAAAAAACTCAAAAACAAAAAATATTTTCTTCTTTCTTTCCAAAACAAAAGTAAAAATCCAAAAATATTTTTTCTTTTCCAAAAAATCCAAAAAAACAAAAACAATTCCCTCTTTGAATGCCCACGTGGAAACGAGTTAATCATCGATTAATTCGTTCCCGTAGTCTTTCTACCGTCTCTTCCACATTAGGAGAACCAAGTGTTCCCCTTACTTCTTCCATTCCACCGATCATTTTGAGTTGTCCCCGAGTTGACATCTCTCATCCCATCATTCATCCACCCACCATGGCTGAAGAGCATGCCTTAAGGGACTATTTTGCCCCGATAACGGCCACCCCACCATCTTGCATAGTTCTTCCACCCACCCCAGCGGATTAATTTGAAATTTGCCCGGCGACCATTTCCATATTTCCCAATTTCCATGGTCTTCAGCGTGAGTCTCCATACACTCACTTGCGAAAATTTCTCACGGTTTGCGCTACTTTCAAAAATCAAAACTTAGATGAAGAAAATGTTCGTCTTCGCTTGTTTCCATTTTCTCTCCATGATAAGCATCCATGTGGCTACATTCCTTATCACCGGATTCTATCCATACATGGTAACAACTTGTGAAGAAGTTCATGTCTAAGTTTTATCCCATAAGTAAGACCAATGAGGTGCGCCAAGCCATTCAAGATTTTCGCCAAAAGCCCACCGAGCAATTTTGTGAAGCATGGGGTCATTTTCAAGATTATATCAATAGTTGCCCACATCATGGTCTCGAGAAGAGTCGCCTCGTCCATAGTTTTTACAATGGTCTCATTCCTTCCACTCTCACCATGATTAAGTCCATGTACAAAGGCAAGTTCATGCACTTAACTCCCACTACCGCCTACAATTTTCTCCTTGAATTAGGTGATGATTCCCAAGATTGGGAGGGCACCAATGAATTTTCAAGATCCGAGCCACCACGAGTAGGTAGCACTTCTGAGGTTAAAAATGATCCCGATTTTAAATCCTTGCTCCATGGCTTAAACACTTTGACTAAGACTGTTGATTCTCTCAGTTGTTCTCTTTCTAAACAAGTGATGAATGTCAACGAGTCTAGTCCTTCTTGTCATGTCTGTTTAAGTCATGATCATTTATCTCATCTGTGCCCGCTTATTCAAGATGATCTCGAACCCACTCTAGCCCAAGTATGTGCCTTTGATACCACTCGAAAACCCGCACCACTGTCGTTTACTTACAATTTGAATAATAGGAACCATCCCTATTTGTCTTATAAGTACGACAATCACCTTGCTCCATCACAACCACAACAATATGTTGGTGATCCACCAGGGTTTCATCAAAATCCGCAGAGGCAACATCTCCCTCCTATCCAACACCATCATGTTCCTTACCATTAATAAAACCATCCATCATCCTTTGCCCCCAAGGAGGACCGTACCACCCCAATCATCAAATTGTCCCTATCCCACCTCCGTCTTACGAGTATTCACAGCCGCTTAGTTCTAACCGCGAGTTGGTCCCCTAACCCCCTTATGCCCCTCCACCTCAATCATCCACCTCCTCTATCGAGAATCTTCTCACTCAATTCATCACGACTCAACAATAAACCACGTAAGTACAGACTCAAGCCATCCAATGGCTTGAGCAATGTCTTAATCAGTTTGAGTCCGAGCGAGAGAAAGGTCATTTTTTGAGTCAACCCAATCCTAACCCTAAGGGGAATGGAAAGGAGTCAGCTTATGATGATAGATCCCCTTCCACTCCACCCACATACCAAGCGGACATAAAAGCGATGAGTACTCTACGATCCGGTAAACAGGTTGACAATGGTGTTGATGCTCCCTATGATGTTCCAATCCCACCCACCCAGATTTTCCCATTAGAACCACTCCCTAAGGTCCCACCATCCCATAAATCCACCGACAAGAATGCTTCCAAACCTACTGAGGCCACCACTGCTTTTGTCCCTAGAGCCCCCTTCCCTTATATGTTGGCCCCAATAAAGAAAGCTCAATAATTTGATGAGATCAAGAAATTTTTTCAAAATGTTCACATAAACATTCCATTCCTCACCGCGATCCAACAAGTTCCTTCTTATGAAAAATTCTTAAAGGACTTGTGCATTGTCAAGCGACGGACAAATGTTCCTCGTGATTCCTTTGTCACTGAACAAGCCATGTCCCTCATCCATGAGAATGGTATTGTGAAATATAAAGACCCTAGTCATCCCACTGTCTCTTGCATGTTAGGAGATCAGTTCTCTACTCGAGCTTTGCTTGATCTTGGAGCTAGTGTTAATTTTTTACCTTACTCTCTCTACCTTGAGTTAGGTTTACAAAACATGAAACCTACACGGGTTACTCTTCAACTTGCAGATCGTTCTGTGAAAGTGCCTAAAGGAATTGTTGAAGATGTTTTGGTGAAAGTGTCTGACTTTTACTACCCTGTGGATTTCATCATCTTAGAAACTCCTGCTCCCAACCCAACCAATATTCCTATCATTTTGGGTCGCCCCTTTTTGGCAACTGCCAATGCCATCATCAATTGTCAAGAGGGGTCAATGAATCTTTCTTTTGGCAACATGATCGTTGAAGTCAATATTTTCCACCTCATGCAACAACCGTCCGATGTTGATTTCATTGATGAGGTCTGTATAATTGACTCCTTAGTCAAAGAGATGTTGGATACCACCTACCCAGAAGATCCTATCCACCAATATTTGGCTCACTTTGGGTCCGACTTTGATATTGATTCTTCCATCTCCGAGGTAAATGCCTTGTTAGATTCTACACCACTGCTGGACACTTCCACTTGGGTTCCTCCATTTGAGCCTCTCCTTGTCGATACTCTTCTTTATGTGGATAACCTAGTCAACTCGTGTCCCGATATTCTCCCGAACTCTATTTTTGCGTCTGAGTCTGATGCCTCTCCTGAGCCACCACCTAGTTTGGAGCTTAAGCCATTACTAGCTAAGTTGAAGTATACCTTCTTAGGCCCAAACCAACATCACCCCGTCATTATTGCTTCTGACTTGACACCGGATCAAGAAGAGCAATTGGTCCACACTCTCACTCAACATAGCACTTCTTTAGGGTGGACCATTTCTGACATTCAAGGTGTCAGCCCCATTATCTGTAGCCACCGTATTCATTTAGAAGAGAATGACAAGACTTCTCATGAGCCATAATTCCGACTCAATTCAGCAATGAAAGAGGTCGTTCGAGCTGAAATTTTAAAATTGCTTGATGCTAGTATTATCTACCCCATTTCAGATAGCCAATGGGTCAGTCCCATTTATGTGGTGCCTAAAAAATCTGGAGTCACCATTGTCAAAAATGGTGATGATGAGCTTGTGCCTACCCGCATACAAACCGGATGGCGTGCTTGTATTGATTATAGAAAGCTCAATGCTATCACTCGCAAAGATCACTTCCCTCTCCCATACATTGACAATATGCCTGAACGCTTGGTGGGACTTGCTTACTACTGCTTCCTTGATGGATATTCAGGGTACAACCAAATACCCATTGACCCTGAAGACCAAGAAAAAACTACCTTTACCTGTCCATTTGGCACATTTGCGTACTCTCGTATGCCATTTGGACTTGGCAATGCACCTGCGACTTTTTAAAGGTGTATGACTATTATTTTCAGTGACATGGTAGAGCATTTTCTCGAAGTCTTTATGGAAGATTTTTCTGTGTTTGGTTCATCCTTTGAACAATGCCTATCTCACCTCACTCTGGTCCTTCGGCGTTGTCAAGCAAAGAAGTTGGTCCTCAATTGAGAGAAATGCCATTCCATGGTAAAAAAAGGGTATTATTTTAGGTCATATTTTCTCCAACTTCGGTATTGAGGTCGATAAAGCAAAAGTTGACTTGATTTCCTCACTCCCCATTCCTAAGTCTGTTAAGGACATTCGCTCCTTCTTAGGACATGCGAGATTCTACTGGAGCTTCATTAAGGACTTTTCTAAAATCGCACGACCTTTGACAACCCTTTTATCCAAAGATGTCCCTTTTGGCTTTGATGACGCATGTGTTGCCTCCTTTGTGAGCCTAAAAGCTGACCTCACTTCCGCTCCTATCATGCAACCTCCCAATTGGTCTCTCCTCTTTGAGCTCATGTGTGATGCTTCTGATTTTTCACTTGGTGTCGTGCTTGGCCAGAAAGTTGACAAGTTCCCACATGTCATCTATTATGCTAGCAAACCCCTGCATGATGCTCAACTTAATTACACAACCACCGAAAAGGAGTTTTTAGCGGTTGTGTTTGCTCTTGATAAATTTCGCTCATATTTCATAGGTTCCCCTATCATCGTGTATACTGACCATGATGCTCTTAAGCACCTTCTTCATAAGGAGGATTCCAAACCATGATTGATATGATGGATTCTCTTACTCCAAGAGTTTAACCTTGAAATTCGCGACAAGAAAGGTTGTGAAAATGTTGTTGCTGACCACCTCTCTCGCATTACTGTCACGTCTGACTGTGATCATGTTCCCATTTCTGAGTCATTTCTCGATGAACAACTTTTTTCCATCTCCACCTCGCCTTGGTATGCTGATATTGTCAACTTTCTTGTTACCGATCAACTTCCTAATCATTGGTCGAAACAGGATCGCTCCAAATTCATAGCGAATGTGAAGTTTTACTCTTGGGATGACCCGTTTCTCTACAAGTATTGCCCCGATCAAGTCATTCGTCGTTGTGTTCCCGAGTGTGAACAACTCAGTATTCTGTCCTTTTGCCACAATAGTGCTTGTGGATGCCACTTTGGTTCCAAGAAAACTGCTGCCAAAATTTTGTAAAGTGGTTTCTATTGGCCTACCCTTTTCTGCGATGCCCATCAATATTGCCAGGCTTGTTCCACTTTCCAACACTTTGGGCATCTCTCTCGTCGTCATATGATGCCTCTCACACCCATCCTCACTGTTGAAATTTTTTATGTGTGGGGTATCGATTTCATGGGACCATTTCCCTCCTCTCATGGTTTTTAGTATATTCTAGTTGCTGTTGACTATGTTTCCAAGTGGATCGAAGCAATTGCCTGCTGCACTAATGACCATCGAGTTGTGGTCCAATTTCTCAAAGAGCATGTCTTCATGCGTTTTGTAACCCCAAAAGTTATCATTAGTGATGGGGGTAAACATTTTTGTAATCGAGTCTTTGAACACCTTGTCAAAAAGTATGGTGTTACCCACAAGGTTGGTCTCTCTTACCACCCACAGACTAGTGGTCAAGTTGAGGTCTCCAACCGCGAGATCAAGTAAATTCTTGAAAAAACCGTCAATCCTAATAGGAAAGATTGGTCCTTATGCTTTAACGACGCATTGTGGGCATACCGTACTTCTTACAAGACTCCAATTGGCATGTCTCCTTATCGTTTGGTCTTCGACAAGCCTTGCCACCTTCCTGTCGAGCTTGAACATCATGCTTATTGGGTCGTCAAAGCCCTTAATTTCGATATTGATGAGGCGGGTGTACATAGGAAGCTGCAACTTAATGAATTGGAGGAAATGAGAAATAATGCCTATGATTTGTCCAAAAAGTATAAGGTTAAGATGAAGTGGATCCATGACCAAAGCATCATGCACAAAGAATTCCACCCTGGTCAAAAAGTTATGTTGTATAATTCTCGGTAGCATCTCTTTCCCGGGAAATTGAAAACCAGGTGGTCTGGACCCTAAATTGTTGATTCAGTTACCCCTTATGGTGCCATCACCGTGCAAAATCCCAAGGATGGTTGCCTCTTTCAGGTTAATGGTCAACTCTTGAAGCCCTTCTTGGAGCTAGGCTCCACTCACATAGAACAGACTGACCTTGTTGACCCCTTTATGAAGACTGACCGTTCAGTCTTATTTGGGGGTGATTCTTATCCCTCGAATTTTCTACCACCCCATTCTCTCCTCGTTTATCATCTCTTTTTGGGTGAGTTCCCATCGGTCTGGTTGACGACGTTAAACTTAGCACTACCGGGAGGCAACCCGCTTTTTTTTTAGTATGAGTCTTATTCTGTTTGGGGGTGGTGTTTCACACCACCCAATGTTCTATCATGCTTATAGACTTGTCCATATTTTTCTATCTCACTCATTTATTCAGGTTTCATATTCTCTTCATGTGTCCACTTCATGAGCGATTGATTCTGGTAAACTCTTTCCTATCTTATGCTCTCAATTTTAAACATCATTTTACCTAACATCGAGGACGATGTTCATTTTTGTTTGGGGATGGGGACTTTTATCAAAATTATACCTCTTTTGAAAAATTTTGAGTTTTAAAACCTGATTTTTAAAATTTCGTGCAGTTTCTTTCATCTCAATCATTGATGTGAATTTTCAATCATCCATCTTTCTGAGTCTAGGAATCAAGCTGGAGAATATTTTTTCTAATGGCTTATGTAATACGTAACAAGTCATGTTGCACCATGAATTTCTAGACTCAACAAAAAAAATTACGCACTTATAAAGTCATTACGTTTAGAGTTGAAGAGTACTATAATTCTAAAGAGAACCTTGAGGATCACTAGTAGAGACTTTAGCTTGTGAGATTTGTGCCTTTCACCCTTTTAGAGAGTTTTACGCAATCTCCGAATCACAAGTTGATTCAACTTCTTTTGGGTCCGCACTTAATCGTTGCATGATCTCATTTTCCTTCACTAAATTTTTGGCTTGGTCACTGAGAACGACATAACTTTCGAGTTGTAAGAAACGCGTGTCTTGATATTTGTCCCGAATACTAGGTTTTCACCCATTACATCACCATATTCTTCCATATTTTCACACATTCTCCACATCATCCATATACATACCCCACTCCATTCATATCTCATCCATCATTTTGAGAAAAAGAGTGTTAATCCAAATGAAAAATGTCTTATGTGTTGAGAGTAAGAAAAAAGGGAGAGAGAGAAAAACAGAAAAAAATAGAAAAAAAAAATCGAGAAGAGAAAAAAAAAGAGAGAAAAATGAGAGAAAAGAAAAGAAAGAGAGTTTGTAGTTAGTAGTTAGTTGTAAAATAAAGACATTTTTTAGCTTAAAGTGTATCCACTCTTCCATTATATCATCATCCCATCCTATCTCATTATCACCATCCATATTATCCCACATCATCATATCCCTCATTTCATTTCCCCCTCACCCAAATACATATATGTTCCCCTAGGTGTTCGGGCAAATGAAAGTCAATGTGGTGAATAACTCGATGTTCTCACTATAGTGATTAGCATTCTTTCATGAGATCACTTTTCTTTCTAATTATACGTTCTTTCTTGTGTGTGTGTGAGACATTTGAACTTGCTTACATTTACTCACCTCCTCACACACAAGAGCGATACACTAACCCTAATCTCGAGAGTTCGTTTGAGAGAGATATATCCATGAGATTTGAAGTTGAAGCGTTGATTCCGACAAGGTAATCTAGGAATTACTTTGATGATACGTGACCCATTTTGACTGATTCACACTACACACGTTGAGTTCTAGAAAGGATGTGCCTTGAGTATTTACTTAGCTTAACTTTTTATGCACATTCTAGCTTGTATTTCTGAAAATATTTTTCTAGTGATGGATTGTGCGATTATTTAATGTCTAATAAGAGATCGACTGCCTTTCAATAAATTTTCGCAAATAAGAATTTTGTGGGTATATTCCCTGCAAACCCTCACGAGACACAACTCGTCCTGTAGGGTAACCTATAGGTTTAAAGTCTTGTTGCACATGCTAAGTGCAATCGCAAGTGCCCGCGAAAGTGGTACACTTTTGGTTTCTTATCTGTCTCTTTCTCTCTATCTTATTGCTAGAGGACTAGCAATGCTCTGTTTGGGGGTGGTGTGATAAGCACCCAAAATTGTACAATTTATACCCCGAATAGATGAACTTTAGTTGCTAATTCTCGACAATATGGGTCTTATGCGCTTAATTGTTCAATATGCAGCTTTAATTGCAGTTGCGGTGCCAAAAGTTATATTTCAAGGTAATTTGCAACAATATGGAGCTAATTACCAAATTCCCCTTGCCCAAACCTACCCTAAACCGTGTGTGTCTTGAGTTTGCGCCATTTTATCAATTTTTAGATTTTTAGTTTGTGTCATTTTAATTTTAGGATTAATTTAGAATTTTTAGGTTTCATTTTCTATTTTTCTATATTATTAATATAATTTTATTTTATTTTGAATTTATTAAAGTTTTAGCTTTTATTTTTATTTTATTTTAGTCTTATTTTATTAGGATTATTTTTTAGCAATTTAGATTTATTAGATTTTATTTTTTTAGGACTTTAGTTTTTAAATTTAATAGATTTACATTTTTATTTTTTCTTTTCTTTTCATTTATTTTTATTGAGTCTTTATTTTATTTTCTAGAATAGAAATTTAATTTTTAGATTTTTTATAGTTTTATTTTATTAGTTAGTATTAGTGTTATTTTTAAGAGTTCAAATTAAACACACACACAAAGACACACAACCCCCTTATCCTACACTCCCATACACCCATTTACACCTACACTAAAATCCTCACCCATACCATACACCCTACACCCCACTCACACACAATCCTCACCCAACTCATCTTCTTCCCCATACCTTTCTCTCTCCTCACCATCTAACCTCCATAGCCTCAAATTCAAAACACAAAACCACCACATCACCATCTACCACTCCGGCGGAACCCCCGTCGTCGGCGAACCCCAACAACCCCCAACCAGACCTCCGTTATCGCCGGCACACTCCCCTCACCTGACTCCGGCGCACCTATCTCTCTCTCTACCGATTGCAACCCCCGATCACCTGCTCTCGCCCCTTACTCAGCACCCCTCCAGACTCGGGTAGAGAAACCCGAAACCCTCACCATTCCGGCCCCGATCCAACCTGCAAAACCAAAACCCATTTGGAAACCCACTTAAACCCATTTCATTCATTCCAAATACCCTCCACGATTTCCCACCCATCAACAAAACAAAATAAAACCAAAAGGCAAAATCAACCCAATTCTCCATGTGCCATAAAACCCAACTTATTCCCTTAAAACCAATTTACCCAAATACCCTTAAAAACCCCAAACTAACTCTTTTATTCCCTTTTTCCCATTATACCTTCATAAACCAAATCTGTTTTTTTTTTCACCATTACCTCATTTCCCCCACCTTCCCACATGACCTCACCATAACCACATGCTCCCTTATAATTCCTAAATTACCCTCACCTTTATTCCAAAACCTCTCCCCGCTTTATCCTACACCATAAAACCTACCCACAATACCACTCATGCTCCATGCCTATAATAAAGAGAAGAAGAAGACTCAAATTAGAGGAGCTTTTGGAGAGAAGAAGAATAGAGAGAGAAAATTGTAGAGAGAGTTAGAGTTTTTGAGTTAATTTTTTTTAGAGAGAAATTTTTTTTAGAGCGTGTAACTATTAAAAAAATTGTTGAAGAATTGAAGTCTAGTGCTATTTCAAGAGGAATTTTGGTTTGATCATCTCTTCCTTAATTTTCATTACATGCTTTTAATTGTTTCTAATTTTTATTGGATGATGATCATGGAGGGGTAATCACCCCATTCAAGGGGGTGATTGAAACCCTCATGAATCCAAATCAAATTAGTTGTTAATTTTAATTTTGATAATTTCCTTTGAGTTGAATATTTGATCCCTACTTTATTTTCACATTGATAAATGGAAAATCAACCTTGAGAAAGGTATGAAAATTTAATTAATATTTGATCAAGTGATTTAAGCTAGAGATAGACCTATCATTTGATTTTAATATTAATCTAATTTTCATCTACTCCCAATTTCATTAATTTCTTTCAATTTAAAATTAGTTGGACAAATTATTCCTAGGGGATAATTTGTTTGATTAATTTTAATTCAATTAGAGTAGTGCTTGTGGGAATTAAATTTGCTTTTCTAAAAGAGTATTTAATTAATTCACTAGTTTAATGAGAATTAGCTTTTGAATTAATTAAATATTTTGGAAATTTATGAAATTAAAATAATACAAGTTTAGTTGATTTGGGGAATTGAGGGTGGATTTATCTTCCCTTGAATATTTTTCTCTCATTTAGTTACACTCTCACTCATTTCCATCACTCACTAGTATTTTTGTCACACTTTATTTTAGTTTGATTACTCTTATTTTTTTTGTTAGTCTTAGTCATATTCACTCATCCTCAAAATTTAATATTGAAAAAGTTAAAAAAAAAATTAGAAAAAGTAAAAAAGCACAAAAAGAAAATAAAAGTGAATTTACAATTGTTCCCCTCACGTTACTCCCTTGATTTGGATTGATTCCCTTATTTACCGCTATGCTTGAGTTGTTATATTTGTAGGTAATTTGAGGACTTTAATTAGAGGAACTTTTCAGGCAACGACGACAAAATACACGCAAAAGTTCTTTCTATCAACATACTTCCCTACTAGCACGAGAATTTCTTCCTTGAAATTCGAGGAAGCATAAATGCACAAAATAAAAATAAGGCTCACATATTCCTACCCATAGATGCCATGATTAGGCTCTCATACACCCAATCCTACCCACGCTTACCCCACGATAAAAATACAACATGTATCCAAACTATATATGCGCATAATTATAAAAATAACCACGTACCATGCTCTCCCATGAATCACAACTAGATTCTTTCACCAAAACTCATCGAAATGCTTATGTCCTCAAATCAATTATCATCACCAAATTGATACTTACGATACCTAATATCTGCACTAACAATCTCCAAAATATATCCCGTCTTCCAAAATCATTTCTAAGTATCCTCACACCAAAATTACTAATTCTAACTTCAACGCCTATATGTCCTTAACTTTAACCGTGCTAACTCAAGGAAACACAACTAACATGTATGATAGACCAAATACCTTAAAGCGTGCGAATCAATAAAGGGGATCAAAAATTTGTAACACGGAAGCTAAATGGACCCATAAACTATGAGACATAAGACCATGCTCAAATACCATCTGTAACACCCCGCGTAATTCTGGTGTCGACCGCCATCAAAACTATGTCTGCGTGACTAAATTAAATATCATTCTTAGCACCTGACAAATATGAGACATATAAGATTTTTCATACACAAGGGAATAATAAAATTAAGTCAATAATTAAACATCCATAAAATAAATAAAATATATCACCATGCTAATCTCCAAAAATAATCTAACTTCATAATTTATTTAAAACTCCAAATGAAATAATCCAACAAAGTAACTCACTGAAACCATAGATAACTTTGGAACCAAATGGACAAATAAAATCCATAATGGAGTCTCATAATGTAAAGTGACTGAATAAAAATAAATCTAGACTAGTAAAGAGTAAATAAAAATAGAACTCCAGCTGCACCTCCAAAATGATCTCCAGTAACACCTATGCAGCTTCTCCAGCACAACCTGAAATGTTAGTCAACATAATGGATCAGATCCCACCGCATGGATACAAGCTACTCCTCTCAAATAGGGTCCTTGAAACCAGACAATAGCTTCGTATGTAATAAATACGACAATAGAATATTTGAAATTGAACGAGATATGATAAGATGCAATAAAAATAAATCACTATCTACGCACACTATTGTCCACCCAAAAATCTAATTCTCGTTATTTAATTTCCAAAACTTCCTATTTTCAATTTTTATTAATTTAATCAAATTTATTCTTCTTCTCATTTTATTAATATCAGTAGCGGGATTCCCGCATTAAGTTTCACATCATAACAGTTGTGGGACTCCCACAAGTTTTACACCACACCCATTCCCCTCACTACGGCCAGTCACCCCGGTTCATTGTCTGCTCTTCACACACTTGTGAGGTTCCACGCACAATATGTCACTATAGCCCGTCAGCCCGTTTAACTGCCAGCCCGCACATACTCGTGACACTATACCTACCCACGTCGCTATATCCAGTTGGCCTATTTAACTATCATCTCTGCTCATACTCGCACCGTCAATATAATTTAATCCCCGTTTATTATCTTAGGCATAAATTCTCAATTTCTCAAGTTTCCTTATTTTTTTCTCAAATTAGCCCCACTCTTTTATAGATCATAAATCCTCAAACCAACCCCGAGTCCCATGCCAAAAGGTCCCCACTACACATGTATTTTCTAGCCTATCATCTAAAAAGAAAAACCAAGACCTCTTAGCTTAACCCTAAGGCTCGCTAATCAACGGAACAACACAAAAATCAGCCCCACCACAAAATATTTATCCGTGAACTATCACCAATATCTAGTCCCATATTTAGAAAGTGATAATTGCCTAAAGGTCTACTAACTAGTCACATACCTCAAAAGCAACCCAAATAAAGGTGACCAACCAATCCGTCCCATAACCCCATCATTCTCGCGATCTCAAACATAATAAATGAATAAGTGGCATAAGGCTAAATTTCCATTTATCACACTAATTTTTTTTAATTTAATCCACACAGCATTAACTAAACAATCAATGTCCGCTTAAACATAATATTAATTAAACCATAATTTCTCATTAACTTATTCAATTTATAATCACATGCGTGCGATAGAATTTATATGCAAGAATTTAGTACCATGGTATTTAACATCATACAAATTATTAATTGACATCCCTACGTAAGAATCTACATGTCAACCCCTTAACGTCTACGGGATCCAAATTTCTACCCTAAATTGCAAGGTTTTGAGTCTTCATTCATATTAGAAAGTTTTGTTAAAATAGTCTCGATTTATCTTCCACTTTCCCTAATTAATATCTCTAATTTATTTTAAGAAAACACATGTATTTTATGTGTAGTCCATAATTACTATGCATAATACTAAGGCAAAGCAATACCGGTAACCATGCCTGAGATCTATTTAAAGAAATCTAATTTTTAAGATGTGTTCCTTGCGAAAGGATGATAAATTTTGTATCTTGGACTATCTTGAAAAAAATCTGGTTTTGGCCTTCAACACTTCGACTGAAATCTTAGTTTAAACGGGTCTAGGGTTTGGAGGTTGAAGGGGATGAAGAATATGAGATGCTACCTCTTTTGGAGTTTATAATAATGAGATTAGAAGTCCTAACCCCGAAATGTTAATATATGAAGAAGTGGTAGAATTTTAGTTAAACAAAACTCTATTAGAAACCAAAGAAGCGCCAAAACTACCATTTGCCGAATCGATTCGGCTTCTAGGTCGAATCGATTCTGTCCTGGGGAGCTACCAAGAACGCCTAAGTATGTATATATATAATAAAAATCTCTATTTTCATCCCAATTTCAATTCCGATTAAAATTTTACTTTCCAAAAATATAACCAACATTTTTAATTACTAAAGTTAATTAATTCCAATTTTTTTTTTTTGGATTTTGAATTAATTTAAATAATTCCAATTTAAATTCATGGGTTGTTAAATACTTCTCCACTAGCACATGATTTTCGTTCTCGAAATTTGAAAAATGCTAAAATGCTCAAAATAAAAATAAGGCTCACATATGCCTACTAATATATGCTACGATTATGCGCCCATAGATCCAATGTTGCTCGCGCATACCCCAAGATTAAAATATAACATATATCCTATCTATCTATACACACATAACTATAAAATTAATGGCGTACCATGATCTCCCACAAATCACAACTCACTTTTATCACTAAAAGTCATCCAACACTTAAGTCCTCAAATCAATTCACATCACCAAATTGATACATACGATACCTAATATCTATACTAACAATCTCCAAAATATATCTCGTTTTTCAAAATCACTTATAAGTATCCTCACCCCAAAATTACTAGTTCTAACCTCAATGCCTATACGTCCTTAACTTTAACTATCCTATCTCCAAGAAATACAACTAACATGTATGCTAGACCTAATACCTTAAAGAGTACGAATCAATAAAGGGGATCAAAATTTGATAACACGGAAGATAAACGGACTCATAACCTATGAGATCTAAGACCATGTTCTGATACCATTTATAAAACCCCATGTAATTTTGGCTTCGGCTGCCACCAAAACTATGTCGGGCATTACTAAATTAAATATCATTCTTAGCATATGACAGATATGAGACATATGAGATTTTTCATCCACAAGAGAATAATCAAATTAACTCAATAATTAAACATCCATGCAATAAATAAAATACATCACCATGCTAATCTCCAAAAATAATCCAACTCCATAATTTATTTAAAACCCCAAATGAAATAATCCAATAAAGTAACTGACTTAAACTATAGACAACTTTGGAACCTAATGGCCCAATAAAATCCCTAATGATGTCTCATATTGTAAATCGACTAAATAAAAATAACTCTAGACTAGTAAAGAGAGTAAATAAAATAGAACTCCAGCTTCACCTCCAAAACGATTTCCAATAACTCCTATGCATCTTCTCTAGCACAGCCTGAAAGGTTACTCAATGCAATGGGTGAGAGCCCACCTCATGGATACCATCTGCTCCTCTCATATACGGTCTTTTAACCCTGATAATAGAATTATACGCAATAAACACGACAATAGAATATTTTAAATTAAACGGGATATGATAAGATGCGATTAAAATAAATCACTATCTACCCACACTAATGTCCACCTAAAAATCCAAATCTCGTTATTGAATTTCCAAAACTTCCTATTTTTAATTTTTATTAACTGAATCAAATTTATTATTCTTATCATTTTATTAATATCAGTCGAGGGACTCCCGCGGTAAGTCTTACACCATATTAGTTGTGGGACTCCCACAAGTTTTACGCCACTCCCATTCCCCGCACTATGTCCAGTCACCCCGATTCACTGTAAGCTTTGCACACAGTCGTGAGGTTCCATGCACGACAAGTCACTATAGCTCGCCAGCTCATTTAACTGTCAACCCACACATACTCATGACGCCACACACACCCACAATGTTATAGCCAGTCAGCACGTTTAATAGTCAACCCTTCACATACTCGTGCCACCAATATATTTTAATACCCGTTCATTATCTTTGGCATATATTCTCAATTTCTCAAGTTTTCTTTTGTTTCTCAAATTAGCCCCACCCTTTTATAGAGAATAAATCCTCAAACCTACCCCTAGTCCCATACCTAAAGGTCTTAAATACACAAGTATTTTCTAGCCTATCATCTAGGAAGAAAACCCTCTAACGAACACCTCTTAGCTTCACCACTAGGCTCGTTAATCAACGGAACAACGTTAAAATCAACCAGACCCCGGAATATTTATCCATAAACTATCACTAAGATCTAGTCCCATACCTAGAAAGAAATAACTACCCAAAGGTTTAATAAATAGTCCCATACCTAGAAAGAAACCCAAATAAATGTGAGCGCCCTATCCATCCCATAACCCCGTCGTTCTCGCGATGTCGAACATAATAAAATAAAGGATCATTTACTGTATGGAATACATTTGTTTATAATAATTGGGTCTTGGAGTACGTTAGTTTTTGTATTAGTTCGTTAGGATCCAAAACTAACGGAACCCATCAATTGGCTCACTTAACCGTTAGTTGGCCAACTTTTATAACAAAAAAGCCATTTTACCCCTGAATACATTAATATATATTACAAATATATTTAAATATTTTTTTCAAATTGTTTTTTTATAGATACACTATTTTTATATAGAAAACTTGTTTTTCATTTACAAACTATTTTTATATGAATAATTATTTTTATATATAAACTCATTTTTTATATATAAAAATATTAACATTTTTTTAAGAATTTTTTTTCCACCCAAAACAAAGTTTTTAATATAAACTCTTTATATATAAATAAACAAATATATATAAACTGGTTTTTTCTATATTTTAAAAAAAATATATGCAAACTTATTTTTATATATATAAACTATTTATATATAATTAAAATGATTTTCAATACAATTATATATATATATATATATATATATATATATATATATATATATATATATATATATATATATATATATATATATATACTAAATTCGAATCACAAACTGAAATAGATAAGACTGGATAAAACATTCCAGTTTTAATACTCTAAATCAAGTACCATAGGAACAATAAATCCAACTGAAAAGAAAAGAAAATAAACTGAGTATAATTTCAAATAATTGTCTAAGGAATGGGCGACACATGCCCTAAATAGAAAGTCTAAACAGAACGGAAATGAAATGATGGAGGCATCGAATGCAAAGACCTACAACTTCCACAACAGCTGCAGCACGCCAAACAATCTGAATCTCTAAGGCTGGTGTCCCTGTGGTTGAGCACCTGATATAATACATATATATAGCAAGAAAGAAGAGATGCAAGAAACGGGTTAGAGCCCGATGTGTAAAAATATTTATTTTAGCAAGTATTTAAAATTTGCAGTAAAGCAAGTGTCAAATGCATGTTAGTTCGAACTCTCACATGAGAATCTCACCTCTCGTCTATTGTGCACGCCTAACGTACATCTATTCTCATCTAGCTATTCGTAACACTTCTAACTAGATAACGATTCATACTTCTTGTTATACCTCGCGCTAACAACCCGTGATTCCCAATTTTTTACATTATTAATACCATAATTTATTAATTCGTTTAAGTGTTATCACACTAAGTTAAGTATTCACAGCTTACATCACTTAAGACTATACTATCCCAATAACCTATAATTATCTCACAGTAGGAATAACACAAGTATATATATATATATTCACCACTATAATATACATATACTAATACAGCATCCCAAGGCTAAACCTGTAATGCATTGCATACTTTGCTATCATGACCCGGTACATCTTGTACTCTAATAAGGATTGTCGGTTCAGAAGTCTTCCATGAACCATATACACAAAACACATATAGTGGTGGTGAACAGAATTCACATACCTATAGGTCACGCACATACATACGCTCCCATAGTCAACTGACTTATCAACTCACAAATAAGTCTTCACAATAATATGTTCTGAGATACGAGTCAAATATCCCCGCGAAGGTCACCCAGGATAAGACCGTCTCTACACAACCCCCCGTGATAGCAAGCAGCTAGGTATGTTATACACATAATATTAAAACAAGTAATAGGTATCCACACATCCTATTAATATTTATGGTTATTCTCTTAACCTTCTTGTATATATACCATACGTATTTTCATTCTCATTATACCGTATTTCATAGTATTACTAAATTACCACAACTGTTTAGTAATTTCCAAAGTAACTCTTCTTTTCGCATTATTTTAAGTATAAAACTCACATACTTTCTCGTGTACCTGCTTCATTTCAATTCTATTAATTGGTAATTTCTCTTACTCGTAAAGACGGGAAAATTCCAAAACTGCCCCTATGAAATTTCCCAGAAATTCACCCTGTCGCTCAAACCAGATGGCATGTCGTTCAAATGACTGCCACGTGTCGCTCGAGCGACTTCGCGCGAGACCTACTATTTCATCTTCTACCCAGAATTCTAGCATTTTTCCACTATTTTAACCCTAAAACCTTTAAATTAACATCCCAAACTCCAACCAATCAATCCCAAATCGAATTCTAACAATTATACATGGATTCTAACATCCGAACATCATTATATCATTACGAATCATCACAGAATTATGAAATCCCCAAATTATTCACTAAAACCCTAGTTCTTTAATTTCTTATTCAAGAACACATGTTTCCCAGATTCATTCTTCACATCAGTTCATCAAAACGTGATTTCTATTCTACATACATGGAGGGTTTCAATTAAATAAATCTCATATTCAATTTATACATCCTAATTCTCCAATTTTTCATCACTTTTATGAACCAAAACATGTTTATAACATCCCTATACTAACATGAGTATGATAAATGCAAAGGTACATCAAGTATTAAACACTAGCCTCGAATTAGTCATCTTATTTCTTGACGTTGTTGGTATGGGTGTGTTCCCCTCTTCCCGATCTACACGGTGGTGGTGCTGGTTCTGTAAGGTGATGCTAATCGAGCCTTCCCTCTTAAAAATTGGTTCTCCCTCACGCCTTCTATGGTCGTTCTTTATTTTCTGTATCTCTTAACCCTAATGTACTTCTTTTAGCTGATAAAAATAACTCCTAATTTTCGTCCATTAATTAAGCCCAAAAATACAATTTACCATAATGCCCTCTCAAGGTGCCGATTAGGCCTAAAATTGTCCCGGGACCCAAACTAAATATCCGGGTATACTATTCTGACTATCTCGCCCCTTTCGGACTCAATGGCACATTCAAAATGACCATACGAGCTACCCAAAAATAATTAATCTTTTATTTCATTAAATTAGTTTCGACACGACTCACACGCGTGTCTGACTTAATTTACTAAACCGTCGTATTTCTTATTCTTGACAATATACCGAAGTGTATAGTTCCATATTACATATCACACAGTAATATTCAATTAATAAGTATTAACCCTTGGCACTCTAGTTAATATTTATTTTAAATCCGGATTAATGAACAATTAAATTCTCACATTTTAATTCAATTAATCCCACAATAATAATTAATCTCATAATTATTTAAATAATAAAAATATGGGGTATTACATACTCCCCCCCTAATAATGGAATTTCGTCCCGAAATTCAAAAAATAAGGTATACCTGGTGCGAATAAGTTTGGATATTTCTCTCGCATATCCGCCTCCTGCTCCCAAGTAGACTCCTCTACATTGTGATGCTGCCACTACAACCGAACAAGTGGAACTACCTTTGACCTTAGCCTCCTCTCATTATGATCTAGGATAGCCACTAGTCTCTCCTCATATGAATTGTCTGGCTGTAACTCAATATCCTCAATCGCGATGTGAGTGTGTGCCAACTCATCCCGAAGATACCACCTCAGTGACGAAATGTGGAACACATCATGGATACGATGCAAGTGCTCCGGCAAACCAAGCCTGTAAGCAAATGGTCCGACCCTATCTATAATAGGGAATGGTCCTACGTATCTCGGAGCCACTTTCCCTTTCTTCCCAAATCTCATTACTTCCTTCATCGGAGATACTCTCAACAAGACTTGGTCCCCCACTGCGAACTCTCAGAAGAACCTTCTAGCATCGTCGTAGATTTTCTGTCTGTCCTGGGCTACCCATATACGATCACGAATCATCTCGATCCTTCTCGATGTATCCTAAATTACCTCTGGCCCGGGTAGCTTGTTGTCTCCCACCTCTTGCCAACAAGCTGGAGAACAACAAGGTCTACCATACAATGCCTCGAACGGGGCCATGCCAATCGTAAACTGATAGGATTTGTTATAAGCGAACTCCACCAATGGAAGATATATCTCCCAACCTCCCCCGAAATCAAGGATACGCATGCACAACATGTCCTCGAGCATTTGATTAGTGCGTTCAATTTGCCCATCGGCCTGCAGGTAATACGCTGTACTCAACTGCAACTCGGTACCTATAGCCTCCTGGAATCTCTCCCAAAAATGACATACAAATGTCTTGTCTCTATCCGACACGATATTAAGAGGCACACCATGCAGTCTCACTATCTCTGCAAGAAATTGCTGAGCATACTGTCCCGCTGTATAGTCTGCCCTAACGGGTAAAAAGTGGGCTACTTTCGTCAACCGATCCATAATAACCCATATAGAATCATGCCCCCTTTGCAAAGTGGGAAACCCGATAATAAAATCCATGGAAATGCCTTCCCATTTCCACGTAGGAATCTCCAACGGCTGAAGCAAATCTAGTGGTCTCTGATGGTCCACTTTCACTAACTGGAAAGCGGTACACTTGGATACGAACTCTGCGATATCATTTTTCATTCCGCTCCACTAATACTGTCGCCTCATATCCTGGTAAATTTTGTCCCCACCGGGATGTACCGTAAATTGAAACCCATGAGACTCTGTCATCACTGCATGTCAAAGGTCCTCCCCCTTTGGAACAACGAGTCTCCCATTGAAGCATAAATCGCCCTCAAAACTTACTGAATAAGACTCAGCACCACCGCCTAAGAGTTGTCTAATCTGATCTTGACAGAACGAATCCGTTGCCTATTCCTGTACTACTCTCGTAACAATCAGGGGCGTAACTCTCATCACAGAAATAAATGATCAGGACACGGCATCCTGGTGTCCCAATTCCTTCCACTTCTCTTTCCACACCTCGACCCTCTCGCCCACTGGACTACGTCTCAACGCGTCCGCTACCACGTTAGCCTTTCTTGGGTGGTATTGGATTTTGAACTGATAATCCTTCACGAATTCGAGCCACTGACGTTGATGCATATTCAGCTCTTTCTGCGTGAAGAGGTACTGTAGTGACTTGTGATCCGTGAATAAGCGAAATTTCTCCCCCAAGAGATAATGTCTCCATATTCGAAGTGCAAACACGACTACCGTTAACTCCAAGTCGTGGGTGGGGTAGTTTCTCTCATGAGGCTTAAGCTTACTGGAAGCATAAGCTATAGCCTGATCCTCCTACTGAAGAACACCCCCAAGTCCCAGTAATGACGCATCTGTGTAAACTAGATACTCCACTCCTGGCCTGGGCAGTGCTAACACTGGTGCTAAAGTCAACTTATCTTTCAGCTCATCGAAAGCCAACTGACAGGTATCGTCCCAGATAAATGGCACCCCTTTGCAAGCCAAATGAGTCAATAGACCCGCTATCTTAGAAAATCCCCAGATGAACCTCCAATAGTATCCTGCTAGGCCCAAGAAACTACGTATTTCTATCGGTGTCATGGGTTGTCCCCACTCCCTAACCACTGACACCTTCCCCGGCTCCACGGATATCCCTCTATCCGAAATAATGTACCCAAAAAATTGAACCTCTTTCAGCCAAAATCCACATTTCTCATATTTTGCATACAACTCGTGCTGGCGCAGTGTCTGCAAAACCTGTCTCAAATGTTCGTCATGCTCCTCCTCAGTCTGGGAGTAAATCAGAATGTCATCAATGAAGGCAATAACAAACTGATCCAGGAACTCTCTGAACACCCTATTCATCAAGTCCATAAACACAGTTGGGGCGTTGGTTAGCCCAAAAGGTAAAATCCTAAACTCATAGGAACCATATCTCGACAAGAAATAAGTCTTCGACACATCCTGCTCCCTGATCCTTAACTGATGGTATCCCGAACTCAAGTCCATCTTAGAGAAGAAGGTTGCTCCTCTCAACTGGTCGAATAATTCATCGATTTGGGGCAACGGATACTCATTTCGTATCATGACTTTATTCAACTCTCGGTAATTAATACACAACCGTAATTATCCATCCCTCTTCTTAATGAACAGCATAGGGTCACCCAAAGGTGAAGTACTCCTACGATTAAATCCTTGGCCCAAGAGCTGCTATATCTGATCCCGAAGATCTCTCATCTCCGTTGGGGCCATACGGTACGGTGCGCGGGCTATTGATCAAGTGCCCAGCGTCAAATCTATAACAAAGTCTATCTCTCTGCTAGGTGGCAATCCCGGAATATCCTGGAACACATCAGCGAATTCTCTCACCACCGGTATTGAATTAAGCGATATCACTACCTCCTTAGAGGTCTCCTCCTTTATATAGTACAAATGGGTGGTCGATCCTCCCTCAGGATGAGGCATCGCCACTAGGAACATCTCCTGATCAGGTAAGGCAAAAATAATAGTCCTACTAAAACAATCGATAATGGCCCTATATGCAACAAGCCAATCCATGCCGATGATCGCATCATACTCGAACATCTATAATACAAGCATGTCGGCCGGTAAGGTAAGTCTCCCAATATTTATAACCACCCCTCGACATATAAAGTGAATTAGTGAACCACTACCCAAAGGCGAATCTACAGAAGTAACAACACTCTCTGCTGTAACTAATAACCCCAAAGTATGTGCAAACCTCGTGGCGATAAATTAATGTGTGGCCCCTGTATCGAATAAAATACGCCCCATAGTCCCCTAGATAGAAAACATACCCTCAATCGCGGGTGGAGCCTATGGGACTGCGACCTGATGGAGGTTGTAGACCTGTCCGTACTGAAGTTGTCCCTGCTGGACTGGAACTACTGGAACGGCTGGAAACACTGGCATCTGAGGCGGCGCTGGGAGGGCGACGGGAAAAATTCGTCTCTGGGGCTCCTATCGATCACCCTGCTGCTGCTGTTGTAGGGACATGCCCCTCTCCGGACATTCATGCCACTTGTGGCCAGTCTTGCCACATATAAAACACTTCCCACCAAAGTTTCCCCCTCGCTTCCCCTGCTGTCCTCCCAGACTAAGGAGGAGCATGTCGAACATTTGAGACAGGTATTGCAGACACTGCGCCAGCACGAGTTGTATGCAAAATATGAGAAATGTGGATTTTGACTGAAAGAGGTTCAATTTTTGGGGCACAATATTTTGGATAGAGGGATATCCGTGAACCTGGGGAAGGTGTCAGCGGTTAGGGAGTGGGGATAGCTCGGCAACCTCGGAGTATTCCTTCCTTATCGTCGGTGGCGCCCTAACCCGATCTTCCCGGTTAGGATCTGCGATGTCTTCATAGAATCTCTTCAAGAAACTAACATGAAAAACAGGGTGTAATTTCAATCGGGAAGGTAGCTCCAACTGATAAGCTAACCTTCCAATTCTCCTTATGATTATATATATATATATATTTCCACCCTAAAAATGTTTTTCACAAACAAAAAAAATAAATTCAAGCATAAAAATAAAAAAATAAAACTGATTTAAGTCCAAAAAATATATCTCCAAAAAAAATTCCAACCAAAAAAATATTAAAATAAAACTGATATCAATAAAAATATATATTTCCTAGAAAAAAATAACTAATAGCCAAAAAAATATGAAAATAAAACTGTTTCTAGTTTAAAAATATTATTTTGACAAAAAATACGTTTTTCACTTAATAAAATTATTTTTAGAAAAAAAATGTTTTCACTTGATAAAAATAAAACTGTTTTCATTTAAAAAAATATATATTTCCAAATAAAAAATTCCAGCTAACAATCCGACCAAACCAGCGAAAATTCAGCCAAAATCTAGAAAAAAAATATATTTCCTGCCAAAATGATCCCCCAAATTGATTTCTAGCAAAAAAGTAAAAAATAAAACCGATTTCATTTTAAAAATATATATATCCAGGAAAAAAACTTTTTCCATCGATTAAAATGATTTTTTTAAAAAATATTTTCCACCTAAAAAATGATTTCCAACTACAAACTAAATAATTTCTAGCAAAAAAATATGAAAATAAAACTAATTTCAGTTTAAACAAATTATTTTAAAAAAACGTTTCCCACATAATAAAATGATTTGAAAAAAAAGGAAAAAAAATTCCACCAAAATTTCCCATGGGATTGGAGAGTCCCAAACTTCTTTGTCTGAATGAATAGTTTGGAGCTTTGCTAAAAAAGTATTCATCATTTTGGTTTGAAATACTCTCCACCAAAGTCTTCTTCAAAACCAACAAACCCAATCGCCGTAACCAAAGTCTTCTTCATATGCCATCACAGTCCCTCTTTTATCTCACCCAACAAAACCCTAATTTCAAAGCCCACTTCAATAACCCAATCACCACCTACCAAAACAAAAATAGCCCATTAAGCATCAATGAGGTAGTGAAGACTCTTACCAAGTAGATACGTATACACTAATGTAGCGATTGAGGGTGAGCTGAGCGATTAAGAGAGGTCATTGTGGTGACGAATGGGTTTTATTTTTGTAGAGAGCGAGAATGGGAATGAGAAAAAATAGTTGTGAATATATTACAGTATTAATAAACAAGGGGTATTTATGGCATTTAACTATAGATGGTACATGTATTACACGGCCGTTAGGTGAAATCGTTAAAATAACACTCATGTAACTATAATGCAAATTCGTGAACCTCCAGCCCCAATTATTATGAACAAATATACCCTAAACAGTAAATGACCCTAAAATAAATAAGTTTCATAAGGCAGAATTTCCATTTATCGCACTAATTTTTTTAATTTAATCCACACAACATTAACTAAATAATTAATTTCGCTTAAACATAATATTAATTAAACCATAATTTCTCATTAATTTATTCAATTTATAATCTCATGCGTGCGATGGAATTTATACAACAAGAATTTACTACATTGTAACATCCACAAAATTTCTCTTATTTAACATCATACAAATTATCAATTGACATTCCTACGTAAGAAACTACATGCGAACACCTTAGCGTCTACAAGATCCAAATCTCTTCCCTAATATCCAAGGTTTTGAGTCTTCATTCATATTAGAAATTTTTATAAAAACGGTCCTTTATCTTCCACTTTCCCTAATTAATATCTCTAATTTATTTTAAGAAAACGCATGTATTTAGTGTGTAGGCAAAAATTACTACGCACAATACTAAGGGAAAGAAATAAAGGTAACCACGACTAAGATTTTTTTAAAGAAATCTGATTTTGAAGATGTGTTCCTTGCAAAAGGATGATAAAGTTCGTCTCTTGGACTATCTTGAAAAAAAATATGGTTTTGGCCTTCAAAACTTGGACTAAAATCTTGGTTTAAATGGAGCTAGGGTTTGGAGGTAGAAGGGGATGAAGAATATGAGATGCTACTGCTTTTAGAGTTTAGAATAATGAGATTAAAAGTCCTAACCTCAAAATATTAATATATAAAGAAGTGGTAGAATTTTAGTTAAACAAAACTCTACTAGAAATCGATTTGGTCTTGGGGAGCTGCCAAGAACGCCTAAGTACGTGTATATATAATAAAAATCTCGATTTTAATCCTTATTTCAATTCCGATTCAAATCTTACTTTCTAAAAATAAAACCAAATTTTTTAAATGCTAAAGGATATTAATTCCAAAATTTTATTTTTCCGAATTTTGAATTAATTTAAAAATTTCAATTTAAATTCATGGGGTGTTACATACTTCCCCTCCAGCACAGGGATTTCGTCCTTAAAATTTGACAAAACATAAATGTGGAAAATAAACATAAGGCTCACATATTCCTACCCATAGATGCCATGATTAGGGGCCCCTACACCCAATCCTACTCACGCGTGCCCCACGATTAAAATACAACATCTATCCTAACTACACATATATATATATATATATATATATATATATATATATATATATATATATATATATATATATATATATATTAAAATAATGGCGTACCATGCTCTCACAATAATCACCACTAGATTATATCACCAAAAGTCATCGCAACGCTTAAGTCCTCAAATCAAATCTCATCATCAAACTAATACTTATGAGACCTAACATTTGAACTAACAATCTCCGAAATATACCTCTTCTTCCAAAATCACGTCTAAGTATCCACACACCAAAATTACTAGTTTTAACTCAACGCCTATACTTCCTTAACTTTAACCATCCTATCTCCAAAAAACACAACTAACATGTTTGCTAGACCCAATACCTTAAAGCGTACAAATCAATAAAGGGGATAAAAATTCGGCAATGCATAAGCGAAACAGACTCACAACCGAGGAGACTTAAGACCATGCTCTGATACCATCTGTAACACCCCCGCATAATTCTTGCGTCGACCGCCACCAAAACTATGTCAGGTGTTACTAAATTAAATATCATTCTTAGCATGTTTCAGATATGAGATATATAAGATTTTTCATCCACGAGAGAATAATTGAATTAACTTAATAATTAAAAATCCTTACAATATATAAAAGCCATCACCATGTTAATCTAAAAAAATAATCCAACTCCATAATTTATTCAAAACTCCAAATGAAATAATTCAATAAAGTAACTAACGAAACCATAGAAAACTTTGGAACCGAATGGCCCAATAAAATCCATAATGAAGTCTCATAATGTAAAGCGACTGTATAAAAATAAATCTAGACAAGTAAAGCGAGAAAATAAAATAGAACTCCAGTTTCACCTCTATACGATCTCCAATAACTCCTTTGCATCTTCTCCAGGACAACTTGAAATGTTAATCAACGCAATGGATCAGAGCCCACCACATGGATATGAGCCACTCCTCTCAAATAGGATCTTTGAATCCAAATAATAGCATTATATGAAATAAACATGGCAATAGAATATTTTAAATTAAACGAGTTATGATAAAATGCGATAAAAATAAATCACTATCTCCTCACACTAATATCCACCAAACAATCCAGTTATTGTTATTCGATTTCCAACACTTTCTATTTTTATTTTTTATTAATTTAATAAAATTTATTATTCTTCTCATTTTATTAATATCAGTCGCGGGACTCCCGTATTAAGTCTTACATTATATTAGTTTTGGGACCCCCACAAGTTTTACACCACACCGATTCCCCTCACCTATGGTCAGTCACCCCGGTTCACGGTCAGCTATGCACACACTCATTAGGTTCCACGCACGATACATCACTATAGTCCGTCAGCCTGTTTAACTATCAGTATACACATACTCCTGACGCCAGAAACAACCACGTCGCTATAGTCAGTCGGCCCGTTTAACTGTCAACCCTGCACATACTCGCGCCGTCAATATATTTTAATACCCGTTTATTATCTTAGGCAGGAATTCTCAAATTTTCTTATTTTTTATCAAATTAGCCCCACCCTTTTATATATCATAAATCCTCATATCTACCACTAGTTCCATACCTAAAGGTCTCCGGTACACAAATATTTTCTAGCCTATCATCTAAGAAGAAAAACCAAGACCTCTTATCTTGACCCCAAGGCTCGCTAATCAACGGAAAAACGTAAAAAGTAGCCCTACCCCGAAATATTTATCCGTAAACCATCACCAATATCTAGTCCCATACCTAGAAAGCTATAACTACCCAAAGGTCTAGTAATTAGTCCCATACCTCTAAAGCAACCCAAATAAAGGTGACCTCCCAATCCATCCCATACCCCATCGTTCCCGCGGTATCGAACATAATAAAATAAATAAGTTGCATGAGGTAGAATTTCCATCTATCACACTAATTTTTTTAATTTAATCCACATACCATTAACTAAACAATTAATGATGCTTAAACATAATATTAATTAAACGATACTTTCTCATTAATTTATTCAATTTATCATCTCATCCGTGCGATCGAATTTATACAACAAGAATTTACTACATTGTAACATCCACAAAATTTCCCTTATTTAACATCATACAAATTATTAATTGATATCCCTACGTAAGAATCTACATGTGAACACATTAATGTCTATAGGATCCAAATCTCTACCCTAATATGCAAGGTTTTGAGTCTTCATTCATATTAGAAATTTTCATAAAAACAATCCCGATTTATCTTCCACTTTTCCTAATTAATATCTCTAATTTATTTTAAGAAAACAGAAGTATTTGGTGTGTAGGCCATAATTACTATGCATAATACTAAGGGAAAGCAATACAGATAACCATGTCTGCAATTTGTTTGAAGAAATGTGATTTTGAAGATGCGTTTCTTGCGAAAGGGTGATAAAGTTCATCTCTTGGACTATCTTGAAAAAAATCTGGTTTTGACCTTCAAAACATGGACTGAAATCTTAGTTTAAATGGATATAAGGTTTGAAGGTTGAAGGCAATAAAAAAATATGAGATTCTACCTCTCTTAGAGTTTATAATAATGAGATTAAAAGTCTTAACCCCGAAATATTAATATATAAAGAAGTGGTAGAATTTTAGTTAAACAAAACTCTATTGGAAACCAAAGCAGCGCCGAAACTACAATTCGCTGAATCAATTCGGCTTTCAGGCCGAATCGATTCCGTCTTTGAGAGCTGCCAACAATGCCTAAATGTGTGTGTGTATATATATATATATATATATATATAATAAGATAGCTTGATTTTTGAAAATATGTACATTTTTAACGACACGGATGAGTGTCATATCAAAAGACATTTTTCGGAAATTAAGGGTTCAAATCAACTCCCTCCATTAATTTCAAATGTAATACTATTCCTATTTCACCTTTACCTACTTTATCCCTTAAAATTTGAAATTCCCCCTCTTTTTCTTCTCACTAATTAATTCCTCCACTATCACTTTAATTCAAACATAACCCTATTTTGGTAAAAATACACTAAAAAACAATCCTTTTATGTGTCTTATCACACAACCTTCCATATACTCACAATCCCCCCACAAACACCACAATGTATGTTCTCTCTCTCTCTCTATCTCTCTCTCTCTCTCTCTCTCTTTATCTTCTCCCCCAACCTCTCCCCCCCCACCAACCCGAAACCACCTCCCCTTCTCACCGACTCCGGCCTCTGATAAACCCCCCTCCATACTTCTTACGACAACCCGAAACCACTTATCTCCCTCTAACGAGCTTCGCCCTCCAATAAACCCCCTCCACTATTCTTAAACCGTTGTTGTTCATAAACGTTCATACCCAAAAGTCTTAAAACATGGCAAAAATCTTGAAACAAGATGGGTGTTGGACTGTTGTGACATACCCAGGTTCGTAAACGTTGTTGTTTTAATTTATGTGTAAGTATCTTTAAAAAAAAATGATCCCCTTTTTCTTAATCTTAATAGATTGAAAACTGATCCATTTTTGTAGTCATTTTCTCCTTTGTTGACTAACTTTTTATTTGTTGATTTGTTCACACTTTTCTTTTTTGTTGTCTATGTGTGCAGATTTGATTGAAGTTCGGGGATGCACAGTTTGGGTTTGTACATTTAGGAGGTTTAAGTTTTCAATTTCATTTTTATTTTTGCAGATTTAGTAGATTTGATTGAAGTACGGTTTGGGTTTGGGTTTGGGTTTGGGTTTGTACATTTAGCAGATTTGATTGAAGTATGGTTAGGGTTTGGGTTTGTACATTTAGCAGATTTAGTAGATTACATTTAGGAGGTTTGGGTTTGTTCTTTTTCAGTTGTTCCATTTTTTATGTTCATCTCTGCGTACAAATGAATATATCTTTGGTTTTGGTTTTGGTTTTAGTTTCAAAAGATTTCATCCATTTTTGTTGTTTCATCTCACCTAAGACAATGGCACACATAAAGAAAAAAGGTGTTTTTTTTTGTTCTGGGTTTTTTATGCTGTGTTTTTCCTTTTCTATTATATGTGTACGCCTTTTTTGTTATTTTTTATTTTGTTTTTCATGAAAATTCTCATTGAGGAGAAAGTTTGTACATGTGTAACTATATATATTTGTGTTTATTTCATGACAACTCTCAGTGAGGAGAGAGTTTGTAAATGTCTATGTATGATTTTTTTGTTTTTTGTTAAAATCAAATAATGTTTCAAAACCATAATATTCAGTTTCTGCTTATATTTTATTTTTTTGTAGATCATACTTTTGGATTCACAACACCGGGTCGAAATCAAATATATTATATTTCGATTTAGTTTTTGTACAATATTATTTCAGTTTGTGTCAAACATAGGCACTAATGCATTAATACTAAACCTGTAGATGTCAAACATAGGTACTAATATACTAATAGTTCCTTTGCATATTCAGTTTGTGTAAATAATAGCAATATTATTTCAGTTTGTGTCAAACATAGGCACTAATGTTTGTGTTTGTTTCTATTTGTTGAAGCTTACATATGACATTGGTATAGTTCTCATCTACTAAAAGTTAATTACTTCAATTTCAATTGATTATGTTTTTTTTCATATTTAAGGCTTTGATTTTTGTGACAGATTGACAACATGGTTATGGTCTGGATTAGCAGGAACTCCAAGTGCAACTGATGCATCGAGTCATTTTATCGAGCTTGGTATGTCTCTTTTATCTTTAGCTAGCATTTATTTTTTCTACATATGATTTTTATACATTTAATTAGGTTTACATCTGAGTTTACATCGAAGTTTTATATTTTTATACAAACTTCTTTTGTTAACACAATAACAGCCCCTGCTCTTTAGTGCACGAAAGGTGAAGGACAGATTGGTCCTCTTCCATAGTCTGTGCGCATCTTCTTTGTTTAGTAATGGGTGACGAAACATGGGAATTGAATACATTAACTTCTTTTATATTTCTATTTTTAGTATGCTTGGTATTTATTAATTTGTCTCCTTTTGATGTAGTGAATTGACAAGACACAAGGTGTATAGTTCTTCTTGAGAGTGGGAACTATGGTACTAAACATGTAAGGATATTTTTCCCTTTGATTTTTATTTTAATTATCACCATTATCCCTATATTGATGATGATTTTTTTTAATTATTACCATCATCCCCTCTTTTAAAAAGTGGAATTAAAAGCCTATTGAAAAACTGGCGTCTGATCATAGAGGGAATGAAGATACAAATTATGCATTGCATGACGTGACAAAAGATTTTCTAAACAGATCATCTCCCTATGACAAAATGGTATCTAAAACTGAGAAAACAAGTTAATTATAGTGAGTGTATCCTTTAATGAAGATACAAATGTTTCCAGAGTTGAACCTTTTGGTTGAGTTTTTCTAATCATAGGTGTTTATTATGTTGAGATTTACTGTTGTTGTTTTGAATAGGTAAACACTAACTTTATGACCGTATGTAAACACTAACTTTCTTCTAAAACTTCTTTCAATGTTTTTTATAATTGGTACTTAGCGTTTTTTTTATTATATTTTCTGTAATGTTATTTCATTTAATTCTCTGTTTATTCATGAAAATGGAATGTAGCAATTGAATATTTTGGTAAAGTCTTTAGGATAGGTGTTGTTGGAAATGGTTTGAGCAAAGTGCCTATTTGTTTGTCGGGAAAAGTATGCCCTTTTAAGTCTTTTTCAAAATTCAGATATTATTGAATTTTCACATATGCTGTAATTTTGACATAATTCAAAAAAATTATAAATAGTGCTTATTATAAGTTTTGGAAATGTCATGTTTCAAAATATTAAATATTTTGCATTTTAGTATATGTTATGTATAATTTGGATAATAATGGTTGAGATGATGGGAGATAGATTATTTTTTTGGCACAAACATAATATGATACGACTAACATGGTTTGCGATTTTGACACCCAATTTAACATGAAAAAACATGACTAACACAATGATAACAACATTGACACCCATTTTAATGTGAAAACATATGTCAATTTTTACACAATTAATAATTTTTGGGTTCAAGATATCAAAGGTATACACTTTTGTTGGGTTTATGACGATTTAGTGATTTTAGGTTATACATTGGAGATGAAACACTGAATTTTAAGTATATGCCGTCATATATTTAGGTTTTGATTATGTTTTTTTAAACACTTCATATACTCTATTTCTTAAAAACTCGGTTCCAACAAATGGGGGAACAATTGCTTTTATGTTTTTTCAATGCCAATCTTATTTTTCTTTTGAAGTCCTATTTTTTTTTATATTTAGTCCTCCTTACAAAAGAAAAAAGGAAGGTATTTTTGCGAGACAGTAATGGCCTCTGAGTAGTAATGAGGCATTACATATATGCATATTGCATATATCCATACATATATGCATATGCATATATGCAATCTGCATGTATGCAGCTGAATATATGCATATGGCATATATGCAATCTGCATATATGTAGATACAGCTGCAATAGTTAATTAGATCGTTAGATCATTGGTACAATTGAAAGCTCTATATTGCTTGAAATTTAATGAGATCGGTCTGCTCCTCTAATTAAGTACCAAACAGATAATGAAAATATATCGTTACTTGAAATTTAATGAGACCTTTATTACTTAAAATTTGCATCTCATCCTACTGTATCTGTTTGGTACTAAAAAGATAAGAGTTTGCACCTCCTCCTCCTACAGAATTCAGGCATCTTCAAAACGGTATTCTCCTCGGTTGAAATTAGAAGATCTTCTTACCATTTAAAATTTTGAACGACCTGCTCCTCTAATTTCAAGCGAGCTTATAGCTCCTCCTCCTGTAGGCACTTTTTGGTACTTCATTTATAGGAGCTATTACAGGTCCCTTTCATTACTTTTTTTTTATTCACTTCACTACACCCTTAAGTTGCATTCAATTATCTTCATTTAAATAAGTGATTCAAATTTTGAATTAATTGTATTTAGTTAATTCAGTGATTCAGTTAATTCATTTGTATTCAGTGATTCAAATATTAGCATTTTAGTCAGTTTTGCTGTTAATTATCACTTCCATTCATTGTTCTCCAATTTTATTTTCTTAAATTTAAAAAAGTCAAAAGTTCCTTTTTAGTTTTTTTATTCGAGTCAGAAGTCCCTTAAAATGCCAATAACGTGTACTTTATGATGTTTGTAGTGCTATATTGAATTGAGGTAATTGTGCTATATTACAATAGGGCTTATAATGTTTGTACTTCTATATTGAATTGAGATAATTGGTTTGGTTTCTAATAGGTAATTGAGGCATTTTGAATTTTGTGTACTTTGTTACATTTTTTTTCAATTCAAAATTTTGTACTCTCTTTTTGTGTTGTCTTCGTTTCTTACACTAATTTCACTATTGTTTGACAGCTTGAGGACTTAAATTGGGGTTGTGAGTTTGTGTAGTATTGGAGTTCGAATGTGAACATCATCCTTACTGCCTATGTGTCATTCCTTTTGCTGCATCTGGTGGAGGAGGCAACGTCACCACGAAGTTTTGAAGACAGTTAATGAGGACGTCAGGAAAGTTCAACTGGGGAAGGAGGCAAAGTCACCGCTCTTACAGGAGGGCCGGTAGGTGAAGCTCACCGCGAACACGTGATAGTTGGTAAGTTCACATCGAACACGGGCTAATAAGAAGTTTGTTTCATTGAATCTTTCATTAGACGAATTTGGAATTTTTTTTATATTGTTGGATTTGTTGTTACCTCTTAAACACGGTAGATAGTCCAATATACAAAGGAGACTATGCCCCATTTTTTTTTAAAATTGACACTTTGTTTTTTTTAGACACAGTGAATTTGATTGATGAATATTGTATATTTCATTTTATATATGAATTTGTTTGATGAATTTAGACAATTTGGATGTTGTTGGACTATTTGTTATTTGTTAAGCACGATGAATAGTTCCATAAATAAAGGAGACTATGCCCAATTTTTTTAAAAATTTGACACATTATTTTTTTGAGACACAATATGAATTCGATGGATGAATATTGTATATTTCATATTATATGTGAATTTATTTGATAAATTTAGACTTTTTGAATGTTATTGGACAATTTGTTATTTGTTAAGCATGACGAATAGTCCTATAAATAAAGGATATTATTGCCAATTGTTTTAAAATTACACTTCGAAAATCTTTGCGTTTCGCTATTACGTACGTTGAAAAATTGTCGTCGTGCCTTCAGGCACGGGCATACGCTAGTGTGTGTGTGTGTGTGTGTGTGTGTGTGTGTGTATATATATATATATATATATATATCTATATATATATAATCCCAATTTTCATCTCGATTTCAATTCTGATTAAAATCTTACTTTCCAAAAATAAAACCAGAATTTTTAGTTACTAAAGAAAATAATTCCCAAAATTTTATTTTTCCAGATTTCAAAATAATTTAAATAATTCTAGTTTAAATTCACGGGACGTTACATACTTCCCCACTGGTAATGAAATTTCGTCCTTGAAATTCGACGAAGCGTAAATGTGCAAAATAAAAATAATGCTCACATATGCCTGCCCATAAATGACATGATTAGGCTTCCATACACCCAATCCTACCCGTGTGTACCCCATGATTAAAATACAACATATATCCTAACTATATATATATAACGGCATAGCACGCTCTCCCACGAATCGCCACTCGATTTTATTACCAAAAGTCATCGCAACGCTTAAGTCCTCAAATTAATTCTCATCACCAAATTAATACTTATGATACCTAACATTTTCACTAAAAATATCTGAAATATATCTCGTCTTCCAAAATCACTTCTAAGTATCCTCACAACAAATTACTAGTTCTAACCTCAACGCCTATACGTCCTTAAATTTAACAATCCTATCTCCAAAAATCACAACTAACATATATGATAGACCTAATACCTTAAAGAGTAGGAATCAAAGGAGGGGATAAAAAATCGATAACGCGAAAGCTAAACGTACACACAACCTTTGAGACCTAAGACCATGCTCTGATACTATCTGTAACACCCCGCGTAATTCTGGCATCGGCCGCCCCCAAAACTATGTCGGGCGTTACTAAATTAATTATAATTCTTACCATGTGGCAGATATGAGACATATAAGATTTTTCATCCCTAAGAGAATAATCAAATTAACTCAATAATTAAATAGCCATGCAATAAATAAAATCCATCCCATGCTAATCTCCAAAAATGATCCAACTCCGTAATTTATTTACAACTCCAAATGAAATAATTCAATAAAGTAAGTGACTGAAAGCATAGACAACATTGGAACCAAATGGCCCAATAAAATCCATAATGAAGTCTCATAATGTAAGGAGACTAAATAAAAATAAATCTAGATGAAAGCGAGTAAACAAAATAGAACTCCAGTTGCACTTCCAAAGCGATCTCCAATAACTCCTATGCAACTTATTGTAATACCCCGTATTTTTATGGCTTTTAATTATGTGATTTAATAAATGAAATTGTCTTGAATTATGAGATTTACTAAAATTAATTTGGGATAATTAATTGGAAATTAATCCAGATTTAAATGCTAGCGAGACGAGAGTTAGTATTTGATTATTATTATGTTGTTGAATATTACTGAGTGATTATGGTAATATGTGATTATGAAATTCATTAAAATTGTCGTGAGTTAAAAATACGACAGTTTCGGTAATTAAGTTGGGACGCGCGTGTCAGTCGTGTCAGGACCCAATTTAATGGATTTAAAAGTATTTTATTTTTATACAATCTGTGTGAGCATTTTGAGTGCACCAACATGTCCGGAAGGGTCGAGATAGTTAGCAAACACTAGTCGGGGGTTTAGTTTGGGTCTCGGGGCATTTTTAGGCCTAACCGGCAACCCGGGAGGGTATTTTAGTCATTCCTATTTTTGGGTGAATAGTGACCCACGAATTTTAGATAGTTATTATCAGCCATTAGGTTAGAGCCTTAGGGTTTTCCATCACAAAGTTTCACAGACGGCCATTAGAGATGAAGTGGAGGGAGTTACCAAAGGAGAACCACCATCTTTGGACTTTTCGCACCACCGTCACCACCATCGGATAGATCGGAATGAGAGGAGAAATTATATACCATCTACTTCATCGAATCAGAATCTTCATTACTAGGCAAGTGATTTAACTTGCAATAATTTAGCGCATATATTATCCATGTTAGGATAGAATTGGAGATTAACCTTTAAAAATGAAAATTGAATGGATTTGAAGAATTTAAATCATAATCTGGGTAGGTCTTGCATGTAGTTTAATGTTGATGATAATAACAGCCACGAACTTATGATTTATGGGTAGAGAATTATGAAATTGTATTGAATTTTAAAGTGTTCTTGAATAAATAGAAGCACTGTTCTTATATGAAAATTGGGTGTTTTAGTCCAAGAAACTCATAATCCTTAAGGGTTTAATGATTCTAATATGTTAGAGATGATGTTGTTAGGTTAATAGGATGATTAGTGAACTTTCTTGGGAGTTTGGGACGTTTTAAGGAAGAATTAGAGGTGTAAAAAGGATGAAACCCGTAACTATTTAAGAAATCTGGGCTGATACGTGCTCGATCAATTGATCGACTCAAGAATGTCGATCGATCGATCGAGCCCTTTTCTTCGATCGATCGACCCCTTTTGATTTTTGGCAATTATTTTCCTTTGAGGGTAAATGGAAATTTCAAGGCCGAGGATAATTCTTAGGGTGATTAATTTGTAGGACTTAGTGATTGCCCGGAGAATGTTATAACTTATGGGATCGAGCATTATAATTTCGAGCGATTACCGAGTGAGGACGGTTTGAATCTTTGGATTTAGGACTGAAAGTGGAATGAAAGATAATTTAGGGGTATGAACAGTAGTAGAGTGATTTTATAATTGTTGAGATAACATTAGAAATTAATAGGAGACCTAGTAATCTTTTGGGATAGGTTTAGGTAATCAAATTGATACGACGAGAGAATTATCAAGTTAAATGTGTACTTCGTTTAATGACGGGTTAAATTTATTATGTACGAGACTTACTAGATGGAATGTGTGAATGCTCATATTGTAATATGATTACTTAGGTTGTGTGAATGCCTAGTGTATGGATTTATTATGTATATGACATACCTACCATACTTGCTATCACGGGAGGTTATTTTTTTTATGGAAAATGACCCTCTTATCCTTGTGTGCCTTCGGGGGGATTTAGAGTGGTACCTTAAGGACATAGGACTTTTAATGACTTATTTGTGAGTTGATAAGTCAGCTTACCATGGGAGCGTAGGTATGTGCATGACCGGTGGGTATGTGAACTATGTTCGCCTCCGATATGTGTGATTTTGCTTATTGAAACGGTTCTTGAGAGATTCGGAACTCGTAGTCCTTATGTACGTGATGTACCGGGATTCGATAGCAGAGTATGCGAGCATCGCAGCTTAGCGTAGAGGTGCCATATATGTATTTATGTACTGAGAGTGTTATACTTATGTACTTGTGACTGGTTCATTGTTTCTTAGTAAATGTGAATAACTAAGATATTTGAAAGGGTTAAGAATGAGAATTTAATTAACACTTGAGATATGTAATTTAATAAATGCGAATATGGGTTATGAACATATCTTATCTGAATATTAAGAGTAAACATCCTATGGTAGAATGCAAAAGAGGAAGTGGTACAGACTAGTTAGTTAGCGACATAACTAGGATGGGTTAAGGGCATACGTTAGGCATGCACGTTAGTTAAGAGGTGAGAAACTCATGTGAGAGTACGCAACTAACATGCTTATAATATGTGTTGTTTAATTGTAATTTAAATACTTGCTAAAGTTTTAAACTATTTTCACCTCGGGCTCTGACCCGTTTTCCTCCAAATCTATTTTGTTTTGTAAAAACATTTTTTGGTGCTCAGCCACCGGGACGCCATGCATAGGAGTTCCATTCTGATGACGTGTTGTAGCTGTTGTGGAAGCTAAAGGATCTTGGTATTAGATGCCTTCATATTCCTCCTTAGTTCCTTCAGAGTCATTTGTATCAGTTAGGGCATGTCGCCCATTCTTATTTAGAGGTTGTAGTTACAGACTTTCATTATTTCGGTTATTGGCTTATTTATTCAGACTCTTGTATTGGGACTTTATGTACACTGGTATTAATAATATTGGAGTGTTTACTCCAGACTCAGTTGATTTCATTTCGTTGGTTATTCTTATGAGATTGTTTATGCGATTTTTGGTTAATGATTTAATTCTTGGTTATCTGTTAACTTAATTAATAAAATTTCACATCTCTCTATTTAAATATTAGGTGGCTAGTAATTAATTAAATGTTTTTTCGACAGTGATGCTAAGACTGAACCAACTTGATATTTTGTATTAATTTAATAAAGGAGTAGCTACCCGGTATTTAATTAGACGGGGTGTCACACTTATTCAACGCAACCTGAAATGTTTGTCAACGCAATAAGTCAGAGCCCACCGTGTGGATACCAGCTATTCCTCTCAGATAGGATCCTTTAACCCAGACATTAGCATTATAGGCAATAAACCCGATAATAGAATAAATTAAACTAGATATGATAACATGCGATAAAAATGAATCACAATCTACGCACACTAATGTCAATCCAAAAATTCAAGTGTCGTTATTTAATTTCCAGCACTTTCTATTTTAATTTTTACTAATTTAATCAATTTTATTATTATTCTCATTTTATTAATATCAGTCGCGGGACTCCCGCATTAAGTCCTATATCATATTAGTTGTGGGACTCCCACAAGTTTTACACCACACTCATTCCCTCACTATGGTCAGTCACCTCGGTTCACTGCCAGCTCTGCACACACTCGTGAGATTCCACGCACGACACGTCACTATATCCCATCAGCCCATTTAATTGTCAGCTTGTACGTACTCCTGACACTACACACACCCATGTCGATGTAGCCAGTCGACCCGTTTAATTGTCAGCCTTGCACATACCCGCGCCGCCAATATATTTTAATACCCATTTATTATCTTTGGCATAAATTCTCAACTTCTCAAGTTTTCTTATTTTTTCTCAAATTAACCCCACCCTTTTATAAAGCATAAGTCCTCAAACCTACCCTTACTCCCATACCTAAGGATCTCCAGTACACAAGTATTTTTTAGCCTATCATCTAGGAAGAAAACCCACTAACCAACATCTCATAGCTTCACCCCTAGGCTCGCTAATCAATGGAACAACGTAAAAATAAGTTCCACTCGGAATATTTATCCGTAAACCATCACCACTATCTAGTCCCATACCTAGAAAGCGATAACTAATCAAATGTATACTAACAAGTCCTAAACCTAGAAAGCAACCCAAATAAAGGTAAGCTCCCTATCCATACTGTTGATACCAAATTTATTCTGCTGACATGGCTCAATTGGGTGAAGACACGTGGCAATCTACATGGCAACGACAAACACTTACGAACAACACCTCAACTCCGAGGAACCATACTGCAATGAGGAACTCTGCTTCCCCGATCAACTCAGACGCTCCGACCTACAAGAACTCTCCGAGGAACTTTTGAGTACCGAGGAACTTTTGAGTACCGAGGACCTTAGGCAGTGTAATACCCCGTAATTTTAAAATGACTTTTAAAATGGGTTATATTTTAAATTAATGGATTAATTGGATTTTATTGTTAATTAATTCATTTGGGTTTTATCCGGACGGTGGTTATTAAAATGGATGATTCTGAATATTACTTAAAGATATTTAGGTAATATATGAATGTGATGTCATTGATATGACTGTATGATATAAATTCGGTAATTTATATTTTTAGTCAGACGCGGTATGGGACGTATCGGGACTAGTTTATTAAATTAAAAAGGAAATTTATTTTCTATCGACCTTATAGTCATTTCGACTGCGTCGTTGCGTCCGGAAGGTTCTAAATAGTCAAAAAAGTCTATTTGGATGTTAATTTTGAGTCTCGGGTCATTTGGAAATGAATAGACAACCCGAAAGGGCATCTTGGTCATTTTTCTAGGGGGGATGAATAGTGATTTCAGATTTTGTCCTATTATAAATATTGGTAGATTAAGTGTATGAGGGTTATTCATCTCCTCTACACAAATTAGAGAAGTCATCTTCCTAGACAGAAAAAAAAGGGTGCTTGGGAAGGGAAAAGCCTACTTGGGAAGGAGAAGAACAAGAACAAGAACCAAGGTTCACCACCACCAACCACCACCGGAGTTTGACCGGAGAAGGGACAACCAACTGAGATATACTACATCAAAGGATCAAACCTTCAGTAAAGGCAAGTGTTTGATAATGGCAATTTAAGTTCGTATATTATCCATGTTAGAATAGTATGAAAAGAGAAGATTATTCATGTTTGGAAGAAATAATGGAGTGATTAAATGGATTTCTGGAAACTGAAATGATATAGGAATTTAACTCATGTTGTAGGATGAAAATAATCACGAAATAATCATATATATATGGAAGAAAAATCTGAAAACCATTGAAGTGTTCTTGAAGTTAATATGTTGATGATTTTCTGGAAAATGAGGAGATAAACATGCTTTTTAATCCAATCCCTTGATGATTCTAGGATGTTTAGAGTATTGGAAATCGTTCATATATGTTGATATATCATCTAGTAAAGATTATAAGTCATTTGGGATGTTTAGATGAAGGTTTAAATGATCATAAGTTGCTAAACCCGTAGTTGCTGAAATGCAGAAAAACCAGGCTGTGACCTGAGGGATCGATCGATCGACCCCTGCCTTCGATCGATCGACCTCCCCAGAATATGTAAAGTTGGTTCTTTTTAAATGTTGATTCTTATCCCAAAACTTTTGTGGATCTTTGGTGATTATTATTTGGATATTATGGGACTTAGAAAATATCAGTAAACCCTTGATAAGATTTGAATTAATTTGATTTGGATTCAAGTGATTAAAATGATGAAAATTATAATGAATGGAATTTCGGTTGCTAGATTCATTTGTTAAATTCCAAATGGGAATGTATGAGGATTTAAGATAGGACCAGTAGGGGTGATTTAATATAACACCTGGGTATCCTTAAGTTTACAAGAGGGTTTAATCCTAAGTGAAAGAAGATGTGTTTATAAGAGATTTGAAACTATCGATTTTAACCTTAATTAAAAGGAGAACTAAACTCGTAGTAATTCGGGAGAAATGATGTTATGGACCAGTAGGATATTAGTGACTTCTTATTGAATATATGTTGAGGAAAAACCTATTTGAATCTTATGTATTGAGTGAGGGTAGCCTTAGGGTTACAATTTGAACATCAAGGACTGAGTTTAAGCTCATTATTGATTTCGCAAGGACGGAGTGTAATACAAGAGCGTAGTGGTATGTCTCCTGGATAGAGATGGGAGTTTAGAACACATTTGGTTGAAAGAAGGTATGAGGTTATCCCGATCGCATAGTTGAAGTTGTCGGACCTCCTCGATCGACAAAGTTAATTAGTAGTGTATTGGAGGGGTTCCTTGTTTGGATTTCGCTTTGCGAGACGCTCCGCGCATGAACCTTAACGACGTCGAGAGTGGAGAGATGTTATAGGATGCGAGGATAATTAAATTATGAAGTAAAGATATGATATTTTAATGCTACGTATAGGAAATATCTTAGGGTAGTGATATTACCTTATTGATATTATGTTATAGGTATGATAATACCTATTTGATTGATTGATGATTTATGTGTATGACATACCTAGCTTACTTGCTATCGGTGGGAGGTTTGCGCGTGAGGGCAGTCATATCCTGATGAATCCATGGGATCTTTGATTTGTCGCTCGAGAACATAGGTCTATGAAAGACTTATCGGGGAGTTGATAAGTCCGCTGACTGTGGGTACGTAGGTATGTGCGTGACCCATGGATACGAGAACTATGTTCACCTCCAATTTTTTGTTGTTGTTTGTGGTTCGTGGAATCTTACCGAACCTTTAGTCCCCTATTCGGAGACCTGCGATGATGGGACATGATAGCAGAGTAATGCATTGCACCGCAGTTGTGACTCGGGGTGCCGTATTATATATGAATATATATATATATAATGAATTAAATGATTGAATGGATATATATTGTGGTTAAATCTATCTACAGTGATAATTGTAGATAACGGTGAATAGAGAAAGATAATGGAATTAAGTTAATGAATGTTTATTCTTAAAGAAATGAAAATCTTAATTCATATTAATGAGAAATGATTCATGTTAATGAGAAACGATTCATATAAATGAGAAATGTAAATGAATAATAATGTGACGTATGGTATGGGACATACGGGGATTATGATATGGGAATGGAATTATAATATGGAGACTAGAAAAGAGGAACCATTAACTTGGAGGTTAATAGGAAACGTTAAGTGTGCACTCTAGTTGAGAGGTGAGAATAGCAAGTGAGAGTTGGATCTAACATGTACATAATAAATGCTTTATTGCACTTGTTAAATACTTGTTGTTTTAAAAATCATATACACATTCGGGCTCTGACCCGTTTCCTTGCATATTTTCTTTTCTATTGTATCTTCTATATCAGGTGTCCAGCAACAGGGACGCCAACCTTAGCGGGTTATGTTGAACTATGGAGCTATGGAGTTTTTTGCTTAGACGCCTTTCATCTTTTGATTCACAGTATTCTTAGTTAGGGCATGTCGCCTAAAGGATTCAGTTATCTTTTCTATCGAGGTCAAATACTATTGTATTCGGGACTTTTTAATACATTTAACATTGTTGGGATTATTGTAAAGGATTTATATTATTTGGGAATGTTTATTCCAATTGCATTTAAATTCTTTTGTGTTATTTATTGTGTTATCAGTATTGTAGAATAAAATGTGTAGTGTTATTCTTAAACTAAAAATGGTTTTGTTGAAATTTAAATTTGGAAAGTTTTTAACACCAGCTTAATTGGGTATTGGGTGAGTTGTAAATGTTTTCGACAGTGATGCTAAGGATGAGCCAACTGTATATTTTGTTTTAATTTGGCATGGGACTGGCCACCCGGTATTTAATTAGGCGGGGTGTTACAGGCGGTCCGAGCTGCACCTCGGACAAATCATTAATAGCCGGATAACCAACAGTTTGACTACGCATTAAATGCTTATTATTATCATACAGATGTATACGCTTAAGGGGCATTAAATGTATTACCCTTTCACATTACAACCTTAGGGCTATAAATACATTGTATTATCCTCATTGTAAGGGGACCGAAATTTCTTGAGAAAACTTGTAATCGAGAATTCCCAAACAGTCAGCAATAACAGAAACAGTGGACGTAGGCCATTCTTATAAGGCCGAACCACTTTAAAAGTTCTTTATCTCATTTTATTTATCTATGATTAAATAATTAGATATAATCTAATTTTTTACATCAACAGATTGGCGCCGTCTGTGGGAAACGATTGGTAATATCGTTTTGCATCAAAAATAATTCATCACAAATGGCTGATATTCCAGAACCTAGCAATCGAAATGCTGGAAGCCCTCCAAATCCATATGCTCCGCCCAATATTCAAAATCTAGCTGGAATAATGACAAATCTGACCCAGGGCCAAACAGTCATGCAAGAAACTATGCGACAACTCATACAAACCGTCCATGGCAGTGCACCAACCCACTCAGAATCACGAAGTATTCAAAGAAATACCCGTTTACCTTCTTCCCGTACTAGGCGTACCGATTCATATCGTACTGAGGAGTCTGAAGATTTTTCTTATCAACCTGGATGAACTTCGTCGGTACGAGCCACAGATACTGAACAACGTATCACTCTCTCTCCAGAAAGGACCAGTGCGCTAGAAAGATTAAGCAGAGTATCTCCTTTTGATCGATTAGGTCCTAGGAGGAGCAAAAGTCCTCCTAGAGCCGCATCGAGGAGTTTTCGACGACCATCAGATTTAAGGGAAGGATCTGCCCAGTCGCGACCAGCTGCTCGTCAAGATAGATCCCAGGAGGCCACATCAACACGATCAGTTGCTCGAACCAACAGGCCCGAGGAAAGAAATGATGCGTGAAAAGGCTCCATTCAGAGGCTGGAGGATAGATTAGGGGAAATGGCTAAGGCCAAGAACCCTCTACAATGAACTTTTGTTTAAGGAACACCTTTTGTTCAGGTCATTGTAGATTTTCCAACACCATCAAAGTTCAAAGCACCTGTTGTCACCCCCAAATATGATGGAAAGACCGATCCTGTCCTTCATATAGAACAATACCAAGCTGCAGCCGACATCTATGCTGTTCCAGATGAGATGAGATGCAGAGCATTCTCGGGAACTCTTACCGGATCTGCTCAAATATGGTATAATAACCTTCCTCGGGGTAAGATCTCAACTTTCTTTCAACTGGCCGAGTTATTCATTGGGAATTTCTGTTTTGGGGCAAAGCCAGTTGAACGAGTAGCGCATTTGTTAAGTGTTAGACAAAAAGCTGGTGAAAGTAGCAGAGATTATATAACTCGTTTTAATAACGAGAAGCTCGAAGTCATTGATTATGAGGAAAAGACAGCGATTACCGCCTTGATGAGTGGACTACTGCCCAACAAGTTATACTACACTTTGGCCAAAGATCCACCTAGAACTATGTTAGATCTGATGGGAAAAGCGGCCAAGATTATGAATGCCGAGGAGGCTATGGTTGCGAAGAAGAATATGGATGCCAAAGAAACCAAGGTGGAAGGTGATAAAGCTAAGAAGAAAGATCATAAGAGCAATGGTGGTGACAAACACTCAAGAACAAGGTCGTCATGGGAAGTATTGAAGAAATTTGATAATTATACTCCTTTGAAGAAAGACATCAACCACGTTCTAGAAGAAATCAAGAACAATGAGGAATTAAATTGGCCAGAGAAAATGAAGGCAGACCAAGACAGGAGAAATAAAACAAAATATTACGATTTTCACAAAGATCATGGCCATATGACCAAAAATTGCATAGCTCTTCAGAATGAGATTGAAACACTCATCAGACGAGGAAAACTGGCAAAGTATGTTGATCGGAGGAATGATAGAAGAAATAACGACCGAGCAAGAGAGAGGTTTAGATCTCCTCGTCGAGCAGAGGAGAACAAGAAGAGAGACCATAAAGTTGATCCAGAAGACGACCCCGATCTTCCCAAGAGACCAAGGCATCCAGAACGTGAGGTATTTTCAATACGCTTTGGGTCATTTGACTGTAATGTTATTACAGGTGGAGATGCAGGAGGAGGAGACCTTACTGCCGAGAGAAAAGCTTACCTCTGTGAGGCTCAAGCTTGCTCATACATTCAACGAATAAATCTAGCTGAGGAGGATCGCCCGAGAAAGGTGAATAAAGAGAAATTGGTCATTGGTTTCTCAAAGAACGACCTTGCAGGTGTTCTATATCCTCATGATGACCCATTGGTGATCAAAATGATGATGAATGAGGTAATGATTTCAAGAGTACTGGTAGACAATGGTAGCTCGGCAGACATTATGTTCTACTCGTGCTTCGACAGTTTAAATCTAAATCTATCTCAACTGGAGCCTTATCATAGACCCCTCCTCAGTTTTGCTGGCGAGAAAGTATTTCCACTTGGGACGATCAAGTTGGATATATTCATTGGTACGTGGCCTGCTTATCGAACAGAAAGAATACGTTTCTTTGTGATGGATAAGAATGTTCAATCATCATACAATATCATCATGGGAAGAGTAGGATTGAAGAAGTTCAAAGTTGTACCATCCACGGTACATCAATGCCTAAAATTTCCAACAAATTATGGAGTAGGAGTTGTGAAAGGTGATCAGAAAGTAGCTCGGGAATGCTATTATTCATCCGCCGAGCAAGAGGAAATGGAGGAATCAAGGAAAAAGACCACCACCTATCAAGTGGATGAAGGTGCAGAAATTGAAACATTGGATCCTAGAGATGAGTCGCAACTCGTGAAGGGTCAAGTGGTGGAAGCTACTGAAAACATCATCCTGGACGACGAGCACCCTGAACGAACTACTCAAGTAGGTTCGTTATTGGAAGCCTCACTAAAGCAGAAATTGATAACTTTCCTACGAAGATAAAGGCAAACTTTTGCATGGAGTCATGAGGATATGCCCAGAATAGACCCAAATTTCTTATGTCACAAACTCAACGTGAATAAGGAGATCAAGCCAGTGAAGCAGAGAAGAAGAGTATTCATTCCCGAGAAGAATCAAGCTATACAGGAGGAAGTCGAGAAGCTACAGAAAGCTTGTTTTATTGAAGATGTTAAATATCCAGACTGGTTAGAAAATGTAGTGATGGTGAAAAAGAAGAACAACAAATGGAGGATGTGTGTAGACTTCACCGACCTCAACAAAGCATGCCCAAAGGATCACTTTCCGCTGCCCCGAATTGATCAAATAGTGGATGCTACCTCGGGACACGAGTTGCTGAGCTTCAGGGATGCTTATTCTGGTTACAATCAGATTAAAATGAAACCTGAAGACAGGGAGAGTACTTCTTTTATTACCCCTAGGGGAACTTATTGTTATAATGTTATGCCTTTTGGTTTGAAAAATGCAGGTGCAACATATTAGCGGCTGATGAACAAAGTATTTGCAGAACAAATCAGTTGAAATATGGAAGTCTATGTTGACGATATGCTGACAAAGAGCAAGAAAGCTGCTGATCATATAGTTGACTTAAGCCAGACCTTTGATTCACTAGATAAATATCAAATGAAGTTGAACCCGACGAAGTGCATATTTGGAGTACGAGAAGGCATGTTTCTCGGGTACATTATCAATCAACGAGGCATTGAAGCTAACCCTGAAAAGATCAAAGCTCTGTTAGGGCTGCGATCCCCAACGACGAAGAAAGAAGTACAAAGTCTTACAGGATGAGTAGCAGCACTCAACAGATTTGTATCACGAGCAACTGATCGATGTCTCCCATTCTTCAAGACGCTCCGAAAAACTTTTGAGTGGAATGATGAATGTGAGAAGGCTTTCCAAGACTTGAAGAAATATTTGGGAACACCTCCATTGTTATCCAGGCCAGTGATGGGAGAAAAATTATACTTGTATCTGGCAGTGTCCGAGAATGCAGTTAGTTCGGCATTGATAAGAATGGTGAATGGAGTGCAAAAACCGATCTATTACACGAGTAAGGCCTTTCGAGGAGCAGAGATCAAATATCCAAAGTTGGAAAAATTGGCACTAGCATTGATCGAGGCAAGTAAAAGAATGAAGCCATACTTCCAGGCTCATACCGTAGTAGTATATACTGATATGCCATTGAGGCAAGCCCTTCATAAACCAGAAAAGTGAGGAAGATTGTTGTGCTGGGCAATAGAACTTGGTGAATATGATATAGTTTATGAACCCAAATCATCACTAAAAGGGCAAGCGATAGCAGATTTTATAGCAGAGTTCACCTATCCTGATACCCCCGAGGAGCAAAAGTTGCTCGCTGATCAACCTGTGGATGTTATAGGATCATCAAATGCAAGCCCAGACCAACTTAGCTTGGTAAAAGAGCAAGTAGATGTTACAGGATCATCAAATTCAAGCCCAGACCAGCTTAGGTTGGTAAAAGGGCAAGAAAATATGATCGATGAACAGTAAGAAATATCAGGAGATGGTGAAAGGAAGCAGCAAATTTTCCACCGAGGAACTCTGTTAGATCATCAATTTGAAGACGAGTTTCCTATATGGAGTCTGTATGTCGGTGGTTCATCCTGCACTGCAGGATGTGGCGCAGGGATAGTTTTGAACAGTCCGGATGAGGTCGACATAGAATATGCCCTACGTTTTCAATTTAAAGCTTCGAATAATGAGGCTGAATATGAAGCCATGGGGGCAGAACAAGTTATTATTTTTGGTGATTCGCAATTGGTCGTAAATCAAATGATGGGATTATATGCAGCCAAAGGAGAATTAATGATCAGATATCATGCAAAGGTGAAGGAATTGGTGTCGGAATTTACCGCTATTCAGCTGGTCAGAATACCAAGAATGGAGAATGTAAGAGCAGACGCCTTATCTCGATTAGCATCAGCTACTCGTACCGAGCTACGAAGAACAATCCCAATTGAAGTTTTAGCTGGTCGGAGTATAGATGAAGATCTAATGATAAACTTTAATACCCTCGATTTAGGGTCATCATGGATGGATCCCATCAGGGCATATATTGAGAAAGGAGAATTATTAACTGACAAACTTGCAGCCAAAAAACTGAAGTTTAAGGCTGCTCGTTATGTACTGACTAATGGTATTCTATACAGACGAGGAATTATAGCAGGTTTGCAAAGATGTGTGCATCCAACCGAGGTGAAAGATTTGATTGAAGAGGTCCATGAAGGATCCTGTGGAGCCCATGTAGCAGGTCGGACACTTTTGCAAAGAATAATGACTCAAGGATACTACTGGCCGACGATGAGGGCTGATTGCATAGCCTATGCTAAGAAATGTGACAAGTGTCGGCGCTTCTCCTCCATCCGAAGAACTCCCCAGGTGTTATTGACACCCATTACTTCCCCTTGGCCATTTGCCATATGGGGAATAGATTTGGTTGGGCCACTGCCGACGACCAGGGGAAGGTTTAAGTATCTCGTGGTCGTTGTGGATTATTTTACTAAATGGGTTGAGGCTGAACCTCTCATTGATATGACATATGATAAGGTGTACCAATTTATTTGGAAAAATATCATTTGTCGATATGGTCTTCCTCATGCCTTCATCACAGACCATGGAATACAATTTGACAATGAGGAGTTCGCTGCCTGTTGTCATCAGTCACATATCTTGAAGATCCACTCGGCACCAGGCCATCCTCAAAGCAATGGACAAACTGAAGTGACGAACATAACGCTGCTGAATGGTTTGAAAAAAAGACTGAACGATGCGAAAGTAAACTGGATCAACGAGCTACAATCAGTGTTATGGGCTTACCGAACTACTCCCTGAGCAGTAACAGGGGAATCTCCATATATGCTGGCATTTGGAAGTGAAGCTGTTATACCCGTCGAATTGGGTCTCCCAACACACAGAATACTGAATTTCAATTCCCCTATCAGCGATTTAATGAGAAGGTTAGACTTGGACATGCTCGAGGAGGTTAGGGAAGAAGAAGCCATTAGAAATGCTGCTTACCAGCAACGAACAGATTTGTTCTACAATAAGAGAGTGAAGAAGTGCGACTTGAAAGAAGGAGACTATGTGCTAAAGAAGGTGATTCAAAAGCACAACAAACTGGAAGCCAACTGGCATGGACCCTACCAAGTTAAGGAAGTTGTTCGACCAGGGACATACAAAATAGAAACTTTGGAGGGGGAGGAGTTTAAGAATGCATGGAATGCAGAGCACCTGCGCAAATATTATCAGTAATGTAAACTCTCATGTAATGCAGTTTCATCAGTATGAATAAAGTGACAATGTTCTGCCCAGTTCTTTCCCTTTATTGGAAATTTTTTGCGGAATACTAGTGCTACACACTACTCAGCAGATCTCGGAATACTCAAATCTATTCCTAAAAATGCCAACTTGGTTGGTTAGGAAGTAAATATATTCTCAAAAATGCCAACTAAGGTTGGTCGGGAAGTAAAACTATTCCTAAAAATGCCAACTTGGTTGGTTAGGAAGTAAATATATTCTCGAAAACGCCAACTAAGGTTGGTCGAGAAGTAAAACTATTCCTAAAAATGCCAACTTGGTTGGTTAGGAAGTAAATATATTCCTAAAAATGCCAACTTGGTTGGTTAGGAAGTAAATATATTCTCGAAAACACCAACTAAGGTTGGTCGGGAAGTAAAACTATTCTTAAAAATGCCAACTTGGTTGTTTAGGAAGTAAATATATTCTCGAAAACGCCAACTAAGGTCGGTCGGGAAGTAAAACTATTCCAAAAAGTGTCAAAGAATGGTTGGTAAGAAAAACCCACTAACTGTAGTTGGTTGAGAAGAAAAATTTACCGACCTTGGTTGGTCGGAAACATTTTATGAGTACGAGAAAGTGATCGAGCAAAATTTTTGATACTCGTGACTTTTTAAATTACTACCAAGTTGGTTGAGAAACAAAATATCATCAATTTTGTTTAGTCATCAAATGATTACCACAAATTCAAGATAGCCGATAATAAGTTTTAACAAACCCCAGTTGATCGACAAATAACACAATGTTGTTATCTTTTTAACAGATATACATGCACAGATGTAAAGTGTTTTATAATTACAAGACAATGGCAGTCAAGATTTATAAAAATGTAGAACAAAATACATCAAGAATGAAATACAAATTTATTACATTAAGATTCCTATTCTACTGGTGTCTTCCCCTCTGCTTTTGAAACAGGTTCCTCGCCAGCAGGTGGATCATTTAAAGCATGAGGGGAATTTATGAAGTTAAGATCTTCAAGTATCCTGATATTCATCACAGATGGTCGATCTAGTAGGTGCTCGGGATGAGATATCTAGACATTGGAATGGAGATTGTAATTGCCGAGGTATTTGGAAATAAGACACCGAGGGATGGCCTGAGCAGGGATCCAACTCATATCAAGCTTGAATGGTGGCACTGGTAGGTCGAGCAGCCCAGGATTATGGTAATCCCACAGGTAATGACCCTGTTCGAGTTGCAGCACACCTAAGGCATTCAACCATCCCTGTTTATAACCCTCATTATTGGAATTTTAGATACGATCATCCAAATGGTAGAGAGCCTCGTTGTAGCCAGCCATCCAGAATTCTCGGGGCTGCTTGTAGAATTGATATGTCAATCTTTCCAGCTGCTTGTGGAGATTTTTGATAAAAAGTTCTTTATTCTCCAAGACAGACTTCTGCGCAGAAAGATGCTCTTCCAGGTCCCTGATTTTCTTAGACATCTCAGCCAATGCTTGGTTCTTCACCATCAGTTAGAAGGCCTGGTTCTCTAGAGCAGATTGAGTCCTCTGTTCCTCAACAAAAATCCGAGCAGCTCTTGCTCGTACCCGAGGAGCTCTTGCTCATCCACGAGTAGAAGTAGAGGGGCCAGACCTCTTCAAAGTTTCTAACTCATCCCTCAGGTTGGCATTTTCGACCTCCAAGAAAGAGAATCCCTCGTCGGTCACTGGGATTAGAGCATTTGAGGTGGAAGTTGTAGACTTCAACTGAGACACCTCTCTTTGCAGGTTATTATTTTCTTGCTCTAATAATTCAGCTATCTGTCTATGCTCTTCGACCTCAGATTTCAACATTCTCTCCCGCACGTCGTAAGCAGCAAACCGTTTATCATATCCCTTATCGGCACAGATTTTCTGATACTTCTTCTCGTACCCCTCATGCAAAAGAGCAGTAGACTCCTTATATTATTGTTGAAGTTCTTCAAGAGTGCCTTGGAGATCCTCAATCATATCATAGTATGCTACGTTGTTAGCCACTGCACAGTCGAGTAGGCACTTCAAATACTGATATGCTTCAATTGCTTGCTCTGAAGCACCATGACCGAGGATGTCAGTGATTTGAGCTGCACTTATGTCTGTATGACCGGCTTTAAAATATTCATTGCATTGCCGTAACAGCTTTGTATCATGAGCAGACAATAATTCCATCCTGGCTAGAAACTAGTAGAGGAAGAAAAAGAAATAATCAATAAGAGTACAAACAGAGCATGAAGAAGAGAATCAACAGTATGCATAAGCAAAAATTCAAATTTTATTGCATCACAAAGTTCAGGAGTACAAGGTTCAGAGTTACATGTTCAGAAGTTACATTTGACAAAGAAAAATAAAATATAGAGAGAAATCCGAACAACTCTACACCTTTTCCTTGTCTCCCAAAACTTTCTCGGGAGGCTGGGACGAGCAGGTAGGTTGCTCGGATGGAGCAGAGGGTTGCTCGGGAATTGCTGGAGGTTGCTTGGAGGAAGTAGTGAGTTGCTGAAGTTCCTCGTTAGTGGACTGGATGGCTGGGGGATGAGAAACTTGATCTCCCATCACCATGGAAGATTCCTCAGAGGCAGTTTCGTCCTCTTCTTCATCTTCAGGAGTTGGAAGGGGACCAGGGATGTGTCGCTGAAAGAGTTCAGAATTTTCATCAACCTTCATCTCCTACAGAGCAGCGACCTCTAAAGTATTTGAGGCTGCCATATTCTACTTGAGACATCATAGCAGCCAAGCCTTTGTTCCACCCTTTATCCCAGCCGGCGCTGAAGGATTTATTAACACCCAATTTCCTTTTTGCCTTCTCCGAGGAAAGCTTCTCGAAAAGAAGGTCATCAGCAACTTTCAATTTACTCTCAATTTCCTCCTTCTGACGACCTACTTCCCGAAGTCGACCTAACTCCTCCTCAGCAGCCTTGAGTTTATCTTCAAACTCCTCAGCATTTTTGAGCTTCCCTTAGAGCTCTTTATTCTTCTTCTCCAAATCATTCATCTTTTTCTCCAACCCCTTGGAGACCTCAATAACCTGAGCCTTTTCCTGCTCAGTCGAAGTAATCTTTTTCTACCAGACTGCCTTATCATTATCATATTTCTGACGAGAATATTTCAGAGACTGCGCCAGGCCTACCAAAGCTTCCTCTACACTAGACGAGGAGCTTGAAGCTTTAATAGCTTCATCTTTCTTCAAAATTATATTAAAATAGCTCACCAACTGTGAAAAGAAAACGAAAGCAAGTCAGGGCACAGATACAAAAAGGAAAGAATGAAAATTTAAGACTATGGGACTTACAGAAGTAATGTGACGAGCTGCTAGTGTAGTAACAGTGTCCCGAGAAAGGTTTTCTTCAATACCTTGGATCTCGAGAATGATCCAAGTCTTCACCGAGCTCATAGCAGAGCTCGGAGGAACAAAAGTGGGAACACCAATAGTCGGGGGCTGAGAGATGGATTCAGCCAAATTGACAGAGGAGGTTTTCTTCAGCCTCCTCAGAGGAGCATCAACTTTCTCGACTAACGTTTTAGTCTTAGTCGGAGAAATGACAATCACCTAGCCTAGAGCAGCATCCTTGCTCGGGGCCACTGGGGGATTCTCGACCACCTTTACAGGAGCAGCCGAGGAAGATGCATCAATTTTCTTTATCCCTTCTCCTCAGACATCAAGCTTACTTCATTTTGCCTCTCCAGCACCAGAGGCAGGTTTCTCAAAAAGGGTAGGAGGCCTTCTTTTCTTCATCCTTTCACTCAAAGGTATATGTGATTCAGGTGAAGAACTTGTAGAGGCTGGTATGGGTTCTGCGTCGTTTATCACCGGACGAGCAGTAAAAGAGGATGTGTAACTCTTGTACTGAAGTAGATATGAAGCTGACATAATATGATCATCGGCAACAGTCTGATGCAAACTCCAGATAAGTTTTAAGTGCCTTATATTAACGTCTGCCTCTTTTGGACACTTTCTTTTTTTGTCAACTACAAATAAATCAAAATTAAAATATCAGTGGCACATTTTATCACACACAAATGAAGCATAATTTTGAAAATAAAATAAAATAAAAACAACCTATCCCATTGCCATCGGGAGGACATCTGGGACCCTGGTAAACATCATATCTAGTTAATGGAGGGTGTTACCAATTTTTCATAACAACCCCATGCTCAAAGTAGTCCCTATTAGCGTCTGGGAGATTGACCACTACAACTCTATTTAAAAACCTAGTTTTTAAATAAAAAGTATTATTGCCCACAACCCATCTATAACAAAACATAATTTCAGGAATTCTTATACGGGTTCCATGAATTTGATTTAGTCTATAAACACCGTTAACTATTCTCCATGTGTTGGGGGCTATTCGTGCAGGAACCACGTCAAAGTATTGACAGAATTCCAAACATAAAGGATTTGGAGGAAAAGAAAAGCCACACTCAGCAACAAAGAGACTGGGGAACCAATGTCCCTCAGCCAAACGAAAATAGTCTGAAGGCTCAGAAAGCTCTTCCAAAATAACCCATGAGGGAATGGAGAAATCAGAGCGAAACTTATCAATTGATTCTACAGGATAAACCATGATGAAAGAAGGAAATCAAAGAGAAAGAAGAAAATCTTAAAGGAAAGGGATGAGTCTGTTGACAACAAACGATGGAAGAGATGAACTCACAGGAGAGAGAGAGACGATAGAAAACTCAAAGAGACAAATTTGAAAAAGTAGAAGACGATGGGATTTTCTGCAACGTTTAAATACTTTTCCTTGGGAAAGGGTAAAAGTAATGATTACAAAAAGAGACGGTTACGTTATCGGCGGCTAAACAGACAAAAGAGGCGCGGGAATCAAAGCGATTAAGAAAAATTTAAAAAAGGCCGATTCTACGAATTTGGAAGGAGAAATAAATTCAAAAGAAAATACTCCTAAATTTCAGGATGACCATTTAAAACCGCCATATATCGAGAAAGAATGTTCCACACTCCTCAAATTTCGAATTATGAAACATTGGGGGCTTCTGTTGATACCAAATTTAGTCTGCTGACATGGCTCAATTGGGTGAAGACACATGGCAATCTACATGGCAACGACAAACACTTACGAACAACACCTCGACTCCGAGGAACCATACTGCAACGAGGAACTCTGCTTCCCCGATCAACTCAGACGCTCTGACCTACAAGAACTCTCCGAGGAACTTTTGAGTACCGAGGACCTTAGGAGGTCCGAGCTTCACCTCGGACAAAGCATTAATAACCGGATAACCAACAGTTTGACTACGCATTAAATGCTTATTATTATCATACAGATGTATACGCTTAAGGGGCATTAAATGTATTACCCTTTCACATTACATCCTTAGGGCTATAAATACATTGTATTATCCTCATTGTAAGGGGACCGAAATTTCTTGAGAAAGCTTGTAATCGAGAATTCCCAAACAGTCAGCAATAATAGAAACAGTGGACGTAGGCCGTTCTTATAAGGCTGAACCACTTTAAAAGTTCTTTGTCTCATTTTATTTACCTGTGATTAAATAATTAGATATAATCTCATTTTTTACATCAACACATACCATAACCCCATCATTCCCGCGGTGTCGAACATAATAAAATAAATAAGCGGCAGAAGGTTAAATTTTCATTTATCACACCAATTTTTTTAATTTAATCCACACACTATTAATTAAAAATTTAATGTCCGCTTAAACATAAAATTAATTTAACCATACTTTCTCATCAATTTATTCAATTTATAATCACATGCGTGCGATAGAATTTATACAAAAAGAATTTACTACCATGTAACATTCACAAAATTTTCCTTATTTAACATGATGCAAATTATTAATTGACATCCTTACGTAAGAATATTCATGCGAACACCTTAACGTCTACGGGATCCAATTCTCTACCCTAACATGTGAGGTTTTGAGTCTTCATACATATTGGAATTTTTCATAAAAACAGTCCTGATTTATCTTCCATTTTTTCTAATTAATATCTCTAATTTATTTTAAGAAAACACATGTATTTAGTGTGTAGGCTATAATTACTACACATACTACTAATAAAAATCAATAGAAGTAACCATGCTTGAGATTTGTTTGAAGAAATCTTATTTTGAAGTAACAAAGTTCGTCTCTTGGACTATCTTGAAAACTTTGGTTGAAATCTTGATTGAAATGGGGCTAGGGTTTGGAGGTAGAAGGGGATGAAGTATATGAGATGCTACTGTTTTTAGAGTTTAGAATAATGAGATTAAAATTCGTAACCCTGAAATTTTAATATATAAAGAAGTGGTAGAATTTTAATTAAAGAAAGTTCTATTAGAAACCGAAGCAGTGCCGGAACTGCCATTTGCCGAATCGATTCGACTTCCAGGCTAAATCAATTCGATCCCGGGAGCTGCCAAGAGTGCCTAACTATGTATATATATAATAAAAATCCCGATTTCAATTCCGACTAATATCTTACTTTCAAAAAATTAAACCAATACTTTTAATTACTAAAGATAATTAATTCCAAATTTATTTTTTTCAGATTTTGAATTAATTTAAATAATCTCAATTTAAATTCAGGGGGTGTTATACATGCATTATTAATTGAGCATCTAGTGGATTTTCACCAGGATTTGTCGCAACACAACAAATTTGAATAAACAATTATTCTTGGACGGTAGTAGCTGGGTTTTCATAAGAGTTGGCGATCATATAACAAAATTTTTTTCTAGATCCAAAAACTTTATACGAGAAAATGCATATTAAATCTATAATGATGGTGCCAATATTTTTAAGGAACTGGGAGCTGGGGAAAATGCAACTAGCTATGGAGGTTTAAGGGTTTCGTTGTGTAATAAAATGAACGAAGAAGGGGGGTAGATTATGGTATTTAGTTAGAAAGATTGAGAGGGATTTAACTGATACATTTTAATGGTAAATTGGATTTCCTAATTGGTTTGAACAAACTAAAAATGTCTAAAAGTGGGTAGTTTCCTTCATGCAAATTAGTTAAGCATAGGAAGTGGGCCCATACTTCTCCATGTTAAATTGTTTAATGTTGGGTAGGTATCCTACGTTGGGCCACTTTGAATAAAGTAGTGTATCTAAAGGGGTAAAATCCAAACATACATATTTTTACACACTCCCATTATGGGCAGTCTAGTTTCATACACATGCGTTACACACACACACACACAAAGAACTTCATTGGTATATGAATAGTATGGGAGATACTTTCAGTGACCCTTGGATCCGATAACAATGGTCTTCTAAGAAAATTGTCTTAGTTAAAGTTAAATCATCATGGGATGAATCCATTAAGGAAAATTGGAGCTCATGATCATGGATATAATTCATGACCAACCCCTCTCTTGGATATGAAATGGCTCAGTTTATTAGAGGCTAATCATAATAAAGTTGTAACCCTATTCGGGTTAAATTGTCCTTCATTTTTTCCACGCCTATAAAAAGCATCGTGACACCGTCTACACACACATTATTAGAGATAAGATACTCAGCTAATTTATATTTTGACAATTTAATTAATCAAAAAGAATCCCGGACACACACAATGGACACATGCAAGTTGTCGATCCATGAAAAACTAATAACTTGAAATGATATTTGATTTTGTCACATTCTGATTATACACCTTGAGATATATTCACCCTGGGAATTTGGTAGTTTGTTGCTTGTTTTGGTTCAAAACCAGCAAAAAGAAAATTTTCAAGTTGAAGAAATGACAATACTGATTAAGATCAAGACATTTTGTGTGATAGGTTACGTTCGATATCAATTATGTGATTATGATATTAAACAGTTGGTTGTGTAAGATACGTGTGTGATTTATTGAGTATGGCAAGGTTGTAAGTCGTCACACTTGGTTCATTTAATTCTTTACCTATCGCAAGTAGTTAGTTTGGCATGTGTTTTTTCTCGTGAATATTTCCACACTAAAAATCCACTTTGGTATGTTATTAAATTCCTATTTAACAATTTATTATTTATATCCAAATAGGAAAAAAAACATGTGGATAAATAATTTGCTAAAACTTTGTTACGTAGTTATAGGACTGTGTCCACCGTTTCATATAATTAGAATATAATTTAAATTTGTTTACTTCGATTGTTAGTATCAGAGCTAGTTCTCACTTTTTAGGTTTAATCACTTTGAGGAATATCTTGTTATATGTTAGAATTTATTTTGGTGACATGATTAAGAATATTTTAGAAATTAATGATATTTTTTGTACATCATAATGTGTTGAAGACTCACAAAATATTTTTCTCTAATTAAAAGTGAGTCAAGGTAATATTATTTCCCTGTTGAAGAACTATTGATAAATATTATAACATTTTATTATTTGGGTTATTCTAGTAATTATGCTTCATGTGAAAGGTTTGAAACATTCTTATGATAAGCATCTTAAAGAAGGCGTAAAATTGTAAAAGAGTATGTTGAAAATTTCAATGAAGATAAAAAATAAATAAAAAAGAATGTTTTCCTTGAAAATGGTAAATAACTTGCTGGGACATTTAGAGACTTAAAGGATTACTCTAACTAAGTAACTCACATTTGGGAATTATGAACGAATCACTTGTGAGTATACTATCTTGTAAATGAAATTTAAAGTAATCATAAATCTAATAAGCCTTTAAATGAAAAAATGATCACTCTTGAACAATATTAGATTCGAAAGAATTTGAAAATGGATTTTGAGTAATGTCTAATATGTTTGGGAATATGCTCTTAGCAAGAATTATCACCTTAGACAAGCATTAAGCCATTTTTTCCAAATAGGGTTTCGTATCAAGTATACATGGGTAAGGTTATAATGGATCTTGAAATATAAAAGGTGATTTTAATGGTCTCAAAAGTTTGATTAAGAATAAAATTGAATTTCTTTGTGTTCACTGTTTTCATATCAATTACATTTAACAATTGTAGCTAGTAGGACAAAAATAAACTGTGAATTGATTAATTCTTTAACATATTTTTTGGGGGGCATATACCAAGTAGTCCCTTGAACTTTTTCAATACACGTTTAGTCCAAGCCTTTTTATTTTGTATCAAAAAGTCTTTCACCATATCAAAAAGGCTTTACCATGCCGATAGCGCGGATCTTTAAAGATAAGAGAATAAGGGACTTTTTGGTACAAAATAAAAGGCTTAAACTAAGTGTGTATTAAAAATGTTTGAGGGACTTTTTAGTATTTGATTCTTTTTTTAGATATTTGGAGTCTTTTGAAAACGTAAATATATTCTTCAAGAAAGGCAATTTGAAAAATTATTGAAGAAACCTATGTTGGTGAACTTGTAATAGGTTGAGGTTTAAAACAAGTTTCAACATTAAAATGACAGGGGATGCAACTTAGAGCTCACATCATGGTAAACTTATGAGTTTAATTTAGGGTTATTTGGCATTCAACACCCTTTAATTATTGAGTAGTGCTATAGGTACAACGTAAATCTATAAAATCTTCACAAAAAGTAGTGCTATTAGTGCCTTTATGGGACCCCATACCACAAGATAATGTTTAATAGGTAGGTGAGAGAATAAGTAGAATCCACCTCGGATTTTGTGGATGTTTTTGTAGAAATTTTTGTACTCATATCATTATTCTTAATTATTTATTATTGAGTCAAACTCTTATAGTTTCACTTATTGAGGTTTGATCCCAATTTTGTTGAATTCTACTAGTCGATTGTTAAACAACTCATTTATTGGCTTAAAAATATACCCTCATTTATTATCTATCAACCACATTGCATCATATAACCTTTAACCATTGTGTTGACTCTTTTAAGCCATCTCTCTCTCTCTCTCTCTCTCTCTCTCTCTCTCTCTCTCTCTCTCTATATATATATATATATATATATATATATATATATATACATTAATAAAAATTATCATTTACAAATAATAATATATTTTTAAAAAATTCTTTAACTGTTTTGAAAATAAATAGGTGTTTTAACTTCTTTCAAGTAAAAAGTGTTTTAATTTTTTTTATGAAAAATATCTTTCTTTTAGTTTTTTTTCCTTAACTCTTTTAAAATAAAAAAAAACATTTAAAAAATATAAGAAACTATTTTAATTTTTTTGAAATAAAAAATGTTTCAAAAAATTAAAAGAAGTTTTAACTTTTTGAACTGTTTTGACAAATAGAATAGAAAATTTTCTAAAAAAAGGAATAATTTTTTTTAGAAGAACTAAAACAATTGTTTTATAAACAAATAAACACTTTTTATTATAAAAAAATGTTTTAACTATTTAAAGACTGCATTTTTATTAAAAAAGAAGTTTTTAAATATTTTCTTTAAATAAAAACTTTAAAAAGAAGTTATAACAATTTTTTATAAGCAGTTAAAAGCATTTTTTTATTTAAAAAAATATTCAAACTGATTTCTTCTTTTAATTTTTAAACATTATAATGGTTTTTATATATTTTAAAAGTTTTATAATTCAAAACATTTAAAAATATCTTTTCATAAAACAATAAAAAAAATAAAAATTTGAAAAGTTTTTTTAGACAATGAAAAGAACGATTTTTCTATTCTAAAATAGTTTTATAATAGGTTATTTTAAAAACTAAACTTTTTTATAAAATAATATTGTTTATTAATGTGAGATTTAATATATATATACACACACACACACACACACACACACACACGAACGAAAGAAAGAAAGATTTTAATTAAAAAAAATATAATGATTTGGGGTTATATGGTGAAATGTGTTTGGTAGGTAATAAATAAGGGTTATATTTGACTGTTTTCGCCTATAAATGAGCTAGTTAACGTTAAGCTAGAGGAATCCATCAAAATGAGGGTCAAACCTCAAGAAGTGAAAGCTATGAGAATTTGACTCAATAATGAATAATAAATGGGTGCCAAACCCTAGTTAACCCTTTAATTTATTTGTGGCTCTCAGTGGCTAATACGCTTAAGGTTATTGAAGAGGATTTTATGCATCTTGATAAAAGGGTTAAATAAAATAGAGAATTAAGGTCAAGGTCAGGTTATTTCCTATATTTGAATTTTTAGGACAGTGCTTTTTAGGTTTATAAATCTAGTTCATATGGCACAATAACATTTATTTGTGTGGGCCCTTTAGAGTTAAGAGTACACAAAACAGTCAATTTCATTTGTTTTAGTTAAAAAGGTATTTATATTTATACCCTTAGTCATACTCATTCCAAAAATAAACACATAACCCCATTTCCACCCCACCCCACCCAAATCCTCATCGGAATGCCGAAATCCTTGCCGAAGATCGTCGGAATTCTCGTCGGATTTTTTCTCTCTCCTTGTTTCACTCTCCATTCGTCTATTTCTATCATTTTTTTTGTCCGCGTCAGAGGCATCATTGTCAGCGTCGGAGAAGAAGGTTTTTCGCCAAAAAAAATAGAGGTTTTAGTGAAGTAGTAAATTTATCGATTTCGATTTTTTGTCAAAAAATATCAAATGTCGGTGTTGTTCGATAGATCTTGGCGAGTAGAATTCAAATATATAAATTTTGTGAATTTTGGATTTGTAGATTTGAAGTTGTGGACTTTTAAAATTTTGATGGGTTTTTTTTGTATGAATTGTCAAATGGCATATTGGTCATTTTCATGGTGTTTTTAGTACATGGACTAAATTTATAAAATTATGTGGAGTGTCTTAGTTTTATACACTTTGAGTTAGATTGAATATTTCACCAAATAATATGTTGGTTGCCTTGCAATGCTTCACATTGTTTTTCAAATTATACATGGTAAAACTAGTTTTAGAAATTATGATTGACTTATCACAAGCATTACATTAGAAAGATCCATCTAATTGGCATATAGAAATAACATGACAAGATAAACAAAATTCTTTATTGAATGATGTCTATCTAGTTTATAATAAGTATGAGGTATTCATCATAACCATAAGAGTCTTGTTAATAACTCGAGAGTGATCACACAATATTAAAGAATGAAAAATTTATTACTATCATGTTGAGTAGTTCTGTATAGTGATGGATATGAAACTTTAAGAATTAAATAATCATATTATGGAGATGAATAGGGAGTTTCTTTATATATTACATGTCATGATCTTTAAAATTCATTTTTTGCGCTTGATAAGGAAAAATCACTTAAGTTTGTGATATTTACCCTTATAATTTTTCACTAATAATACTCTTGACATTTGACCAAAAACTTGATAGATGATGCGTGAAATGATGAAGTATTATATAGAGTGAAGAGGATGGTGAGTTTTCTTGAAAAATAGTTTAGTAAAATAATCAGTTCCTCCCATCAATGAATATGCTTGTACAGTTAACTTTAATCTTATTATTTATAATAAAAGAGGAATCCTCAAAAGAAAAAAATTACACCATGAATATCATGAACACAACTGAATGGGATTTTATCTTATGAATGATTGTTTAATGACGTACATTGAAAACAAATTCGTAATAGTATTGACAAGGAAGATATTATGTAATATTTTCAAAATGCATGTTGCGCAAGGCACCCTAATAAAATTAGCCAAAATACGGCATTATCCATAACACCACATAACTACAAACTCTATTCATATTTACCACCAAATAGGTGTTGTCAATTTTATAAAATACCGCAAGTGCACAGGCTATTTCAGAATAACGGGTATAAGTACGGGTCGAACCCACAGAGATTTGTCAATTTTAATTTTTAAAAGAATTGCAACTGTCCAACTAGATAAAATGGGATAGGGAATATGTACTAAACTAAATAAAAGAAACTACGATAAATGAGAGTAACACAAGAGATTTGTAAACAATTAGGAAATAATTAGGATTCGGGATCCATTTATCACGTAACTAATATTGCACACTAATTTAATATTATCATTCCCTTTTTATATTAATTCAGAAAATATGACAATTATGTTCAAAATATTTTTAACGTCTCTAATGACGGCTAAAATCTCCATTTCCTTAGAAAATACAAGTTTTAAAATTTGCAAATGTATTTAAGCATGGACTATCAAAACAATCAAAGTGCAAGCATAATCCATCAAAAATTACTATTTTTAAATCTCAAAACTTAATTGACAAAATAATTTTGAAGGTTTTAAAACACACTCTCATATCATTTTAAAATGAATATCGAATCTTTAATAACAATTAAAACAAGTAGGGAATAACCAACAATCAAATTAATGTGACAATATTAGCTAACTATGATAAACTTCACCCTAATCCTAATATAATAATCAAGTTATCATAATGAAATAGAAATTGCAAGAATAAGAAGAGATTTTCATTGATAAACCAAACTTACAATAAGTTCTCTCACAATAATCTTTAATCCTCTAAGAAATGATAAATACTTGGCCCTCAAATTGAATACAATCTCTAAAAAATTGCTCTCTAAGATTCTCCCTACAAAATTCTCTACACTAAACAATGAGCCAAAAGGTTCTATTTATAGGCTTAGGGTGAGGGATTAGGGTTTTGGTGGAACTCTTCAACTTCCACCTCTTCAATTTCCCCCTACTCGAAAAGTCTTATCTTTTCTTGCTGAACACGCATGCCAAATTTCGTCCAATTCGGAGAATAAAAAATCCCGACTTTTTTACGATGTCCCAAGTGTAAAAGCAGCATTTTTTTGAACGACCGTAAAATTCATCTTTTTCGCGTCTTTTTTGAATTGATCATCAATTCGCACCAAATTCCATCATTATCTGCAAAAAATTTACTAGGTAACTTTTTTTACAAATTAGCACAAGAATATTATAAAATTATTGAATCACCCATTTTTTACTTGGAATTTCCATTTTAACTATGAATTCAATCATTCTTGCATTTTTTTTCCATTTTTAATAAAATGATCTTAAGAACTTATGAAATAAAATAAAATGGAACTAACAAGGTAAAAATTTGGGTATAAAATATACAAAATAATCCACTCATCAATAGGCACCCCATTAGCCAAAGGGTATTTAAACCCTCGAATTTTATTTTAACCCATTTTTTATTCTCAATATTCCTCTAACTTCTTCTCCCTCAAACTTAACCCTAGCTCTAAAACACTCAACCTAATTGTCGTGAGGTATGATTGTACGTTGTGACGTACTAACGTTTGGATAGGACTCTAGAGTGATACGGATGCCATAATATATATTTTTACTACATTGGATTGGGCTTATAATGTAAGTATACATTTTAGCTAAGTTTTGAACTAGTTTGACTAGTATTTTGGGCTCATTTATAGGCCCAAAATTAAGCCTTTTAGAGATATATGAATTTAGAGTTATTTTATAGGTGTTAACCCTCATTGGTTGAACACATTACACACAAAATAGAAACCCTAGTGTCCCTAGAGATTAGGGAGAATTTGGGAAGATCTTTGAAAATGAAGAAGAACGGATCAAGGGAACGAATAACTTGTTTGTACCATTCAGGCAAGAAATCTCTTGCTTTATCACTGTGTAATCAGTAACTTGCTTATGCTTTCATTATCATGTTTTTAGTTTTGGATTTAAAAGCATGTTAGGGATGATTTGCTATGTTAATAGTTTTTATTGGGTTTAATTGGCTTATTGATTAACTATTGATGGGTTTTGTATTCTGATTTAATTTGTGATTTTATAGGAAATATTTAATTGAATCGCTTTAAGTTATGACTATATTATTAGAATGCATATTTAAGGATGAATCTCTTGTAATATGATTTTTTATGTTAATTTGATGTTTGAGAATCTCAACTTGCATGTTAATTGAACCAATTGATGTTTGAGAATGAAGATTGGTTTGAATTGGGTTTTGTCAGGATTGAACTTTAATTCGAGTTATGATGATGTTATTCAGTGTGAAATCAAATTAGAATTATGATAAAATTGTTTATATATCCAGAGATGAGGTTTGGCATAGGTTTTGAAGTTTTGGGTTAACTTTAATGGAGTTTAAGGCTGCCAAAATACTGTTTTGGGAAGAAGAATCTAGATCTGGTAAGATCAGATCGATACGAATTTAGACCAAATTGATCTGACTGTAATGACCCCATTTTCTTATGCCAATGTATAATTGTCTTCTTTCAATTTCGTCACACTTACTATCCAATAATGATATATTATTACATATATGATATTTCGAGTTCTTAATGTGACAAAGCCCGTTTTTAAATTTGAAGAATCAACGATAAAATGGGTCAAATTGAGATTAAATCTCATCCAGCTTTTAGCTATTGTTGTATAAGTAACCCTTTTTCAGGTTATAGTTAGAGATGAGGATGGATATGTGAAGAGTGAATTGAAGATTATATTTTGAGATTTTTTGTGTGGCTAGATGCTAGTGTAGAATGAGATGTTTGAGGATTAATTTCTCTTTAAGTGATTCTGGCATGACTTATAATAGAATTAATTTATCTATGAGAATAAGAAGTTATGTTTTAGAAGCTCTGATGATGTGTTACCTTTTCAGCTAGTTACAACTCATAACCATGTGAATGTATTCCGTTGCATTTATTTTAACAGAAAATTTTAAGGCCAGAATATTTAATGCCTTGGTGGCATGTCAAGACACTCGTTCCCTGCTATTTTGGGTCGGGGTCGTGACACTGACGCTACAGTTTGGGTGCCATTATATATATATATATATATATATATATATATATATAAGATGAGAGGATGTATATATACATACATAGATTTGTGCATATAGTTTTTGTATTAATAACATATATGTTTGTGGTGTTAATTAAGGCCTCGAAAGATTAAAAGCCTTTAATTAAAAACACAAACATCTATGTTATTAATTAAAAAACTATATGCACAAATCTATGTATGTATATATATACATCCTCTCATCTTATATATATATATATATAGACAGTCCTACTCTTGTGCGGGCTAGTCCGCATTTTAAGAATGCGAACTAGACATATGTCACCTGCCAGTGACCCCAGAAAAGAGAGAGAGAGAGAGTGCCTATAATTTAGGCGATAATTTTTAGGCGCACTGTTAGGTGACACATGTCCGGTCTGCATTCTTAAAACGCAAACTACTCCGCACAAGAGAATATATATATATATATATATATATATATATATATATATATATATATATATATATAGAGAGAGAGAGAGAGAGAGAGAGAGAGAGAGAATCCTCTCATACATACCACCGATATACATTAACTCTGCGGATAATTTTTTTAAAATAATAAAAAATATTTTTGAGTTGACTTCTTTTGTATGGTATTTAAACATTTCAAAGGAACCCCACAAAAAAAATCAGCTCAAATTATTTTTTATATTTTAAAAAATGGTCAAACAATGTTAGTTTTTAAGTTGTTTTTTAAGATGTTAAAAACTGACATAGTTTGATCAATTTTTTTAAATAGAAAAAAAAATAATTTGAGCTGATTTTTTTTGGGTTCCTTGAAATGTTTAAATACATACAAAAAATCAACTAAAAAATATTATTTTTACTATTTTAAAAAAAGGTATGCACAAGTGTTTTGTACGAGAGCCTATGAAAGAAAGAGGAAGGCTCTCCTGCATCACACTCTATACATCACACCTAATTCTAGCCCTTAAGAAATCGGTTTTTTCAATTTTCTTATTTTTTTTATTGAAATTAACCTTTCAATCAATACATGCTCAAAAAAATTAAGTTAAAATACATTTCCTAGATATTTTTTAAAAAATCATAAAATTATGCTAGTGCCCTTATAAATAAGGTATTTTCAGTAGTTTTATTGAATTTTTGAAAAAATAGCTATAAATTGTATTTTCACCTAATTTTTTGAAGCATGTGTTGATCAGAAGGTCAACTCTATGGGTAAAATAAAAAAAATTAAAAATCAAATGTTTTTTAGGACCTAGAACTAGGTGTGATAGATAGGTGATGTATGAAGAATGATTTATAAGAGTCTCTCTCTCTCTCTCTCTTTCTCTCTCCATATATATATATAGGCGTACTCATAGTTTTGTGAGAGATTAGCTCTCTTTAATCAGGAGGTTTATATGTAATACCCTACTGCATTTTCCCCTCATAGAGAAAATAATTGTGCAAGCAAAAATTTTTTGTACGAAACACCTTGATTAGACAAACCATAGTTCAAAAGAATTCAATTGACATACATATTTGGAAACAATTTTAATCGTCAAACGAAAGTTCAAAATAATTTTGGCCAAGGAAACTCAATATGTTGCAAGTGGACTTTGCACGTGTGAGCCAAATCATCTTTACTCGAAGTGGATATATATTCCGAAATGTACAATTGGCCATACCAATATGAAATCCACTCTTATTTTAAGATCCATTAGTTCCCTTCTGGCAGTATTGATGCACCGTTTGGTAGGGCTTGTTTACTTCCTAAAGAAGGCATCTTTTTAGAATAAGGAACAAAGGTCTATGAAAATACTTAAATTCGGGGGTAGAACTAGACCCCACTACCTCGTAAGGGTCTTGAGATCAAGCATGAAACTCTCCAGGAAGGGATTATTTGATCCGTATGTATATGTAAACTTTGGAATGAAAACTGAACATTTAGAAAATATTGACTTTGGGGGAAGGAATTTAAAGGTATTCACTCAAAGGGGTGGTGACCATATCTCTATCATTTAGTGCTTGAGTTCAATCTTCTAATAAGTCTGCTGCTTTTTGACACATGGCAACCTGGGGTTAACTCTGAACATCTTTATTTCATGCAATCACCATTTGCCCATAATTTTTAAAACAATTGTGGGATAATGAACAATCAATAGTCTAAACAACTATTTCACTAACCCTTTTAATATCGTTTCTCTTCTTTATCGGCCGCTTCATACTCTTTCCGCCATTAAAACTCAGATCTTTCAAAACTTCTAGAGAGACAAAGTCATCATTGTGACCAAAACTTTCCTTAAAACACCTTTTAAACCAAGTTTAACGACTATTTTCATTTGGTACCAACTCTGTTCCATTTTCATCTCATATCCACCATCAAACATCTCTCAAATTATTCAATGGATTCGTCAAGTAAGTTTGATAAACAATCTGACAAGGACCCCACTAAGTCTAAGGCCTCAGAAATAGACGAGCAAGAGGCTTTATATGATCTCCATCAACGTGCTCCATTATTTGGAGATGGTGATGTGTTTTGGTCAAATCCAAAGTATTTTCTCTAAGTGTTGAAGTTAAGGACCATCCGTTATTAATGGTGGCTGAACGAGATGACTAAACTCAGGGAGGCTATCTTTCCACCTATGGTGTTTTTTAAGATTTAGACTAGATCATGGGGACTTCCCCTAGCCTTATATTGATTTCGAGGGATCATTAGGTTCCTCAGATGGTCTTGATGCATGGGCTGACTACATTTATAATAGATATGATGATACTCTCATCAAGGTTGGTCAAGCGCACATTTCCTGCTATTTTGGGGACTTCACTTTGTTGAAAAATAGCCCATCTCTCTAATTGTTGATCTCTAGAAGGAGTGATGTCCTACACCTTTGTGGGATCCTGTGGTGAATTCACAGTCACTTTAGAGGATGTGTATGAGCTGATGGTCTTAGAGCCTTGTGGTTCCCTTCCGTATGATGATCAACATCTTGATACCAAAGAAGCTAAAGAGCGAAGTGAGTTGGATAGGCTTCTGATGAATGTGTGGGTGATTCCACCGAGTCCACTTCATCAAATACTTCATATATGAAGCCAACGAATGAACATAAAGAAAGTGCACCATGTCAGATGCACTTTATGACCCTCGTATCGTAAAGGTCAAACCTTAGAGTTAGCAGCTTACAATTTGTGCATGCTTTCTTTATTCTTTCTATTTGGCAAGACCAATGATCAATCTCGTAAAGACTTGTTAAATATCGCAGTTAGGTTGACTCGTGAAGTTAATATTCCTCTAGGTGTTCTCACGCTTGGATTTCTGTATACTTCGTTAGACAACTCATTTCGACATGCAATGCCAATGCTCAGCTGGTCGTTATGATGTGTGTTCGTCAATTTATTAAAATATTGTAAGTGCACATCTATATAACTATATAAAAATTATAGATTTAAATTATAGGAGAATGACACTTGACTGTCATAAATATAACTTCCTAAACTCTTATAATTAATATCACAACCCACGTGGCAAGCCATTTAGTTCGGTTAAAACCCATCTCCTCGGTAGTTTAATTTTGTGCATGTCTATGCACCTTAATGATATTGAAAAGTAGGTGATACTCAAAGGTTTGTATCTTATCTTTCTGCCCCTATGTATTCCCAATGTGATCGATTATTCTCCCCTCTTTTAATTATTTTCTTGCCAAAACAAATGACCACTAATATTGTATTGTTGTCTTTTGGGGTTTCAATTGTTGCCTCTTGTCCTGTTGAAGGCGTTGGACACATGCTAAAACATGGGTGAGCAAATCACTTCTCTCTCTCTCTCTCTACACTATCCCCACCCAGATATGTTTCTCTGTGTCTCTCTTATGGGTTTTGGGGAGGTTTTCTTAATTCTTTTTAGTGTCTAGGGTGTTGCTGGTTGTTTTTCATGGTAAAACTAAACATAAATTCTTTATAATTTTTTTATTAATGTACATACTACATTTATGATAAAAAAAAAAATTAACAGAAACAGGATGTTGTTTTTCATGGAGTTTTCCATGATACTTTTTATAAAAAAAAATGAACAGAGTTTTACATGGAGTTTTGATACTTTTTATGTAAAAAAAAATTCTAACTGTTTGCCCACATATGACGTTTCACCTATAAACATAAATATGTTCAATCGTTTTTTTTTTTAGGGGGGGGGGGGGGGAGAGGAAATCATACCGCTATTCTCTATCCCCTACCACAAGCAAAAGTTTCAAAGTCTACACATATGAGATTCGTGCCAAATATTTTATATACGACAACATTTCTTCTATTATGTTCTTTTATAAATACTGTTTTTTATGTTTTTTTAATCAATATTAGAATTTTTATTTTTGGAAATTGATTTGCTTTTTATTGTTTTAAATATTTTTTTCTGGTTTGTCTGTATATTCCAAATTTTCTGCTATTATTGAATATTTTTCCTGAATTTATTATATATCTGGTTTTTTTTATTGGAAATCTATTTTGTAATTGGAAATTCATATTTTGCATTATTTTTTTCAAACTTTTTGGAATATTTATTCAGTTTGCAAGTTTTTTTAAAAAAATAGTTTTTCAATTTATTGAATATTTTTTTTATTTTTTTTATGTATTTTCCATATTTTTTTATATTTTTCAGATTTTCGGTAATTATTGAATATGTTTTTCTTTTTTTTTATTAGAATTTTTTTTTAATTGGAAATCTACTTTGCTATTGGAAATCATTTTTTCTGCAATATTTTGTCAAACTCTATAAAATATTTATTCAGTTTTTTGCAGACTTTTATTGGAAATCTATTTTTTTATTGGAAATTCATATTTTGCATTATTTTTTCAAACTTTTTAGAATCTCTATTCACTTTGCAAGTTTTTTTAAAAAATAGTTTTTCGATTTATTGAATATTTTTAATTTTTTTTTACGTATTTTCCATATTTTTTTTATTTTTTCTGCCTTTTTTTTATATATTTCATATTTTCGGTAATTATTGAATATGTTTTTCTATTTTTTATTAGAAATTTGTTTTTAATTGGAAATCTACTTTGTTCTTTTAAAAATATTTTTCAGATTTTTATGTAGATTTTTTTTAGTATTTTCCTAATTTTAATAGGAAATATATTTTTGTAATTGAAAATCTGTTTTTTTGTTGGAATTTTTTTTTATCGATTAGAAATCTACTTTTTATTTTTATTGAAAATATGTTTTTTTTAAAATTAAAAATATTTGCTTACATTATTTCCTTTAATTTCTAGATTTTAAATATCTTTAAAAGAATTATTATTCAACTTTCATATTTTTAAAAATATGTTGTTGAGACTGAAACTGAGAACCCTTTTTAAGGGTTGATTTTGATTTGAACTTACGTTATTTTAGATATTGTTTTACCTATCCATTTGAATTTTAAAATTTGAATGCCCAAACTTGGTGTTCTTCACGTATTGAAAAATACCTAATGAACTATTTTTATTTCATATTAATTATTATATTAAAGTACTTGAATGATTGCAAATAATTATTTTCTTTCTTTAGGTATCATAAAACTGAATGGATATTTGGTTATAATGTATTGTCAAAATTAAAAATATCGATTGCTTTTATTCAATGTCATTCATATGAGTTTTGATATTAATTTGAAATTCAATTTCCTTTCATTTGTAACAAAACAATACAATTTTGCTAAATTCGCCCACGCATTGCATTGGCTTCATGCTATATCTAAGTTGGGACAGCAATAGATGAAGCATCCAAAATCGGGTATGATGTTTTTTCTATTTTTTATATATATATATATGGATCCACATATATAATAGTATACCTATATTCGGCCACGCATCGCGTGGCCTTCATACTAGTACTATTATAAAATAGTAAATGTAAGTACGAATCGGATTCACAGAGATTTGTCAATTTTTTCGTTCAATATAATTGTGATTGTCCAACTAGACTAAATGGGATATAGAATGATTATGAACTACACTAAATAAAAACAACTACGATAAATGAGGGTAACACAAGATATTTGTAAATAATTAGAAAATAATTAGGATTAGGGGTCATTTATCACGTAACTAATATTGCACACTAATTTAATGTTGTCATTCCTTTATAACTCAAATTAAATCGAATCTCGTCACGTTTAATTCGAAAAATATGACGGTTATGATCAAAATATTTTTAACGTTTCTAATAGACGGCTAAAATCCATATTCCTTTAGAAAATACAAGTTTTAAAGTTCGCAAATGTTTTTAAGCATGGACTATCAAAACAATGAAACTGCAAGCATAATCCATCAAAAAATACTACTTTAAAATCTCAAAACTTGATTTGATAAAACTATTTTGAAGGTTTTAAAACACACTCTCGTGTCGTTTTAAAATGAATATCGACTTTTTGATAACAATTAAAACAAGCAGTGAATAAACAACAATCAAATTAATGTGACAATATTAGCTAATTATGATATAACTTCACCATAATCCTAATAGAATAATCAAGTTATCACAATGAAAGAGAAATTACAAGAATAAGTGGAGATTTTCATTAATAAACCAAACTTACAAATAGTTATCTCACAACAATCTTTAATCCTCTAGAAAATGATAATAACTTAGCCCTCAAATTGAATACAATCTCTCAAAAATCACTCCCTGAAAATCGTCCCTTAAATTATGAGCCGAAGGGTCCTTTTTATAGGACAAGTGGTGAGGTATTTGAGTTATGGTGGGACTCTTTCTAATTGTTCGAATAGTATTGGAAGATATCTCTCCACCTCTTTAATCTTTGGATCAGGATAAGTGATCAAAATCGAATCCCCCCCCCCCCCTCCCCCCACTCGAAGACTCTTATCTTTTCTTGCTGAACACCCTTATCGAGTTTCATCCAAATCGGAGAATAAAAATTCCCGACTTTTTTTTACTAGTTCACAAGTTTAAAAATAACTTTTTTCGAACGACCGTAAAAATTAACTTTTTCGCACATTTTCGAGTTGACCATCAATTTGCACCAAATTCCATCATTACCTGTAAAATTTTCACTACGCAACTTTTTTCAAAAATTAACACAAGAATGTTATAAAATTATCGAAGTGACCATTTTTGGCTTAAAATTTCCATTTTGAATCCAAATTCAATCATTCTTGCATTTTTTTTTACTCCTTTTAATAAAATAGTCCTAAGAACTAATTAAATAATATAAAGTGGTACTAACAAGATATAAATTTGGGTATAAAATATACAAAATAATTCAGTCATCAATGTGTCTAACTTTTCCACCACCATCCTCTTGATGGGATTCCTCTATGCTAGGTTCCCGAATGTCCTCCTAAAGAACTAAAAATCAATAATTTTCCCACTAAACGTCCAAGTTTAATGAACTAGAATGAAAAACATAGTAAGAAGAACTCTTTACCTTTAATTGATGATCTTAATGTTTTTACGAGAGAAATTATCCAAGGGACACTCACGCTTAAACTTGGTCGTTTTCAAAAAATGAATCTTACAAAGTACATATCCTCTCGAGGGAATAGGATGTTATCAATGATCCTTCTATGGTAGTGGTACTCCTGCTCACACTCAGTTAACTTCCCTCGTTCACATAATGGGATGTTGAAAGTAAGGGCTAAAATTTTCATCTATGTGCAATGTAGTTTGGTTATGACCAAAGTATTCCCAAACTCCTTTCCCGCATCAGCAGATTTGATGATTCCTTTTATATTTCTCCTCTTGACTTTATTTATCACAGTGTCTTTACTTTGTGCTATAATTTCATGAAAGTCAGGGATTCCTAACAAACAGAGGAAAGGTGGTGTATCTCTGGGTTGTATCAACTGAACTTAAAGATTTTAGGATTTTTATTATAACAGAGCCTGTGTATCCCATGGTGGAATACTATGACCATTGAAACTTAATATAAAAATAGTTTAACTATTGGCATTAAATTTGAACCAAGTATCACAACAAGAACTCTCCCAAAGGAAATTCCTCCTCCTTCCCTAATGAATGAAGTGCCTCAACAGTAATAATGAAAAAATGAGTGCTACAAAACAAAACAACCCATATTAGCCTAGTTACGTAAATATGGGGCCCATTTTTAAAAACTATAAGTCAAATATTGGGCCGATATTTAAAATCAATGAGTCAAATATGGATCCTTTATTTTAAAGCTATGAATGGAATATGAAACCCATTTTTAAAATTTAAGAGTAAAATATAATGTCCATTTTTGAAATTTATGAGTAAAATATAGGTTTTTTACATATACTTGGAATTGTAATACTTACTTAGATGGGAAAAAATGGGTTGGCTCAACCCATATTTGGTCAGCTCCTATTTGGCCTAACTCGCATTTAGCCTAACCCATATTTGGACTAACCGACGTTTAGCCCAACCCATATTTTGCCAAACCCACATTTAGGGAAAAAAAACTATTTGGCCCGCTTTAATTAAGCACAGCCCATTGTTTCCCATAACTACTCAAGAGTTAAAGAAAGATAAGAATAAGGGTGAATCTTCCACTCTTGGTAGTAAATGAAAAACTTTTTTGACAGTATGTTCCTATAAAGGGAAACTTCTCTAGCTCTAGCTTTATTTTAGCAAGCCAAATTAGGGGGTTCTGGTATTATCTCTAGGATGGAGTCTACTCGTACGACCGTTGATAAGATTATAGATGATATGGAAAGACACCATTTGACTGGTGACTTTGTTATTTCTCAAGTTCCTCAAAAGAAGGTTGCTTTTATTGGGAAAACGGGGTAGTTATCTTCCACTAGTACTCGTCCTCATGCAAGAAAATTTAAGGAAGAAACTCAATTAAACCCGCATTAATACATCTCTAACTCCAACTCCCTCAGGTTCTTCTGAAGAAACCTAGGATGACAGGCCATGCGATGCTGTGGTGGGTACTTCTACCCAAAGTGATATACATATGCCTCTTCACGAGGCACAATAAGATTCTTTTCTCTTGAAATTTTCTCTGTGTTTTGAGTCGCCTTTTCTTATAAAAAAAATGCATCTTTCTAACACTGTTGATTCTTTAGTAGGATGTTCCTCCATCACCCCCGAAAGTTGTATATATTCCTGATGACACTCCTCCTATGAGGCATCCTCGTATCCTAATCCTTTAAGTGGATATTATTCCAAGATCTCCATTGTTCCCTACTTTAAGGATTATAAGAATTCATTTTAGGCATGCTTTGTGTGTGTGTGCTTCATCGATGGAAAGGAAATTTCCTATAAACGAGGAAATAATGGATGGATGAAGTGAAGATGTTAAGACTTTCAGTCTAATTACTCCCCCAGTTTCTCCTAAGTTACCGTTGGTATTTTTTCCTCCAACTCCTTCAACCGAGGTAATTTGCACAGAACTTTGGCTTGAACATTTTATTATTCTTAAGATTTGTGATTTTCAAGACTTTGTTGTAATTTGTACATGAAGATGGATAAATTCTTTCATGCTTTGGTACTGTGGTGGATGTGATGGCCCTCATGAGGTCTATAAATTTGAAGATCCTTGCTCATAGCCTTATGAGGCCAATCATTAGGTTGGAATTACCAATCATGATATATGATTTTATGGTATCTCGTGATGCATTTTCCCATATTCGTCCTACTACAGTTGAGGTAAATGCTGTGTAAAAAATTTCTTACTTTTACCTTGATTCTCATTTGTTAAGTCATTATACACTTCATATATTTGTGTTGTTTCAACATGCCACTAATGATGAGATGGAGAAAATAACTATTGCTGAGGTTAATCTACCCCTATAGATGATAATCGTTAACCTATGAAGGTTGTGCCTGCCTTAACTATGTCTATTATTTTGGCTATTGAGGGTCCTCAAACTACTGAGGTTCAACTATAACTTGCCCCCACACCAGCTCAATCGGCACAAGATGAGCCCCAAATACAACTACCCCTTGATGAGGTAAAATTTCTCTTTCATCACATGTGTGATTTTGTGTCAACTCTCATTACTCTTTTCATTTTTCTTTGTGATATATCCTGCTTGGATATACCTTATAGACAAACCTCACCTACTTGGTGGTTTTACTCTCTCAGTTGAGTAGTTTATTAAATTTTTGTCACTTGTTTGGTAATGTACCTTACTTAATCAATATTTTAAGTAAACACCTGCATGAGGAAATGTTTATCTAAATAATATACCTACTTAGTGACTCACTCTTCTTGGGCAAGATTTCTTTAAATAATGCACTTGTTTGGTGACCTAGATCAATTCTTTGCTAAGGTTATCTCTTTTTACCCTCTTGGTAAAAACACAAATTTTATCCCACTCTTTTTTACCTCCATTTTGCATTCCTTGGTAGACAACATCCCTCCCTCAATTGTCACATCATGGAGTTTGTGTGTGTGTTCAAGTGATGGAGATTGATCCCGATGTAGATGAGCCTGCTCAATCTAAGACCTCTAGTAAAAGGGACCGTGGTTCAACGACAAGTATTAATAAGGATGAAAGTAAGTCTGGTAATAGTTCCCCAATGCCAAATGTTCCACTGATAGAGTTTTATTGGCAAGTTCTTCAAAATTTCCCTAAGGTTCCCTATGCATCGTGATTGATCGAATAATTGACTCTCATCCAGAGACTTTCATTGCTAATTGTGTGGGCCCAAATAATATAGCTATGGGTTATAGAATCCAAATTATGGTCGCTATTTTTTCTTAAATTGGGAACACACTAATTTTTTCCTTAGACTGGTCAACTCTAAATCAACACTTGAGAAACCTCAAAGATGACTTCAATTTTGCATGGCTTATAAATAATATGAAATACCTTAAGGATCCTCAAATTAAAACCTATCATTCCTAACACCTTAAGAATGTGGAGGATCTTAAAGTTAAAGAAGGAACCTGAGGAAACTTGGCCCTTAACTTAAAGAGCGTGATCAACAAGTAGCAACAGTCGAAGAATCTTTGGTGAAAGCCAAAAGCAATTATGAATCCAAGTTGAAGTTGAAGACTGAAGATGAATTGCATATTTCTAGTATGACTGAGTACCAATGTGATGTTGCTAGAGATGCATCTTCTTTGATTAGGGTGGTTTCTTCACTTCTCCTGACTTATGGATCCTCGTAAGGTAATTTTTTTTCTCTTTATTATATTTATTGGCAATAGTCCTAATTTTGTATTGTAACTCATATTGACAAGTGAAATACAAAGAAATTTTATTTTTAAACAGTGTGTACTTTACTCATTTTATCTCTTCAACACTTGTCTATTAATAATAAAATTGTAGTCAAACCAAACCATACACGCATTTCCTTATAATATTTAAGCATTAACATAAGAAAAGACAAAAAAAAATTATAAGTGTTCTCTATACATGATAAAACTCTAACCATTTGTATTGATTTAGAAAGGTCTATCATCCTCAATCTTTGAGATCAGACAATAACCTGAATCATGTTCCTCCTTAACACCATATGGTCACTCCCAATTTATTATAAACTTTAGCAAAAATAGTCCTCTAATGTGGATTGCAAAAACTTTCAAAACTAATTCACTTTCCATAAATTTTCTTAGTTTTACCAACTTCTTGTAAGCTCTAGAGAGTTTCTTTGTATAAACATGGATTCCTTCTCACATTGTCTCTATGTTCATTTTGTGATTCTAGTTGAACATGAATTCTATGGGGAAGCATGCTGCTTCGTAAGGCATATATGGTAAAAGGTAATTCCAACTCCGCTAGAAGAATTAGCTCAGATCCACAAACTAAAGAAAAAGGTTTACAACCTATTGGTTTCCTCTTGGTAGTTCGATAGGACCAAAGAATCATAAGTAACTTATTATCCCAAGAACTAGGAAAGTCTCCTATTATCTTGGCTAAAACATTAACCAAGGTCTTATTTGTGGCCTCAACTTATCCATTGCCTTTGGGGTAAGACACTATTAAGGTGTGGTGGATGATTGAATATTTGTCAATTAGCGTTACCACCTCTTTGTTGATAAATGGAGTTTTATTATCTGATAAAATAACTTTGGGAATGCCAAACCAACAAATGATGTACTCATTTATGAATTGTTCCACCACACTTGTAGTTTATATTTGTAAGGGTATTTCCTCTGCCCACTTGGTAAAGTACTTAGTTTCCACAAAAATCCATATCTTGCCTCTAGATAGTGGTTTAATTTCCCCCAACAAGTCAAACACCCAAGTATAGAAAGTATAAGAAGTTGCTAGTGAATGGAGTTCCAGCGATGGAGCATGAATTAGTTTATCATGGATTTAGCATGCTTTTCACTTATGAACAAACTCAGATTAATCTTTATACATCATTGGCCAATAACTATCAAGTGTCATGAGTTGATCATATAGTTTGGCTCCCTCAATATGAGGTGGATGATGGGCTTGCTTAAGGACTTCATCTGCTTCCTCCCGTGTGATGCATCACAATGTCCTTTTAAAGTATCTTTTGTAATAAATTTTCTCTTCTAACACGTAGAACCTGGGAGCTCTCTTCCTCATTCCCATGGCATTAACTTTCTTTCTTGGAATAACCTCATCTTTGATGTTTGTTTAAGCTTCTAAGAAGTTACACTGAGCTGGTTGAAAGAAATCTTAACACTTAGAACATAATATTTTTATTATTATAGTGTCTTGCTTTATCATTGGCCGAAAATACCACTCTCTTCAAATTATATAAAAGGGGAATCTTAGTGGTTTCAAAATGCTCATCATGAGTTTTCTCCAACCCTATTTGTGCTAGACCAGTGCATCTGGAAAACATGCCCTCAGTATTTTTGTAGTAGAAAATTCCATAAAGAAGGAAATATTTTCCTAACTTAGTAAGCTTCACCGTGCCATCTATGTTCTCCAACTGCCTTCTTATCTCTCATTTTCAATTTGAAGAATCATCTTTAAGAAATAGTTAGATTATAGATGATGGAGTTTATCTTTAATAGATTACCACGATAGTAGACGAACCATCCACAATCACATTCTATGCATTTATAGCATAGCATTAGCTTGACTATTCGTCATTCTTTGGTGACTTTCCACTTTAACGTTGTAAAATTGATCCGACAACCTTTGAATGATCATTTTATAAGGTTCTAGACTGAAATGCTTAAATGCGTATTCTCCATTCACTTAATTAACCACCATGTTGGAATCTCATTTGATGCAAATGAACGGATCCCTCTTTATAGAGTTTTGAGTAAGAGAAAAATTAGTCCTTCATACTTTGCCTCATTATTTTAGCAATGGAAGTCCAATTTAAAAGACAGAGGAATCTTTTCTTTTCCTCTAAAGAATATAATACATTCTCATCCCTTTCCTTTAACAGATGAACCAATAAACTCTATAAACCATTATTCCAAATAAGCCTCACAAATATTGGCTTGTAATTCATCCCTAGGAATATCTTTGTGAGGTGGCTCGAATGATCAAGAGGGAAAAATTACTAATAGATCTGCAAAGGCTTAGCTCTTGATTTTGCGAGGGACCACAGACTTCAAATAATACTCAGAAAGTATGAGGAACCATTTTTTGGAAGAGGATTAACCAATAATTTATTTGATTATAAGGAAGAAAAGCCCTCCCAAGTGGCATAACAAAGAAATAGAGAGAGTTGGTTTTATAAATAACCAACAATACAAGAAAACTTGAAAAGACTAAAATTAAATGAAAATGAATCAATTTACCCTTAATGATGGAAATTTCCATTTGTCTGGGTTGACTAATCCTGTGGAGGTTTGAGGCAGATCTTCAAAATTGTTGGAAAAATAATCCATTTGACTATGAATCCCATAATTGGCCAAAGAGTCAGCAACTTTATTAGCCTCTCTATAGTAGTGGTAGAACTTGATGGACATTAAGTCTTTGAATCTGACTATGTCCTTCAACATACTTCTGATGTTCCAAGGCATGCTGAATTAGTTTTTGGAAATGAGATCTATCATAACATTTGAGTCAGGTTCAATTTCCACTTCCAGGATATTTTGATTGTAGAAAATCTTTAGGTCTTATAGAATAGCTCTTCCTTTAGCAATAAGACTATATGAAATTATAGAATACCCATAGCATTATACTAATTGATCCCCTTAAAAAATATCCAAAAACTCTTGGACCAGGTTTGCCTTTTGAAGCTCCATCTGCATTAAGATTGAAATTATAGAGGCTTGGTTTTCTCCACATAATGATGCTAAATTTTCTTTCATGAACAATATAATTCAATGATAATGAAGAATTTAAAGAGTTTGGAGAAGATAACTTTAATACTTTATTCCAAATGATGTCTCTCATTATATTATAGATTTACAAAATGATTTTTGAAGAGTCCATACACTTTCCGTCAAAGACTGCTCAGTTTCTAAATCTCCAAATTTCCCAAATGATACAAAGTAGAACAACCTTAGTCAAGTGTTTTTTCAGGTTATTCTTTAAAGAATTCATACATCGCATTATAATCATTCTATTAATGAAGATAAAGTTCAATCTGATATCTATCATACCACCAAAGTGAGACCAAATCTTCTAAGCAATAGGATCTTGAATGAACAAGTGATTAATTGATTATCCAGACTTGAAACAACATATGCACTTTGATCATAATATAATTCCAATTTGCTGGTCATTATTTTCAGTTGGGATATTCCTATTCAAGCATCTCCATAAACAAATGGACATCTTAAAAGGAATATTTGGTTTCCAAGGGATTATAGTTATAGAGGAATTTAATGATGAACTTATAATTAACTGATAGGCACTCTTAATTACAAAGAAACCATTGTAAGTTTGTAAGAGGGTAGTTTAGATTAGATGGAGGTGTAACCCCTTTTTTAGTACAGTAATTATAAGTTAACCAGCAACATTATTGATTAATTACAAGACATGCAATGACAACTTAGTGAATATAAACTCAGTTTGAACTCACAAATCTCTTGTGTATAACTCAAAGGATAATAACAAACTCAGAAGTAACTCATTTAGAGGGAGAGAGAAGTAAGCACCCTAGATACACCTTGGCAGGTAGCCAAACACCCCAACCACCCTCAAGAATCTCTGTAAAGTATTAAAGCTTTGTAATAAATGACAATGGTGGGTGAGTAAACTCTCTGGTTTGTAATAAAATATCTCTCTGACGTATATTTTCGCTAGTAATAACTTTTGAACTCTCAAAAAGAACATCCTCTCCCCAGGGGTGTTTGGGGTGTTTAAATATCCCCCACACCACTCTCGAGGTAACTCAGTCATTAATACAGGTGAAAGATATCCCTCATACTTTATATCATAAACATTAAATACCTGATGCACAGGTTAGTCCCACGTCATAAACATTAAATGCCAAGACATGCCTTTTGCCTAACCACTGTGTGTCAGGGTGCTGTCGTCGCAGATGTGGCTCACCAACTGTCTTATAGCCCCAAAAACCAAGGTGGTTTACTCAAGTGAAGATTTGGCATTGCCTATCTGGCTAGTGACATCACATAAAATAGATGTGACATTAAGTAGAGGGTTGTTTGGTTCATAACTCAACACCCGATGGAACCCAAGGCTGCTCCACCCAAGGTTCCACAGTCAAGGTCATTTGATGTTTTACCAGGTGTATCTAAGATGGTCAGGGAAATCCCCAACAGTGCCTCATATATCAATCCTTCAAATCAAGTCCCTCTAAAGTTCCCACGACGAGGTCGTTCAATAGAGCATGAAAGCTCTCGCAGGCCCTGCCAAGCCTGGTCTCTCGCATGTTCCGTTTGACCTCACACTAAAAATCATTATACTCGTTACATTATTACAATTGTTATAGCTCATAGTCAATATAAACAAAGATACAATGCGACTAATTAACACAACAAGCTAAAGTATGAGTTGCCACGCTTGAGCTGCCACGCTGAGCTGCCTCGCTGAGCTGCCTCGCTGAGCTTCCACGCTGAGTTACCTCACTGTCTTAATCCCAAACACTGTTGTTAATGGGGGGGATTATCTATAATCTCAAGATTACCTTAAATCCCCCTCTACATTTTCCCCTTCATGTAGAGATTTATTATGGGAACAAATGTCTACATAAAAACTTCTCAATCCGATGAACCTTCTTTATGTGAAAAAATTCTAGCATCTTTTCCTTCATTACAACCACTACGTTAGTGCCTCCAGGAAAAAGTAAAATTCTCCCCGATGTACCTGAGCCGAAGCGCTGTGGCTTATTGGCGCTTTGGCAAAGGGGCATCGTAACTTTTTCCTTACACTGAGCTTCAACCGTTCTGGCTTTGCCTCCTTAGAGAATTTGGAATTCTCCCAAAACACGTGCTAACTTTCTCATATACCCGTTTTGACTCTGGGGAAGTGAAATTCTCTCGTTAGGACTGGCCCTATCATTGAGATTTGTGGGATTCTCCCTTGTAAACTTCTTGCTAGGAACTTCTCTCTATTTGAAGGTACTACTTTATTTGGGTTCTGCTATGTCATCGTTGCATCATGTTTGAAAAAGCAAGAAAATTTCTCCCCGATGTAGCTGAGTCATATTTAAAAACCGTTCGGACTTGTGGCGAGGGGACATCGTAGCTTATTTGAGCCGTTGGGACATCTTCCTAGTTGGGAGTTATTGGATATGTCTGACAAAAGAAATTTTTTGGCTCCAAGCCCCAAAATTTATCTTGGAAGAAACCCTTTACATCCCCATGCGTCCCTTCATTAATGACATAATGCTATCTTCTCAACTGTCAGGACACTTACCGAAGTGCCACATGTCTGTTTGAAATGATTGTAGGCGGCTTTGCACGTGTAGTGGTGGGAAACTCAAAAGACGGGTTAAAAGATTTCAAACTTCTATTTTTCAAAACATTCCTCCTTTCTTCGTCTTCTTAAAACTCTTGTCTACTTTAGAGAGAGAAACTATGCCAAAACTCCATTATTGCCAAGATTTTCTCCTCATTCCTTTCTCTGCAATCATCCTCGCTTTATATCCACTCCATTGTTACTTCTCTCGTGCCTTTTCTATTCTTTTCTTATACTTTATTGTCATCTTCAATGGACTCCTTAAGCAATCCTACTACGTCTACCACCAATGCTCCACCTGCCACCCCTATCTCCACCACCTCTAATGCCACTTCTTTTACTGTCGCCCGCCAAAAGCAACTATTTTTCTACCGCTGGTCCCCTATATTCGGCAAGGGTGATGATTTTGCTGGGTTTTGTAAAACTTATGTTTTCAACGCTAAGTGTGATGCCATAATGATTGGTGATGAAGACAAAAGTGCTGCTGACTCCCACATGCAGAGTTCCCACGCTAATACCCTCGCCAAAATTGGGCTTCATTGGGCAAAGTGGTTTGGTGAGTTTACTCTGTCCCAGAACAATGCTACCCTTCCTGTCCTGGTGTCTCGTTGGAACATTACAACTCACACCTTTATTGTTACGTGGGGTGAGTTTACAGTAACGTTATAAGACATGTGTGAGATTCTGGGCCTTAAGGCAACTGTCCATGAGCCCTATTCTAATGAAGCCTTAGACGCCCAAAAGGCTGCTGACCATTTGGAGTTGGACCGTATATATCAAAGGTGCATCGGTTATTCAAACAAAGCCACTTTTACTCCTCTTATCAACTATTTCTTCAAGGATCCTTTTGAAGGAAGTTCTTTTAAGGCTTCCCCTGGTCAAGGTACATTATTAGAACTTGTTGCCTACATCCTTGTCATTCTCTCTCATTTCCTTTTAATGGGGAAACCTAATGACCAACCCTGAAGGGACCTCATTAACATATCCCTCCATTTGGCTCGGGGTATCAAACTTCCTCTGGCTGCCATTGCCCTGGGATCACTCTACACATGACTTGATAGAACCCTTTTTAACATGAAACGATCTCTTGGTCGTTATAATCTGGCCAACTTTGCCAATTGTGTCCTTCTGATGAGCTTTCTTTATGTTCATTTCTCCGATGAAGCAACCAAAACCAATCGCCATCCATCAGAGGAAGCAATTCTGCCTTCACGCTACTTTGTTTATCACAAGAGACAAATTCGAAAGGAGTTAACCTCTATTATTAATCAACCTGGGAGTTTTGTGATAAGGCCTTATGGAGAGGAGGTCTTCCTCCATACTTAGGGTTTTTTCAAACATGAAGCAAGGGTGGTCCAGGTAACTACTTTGGATCTCATCTTTGAAGACCCATTCGTTAGCTATGGTACTTCTATTTTCACCGGGGTACCTGCCTTCCTACACCGAGTGGGGATACACCAGTGAGCATTATAATCCCAACAGATGCAACCATTAATTTGGTTTTGATTAGGGGGCTCCTTGCCCAGTTTTCTAATTATCTCACCCCAAAGTCTCTTCTAGCGAGGCATGTTCCTTGTTCTCATCTACTGCTGCGTGGGGGGTAAGTTCTACAATGGTTGGGAGAGTCTCCATTCCGAGCATCACGAGGCAAGGGGATGTGACCTCCCTATTTACAACAAAGTACTGGCCGAGACAGTTGGCCCAAAATTTTGAGTTCATCCAGGGGTCTCCCATGTATCCCCCAGTTCTTTCGTTTTCTGCCCTAAAGATGGGGATGAAAGGTAATTCCATTCTTGGGATTGAGTTCCCTCTAAGCAAAACTCCCAAGGAACCTCCCACTAATCTTCATCCATATTGCTCCATGATTCCCGTTACTACCCCAAAATCCAAAAAAGCCCCAACACCTAAATAGCCTGCCCCTTCTGGAGGTATTTCTAGTCAAGGGGTTTCAACTGAGGTAGCCTCTGGCGAAGGACCTTCTCAACCACCAGCCAAAAAAACTAGGAAGTACAAGAGTGGGACTTCCTCAAAGTCTAAGTCTCAAACTCATTTGTAGGACTTCCCCATCGCCTCCGTTCCTCCTCCCATGTTTGTAAAAATGAGTGAGGAGTTGAGAAGGAAAGTTCAGGATGAGGTGGAAAGAATAAATGCTGAGTTTCAATGACGTGCTCCCATTGTTCCTCCTTCTACTTCCTTCCCCACTATCTTGGTTGATCCAATGGAACCAGGGTCAAAGAGAAAGAAGAGTTAAAAGGTTCCTCGAGGTGATGGTGCTGCAGGTGCGAGGAAGAAGACTCTGGGTACCAAGTCCCAGATAAAACGAGTTCCAGATGTACATATCCCCTCAGCTCCCTCTGTTGTTGCCTCCTCTCCTCCTTCGCCAGTAGTTATATCCTCCCATTATCCCTCTGGATCTGAGGTATGCATGTGTGTTATTGTTCTTACTCCCATTTTTTCTAAGTCAAGCTGCATTTGTTTAACTCTTAACAACTTTGGGGCAGGAGGTTGAAGAAGAAAGACCCAACCCCCCTGTGAGCCCTTTCATGGGGGGCGTTTCAATTCCTCTTAGACCGATGTAACTCCTCCCCGTTCCCCCATGATCGGGCTTACTTACTCCCACTGTTCCGCCTCACAATGTGCGAAGGATGCTGCTGTGGGGGGTGATTCTGTTGAGTTTATGGGTGTTTCTTCTCAACTAGAGACAACTCCCCCAGCCTCTTCTGAATTATCACCTCAGCCCGAGGTTCTTCTGCCCATCATTCCATCTGCAGAAAGTTCCCTCAAGGTAACACATTATTAATCACTTGTTAGGTCTGACGCCTTTTCTCTCTTCCACCCATTTTTCTATTTAACATGCTGAACTTTAATATATTGGGATGCCTTAGGTCGAAATGGCATCTTTGTTAGCTGACATTCTTCTCCCGCTGTGTTGACGCGACCCCTAACTGCAGTGCCCCTATTTGGTACCATAACTGAGGTAAGTAACACTTAAAGGTATTTCTCCCTTCTTTTGTACTTGTTCCCCATTTCTAATACTTAGCTTCATTTTTGCAGTTTTCTCCAGATCTTTCCCCACCCTCTTATCTTGGTGGTCTGCATATTCCCAAGGCCGGGGTTGATGTTTCTTCCCAGCGTGGGGGTTCTTCTGCATCCACCTACGTTGGGGCATCGCTTGGAGGTCAAACGTCCTCCTCAAGTGGGAGTCCTATGTTGGCCTTGGTACCTTTCATTGGTGAAGTAGCTTTATCGGATGTTGAGGCTTCTAGGTAAGTAAGCCTATCCCCAAAAGTTCCCACCGCTGTGGCCTCCTTGGTGACTTCCGTTCTTGCTCCATCCATTGCTGAGGTGATTTGCTAATTTCTTTTTATTTCTTGTTGTATGTCCTTTATTCTTGACAATGTACAATCTAGAAGAGTATCATTTCTCAAACTTTTTGCAAACTCCACCTATAACTGTGACTTAACAATGAAAATGCTAGTTAAGATTTTTCGCAGACTCCACCTATAACGGTGACTTTAACAATAAAAACACTTGTTAAGATTTTTCGTAAACTCCACCTATAACGGTGACTTAACAATGATAACAATGAAAACACTTATTAAGATTTTTTGTAAACTCCACCTATAACGGTGACTTAACAATGAAAAAACTTGTTAAGATTTTTCCCAAACTCCACCTATAACAGTGACTTAACGATGAAAACACTTATTAAGATTTTTCACAAACTCCACCTATAACGGTGACTTAACAATAAAGACACTTGTTAAGATTTTTTGCAAACTCCGCCTATAACAATAACTTAATAATGAAAACATTTGTTAATATTTTTCACATAATCATTATTTCGTCTACCTGTTCTCGGGTTGCTCGTGAATCTTTTTTGATGGGAGAGAAGTCTCCACCAGTTCTTTCACCCATCGCTTCACCCCATTAGGAACTCGCTATTTTTAAAGATTCTAGTCACGACAACCAAGGTTCCACGATTGGTGATGCTGCTAATAGCGAATCTAGTTGTGAGTTTCCTCTGCCCAACTTAGCTCCTCATGACATTTTCCTCATAGTCCTTCAGCGTTCTCCTCAAATGCCTGGCAGCCATCATTTGGTAATTGAGCAGCTTGCAAGCCACCATCCTGAGACTTTCATTGTGGATTGCCTGCATTCCAATATCCCCGTAATGAGCCATAGGCTTTAGGACATGGCAATCGTTATTTCTGATATCGTTAGCACTCCTATTACGAATGTTACCAGACCTCTTCTCAACCAATTACTGGGCTATCTAAGGGATTTGGGTCGAGATGGCTTCCATTTTGACTGGATGATTACGTACTTAAAGACTTTGAAGAGCTAATGATTGGATAGTCAGAGGGAACTACTACAGAAACATCAGGAGGATCAACAGGTTGAGGAAGCTAAATTGGTTGAGCTAGCACCTCTGTTTGAAGCTGCCAACAAGGAGGTAGAGGACATCGAAGAAGCCCTGCATCTGGCAAATCTAAAACGAGAGAAACTCCTTATCGAGCATACACAAGCGTAAATGAGATTGAAGGTTTCTATATTATGAAGTTCTATAATTTTTTCATCTCCACTCGAGTTGCAATAAAAAAAATGACTTGTATATTCATTATGACAGCTAGATACAACAATGGTCTAAACTTAATTTCATACACATGATATACTTTCAACCATTTATTCTTAATCTTGAATGGATTGTCTTCTTCCATCTTAGAAATTAACCAATAACCTGAATCATGAGCTTCTTTTATAATGAAAGGTCCCTCCCAATTCGCTGCAAACTTAGGTAGAGGAAGTCCCCTGATGTGCTTCACTACTGCCTTTAAAATGAGGTCTCCCTCCAGAACTTCTTTGGTCTCACCAAGTTATCATATGCCCTGGAGAGCCTATTCGTATATATTTGGAAGTGTTTCATCGCATTATCTCTGTGTTCGTCTAATACTTCCAACTGCACATGTTTGTTCTGAGGGAGCATGCTACTTCTCAAGGCATATCGAGCAGAGGGAACTTCTAACTCTATTGGGAGAATCGCTTCAGCCCCATAAATAAGGGAGAATGGAGTATACCCTATGGGCTTCCTCTTGGTTATTCGATAGGCCCATAATACAGATGGTATCTTATCATCCCACGATCCTAGGAAATCCTCCGTCGTTTTAGCCAAAATATTAACTACGGTTTTATTAGTTGCTTCAACTTGACCATTTCCTTTGGGTATGCCACCGTTGAAGTGTGATGAATAATGGAGTACTTGTCTGTGAGAATTATTACCTCTGAATTGACGAAGGGGGTTCTATTATCTGAGAGAATAACCTTTGGAATCCCAAAATGACAAATAATGTATTCTCTGATAAAGTTGCTCACCACCCCCACTGTTGCCCTTCTTAGTGGTATCGCTTCAGCCCATTTCGTAAAGCATTCCATTGCTACTAGTATCCATATCTTCCCTATCGAAGAAGGATGTATTGCCCCTACTAGGTCAAATGCCTAAATGTGAAAAGGATAAGGCGTTGCCAAGGAGTGTAGGTCCATCGATGGGGTATAGATCATATTTCTATGAAGTTGGCAAGCCTTATATTTTCAAATGAACTCAGTTGAGTCCTTCTCTATCGTTGGCCAATAATACCCCAACGTCATCAACTGGTCATACAACTTGGCCCCTTTTATGTAAGCCGGATCGTGTGCTTGTTTAAGGATTTTGGTTGCTTCTTCCTTTGTAATGCAATGCAATGGCCTATTGAAGTATCCCCTTCGATAAAGTTATCCCTCCTGAATGTAGAGCCTAAGGTCTCTTCGCTTAAGTCCCATCACATTAATTTTCTTTATCGGGATAACTCCATCTTTAATGAAGTCAATATAGGGCTACCTCCAATTTAATTGAGCTTCAACGAAATGACATTTTGCTACCTCAAAAAATAGTTGGCACGTATCACACTTCCGTTGTATCTCTACTGCTTCCTGCGTCATTCTAGGCCAGAAATATCCATCCCTTTGAATCCTTTTATAAATAGGTATCTCAGTTGTTTCTCATTGCTCTTCATGTGTTTTCTTCAACCTCCGATTTGCTTGTTCTGGGATGATGCATCTTGATAACCATCCTCCTATATTTTTGAAATAAAGGTTTCCCTGATTTGTAAAGTATTGGGCTAATTCCCTCAGCTCCATCACTCCTTCCCCAGACTCCAGTTATTTTCTAATCTCTCCCCTCAAGTCAGCATCCTCCTCCATCGGTAGAATTGTTTGTACCGCTGAGGAAGTTGTTCTTCGTTGGATCACAACTATAGTGATATTATCTCTCATGACCATCTTTTGATCAATGGTGGCATAGGCGTCTGGATGGAGGTTCATCATTCGGGGATGTCTCTTGATCTTGGTCCAATGGAACTAGCTAAGAAGCCTCTGAATAATTGTTCTGTATGGGGACAGGCTCAGGTGTTTCAATGCATATTCTCCATTCACTTACTGAATCACCAAGTTTGAATCACCCTTAATGCAAAATGCACAAATTCCCCTTTGAAGGGACTCCAGCAATCCCAATACCAATGCTTCATACTCTGCTTCATTTTTGGAACAAGGAAAATCTAACTTATAAGAAAGACAAATTTCCTCCATTCCTCTTAAGAGGATAACCCCTTCTCCTTATTTCTTTTCTTCTGAATATCCATCGAACTGCATCATCCATTCTTCATCGCTTTCATCTAAGTGGTTGGCATGTAAGTCACCTCCTGGAATACTTTATTTAGGTGGCTCAAATGTCCCGGAGGGGAAGATTGCCAAAAGATCTGCGTACACCTGGCTCTTGATCGCGTGAGGAACCACACATTTCAAGTCATATTCTGAGAGAATGAGGAACCACCTAGCTACCCTACCAATCAATATAGTTCTTGCCAGTAAAAACATAATAAGATCACATCTAGTTACAATATGAATTGTAAAAGATAGCATATAATGTCAAAGTTTTAGCGCTACAAATACTAAGGCTAAACAGTACCTTTCCAATCTAGTATACCTGACCTCTGGCCCATGTATGATTCTACTAAGATAGTAAATTGACCGTTCTTGTCTCTCAATCTCTTGAGCCAACAGAGAACGTACCTCGTGGTGGATGAGGTATAACTGCAACGGTATTCCTGCCTTTAGGGGAACCATGATTTGTGGTGAAATGAGAAGCTTCTTCATCCCAGTGAGAGAATCCGGGTGAACCTCCTCCTACTTGAATTTTGTGTTCTTTCACAAAAGTTGCATCAACGGGTGTGTTATTTTGGACAATCCAGGCACAAATCTCCTAAGGTAGGAAATCTTGTCGAGGAAACTCTTCAACTCCTTCGCCGTTCTTGGACTTGGCATCTCCAAGATCGCTCATTGTTTGTCCTGGTCCATCTGTACCCCCTATCGATCAACCACAAAACCAAAAAATTTTACACTTGTTACTCCGAAGACGTACTTTAGTGGGTTTATTTTTAGTTTATACTTCCTTCATCGGGCAAACACCTTCCTCAAATCGCTCAGATGGGACTTCTCCTTCCTTAATTTGATGACTAAATCATACACATATAATTCCACAAACTTGTGAAAGAAGTCATAAAAAATGACCATAATTGTTCTTTGGTAAGTAGCCCCAGCGTTCTTGAGTCCAAACGACATTACTTTGTACATGAAGTTGCACAATGGGGTTCTAAATGCCATTTTCTCTACATCCGTGGGATCCATCTTGATCTGGTTGTACCCTACATACCCATCCATGAAGCTATACATCTCATAACCGGTCATTGCATCTATCAAGCTATCGATGGAGGGTAGAGGGAACTCATCCTTGGGGTAAGCCCTATTCAAGTCTTTGAAATCCACACAGATCCTAATTTGATTTTTATCTTTCTTTCCCACCGGGATAATGCTAGACAACTAGAGGGGTGATGTATCGATTTGATAAACCCTGCTGTCAATAAGCGTTGGACCTCTTCCTTGATTTTCAAGTCCAGCTCAGGCTTATATCTCCTCATTTTTTGCTTCACCAGAATGGCTGAAGGCATCACGTCTAACTTGTGGCAGCTCACTTCCTCATCTAGACCTTCCATCTCTGTGTACTTCCATGCAAAAATGTCTATGAACTCCCAAATCAACTTAACCAAGGCTTCTCATTTCTTTTTACTGAGCTCCTTCGAGATGAAGATAAGCATTGGATCCTCTCCTTCTTTCTCCAAGTTCAACTGTTCTAACTCTTACGCCTGTCGCTTTGGTTGATTTGCCATGTAGTCTGGTTCTTCAGTGACATCCTCCATGAACTCTCGTATGTTGGAGTTTTCTATCACCATACACTGCCCCCCGTTGATCCACTAGAAAACACTAATATATTGGGTCAGCCTCATTATCCGTTTCTTTGACCGTGCATTCACACCATTATAATCGATAAACCACCTTTCCTTCTTCGGTAATAACCTTTTTACATTATCTGTTGGCAGTTGCAACTGCCTTTCTCTTTTTCCCTTTAAAAGCCTGAGCAACTCTTCCTCGTGAAAATTGACTCAGCACATTTCATCGTTGGACCTCAGGCTCCGTTGGATCCATTCTGGGCCTCATTATGTCTTTGAGCTATTTTGAGATGTTTTGATGATAAGGGACCACCTGGTGGGCTTCTTCCACCATCACTCATTTGCTGCTTGCAATTTCATTATTATGCTCACTCAAGGGCCCCATTTTTCTCTGATAGAGGGAATCCACGCTCTATTCTTCTTATTAGGACTCTAGCGTCCTCCGATAATTCTGTGTAAAACGCTGCATCTACCAGGTGAGCTTCTTCGATTGCGAATGGCCTCTTCGTAGATCTAATGGTCACCTTTGTTCCCTTGATATTCGCCTTGGCGTATTGGTGATACGTCGAGGGAAGTAGCCCTTGGTTGTGCATCCACACCCTTCCTATCAATAATAGGTAGGAAGTTGCACTCTCTATCAAGTGTAATTTGATGTGGGAATCAGATTTCCCATCACAATCCCAACGTTCACATAACCAATGGACTTGTAAGACTGGTTATCATAACCTGAAATTACCAACGGCATGGGGACTAACCTTTCCCCCGGAATATTAGCTGCGTGGAAAGAGTTGATTGGCATGATATTGATGGAGGCTCCCCCATCCATATGAGCCCAGCGAACCCCGTTGATGCTGGCAGTCACATACAATGGCCTATTATGAGGGAATCTCACAGCCCTATCTGCATCGCTGAAAGTTCTCTCTGACAAAAACCACTTTACCAACCTGGTCATGGGTATCTTCCATCTGAGCGAAGGGACTGCGTTCTTCCTCGCAATATCAAGGATTGCCTGGGTTATTTCCAATCTACTCTCCTTTGGTATCCCTACCTGATCGAAGAACCAGACAAACTTTGGGGATTTTAAAACTGCAAAGTATTTTATAGCTTGATCTACTTCCTCACCATCAACTCTATAAACGTCCTCCACATCTTTAGCAGTTGCTTCGTCGTAAGCTAACACTACGTTAGCCATTCCCTAGTACAATCTTCCAAAGATTCTTCAAACTCCTTCTGCTCCGTCGTTAGCTCCCTTACTTCTCTCTCTGCCTCCTCGTCATAGGCTACCACCAGATTGGCCCCATGTGCTGGGAGTGGGTTGTTGTTAACATTTTACTAAGGGATTTGCAACGTTCATGCCTTCACATATTTTTCAATGATTCTTCTTAGTGTGAAACAGCTCTCCGTTGGATGTTGGATCTTTCGATGAATCTGGAAATATTTGGGATCCGCCCTAGTTGAAGCATTTGGTTCCCCAACGGGGATATCCTTTGGTTCATACACCATTACTCCTTGAACCATGGCTTTATAACAACTGACGGCCTCTTCTACTGTATAAGGCAACGGTGGTGGGTTTTCCCTGTCTCTCCCAAACTTCCTCTTATTGTCCCTTTTTGCTACTTTTCCCCCATCCGTTCCTTAAGTATATCCCACCCGTAGGGGCTGAGACCTCCCTCCCACAGGTTGTATCGACTGCCTAAACATCATGGGAACCACCACTGATTTTGGTCGTACAACCAATGAGATATTCCTTGCTGCTTTTAGGGACGCCATGAAAGTTCCCTCGCGCGTCTCATTAATAAGAGGGCAGATGTACTCAGGAAGCAGTCCTTCCGTGCAGATCTACATCAGTTTGGATTCTCTGGCCTCCTCCCTCAGATCGATGGACCTTTCCCTGAACCTTCGAACGTATTCCACTATATCTTCCCCTGGTCGTTGCTTCTCTCTCCCCAGTTGGGTCAAGGTGAACTCATCTTCCGCCAGAAAGAATTTCTGGACGAACAAAACGTGTGTCTCCTCCCACGTGGAAACACTCTTAGGAACTAAGTGAGAATACCAGGTATATGCCTTATCAGTTAAGGATTTAGAAAATTCCCTCAACCTGAGTTTCTTGTTATTGTAGTGCGCCCCTAAATGTTCCACAAAGCGTTTAATGTGCTCTTTCGGATTCCCACCCTTTCTTGTATATTTTTCAAAGATAGGAGGAATATAATCTTTTGGGTAGGGCTCATCGTTGTACTCCTGGGGTTAAGGCATCTGAAAGTCGTCATAAACTGAAGCTACCTCGCCAGCAGATTGTGAGGAAGCTTGAATGAATTTTAGCATCTCTTTATGCATCTCTTTCCTCATCTCTTCCATCGCTGATGCCATTGAAGGAGCGACCAGAGGGACCATAGGCTGAGTGCCCATTGCAGATGGAGAAATCATCACAGTTGAAATGGTTGATACTCATGTAGTTCCCACTGTTGGATGCTTACTGGGATCACTCATGTTAGAACTGCACTTGGTGGGGCAGTTGGCGCAGCCCCTGGTGTCACGAAGGAGTTGGCTTCAAATCCTCCTAACATCGTTGAAGCTATGGGAGTTTGTAAGAACTCGTAAAATTTATTCATGAGGAGTGCCACTTGGGCTGGTCCCAACCCAGCGCTCGTAGAAGCTGGTGTCACCCCTGGTACACCTATCGCCATTTGAACTGGAGTTACTACTAATCAAGGGGCTCCGTCCCTTTAAGCCTCCATCTCTTTCATCGCCTGTTCTTCACTATGTTGAATGTCATCGAAGTTAAGTCTTCGATTAACATTATCTTGCGCCATACTCCTTGCTTAGAAGAATGCCTCCCCAGCGGAGTCGCCAAATGTAAGACGGTAGTTTAGATTAGATGGAGGTGTAACCCCTTTTTTAGTACAGTAAAGATAAGTTAACCAGCAACACTATTGATTAATTATAAGACACGGAAATCACAATTTAGTGAAGATAAACTCAGTTTTAACTCATAAATCTCTCGTGTATAACTCAAAGGATAATAACGAACTGGGAAGTAACTCATTTAGAGGGAGAGAGAAGTAAGCACCCTAGATACACCTTGGCAGGCAGCCAAACACCCCAACCACCCTCAATAATCTCCGTCAAGTATTAAAGCTTGATAATAAATGACAATGGTGGGTGAGTAAACTCTCTGGTTTGTAGTAAAATCTCTCTCTAATGTATATTTCTCTAGTAATAACTTATGAACTCTCAAAAAGAACATCCTCTCCCCAGGGGTGGTTGGGGTGTTTAAATAGCCCCCACACTACTCCCGAGGTAACTCAGTCATTAATACATGTGAAAGACATCCCTCATACTTTATGTTACAAACATTAAATGCCTGATGCACTGGTTAGTTTCACGTTATAAACATCAAATGCCAAGACATGCCTTTTGCCTAATCCCTGTGTGTCAGGGGGCTATCATCGCAGAGGTGTCTCACCAACTATCTGATAGCCCCAAATACCACGGTGGTTTACTCAAGTGAAGATTTGACATTGCATATCTGGATAGTGACATCACATAAAGTAGATGTGATATTAAGTAGAGGGTTGTTTGGTTCACAACTCAACACCCAATGGAACCCAAGGTTGCTCCGCCCAAGGTTCCACGGTCAAGGTATTTTGGTGTTTTACCAGGTGTATCTAAGATGATCAGGACAATCCCCAATGGTGCCTCACTTCTCAATCCTCCAAACCATGTCCCTCTGAAGTTCCTACAGCGAGGTCGTTCGATAGAGCATGAAAGCTCTCCCAGGCCCTGCTAAGCCTGGTCTCTCGCGAGTACCGTTTGAACTCACACCAAAAATAATTATAGTCGTTATATCATTACAATCGTTATAGCTCATAGTCAATATAAACAAAGATACAATGCGACTAAGTAACATAACAAGCTAAAGCATGAGCTACCACACTGAGCTGCCACGCTTGAGCTTCCACGCTGAGCTTCCATGCTTGAGCTCCCACACTAAGCTACCTAGCTAAGCTGCCTCGTCGTCTTAATCCAAAACACTATTGTTAATGGGGGGATTATCTCTAATCTCAAGATTACCTTCAAGCCCCCTTTACAAAGTTAATTTCCAGAAAAATTTCCTTCAATGATGATAGAATTTTCCTCAACTTCTTCTCTAATTGAGTGAATTTTTTGAGGCTCAATGACTTTGAATCACTTGAGGAATTTTGGAGTTTAGCTCGAATAAATATTGCCCAAATATTTTCTTTAACTTTAGATTTTTAAGCTATCTTCATACTAAAAGATTTTACCACCTCAATTACTCCTTTGAAACTCAGTCGCCTTCATCAATAGGAACAAATAGATCTTTCTACTTCATCTAATGATATTTAGCTCCAAACTATTTGGTAAAACCCCTAAAAAAGTTGCTACAATTCTATAAATAATTCTTTTTTTTTTTTGGGGGGGGGGGGGGGCATAAGGCAGCTATCAGATATATATGAATTGAAGAAAAAAAGAACTTAATAAGAACAAGCCTACCTCCATGAGAGAGAAATTTTGATTTCTAACCATTCACATTGTGTCTAATAGCTTGAATCAGGTTTTCATATTAAGTAGTTTTACTTTGACCTTTAAATAAAGGGCAACCCAAGTATTTGAAAGGTAGAATTGCAAATTTAAGTCTTGTTAAAGATTCAATAGAGGATATCCAACTTTTAGACACCTTTGAGCCAGTTGTGAAGTTTCTTTTAGAGAGTTTGATGAGTTAACCAGAGAATAACTCATATTTTTTAAGAAAGATCATAAGGGAATTGAGACTTTTCTTAACACCTGTTGTGAAAATGATTGTATCATAAGCTAACATTAAGGGACTTATTTGAGGGAATTGTCTAGGATGAGAATAAGAGGTAATTTTCCTAGAGGACTTAAGATGATGAAGACCTCTACTTAATATTTCTCATGTAATGATGAATAAGGCAGAAGATAGGGGATCTCCCTACTTTAAACCTCTAGATGACTTAAAGAATCCTACAGGTTGTCCATTAACTATCATTAAGAACCAACAAGAAGAGATACACCTCCAAACAATGTCGATAAATCCTTCAGCAAAGCCAAATGCTCAAAAAGTTTCGATTATTGAGAACGAAGATAGCCTACCATATGCTTTAGACATATATAGCTTAATAATCACATTATCACCAAAGTTCTTCCTATCTAGCAATGAAACCATCTCTTAGGCAAGCAGGATATTGTTAATAATGTTTCTACCTCTAATGAATCTAGCTTGGTAAGGGGAGTTGATTGAATTACGGAAAGGCATAAGTCTAGATTAGAAAATTTTTGTAATAATCTTATATCAGAAGTTGCAAAGACTAATGGGCCTAAAATCAGAACTCTGAGAGGGGCTATTTGATTTTTTGAATAAGAGAATATGAGTGACATTCCATGATTTTGGAATGTTAGCTCCCAACAAGAAACTTTAAATTGCATTGATCAAGTCTCTTTTAATAATCTCCCAATACTTGATGTAGATAGCATTAAAACCATCAACTCCAGAAGCATTATCTCAATTCATTTATTTTATAGCTTTATAGATGTCTTCTTCCTCGGGAATAGCTGTTATAGACAAGTTTATTTCTTTTGTCACCACCTTAAGTGTAACATTTATAAGCTCATTATCATTAGAAAAATACTAGTCTTCGGTATTTAGAAGAACTCTAAAATGATTTATGAGCTCAGAAGTAATGTCTGCCTGAGAATCAAGCTATCTGTCCTCCTTATTCTTTAACCTATGAAGCCAAAGAATCCTTATCTTTTTCTTTACCACGGCATGGTAAAATTTAGAGTCATCTTGGATCCACTGGTGTTTGTCCTTCTGTCTCCAATATTGTTCCTCTAAAGACACTGAAAATTTGAGTTTTGATGGGGTGGCTTCCATCTCTTCTCTGGTATGATCAGAAGGATCATTCATATATGAATATTCTTTGTCCAACAATTCATATTCAAGATTATCTACCTCTTGAAAAATGTTCTTGAAAACTTCTTTGTTCCACTTCTTTAGATCCTGTTTGAGTTTTTTGAGCTTTATAGAGAATTTCATCATCTAAGATTCATTACATTCCTCTTCCCAAGTTTGATTCACAATTCTATGAAAATCCTCATGCATAGCCCAAATTTTTTGAAATTTGAATTTCTTGATTATGCTATCTGCTTGAGTTTGGATTGAGATCAAAAGGGTAGAATGATCCGAAAAATTCTTGTTAAGGTGCTCAATGGAAGTATTTTGCATAAAAGACAATCAAGAAGAGTTTATTAGGCCTATATTTAATCTCTCAAAAATAAGGTTAGCATCCCTCTTATTTAACCAAGTAAATTTTAAGCCCCCATAACCAACATCTATAAGGCTTACATCCTGAATAAATTGATTGAAATCTGACATGCTTAATTGATCAGTATTATTTCCTCTAATTTTCTCAGAAGAGTGAGAAATAGTATTGGAATCTCCCACGGCCATTAAAGGATTGTCATAAACCATGGATATATTAATCATTAAGTCTTCCCACAAAGATAGCCTTTCTACCTTACAACATTTTTCCTAGACTACGGAAATACAAAAGGAGTTAGGAAATTGAGGGTGAGAAATGTTTAGAAGAACTTGCACAATGCCATTATTAATCAACTCTACCTCCAAATCAAACCTCCACAACCACCAAATCTTACTATTTGAATTTTCCCCCAACCTTCAAAGTTAAGGAAATTACAAAGATCTTGAATTTTCTCCAACTTAATTTTTGGCTCGAAGATTGCTAAGAAAGGAAGAGAAAAAAACTTACATAATCTTTTGAGTCATATTTTGGTAGCTTTATTACACACACCACGAGCATTCCATATGATTGCATTAATCATTTGGACTTTTTAAGGATGACTTTATTAGTTGACTTGACATTAGTTCTTGTGATCCTTTTTATTATTGGACCATAGACTTTAAATTCATTTGGCTTGGCTTTCTTCAATGATTGTGTCGTGACAACTTCTTCTTTTTTAGGAATATTCTTCTTAACTTCTACCTTTTTTAGTAAATTTCTTCCATTTAGCATCAATATCCTTTAAAAATAGAGTTAGTTCTTCAATGAATGGAGTTCCCTTTTCCCAGGTGTCATCTGACTCAGACAAGTATAAGGAATCATGTAAAGTAAGCTTTTATTTCTTTGGGAGAGAGTTTTAATATGTCCACTATCTTGACTTCTTATGCCTCAACATTAACATATTTCACTTTATCTATAAACTCTTGAATCTTTAAATGGATCACTTTCTCAATAAGAAATTGATTTGGAACACTATCTTCTTGGATTTATTCCATCATATCTACCTTTTCAAGGTCGTGATTGCAAGCTTCATCAACCTCACATTCTATATTCTCATTTATAGTCGCAACTTTTATATTCTTGTTTATGGCACTATCTTGAATAGGGACCAATTGATAAACTCTTTCAAACATATTCTTCTTCTGGAATTTTTGAATAACTTATGTAGGTTTCTTCCTTTCTTTATTATTAAAAATACAGTTACCACTCCTTACTAGAGCATGCGTTGCTGTTCGTACTCGTTCCAGAGGAAAAGATATAGAATTATTTATAGTATTGAACAAACTTTTAGAGTTCGGTCTAAAATTTCCCTCAAAGATGACCAGTGACTACAGAGATTCAGTACGCTATTCTTAGAAGATCGAAAATGGGCTCAAGAGTTAGAAATAGGGTCGTGCCTATCTATGAAGTCGTCTTATATGATGTCGTCCAGATCATGGTAGACTTATTTCGACAGACCGAGGAAATTTGAAGTATGTCCGAGATATTTGATGTTTTAAAACTATAAGGGACCATGGTCCCTTCACAGCTATATATCCCCGTTGAGTGAGAGGATCTATACGAAGAGGCCATTGAGGCTGTGGAGTGCATTAAACTTTTATGGAAAGATGATGTCATTGTCATAGGATGGGGGGATGAATTCGAAAGTTCATATGAAGAGAAAATCCCATAAAAGTGGAATGATATCTTTTGAGAAGCTTCTAAGAGAGATTAACAAGGTGGATGAACAACCCTAGATAGATAAAGAAATGGGGTTTTTATTTTCCCCTCTTCTGTGAACCATATGGCTAGATCATGGAGGCATAATGAAGTTCTGAACCTGTAATCATCAGCAATCGACAACGGAAAAGGTGTTGAGAAACTTCTTATGCCGAAAATGACCCTCGAGGAGAGCATGATCCTCGATCAATTGACGAAAACTCAAGATAATATCACTTTATGGGGACTCTTTATGTCTTACCAACTGCATCGAAATGCCTTGATTAAACTACTCACCGGGCCCATAGTCCATCCTTCCACCACACCAGAAGAAGCAGTGAATCTAGTCGAATATCTAACCTCTAATAAAATGCTCTTCTTCCCCGAAGAAGAAATCCTTAAGTTTGGACAAAATCATAACTATGCTCTCAATATCTCTTTCCAAGTAATGGGAAAGATCGGCCCACTTTTTCTTGTCACTAATGGTTCAGCTCTTAAATGTTTGCCCATTGTGAACCCTCAATTGTTTGGTACTAAAAGTGAGCGATATTGCTCCAACCTCTGTCGCAGTGCGTGTTTATGATAATACTTATCGGGAAGTGATGGGATCCATAAATCTTACAATAGGGGTTGGCCCTATAAATCCCATTACTGCGTTCCAAGTCATCGATATCCTAACTTATTTCAGTGTGCTGCTCGGACGACCATGACTCCATAGTATCAAGGGTGTGTCTTCTTCACTCCATCAGAAACTGAAGTTCTTCGCCAATGGGCAGGTCATCACCATCTTGGGTGACGACGATAACACTAAAAATGCAAGCACATGTAATCCAGTATTAGAGAAATAGCATAGGGTGAATGATTTGTTACTGTCAGATTTTCGAGTCAAATCGCTTTCTCTCTCAGTATGGGACAAATTCAAAGATATGGTTTTTCCAAAACACATCCATCATGGAAATTTCAATGTGATATAGATGTTCAAAAACATGCACTTTATGCCCGGAATGGGGATGGGAATATGGCAATAGGGAATACTAGATGGCCTTTCCTCCTTGTGGCCTGAGTTATTAACCATCAGCAGAAAAACTCAAAATGCTCCAACGACCTCGGTTGAAGATAAGGCTATAAAGTCTGAAGACTGTCTCAAGATATTCCTTGACCGAAAGATTCATTAAAGGGGGTGAAGATTTCCCCTTTTTTGGCTTTCTCGAATCGTGGTATGATCATATGGACAAAAGATGAAGCCGGGAATGGAAATCTTCTTCTAGGATAGATACTCATGGGCCGAAAGTTCCCAGCATCATGTACAACCACTTATTAAGAAGACTATTGCTACTATTAAATATTCTTAGTGAAGTTTCTATGAGGATTCGTTCAATTTGCAGACACTGAGGTTGACACTTTGCATGATTCACTCAAACACTACAACATCGGATCCATCCCGCCTAATCAAAGTTACTGATATACCTTTCCACAACTGGCATGCTATACCAGTTCCAACCGCTAAAATACAACCCAACCCAGATGTTTATCCCCTTTACTTTTCTTTTGTTGTTCCTCCCTATTATAATCACAATGTAATCGAGACCCCTTCGATGAGGTTCTCAACGCTATTTTTCCCAGCAATGAAATAAATAAAGATTTTGAGTATCTTATTATGCCTTACATTAATTGTCTTGATTCTAATCAAACTCTTAATGATGATGCTTTTGAAAATGAACAATTCGTAACTGATCTTAATAAGGTTAATAGCCAACAACATAACTACGTTGAAGTTAATAAAGATGAAATTGTTGTTATTAATCTCTGTTTTAGTAGCCAATCGCGTGAGCCACACTTGACGAGCATGGGTGTGCGCAACTCGAAGAATTATTAAAAGAATTTGTGGCCATATTTGCATGGTCCTATGACGACATGCCCGGCATTGATCCCGATATTACTCAGCATGATATTCCGACTCTCCTAGAATGCAAACCCATCAAACAGAAACTGCGAAAGCTCCACACCGAATTGTCGCTCAAGGTTAAGGAAGAAGTGGTCAAACAGTTGAACGTAGGCTTCATCCGAGTGATCTAATATCCCACATGGTTTTCTAACATCGTACCCGTGCCAAAATCTGGAGGAAAGCTTCGCATGTGCATTGACTACCGAAATTTGAACAAGGCCTCTCTGAAGGATGATTACCTGCAACCCAATATCGACACGATTATGGATAACACATCCAGTCACATTCTCAAGTCATTTGTTGATGGGTTTTTTGGATATAGCGAGATCAAGGTCTACCCCGATCACTAAGAAAAAAATTGCATTCATCACCCCTGGGGGAACATTCTGTTACACCGTCATACCGTTTGGTTTATAAAATGTAGTGGCTACCTACAAAAAGGCTGCCACAATTGTCTTACATGATTGATACAAAAAAAAAGTCAAGGTATACATGGATGATATGATCATCAACTCTAAAACTCAGGAAGGTCATGTTCCATCTCTTCGAAAGTTCTTCGAGCAACTATGGTGATATCAGATGCGAATTAACCTAGAGAAATGTGTTTTTGACATTAGCAAAGGAAAACTCTTGGGATTCATGGCTAGTGAGAAAGGGATAGAAGTGGATCCCGCCAAACTGAAAGCCATAATCAAAATGTTTCCACCTCGAATGGAGAAAGAAGTCCGGGAATTCCTTAGAAAATTACAGTATATCATTCGGTTCATTAGCTAGTTGACTTTTATCAATTCACCCATCTTCAAACTCCTCAAAAAGTATTAGACCAAAGTTTGGAATGGAGCTTGTCAGGAAACCCTTTACTGAATCAAGAAATACCTAAACCAACCTTCGGTACTCATGCCACCATAGTCTGGTCTACCCCTACTACTATACCTAACCAGAGCAGACACCACAGCTAGGGATTTTGGCCAAATACCTTTAAAAGTCTCGTAAAGAGAGATCCATTTACCATGCTAGTAATAAGTTGGCCAGATATAAAGTTAACTACACATCCTTGGAGAAAGAATGTGTCGCCCTTATCTGGGTCACCCAAAAATTATGACACTATATGCTTTTCTTTACCATCAAACTTGTATCTTGAAAGGATGCTATCATATACCTGCTCGAGAAACCTGCCCTGTCTAGACAAATGGCCTGATGGTTGATGTTGTTAGCCTAATTTGATATTGTGTATGTCACGCAAAAAGCCATGAAAGGAAGATCTATCTCTGACTACCCTATAGAAGAAATTGATGTTTAGATTTTCGAGTTCCCTGATGAAAATATCCTTTGTACCTCCTCAGAATACCTTTATTAGAAAATGTTCTTTGACGACGCCACCAACAAGAAAGGATATGGCATTGGGATACTCCTAATTTCCCCTGATGACTCTCACACTCCCATTGCCATGAAGCTGAATTTTCCTTGCACCAACAACATAACGAATACGAGGCATTCAAGGTAGGCCTCAAAGTTGTTCTCGAGGAAACCAATGCCTAGATGTATATGAGTATTCATCCCTCATCATCAGCCAAGTACTTAGAAGATTGAAAGTCAAGGATGAGAAACTCTTACCTTTCTATTCCCACCTATAAGATTTGGCCTCCCAATTCCAAGATATCACCTACCACTACTTGACCCAAGCAAAGAATAACTTATTCAATTCCCTTACTAACTTAGACTCCATAATTGACATGCCCAAAGGAATAATGATGCTCCCCTTGTTAGTCAAAAAGCAAGCTAGAGCTACCCACTGCTACCACATTAGGCTCATCATAGAAGAAGATCCTGAAATAGCTTATTGTTGGTACTATGACATTTAGTGCCTCCTCAAGCACGGTAGATACGCGTAAGATGGAAATAAGAAAGACCGAGCAACCCTTCGTAAACTGGTTGCCCAGTATATTATATGCGATGAAACATTATTCAAGAGAAACTTTGATGGAACCTATTTACACTACATCGTAGGGGCTGACATTGAAGAGATGATGCAGCAGATCCACAACAGGGAGTGTCGACCCCACATGAATGGCCATATGCCTGCCAAGAAAATCATCTGATAGGGTTACCATTGGACTACCATGGTCCAATATTGCACCGCTTATATTTGGAGATGCCTTAAATGTTAACAGTTCTCCAATCTCCAACACTTGCCTCCGTGAGAATTGTACAACATGACTTCTCCCTCGATGTTTTCCATATGGGGCATCAATATCATAGGGAAAGTTACACCTAAGGCCTCCAATGGGAATGAATTCATCTTGGTTTCCATTGGGTACTTCACCAAATGGGTTAAAGACGAATCATACGCAGTGTTGAATGTTAAAAGGGTGGCCATGTTCATCCAAAAAAATATCATCTGCTGATATGGGGTCTCGCATGAGAAAATATCAAATAATGGGTTGCATTCCAAGGTAGATGTCACTGAATTGGTTGAAGAGTGTGGTATCCAGAGGCACAAATCTTCTCCCTACCGACCTTAAACCAACGGTGCAGTTGAAGCTGCCAATAAGAACCCCAAAGAAATCATCAACAAGATAATCGAGAATTGTCGTGATTGGGCCGATCGAATTCTTTACACCCTCTGGGGCTACCACTCTTCAGTTTGAGCATCTACTGAGTCTAACCCTTACTCTCTAGTATACAACATGGAAGCAGTCCTACCCATTAAGTTAGAAATTCCTTCACTACGCGTTTTGCTTGAAAGCAAAGTCAGTGAAGAAGATTGGCATCAGAGCTACCTTGACGAGTGTTCACTCTTGGACTAAAGGAGACTAAAAGCACTATATAATATACAAGGATACCATCACCGAATAGCACAATCATTAAGCAAGAGAGTCAAGGATCATGGTGTCCGATAAGGGGACTTAGCCCTTAAAGAAATCAGAGAGCCCATTTGGGACCCCAGAAGGAAATTCGAGCCCAATTAGAGTGACCCCTACATTGTGAAGAAGATCCTATCTTATGAAGCCGCCATGCTCACTGACCTCGATGGGGAAGAGACGGCCTGTTCAGTCAACTTGGATCATCTCAAGAAATTCTACCCTTAGTTCAAAATCTTAGCGCGCTATGACTCTTTTCTTCTCCCTTCTATTCCAAAAAAAAATCTTCAATTACCTCTACTCATAACTACGTGGAGCCTGATCTTATAAATATTTTTTTAATTTTAAAGATGTAACTCCAAAATTTTTCAAAACCCCAGAGGTACGTAGGCATCTCATACACTTTACATGGGCGTGGTCCCTTTCTTTTTCACAAAATGCTATTCTTTTCTTATCTTTTAGAACGTTAGTTCATTTTATCATTTACATGAACAAAAGAATTATGTATGCCTCAACAATTAGTATACATAATTCAAATGCAAAAGTCATCAAGGGGCACAACTAGATGATCAACAACTTATTTATTTAACTATTAGGAAATGCCAGTACAATTACACGAAATATCAGCGTAAGGAGTCAAACAACTTCCCCCACGAACCTAACCTTATTTTCCAAAAATAAAAAAAATAGAAACCAACTACTCCTAAATAGCCTTCCCAAAAAACAAAATTAGATACATAACAAAACACCACAGAAAATCTTCATAAATAAAAACTCCCCACGGATACTACTTGCAGCTTCCAGAAGAGTCAGCCCCATCATCGTCCACATCTTGGGGTCCCCAAACTTTCTCTGCTTGGATGGAATTCCAAATTCACTCCATGGAATGGTAAGCCCGAACCATCCTAAGGAAAACCACTATACCCCATCCATGGTGTCAAACATATCTAGGTACCTCTGTTCGGTCTCTTCGACCATCATTTTTTTCCACTACTCTTCTCCACATCCATTTCATGTAGTCCCTAAAAACATGACAAACTATGCCAACAGATTAGGAAGGATGGGTCGATGTCCAATGATTCTCCCACAGAGAGCTAAACCGCATGCGCATGTGTTCTGTCAAATCTTCCACAGGAAAGAAGTCTAGTGTCCGAGGTGACACAATTTGTTCCCATTTAAATTAACACAAGAGATGCCAGGGAAAATAAATAGATGTCTACCAGAGTCTAACCAACTGAACATATTAGTATTCCCCCTGACCAACGCAAACCTCGAGCTCCGTGCTCCACAACTCAATTTTCCGATCTCTCGATATTTAGGCCAACGCTGATAAAGTAGCGAGTAAAGAAGTTTGGCACAGCTGCCAAGGGATATTAAGGTGGACCGCCATATAGAATCTCTCTGATAGACACATGAACAGCATAATGGGGTTTCCCGAGTTTCCCGGCCTTCCCGCCAAGCATCTAGACCATTTAGGGTCTCTGCTAGTATCACCGTCATAGGATTGCAACTATATGACATCCACAAAGTGATGGTCGAAATTTATGTGTCCATCAATAGGTCCCCGATCACCAGCAGTAATTTTGAAGTTAATCGAAGTATAATGGCTCCAGCAAAGCCTGCATCACCAGTATCCAGCAGACGCACAAAATTTAGCACAATCGGGAGAGATATCATTCTTGTCATAACTAATAAATAAGGCATTTAGGGTGAGGTATGTAGAAGTCCTGCTAATAGCTCCGAAGGATACCAAGAAAATTCAGGCATGGTTGTTGCAACACTGGGATTTACCCCTAGCATAGCAGAGAACTCTTCATAAGTCAGAAAGACTTCATCCAAGACAAAGAGAAAGACATGGTCCTCGGGGTACCATAATTGTACATCAACCATTAGCATATTCCATTCAATAGGCCAGTTGCACCATAAGGAAACTCAACACATGTTGAAAGCATCATAGTCCATATTATATGAGAACATACCCTCTAAGATTTCGAGGTAAGAAGCGAATTCAGCACTTCCGAGAAGAGCCATATTGGGAATGATGAGACAAAAAGCAAGAAATAAGCAAAAAGAAAAAAATGTGGATGTATGAAGAAAATATTCCACCATTACCTATTTCCATACTTAAAAAACTCGGCTAAAGATAAAGGTCTTGCAAAATTCGGAGGAAACCCTACCCCATCAAGGACCAAGTAGTTGAAGAAAGTACAATTAAATCCTTGGGTTGATTAGACTGAACCGATATGTCGATAGGCAGGACAAGGGGTATGACGATTGGTAACCCCTTATTTTTGACGATCGGCAACCCCTTATTTTGGAATTGATATGTCGATAGGCAGGACAAGGAATCGGGATCGAATCCCGAATATGAGCTGTCGAGGAAGCCACCCAGTCCCAGATGTCTCTCATCCAACTATTGACACCCGGATGTGCTACATAAAAAAAAAAGCAAATTGGTTAGTTTGAGGAAAAGAAAGAAATTAAAAAATCAGAGAAAAGTCAAAGTAAACCTCTGGATAAAGGGCATCCTCTATCATCCCCAACAACTTCGGGTCCATTGCATTGGCGCGATGCAGCATACAAACCAATCTAACATCAGTCTATTTAATATTATAGGAGGGAGGATAGAGCCTCAAAAATAGAACCTTTAACGTCCCCTCCACTGCTGATGTCGACACACAACCCTCACTGTTGGAAGATACCATTGGTAGACTCGCACCCCTACCGGAGACCGCATGAGGAAGAGGCATAAAGTCATATGTGTTGGGAGGTATCAGCTAGCTCGACACAAAATCCAGATACTGATAGGTCACCATCATGTCAGTATACAATGAATAAGGCTCGCCAACCATCATCGCCGCCCTCGCCGCCTTTGGCATCTCTCGCTCCCGCCGCATGAACATCATGGTCCTCGTAGGTGGCACCATCATCTCGTCCTTCACCACCTGTCGGACTACTGTCTCCCCTAGATACTAGTAGTAGCCAAAATCGTTCACCAGTAGATAACGTCGATGCATGTTCCCTTCAGTCACACCCATGTGCTGAATAGTTGTCCCCGGGGATAGAAGGTCACCTACAAGATACCCAGTGAAAGGGTAAGATTTGAAAAAAGTCATCAAAGAAAATTCCCATGCAGGATTGCACCCAAATCGCAGATTACTATATTTCCTCAGTAGAGTCTCTAACATTTTTTAGGAAAACCATACACCACCTACGAACTTAAACCCTCATAATTGGCTTCGATCCTCATAATTGGTCACCCTTACTTAAGGTCCTCAGAATTGACCTCAGCCATCAGAATTGGTCGCTCCTACTTGAGAACTTACCTCTCCTACTTAAGGTCATTAGAATTTACCTCAGGCCTTAGAATTGGTCTCTTCCTAATTAAGCCCTCAGAATTGGTAGCTTCATCTTAAGCCCTCAGAATTGGTCACCCCTACTTAAGGTCCTAAGAATTGACCTCGGCCCTTAGAATTGGTCCCTCCTACTTAAGGTCCTCATAATTGACCTCAGCCTTTAGAATTAGTCGCTCCTACTTAAGGTCCTCAGAATTGACCTCGGCCCTCAGAATTAGTCGCTCCTTACTTAGGCCCTTAGAATTGGCTTCGACACTTAGAATCGATCACCCCATCTTAAAGCCCTCAAAATTGGCTTTGACCCTCAAAATTGTTCGCTCCCATCTTAGGTCCTCGGAATTAACCTCGACCCTCAGAATTGGTCGCTTCTATTTAAGCCCTCAAAATTAGCTTCGAACCACTGAATTGGTTTCGACTAGTAGAATTGGTCACTTATACTTCGACCCTCAGAATTTTTCACCCCTACTTAAGGTCCTTAGAATTAACCTCGACCCGTAAAATTGGTTGCTTCTACTTAATATTGGTTGCTTCTAATTAAGGCCTAAGAATTGGCTTCGACCTTCAAAATTGGTCACCTCGACTTAGGTCCTCATAATTAACATCAACCCTCTGAATTGGTTATCCTCGCCACTTAAGCCCTCAGAATTGGATTTTGCCCACAGAATTGGCCATCCCTAGCATTAAATTATGTCCTTATAATCGGCCTCGACCCTCTGGTTCGATCATCCTCATCTCTTAGGTCCTCAGAATTGGCCTCAACCCTTTAGATTGATCATCCTCGTCCCTTAGGTCTCAGAATCGACCTCAACCCTATGAATCGGTCATACTCATCTCTTGGGTCCTCAGAATCGTCCTCGACCCTTTGAATTGGTCATCCTCATCCCTTAGGTCCTCAGAATTGTCCTCGATTCTTTAAAACAGTTATTCTTGTCCATTAGGTCCGCAGAATCTACCTCTTTCCTAACATCATATGGTGTATATTCAACGACCTTCACTTATTCCAATCTCACTCGTCAAGGGTTCTATCGACACCACATTCTATTACCCCATAAGTCTATCCTTAATTCCTTAGCACCTCCCCATTTCACTACAAACCCTAGGTCATACTCTAAGTACCGATTAATAGGCCATCGGGTGCTCTAGGGACCCATTTAACCCCGATCAACTCTATCGTCAGAGATAAAGCTCATTGAATATTTTAAGGTCTATGAATCCCTTTCCAATGGTCCACCCCATGCATAAATCGGCATAACAGTTAGGACGAACAAACCATTTTACCACTAAAAACCAATCTAGAGGCCACCGGGTGCTCCCGAACCTCGAGTTGACCCTAATCAACTTCATCGTCAGAGCGAAAGTTCTTCAATTTTTTTAAGGGCACTGAAATCCATTTCCAACAGTCTGACCCATTCATAAAATGGTATAACCATTCAGACGAACGATCCATTTTTCCCCAGAAATCGATCTGGAGGACACCAAGCGCTCTCGGGCTTTGTTTTACCAAGGCCACGGGTCAAACCATTGGAAAGAGGTTTCAGTGCCCTTAAAACTTATGGTACGGTAATTTTTAATCACGCATGGGGTGTACCATTGAATAACCTTTCCAATAATCCGCCCCGTGGGCGAATTAACCATACGTTACGGACGAACGACCTGTTTTACTCCGAAAGGTCACCGGGCATTTTTGGGTCCCAGTTGACCAAAGTCAACTCTTTGAACTAATCTAAGATCTTTGGGTTATCGAAGTACCTTGCATAAACTTTCCAACGGTCCACCCCATGTGCGATTCAGACTTACCATTCAGACGAACGATCCATTTTCGTTCGGCGATCTCCCGTCCAAAGGATCGACGAGCGTTAACGAGCCCCATTTGACCCAAAGTCAACTCCTAGACCCTGGAGTGGACTCAATGACTCTTAAAGGTCTCTAAATTAAATTTCTAACTATATGCCACGTGCGCAATTTGGATCAACGAATTGCATTCTACGATCATTTTTTCGAAAAAATCTGCATGAGACTACTGATTGGCATGTCCATCTCCCTGCCTATTGGTAGTGTGTCTAGGGGTACCTGTCGATTGGAAGGGGATATGACGATAGGAACCTCCCTTCCCCTATAAATAGAGTGCATGACCTCACTCCCAAAGCATACCTCATATCCATCAGTAGCATCAGTGATCTCAACATTCTCTTGCAATCAGTGAAGTTTCCTTATCTCAAATTCCTTTCCATCTTTCATTCCCATCATTCTCATACCCAATTTGGTAAAATCTCATTCTATCTCATTCAACATTCATCTCAACGTTCAAGAGAGTTCATCAAGGATCAAGAACAAGCCTCAATTCTCCAAAGAAGCTTCAAAAATCCTTCTCTCTCTCTTTAAATTCTATATTTTCACATTAGTTACATAAATTCTTAATATAGTTTTTACTTTAGTTCATAACACTTTAATTATCTCACCCTTTATTAGTTATATTGCACATACTTTATTTTTATAAAAAATCCAAAACAAAGAAAAAAATGTTACACTTATATATTCCAACGGGAATATCCACATCAAATTCTCAAAACTAAAATACATTTTCTACACACACGCATAATAAAATCCCATTCGAATCTATGGCATAAACCCCACCCTTATGCCGCATTATAACTACGTGGACTTTGATGCCTTTATAGGCTACGTAGGCATTTCGAGTTAAAACTTGAGACTCGAGTCCAATTTTTCAATTTTCTCATTTTTGCATTTGTCTCCTTTTCATCAATACATTATTTTTATATATATTATATTTGTGATCCTTATTGGAATTTTATCCAACATATATTATCGTCTAATTATAATGATTGATATCTCGATAAACGCATATATCATTTTCTAGATATTATTTTAGGAACATTCCTATGGATGACCTCACTCTATCTTTACCATAATATGAGTCGGGTGATTACAATCTCTCTATATATATACACGCACATACACTTCACAAAAAATTAATGAAAATAGAAACACAAGCCCATGAGACCAAAAGGGTGGGATGGGTGCCTAACACCTTCTCATTCTGTAACTTAGTCCCCGAACCTCTGAATTATTGACTTAGTAAGCATCAGTTTGTGTTTGATGCAGCTCTCTCGAGGTGGGGACATGTTCTTTTTCCTATTTTGTATAAAATAGGCTGGCGAATCCATCTGTTTACATTCACCCCACATCGACGAGGGTGGAAGCGCTCCCAGAGAAAGGGACGCGAGAGTATCTCCCCTTCTTCTTCCCCTCTTTTTTTCCCACACGTCGTGGAAGGGAGAGAAAACCCGGGATGTAAAGACAGTCACACACAAGTTCTCCACCAATAGAGGAGGAGTAAGAGGGCTATGCCTCAAGTAACATCTACATTAAGGATGGAACATACCAAGAGATTGTGGACCTTGGTCAAGGAAAATCTCCAATGAACCAACAGAAGGTGAAAGAAAAGGAGGTCCAAACTTGTTTGGTTTTACTTAGTTATCATTATTCCTTGTATTTTATCAGTATTTTTATTGTTTGTAAGGGAATTCCCCACCATTTGGTTCATTGAAAAAGATATTCTCACTTTTTTGTTGTTTCGAGTTGTTGATTTCTCTATAGATGGTTTTCAATTATCCCCTTCATACCTGGATGTTTTTCTCTTGATCCTTGTATCTGTGACACCTCGCCTACTAAAATACCGGTGGCTGGCCCATGATCAAAATAAAACATTGGTATCATATGGCTCATTTTTATCATCATTATCGCAATTTTCTTAAAGTTACTAACCACTTAATTATTTAATTAAACTGGTGCCAAATTTTATCTTTCTTTAATTGACAACATGTGAAAATCAAATAATAATTAAGCCATTCACACAAATTGATAACTTAATCCAAAATAGATGAATAACATTAATAAAGATAACCGAATCAACTATCGGTTCAGTAGTAAAATACAATAATAATTGAAACCATAACCTAGATACACAAAGTCCAATAAATAACCGAATCTTAAATCTGAGGGCGACATACCCAAAATGAGTATTGAAGTAAATATCCTACATTAGGAATAAATGAGAGAAACGTCTATAGCAAAGTCCTGCAACTTTCACATGAGTTGCAGCTATGCATCCCTGGATAAAATCCTCAAACTGAGCATCCCTGTGGATAGACACCTAAAATGTTTTGGAAAAGATTTTTAAATGGGTCAAAGCCCAAGTAAAACATTTTGAAAATATTTAGCAAGTAGTTAAATTGAAATAATTAAATATGCATGCACACTATTCATATTTAAGCTACTGTTGCACTCTCTTGAGACATAGCTCACCACTCATCTAGTGTGCACACTAACGCTTTCCCTCTACATTTTCTACTTAAGCTACCCCACCTAACTAGCCATATCAAATCTCTTTTTACGTAATAATTTGTTATGCCCACTCGTATTGCCCATACAATACGCTACCGAATTTCCATGTCTTTTACCCCATTATAAATTTCTGAGTAAATGTTTGTTTTCCCCCATAATATAGTTATTTTTAATGTCACTATCTTTCTCTTCTACTAAACCCACACATTAGAATAAAATCACAAGTATGCATATATCACACTGTTATATATATACTAATATGGCACCCCTAATCTGAGTTACGGTGCGAGTATACTATGCAATCATGTCTTGGCACATCATCTACCAAACACACGTAGTATAATAAATCACAACTATATATATTTATCACACTAATTATATATATATATATATATATATATATATATATATATAATACAACACCCCTAGGCTGAGACATGCGGTGCATGCATACTCTGCTATCAAGTCCCGGTACATCATGCACTGTATAAAGGACTATAGATTCCGAATCACTTTGGAACCATATCAATACAAATCACACATATTGTAGGCGAACACGGGCCGCGATTTTATGGGCTACGCATATACCTACGCACCCATATCACCTGAACTTATCAACTCAACGATAAGTCCTCCTTAGGCCCTATGCTCTGAGGTACAAGTCAAGTATCCCACCGAAGGCTCCTCAAAAAAAAATTATCTCTTGCACAAGCTCCCGTGATAGCAAGTATGGTAGGTATATCATACACATAATAAATCATGAAAATCAGTATAGGTATACACACAACATATATCATATATTCCATACATAACATATATATCTCCCGAATATCCTACGTATTATTTAATTCCAATTACACTTCTTATTGTATATTCCCGAGTATCCCTCACTACTCGAAGTGTGCCAATTATCCTTTAAAATATTTTAGTAGGTAATTCACTCATATCCTACGGATCTAAGTCATAGGTTCGCTCATCCCCCAAGTTCGTTACATTTTAAATTACACCGATTAATCTAATCAATTTCACATTAATTGATTAAATTAGTGTCACCCAACTACAATACCCTGATTCACTCATTCGGTCTGTATATTCACCATTTAGAATGTACCACACCAAGTCCCACAATTAGGTAAAACACCCTTTTATTAAATTCAATATTCGATAATTTATTATGTACACTTAAATAGTAAATTAAACCGGTTACTTTGTACCTAACTCCCGTCGCACTAGCCTAAAAATTTGAGTCACGACACCGACCCTTAATTCTATAAGTATTAACTTACATTCATATTTTTTATTTCAAGATACCAAGGACATCTCAATCTTGTCCGTATCCTAACTTAATCTGAAATTTCCATATGAATCCGTTCATATAGTTTTGAGTGTTATTCATCCTAAACCCTCCTAAATCCATACCTCGTATTCATCCATATCTAATCCAAGGATAAAATAATTTTCGTTTATATTTTCCCAAGTCCTTCACTCATCCATGGATATCTCAAAATAACCCGAATTTATTTCTTCCTAAAGAAGTCATGCACCCTATTGTAGAAAAATCATAACTAATTAAAAAAATCAGGAAAATATGAGGTCGGTGCCCACGCGATCATGACGAAAGGATATACAATATCATGTTTTAGAATAACTAAAGGGGTCGATTCATCTATGGATTTGGTCAATTGATCGATCGAGCAGGTATTCATATTCTTCCCCGGTCGTATTTCCACCATTAATAAACCATAATCCTTTAATTCATTCTCCCATGTTCACCCAATCACAATCAACATTCAATTTATGAAATAGTAGGTTCTAAACACCCTAGAAACCTTGAATCACCAATCAATTTACATAAATAAAATGTGTACCGATTTGGGTACTTTTCGGGTTTTATTCAACCGATTACAATTTCATCCCTATAATCCAAAATTTAAACTTCAATACTACTGGATTCATCATAGAGTTAAGGTTCCTACATACCATAATCGTATATCAACATCAATTTCACTTTTAATCAGCGTAATCTGACCAATTCATAAACACCCATTTTTTATGCCATAACCCACCCAAAAACGATAATGATTTAAACCCACCATGATAAAGCAAGTTTAACGACTTGCCTTGATAAATTCATAGGGCCTGATACTTTGAAGTAGATGGCGATTTGATGAAGAACACACTAATCCTTCCTTGATTTGTCTCCCAAAAGATCCTTAATTTCTTCCTCTGTTTTCCTCTGCGGCTCTAGGGTTTCTCTTCTTAAGTTATGGCTAACCCAATTCCTTCAATTAGGTTTTATTTCATTAATCCCATTTTTAGGCTAATGGGCCAAGCCCAAATGACCCGAACACCATGTGGGCCCGGCTATGCCTAAAAATGTCCCGAGACCCAATTACTAACCACGGGTACTCTTTTCGACTATCTTGACCAATTTGTAATCAACCGTCCACTCATAATCGTTATCCAAGTCACTTTATAACATTTTCCAATTTTGACCCCAAATTACGACACACGTGAATTTTCAAAAACAACCCGAATTAAATAAATCTCAATTCATCAAATTAATATAAATTCACCAAATCAAATAATTTCTCCAAATCGCTAATTTAATTAAATTCTCTCGATTAATTAAATCTTCTATAACCAAATTATATAAATTTTGTATCCTCGAAAATACGGGGTGTTACAGTATCTTGAACATAGGTTGGTAGTGTTACCAAAATTTCTAAAAACTGATGATTTGGACCTGGTACTTAGTCGGGATTCTCACAACCGAGCTCACAATGCATTTTTTTATTCGACAAGCACTCCAAAATATGACAAGTTCCTTTGACGAATAGGCTTGTTTGATCACCTTATTGAGGGCCGAAGTTAAAAATGTTATTGATGTGAGCTAAATTCTAGAGAGGGAGAGCAATGTTCTTGGGGAAAATATTGAGAAGGCCGAGTATACCCGGAAAGAGGAATAAGTTATTAAGAACTATTTTCATAATAAGATAATGAGGTTGAGGTACAAATTTTATCATGGTCCTCGAGTTATAGTGAAGGTTGGACCGGTGCCTTGTCTCACCTGAATGAATATAAAGATGTGGCATTAAAATATGGGTGGTTTAATGATCTGAAGGTCATACAGGTGCCTAAATATTCTCAGTTATGGCATTGGTATGAGGTATATCCCCCCATGTTCAGTCAAGAGTGAGTAATCGTGGACTTCAGTCGATGTTATTCTTATCGAGTTAATACAAAATTATCTTATTGATCATTATAATGATGATGAATTCCAACCAAACCCAAACAATGATGGCCGTTGATCTAGGATATCTTCCGACTTAGACCATCCATGCAAAGTTTTGTATTGTGATTTGGCTATTTTTTGTAAAAAACTTGAATGTATATGCAATGATCACATTTTTCACTTTCCCATATTTTATAATGAGAATGCTTTTGTTGTTTCCCTTGCCTTTTAGAGAGTGCCGCCATACAATCATAGGTATAGTTCAAACTATTAATGAAAGTGAACCTGGTCGTAAGGTCATCCACCCGTTCAGAATTTTAGCCGACCAAAGGCAGGATAATTAGGTTCTAAGGATTCCCCTTAGGACTTCTTATTGCCAGTGAAAGTATTGATGCTTTTTTTTTAATTCATCATGAAAATATATAATTACATCAAAACATTGATTTTGTCACCAAGAGCATGTCACTGCTAGCAGGAGTAATAAAAAGCTTCCTTGCTACTAGTAGTGACAACAATTTTCGTGATGAATAAATTTATTTATCACTGCCATTAGGAGTGATAAAATTTTTGGGCAATGAAAACTTTGAGTGAATTGGTTTGGGACAACTAATGGCAGTAAAAAATTATGTCCTTACTATATGTCACTCCTATGAACAATGACAGCATTTGGCTTTATGACTAATTTTTCACTTCCATGAGAGTTGATAAATTTTATGTCCAATTATAGTCAATGCCATTAGGAGTGAAAAAATTTGGCTTTAGAAGTAATTTGTCACTGCCATGAGCAATGATAAATTAGTCACAACCATTAGTAGTGACAAATTTTGGCTTTAGAAATTAGTCACCACAATAAGCAATTATAAACTATTGGGGTAAAAATAACCTAATATCCACTCTCCCCTTTTTGTATAATTGTCATTGCCACTCATCCGTCTCTCTTATTTTTTTATTCAATGAAGTTGACCCTTGAAACTTCCGAACAAGGTCCAGACTCAAAAAATAAACCCTAAGCACTACTGAAATTACCCAACTAAGTCATTAGCCAAGGTTAAAGTCTAGGTTAAGTTTTTCGAAATAAACTCTTTAAGGAAGCTCCTTTTTTTTATGAACACAAGATGTGTAAAAGTTATTAAGATGTGAAGAATTTAAGACTCTTGGTAAATATAAGTTTTAGAAAAACCTTACAAATCCTTTTAATCCAAACAATCACACACAAGTACAAGAACTAAAGCAGTAAGAACACATAAATTTTTATGTGGTAAAACCCTAAATTATGGGAAACATCACGGTGACCTCTACACCACAAAACAAAAAATTGACTAATACAAAGAAAAGTTACAAGTTATAAATAGAACACAAGATCAAATAACAAGAAAGAAATATACATAAATTCCAGAACTACACCACCTTAGGTATTCTACATAGTAATTGAAACTCCTCCTCCTTTTAGCGTTCTTTACGTTGACTCAATCAAAATAGTCTCTCTCCAAGCAACACACTTTCTATGGTTCAGTTTGTGTGAAACGTGTAAGGGGTGTGTGTCTAAAAATATGAAATATGATGCATTACACACTCACACTTATTATTACAAACGTTTCCTACAAAATACATAGAAGAGTTATATGCTCTTTTCAAAAATACAAAAATCAAAAACACATTTTTAAAGAATTTTTAGATCTGACTTTTGGATCTTGAAAAACCAAAGATCTAAAAGTTAATTTATGTACATCAAGATTTCAAAAAATATAAAATCAATTTTTACAAATCAGATTTAAACGTGCAAAACTTTATACTTCTGATTATTGTGGTTTTAAAACTTAATACATTGTATCTAAAATATTTTTAAAATATATCCAAGGATCCACAAGAGAAAGTTATTTCTACAACGTGATATACAAGAAAATGTCTAGAAATAAGCCTAACAACCTAAATTATGAAATGAATGTATCACAGAGTTAGATCCTGTATTTTTATAAAGAAAAATCAAGTCTCAAACGCTATTATAAGAGAGAAAATGTTAGATCTACAATTTAATTTGTATATAAAAGATGTGAGTGCAAACAAACAAACAATAATCCAATCGATAATCTACAGGTGTAGTACAGGTGTCACAACCAAGGCAACCAAGCAAACGTGTGTTTAGTGAATTTTAGAAATATGATTTTCTACCCAAGTATTATGTCGTGGTTTCAAATTTGGAACAAAAGTTTTATATGGAAGTTTTGGAAATTCTTTTTAAGCCCAATAACTTTCAAAATCATTTTTAACTTTTATAAACCATTTTTAAAATATTTAAAAATTCTTAAAAAATTCTAAAAATGATTTTACCACACTTAATGGAATACGAGTGCATGTGTACTATAGTGTGCTATTGTATACCTTTTATGACCATTAAATTTCTCTAGTTGGGCTATCAATGATGCACTTGAATGTTGAACGTTTTGAAGGGAGCTCATGGTAACTATAAAAATTATCTTGTCTTCATATCCAAACTAGTTGAAACACCTATATGGTGCAGACTAGTAATAAGTCAACTATATAGTGTGTTTCAATCTCCCTATTTGGATATTGGAGACAAAATCCTTTTGAGTACATCTAAGTACTCGTAGGAAGAAAGAAAATCCTACAAGCCTATACAAAGTCCTATTCTACCTAACCTATCCTAGAACCGAAAATAAGAGAAATAAAAAAATACACAATTCAACTATAATACAGACCATTACCCTAAAATATATAACAGTGAGATCCAAAATATGTATCAAAATGCGTGAAAAAACACTTGAGATGGCATATCAGTTGAATCATAGAAAATTATTATAAATGGAAGGTCCTAAGATGGACTCAAACAGTCTCTCCCATTTAGTCTCAAATAGACAATGGGTAAACATGTACTAGAGAGATATTAATAACAGAAGTATTCTACCAAGATTAGTCATAACTAGGGTCATGTGAGGGGTCTCCTACATTAAACAGATAAAGGACGCATTTTTTGTCACTTATCAAATAACCTTACCCTAGATCCTCATAAACCAATTATTAACAAGATATACACCAGAGAATATGACTAAAGGCAGAGCATTTAATCAATAACTATCATCCCTATGAATTTTCTTAATGATTCAAAATGCATATTATCCAAGGGCTTTGTAAACAAATTAGCTAATTATTTTTCCGTGTTTAAATATTCAATTTCATGCTCATTAGATTCTAAAAGTTGTCGAATAAAGGGATGTCGTATTTTAATATTCTTAGTGCGTGAGTGTTGAATAGGATTTTTAGAAATGTTTATAGCACTTTGATTATCATAGAATAAGTTCAGTTAGTCTTCTTTAATTCCATAATCACACAATATTTGCTTAATCCAAAGAAGTTGATCACAATAGCTACCAGCTACAATATACTCAGATTCAGCATTAGATAAGGATATGCAATTTTGTTTCTTACTACTCCACCCAACTAAATTATTGCCTACATTATAACATGCACCAAACGTGATTTTACTATTATCTAAGAAACAAGTCCAGTCAGCGTCTGTGCCCAATTATACTTCTATAAAGTGTTAGATCAATATATTTCCCATGTTTATCTTTAGATATTTTAGTTGTAGTGCTCATGGGTGTTCTTGCAACTTTAGCATTCTTTAGACCAATTTATTTAACCAGTTCACTCACATAATTAGTATGAGATATAAAAAGACCATCACCTAATTGCTTAACTTGTAAACCAGAATTTATTATAACTCCCCCATAAGGGACAACTGAAATTCCCCATGCATGATTTTAGAAAATTTCTTTACTTGATCAAGGTAATTGGAGCCAAAAATAATATCATCCATACAAATATGCGCAATTAACACCTCATTGTTGATTTTATGGATAAATAATGTCTGGTAATTCCCGCCATACTCAAACCATTTATTTACTAAAAAGGTTAAGACACATTCATACCAGTCCCTAGGTGCTTGCTTTAAGCCATACAATGCCTTTTCCAATCTATATACATGGTTCGAGTAATAAGGATCAACAAATCCATTTGGCTATTTAATGTATACTTCCTATGTTAGAATACAATTAAAAAAAGAAGACATGACATCCATTTGAAAAAAATTGAATTGCAAACAACAAGAAACGTCTAATAGTAGACGAATAGACTCAAGCCTTATTACTGGACAAAAAGTATCATCGAATTACATTCTCTCTATCTGAGAATATCCTTGCTCTACCAGCCTAGCCTTAATCCTAACGATTACCCCAGATTCATCAAATTTTTTTTAAACATCCAATGAGTCTTTATAACTTTTTTGTCTTCAGGTCGTGGGACTAGATAACAAACATCACAACTATTGAACTGGACTAATTCCTTTTGCATGGAATTAATCTAATATGGATCATTGAGGGCATCATTTATATTTTTTGGTTCTGCAAGAGAAACAAAACATGAAAATTTTCCACATTTTGAAGTTGGGATCTAGTTCGCGTAGACTCTAAAGGGTTACCTACAACCTTATCTAGGGGAAAATCATTAGAAACCCAGCATGATACTACAGGGACCTCAGCTGGTAGTGGGTCAGTTATCTGAGGAGAGTCAATTCTGAAAATATTTTTAGACTCATCCACAACAATTGATCTACGTCTACTACTCTCAGCACTTGTGTCATTTATAATTACATTTATAGACTTCATCATAACTTTTGTATGTAAGTTGTAAACACAATAAGCCCTACTTGTTTTGAAATATCCCAAAAAAAATGGCTTTATCAACTCGGGTATCAAATTTAGAAAGATTTTCTCTATCTTTACAGATATAACAAATGCTCCCGGAGATTATAAAGTATTTCAAGTTGGGAATTTTATTGTACCATAGCTCATAGGAGGTCTCTTTTGTATTCTTTATAAGATGGATATGATAAATGATGTGACACGATATCTAGACTCCCTCAACCCAAAAGTATTTAGGCAATCCTTTAGCGTGTAACATGACCCAAGCCATTTCTTGGATTGTTCTATTCTATCTCTTAGTAATAGCATTTTGTTGGGTGTCTTAGGTGCACTAAATTCATGCTGATAACCATTACCAAGACAATATTTTGCTACATCGGTCTCTTTGAATTTCCACCTCTATCACTCCTTATACGACATACTTGGGTATCCTTCTCATTTTTAATTTTTAAAAGATTTTAAGAAATTCTCAGAATGTATCGAATTTATTTTTCATAAAGGTGAACCAAGAAAATCGTGTGAAGTCATCCACCATAACAAGGATGTAACTGCTACCACAAAGGCTCACAATTCTAGAGGGACCTATAAGGTCCATGTGTATTAGTTCAAGAGGTTTTAAAGTCATGATGTCTTTAACTTTCCTGTGAGATGACCTACTTATTTTCCCTACTTGGTATGGACAACAAACAATATTTGAAGAGGTTTTTATCTTTGGTAAACCTTTAACTATCTCTTGGGATCTCAATCTACGTAGGTTATCAAAGTTTGTATGACCTAATTTGTTATGCCATAGATCAGAGTCATCTAATATGTCTATCTTAAAGGATGCATTACTTGAAATCAATGTGTAATAGTTATCCAGAGTTCTATTTCCTGAAAGAATATGATTACCATATTTTTTTAAAATCTTACATTCAATTTTAAAAAAGATAATTGTGTGATCATAAGCATAAATCTGAGATATACTAACCAGATTCACTTTAAGGCCTTTCACTAATAAAGCAGCATTGAGAACCGGAAGACCTTCTTCACAAGTGTTCCTTTACTAATGTTCATGGATGAGACTCCATCACTAAAAAGGACATTTCCTTCTAAGAAGTCAACCTTATTAGTTAACTCTCATCCTCGGTCATGTGTTTAGAAGGTGTGTTCAGCTTTAAAGAAATTTAACCACATTGCACCTAAGTTGGGGCATTAGGTCATCTTTTCTAACCCAAATGTCTGTGGTTTAAAATAATTTTTTGGCCTTTGATTTAGAAAGGTTTGAGGAGTCTTTATGAATGATATCTTTTAAGTGTGATACCCTACCTTTTTCTTTCTATAGTTAGAGTTTTTAGTGATCTGTCTAGGGAGAACATTAGTGTTTTGACTCTTCCCAGAATAGTTAAAGTTTTGATAAACTGGTGTATACAGACATTGTTGAAAACACTCAGTAATGGAGTGACCATAGACATCACAATAATTACAGTATTGATGTATGGTAGGATTGACTTTGTCTTCAAAGTCTTTAAAAATAGGCTTAGACATGTTTGAAACATGAAGTCTAACTACAACATATTTAGTCTTTTGGCCAAAAATTCTCGTATGGGGGACAAACATACTTACCTTTACTATTAAAATTCTGCATTGGACTACACACACTCTTTGATTCTTATGAGACATTAATCTTCAAAATAACTTTCTGAGAATTTTTAAAATCTTGGCTTGGTTTGGAAGGTAACTTTCCAGAAGTGACAAAGACAATTTTTAAATCTTGAAAATTTGTCTTTGCACCTTTGGTATTTTTATCAAATCCAAGGCTAATTTTAACATCAGAATTAAGTTTGCTAGAACTGATTATTTTGTCATATGCTTTAGCATTAGTCTCAAAACGAAGACACTTTTTCAAAACTGCTGAGACATATTATTTAGATTCTTCCAGTTCTACCAAGCTGGATTTATTTTTTTCTTCTAAATTTTTTTTCCTTAAAAAGTTCTTTTAGTTTAAAAATATATTGTTTTGTTTATGTCTCATGGGTAATACATTGATTTATGTATTCCTCGACTTTTTTCCTAACAGTATTACTAAATTTTCCACACATTCATTTAATTATTTAACCATTTTTTTCAAGTTTGGCACTTTTCTTAAGAGTCTTGGAATACAATTCTTCTAAATCTGGTAATTCATCATTAGACTTACTATGTGATGTGTGTGATTCGTCCCCTCTTGCTTCAAGTTGAGTAGTGGCACTTACATAGTCATTTAATTTGTCAAATGAATTTTCACTTTAACTCACACTTAAGCTAGAAATATTAGAATAATTTAACACTACAGCATTAGACATTTCATTCACACAATAAATGGTCATAGCATTAGTAGTACTATTAATAGGTAAGCATTTGTTATCATTAGTATAAAAAAATTTAGCAAAGAAATCCATGCATGATTCATTTGTGTTGGATAAGTAGGGTTCATCATCTTCCGAGTCACTAAAACCATCCCAAGTCTTACGCATATGGGCCTTATGAGTGTTCTTGACCTTAGACTGACATCTATTGGCATAAAGTGTAACGCCTGACCCGGTTTCAAAGGTTATTAAAGGACTAACCCGATCCAGTTCTCACATTAATTGTGAAGTGCAATGGAACACCCTAAATAATGTTTCTAAACCAGTTTTATGAGTATTTAATGTTACACTTATTAGCATGCGAGTCCGATTTACATTAACTATGTGATAGTACCCGGGGGAAGTGCTCCCGAGGACAAGTAAATAGAGCTACTAATTACAAAGGAAAATATTTACTTACCTGTATAATGCTCTCAAAGTACGGAACATCATGCAACTTGTCGCAATAAGAGAATGGATGTGAGTCGAATGCTCAATGGGATCATATACAAATGCAATACAGAAACAAGCAGCAGAAGGGATTACTCACATGATACACTACATGCATGTGAAAATATGTATATATCTACATATATACCCTTGAAAATACATGTACCAATGTATTTAACCATTTAATTCCAAAAAAGTTAATTAATGCCACTTGACTTCCTTAACCTTACAGAATAGTCATTATGTAGTATCATGCTTTTAAAACAACCATTCATTCCCATTACTCAAGCAGTTAAACAAATGGCATTTGTTAGAAAAAAACTCTAATATACTTTCAAAACATTTATTCCTCAATATTCATTAACTCATGCCAGAGTTATTTAACCATATTTCTTGACTTTCATTTAAAACATGCACATACCGTGTTTTAGAAAAATACACTTTTCCATTAAAGCCTTATGTAACACACGCTTGTGTTTATTAGTATTCAAGCCTTATTAGGTAGCTTAGTATCATTAAGTCACCTTATTTAACCATCCCATGTCACCACATGAACATTAAACATTTTAATGCGCTATTCTTGCGTCAATAAATATTTGAATCATTACCATCCATTTATGCCTTTTTCATGAATATTAGATTCATTACTTAGCATTATCTTTAGGGAATCCTCCAACACACAAACATCCACCGTTTCACGAAATTTCACCATCCGGCACCGAGCGTCAAGTATACTGCAATTGGTTTGGGGTCTTTCACCACTAGGGACGGCATAGCCCTACTTAATTATTTATCCCGACATCATCTAATATCATTATATTGCCAATGTGTTCAATATTTTCTCACGTTAACATTAATTTTTCCTTTTGAGCCAAAGCCAAAACCTTGGACTTAACCATCCGTTTTCCCATTATTCATCTAGGAAAAATCTTTAAATTCCATTGAAGTCCTTTTGTTTTCTTTCACGTTTATTTTACACCAAAAATTATTTTCTCTTTAAGGACTTATCTCATTCTTTCTTCACACGTATCAAAACACTCTTTAACATTTTATTCCATAAAATGTTGTACTTTAAGTAAAATTATCATTCTACCCATTTGTTTTAAAAATCACCTTTCTCTCCATTTCACAAGTGTTAATTTACCAAAACACAATTTCTCCATCCACATTATCCACTTAGGTGTTTTTAATCATTTTTCACCTTTTACATTTGGTAGTAATCATTTAGTTGATTGAAAACACTTTTACACCTTTAACCCCATTTTTAATCCCGTAAGTGTAAATCTTTCTCAACATTAGTAGTTTATACTCACTAACCCCCTTTACATTTTTGACCCATTAACACTTAATGAATACTTTCTATCACTTTTAAAAAAAAAAATATTTCTTTACATTTAACTCGAGAAATACATCCACACTTAGGACTACTTTATAAGAAATTTTTCATTTTCTTTTTAATTAACATGTAGTCTTTTAACCTCATACTCGTCATATTATTTATTCCCATTTTCACACACTTGAAGACTAAACTGTGTTAAATCCAACAAACACTTCTTTAAGCTTGCTTACATATTTAATGTCAAAATACTACAAGTTTATGTTCATGAGAAAGTGGAATTTTAACCCAAAAATCCCGTTACACGGTTTGAACATATATTTCACCAAATATTTACCAACCAATCATTATTTTCAAACATTTTATTTCATAAAATGTTTAACACCAATATTTCTAAAAATGCCCATTTTCATAACATCCAAAACATTGAAATATTAACTTTTTCTATAATTTTAACAATTTATATTTTTTTTCAACACTGTTATTACCATAAAAATGTTTATTATTCCATTTCACCAAAAAATACACCAAGATGACATTTTCTTACATTTTTATTTCATAAAAATATTTATTATCAAATTTATTGGCAAAGACACTAAAATAATATCATCTTACATTTTTATCACCATAAAAATGTCCATTATTTCCTTCTTACTAGGAATACACAAAATAGCCTTTTTTCTAACATTTTTATTCCCTAAAAATGTTTATTATCGATCTTACACAAAAACTACATAAAGAACATTTCCTTTGATTTTATTTCATAAAATGCTAAAGAATATATTCTCAAATATTTTCATGTTTCAAACTCATTAAAAATCATCCTTTGAAACCCATTTACCTATGAAATCATCAAAACTCACTAATCTATCTCATGGATGCAAACTATTCACGAATTCTACATATATTAAGCCTAATATATGCAAATAAATAACTAAAATTTTATTCATCAATAAAACCAAATCAAGGTTAGTAGATCCCACCTCTAAGTTCTCCAATGGTGGTGTTGGTGTAGGAGGAGAAACACCCACCTCCAAAGGTGGCCCCAAAGGGGTTGCCAAAAGCTCATCCAAAAGCTCCATTTTCAACTCCAAGAAATACCCACTTCATCTCCATTAAAATCCCCAAATATAACTCCAAGATTCGTATCTCCATTATAACAATGGTAGAAATGATTGTGTTTGGTTCAAATGTGGAGGAATGCATGTTTAAATTGGTAGTTTATCAGTGGTTTATTGTGGAGGATTAGTGGTGTATGGTGGTTGGGGTGGTGAAAACTCTCAAGCTAGAGAGAGATGGAAAATGCCCAAATGGGATAACTCTCACTTATATACTCCTTAAAACCCTTAGGGGTTAAATTCCCCAAATAACCCCACAAAATGTTGATTTTCGTCACTGTCTCTCTCCTGCCCAATTTTTTTTTTGAAACTTTTAACCTGAGATTCATATTCCTTGCATTTTTTTGGCTAAAAATCATATTTACAATAGTCATTTGGCGTCCCGGAGTGTCATGTACAAGGCGTGCAAGAATTGGGACCTTCGTACAAAAGTTTTTTTTTCGATTTTTCTCTTCATAATAATATTTCATATATTTTTTTTAGTCAAAAACATATTCACAATATTTTTTTGACCTTCCGTAATGTCCTAAATAATGCGCCCATGGTTGGGTTTCGTAGTGTCGCGTGCTGACAAAAATCTGTTCAAAATTGGTGTAAATATTTTTTTCTGAAGACGTCGAAGAAGGGAAAGTTGTTCATAATTAAATTTTACATCTCTATGGTGATTTTATATTTTTATGAGCACTTTCATATTTTGACAAAATAAATAATCTTTATTTATTTTTTTGACTTGTGACCCCATGGTATTTTTGTATGTATTTTTTTTGGGACCCTATAAAAATGGTCATAGCGATATTTGGGACCGTGATACATCCTATAAAAATCATGCAAAATTGTTTATCCTGTACGTCGCGTACCGCCCAAATTACTGCATTATTAACCAAGATCGTGTCATGTTCATTCCTCGGTATTCTCGCGTCAAACATAACCAACATAATTACACGGACTATTAGAACTTAAACACATATCTGTGCGAACCATACAATGATAGAATTATTCTCCTTAATTACTTTTCATAATGCGTCACTTTTCATGCCATTTGGTGTAATCTCCTTATCTATTTATTCCACGAGTTTTCCTTCGAACTAAATACTTCAAATAACATTAAGTATCTATTTTATAGGGCAGGGTATTACATTCTTCCCTCCTTCGGAAATTTTATCCTCGAAATTTATGATCATCAAGCTAATAAGTCATCCATCCAACAATTTAACTCCACACTTGGATGTCTTTAGCACTATAGTCTAACCCATAAATTTTCATACCATTAATTCGATACAACCACACTCGGTCCTAAGGTATTATTACTTACTCCTAAACATGCCTAACGTGGCCATCTAAACAGTACCTCAAAGTAGTTGATAGTTAATAATACCATGCTAATACCCCAAAGAACTCTTTATCATGAATTATTCCGAACATCGGGATTTACAAGCCTATGTTTCATCAAATAATTTGGATCTTGCCTAGCCTAGGAAGATATGTCCTCAACATCAATAACTATTCACACTAGTGATTTTGAGACATATATTTAATCCCAATGGTCCATCCGATCGATACCTCCTACTAAACTACGCGTTAATCTAGAGTCATCTAAGGTATGACAACCCAAATACACATAAGAGGTTACATTCTCAATCTGTAAATTCCATATGGAGTGTAACACTAGCATTTAATGTTCCACAATACTCATATCTTAGAGTTATGGTTTTAATTTCATGATACACAACTAACTATACTTGTTAGCTTACGAGTCTATTAGCGTAAAGCTATCAAGTACACTTGCAAACTATACTAACTTGTGTAAAAAAAAGTGCTTCCGAAGAATAGCGTACTCATATACCATGATGCATCAGCCTCAACCCGGTTTATCCCACATCACTACTGAGCATATGTAACGCTACACCTGAATACATACCCATAACTGAAATAATAACATCCCATCACCGGGATCAAATAAGTCACAATAAGATGCAATGGATTAGGTGGTTGTCACGCCAGTATGAAATAATTGAATTCGGATAGAGAACCATGCCACGTTAAGTACGAACCACAACATACACTTGAAGTCTAAAATTTTCACTGACCTATAAGTAGGCTAAAGTATTAGCCTAGCCACATACCCTGGCTTGAATCACTAATCACGACTACCCATTTTCAAAGACAATGGCTTGAGAACCGATTCACTTGGGAAGCTAAAGCGCTAGGCTTCCCTCCTTAAGACTAAGGTTACTATTTATCCATCCTATCAAAGAGATGTTACATTTTTCATTGATTAATATCGACCACTGACCTAACATACTCAAGTCTCCATAATCTCAACATGTGATTGATAACTTCCAAACCTAAAGATCCTTCTCATCTAGTGAAACACAACACTCACATAATTTTACCCTACGGACCATCGTTACAATCCTTAGCAACATCCTATGTGATCCAAAATCATAACTATCAAATTAGTTACCATGACACCTCGATTTTTTTCCAAGCATTATCCATGCCTAATACCTAATGATTCTCCCCACTAAAGTCATACTAAGCCATACGGGTAGCACACCTAGGTGCTATAATCAATCCTAACACTCCATTATGAGTGTTATCTCTAAAACCATGATAAATATCATCATGTTCTAAGTCTCCTAAGTGTAACATAGAACGTATCAAACTATTTTTGATATTATCCACAAGGGTCACATCTTAACATAAGCTTATCAGCAAGCCATGGTGCTAACTCCTAAGTATTGCCAAAAAAAACGATATGACTAAATCTTGTTACAAATATCAACAGCCTATGCATCTGATAAGCACCCAAAACTGTACAATTTATACCCCAAATAGACATGCTTTTGTTGCTAATTCTCGACAATATGGGTCTTATGTGCTTAATTGTTCAATATGCAGGTTTAATTGCAGTTGCGATGTCAAAAGTTATATTTCGGAGCAATTTGCAGTTAAAATGGAGCTAATACCCAATCCCCTGACGCTAACCTAGCCCATCCTAGCCTTAGCCTTCCCCGACCCGTGTGTGTGTTGATTTTGTACTTTTTTATTAATTTTTAGATTTTTAGTTTGTGTTATTTTATTTTTAGGTTTTATTTACTATTTTTATATTTTATTAGTATAATTTTATTTTATTTTGATTTTTGTTAGTTTTTAGTTTTTAGTTTTATTAGGATTAGATTTTTTAGGATTTCATTTATTTTTTTTAGTTTTATTTGATTTTACATTTATTTAGAACTTTAGTTTTAGTTTTATTAGATTTTATTTTTATTTTTATTTTTATTTCTTTTTAATTTCATTTTTAATTAAGTATTTATTTTATTAAGTAAGATTTTTATTTTTTAGATTTTTCATTTTTTTAGTTTTAATTTTTTTTTTACGTTATTTTTAGATGTCCAAATAAAACACACACTTAAACTAAACTCCACTCACACACACCACAACATAACTTCCATACACAACCTCACACACCATAACACATTCCCACCCACATCCTAACTATCCTATACCTACACACACAAAAACACGCCTCCTTTCATCTTCTTCCCCCAACACCCTCTCTCCTCTATCATCCATAACCCACAATCACTCACCATTTCCACACTACCTTATACCTCCACAACACCAAACCTCTCATCTCTCATCCAACTCAAACCCCAAAACCACCTGCCGACGTCGCTGCCCCAACATCCTCATCCCGTCGGAACCCAACTGGCGACCTAAATCAGGCGCCTAGCCCCCTACCCGTGTTCCACCCCTGCGCGACAAAGACGCACAACCCAAACCTTCGGCGATGCCCAGCTCCCACTCCGGCACCCTTCTGCCAATCTTTGTCGGCGACGACGACCCCTCCATCTCTGGCGGCGAAGCCGCCCAGCCAAGAGCCAACCCGAAACCGCTAACCCTCCTCCGGTCGGACCTCAACCCTACCTCTACAACCTGGTTTCTCTTCTACCCATTGATCCGATCCTTATCCATTCCTCCTTACCCATTTCAAACCCATGAGCCAAAGACTTCCACGACTTACACCTCCCAAAGACAATCTCACAAAACAAAGACCAAGTCATTTAATCCCCATATGTGCTTTTAACTTCTTTTAACCCAAAATTTCAAAAATACCCCCAAACAAACCGATCCACTTGAACCTTTCAAAACCCATGACCAAATCAGATTTTATCACCTCACTCACCCCATGCTCCTCTCACCATTTTCATGCACACTCAATTTTACCAATACCCAATTTATCCCTAGCCTCTATGTGCAGCATATAAATTGAAGACTTGGGCCATTTGCAAAGGGATCTCAAATTTAGTTTTAAGCTTGTTGTGATAAAATTCTCTCCACCCCTTTATGTTGAGTATTTGCATTTTTAGCAAATACCTCAATATAGAGGTGTGTAGTGAAAATTATCTCTAGGATAAATTTCACCTCACCCCTCTATTATGAATTTTTGCCTTTTTAGCAATTATTTCAAAATAGATTGATGTAGTTGAATTTATCCCTTATGGGAGGTAAATTCTAATCCATTCCTTTATGTTGAGATTTTGCATTTTTAGCAATTATCTCAATATAAAGTAATGATCTAGAATTTATTTCTTTGGGTGAGTTCTAATGTACAATTTTATAATGTTAGGATTTACATTTTTAGCAAATGTCTTTTATTATTTAATTGTCCATTATGAATTCATCAACTATCCTTTTTATTTTTATTTTGTAATTTTTATTTTAGATTAAATAAATACATTGGTTATTGAGATTGAGAGAATTTTGATGTATAATTGAGAGAGTTTTGAGGTAATTGAAGATTCCATTCCAATTCAAGGCCTAAATGGGTTTGATTTATTCCTCTCTTTTACTTTTATTTTAATCCTCACATGCTTTCAATTGTTTATCTTATATTTTTGGATGATGATTATTGAAGGCTAATCTCCTATTTATGGGATGAAATTTTGAAGCCCTCTTGAGTCCAATTTTGTTAGTTTACTTATTAGGAAAATTTTGTTTATCTCAATTTTCTTAAATTAGATTTTACTTCTTAATTAGTAGTTATAAAAATTAATATAGTTAGTTAGTTTCAAAAAATCCATAAAAAATAGAAATAGAAAAAAATAGAAATATAATAGTAAAATGCAAATGAATCTATATATGCCCTCTTCAACTTTATGTTTCACCCTTAGATGTGGATTGATACCTCACTTACTGCTATATTCTAGTTTTGTTCTACTTTTATAGGTTGGTGAGGATTTTTTATGGATAGGTTAAGTTGCACAACGACAAACACATTAGAGAAGCATTTTTTTCTATTTATCAAATGGCGTCGTTGCCGTTCTTGGGAGCGTGAAGCACTTGGAACGAATTTCATTTTGTAGTTCATTTATTTTTTGCACTTTTTAAATTTTTTTGTACCATTTTTATATTTTTAGAAGGCTTGTATTAGGATTTTTATCCTTGGCTTGTATTGCGGTGCATAGGACACCTTTATTTTATTTTTCATTTTAAAATTGTAATAATCGAAGAAAGCGTGATAGGAAAATCGGACAAGGTAGAGAGAGGGTGTTCAAGGCGAGAATTTAGAAGCCTCTCTACCTTGGGTCGGTAGAACTCCCGGGGACGACTGAGATAGGCGTGATCTCCCCCTAGTCGACTCAAATTTCTCGGCACCCCGCGGCCTAAAAATCGTGGGAGGTACATTTCTCAACCCTCGCGCCTCTCCTGTTAGCGAGTCAATTATTGTGTGTGCTTTGTGTGCTCTTACTTGATTTTATTCTCGCATTTATTTTTTGAATCATGTGATGAATTAAATTACTAAGACCTACACCCGGTCACTCACGAGAAGGGATTTCATCACTCACTTACCATTTGTGTGTTACCCTAGCCATCACTAAATTTAAAATCCATTTAACTAGGTAGCCCAATAGGAGAAAATTTTGCAAAGGCGATCACAAAGCTTTCCGTGAATTTTTATTGCCCGCGCACTTAATTAAAATTTGACTACCCTTTCACTAAATCTAAAGATAAAAATTGGCTATGTGCTAGTTAGGAATTCTCCTTAACTTGTGTGTGTGTCCAGTTAATTTTTCGGTAGTCGGGTTTTAATGAGTTCGTTCACAATTTAAGAGTCCATATTTTTTCCCCACCTTTTCTTCCACAAAAAATCCAAAAATATTTTCTTTCATTTTTATAATAAAAAATTCAAAAAATATTTTCTTCTATTATTATTTTTATAAAAAAATCCAAAAATAGTTTCTTTTATTTTTCTAAAAAATCCGAAAATATTTTCTTTCTTTCCTTTTTAGAAAAATCCAAAAATATTTTCTTTCTCTTATTTTTAGAAAATCCAAAAATATTTTCTTTCCTTTTGAAAAAAAAATTTAATCCAAAAAATATTTCTACCCACATGGACGAAGAACGTCCCTTACGGGACTACGTTGGTCATTTTCCATTGACACGCGGCACGTGTGAGAGTGATCCCGAGCCGTCTCTTTATGATATTTTTCATGATTTCACCTCTCTCACGAGTACCGTGGATACTCTTGACCCGTCCATGCACGCACCTCATTTTTTATCACCCTCGGTGTCAAGTGGTGACGTGCCTCATCCTTTGTTGTGCACCCATTGTTATTATGCCGATCACATGTCCCATGAGTGTCCGTACTTATCATATCCATACGAACCCACCATGGAACATGTGTATCCATATGACAGTGTTCCGGAACCCACCTCTGCCCATTGTCATGATATATCCAATTCCGAGTTATGTGAGTACCCCAGTTATTCGTGGAGGCTTGATCATCCTTCCACACAATACGAATCCCAACCTGATGTTGTGGATCCTCACACATTCCAACAGTTATCATGGAAACCTTGTGCACCCATTTTCGATCAGTCCCCTCACTACGCACCCCATGAGTATCAACCATTTGTCCATCGCGAAAGCGATCCTTTCGTGTATGATGAACTTGGCCCCACCCCCTACACTTCCTTTGAGTACTCTCCATACAATCATGATAGTAGTGAGTTGTGTCCACCTCACCCACCGCCACCACCCATCACTCCACCACCTTCATCCACATCCTCTCTCGAAACCCTCTTGCAAAAGTTCATACTCGAGCAAGAGCTAGCCACTCAAATTCAAACTCAAGCTCTCCGAAGTCTTGAACAGCGTTTAAATGAATTGGAGTGTGAGCGAGAGTCGAACATTCCCATGCATCCACCAATCGCTGCAACCGAGTGTGATGAGGATGTGTCCTCTTGTGACACGGATTTTGAGTGTGACCAACCCTACCACCCCGAGAATCTCGAAGTTGGGACCATTCCATGGTCCGGGTCCCAAGTCGACACTTGTGTTGATTTATCCATCGATAGTGAGCCTGATCAATCCCACCATGTCCAAATGAACCCACACTTGAGGTTCACACTCCCGTCATATCCAAAAATATAACCGAGCTTTTACCTTATGCCCCAATTGCTTATGTCTTTGACATGCCCATATCTTTTAGGTTAGCTCCGGGTACGAGTGCTCACCATTTTCCCGAGATAGAATATGTGATAGTTCCTAACTATCCGGATATGGATGATGTCCCACTATGCTTGGCTCCCTTTGAGCCCACTATTTATATTACTCCATCTATCTCCGATCTTGGTACCTCGTTTGAACCAACCACCGCATATCCTGATGCTACTCTTACGGAGAAGTTGACAACTCCATCTTTAGAAACCACACTCCCTTGTGAGTATTCTTTTACTCCTCCCAATGAGTGTGTGCCTCCCACCCTTGAGTTGGATCATCTTCCTCCACCGTTTATCCCACCCGATACATCGTTTATCCCACCCAACCCACCCATTATCCCTTTCACCCCACCACCTGGTTTGGATCGTGATTTTACGCATTTCAAGTTTCCATCAATATTTTTAGATCCTCACCTGAAACCATCCTCCACTTTCCACGAGAGTATTTTTGGTGATACTCTCCACCGTGACACCGAGCTTGTTCCTCCATACCCGCCACTCTCTTGTGGTGTTAATTTTTCTCAACAGCTCCCTGGCGTGTCAGGGCGCGACCATTATCATCGCCCATTCATAGAACAATCATGTGATTTCTATAAGCCTCACCCCATTCCACTTTCTACACCATTTCGCCTCCCTCACCAACTTGAGCACCATGCTTATAGGTCCCTGATTGCCCTCACCTTTAATCTCAACAAGGCCTATGGCCGATACCTCTTCACCCTATTCACCCTCACCCTTACCCTAATCTCCACCCGCCCATGGTCCACCAATGCTTTGCATCGTGTGATGCACTTTGCCATACAAGTGCATTGACCCCTTTAGCTTCTATCCAACATGAATGACGCTTCAGTCTTGTTTGGGGGTGATTCTCATCACCCATTTTTCTGTCTCCCCACGCTTTCATAGATATTATCTTTAGGGTGAGACTGGATCGGTCTGGCTGAAGACATTAAACTTAGCACTACCGGGAGGCATCCCGCGTTTCTTGTACTAGTCTCATCCTGTTTGGGGGCGGGGGTTCACATCCCCTATGCTTTATAGACTTGTACACATTTTTTTCTCTTATCATTTATTCAAGGTTTATTCTTGGCTTCATCTGTCCACTTCATTAGCGGTTCATTCTGGTAATCTCTTTACTACCTTATGCTCTCAATTTTAAAAATCATTTTACTTAACATCGAGGACAATGTTCCTTTTTGTTTGGTGGTGGGAATTTTATCAAAATCGTGCCTCCTTTGAAAAATTTTGAGTTTTAAACCTAATTTTTTAAAATTTTGTGCTGTTTCTTTCATCTCATTTATTGATGTGAATTTTCAATCATCCATCTTACAAAGTCTAGGAATCAAGCTAGAGAATTTTTTTCTAATAGCTTATGTAATACGTATCAAGGCATTTTGCACCATGAATTTCTAGACTCAAGCGCACTTATGACGTCACCACGGTTTAGAGATGAGGAGTACTACAATTCTAAAGAGAACCTTAAGGATCACTAGTAGAGACTTTAGCTTGTGAGATTCGTGCCTTTCACCCTTTCAGAGTGTTCTACGTAATCTCCGAGTCACAAGTTGATTCAACTTCTTTTGGGTCTGCATTTTAATTGTTGTATGATCTCATTATTCTTCATTTTTGGCTTGATCACTGAGAATGACGTCTTTTTCGAGTTGTAAGAAACGCGTGTCTTGAAATTTGTCCCGATCACTAGGATTTTCATCCATACACCTACCACTTTTCCCCATATCATATTCCCATTACATTTCCATGTTTTTCCATATTCCCCACACCATCACTTATCACCTCCATTCATATATCATCCATCATCATTTTGAGAAAAAGAGTGTTGATTCCAAATGTTAAATGTCTTCAGTGTTGGTTTGAAAAGTGAGAGAAAAACAAAACAAAAAATGGGGGGGGGGGGGGGGGAGAGAAAAAAAATATAGAAAAATAGAAAAAAAATAGAAGCAAAAAATAGAGAAAAAAGAAAAGTAAAGAAAAAGAGAGTGTAGTTAGTTATTTTGAAATAAAGATATTGGTTCTTCATGTATTGAACACTCTTCTCACATATCCATCCATCTTTTATGCATCACACATCCATAACTCATCCTTCATATCACTTCACCATCCCATTTTATCCTTCATATCATATCCTTCCCATTTCATTTTCCCCTCACCCATATACATCCATGTTTCCCTAGGTGTTCGGGCAAATGAAAGTCAACGTGGTGAATAACTCGACGTTCTCACTATAGTGATTAGCATTTCTTTCATGAGATCAATTTTCTTTCTAATAGTTCGTTCTTTCTTATGTGTGTGTGAGACGTTTGAACTTGCTTAAATTTACTCACCTCCTCACACACAAGAGTGATACACTAACCCAAATATCGAGAGTTTGTTTGAGAGAGATATATCCGTGAGATTTGAAGTTGAAGCGTTGATTCCGACAAAAAAATCTAGGAATTAATCTTGTGATACTTGACCCGTTTTGATTGATTCACACTACACACGTTGAGTTCTAGGAAGGATGTGCCTTGTGTATTTACTTAGTTAAACTTTTTACACAATTATAGCTTGTATTTCTGAAATCATTTATCTGATGATGGATTGTGCGACTATTCTACGTCAAATAAGAGATTGACTGCCCTTCAATAAATCTTTGCAAATAAGAATTTTGTGGGTTTATTCCCTACAAACCCTCATGAGACACAACTTGTCTTGTAGGGTAACCTATATGTTTAAAGGCTTGTTGCACAAGCTAAGTGCAATCGCAAGTGCCCGCGAAACTGGTACACTTTTGGTTACTTATCTTTCTCTTTCTCTCTATCTTATTGCTCGAGGACTAGCAACGCTCTGTTTGGGGGTGGTGTGATAAGCACCCAAAATTGTACTTTTTATACCTCGAATAGACGTACTTTAGTTGCTAATTCTCGGCAATTTGGGTCTTATGCGCGCAAATATTCATCGTGCAGGATTAATTGCAGTTGCGGTGTCAAAAGCTATATTTCAAGGCAATTTTCATTAAAATGGGGCTAATTTCCTCCCCCGTATCCTAGCCTACCCTAAACCTAGCATAAACCTACCCCAAACCCTGTGTGTGTTTTGTTTGTCCCTTTTTATTATTTTTTAGATTTTTAGTTTGAGTCTTTTTTTATTTTTAGGATTTATTTTTTATTTATTTAGTGTTTTCTAGGTTTTGTTTTCTATTTTTCTATTTTATCTTTATTTTTATAATTTTATTTTGATTTTTATTAGTTTTTATCTTTATTAGGATTAGTTTTAGGAGTTTATTTTTAGTTTATTAGATTTTATATTTTAGGACTTTTGTTTTCATATTTTATTAGATTTTTCATTCCTTTTGTTTTATTAGTTTAGTTTTTAATAGCTTAGGATTTTATTTTCTTAAGTTTTAATATTTTTATTTTTTATTTTTACTTTTTTTAGTTAGTTAGATTTTGTTTGATTATTTTTACTTTTAGGTAGTTAGTGTTATTTTAAGTGTCCAAATAAAACACACACATAAACTCCCCTTATCCTAAAATCACTCACACCTTTAATCCTCGACATATCATCACACCCAAACATCACCCCTCACCCTCACCTAACCTTCCTAAACCCTACTATACCTAATCATCACCACACCCTTCTTCTACCTCCCAACCTTCTCTCTCCTCTCTCATCTAAACCCACTAAATCTCCATAGCTACAAAACTTCAAACCAACCAACCAAATACGAACTCATACCGAGTTCGACCCCTACCCAAATCCCTCCTGCGCCGGACCTCCTTCCCCCTGCCTCCTGCCAGCATTAAAGACCACAAACCTCTATCACCCCCTTATGCCCGTAAACCCATCAACCTTACCCAATCTCCCCCGCGTGCATCCCCCTCTCCGGCGAAAATTCCTTACCCCTTCTGGCAGCAAACCAGTCAACCCGAGACCCCTACCCACTGTCAGAAACTCGGCGACTCTACCCCTCATCCACCTTCATCCGACGACCAAACCACCGGCCTAAAACCGAGCCCTGCGCCGACCCAAACCCGCACCATCCATGTCATACCCCCCGGCGACCCTCTGCCAAACCCGATGGCGGCCAGCCTCCTTCGCCAACCCGATTCAAAACCGGTGACATTCAATCTAGCAAATCCAAATCCGAATCAGGCAGGTCCAATCTCAACCACCTTGGCCACTTGCTCCACCAAATACCCATTTCTACACTTAACACGAATTTATCCTCCTACCAAAACAAACTAAACAAGCCAACATATCCCACATGAGCCAAACTAAACCCATGCGCCAAATAAAACCCCTTTATTCCCTTTTCCCTTATTACCCCCCAACTACCAACTTTAACCCCAATACCTATTATACCCATTAAAACAAATCTGATTGTGTCACCCCATTTAACCCACATGCCCTCACCTCACCATTTCCATGCACACTCATGTCCATTCCCAAAAATACCACCATGCTCTATGTGCTTATTATATATTGAAGATAGAAGACTCCATTCAAGAGGATGAATCAAAATAGCAAATTAGGGTTTTAGAGAGCTAGAAGAGAGAGAAAGACTAGGCTAGAAAAATAGAGAAAATTAGAGAGAAAAAAATATTGTAGAGAGGAGAATTAAATTGTACTTCAATTTTGTTAGTGTTTGTACACAATTGAGAGAAGCTTGGATTTAATGCAAGTGCAATTTCTTTTCTCCCCCATTTTGGTTTGAATTTTTTCTCTCCATCCTTTTAATTTCATTTAGTAATTTTTATTAGAGTGTTATTAAGTGAATTATGACTATGGTTGGCTAATCACTCCATTCAAGGAGTGAAATGAAGCCCCATATATTCAATTGAATGTATTAATTAATTTAGTTTACTTTGTTTCATTTAGTTAATTTTCTTTTCATTCCTACATGAGTTTATGCATTGAGAAATGGTAAACTATCCTTGAGAAAGGATTAAAATCTAATACACTCTTAATTTTTGGATTCAATCTAGAGATAGAATGACCCACTAATTAGAGTATATTATATTTTATTATAATCATACATTAAAAAAAATTGGATTTATGATTTATTATATGAATCAACTCTAGCGAGTGATTTATATAATTTTTCTAAATCAATTATTCATTTGAGTTGTGGGGATAAAAATTGGATTAACTAATTTTATATTAGTTTGTCTAGTCAAATGATGAGAATCAATTGATAAAATAAATTAATATTTGGAAAATTAGTAAACTAGAATAATTAACACATTTAATTGATAAAGTGGAGGTTAAGTTTCATTCCTTGAATATTTCTCAAATTTAAGTTCATCTCAATTCTTATTACTTAGTTCTTATTTGGCACACTAGTTAGTTTGTTAATTTCATCTCTTATATTAGTTTAGAGTTAATTCACCTCACTTCACTTACTTGTTTTAATATTTGAAAAACATAAAAAAAATTAGAAAAACCCAAAAGTAAAAAAAAAAAAAAAGGACCATGTGAATTATATTCATAATCCTATCATATTTATCATATTCACACCTTAGATTAGGATTGACATCATTACTTACCACTCTACACTTGAGTTTGTTATATATTTGTAGGTAATTGAGGTTTTGACTAACTTGGCTTTCAACAACGACTTACAAAAAGCAAAGTTATCAGCATCCACACAATAAATTCCCCAATGCTTCATGGAATGGATAACAATTCAATCATCTCCAACGATCATGCACATTCTAGAGTACGAGTGATCACGACAAAATCCTACCAAGTATAACAAACGATCATGGTCATAAAAAAAAATTGAGGACCGAACACTAACCCAATTACTACATGTTACACCAATTGTAACTCTATGTCCTTGATATCATACGAAATCCCTAAATTTCAAATAGAGACATCCTTGTTATCGTAATACACGAAGCAACATCTAAAGTTCACCATTACTAGGGAGTGTCTATCACCCGTAATGATAACTCATTAGCTAATCCTTAGCACATATCTCCAAGACATTGTCAATACGGATTCACATGCCTGTCCATTACTATAACCCGAGAACAAACTCATCGTGGCGTATAACTTAACCTTATTGAACACTCAACCACGATAACTAACTTGTCTTACTACATATCCATCACACTCATTTGTTAGATCACAAGTTATCACCGCTATACAACTTTTGGTAGGGTACGAGGCATCAAACACCACCTATAAAACTTTAGGCCAACACCTTGACACCAAAAGAGATCATATTCCTCAATTCCACCTCATTTTTCTAAAACCATAATTCAGTACCACCATTTCTAACACTAAGTCCTAAGGACTATATAGATTCCTTCTTAAATTACCCTGAATTAATATGGTCATCAAAACCCAAATCGTAATCGAGTCACTTAGGCATTCTAATTTCCATAGAATTATTTATTCACAAGTCATGTTACTTAGTCACCTAATACCATAGGTGAAACCACACTCATACTAGCTAAGATGTAACTGAAATCATTAAGACTTTCTAATCATCAAACTTCCACGTGATAAATCTCACAGAAGCCTAAGGTGTCACCACCTAACGGCCTACACTAAAATTTGATACTTGCTAGCTAACACTACCAAAATAAATACAGCGGAATAAGAATGGCTACTAACTTAGTCGATCACCAACTCAAAGAGAAGGGAACATCATCAAGGTACAAATCATCAAGACCTCGACTTTATCATCAAGGTACAAATCAAAATCGTCACTAGCCAAGCATGACCGGATCCCACCCACAACGATGCCGAAAGATCCACTACCGACCTCACCACGTCACACCTGAAAGGAACATTGAACCTAAAGCTATGATACCAAGTTGTAACGCCCCGACCCGATTTCAAAGGTTACTAAATGACTAACCTGATCGGGTTCGCACGTTAATTATGAAGTGCAATGGAACAACCTAAATAATATTTCTAAACCAATTTTATTAGTATTTAACGTTACACTTATTAGCATGCGAGTCCAATTTACATTAACTACGTGATAAGACCCAAGGGAAGTGCCCTCGAGACCAAGTAAATAGAGCTACTAATCGCAAAGGCAAATAGTTACTTACCTGTATAATGCTCTCAAAGTACAGAACATCATGCAACCTGTTACAACAAAAGAAGGGATGTGAGCCGAATGCTCAATGGGATCATATACAAATGCAATGTAGAAACAAGCGACAGAAGGGAGTACTCACACACTACACTACATACATGTGAAAATATGTATATATCTACATATATACCCTTGAAAATACATGTACTAATGTATATAACCGTTTTATTCTAAAAACATTAATTAATTCCACTTGACTTCCTTCCTTACAAAATAGTCATTATGTATAATCATGGTTTTAAAACTAGTATTCATTCCCATTACTCATGCAGTTAAACAAATGAATTTTGTTAGGAAAACATCTAATATACTTTCAAAACGTTTATTGCACAACGTTCATTAACTCACGCCAGAGTTACTTAACCATATTTCATGACTTTCATTTAACACATGCACATACCGTGTTTTAGAAAAATAATCTTTTTCTTTGAAGCCTCATGTAACACACACTTGTGTTTATTATGATTCAAGCCTTATTAGGTACCTTAATATCATTAAGTCACCTTATTTAACCATCATATGTTACCACATGAACATTAAACATTTTAATGTGCTATTCTTGCATCAATAAATCTTTGGATCATAACCATCCCTTTCTGCCTTTTTCATGAATATTCGATTCATTACTTAGCATTATCTTTAGTTAATCCTCCAACACACGCATACCCACGATTTCACGGAATTTTACCGTCCGGCACTGAGCACCAAGTATACTATAATTGGTTTGGGATCTTTCACCACTAGGGACAGCATAACCCTACTTAATTACTTATCCCGGCATCATCCAATATCATTATCTTGCCAATGTGTTCAACATTTTCTCACGTTCACATTAATTTTTTCTTTTGAGTTGAAGCCAAAACCTTGGACTTAACCGTCCGTTTTCCCATTATTCATTTAGGAAAAACCATTAAATTCCATTTAAGTCTTTTTGTTTTCTTTCACGTTGATTTTGCACCAAAAATCATTTCTGCTTTCAGGACTTATTGCATTCTTTCTTCACACGTATTAAAACACTCTTTAACATTTTTTTCCATAAAATGTTATACTTTAAGTAAAATTATCATTATACCCATTTAATTTCAAAATCACATTTCCCTCCATTTCATAAGTGTTAATTTACCAAAACACAATTCAGCCATACACATTAGCCACTTAGGTGTTTTTAATCATTTTCACCTTTTGCATTTGGGAGTAATTATTTACTTGATTGGAAACACTTTTACACCTTTAACCCTTTTTTTAATCCCATAAGTGTTAATATTTCTCAACATTAGTAGGTTATACTCACTAACCCCCTTTACATGTTTTACCCATTAACACTTAATGAATACTTTCTATCACTTTTTTTTTCAAAAATATTTCTTTACCTTTAACTCGAGAAATACATCCACACTTAGGACTACTTTATAAGAAAATTATCATTTTCTTTTTAATTAACATGTAGTCTTTTAACCTCATAGTCATCATATTATTTATTCCCAATTTCACACGCTTGAAGACTAAAATTCTAACTTTTCTTATTTTGTGTTATATACAACAAACGCTTCTTTAAACTTGCTTTCACCTTTAATGTCAAAATACTACAAGTTTATGTTCATGAGAAAATGAACTTTTAACCCAAAAATCCTGTTACACGGTTTGAACATATATTTCACCAAATATTTACCAACAAATCATTATTTGCAAACATTTTATTTCATACAATGTTTAACACCAATATTTCTAAAAATGTCCATTTTCATAACATCCAAAACATTGAAATATTAACTTTTTCTATAAGTTCAACAATTTATATTTTTCCAACACTTTTATTTCCATAAAAATGTTTATTATTCCATTTCACCAAAAAATACACCAAGATGACATTTTCTTACATTTTTAATTCATAAAAATGTTTATTATCAAATTTATTGGCAAAGACACTAAAATAATATCATCTTACATTTTTATCACCATAAAAATATCCATTATTTTCTTCTTACTAGGAATACACAAAATAACCCTTTTCTAACCATTTTATTCCATAAAAATGTTTATTTTTTATTTTACACAAAAACTACATAAATAACATTTCCTTAAATTTTATTTCATAAAATACTAGTGAATATGTTCTAAAATTTTTCCATGTTTCAAGCTCATTAAAAATCATTCTTTGAAACCCATTTACCTATGAAATCAACAAAACTCACTAATCCATCTCATGGATGCAACTTTTCACAAATTCTACATATATTAAGCCTAATATATGTAAATAACTAACTAAAATTTTTGTCATCAATAAAATCAAATCAAGGTTATAGATCCCAACTCTAAGCTCTCCAATGGAGGTGTTGGTGTAGGAGGAGCAACCCCCACCTCTAAAGGTGGCCCCAAAGGGGTTGCCAAAAGCTCCTCCAAAAGCACCATTTTGAACTCCAAGTAAGACCCACTTCATCTCCATTAAAACCCCCAAACAGAACTCCAAGATTCGTAGCTCCATTATAACAATGGTAGAAATGGTTGTGTTTGGGTCAAATGTGGAGAAATACACCCTTAAAATGGTGTCTTATGGGTGGTTTATTGTGGATGAGTAATGGTGTATGGTGTTTAGGGTGGTAGACTCTCTCAAGCTAGAGAGTGAGAGATAAGAAATCTGATTGGAAAATGCCCAAATGGGCTAACTCTCACTTATATACTCCTTAAAACCCTAAGGGGTTAAATTCTCCAAATACCCTCACAAAATGTTAATTTTCGTCACTTTTTCTCCCTGCTCATTTTTTTAAAACTTTTAACTTGAGATTCATATTCCTTGTATTTTGTTTGGCTAAAAAATCATATTTACAATAGTCGTTTAGCCATTCGGATTGTCCTGTACAAGGGGCGCAATAATCGGGACCTTCGTACAAAAGTATTTTTTTCGATTTTTCTTTTTATAATAATATTTTTTATATTTTTGTGAGTCAGAAAATATATTCACAATATTTTTTTGATCTTCCATGATGTCCTAAATAATGCGCGCAAATTTGAATTTCGCAGTGTCGAGTGCTGATAAAAATCCGTCCTAAATGGATCTAAAAGAATTTTTTCAAAGACATTGAAAAAGGGAAAGTTGTTCAGAATTAAATTTTACATCTCTATGGTGATTTTTAGATTTTTCTGATCACTTTCATATTTTGACAAAATAACTAATCTTTTTTTTTTTACTTTTGACCCCATAGTATTTTTGTATGTATTTTTTTTTACCCTATAAAAGTGATCATAGCGATATTTGGGACCGTGATGCATCCTACAAAAATCACACAAAGCTGCTTATCCTCTGCGTTGCGTACCGCCGAAATTACTGCATTATTAACCAAGATCGTGTCATGCCCATTCCTCGGTATTCTTACGTAAAACTTAACCAACATAATTACTAGGACTATTAGAACTTAAACATGCATCCGTGCGAACCAGGCAATGATAGAAATATTCTCGTTAATTACTTTTCATAATGCGTCACTTTTCATGCCATTTGGTATAATCTCTTTATCTATTTATTCCTCGAGTTTTCGTTCAAACTAAATACTTCAAATAACATTATGTATCTATTTTCTAGGGAGTGGTATTACATAAAGTCTCATATTACCACACTTATGACACTGTATATTTCTTAAGTCTTTCTTGGGTATGTGTGTATTGTTAGAAGTTTTTTTATCATTTGTCCTAACATGGGGTCTAGGAGACAAGAAATTTTGATAACCAACTTTCCCTTGTTTGGAAGCCATAGCATTCATAAATTTTATAATTTTCTTTAAGTGTTTGCTCAATAGGGAAATTTGGTTGTCAGTGCTTTTCAGGTCATAGTCTTCATCTAACCCTAGGTCATAATCAGGCAGAGTGTTCTTGGGGTCGATCAATGGAGATGACAAGCCTACATTAGATACAAATGATCTATTGCTATTAGAGGTCCTGTGTTTTTTATATTCTAACTCCATTTCAATAGTTCTAAGTTTACTACTTAATAATTTAGGAGTCAAATTAGGGTCATCCATTTCCTCAATAACATATCTTTTATTATCAAACATGGGATGTACGGATCAGAATATCTTAAGCACAGTTTCCCTTCTATCATAAACTATCCCATTACATGTAATTTCTTGACAATGTCAGTCAATTTTATGTATAAGTCATCAAAGGACTCAGACTCGTCCATTATAAGGGTATTATAGTGTTGTACAAGCATTTGGGTCTTTCCAGCATTAACACGCTCATCACCTTCATGGGTAGAGACAAGGGTGTCTCATGCTTCTTTGGAAATGGTACGCAGAGATATCCTCTCGAATTCATGTTCATTAAGAGACATAAAAATGTAGTTTTTACCCATATTATTACTTAGAGACATTTGTTTTTCTTCCTTAGTAAACTCACTGAGATTTTTCTGAATCCTTATAGTGCTAGCTTCTGTCAAAAGCTTAGTAGGGTGCGTCTAACCGTTTTCAATAGTTTTTGAGACTTTATCACCCGGGGCTCCTTGAATGAACACAATCATCCTCACCTTAGAGTAAGGAAAATTGTGTCCATCAAATAAGGGTAGTCTGGAAAGATTTCCAATTTCTCAAATTTTTCATCCATTTTGTCAAAAAGTTACAAAATCAATTTCAAGAGTTTCAGGATCAAAAGAAATTTTTTGGAGAGGTAGAAACCATCTCGGATTCAATCTAAGGATAGGGGTGAGCACACGTAGCCGGAGCTATCCTATGATGAATTGATTCCTTGGGAACACAAACATTGGGCTCAATAGCTATAAACTCAGGTGTATTTTTGGATTCATTGGGAAGGGTAATGTGGACTTCAATGATGGGTTACCTAGGGCAAGGTGGTGTTTGATCAGTCTCACAAACTTTGGGTAACTCAACATAATTGTCAACTTGAGACCCGAACCATGAGGTGGCCTCAACTTTGATATTCTCGGGGTGATAGGGTTGGTCACACTCAAAATCAGTGATAGAAGATAACTCATCATTGCTCCACGTTGGTGTAATAATGAGTTGGCTTCGGGTGGAATCCTATTCATTTATCCATTGTTCAAGGCGTTGGAGGCGTTGGAGGGCTTCATATTGATATTGAGTAGCTTTCTCCTGCTCGAGGATGAACTTTTACAAGAGGCTTTCGAGATCAGATGTGGATAAAGATGGTGAAGTGATGGCGGGTGGTGGCAGTGGTTGAGCTGGACACAATGTGCTATTATCATGACTAGATGGAGAATACTCGTACGAAGTATGTGGAACGGGGTTAAGTTGTTCGTACATGGGGAGAAGCATCTCCGTGAGATACAAACGGTTGATATTCATTGGGAACGTAATGAGGAAACTAATTGGGATGGGGTGCACTTTTTTGCCATGATGACTATCGAAACGTATGAGGATCCACAACATGGGGTTAGGATTCATATTACATGGAAGGGTGACCAGGACACCACGAATAGCTTGCGTACTCCCACCACTTGGTATTAGATATGTTATGATAATAAGTCGGAGTGGGTTCCGAAACAGTGTCATATGGATACACATGTTCTATGGTGGGGTCAGATGGATAAGGAAGGTACGAGCACTCATGGGACAAATGATCGGCGTGAAAGGAATATGTGCACGACGAATAATTGGACGCATTGACACTCATCATCGGAGGAGATGAAATATAAGATACGTGCGTTGACAACGCAGAGTTTCAACGTTGTGTGTTTGAGAGTTAAAGCCACTAAGTAAAGTATGGAGGTTGGACTCGGGGCCAACTTCAAACATGCTTCGAGACAATGGCAAATGGCCAAAGTATTCCCATAAAGGACGTTCTTCGGCCATGATGGAAGAAATATATTTTTGTGTTTTAAATATTTTTCAAAAGGAAAGAAAATATTTTTGTGATTTTTTTTTTGAAAACGAGGAGAAAAGAATATTTTTGGATTTTTAGGAAAAGAAATGAAAAACATGTTTTTGGGTTTTTTTGGAAGAAAATATGGGAGAAAATTATTTGGACTCTTGAATTTGACGAACTCACTAAAACCGACTACCGAAAGATTGAATTAGATATACATAAGTCAAGGATAAATCCTAACTAGAACGTAGCCAATTTTTATCTTCAAAATTAGTGAAAGGGTAGTAAAATTTTAGTTAATCCGCTGGCGACAAAAATCAAGGAATTTATCTTTGTGATCGCCTTTTGCAAAAAGGTGATACTAACTAGTTGATTGATTCTAAATTTAATGATATCTAGGGTATCACATAATGGATAAGCGAGTGAGTCGGGCGATAAAATCCCTTCTCGTTTCCATGATTGGGTCTAGGTCTTAGGTTCATTAATTCATCAAACCATCCAAAATAAAGGCAATGCAATCATAAAAATTACATAGGAGAAAATATGCACACAAGAAATGGACTCACTTGCAGAAGATTCATGAGTGATAAAGAAATGTACCTCCCACGACTTTTAGACATGTGGGGTGAATATCGATGTTGATACCAAAATTAATATGTTGATATGGACGAATAATACGAAGACACGTGTCAATCTACGTGGCACAATAGCAACGAGGAAGTTTATTTCCCCGACCAACTCATGTTCTCTCCGAGCAACGAGGATACACCGAGGAACTTTAGCACTCCGAAGTACTCCAGCGCTCTGAAGAACTCTTGAGCAACGAGCAACTAAGGCGGTCCGAGCTGCATCTCGGCTGTATCATTAATTGCCAGATAATCAACAGTTCAACTATTCATTGAATGTTTATCATCTTGACGCACACGCTGCATTAAATGTATTACCCTTTCATATGTATATCATTTAATGTATCAACCCTTTCATGTAAAGCCTAAAGGCTATAAATACCTTGTATCACCCTCATTCAAAGGGACGGGATTTTCTTGATTGAACTTGTAATCGAGAATTCCCAAACACTCAGCAATAACATAACAGTGGACGTAGGCCATTCATATAAGGCTAAACCACTTTAAAAATCTTTGTTTCATTTTATTTATGTGTGATTGAATAATTATAACGATTTAATTTTTTACATCAACAGATTGGCGTCGTCTATGGGAACGATTGTTATTATCGCTTTTCACCAAAAATCATTCATCATCAATGGCAGATAACCCAGAATCCAGTAATCGAAATGCAGGAAATGCTGGAAATTCCCCAAATCCCTCTGCACCTCCAGATCTGGCTGGGATTATGACGAATCTGGCCCAAGAACAAACCGCCATGCAAGAAATAATAAGGCAACTCATATAGACCCTTCATGGCGGTGCACCTGCACGTTCAGGACAACGAAGTGATCAGAGGCAAACTTATTTACTTCCTTCACGATCCAGGCGTACTGAGTCACATCGTAATGAGGAATCTGATGATTTCTCTTATCAACCTGGGCGAACTTCGTCAATAAGGGCTACAGATACTGATCAACGTATCACTCTCTCTCCAGAAAGACCCAGTGTCGTGGAAAGACTGAGTAGGGTATCTCCTTTCAATCGATTAGGCCCTAGGAGGAATAGGAGTCCACCTAAGACCATGTCAAGGAGTTTTCGACGACCATCAGATCTACGAGAAGGATCAGCACAATCACGACCAGTTGCTCGTCAAGAAAGATCTCAAGAGGCCACATCAGAACAATCAATTGTTCGAACTAATAAGCCCGAGGAAGGAAACGATGCGTGGAAGGGTTCCATTCAGCGATTGGAGGATAGATTGGGAGAAATGGCTAAGGCGAGGAATCCCTTACAACAAACTTTTGTTCAAGGAACACCTTTTGTCCAGGCCATTGTGGGTTTTCCTACCCCATCAAAGTGTAAAGCACCAGTGGTGACCCCCAAATATGATGGAAAAACAGATCCTGTTCTTCATATAGAGCAATATCAAGCTGCCGCCGATATCTATGCTGTCCCCAACGAGATGAGATGCAGAGTATTCTCAGGAACTCTTACTGGAGCTGCCTAGATATGGTACAACAATCTTCCTCGGGGTAAGATTTCAACTTTCTTTCAGTTGGCCGAGTTGTTCATCGGCAATTTCTGTTTTGGAGCAAAACCAGTAAAACGAGTAGCACACTTGCTAAGTGTTAGACAAAAATCTGGTGAGAGTACTAGAGATTACATAACTCGTTTTAATAACGAGAAGCTGGAAGTCATAGATTATGAGGAGAAGACATCAATCACCGCCTAGATGAGTGGGTTGTTGCCTAATAAGTTGTATTACACTTTGGCGAAAGATCCACCTAAAACTATGTCAGAATTGATGGCAAAAGCGGCCAAAATCATGAATGCCGAGGAGACTATGGCTGCGAAGAAGAATATGGATAAAGAAACCAAGGTGGAAGACGACAAATCCAAGAAGAAAGAACATAAGGGCAATAGCGGTGATAAGCATTTCAATAATATTAGGTCATCATGGGAAGTCCTGAAGAAATTCGATAATTATAATCCTTTGAAAATGGGTATTAATCATGTCTTGGAAGAAATCAAGAATAACGAGGAAGTAAAGTGGCCAAAGAAACTGAGGTCAGACCCTGAACAGAGGAACAGGGATAAATATTGTGAGTTCCACAAAGATCATGGCCATATGAATAAAAATTGCATAGCACTTCAGAACGAGATTGAAACACTCATCCGAAGAGGAAAGCTAGCAAAATATGTTGATCGGGGAGGTGAAAGAAGAAATAATGATCGAACCAGAGAAAGATCTAGATCTCCTCAACGAGCAGAGGAGAAAAAGAAAAGGGATCATGAAGATGATGCCGAGGATGACCCCGATCTTCCTAAGAAACCAAGGTAGCCAGAACGAGAGGTATTTTCCATACGTTTTGGGTCATTTGATTGTAATGTTATTACAGGAGGAGACACAGGAGGAGGAGATCTTACTGCAAAAAGAAAAGCTTACCTCGGAGAGGTACAAGCTTGCTCGTATATTCAGTGAATAAACTTGGCCGAGGAGGATCGACCGAGGAAGGTAAACAAAGAGAAGTTGGTTATTGGCTTTTCAAAAAATGACCTGGCAGGTGTTCTTTACCCTCACGAAGACCCTTTAATGATCAAAATGAGGATGAAAGAAGTAGTAATTTCAAGGGTGTTGGTAGACAATGGTAGTTCGCCAGACATCATGTACTATTCATGCTTTGACAGCTTGAATTTGAAATTATCTCAATTGGAACCTTATCACAGACCCCTCCTGGGTTTTGCTGGCGAGAAAGTTTTTCCACTTGGGACGATCAAGTTGGATATATTCATTGGAACTTGGCTTGCTCGTCGAACATAAAGAATACGCTTCTTTGTGATGGATAAGAATGTGCAGTCAGCCTACAACATCATCATGGGAAGAGTTGGTTTGAAGAAATTCGAAGCAGTTCCATCTACAGTGCATCAATGTTTAAAATTACCAACAAACTTTGGAGTAGGAGTTGTGAAAGGTGATCAGAAAGTAGCGCGGGAATGCTATTATTCGTCTGTCGAGCAAGAGGAGCCTGAAGAATCAAGGAAAAAGACTACTACCTACCAGGTGGATGAAGGTACAAAATTGAAATATTGGATCCCAGAGATGAATCCCAATTGGTAAAAGGAAAGGCGGTGGAGTCTACAGAAAATGTTATTCTGGACGACGAGCACCCTGAACGAGTAACCCAGATAGGTTCATCATTGGATGTGTCAATAAAACAGGAGTTGGTAGCTTTCTTGAGAGACAGAAAGAAAACTTTTGCATGGAGTCATGAAGACATTCCAGGAATAGATCCAAACTTCTTATGCCATGAACTCAATGCGAATAAGGAGATCAAGCCTGTAAAGCAGAGAAGAAGGGTATTTAACCCCGAGAAGAATCAAGCTATTCAAGAGGAGGTCGACAAGCTCCAGAAAGCCCAATTCATTGAAGATGTGAAATATCCAGATTGGTTGGCGAATGTGGTGATGGTAAAGAAGAAAAACAATAAATGGAGAATGTGTGTTGATTTCACTGATCTCAACAAGGCCTGCCCAAAGGATCACTTTCCATTGCCCAGAATTGACCAACTAGTGGATGCTACCTCGGGGCACGAGCTGCTCAGCTTCTTGGATGCTTACTCCGGTTACAACCAGATCAAAATGAAACCTGAAGACAGGGAAAGCAGTTCTTTTATTACCCCTAGGGGAACTTATTGTTATAATGTTATGCCTTTTGGTTTGAAAAATGCAGGAGCGACATATCAGCGGCTGATGAACAAGGTTTTTGCCGAACAAATCAGTTGCAACATGGAAGTCTATGTCGACGATATGCTGACAAAGAGCAAGAAAGTTGCTGATCATCTAGTTGACTTAGGTCAGACCTTTGATCAACTAGATAAATACCAGATGAAGCTCAACCCGACGAAGTGCACCTTTGGAGTACGAGAAGGAATGTTCCTCAGGTACATCGTTAACCAGCGAGGCATTGAGGCAAATCCAGCAAAGATCAAAGCTCTTTTAGGGTTGCGATCTCCAACGACGAAGAAAGAAGTACAGAGTCTTACAGGACGAGTTGCAGCGCTCAATAGATTTGTATCTCGAGCAACTGATAGGTGTCTTCCATTCTTCAAAACAGTCCGAAAAACTTTCGAGTGGAATGACGAATGTGAAAAAGCCTTTCAAGACTTGAAGAAATATCTAGGAACACCTCCATTGTTGTCCAGACCAGTGATGGGTGAAAAGTTGTACTTATACCTGGCAGTATCAGAAAATGCAGTCAGCTCGGCATTGATCAGATTGGAGAATGGATTCCAGAAGCCAATTTATTACACAAGTAAGGCTTTTCGAGGTGCAGAGATCAGGTACCCAAAGTTGGAAAAATTGGCATTGGCATTAATTGAAGCAAGTAGAAGAATAAGGCCATATTTCCAGGCACATACCATCATCGTGTATACCGACATGCCATTGAGACAAGCCCTTCATAAGCCAGAAAAGTCAGGGAGATTGATGTACTGGGCAATAGAGCTCGGTGAATATGATATTGTGTATGAACCTAGATCATCCTTAAAAGGGCAAGCTGTAGCAGACTTTATAGCAGAGTTTACATATCTTGATACCCCCGAGGAACAAAAGTTGCTCGCTAACCAACCTGTGGATATTACAAGATCAACAGACATGAGTCCAGACCAACTCCGGTTGGTAAAAGGGCGAGAAGAGATGGTCGACGAAGAACAAAAAATACCGAGGGAAGATGAAAGAAAGCAGCAGATATTTCACCGAGGAACTCTTTCAGATAAGAAATTTGAAGACGAGTTACCTGTATGGAGGTTATATGTAGATGGCTCATCTTGCACTACAGGATGTGGCGCTGGAATAGTCCTGAGCACTCCAGACGAGATCGACGTGGAATACGCCCTGCGATTCCAATTCAAAGATTCCAATAATGAGGCTGAATATGAGGCGATGATAGCAGGTCCTAATTTAGCAAAGATTATGGAAGCGCAACAAGTGATGGTATTCAGTGATTCTCAATTAATTGTGAATCAGATAATAGGAACGTATGCAGTTAAAGGAGAATTAATGATCAAGTATCATGCAAAGGCGATGGAGTTGTTGGCAGAATTTGATGCCATACAGTTGATCAGAATACCAAGAATGGAGAATGCACAAGCAGACGCACTGGCCCGACTAGCATCAGCTACTCGTACCGAGTTGCGAAGAACGATACCAATTGAGGTGTTAGAAAGTCGAAGCATAGATGAAGACCTGACGATGAATATTATTACTCTTGATTTAGGACCATCTTGGATGGATCCCATCAGGGCATATGTCGAGGAAGGAGAATTGCCGGATGATAAGCTCGCTGCCAAGAAATTGAAGTTCAAAGCTGCTCGGTATGTACTAACTAATGGTGTTTTGTATAGACGAGGAATTATGGCAGGTTTGCAAAGATGCGTACATCCCTACGAGGTGAAAGAATTAATTGAAGAGATCCATGAAGGGTCCTGTGGAGCCCATGTAGCAGGTCGAACACTTTTGCAGAGGGTGATGACTCAAGGATACTACTGGCCGACGATGAGGGCTGATTGTATAGCCTATGCTAAGAAATGTGACAAGTGCCAACGTTTTTCCTCCATCCGACGAACTCCACAAGCATTGTTGACACCCATAACTTCCCCTTGGACATTTGCCATGTGGGGAATTGATTTGGTTGGACCATTACCGACAACCCGAGGAAGATTCAAGTACCTCGTCATCGCAGTAGATTATTTTACTAAGTGGGTAGAGGCTGAACCCCTTATCGATATGACGTACGAGAAGGTATACCAGTTTGTTTGGAAGAATATCATCTGTAGATATGGTCTCCCTCATGCTTTCATCACAGACCATGGAACATAATTCGACAATGAGGAGTTTGCTGACTATTGTCAACAATCAAACATCTTGAAGACCCATTCAGCACCAGGTCATCCTCAAAGCAATGGGCAGACAGAGGTCACGAACAGAACACTACTAAATGGTTTAAAGAAGAGGCTAAGTGAAGCTAAAGCTAATTGGATTAACGAGCTACAGTCAGTCTTGTGGGCTTACCGAACAACTCCCCGAGCAGCAACGGGAGAATCCCCATATATGCTAGCATTTGGAAGTGAGGCAGTAATACCTGCCGAGTTGGGTCTTCCGACACACAGAGTGCTGAATTTCAGTTCCCCAGTCAGCGACTTAATGAGAAGATTGTATTTGGATATGCTCGAGGAAGTTAGAGAAGAGGCATCCATTAGGAATGCTGCTTACCAACAACGCACAACTCTGTTCTACAACAAGAGGGTGAAGAAATGTGACTTAAAAGAAGGGGATTATGTACTAAAGAAGGTCATTCAGAAGCACAATAAGCTTGAAGCCAACTGGCATGGACCTTACCGAGTTACAGAAGTTGTTCGACCAGGAACTTACAGAATAGCAACTCTAGAAGGAGAAGAATTTAAGAATGCATGGAATGCTGAACATCTACGCAAGTATTATCAGTAATGTAAAATGTAAAGCAATTCCTTCATTATGAATAAAACGATGATGTTTCACCATCTCCTTCCTTTTATTACAAGTTTTTGGGGAATACTAGTGTGATACAAGTTTTTGGTTAGGAGGCGTACACTTGCGTGATCAACTTCGGTTGGTAAAAGAGCTTGTGGACAAGATAGTTCGAAAGAACCTGATAGTTCGAGCGTGATCAACTTCGGTTGGTAAAATAGCGAGAACAAATTATACTCCTTTGGTTAGGAGGCGTACACTTGCGTGATCAACTTCGGTTGGTAAAAGAGCTTGTGGACAAGATAGTTCGAAAGAACCTGATAGTTCGAGGGTGATCAACTTCGGTTGGTAAAATAGCGAGAACAAATTATACTCCTTTAGTTAGGAGGCGTACACTTGCGTGATCAACTTCGGTTGGTAAAAGAGCTTGTGGACAAGATAGTTCGAAAGAACCTAATAGTTCAAACCTACAACCAACTTCGGATGGTAAAAGGGTAAGAACAACATTCTTAAAAATGCCAATTTTGGCTGGTTAAGAAACAAAATATGCCAACTTATGTTGGTCGGAAGGTAAAACCATTCCAGAAAATACAAAAATTCCAAACTGAACCAAGTATAGTTGGCCGGTGAACAAATCCCACGAACTGTAGTTGGTCGACGAGGATAAATTATCGACCTTGGTTGGTTGGATACATTTCAAACACAATTTAACAACCTTGGTTGGTTGGAAACATTTTAAACATTTTATACTCATTACTAAGTGATTGAGCAACATTGATACTTGCAACTTTTATTACTAGGTTGGTTGATGAACAACACAATATTGTTATCTTTTTAACAGATACATATGCACAAATATAAAGTGTTTAACGGGCACAAAAGAATAGCAATACAGATTTGCAAACAGAAAATGAAAGACTTTCATTAAAATTCAAAATAAATTACAAGTTACATATGTGTGCTAACTATTACATTGAAAATCTTATTCTATTGGTTTTTTCCCTTCAGCCTTTGACACAGGTTCCTCGCCAGCAGGAGGATCATTTAATGTCTGAGGAGAATTGATAAAATTCAAGTCCTTCAACATTCTGACATTCATTACTGAAGGAGTATCCAAGAGATGCTCAGGACGAGATACGTCAATTTGAGAATGAAGATTATAACCACCAAGGTATTTTGAAATTAAGCTCCGAGGAATGGAACGAGCTGGGATCCATTTCATGTCCAATTTATAGGGTGGTACAGGCAAGTCTAGTAGCCCAGGAGCATGATAATCCCACAGGTAGTGCCCCTATTCGAGCTTCAGCACACCCAGAGCATTCAGCCAGCCTTGTTTATAACCTTCATTATTGGCGTTTTCGATACGAGCATCCAAGTGACAAAGAGCCTCATTATAGCCTGCATTCCAAAATTCCCTGGGCTGTTTATGGAATTGGAAGGTTAATCTATCCAATTGTTCATGAAGGTTTTTGGCGAAAAGGTCCTTGGTATGTAAAGCAGACTTTATCGCAGTAAGTTGATCTTCCAAAGTTAGGATTTTCTTGGACATCTCAGACAGAGCACGATCTTTTGCATTTAATTGGAACGCTTGAGTTTCTAAAGTTGACTGAGTACGAGCTTCTTCAATATTACGACTGAGAACTCTTGATCGACTCCGAGCAGGTGGAGAATTTTGCTTTTCGTTAACATCCTGGGCAGCTCTTCCTCGCCCACGAGAACCTCTTCCTCGTCCCCGAGCAGTAGCAGAAACACCAGACTTTCTTAAAGTATCCAATTCTTGCCTTAATTTGGCATTTTCAACCTCTAAGAATGAGAATCCTTCATCGGTGACCGGTACCAAGGCAGTAGAGGATGAAGCTGGAGACTTATACTATGCTATCTCCTTCTACAAATTGTTGTTTTCTTGTTCCAGTAGTTCAGCAATCTGTCTACACGCTTCAAGTTCACCCTTTAAGGTTCTCTCCCTGACATCGTATCCAGCAATGATCTTTTTGTGGCCTATCTCGGAAGAAAGCTGTTGATATCTATTCTCATACTCCTTGTGCAACAAGGCAGTTGATTCATTGTGCTGATTTTTAAGATCTTCTAGGGAATAATGAAGCTCCTCGATCAATTCATAGTATGCCACATTATTGGTCACAGCTCGATCAAGTAAATCCTTCAGGTACCGATAAGCCTCAATTGCTTGCTCTGAAGCATCATGGCCAAGGATGTCAGCAACTTCTGATGTACTAAGGTCTGTATGACCAGCTTTATAATAATCATGGCATTGCCGCATCACCTTTATGTCATTAGCAGACAAAAGATCCATCCTGGCCATAAACTAACAGAGAAAGAAAAAGAAGATCAAGACAGAGTGCAGATAAATAAGAGACAATCATATGGAAAGAAAGAACTAAAATTTTATTAGATCATAAGGCAAAAGTTACAAAGATCTGAGATACAAAGTACAAGTAAAGAGAAAAACACAAAGATAGTACCAAACAACTTCACACCTTTTCCTTGTCTCCCAAGACTTTCTCGGGAGGCTGGGACGAGGAGCTTGGTTGCTCGGTGGGAACATTGATTTGATTGGTAGAAGCTGGGACTTGTTCTGGAGGAGTAGGCAACGAAGAAATCTCCTCGGTGGCTGTCTGGTTGGGTGTTGGAACAAGGACTTGATCACCCACTGTCATTGAAGATTCTTCAGATGCAGCTTCGTCTGAAGACTCATCTTCAATAACTGGAGGAGAACCAGGGAGATGTTGTTGAAATAGTTCGGAGTCCTCGCTCACCTTCAACTCCTGCAGTGTTGCAACCCAACCATCATGAAAATACTTCAAACTTCCATATTTCACCTGGGTCGTCATAGCTTCCACCCCCCTGTCCCATCCTTTGTCCCAACCAGTTTTAAAGGACGTCTTCACAGCTGTTTTTCTCTTCATTTTTTCCGAGGATAGCTTCTCGGACATAAGATTCTCGGTGGCCTTCAATTTGGTCTCCACCTCCTCCTTCTGGCGATTTACTTCTCGCGGGAGGGTCAGCTCTTCTTCAGCCGATTTCAATTTATTCTCAAGCTCCCCAAAGCCTGAAAGTTTCTCGGCATAATCTTTATTTTATCTCTCCAAGTCCTTCACCTTCTTACTCAGTTGTACCTTCTCTACATCAGACGCAGCTAATTTCTTCTCCCATTCAGTTTTATCATCGTCATACTTCTGACGAGACTCACTCACATATTTAATAGCTTTCTCCAGTGCTCCCTCCACTATGGACGAGGAGCAAGAAGCTTTGATTGCTTCATCCTTTTTAAGGATTAAATTGAAACATCTCGTCAACTGTAATCAGAAAAGGGAAATGAAATCAGAAATAAATATGGGAAACAACAAAGGGAAATATAAAAAGCCCGGAGTAGAGATACTTACTGAAGCCAAATGACGAGCAGCCAGAGAAGTAACCACATCCCGAGTAAGGTCTTCTTCAGTACCTTGCACCTCGGGGATGGGTGAAAATTTTTCCAAACTCATTGTAGAGCTTGGAGGAACAATAATGACTGGAACACCATCTCCACCAGCTCCAGAAATACTGACCGAGGAGGATTTCCTCAATCTCCTCAGTGCCTTTTCAGCAACCTCAACCAAAGAGGAATTTTTGGTTGGTGAGACAGTGATTATCTCAACAGGTGCATCCTTCTGCACAGGAGCCACTGGGGGCTTATCGACAACCTTCTGAACAGCAACAGAAGGAGCATCATCAATTTTCTTTGTCCCCTTTGGGACATTAACCTTGGTTTTATTCCCATCGCCAGCAGAGGAACTCTCCTCGAAGAGAGTAGGAACTCTTCTCTTGCCCATTTTCTGGCTCAAAGGAATATGAGATTCTGGATCAGAGTCTTCAGGAATTTGCACTGGATCACTGGAGCTGACCACAGGGCGAGCAGTAAAAGACGACGTATAACTCCTATACTGCAACAAGTATGAGGCAGACCTGATGTGCTCATCTGCAATCTTCTGATGCAAGCTCCAGATATGTTTCAATTGCCTTATATTAACTTCTGATTCTTTAGGACTTTTTCTCTTGCTATTAACTGCAAACAAAAACCATTTGAAATGTTAATCATGCATTTATTCAAACATGATGAAGTCACAATTTCGAGAATAAAATAAAATGAAAATAACCTATCCCATTGCCATATGGGGGGCATTTGGGACCTTCATACACTCCGTCTCCGACTAAAGGAGCATGTTGCCAATTTTTGAAAACTAACCCATGTTCAAAATAATCCCTGTTAGCATCAGGGAGGTTGACTACTAAAGCTCTATTCAAAAATCTAGTTTTTAAATAATAAACGTTATCTAAAACAGCCCATCTATAGCAATACATAATCTCAGGAATTCCTATGCGAGTTCCATGAGTTTGATTTAATTTATGCACCCCATTGACTATTCTCCATGTATTGGGGGCTACTTTTGCAGGAACAACATCGAAATGTTGGCAGAATTCTAAGCAAAAAGAGTTAGGTGGAAAAGAAAATCCACACTCAGCAATAAAGAGGCTGGGGAACCAATGTCCCTCAGCCAAATGAAAACAATCAAAGGGCTCAGGAAGATTCTCCAGAGTTACCCAAGACGGAATGGAATAATCAGAACGGAATTTTTCAATAGATTCAATAATGTAAACCATGATGAATAAAAGAAGAAGGAAGAAGAGCTTACAGGGAAAAAGGAGATCTGTTGACAAACAAACGAAGAAAAAGATGGACGCACAGGAGAAAGAAAAGCTATAGAAAACTCGAAAGCAGAAATTCAAAAGGTAGGAGATGATGGGATTGTCTCTGAAGCTTAAATACCTTGCCTTGGGAAATAGCGAAAGAAATGATTACAAAAAATAAATTGTTACGCTACCGGCGGATAAAAGGACAAAAAGGGCACGAAGACCGAAGCGCCTATAAAAATGCAAAATGGCGGATTCTGCGAATTTGGAAGGAAATTCAAATATGAAGAAAAGTCTCCTAAAACCCAGGAAAGTCATTTAATATCGCCATATACCGAGAAAGAATGTTCCATACTCCTCAAAGTTCGAAATATGAAACGTTGGGAGCTTCTGTTGATACCAAAATTAATATGCTGATATGGACGAATAATACGAAGACACGTGTCAATCTACGTGGCACAATAGCAACGAGGAAGTTTATTTCCCCGACCAACTCATGTTCTCTCCGAGCAACGAGGATACACCGAGGAACTTTAGCACTCCGAAGTACTCCAGCGCTCCGAAGAACTCTTGAGCAACGAGCAACTAAGGCGGTCCGAGCTGCATCTCGGCCGTATCATTAATTGCCAGATAATCAACAGTTCAACTATTCATTGAATGTTTATCATCTTGACGCACACGCTGCATTAAATGTATTACCCTTTCATATGTATATCATTTAATGTATCAACCCTTTCATGTACAGCCTAAAGGCTATAAATACCTTGTATCACCCTCATTCAAAGGGACGGGAATTTCTTGATTGAACTTGTAATCGAGAATTCCCAAACACTCAGCAATAACATAACAGTGGACATAGGCCATTCATATAAGGCTGAACCACTTTAAAAATCTTTGTCTCATTTTATTTATCTGTGATTGAATAATTAGAACGATCTAATTTTTTACATCAACAGATTTGGGTCGACGGGGGGGGGAGAGTTCTCCAAACTTTAGTTATCCCCGGGAGTCTTACAGACCAAAAGTAGAGAGACTTGAAAATTCCACTCCAAGGGAACTCTCTCTCTACCTTGTCCCATTTCTCTTTTCGCTCTTTTTTCGATTAATTATTACAAGCAAATGGTGTCAAAAATACACTGCAACAACCCGCCCTTTGGAGACGATTAAATTCCATAATTAATTATAAATTGGAATTTGGGGAATTTCCTAAAATAGTAATTTTTGGGATTTTCGAGGATTAAATGATTTTCGAAGGATATTGTGATTATTTTTGGGACTATATAGGTCGAAATATTTTAATTATATGTCGCCGTTGAGTAAAGCGACACGAGGTAAGATTTTTAATTGGAAAACCCGCATTTATTTATTTCGGGTTGGAATAGTGATTTGCGGTCAAGTACCTCGGATGGGAATTTCGACTGCGTCGTGAGTCTCGGAATGTCCGAGATAGTCGGAAAAGAGTGTCCGATTGTCGAAAATGAGTTTCGGGTAATTTTAGAGGTAAAAGTAACTCGTAATTGGGTAAACAAGTCGTTTTTGGGTTTTAAGGGTTAAAAACCCTTTTCTTTCTATTTAAAGAGGGAGAAGGGAAGAGAATAGAGAGAAAAGAGAAAGAAAGGAAAGAAGAGAGAGAGGAGGAGAGAAATGGAGATCTCGGGCAAACTCCGCCGGATTCGACTCGAGGTCGTCGGATTTTATCCACGAGACAAGTGTTTACTTGCTTATTTATCTTTTTGCATAAATATCTCATACCGTAGTTTGGTATAAATAAACCCTAAAGATTTTGGGGTGGGTTATCGTGGATAAAACGGGTTTTTGGGAGTTAAAACAATTAAACCCCAATAATATTTCAATTTTGTGGAACTTAGGTTTTAACCTAAATTAATTGGTGGTTTTGGGTTCTAGGATGTTTAGAACCCTTAATATATGTTTATTTTTAGTTGGTTGAGGTTGTAGTACGTTGGGTGAGGCGACAAAAGCTTGAAAGAAGCTTTAATGGCCGAAATCATCTTGGAGAAGACGATGAATAGTAACCCATCAATTTAGGGGGCCTTTTTGACAAGGAAAAGAATTGATTTAGCTTTCGGCCAAAACACGAAAGTTGTAGATCTTTTCGATACGGTCGTGTAGGCGCTGACCGCGTATTTTTCTGATTTTTCTACGATTTGATATGATTTTTACAAGATGGCAGCTCCGGGTTAAAATCATCAACTCGGAAATCAAATCGGGAATTGGAAAAATTACGGCTAGAATTAATTGTGTAGATGTTTGGGATAATTTTTGGGGTAGTTTAGAAACCCCGAAAATGAATTTGGGTTTTTGGATAAGGGACTTGAGGATTTTAGTTTTGGAGACCTGGTGTGACCGGTCGACCGCGCCCCTAAGGCCGGTCGACCGCGTCAAGAAGAAAGGCCTACTGCTTTGTTTCGTAGGCTTATTTGCAACCCGCGGTCGATCGGGGGTCCAGGACCGGTCGACCGGTGCCCTGTTTTCAGCCCAAGATTTTGGAGATTAGGATTATTTCTCCTTTTTTAGTTTAAAGTTTAAGGGCCTTCCAAATTAGAGTATTATGGAGGGTTATGTCCTAAAGGACTTGAGGAATTGGGAATATATATATATGTGTGTATTCACTTAGAGTGAATTAGTATAATTGGAGATATCCAAAAGAATCCGTAGATGGAATTTAAGTATGTATTACTTATTAAAGTAAGAATATACTTTGGGTTTAGTATTATGCATATATGAATGCATGATTATGATTCTTTGAGAGAATCTTTGGGGTTATTGGTCATCGATAGAAGGTTTGGCAAATATGGCCATTTTTATATATTCAGGGAGGAATATATGATATATATATATATATATATATACTATGTGATTAAGTATATATGATATGATATAAATGATTTTGAAAATATATAGATGAATATTTTCAGAATGGAAAGATAAATGATTTTTCATAATTGATAAATTATGGATTACACACCTCCCTAAATCGCTATCATAAGGGAAGTTGCGCGCGTTGTGGTGAAGCCTTCCTGGCTATTGAGCAGGTTGGATATAGTCCCTAGGCCATATGGGCGTTTATTTATTTACTGCGCTGGTTAGGGGATTCTGGGTGTGGTCCTGACTTTCCCGCAGGCAATATGGCCGCTTCCCGACGTTGGTAGGTTCCCAGGTTGTCTTGTATAGATAGGCCCTGGAAGATGATAGCCATTTAGGGGCACGTCCAGTGGGGAAACTCGGAGGGGCGATCTTAGTTTTATTAAAGCAATTTATGATAATAAATTGGCTTTAATTTACATTTATTGAGTATAAAAAGGGAAATGGGATAAAGGTTTGGCTTCGGTAACACTCCCGGATGCAAGAAGGGATGTGGAAGCATGATTTGATCAAAGCATTTTCATGATAATGGAAATGGCATTATTGGGTCCCGGGGGTTAAGTTTGGGTCCCGGGGCATTATTGGGTCATACCGGTAACTCAAAAGGGTAGTTTGGTAATTTCGGAATTTTTTGAATTAAAACTCACGAAAATTAGAAGTAAAATCTGACTTATTCTTTATCCACTAAACCCACTAACAACACTAAATGACTTAATGGGCTACGGGAGAAGTTAAGAAACTATTTCTAACTTGCCAAAAACCAACCCCCACCTCCATTGTCATCTTGTGAGAAGAGCTTGGAGAGAGAGAGAGAGAGAGGAGAATTCTGCAAAGAGAGAGAGGAGAATTCTGCACAGAGAGAGAGGAATTCAACCATCTTCAACCAACAACAAATCTGGAACATAAGGCAAGTGATTTAGTTACAATTAATTCCATGAATGTGTTCTTCCATGTTTAGGAAATTATCAAATTTTGTTTTGGAAGATTGATATAGACCCATGAATTTGAGGATTAAAACTATGAAATATGTTAGGAATTGCATGTAGACATATTCTGGACGAATTATGAATTCAAGATATAACCCTTGATGATCTAAAAACGGATTTAAGAAGAGATTTATTAATGTTCTTGAAAGAAATAGAAAACTAGAGTTCTTGATGAAGTTTTGATCCAAATAAAGCCCTTGGTTGATGAATTATTGGTTTTAGAACGTTAACAATGTTGTAGGATGGTTGTATGATGATATTATAACGTTAAATTAAAGTTTCATGCATTATAATGGAGTTTTGGGACGAGTTGAGGACTGCAAAACGAAGCAGTCCGTAGCCTACCTGGTGCGATCGATCGATCGACATTCATCAGTCGATCGATCGACCACCATCGATCGATCGAGGTTCAAGGTCGATCGATCGACCTTCCCAGAAAGAGTAAAATTTTCCTAGTTAAATTTTAATGATGTTAAACCTTAGAAATTATTATTGGAGACTTTATGGACATCCTTAGACTTAAGGAAGACCAGTAGGTATGGTTATAAAATTTGGACCTTAATTAGAATTCAAATTGAGGAATTATTCTAAAATCTAATGAAATCCGATGAGTGAGATAATGTTAGAGTTAAAAGAGTAAATTTGAATAATTTGGTGAAATGAGGTTTGGGGCAGAAGTAAGGACCTTAAGAATAATGATGTTATATGTGGGAATAATAGGAAACTTAATAGTCCCTTTGAGATAGGTTTTAAGTACAAGAAACTATGACGTGAGATGTGTCGAGAGTCTACATTTTATATTATCGGAAGACTTAAAATGTATAAAATTGGAATAATGGTATAAGGATGTAGAATGTACCTTTATTAATAATGAGACATCTAAGATGTGTGAATGCTTAGTATATGATTTTTGTGTATGACATACCTACCATACTTGCTATCACGGGAGGTTTACGTTCGCTTAGGGCCATCTAATCCTTGTGTGCCCGGATTCAGAGTGGTACCTAGAGGACATAGTTCAAGGGAATGACTTAATTGTGAGCTATTAAGTCAGCTGACTATGGAGCGTAGGTATGTACGTGACCCATGGATATGTTGAATTATGTTCGCCTCCATTTTTGTGTGTTGTGCTTATTCTAACAATTCCTGAGAGATTCAGAATTTGTAATCCTTATGTACGTGATGTACCGGGATGGATAGCAGAGTATGTGTGCACCGCAGCTTAGCCTCGGGGTGCTTATATTGTATATTTATGACGTGAATAATATACGGTTAAATGAAAAGGAATTGTTATGTCTAATTATGAGAATAAATTATAGTAACTCCTTGAGAAGATAAATAAAGGGATAACCTCCAGTATACGGTAATGCTAATAATTGAGAATCCGAGTTCAAGTAAAGCTATCTATTTAAGTGATAACATCGGGAATTCATATTGTGAATCGAGTAGTTGGGTTAGAACTTATGACGGTCTAGTTAGAGATAAATAACACATGAATGGGTACAGGAACGTTAGGAGTGCACAGTTAGACGAGAGGTGAGTATTTCATGTGAGAGCACGTCCTAACATGTATTTCGCATTCATTGTTTTAAATGTTATTAAAGCACTTGCTGTTTTTAAAATACTCTCCACTTTCGGGCTCTGACCCGTTTGCTTTCAAATCTATTTTTGTAAAAAACCTTTTTAGGTGCCCAGCCACATGGACATCATGCATAGGATCTCTATTCAGGTGACGAGCTGTAGCTGTTGTGGAAGTTACAGGGCTTTGACATTAGACGCCTCATTTTCCAGTCTTGACTCCATATTCAGTTTCATCATTTGTAGGGCATGTTGCCCATTTCTATTAGAGACTTTTTATATTTCAGTTATTCAGACTTTGGTTTGTAATTAATTCAGGATGCAGACTTGTTTCATCTATTTCCATATTGAGATTGTTGTGAGGAGTATTTCCTCCAGACTTATTATTATTTGTTGGTTACTTTATTGAGACCTTATGGTGTTTGGTGATGTCATTCTTTTACATTTCATTTATCGCATGTTAATCGGATTTAATTTAAAATTTGAAAACTTACTTTTTAAATACTAGGTGGTTAGAAATCATTAAAATGCTTTCGACAGTGATGCTATTAACTGAACCAACTTGGCATTTTGTATTAATTTAATAAAGGAGTAGCTACCCGGTATTTAATTAGTCGGGGTGTCACAGAATATACTTTGGGTTTAGTATTATGCATATATGAATGCATGATTATGATTCTTTGAGAGATTCTTTGGGGTTATTGGTCATCAATAGATGGTTTGGCAAATATGGCCATTTTTATATATTCAGGGAGGAATATATTGTATATATATATACTATGTGATTAAGTATATATGATATGATATAAATGATTTTGAAAATATATAGATGAATATTTTCAGAATGGAAAGATAAATGATTTTTTATAATTGATAAATTATGGATTACACACCTCCCTAAATCGCTATCATAAGGGAAGTTACGCGCGTTGTGGTGAAGTCTTCCTGGCTATTGAGCAGGTTGGATATAGTCCCTATGCCATATGGGCGTTTATTTATTTACTGCGCTGGTTAGGGGATTCTGGGTGTGGTCCTGACTTTCCCGCAGGCAATATGGCCGAATCCCGACGTTGGTAGGTTCCCATGTTGTCTTGTATAGATAGGCCCTGGAAGATGATAGCCATTTAGGGGCGCGTCCAGTGGGGAAACCCGGAGGCGAGGTCTTAGTTTATTAAAGCAATTTATGATAATAAATTGGCTTTAATTTACATTTCCTGAGTATAAAAAGGGAAATGGGATAAAGGTTTGGCTTCGTTAACACTCCCGGATGGAAGAAGGGATGTGGAAGCATGATTTGATCAAAGCATTTTCATGATAATGGAAATGGCTTTGGGGTACATTTCCTGAGTATAAAAAGGGAAATGGGATGACATATAAAGGAAAAGAATTTTTATGATAATAAAATTGGCTTTTAAAAAGGTATATGATTTGTTAAAGTAATTCATGATAATGAATTGGCTTTTAAATACATTTCCTGGATATGAGAAGGGAAATGGAAGGTTTTGAGATAAAAATGATAAGTATTGATAAATACTTTGTATATGAATCCTCAGTCCGGGAGATAGATCCGGATGGTTATGGTAAAATATGAATATGTATATATGGATGAATCGAGTACCGAGGGTCTAATGGATCCCGACGATCGACCTTGCCGTATAGTAGTGTATCGGGGGGATTCCTTGTTTGGATTTCGCTTCGCGAGACACCCCACGCACGAATATGGCAGTGTGTTGAGACTCGGGAGAAGTTTAATCCTTAGTGCTCTTATATTATAAATTCTTATGGTATATATATTTATATATATCTTTCTGTACTGAGGGACTGGCGGATCTCGACGATCGACCGTGCCGCGTAGTAGTGTATCGGGGGGGTCCTTGTTTGGATTTCGCTTTGCGAGACACCCCACGCACGAACATGGCATAGCGTTGAGACTGGGGTGAAGTTTAGCCCTTAGTACATTGCTTGGACTATCTAGGGTTGATAGTGGTTAGGTGATAGACTAGTCTAGCAGGGTAGCTTGACTAGGATGTTTAGAGGGATGCGCTAGGAGTGCACTATTAGCGGAGAGGTGAGGGGTATCTCATGGGAGTGCGATACCAAACTTAAATATGAGATAAAACCTTTTTCAAAATAATAAGGCATTTATGCACTTGCTAAATATTTTCAAAACTCGGGCTCTGGCCCGTTTATCTACTTTTCCTTTCTTGCTATATATATATATATATATATATATATATATATATATTATATAGGTGTCCAGACACAGGGACGCCTGGATAGCACTTCTTTCGAGTCAGACGTCAGCTGCAGCAGCTGTGGATGCGTGCAGGTTTTTGATAGCCGCTTCCATTCTTGTACTCTAGATAGGAGGTACTGTACAAATATTCGGGGCAATGGCTCAATTGAATTTATTTACTCTTTTAGTACAGCATTCGATATGGTTGTATATTTTGACCGAGTGTTCGGTTATCTTATTTCATTTCAGTTTCATTTCCGCAAAACTGTGTGGATGTTTGATTTACAGTTGTTAAAAGAGTTGTAAAGTTAAAATTTTGACACCGGCCTAATAGGTTATTAGTAATTAAATGGATTTTTCGACAGTGATGCTAAGAATGATCCATATGAGACTCCTGTTTTAATTTAATATTGGAGTGATCGCCCGGTATCTTATTAGGCGGGGTGTCACAGATGGTATCAGAGCATCAGGGGCTAGTGTCCTTAGGAATCTGTGCGGGCGTACTACGCTTTTAGCGTTGCTCTCGTTTGTTATAGAGCCTCAGGATTAGGATTGTTGATTTCTCTTGTGAGATTTCGTTCTCCTGCCATATTATAAGATTATAGAAATCTTTTGCGCGCTCGTTTGGGATTCGTGTGCGGAACATGGATGCTAGCAGGAGGTGAGCCTTAGCTGGGGCAGCTGGTAGAAGTTGGGGACGAGGGCCTTAGTTGAGGTCACTCCCCTTATGGCAATTGCTAAGGAGTTTGGTGGCGACTACTGAAGAATGAGTAGTCATGAGTATTGCAGTACCACTATTGTAGAGAGTGGTATTAAGATTGAATTTTCAGTAAAGTTGAGGGTTCGAAAGGGATCTTACGGATAGTCTTAACCGTGAGCCCCCACAATTTAGTCGGTATTAGAAGGATGTTGTTATGAGTTTTACCTCAATCCAGGAGGTATAATTGGCGTGGCTAGATAAAGTCGCGGTGTTTGTTATCCCTAGACTCGTGTGTGTATTTTGAGTTTTGTGGCGGTCTTGATAACATAATATCATGTATGTTTATGTGTTTTCCGTGATAGCGGAATTTTATTTTCCTTCATTCGCCATAAAGGCGGGTGTTGATATATTGTATATATATATCTGGTTTGGGATACTCGTTCTATATGTTTGTACGAGTATGGTATTATGATGGGTATATATGTATTGGTAATTTCGGAGTGATAGCAGGCTAAGAATGGCAAGTCTATCGTGTCCATCGTTCCTGGAGGGAACAGGTTATTGTTGCGGTGTCTCACCTAGATATAGGTTGAGTTCACCTTATTTATTGTGGGATACGAAACTTCGATGAGTAGAGGTTTCATTATCGTGATTTGGGTATATGGCGACCTTATGTATATGATTTAAGGCCGTAGGATTTGTGTTGAGCTGTAAGATAAAGCTCATTACTATTTGCGCAAGGACTTAAAAATGAGTACGAGCGTAGGGTGGTATGACTCTTAGTTAGAGATAGGAGTTCAGACCACCTTTTTGTTGGATTAGGGGATAGGGATATCCCGGTGGCATGTTGAAATAACGAAACTCCATAACCAACGAAGTCAAGGGTTAATGTGTGGAGGGGTTCCTTATTTGGATTTCGCCTTGGCGAGACGTCCCACGCACGAAACCGAGCAAATGTTGGAAGTTGAGAGAGGCCTTGGTCACTAGGGACATATTTAGGATACTCGTTTCGCTTAAGTAGGGTTAGTGGCGCCGAGGTTAGGAGGATTGAAATTTCGCGGGTCGGGAGGACCCATAGATGAGTATTACACCGAGGAAAGGAGACCCATATTGGGAGAGAGTGTTACGTGTCAGACGTTCACTACGGATGTGCAGATGTGCACAAGTTAGAAAGGTGTATGGGCACCTTGGTAAGATGGTTTTGTATACCGCCTGGAATAGAATGGGCGTAGTATATAAGGTTGAAATTCATACCGATGGGCAGTATAGATGATGGGTATTATGTGACGTATTAGAGTCACTTTACGATCGTGGTAGTCGTGTAACTTATGATTGGAAACTATTGGGTTAGTATCTTTCCCTTGAGGTTTTAGGATTTGTAGTGATCCTAGTTATATGGTGTAGGTTATATCCGAATTTCGAGGACGAAATTTCGTTGTAAGGGGGTGAGTATGTAACAACCCGCCCTTTTGGAGACGATTAAATTCCATAACTAATTATAAATTGGAATTTGGGGAATTTCCTAAAATAGTAATTTTTGGGATTTTCGAGGATTAAATGATTTTCGAAGGATATTGTGATTATTTTGGGGACTATATAGGTCGAAATATTTTAATTATATGTCGTCGTTGAGTAAAGCGATACGAGGTAAGATTTTTAATTGGATAACTCGCATTTATTTATTTAGGGTTTGAATACTGATTTGCGATCAAGTACCTCAGATGGAAATTTCGACTGCGCCGTGAGTCTCGGAATGTCCGAGATAGTTGAAAAAGAGTGTCCGATTGTCGAAAATGAGTTTCGGGTAATTTTAGAGGTAAAAGTAACTCGTAATTGGGTAAACGAGTCGTTTTTGGGTTTTAAGAGTTAAAAACCCTTTTCTTTCTATTTAAAGAGGGAGAAGGGAAGAGAATAGAGAGAAAAGAGAAAGAACGGAAAAAAGAGAGAGAGGAGGAGAGAAATGGAGATCTCGGGCAAACTCCGCCGGATTCGACTCGAGGTCGTCGGATTTTATCCACGAGTCAAGTGTTTACTTGCTTTATTTATCTTTTTGCATAAATATCTCATACTGTAGTTTGGTATAAATAAACCCTAAAGGTTTTGGGGTGGGTTATCGTGGATAAAACGGGTTTTTGGGAGTTAAAATAATTAAACCCCAATAATATTTCAATTTTGTGGAACTTAGGTTTTAACCTAAATTAATTGGTGGTTTTGGGTTCTAGGATGTTTATAACCCTTAATATATGTGTATTTGTAGCTGGTTGAGGTTGTAGGACGTTGGGTGAGGCGACAAAAGCTTGGGAGAAGTTTTAATGGCCGAAATCGTCTCGGAGAAGACGATGAATAGTAACCCGTCACTTTAGGGGGCCTTTTTGACCAAGAAAATAATTGATTTAGCTTTCGACCAAAACACGAAAGTTGTAGATATTTTCGATACGGTCGCGTGGGAGCTGACCGCGTATTTTTCTGATTTTTTTACGATTTGATATGATTTTTACAAGATGGCAGCTCCGGGTTAAAATCATCAACTCGGAAATCAAATCGGGAATTGGAAAAATTAAGGCTAGAATTAGTTGTGTAGATGTTTGGGATAATTTTTGGGGTAGTTTAGAAATCCCGAAAATGAATTTGGGTTGTTGGATAAGGGACTTGAGGATTTTAGTTTTGGAGACCTGGTGTGACCGGTCGACCGCGCCCCTAAGACCGGTCGACCGCGTCAAGAAGAAATGGCCTACTGCTTTGTTTCATAGGCTTATTTGCAACCCGCGGTCGACCGGGGGTCCAGGACCGGTCGACCGGTGCCCTGTTTTCAGCCCAAGATTTTGAAGATTAGGATTATTTCTCCTTTTTGAGTTTAAAGCTTAAGGGCCTTCCAAATTAGAGTATTATGGAGGGTTATGTCCTAAAGGACTTGAGGAATTGGGAATATATATATATATATATATATATATATATATATATATATATATATATATATATATGTGTGTGTGTGTGTATTCACTTAGAGTGACTTAGTATAATTGGAGATATTCAAATGAATCCGTAGATGGAATTCAAGTATGTATTACTTATTAAAGTAAGAATATACTTTGGGTTTAGTATTATGCATATATGAATGCATGATTATGATTCTTTGAGAGAATCTTTGGGGTTATTGGTCATCGATAGATGGTTTGGCAAATATGGCCATTTTTATATATTCAGGGAGGAATATATGGTATATATATATACTATGTGATTAAGTATATATGATATGATATAAATGATTTTGAAAATATATAGATGAATATTTTCAGAATGGAAAGATAAATGATTTTTCATAATTGATAAATTATGGATTACACACCTCCTTAAATCGCTATCATAAGGGAAGTTGCGCGCATTGTGGTGAAGCCTTCCTGGCTATTGAGCAGGTTGGATATAGTCCCTAGGCCATATGGGTGTTTATTTATTTACTGCGCTGGTTAGGGGGTTCTGGGTGTGGTCCTGACTTTCCCACAGGCAATATGGCCGCTTCCCGACGTTGGTAGGTTCCCAGGTTGTCTTGTATAGATAGGCCCTGGAAGATGATAGCCATTTAGGGGCGCGTCCAGTGGGGAAACCCGGAGGGGCGGTCTTAGTTTTATTAAAGCAATTTATGATAATAAATTGGCTTTAATTTACATTTCCTGATTATAAAAAGGGAAATGGGATAAAGGTTTGGCTTCGGTAACACTCCCGGATGCAAGAAGGTATGTGGAAGCATGATTTGATCAAAGCATTTTCATGATAATGGAAATGGATTTGGGGTACATTTCCTGAGTATAAAAAGGGAAATGGGATGACATATAAAGGAAAAGCATTTTTATGATAATAAAATTGGCTTTTAAAAAGGTATATGATTTGTTAAAGCAGTTCATGATAATGAATTGGCTTTTAAATACATTTCCTGGATATGAGAAGGGAAATGGAAGGTTTTGAGATAAAAATGATAAGTATTGATAAATACTTTGTATATGAATCCTTAGTCCGGGAGATAGATCCGGATGGTTATGGTAAAATATGAATATGTATATATTGATGAATCGAGTACCGAGGGTCTAATGGATCCCGACGATCGACCTTGCCGCATAGTAGTGTATCGGGGGGTTCCTTGTTTGGATTTCGCTTCGCGAGACACCCCACGCACGAATATGGCAGTGTGTTGATACTGGGGAGAAGTTTAATCCTTAGTGCTCTTATATTATAAATTCTTATGGTATATATATTTATATATATCTTTCTGTACTGAGGGACTGGCAGATCTCGACGATCGACCGTGCCGCGTAGTAGTGTATCGGGGGGGTTCCTTGTTTGGATTTCGCTTTGCGAGACACCCCACGCACGAACATGGCATAGCGTTGAGACTGGGGTGAAGTTTATCCCTTAGTAAATTGCTTGGACTATCTAGGGTTGATAGTGGTTGGGTGATAGACTAGTCTAGCAGGGTAGCTTGACTAGGATGTTTAGAGGGATGCGCTAGGAGTGCACTGTTAGTGGAGAGGTGAGGGGTATCTCATGGGAGTGCGATACCAAACTTAAATATGAGATAAAACCTTTTTCAAAATAATAAGGCATTTATGCACTTGCTAAATATTTTCAAAACTCAGGCTCTGACCCGTTTATCTACTTTTCCTTTCTTGCTATATATATATATATATATATATATATAGGTGTCCAGACACAGGGACGCCTGGATAGCACTTCTTTCGAGTCAGACGTCAGCTGCAGCAGCTGTGGATGCGTGCAGGTTTTTGATAGCCGCTTCCATTCTTGTACTCTAGATAGGAGGTACTGTACAAATATTCGAGCCAATGGCTCAATTGCATTTATTTATTCTTTTAGTACAGCATTCGATATGGTTGTATATTTTGACCGAGTGTTCGGTTATCTTATTTCATTTCAGTTTCATTAACGCAAAACTGTGTGGATGTTTGATTTACATTTGTTAAAAGGGTTGTAAAGTTAAAATTTTGACACCGGCCTAATAGGTTATTAGTAATTAAATGGATTTTTCTACAGTGATGCTAAGAATGATCCATATGAGACTCCTGTTTTAATTTAATATTGGAGTGATCGCCCGGTATCTTATTAGGCGGGGTGTCACATACACCCAAATGAATACACGCCTCAATAATACCTAATATAGCCACTTCTACGAATAAAAAAAATACAGCTAAAATAAAAATGAAAATGAAATATAAAGGTCTTCACACGAGCCTCCAACTTCAAGAAAGCGGCAACGGCGCCATTTGATGGAAAAGACATTTTGATTCTATAGGCGTATGATCGTTGTTCAAAATCCTTTCCAATCAAAATCCCGTTCAACCTACAAACATAATATGAAATTGTATAATGGTAAGTAAGGATATCAATCCACTTTAATGTGTGAAGAACAAAATATGTGAAGACAAGTGCATAGTCATTTGCATATTATTATTTTTTTATGATCTTTCAAGGGATTGTTAATTAACTAACTATGTTAATTTTTAAAGTACTGACTAAGATGTAATATCTAATAAGAGACAAATGAGATAAACAAAATTGTGCTAACAAGCAAACTAATTACATTGGACTTACGAGGTTTTTAGTTCATCCCTTGAATGGGAGATTTTCCCTCATTAATCATCATCTAATACATAGAATAAACAAATGAAAATATGCAAGGATTAAATCAAGAGGAATAGATCAAACCCATTTTATCTTTTTAATTGGAGAAACTCTTCAATTACAATCCAAAATTCTCTCAATTGCAATCCCTCACTAATATATTTTTTTCTAAAATAAAAACTACAAAAAAAAACTAATTAAAATATACAACGGATGAATTCATTATGGACTCTAAATAATGAGAGAGATTTTCTAAAAATTACAAATCCTCAAATTATAAAATTGTACACTAGAATTCATCGGAAAAAGTAAATTCTACACCATCGCTTTATATTGAAATATTTGCTAAAAATTACAAATACTCCTCTTAAAGGGATGGAGAAGAATTTATCTCTCAAAGAGATAAATTCAACCACATCACTCTATATTGAGATATTTTCCAAAAAATACAAATACTCTCTATAGAGGGGTAGAGTTGAATTCATACCCAAGGTATAAATCCTACTACATCACTCTATATTGAGATATTTGCTAAAAATTACAAATACTCTCTATAGAGGAATGGAGAAGAATTCATCCCAAGGTTAAAACCAAAATGGAGATCTCCTTCAAATTCCACCAATTCTTCAATTTATAGGTGGATTGAGGCTAGGGGTATAGTTGGAATTGGATGGACATGAGGGGTGTAAGGTGTGAGAGCGATAATTAAGGGATTGCACAAGTGTGCATGTGGGCTTAATGAGGGTGATGAGATTGTCGGGGATAAGAGGGTATGTTAGGAATAAAGGGTAAAGAGGCTTTAAACACGTGGGTTTATTTTTTGTTATTGTCTTTGGTTTAGTTTGGCAGCTAAAATCAGTTTATGTAAATGGGGTTCAATATGGGATGACAATGGCTGAATGGATTTTGGTTTGATTCGAGTTTAATGGGTTTCGGGTTTAGTAGATTAGGATCAGGTAGGTTCGGTGAGGATGGGTCTCCAGAGGTGGGTCTACCAGGGTACAGGGGAAGTAGGTAGCATGGAGGACAGTGAGGGGTCGAAGATGGGTCAATTGGTTTGATTTGATAGACCCAGGTCAAGTGGGCAAAATCGGGTTGGTATGGGAGATGGAGGATGGTATAAGGCTAGTGGGTTAATGGGTTTTAAGGTGGGCGACAGTAGGGGGTAAGTGGTGGGTACGAGGGTCAATCGAGAAAATGGGTATCCGAGTTTGTGGGGGTCAAATCAGGTAGGAAAATTATTTAAGGCAGGTGTAGATTTAGGAATGGTCGATTTGGGTTTGTGTTTGGGTATGTGAGAAGTGGGTTTTAGTTATGGAGGAGAGATAATTGTTTGGGTGAGAGGTTGAAGATGATGGGGAGGAGGATTTAGGTATGGTAGCGTGTAGGATAGATAGGGGTGTGTGTGCATAGTGTGCACCTAAAATAAAACTATTTAAAGACTCACCCAAAAAAAATCTATAAAAATTAATATCCTAACCTATTAAAAACTAAATATTTACAAATTTATTAAAAATGAAATAAAATAAAACAATATAAATTCTATTAAAAACAAAAAAATAATTTTCTAATCCTAAAAATAAAAGAGTCTAAAAATAATAAAACTAAACTAAAAAAATTTAAAACTAGAAACAAATAATATAAAAATCTAATAAAATGCACACCTATAAAATTATAAGAACACTAAAAATAAAAGAAAAGAAAAAATTAAAAACACATGCAATGCACAAATAAATCCTAAAAGAATGTACATGACTCGTAATAAATTCTAAGAATTAAAAATGACACAGATAAAAGTCTAAAAAAATCTAAAAAGTTGAAACTAAATACACACGATGCTCAAGACAAAATAGGGATGGTCTAGACTCGGTGTAGGTTTAGGTTAGGGTTTGGGGACAGGGTTTAGCTCATTTTAATCACATAAATGTTGTATTTGCCTTAATTTGAAGCGTTTGAAATCGCAAATGGCATTGACCTAAACAATAAACATACATGCGCATAAGACCCATTTTACCGAGAATTAGCAATCAAAAATCGTCTATTTGGGGTTTTATTTAAACTCTTTTGGGTGCTTATCAAGAACCTCATCAAAAGAGGTATTGATTACATTGTTATCAGAGAAAGGAGGAATGACAATAGATGGAGAGATAGGGTAAATAAAAAGGTTGGGTTGCATCTCAATAGGTGGGACTAGTTTAGCATTCCAGTTGAGGAGAGGCTCATCAGCGGCCTTGATCAGAGTGGAGGGGTCCGATGGTGTAGCGTCTTAACGAATCATACAGAGAGTCAGCCCCAATGTCTGCAGGTTAAATGAGTCTTTGGAATCACTTTCCTCGAATACCTCTGCAACGGCTACGGCTTTCTGAGTGAGAGGTTGCACTTTATGCTGGCAGTCTTCTGCCCAGGAGTAGTTGTCTTGAAAGAAGATTTCCATCCCTGGCTTCATTTTCTTATCCACACGATCGTACCATGGTTTAGAAAAGCCACAGGAGGGGAAATCTTCACCCCCCCCCCTAAAGAATCTTTCGTTCAGACAATCCCTCGAAATAGACTTGGCATCTTCTAAACTCCTTTTCAGTTGTGGTTGGTGGAGCGTTCTAAGTTCTTCTGGTGAAGGCTGATAACCTAGGCCACATAGGGGAAAGGCCTTTTTCAGGATTATGGGCTCCAGTATCCCTTGTTGACATCACCCCACCCCCATTCTAGGAATGAAATGCATATTCTTGAACATTTGTATCACATTGACATTACCGTGAGGGTTTTGCTCTGGACATAATCGATCTTTGAAATTATCCCCCATCAAAAGGGGAAGTGGATCAACCCTGAAGTCGAAGAGAAGCATGTCATTCGTCCCATGCTGTATTTCTAGTTTCAAATTGGTGGTGCTGGCATTTTTTTTATACTATTATAGTCCCCCAAAATGGTAATGACTTGTCGTTTGGCAAAAAAATTCAACTTTTGATGAAGGGAGAAAGATACCCCGCGGATGCTATGAAGCCACGGTCGACCAAGAAGTAGGTTGAAACATACGAGTATGTTGATAACTTAGAACTCGATAATGGGAATGATAGGGACAACCCCTATTGTGAGTGTTATGGATCTCATAACCTCTCGATGAGTATTATCATATGCATGCATTGTGATAAAAGTATGAGTCAGGTCAATTACATTTAACCAAAAGCAATTGAAGGTTCTTAGTGGGAAAATATTGAGAACGGATCCATTATCGACAAGTGAGATTGGGACTATCTTTCTCATCACTTCAACGAAGATGTTGAGGGCATAGTTGTGATCAGGGCCATCCTTCGAAATTTCTTCTTCGGAGAAGGAAAGGAGTCTATTGGTGGTTAAAGATCCAACCAGGTTCACGATTTCTTTTGGAATGGGGGAAGGAGGGACTGTGGGCCCAGTGAGAAGCTTTATTAGATCATTTCAGTGTAATTATGAAGACATAAAGAGTCCTCACAAGGTAATATTGGATTGGGTCTTCTTGAGATGGTCAAGGATCTTTCTTTCCTCAATGGTCATTTCTGGCAAGGGAAGTTCTTCGATAACTCCTTTTCCCTTATCTTTTCTTGATGATTAAGGATTCAGATCCTTATAGTGTCTTCCTGATTTGGTCATCTAGTTTATGGAGATAGGGAAGAACAAGAACCCCATGTCCCCATTTATTCTGACTGAATGGTTACTTTACTGATTTCCCCAAAAAGGTTTCACACATGTTGATTATTGGACTGACTTTTTCTTGACTCGGTTCATCATCAGAGTTGTCATATCCGTCCCCCCATTCAATAGCAATGATATGTTCCTTCCAAGATAAATCAATGCATTCCATGACCTCAACGAATTCCTCATATAATTATTCCCACTCAACGGGGAGGTGCATGAGTGAAGGTACCAAGCACCCTTGAAGTTTTATAGCAGTGAGTAGTTTGAAAATGCTGCAGATCTCACTGGTCTGTTGGAACATGTCTTTCATGATCTTTACCACATTGTCTAAGCTGACTTCATCAATGGGTACCACCCAATTATCTGATTCTCGAGCCCACTTCCAGGCTTCCATGAATATGATGCTAAGCTTCTGATAGTCTATGGTCATTTTAGAGGGAAATTGCAGCCCGAACTCCAAGAGTTAGTTCAAAATAGCTGGTAACTCCATATCTTTCCCTTAAAAATGGGTACGAACAATAATAAAATCCCTCCTGAGGAGTGACAGAGCCTGGTCGGTGAAGCAGGTAGGGTGTAGGAGAAAATATGGGAAAACTTTGAGTGGTTTGGGTGTAACTACAGGTATGATGGGTGCTTTACTGGACACAATTTTGGTAGATGGATCAAATTTCGAGTCATTATTTAGAAAGATGGCATTTGTGTGGCTTGGAAGTGGGTTGTGAATGATGTTGGGTTTAAGATTATTTGGTGGGGAGTTGATAGACCAGTTAATTAAACCTTGGACTACATTTCATAGATGGAAGCAAGGATCACTAGTATGGTTGGAAGACTGGGCATAGGTTTTGAAGTTTTGGGGAAGTGGGTTTGGTAATACATGTGAGTCCAAGGGTTTGATTAGGTTTTGACTTAACAATTATTGGTGTACTTTGGATAAGGGAGCATGAATCTCGGTGTATTCTTTTCTGACAAATTAGGGTGGATTTCTCGTGCCCAAGAGGTAGCAGGCTAGGAGATATTGTTGATGGTTGAAATTATAATATTAGTAGGCTTCTCATACTTTCTGGGGTGAACTATCCAGACACTTTCTTTACCTTGACTTTTGTCCTGGTAAAACTTTTTTCAATATCCACACCCACATCCTGGAGGACTCAAAAGTGTGGGTAATACTATTCTCCCATAGTTGATCAGATATGGGGCAAGATGTTTTTATTCACGATGCTAATATTTTCTTCATCGGAGGGCCGATTGGTCATGGTGACATCTTTCTCTCTCCACCTTGCCATGAAGTTGCTAACAGTTTCTCCAGGGTTTTTCTTGAGAAGCTCTAGATCATGGTATGTAACCTCTAGTTCTTCATTGTACTTGTATTGTGACATGAATTCTTGGGTGACATACTCCCAACTACAGATTCTGAATTCTTCGAGGGATATGAACCAACAGAGTGTGGTGCCTTTCAAGCTCTGTTTGAACATCTAAGCCATTATCTCTTTAAAGGTGCCAAGAAGGGTCATGGCTCGGTGATAACTGCGAAGATGAACAATGAGGGGTTCGCTTCCCCCAAACTTCTCGTTGGATGGCATCTTGAACTTTTATGGCAATCTTACTTTAGGGTAGGGAGACATGTGGGTGTTGTCCATGTAGTTCCCAGATATCTTAACTTGGTTAATCTTTTTTTCCAACAGCTTGAGGTCTTCCTTGAACTTGTTCAGTTCATCCTCCTTGGGATAAATGAGAACTTTCAAGTTAGCCCTTAGCTGGGTAAGGTTAGGCATAGGGAGCTGAGTTGGTGGCGACCCATTAGAAGCTGGGGCACACGGAGCATGCGATATTCTTCTGGGACCCAAGTAGGATCGGGAGAGGGTGGACCTATGGCACGAGGTAATAGGGCCTAGGGTTCTAATCGACCAAATTTTGTTGTATCTCATGAACCTCGATTTGAAGGTTGTCAATCATGGCGCTGAGTTGGACTAGGAATGCCATCAGATCAGGTTGTACGTTGGGTGCTTAATCGGCATTTTCCATGAAAGACTGGCACAAAGGTAGATTCTGAACTCGTATAAAGTTGTAAGGGAACTGGATGAACTTCGGAGCGGTTTGACGAAAGATCGAAGTCAATAGGGATCTAGGATAAGAATCGAGTATATGATCAACTTGAGAAGGAAAATGATTCGGATTTCTTTTTGAAATGGGAAGAAATGATTGTTTTTTTTTTGTATTTTTGAAAAAAGAGGAAATATATTTTTTTACACTTTGGTAAAAGGAGGAAAAATGTTTTTAGTATTTTGATGAAAAGGAGGAAAAATGTTTTTGGTATTTCGTTTTTTTTAGAAAGAAAAGGGAAAACGAGTAAAGAGTCTCAGCATGATTACTATTACTATTACTATTATTATTATTATTATTATTATTATTATTATTATTATTATCATCTTTTCACTTGTACTAGGTTTACCTAAATGCGAAAAAAATGTCAGACACGACCCGAGCCTGGGAAAATTAGTTTTAAAAATAGGTAAGATGCAATTTGACTTGTTTCCAAGCACATGGACAGGGTCCTATTTTGAAAAAATGACAAAATTGCATGAAAAATTGGGTGGCATGCCGACTAGGAATTTCGGCAGAGTTTCGTGTGACAATAGGTAAACTAAATATGAGTGCCCTAGGTTTAACGCCTATATGAGGTTTCTGCAGTTGTTGGGTTAGTGGAAGGGTTCCCCCCTTTGGCATGACTTTCATGATATACTTTTTTCTTTTGAGGGCAATCGGTACGTGTGGACAAGCCATTTGATATACCTGAGTGTACGTGAATTTCCTCACTATATACCTCATTGGGATAGTACATATGAGAGTGAATTTGATATACTTGATGTACGTGAACAAGTTCCCTACTATATACCTCCCGTCATGAGTTCGATCAAGCGGTACGATATGTGGGGGGGGGGGGGTACACGTCGAAGGTACTAGACCAATGGAAGGTGAGAGTCATATTTCTTTGGCTAACTGTGACCTTTCGGACTAGCACCCATCCCAAAGTGACTCCCAAGTACGGGATAAAATTTTGGTCAATATCCACGATCTTGTTGATGTAGTATGCAAAATGCATGATTCTTGATTAGTATATGATGAAGAGACTCTTTTATTTGGCGTGATGAGTAAAATGATCACTATACTACTAGGAAAGAATTAACTAGTATCATGAAAAGTAAATCTAGCATGAAGGCATGAAAACTACATTAACCATGGATACATGTGAGTGAATGACGTTTGAATATCTACGATTGAGTGTGTAGTAGTGACCCTAAGCATGGATCAACTACAAGTGGCACGTGATATGTTCAAGTGAGCATGGATAAATACAAGTGTGATAAGTGTGAGTGTGTGAGTGTGACATGTAAGCATGGATATTCTAAGTGGTGTGTGAAACATGTGAATATAAGTCATCATGCGTATAAGTGTAAGTAAAGTGAGCTGTAGATGGGGGGTATTTACAAGTGAGTGAAAGTTAAAAGTGAGTAATAGGTGATATAAGCATGAGGTAAATATATACAAGAAGTAATAAAGGGAAAAAGGGAACATACAGGTAGGTGCATATGCACACATGCAAAAAATGATAACACCTATACAATAGAGTCTAGTCCGCTTATGACAAGTAAGTCCCTAGTTAAGTTGCCACTATGGCTATCTCATTATCCTCCTGGGGTCAGCACTTACGTGCACGGGGAGGGAGAAAGAATGTCTCGCACCCTTCCCTGGGGCGCTTCGATCATCATCAATTTGGGGTGAGGTAAAGAGATAGAGTTGCCAACCTATTTCACATAAGACACGCAATAGAAATGTTGTCGCCTCGAGAGAACGGCATCAGAGACAAACTGATGCTTGTGAAACCAATTGATTCATAGGTTCGAGGGCTAAGTTACGAAATGAGAAGGTGTTAGGCACTTATCCTTCCCTTTCGGTCTCTTATGGGCATATGTTATTATTCTCCTTAATAACTACGTGAAGTGTGTTACATGTATATATAAATGGAGAGCAGAATCACTCAACTCGTGTCATGAATAAAGGCGGAGTGAGGTCATCCATAGGAGTGTTCCCAAACAATAAGAATTAGAAATATAATGTGTGATGTTATCGAGATATCGATTGTCATGGCGAAACAATAATATGTGTTAGATAAAGCGTGAATATGAATCACAATAATATATAAATAAAAATAGGAAAGGAGGACTTGAGTCTCGAGTTTTGACCTATGATGCCTACGTAGCCTAAAAAAGGCATCAAATTTCACATAATTTTCCCTCAACAAGAGGGTGGGAATTATACCATAAATCCAACCTGGGACTTTGTTATATGTGTGTGTAGAAAAATGTGTTTTAATGTGAGAAAACGTAGTGATAAATCCCCGTTTAGAATTTATAAGAAAACCTTATTTTTCTTCTTTTTGGTTTTTTTATAAATTATATAATATGTGCAATACTACTAATAAAAAGTGGGATATTAATATGTGTGAACTAACAAAGATGAAATGATGAAGTAAGAATTGAATAACTAATGCGAAAGAGAGGGAAAGGTTTGGACCTTTTTCAAAAACTTTGAGATTGATCTTGATTGTTGAAGGGCTACTCTTGTAAGTGGATGGAGGGGGTAGGAGTGGAGGGAATGTAATTTTCTAAATTGGTTCATAAAAGGATGGAAATTGAATGTGGGGGAGAGGTTTTAATATGGAAACCGCGCTGACTTCGAGAGAATGTTGTTAAGATTACTGAGAGGGATGTTTTTGAGGTGCCTTTCGAAGTGATCTCATGATCTCCTTATATAGGGTCAAGGGGGGGTAGCGATCGGCATTTTACTTGACCTGCCTATCGGCAGGATACCCCAGACACTCTGTCGATAGGCAGGGAAATTGGTTTGCAATTCGACAATCCCATTCATATTTTCTAGAAAAGCGATCATAAAATGCAATCCATAAGTACGAATCGCTCATGGGGCATACCATTGGATAGGGTATTGAAATATCTTTAAGAATAAATTGGTACACTCCTAGGTTCAGGAGTTGACTGTGGTTAAATAGGACTCGAAAGCATCCGATGGTCTTTTGGACAAGAGATTCCTAAAGGAAAATAGATCGTTTATGTGAACCATAAGGCTGATTAGCACAAATAATGGACCATTGGAAAGGGTACTCATAGACATTTGAATATTCATTTAGTATCGTTTGGTTTAAAGAGTTTACCTTGGCCAAACGGGGCCCAAAAATGCCCGATAATCCCGAGTAAAAAAAGTTGTTCGTCCGTACCATAAGGCTGATTTATGCACAGGGTAGACAGTTAAAAAGGGTATTCATATCCCTTTGAAGATTCACTCAGTATCTTTAGAGCTGAAGAGTTTAAGGGAGTCAAAATGGAGTCTGGACGGAGCGCCCGATGGCCTCTGTATATATTTTTGAGGGAAAATGGATCGTGCAACCAAACCGTAAGGCTAATTCGTGCACGGGTTGGATGGAAAGGGGAATTAGAGACCTCTGAAGATTCATTTAGATTTCATTCAGACGAGTAAGTTTATTGGTGCCCGGTGGCCTGTAGATCGATTTTTACGGTAATTTGTAAACGTCTTATAAGTACCTGTTTCGTGTTTATTTTCATTAAGACTTTTTCCATAACTATTTTTGCATAATTTTAGAAAAAAAAATCAACCTTTTGATTTAAGAAAACCTTTTTGATTAACAAATCACATCTCTAGAATATATTTAAGTGAATTAAGTTTAAACCCTATAGTTTTTATCCTTGAATACACAACCTTTGTTTTGAAAATTTCTATGATATCAATTATTTGAAAATTTCTGTGAAAATTTATGTGATATCAATTGTTTGAATACACAACCATTGTTTTGAAAATTTATCCTATATCAATTGGTATCAAAGCATGTTTCACAAAATTATCATGAGATTCTGATTTTTCACAAAAAAAATTATGTTATATCAATTGTTCCGAAAAATTGATTTTGAAAAATCAAAAAAAAATTAATGGAGGACTTATATAATAGGATGCCAATTTTTTATGGCTCGAACTATGCCTATGGGAAATCTCGAATGAAATCCACTTTAAAATACGTAGATGAAAGGTTTTGGTTATTTTGTGAAAGAGGGTGGACTCCTCCCACTATCATTGTTGATAATGTCACAAATTCTAAACTTGTCTATTCCTGGACTGATTATGGATTTAAATGGAGCACTTACAACTTCCGCATCCTTAGTGCTATTTTTGGAGCCATCTACCTTGACGATTTCTGACGCAACATGATGTGTACTGCATCTAAGTATGCATGGTATATCCTCCAGTTGACACATGATGGTATTAACGCTATCAAGGCGTTTAAGCTTCAAAATTTGGCCACTCAATTTGAGACCATCACTATGTTAGAGTCCAAGAGTTTTGATGAATTTTATGTTAGGTTGTCGAACGTCGTAAACACTAGTTTTAATTTGGGTGAGAAAATTTCTGAGACTAGGGCCATTAAAAATATTTTGAGGTCACCCCCATCCTTCTTTATTCCTAATGTCACCGTTCTTAACCCTTTTGGGATTTTAGACACTCTTAAGTTAGAAGAACTTGTATAAGACCTTCAAACTTATGAGATAGATATGTTATCTAAAATCATTAAACCTAAGGATACAGGGGTAGCTTTAAAGACTCAAACTAATAAGAATAAAAAGGAGAGAGTTTGTGAGTCTGAATCTGAAAATGATTTTGATGTTGAGGACTTGGCCTTGTTTGAGTAATTTTTTAAAAAGTTTCTCAAATTTTCCAAAAAGAATTCTTCCAATAAAAAGATTTTTGAGAAAAACAAAAATAAATATGAGGTCAAGGATAGCGGTGAGAAAGAGGAAGAAATAAGGTGTTTTGAGTGCAAAGGTAAAGGGCACAAGTCATACGAGTGTTCCACTATGCAAAAGAGAAAGGTAAAGGAGATTGTAAATAAATCCAGTCTTAGAGATAGTGACATCGACTCGATTGATTCGGGGAGAGAATCAACTCATGAATCGTGCGTTGCATTCATGGCTAGTTTTACAGGAGATCTTCACTCTTCATTGGAGACTCCTGAGAAATTTAAAGCCCATGTATCCCAACTTGAGAGAGGTTTCGAACGTGCCCAGGATGTCAAAGTCACTTTAGAGGACACATCTATGAAGGCCGTAAAGATAATCCTCGATCTCTCTTTTGGTGTGTTGAGAATCTAGAAATAGGTCATGATGGTGCTTCCACTTCCCATGTTGCACTCGATCCACTTCTTAAGTTTTTGTTACATCCATATGGCCCTAGACTTAACCTACCTAGGCATTCAAATCCATGTAGGAAAGCTTGTCCTAGATGTTTTGAGAGAGGTGGACCCAAGCTCATGTATGTTTGTTCTCATTGCAAGAAAATAGGTCACCTTAGGAATTTTGCTTTAAGTTGGTTAGAGTACCTCATAGTTATCTTCCACGATATTCTACTAAATGAGTTCTCACACATGTTACCCCACATGCTCCCACCCATCACTTGAGAGATTTTTAGAATTTTTGAGATCAAGTTGAGTATTTAGTCAAGACTTCACAAGATTTGATGGAGGTTTTTCATAGGATGTCATCTCCTTTAGAGAACTCCTACGGTCCTAATGATTGAGGTTGATACTTGTTTCAAACATAGGATACTTTTCATGTTCATATTTTGCATGCCTATTAGTAGATTTTACTATCATTGTACTTATATGTTTATTGTGATATATTTTTCAAAAAATCCAAAACGACTTTTGTTTTTTTGAAAAATTTTGAAAAATACAAAAATATTTTCGGTTTCGTTTTAGCAAAAGTTTTAAAAGGCAAAAAGATTTTATTTTTGGTAAAAAATTTAAAAAATACAAAAAGAGTTTTGTACTTTTTTTTACACCATATGTGGCTGAACATTAAAGATGTTCGAGTCACCCTTTCATTCCATATCCCCGTGACTATTTTGTAGTGTTTTAAGATGTAACATCATTTTATTTTTATTCTTTACAATGTGTGATGTGATATTTCAACTACTCTAAAAGTTATTTTTTTTGTTGATGACAATCTTAGCTGTTCAAGGAAGATTTCTATAGCTACAAACTCAGGTCTGGCTCTAAAAAAAACTCCCAATGATAAACTTAGGTTGTTATATCAATAAGGGTAGAAATACTCTTAACCAATTCTCTAAGTTAATTTCCAAAATCAAAGAAAAACGTAACCTATGGTCTTCTAAGCTGATCTCCCAAGAAGTTAGAACTACTCTAATTAGAAATGTCTTGGTCTTTATTCCATGTTTATACTCTTTCAGTTTTGAATACCCCTATCGAACAATATTTTCTCAAAATTCTATTCGGGAGGATCTAATAAAGACCACCCATATCAATGGACTAAATGGCAAGACACATGCTTCCCTTTTGAAGAAGCAGGACTAAATTTTAGAAGTTTAGAAGATATAGTTGTTGCTTTTAGTATTAAACTCTATTGGAAGTTCCAATTTGATAAAGATCTTTGGGCTACTTTTATGACAGCTAAGTATCACAAAGGGTTATATATTAATAGTGGTTCAAATACTATCAAAAGAATATCCTTAATTTCTAATCTAGGTCATGAATTTATAGATATTGAAAAGTAGGTTTGGACTCCATCCACTAATGGAGAGTTCACCTTGAAGTCTGCTTTCAATATTTGCAGAAAAGTTAGACCTTTGTCTATGACCTGGAAAATTAATTGGATGTTTAAATTCCCTATGAAAATACCTAATTTCATTTTGATTCTTTTGAAAAATTAGTCCCATTTGAGACTTCAATTCATCAGGCAGTTATACGAATAGACATTGTATGTAGAGTATGCCATGCTGCAGAAGATAATGCTCAACATGCTTGGCTAGAATGTATATGAGAAAAAGAGGTATGGAAGTATTTTTGTTCTATCATTAAAATGAATCCTAACTTCTCTTCTTGCAGGTCAATGCTTCTTTCATGGTGGATGGTTGATAATAAAAGAGATCATTAAAAAGTGTTGTTCACAATCATCCCTAAAATTATTATATGGGAACTCTGGAAGGCTAGAAATAAATTACTTTTGGATAAAAAAAAAATCTTGTTTATTTATTATTCATCAAGTTATTAATCTTTCCATTTATATATTCAACAACATAAAATGTTATGATCAAATTATTCCTGAGGATTTCCAAATAATTGACTGTTTCAAAATTAAATTATCCCCAAAGGTAGTTCAGATCATCAAATGCTCCTAGACAAGACCTCCCATTGCATATTTTGAACTCAATATATATGGATCATCAAAAGGTAACCCAGGTGAAAGTGGAATAGGTGGAGTAGTTCGAGATTTTAAAGGACTGTTTATAGCAGGTTTTGAAAAATCAATTGGTATTCAAACCGCTTTCTATGCTGAAGCATTATCTCTGTTGGAAGGCCTAAAACTGATTTCCCAATTAAACATTCAAAATGTTTAAGTGGAATCAGATCGCAAACTCCTCATTGTTGTTGTTTTGAAGAAGTCTAAACCTCCATGTCCACCTCAATCTATTATTGATGGCATACAAATTTCAAATCAAATAAAGATCAATCATGTTTGGAGGGAAATGAATTCAGTATCATTTCATCTTGCTTCAAGGTCATCCCGTAACAACATTGACACATCATATTGGAGCTTTAGTTCTCTTCCTCAGATAGTTAAAGGTCTTCTCAACATGGACATATCCAAGTTTCCTCAAATTATACATAGGATTAAAAAATTGTAATGGGGATATGATAAATCCCCAAATTTTCTTGAAGTTAAAAGTCTTGTAATGGGATTATCATAAAATCCCAAATTTATCTTTAATTATTTTTAGAGTATTGGGTCCAACCTCTAGAAATAGGTTAGTGTGGCTTTGTTAAGCTACAGAGAAGCTTTTTCTCTATTTTTTTAAAATTCATAAAACATGTGGCGCTACCGTCCCTCTTTGCTAAAAAAAATATGATGACTATTTGCAACATGTTTGATTTATTATCACCTTTAATGAAAACGAGCACAGACTTGCTTGAGTATTGCACTTACCTTTCATGTGTCGATTGTAGTGTTTTCATCTCAATCCTACTTTTAAAATGAACCAAATGTGAAAAATGAGATAATAAAAGCATCGCTAGTAAGAACCATTGCCTTGATTAAAAAAAAATAGAAAATCACTTATTCGATAATTTGGGTATATTTTAAGCAATAGAATCGCGCTGCAAAAGACAATTTGACTTTACGTGACTAGCCACCATTCTCAAAAAGAAAAGGGCCTAAAAGATTAAAGGCACATAAAAACAAAAAGTTAGTGTCAGCCCAATTTCAATGAACATTGATGCTTCGCTAGACTTGAGCATTTATTTCATCAAAAATATTTTAGAAAAAAAAATCAATATGTGAATTTTGGGGGAGTTAAGTCGAAGATCAATGGGTTTGCACATATTTACAAATCTCATAAAGCATTACATAGTTTTGGGCATTATTTGTGTGAAAATCACTCACAATCTTGATTAGTTGAATAGGTTAACTATATTTCACTTGAGTTCACCATTTTTACACCTAAGGTAGACTTTGAAATTTTGCGTTAATGGTGTCTCATTCATTCATACACATATTTTATTTTTGTCTACATTGATTATCCTATAGAATGTGTTCACACCCCCGCATTCCTTTTCCATGATTCGGTTATTTTTGTGTTTTTCAATGGTGTGTTTCTTTTGTTAAATTTTTTTCCTCAAAATTTTGAAAATCAAAAACGTTTGTGGTCTCTTTGAGATTATCATTTCACGATTATCCATTAATATCTTGTTATGATGATATATTTTTATGCTTGGTAATGTTCCCTATTTTCATAATTAGTTTCCACTCCTTGTATATTTCGGACAAAACTAAAAGGGGAGAACAAATTAAGGGGGAGTTTGATTTATGGGGGAGATTTTATCTTTATAAATTTTATTTAATATATGTCAAACTCGATGCATCACGGGGTATTTTCTTTGTTTCATGTCTATAGGTACTTTTCGAAGATAATATACGTATTACACTCAATGAACACAAAGTGCCCAAGAGAAGACAAAAAGAAGTGGACATTTGAAGACTTTATTTTCAAGACAACTCTATCTTGTACCTATCCATTTTAAGGTTTGGGAGGGTACTAGTATATTGTATTTGTCTTAGAGGATATACATTGTAATTTGGATTTCGGTTTTATGTTTGTACTGGAATAATAAAAAAAAAAGTGGAGATTTATAAGAGCATAATTTTCTCATAGCTTAGGCTAACAAAGTTTTTTGGCATATCCCGCTATCGTTTGATTCGAGTCATCACGAAGTTCGAAGATTCAACATCTCCAACTTTCAAGCATCTCCACATCATGAAGGTATAATCCTATTAAGTTTAAATTTATTCCTTGAATTTATTTTGGGGTGTTTGTTCTTATTAAAACTGAAGCAGGATTTTTTTTTATTTAAAACTCAAGGCATTTTTCTTTATTTAAAAATTTTAGAAGTACGTGCATCTCGTTCAAATGAGATGGGAAACTAGTTAAAAAAGTATCCTTTTTAGATCGTTTGAAATTTATTTCGATCAAACATCAAACGAGGGAATATTGTTTGGAGTTGTTCGAAATTTGTTTGAAGCCGCTTTAAACGATACTAGATTCTCGTTCTAACAACCTTGTTGTTATTCTAACGAGATTCTTTTCCCATTCGAATGAACCTAGTTTTTCATTCAAACAAAGTCGCCTCCTTGAAACTTGCAAACGTCTTATAAATACCTGTTTCGTATTTGTCTTTGTTAAGACTTTTGCCAGAACTGTTTCCGCATACTTTTAGCAAAAGTTTTCAACCTTTTGATTTAAGAAAACCTTTTTTATTAACAAATCACATAGATAGAATATATTTGAGTGAATCAAGTTTAAACCTTGTAGTTTGTATCCTTAAATACAAAACATTTGTGGAGAAGGCATCTCCATTACTGACTGATGAAACTCGAGGAGTTCACTGCTGAAGATGAAGGACTGAGGTTTTTGTGATTCTTACGAGGATCATTGCGAAAGGAAGGTTGTGGTCTTGTGATTCTTGAGAGGATCATAGTAGATTCATTTATAAAAATTCAAGTTGCGATTTGTAAATTTTACAAAGGGAATAAAAGGTTCTATCCAAAAGTTTTTTTTTCCTGAATCTCTTTTTTTCTTACATGCTTTGTTTGATTTATGTTTTGAATCACATAGTTGCTTGTTCAAGGGCTAAAGGATTAAAATTTGGTGTAGATTTCCATCTAAATTTAATAAGTTAACGCCACTAGATAATTGAGCAGTATCAAATTGGTATCAAGTCCGATTTTACCAAATTATCATGAGATCCTGATTTCCCATAAAAAAATTGTGAAATCAATTGTTTTGAAAAATCGCAAAATTTTTTATGGAGAACTTATATAATAGGATGCCAATTTTTTATGGATCGAACTATGCCTAATGGAAATCCCGAATGAGATCCACTTTAAAATCCATTACTGAAAGTGTTTGGCTAGTTTGTGAAAGAGGGTGGACTCCTCCCACGATCACTGTTGATAATGTCACATATTCTAAACCCGTCTCTTCCTAGACTCATGATGAGTTCAAATGGATGACTTACAACTCCAGAGGCCTTATTGCTATTTCTGGAGCCGTCACCCCTGACGAGTTCTGATGAATCATGATGTGCAATACGTCTAAGGAAACATGGGATATCCTCCAATTGATACATGAGGGTACCAACATTGTCAAGGCATCTAAGCTTCAAAATTTGACACCTAAATTTGAGACCAACACTATCTTAGAGTCCAAAAGTTTTAATGAATTTCATGTTAGGTTCTCGGACATAGTAAACGCTAGTTATAATTTGGGTGATAAGTGTCTTGAGTCTATGGTCATTAAAAAGATTTTAAGGTCACTCCCAACCCGCTTTATTCCTAAAGTCACCGTGCTTAACTCTTTAGGGATTCCAGACACTCTTATGTTAAAAGGACTTGCAGGAGACCTTTAGACTTATGAGATAGATATGTTCCCTAAAACCATTAAACCTAAGTATACCGGGGTAGATTTAAAGTCTCAACCTAAGAAGAAGAAAAATGAAAGAGTTTGTGAGTCTGAATCTGAGGGTGATTTTGATGTTGATGACTTTGCCTTATTTGCGAATTTTTAAAAAAAGTTTCTCAAATTTTCCAAAATGAATTATTCAAATAAAAAGATTTTTGAGAAAAACAAATATAAAGATGAATTCAAGGATATCGGTGAGAAAGGGGAAGAAATAAGGTGTTTTGAGTGCGAAGGTAAAGGGCACAAGTCATATGAGTGTCCCACTATGCGAAAGAGAGAGAGGGAAAGGAAATTTCAAATTAAGCCACTCTTAGCGATAGTGACATCGAGTCGGTTGATTTAGGGGGAGAATTACCACATGAACCATGCATTGCGTTCATGGCTAGTCACGTGAGCTCCACTAATTTATCCAAATTACAATGAGGACACAAGTATATGTGAGAGCCTTGATGATGTTCCGAGCCATTTGAGTGAGAGTGAGGATGAGATTGCAAGTGAGGGAGAAGGATATCTCCGAAAAGCCTTAAGCAACTTGTACACCGAGACATTGAAAACCAAAAGGTTAAACAAAGATTTGTACAATAGGGTGTTAGATTTAGAGAGAAAGGTGAAAGTTTTGAGGGTGTGTAAGGTGTTGTCAAGTCAACTCGAGAATGTGAAGATATCTTTGGATGAGTAGTTGATCATCTTAGGAAGGGAAAAGAGTGATTTGACCAACACTGTGGATTTTCTTACGGAAGATCTTCAATCTTCATTAGAGACTCCTGAGAAACTTGAAGCATGTGTATCCCAACTCGAGAGATATCTCGAACGTGCACGGGAGGTCAAAATCGCTTTAGAGGACACATCCAAGAAGTTTGAAAAGCTTTCTTTGGTCCTGCTTTGGTTAATGTTGGGAGTCTAGGAATGGTTATGACGGTGTTTTTACTTCCCATGTTGCATCGGAACCAGTTCTTGAGTTTTTGTTAGATCCATATGGCCCTCGACCTAACCCACCTAGGCATCTGAATCCATGTAGGAGAGCTCGTCCTATAAATTTTTAGAGAGGTGCACCCAAGATCATGTATGTTTGTTCCCACTGTAAGCAAATAGGTCACTTGGGGAAATTTTGATTTAAGTTGGGGAGAGTATCTTATAGGTATCTTCCACTATGCTACTACAAAAGTTCCCACACGCACTCCCACACATGTTACTCCGCATGCTCCCGCGCATCACATGAGAGATTTTAAGATTTTTCGAGAGCAAGTTTAGTGTTTAGTCAAGACTTCACAAGATTTGATGGAGGTTTTTCACAGGATGTCATCTCCTTTGAAGAACTCCTCTGAGCCGAATGATTGAGGTTGAGACTTGTTTCTATCTTAGGGTGCTTTTCATGTTCATATTTACATTCCTATTGCTAGATTGTACTATCATTGTACTTATATCTTTCATTTTGACATATTTTTCAAAAAATCCAAAAAGATTTTTTTTTCTTGAAAAATTTTGAAAAATACAAAAAGATTTTGAGTTTCTTATTAGAAAAGGTTAAAAAGGGAAAAAGGATTTTATTTGTTGTTAAATTTTTGAAAAATCCAAAAAGAGTTTTGTATTTTTTACGCCATATGTGGATGAACATTAAATATGTTTGAGTCACACATTCATTCCATATCTACGTGACTATTTTATAGTGTTTTGAGATGTGACATCATTTCATTTTTGTGATTTATAATGTGTGGAATCACTAAGATATGATTTGATGACTACTTGTTACATGTTCGACTCCATATCACCTTTAACGCAAACGAGCACGGTCTTATTTGAGTATTGTACTTACCTTTCAAGTGTGAATAGTTGTGATTTCATATCAATCTTGCTTTTAAAACAACCCAAATGTGAAAAAAAAGGATAATAAAAGTAGTGCTTGTAAGAACCATTACCCGAATTGAAAAAATAAAAAATCAATCTGATAATTTTCGTATATTTTAAGCAATGTAATTGGCTTGCAAAAGGCAGGTTGACTTTCCATGAATAGCTATCATTTGCAAAAAGAAAATAGCCTAAAAGATTAAAGTCACATAAAGACAAAAAGATAGTGTCAGGCCAATTTCAATGAACATTGATGCTTCGCTACACATGAGCATTGATTTCTTCAAGAAGATTTGAGAGAAAAAATTCAATATATGAGTTTTGAGGGAGTTAAGTAGAAGATCAATGGGTTTGCACGTCCTTAAAAATATCGTAAAGAATTACATAGTTTTGGTCTTCATTAGTGTGAAAATCACTCACGGTCTTGATTAATTGAATATGTTAAGTTGATTTCACTTGAGTTCACCATTTTTACACCTAAGGTAGACTTTGAGATCTTGCGTTAGTGGTGTCTCATTCCTTCATACACATATGTTATGTTTGTCTACGTTGACTAACCTATATAATGTGTGCAAACCCCTACATTATGTTTCCATAATTCGATTATTTATGTGTTTCTCCATGGGGTGCCGCTTTTGTTAAATTTTTTTATTGAAAATTTTGAAAAATCAAAAATAGTTTTTAGTGTCTTTAATATTATCATTTCAGGATTATCCATTCATATCTTGTTGTGATGATATATTTTTATGCTTGGTTTTATTACCTACTTTCATTATTAGTTTTTACTCCTTGTCTATTTAAGACAAAATAAAAGGGAGAGAACAAATTAAGGGGGAGTTTGATTTATGGGAGAGAAATTTATCTTTATTCATTTTATTTTATATAGGTCAAACCCGATGCATCACGAGGTATTTGCTTTATTTTATGTGTGTAGGTACTTTTGGAAGATCATATATCGACTACACTCCATGGACACAAAGTGTCCAAGAGAAGACAAAGAAGCAGTGGAGATTTGAAGACTTTATTTTCAGGACAACTCTATTTGGTACCTATCCATTTTAGGGTTTGAGAGTGTATTACGATATTATATTTGTCTTAGAGTATATACATTGTAATTTGGATTTTGATTTTATGTTTTTACCAGAATAGCCAAAAAAGTGGGAATTTGTAAGACCGTTGATGATACGAGAAATCGAACATAAAATCCTTCTCGACATCATCTCAAGTGTAAAATAAAAGTAAATTATGTAATAAGGGAAAAGACACAAAATTAAGAGTTTCCCGACTATAAAAACGAGTCTACATCCACTTTGGAGCTCTACTCTCATTATATGCGTTGTATTATACAAAGTTGTGCCATTAGAGGCATATAAAATAGAAAGGGTAAAAGAGTACACGATATTAGCTAAGCAGGCGGCCCAAATGTGGCCTGTGAGAGTTAATCGGAGAGGCTATGTTGGGGGATGATCCCCTAGGTATTGTGATATCTAGAGGGATAGTGATATGAGAGTTTAGCAGGCCTTCACCAAGATAGAATTCCCCCTAAATAGTGAGGTGATGACGTGTATTTATAGAGTTCCTAGAGATGGTGTCATGTGACATGTTGATAAGCAGTACGAATATAAAATCCTTCTAGAAGCTAGACAAAAACTAAGTCTGATGTGAGTAGGGGTCGTGGCCTATTTGAACCCAGGGAACGGTCAAGGCTTGGAGAAGTGTCGCGGACTGTTTTAGTCCGGGCAGCAACAACTAGCTCAGTGGAGGTGGTCCAAGACCAGGTGAGTGTTTGTGGCTGTGGCCTGTCTGATCCCAGGAAGTAGCCTCTTACTAATTCTCCGTAGCCATGGTGACTATATTATGCATCCGGAACATAGTTGTGATGACATTGAGGTAGAGGCTCTTGAGGCCTTCATGAGGGACCTGTCGCGTGAGGAGCAGCCTAAGAGATTCAAGAGCCATGATAAGAAAGTGTTTGAGAAGATCCTTGAGCATCATCCTAAGACTTTCACATCTCAGAGTGTTCTAAACATTGACAGTCTAACCGTCATCAAACTGAAGGACGTCACCAGTCACATCCATGACTTTCTATCCACTCCTCCTGCTGACTTAACCAACACTCAGACTTTGCTATTTTTGCAAGCTCTCCATAATATTTAGAGGGTCAATCATTTTCAGTTAGATTGGCTTGACACTACAGTTCACCACTTCCTGAGCATCCCTTTCAGTAAGCTTGTGAGGCTTCGTGTGCCCAAATAGTCTAGAGCTCAATAGCGCTATGATGAAGCCGCTAAGATTCGGGGTCAGGTTCAGTCCCTCCAGGCCAAGTTGGCCAAGCTTGAGGCTAGCGACACTGAGGATGAGTCCAAGATGGCCATGTTGGATAAGCAGTTAGTCCAGGAGGCAGTTCCATCCTATGCCAACATGTACTCATGGGAGATCATCTTTTTTGTTTTATCTAGTGGATAGATTTTGAGATATAGACTTTGCCTTTCTTCTATGTACTTTGTGTTTCTTCATGTACATGTAAAGGTCGTTCTTATATCAATGAAGACAATCATTTTGTCTTCATTTATTTGTTTTTCTTCTTGACTCTATGTTACTTGGCATCTATTTTCTGTGAGCTGCTCTCTTTTCAGTGAGGACCTTAGTTCATTGAACTGCCCTGTAATTTGGGGGTACTTGCACATGATCGAGCAAGTTATCATTTTAAAGTTGTCCCTCTAACTTTGGATTATTTGCCATAAATACATTTTTAGGGAACAACTTGGAGGAGGTGACCCCCTTCTCCTTCCCAAATAATCAAAAGATAAGTATCAAAATGGAAATAAGTAAAGAGAATAACTATTTCCTTTTCAATAAAACTACCCCTAGTCTGCAAAGTCCTCATCACACATTTTACTTGGAAACTTTTAAACTATAAGAGAAAAATCTTAAAGGGGGGGTAGACCCCTTTCTTCACATTTTTATACATTTAGGCAAGTAATTCTTTAGAATGTAAGTTATAACTTATTCTTAGATTTATAAATCTGTAGAAAAATAATAAAAAAAATATTATTAGGAGGATAACCTCCTGCTGGTCTGTGGGATATTTAAATTGTTGTGTCTATAGGGATTTTGCTTACTATACTTTATCTTTGGGATAGGTATACCCCCCAAGTATAATGAGGAAAGTCCCTTACCCTCTTCCAAATTTTGAAATTTCAAAATCGGTTCAGTCTACTAGAGGGTTCCACGACATGGTTTTAAAATAACAACATTAATCTGGATGCACCTGCTTCACATCTTATTATTGAGTGAGCACTCATAATCTATTAGTAACCCATACAAGTAAATAAAGCATGCACAAACTTTCAAATATTGGTCAAAATAATTGGTATTCATTTTCTTTCACTATAGTCAGTGTTTGTATTGTTTACAAAGATTGTGCCCATGATCTTCTTTACAAAATAACATTTTTTGTAGTAGAACAAACTGTTCAAACTTATTAAAAGAATTGAAACTTGATAAGAACTAGGAATAATATTTCTTTAACCACTTACATTTGATGAGCTGGAGGCATTCCCTCTCAAGCTCGAATATTTGGCAGTATCCTAACTTGCCTACCCCTCGCACCACAAAGTTGCCTTCCCAGTTCGGCTTGAATTTAGAAGCTGACATGCTTCGCAGGTGGTGAGTGGATGCCCGTAAGACCAAGTATCCTACTTGAAACTCCCTAGGATTAACCAGGTTCTTATAAGCCCTAGATAGCTATTGGGTGTAGACTTTGAAGTTCTCCTTGGCCTTGTCTTTATGCTCATCCAATGCCTCCAATTGTACATGACTGGGATCTAGTACCAGGCCATTACTTAAAGCCACTTTAGCTTAGGGTACCGCCAACTTTACTGGTAGGACAACTTCGGTCCTATAAACAAGTGAGAATGAAGTAAACCCCTTTGGTTTTCTCTTCGACATTCTATAGGCCCATAACACCATCGATAATTTTTTGTCCCACGCTCCTGGCATGTCTTCCCACGTCTTCTTCAGGATGTTGATCATCGTCTTATTTGTGGCCTCCTCTTAGCCATTCCGTTTTGGATATGAGATTGTTGAATTGTTATGCAAAATTTTGTATTTGTTAATCAGGAGCCCCATATCCTTACATACATACTACTGCCCACTGTCTGCGAGAATCACCTTCGGGATACCAAACCTTCATATGATGGAGTCCCTAACGAATTGGGTCACCACCTGAGTAGTCACTCTCCTTAGAGGGATTGTTTCTACCCGCTTGGTATCCAACTCCGCAGCAACTATGAAGAAGGCTATGCCATGATAGGTTGCGATGATCTTACCTACTAGATCAAATACCTAAGTGTGGAAGGGGTAGGGGCTTCTAAGCTCTGTAGACTGACTGAGGGGGCATGCACCATATTTTCATGCATTTGGCATGCCTTGAACTTTTTCACATAGTGGATAGAACCAGCCCCCATTGTTGGCTAATAATTAGGGGTGTTCAGAAAACCGAATGGATCGATGGACCGACCCGGACCGAATCGGACCGTCATAATTTTTCCATTTTTTTTTAATCGGTCCGGTCCAGATTTTTTTTTTACAGACCGGTCTAACCGATCCGATCCTCGGTCTCCCTTAATAAATACCCGGTCTGGACCGACCCGGACCGGTTACACTAATATATATGCATTTAATTATATTTATATATTATACGCATTTAAGTTAAGTTAGAGTTAAGTTATTAGGGGTACGATGGTCCAAAAAAAAGAAAGGAAGGAAGTAAAGAAAAACCCTAATCAAATCTTCTACACGCACACTTCTCTTAAAGACAATAAGAGTCTGTTTTGCTCTCCAGCCGCTTACAGATCTGCGACGGTTTCCACACCACACCGGCGGTTTCCCCTGCTCCTGCACTGACAGATCTCCTCTCCCCTGCGACGACACATCTCCTCTCCCCTGCGCCGCTTCCCCTGTCTCAACGCCATTTCCCCTTCGTCGCGACGCCGTTTCCCCTTCCCCTGTCGCGACGCCACTGCGCAGACAGATCTATCTCCGTCGCTGCTACTGGTACCTTCCAATCCATTTTTGGCTCAAATATGGATTCACGCTTATGTTCCTTATATAAAAAAACTGTTCCTTATATTCTTCATGCTTGGCTCAAATTCACGCTTATGTTCGTATATAAAAAAACTGTTTTGTTTTGATTATAAAAAAACTGATTCTTACAGATAACTGTTGAAATGTGATGGATGAAAAAGAGACAGAGTCCATCCAAAACTCACCTATAAAAATTAAAAACGGTTTTGGTTATAAAAAAAATTGTTTGTTATAAAAATCTGTAATTGTTTGTTATAAAAAAAACTGTTTGTTACAAAAAAAAATGTTTTTAAAAACTGCTTGTGGGAGGTCTTCTTATGAGGATTCTTTGAAAGTTTTAGAGGCTGATATACAACATGCCAATGATTTGTAAGCTCTCTTTGGTCTTAAATTTATAATCTTTTTTTTATCAGTTTTTATATGAATATGATGTTTTTACATATTATTATGATGATAATTTTATTTGCTATTTAACTTCTTTGAATAAAAAAGGTAACACCCAATATGGGTTTTGCTTATTTGATTGTATTTTGTGTTTCTGTTAGTATTTTTGGGGAATTTGAAAAACCCCAAAATACCCATATGGTATTTTGCCTGGAAAATTAGGCTTATCAAATAAAAATGGAATTTTGTGTTGCCTTTTAGGATTTTTATTATTGACACTACTTTGGGGGGCTTGTGAAATTGTGATCAACCTACAAATTCCTAATTGGATTTCAGTGAGTTAAATTTGGTACATGATTTTGGATAAAGGGTGTAAATTAAAATTGAGAATTGGATTTTAATTTGTAAAATTTGATAAGAGATTTTGGTTTGCAAGGGGCCTTAAATCCTAATACCTTCTACTAGCTTATGAAATAGATATATGAGATATGAGTTTTTCAGTTATGTTGGTTTGTTGTTCAAGTTTTATTGCTTATAAAAGAGACATATGAGTTATGAGCTTAGCATTTAATGTAGGATTATTGTTTAGGTGTGACTAAACTGAAATGTTGATATATACTGATCTTTGTTATTAAAAAAAACTGTTTTTAAAAACTTTGTAATTGTTGTTTTTAAAAACTGTTGAAATAAAATAAAACAATGTTCTATATAATATAAAAATTGTTTTTAACTAAAAATAAAATGTTTTAATATTGAAAATACCGTTTTTATTTTTTAATTATGGAATTTTTTTTTGGTCTCTCAACATACAAATGGAGTGGGGGAAACTTGTAAGGGAGTGGGGATATCCCCTCCCTAAATTTATATGGTATATTTCAGTTTTACTTGCTTAAATTCATATGATAATTCATATGGTATAACTTGTTTAAATTTATATGGTATATTTTGTAGATAATGGCCGCCCAAATGGATGAAAATGAAGGTGGGCTTCCCTCTACCCAAGCTGTAATGCAAGGTACAAATGTCCCTCCTAAACCCCCTATAAATCCAGAAGTTAAATGTTCAAAACGAAAATCGAATGCTTGGGAGAATTTTACCTAAATTTAAGGTTGTGATCTAAACAAACGTAGGGCAAAATGTAACTATTTTCCCTCAACATATGCTTGTGATACAAATAAAAATGGAACTAAAAATATGTTGGACCACATCAACAAATGTAAGAAATTTCCGGGAAGGTGTGATGAGAAACAAAAAAAAATTGTCATTTAAAAAAGAAGATGGGGAGTGTCCTAGTCTTGTAGCAATTGGTTTTAGTTTAAAAGCTTGTCATGATGCTCTTGCTAAGATGTTAATCATTGATGAATTGCCTTTTCGGTTTGTTGAGGGTGAAGGATTTCGACAATTTATGAGAATTGTTCAACCAAAATTTACAAAAATCCCAAATCGTATTACGATTGCTTAACAATATATTTGAATGAGAAAATAAAGTTACAAAGTGATTTGAAGGGCAAAAGAATATGCATCACAATGGACACATGGACTTCTATTCAAAATATCAATTACATGTGCCTCACGGCTCATTATATTGATGATGAATGGAAGTTACAAAAAAAGATTTTAAACTTTTGTCAAGTCCGAAGTCATAAGGGGGAGATGCTAGGGAAGGTTATTGAATCATTGTTAGTGGAATGGGGGATTGATACCATTTTCACCGTAACCGTTAACAATGCTAGTTCTAATAATGGTACCATTAAAAATTTTCAAAGGAAAACCAAATCTTGGAAAGGTACTATTTTAGAACATGAGTATTTGCATATGCGATGTTGTGTTCATATCTTAAACCTAATTGTGGGTGATGGGTTAAAAGAAATGGATGAGTCGGTTGTTAAAGTGCGCAACGCGGTGAGGTATGTGAGGTCCTCCCCTTCTAGGTTGTTAATGTTCAAAATGTGTGTAGAGAAAGAGAAAATTGAGAGTAAGGGTATGTTGTGTTTGGATGTTCAAACAAGGTGGAACTCCACTTATTTAATGTTAGATGCAGCCGAAAAATTTGAGAAAGCTTTTGAAAGGTTAGGGGAGGAGGACAAAAATTATGCTTCTTACTTTAATGGAGAATTTGAAATCCAAGAGGATGATGAAGTGAGGGGGAGGGTTAGGGGCGGGAGGACTATCTTAGGGCCTCCTTTGAGTGTTGATTGGGAGAAAGTGAGGGCACTTGTGAAATTTTTAAAGATATTTTACAATGCAACTTTGATATTTTCGGGTTCATTATTTGTTACTTCAAATTTGTTTTTCAATGAGCTTGTTATAATACAAAACAATTTGAACCAATTGAAAAGAAGTGGGGATTATCACATATCTTCGATGGCGGATAACATGGTTAAGAAAATGGACAAATATTGGAATATTGAAAAGATAAACTTGTTGTTACTTGTTGCGGTCATCCTTGACCCTAGATATAAATTGGGGTATGTGTCATATTGGTTTGATAGCATGTATGAAAGTAGTGTGGCAAAAGAGATGACACGGAGAGAAAAAAATGTACTTGTGCTTTTGTATGAGTGGTATGGTGATAATAATGTGCAAAATGGTTCATCACAAAATGCATCACCATGTGACGTCGTTAAATTAGTAGTTGATGGTGGAGATGATGATGTTGATGGGCATGCTTTTTTAGCTACCCAATTTAAAAAACGTTTAGAGTCGGGAGATAGTTTAGGGCGTAGTAAGTCGGAGGTGGAGAAGTACTTGATTGAGACTAATGACAATGCAACTAACAAAATCTTTAATGTATTAATGTGGTGGAAGAGTAATTCATTTAGGTACCAAGTTCTTTCTCGTGTGGAAAGGGATGTATTGGCAATTCCGGTTTCAACCGTGGCCTCCGAGTCGGTATTTAGCACGGGGGGTCGTATCCTTGACCCATTTCGTAGTTCACTTTCCCCCAACACGGTGGAAGCGCTTGTTTGTACCCAAAATTGGCTCAAGTCTTCATCAAAATCAATTAGCCTTCGAGATGCCATGGATGAGGTGGAACAACTTGAGCAATTGGATGGAGGTAACTAACATATATCATAATTTTAAATTATTAAATTATTAGGTGTAATTTATTTTTTAAATCATTATCATATTATTTTTACAGATTTGTTGGGAACATCAACAATTGTGGATTGACAATTACTTCGTTCGTATTATTGAGGTAAAGTGAATAATTTATATTTTTTTTCATATTCATGGTTGCATTTTATTTGGACTATTTTTCTATCTATTCTAAAATTATTTATGATCATTTTCAGGTTTATAGAGGAGATTGTTTTGGGCAGCATTATGGATGGTTGCATTATTTTGGATGTTGCGGTTACTTCGGCTCATATTTATTAATTTAGACATTTTATTAGCGCATTGTTAATTTGTATTATTATGGACAACCTTGTGGTTGAATTTGGACAGCTTTATTTTGTGTTATTTGGACAGTTTATATGTCCAAATTTAGACAGTTTATGACAGCTTGATGTGATTGTATTATTTGGGCATCTTTGGACAGTTTTTATTTATGCTAAAATTTGAACATTATGTTATTATTTTGGATAAGTTTAGACAAATTTTAAGGTAAAATTTGGGCAGTTTTTATAGTAAGATATGAGCAGTTTTTTGGATAAATTTTCGGTAGTTTTTATGATAAAATTTGGGAAGTTTTTTGGATAAATTTGGGCAGTTTTTATGATATTTGAGCAGTTTTTTATGATAAAGTTTGGGCAGTTTTTATTTTTAAAAAGATTATTTCAATAAGATTAGGACCGACAAGTTTGACCGGACCGACCATATAAAAAATCGGACCGACTAAGCTCGAAAAACCGATTTAATCGGTCCAGTCTTGGTCCTTTTATTTTTAGGACCAGTATAATCGGTCTGGTCCTTAAATTCATTAAAAATTGGATCGGACCGGACCGCGAACACCCCTACTAATAATACCCCAGTGTCATCAACTAATCGTACAACTTATCTCCTCCTATGTGAGAAGGCTCATAGGCCTCCTTTAGCACCTTTTCAGTATCCCCATTAGCCACACACTTCAGTGGTTTCTAATTATATCCTCTTCTATAGAGCTCCCCATCTACCAAGTAGAAGCGAGTTGCTCTCTTCTTTAAATAGATCTCATCCACACTTTTTATTGGCAGCACTCCAACCTTTAGATATGATATATAGGGTTGCCTCTAATCTTCAAATTCTTCCACGAAGTTGGCATCGGCAGGTTGATAGAACTGGGTCTGGCACTTTAAAAAACCTTATTACAAACGAGCGGCCTCTATGCTCATAGTGGGCCAATAATAGCCCTCCCGTTGCAATCGACAATAAAGGGGAATATCTATATCCCCATAATTCCTCTCATGTACCTCTCTTGTAAATATTGATAAAAATCCACTAGGGCTCTTGAAGTAAAGTGCTCCCTGAAGCAAGTGGTAATATGCTAACTCGGATATCTTCATCTTTCCTTCTCTTGTATCTAACTCTGTAACTATGAGGCACCTCCAATCCTCTGGCTCATCACTTAGAAACAGTGACTTTATTGTGGTTAGCATTGTTCTTCATCATACTATGATGGTATCTTCCTACTCTTCCATCTCTAGCTTCTGCGCTATTATAGCCAACGCATTAGGGTGTCGATTCGTTATCCCAGCGTGCCTCTCAATTGTCACTTTTAAGAATTGACTAAGCAGTCTTTGAATAATTGATCTATACGGGGCTAAGTTAGCATGTTTGAGGGCAAACTCTCCACCAACTTATTTCACTACCAAGTTAGAGTCCCCTCGAATGCACAACACATTGATCCCCCTCTTTAATTCTTTTAACAAACCCAAGATGAGAGCCTTATACTCTTCTTCATTATTTGAGCACTTGAAATAGAGTTTGAAAGAGAGGGTGATATTTTCTTTACCTCTTGAGAGAATAATGCTTGCCCCGCCTATCCCTTGGGCGCAAGAGCCATCAAACTCCATCTTTCATTCTTCCACTTCCTCAGCTAAGCAGGCTTGGAAGTTCTCTCCTGAAAATTCTTCGCTTAGAGTTTCAAAATTCTAGCAAGGAAAGTGGGCTAACAAAAATGCTACCGCTTGACTCTTGATAGCCTTTGGGGCCATGCACTTCAAATCGTATTCAGACAGGATTAAGAACCACCTCGCTACTCTCCACACCAAGACCATTCGCGCCAAAAGGTACTTGTAAGATCACACTTGGTGATGATATGGACTACGAAGTAAAGTAGGTAGTGCCTAAGCTTCTGGGCAACAAGTACAAAGGCAAGGCAATGACTTTCCACACTTGTGTATCTAGACTCGATGCTTTAAATCACGCGCGACAAGTAGTATACAAGCCTCTCTACTCCTACTCTTTCTTGGGCAAGTAAGGCTCCTATGGACTTTTCTGTTCAAATCAGGTAGAGTAGCAACAATGCACCCACCTCTGGTGCTACCATAGTTGAGGGGGATTCCAATATCTATTTGATTTTCTCGAAGGTCTTCTTCTGCTTGTCTCCCCAAGCCCATCTGGCCTTTTCTTTCGTCAGTGGAGCGAATAGGCGGGTCACCTCCGCTTGTGCTGGTATGAATCTCCTTAGGTAGGAAATCTTCCCTAAGAAATTTTGAAGCTGCCTCTGCCCTTTTGGTGGTGCGATCAGTAGGATAGCGTTATTCTTTTCTTCGTCCACTTGCACTCCTTGTCGATTTACTACAAAACCCAAGAATTTTCCTGTTGTTACCCCCAAAGCGCATTTTGAGAGGTCCATCTTCATCTTATACTTGTGGCATCTTTCAAACACCTGCCTCAAATCTTGAATGTGTCTGTTTTCTTTCTTTTACTTTACCACTAGATCATCCACATAGAACTCTAAATTATCATGAAATGTGCCCATCATGGTACGCTGATACGTGGCACCCGCGTTCTTTAGCAAAAATGGCATGACGGTATAATAGAAGTTCCCCAATAGAGTGTGAAAAGAAATTTTTTTTGCATCATCCAAATCCATTATAATCTAGTTATAGCCTACGTACCTAGCCATAAAACTATACATTTCATGACCCGTAGTGGAGTCCACGAAGCTATCGATATTGGGCAGTGGAAACCCATCTTTTGGGTAGGCCGATTTAAATCTCAAAATTTTACACAAATTCTTATCTGGCGCTTGTCCTTCTTAGTACAGGCACAATACTGGAGAGTATAATGGGTGTTATATGGGCTTAATGAACATCGTCGCTAACAGCTTTTCCATTTCTGCTTTGATCTTGAGGTCCTGCTCCGCTTTGTATGTATGAATGGCTTGCCTTACTGGCAAGGCATTGGGAAGGCCATTCAGTTTGTGAGAACTCACGTCTGGGTCTATCCCAGGAAGTTCTGTATACTCCCCTGCAAACACGTCCGTGAAGTCCCTTAGCAAACCAATGATCTTTTCTCTATATTTTAGATCTAACCCCTTGGATATTAAAATGGGTCTTCTTCCTCCCCTTTTAAGCCCAAGTTTATTTCTTCTATTGCTCCTGGAGTTTCTCCCTTGGACCATCCTGCATACATTCAGGTGGTTCCTTGGGTTCTTCAACATGCTCAATGATGTGTGACTCGTCTACTACAAAGAATTTCGGTGTTGGGTCGATGCTCTCATCCCAGAACGCCGCTCGCGCAGAACGTTATAAAAGGTATATAACTTTCCCATCTGGGAGTACATCTTTCTTGCATGTGCGAGGTGGTACGACCACTTCCTCACACTTCCTCTTTCCTTTTCCTTTCTCTTCTTATGGGGTCACTCTTTAACCCAGTCAGTCATAGACAGACATTCTTATTTGACCATGCCCTCTAACCACCTACGCCCTCTCTAACCTTCTTATTGAGTTCCTTATTTATTCATTTAGTTCGGTGTAGAATGCCGCATCCACTAGATGGTTCTTTTCTACAGAAAATGGTTTCTCTGGTGCCTTTATCCCCATCTCAATACCACAAATGTATACCTTAGTGCACTGATGATATATTGAGGGCACTATCCCATGAGTGTGCATCCACACTCGCCCGACCATAAGTTGGTAGTTGGTATTGGCCTTGATGATATGAAACTTAATATGGGAAGTAAAACTACCCAACTTGATGCCCACATTCACATAGCCTGGTAACTACATGCTAGCACTATCAAAACCAGAAATCACCAACGACACTGGTACTATCTTCTCTTGGGAGATGCCCATCTCATACAACGTGCTAATGGGCATGATATTGATGTACGTTCCTCTATCCGCCAGCGCTCTGGGAAAACTTATCTCACTAATCAAGGTTGTTATGTACATAGGACGATTATGAAAATAAAGCACCTGCCTATCTACTTCAGAATATACCACCTCTGAGGTGTCTCTTTTGATTAATCGTCTTATGGGCCCATACCAATTAAGAGATGGATCCCCTCACTAGTGGACTGATTCTAAAATCGTCCTTGTAATGACCATACGTGTGTCGTGCTTCACCCCAATTTGGTCGAATAACCACTATAATTTCGGGGTCCTTGACATAGCCGCATACTCTGAATCAAACTCCACTTCGTAAGTTTGCGCATTTCATACATACTCTTCCTCGGATGATCCTCCCTCATTTACAGCAAGAACTACATCTGCTCTACCTTCTAATGGGTTTACTTTCTCAACCACCTCATTTTCTTCCTCTTCTCTATCAAGACTAACTAACAATTCTTCACATTTTCTCGTTGCTCCACCATTCCTTCGGTTCTTGCACTTCTTCTTCATCGTATGCCAACACCATATTGGCGATGCCATAGCGATGGGCTAGGAGGGGATATTCATTAACATTTACAGGTGATATATGCATAGTACCAGTAGTCACTTGCTCACTAATAATTCTTCGTAAGTAAAAATAGTCTTTAGTACGTGTTGCCCCCTCTGGTAAAGTTCACAATACTTGGCATATGCCTTATCTGTCGCTGTTGGGACTTGCCCATTAGAGTGGGGTGAACCTGCTACCCCATCTCACGCCAAATGGTGTAGAAATCCATGGCCTCTACCACGCTACAAGGCAGCGGTGGTGGAACGTCATTCCTAAGCTTTCTTTTTCCTCGACTATTTCCTTTGAATCCTGAGCATCCTTTCTTACCCTTTGGGTTCCCATCCACGTAGTTGACAGCTTGTCTTCTAGAGACCCGAAATCTTCCTAAGGTTAGAGGAACCTGTGTCCTCTAACTTGACGGTTTGGGTTTGATTATCATCGCGATGTTATTGGTTGCTCGTGTGAACTCCCTAAACGTCCCATCCTTGGTCTCACTGACCAAGTAGATTTTGTTAGGGGTGGACAAAAAAAAGACCGACCCGAATGGACCGATTGGACCGAACCGGACCGAACCGAAAATTAAGGCTATTTTGAAACCGGTCCGAAAATCGGTTCACAAAACCTAAAAACCGATTAAACCGGTCCGGTCCGCGGTCCACTATATTAAAAGACCGATTTGGACCGGACCGAACCGATTCCGATATATATATAATAAAAATAATGTTATTGTGTTTCTTATGTACAGTTTTTGAATTAATGTATATAACTTATGAATTTAATTTGGAACATTTTATATATGTATAGACATTTTTTTATTTGGGTTTAAAAAATCCATATAAATATAACTTGGAGTTTCGAGTATTACTTTTTGTATATATATTTGTGAGAAAAATAGATAAAAAATTCATAAAATGTACATATATATAAAATAGGGTCAAGACCGAATTTTACCCCGGACCGGACCGAAAAAAGCTTGGACCGAATTAGTAGGTTAACCGAATTAATCGGTCCGGTCTCGGTCCAAAAAATTTGAGGACCGAATATTCGGTCCGGTCCAAAAAATAGGCAAAACCCGGACCGGACCGGACCGTGCCCACCCCTAGATTTTGTACTCCTTTAGGTACCCCTCAACGCATATCTGCAACGATTTTGATTCAACCACATCTTTATGGAAATCCAACGCCCTCTCGTGAAAGCGCTTGATGTACTGCATCAGTTCTTCGCCTGGTTTTTATACCTCTTGTACGACGTGCCTCAACGTGAACACATCTTCTGTTACGAAAAATTTCTGGAGGAACTATCTGTGCATCTCTTCCCATGTTGGAATTTTTTAGGTGCAAGATGGGAGTGCCAAGTGTATGCCTTCCCTGTGAGAGTTTTTGAGAACTCTCATAATTTCAAGTCTTCGTCATTACCATGCACACCCAAGTACTCTACGAACCTCTTTACGTGTTCTTTAGGGTTTTATCCCTTTCCATTAAGATTTATGAATTATGGGGGAACATCCCCTCCGAGTATGGCTTCTCATTGATACTTTCTAGGTGAGGGTTATGCATCTCTTCGTACATATGAGGGGCTTCTCTCTAAAGAGGAAAGAAACTTCTTTACCTCTTCTATAGTGACAACCTTGGAGGGAGATTACTTTAGGCTAACCTTTTTTACTGCTTGTGAAGTCACTAGTGTTACTACTTGCTCCGCTACCACCTTCCGCGACAAAGCCACCTATATAGTCGTTGCTACTATTGTGGTTGCCCCTCCAGTAGGGGCCACCACTGGTGTTGTACAAGATTGACTTAGGCTTGCTAAATCTACGTTGTTTTTCTTCAAAAATTCAAAGAATATACTCATTACGTTCATACCTGTCAACGGCGCAGCTGCCACCACGATGATCTGCCCCATCTGGGGAGCAGGTGCTCTTACTCCTGTCACCACTACCTCTTCTTATGTGGTCTAATCGCTCTGAACTCTAGTACCAGGCGGAGTATCTTCAAACAATAGATTATTTGACACATTATAACCTTCTTTGTCCATGGCAATGAGGATACCTCCCTAGCGGAGTTGCAAAATATATGAGGGTGGTTGTACTAGGGTGTGTGAAGAACTGGAATGGGTGAGGCGTGACCCACTCCAATAGACTCTGTCTTCAATGTTTTCAAAGTCTCAAGAGTAACTATAAGATGAAACCTTCCTCTTCTAGTAATAATGGAGTAAATGACGTGACTTAGATAACAAGAAGTTTCACAAGCAATAATAATATTTGGGGGAGAGAGATCTCCTGAGAATAATGGATGTAAGGATGGGAGTAAATAGGCAAGCTCTATGGCACTTAGAGAGATAGCAGGGAGAGAATACTAGTTTTGGTGCTATTTTGGTAGAGTAATAGTGTAACTTGAGTTTTATACTTCTCCTTAAACTTACCAAAGGTTCCTATGTATAAGTATATAGTAGGGTTGACTTGGCCTTTTGGGCTCCAAAAATGATAGGGAACCTAGGGACAAGGTCTCCAATGTATCTTTTATCCATATATGTCTAATAGCCTACTGTCCCCTCTAACAGGAGATACCTGGTGCACACCAAAATTAAAAAGCAAATATGTAAAGTAATAATGACAAAATATATGATTTGGTGAATATCATTTCAAACGGTAACTTATTGTACAAACTTTTACAAAAACTTGCAAGTGGCCTTGAGGTCCACTGTTGATGGTTATTTAGAAAATGCTCTTGTGAGCAGCCTCTTGACAACTCACTTCTTTATTTTAAGTGTGGGTTTAGTGAGTAACTAAGTGAGTCCTAGAATCCCTCTAATAGCATTCTCTCTATCTTGTCAAGTGGTTGGTTCGACGAACCTTGCCTCTCAGCCACCAAATCATAACTCCTAGGATATCCCAACTGGTCAGCTTGAACCCTGCTTTCTCAAATAAGGCTACATGTATAAGAAAATAATCATTAATAATTTATTAGCTTTTGAGTAACAATCTTGGGGATGGGGCCACTCATGGTGAACCCCCTCGCTCTAAGCCATTTTTAGGTGGTAATTTAGGGATGGGACCACTTGTGGTGGACCCCCTCGCTCTGAGTCATTTTTTAAAGCATCAAACTTGGGCAAAGGGGCCATTAAAGGTGGATCCACTGGCCCTAGGCTATGTTTAATCAATCTGGCAATCTTATGCAGTGGGAGCCACTCTAAGTGGATCCCTTCGCTCGAGGCTATTTTATATCAATCTTACAATCTTGGGTAGTGGAAGCCCCTCTAAGTGGATACCCTCTCCCTAGGCTATTTTATAGTTTTGCTAACGAGTGAGTGCCCTCTGTGATATCAATGAAATAAACGTTGATTTTGAGTTTCTTCTTGTGACTTATATTAATTGCATTGATTCTATTAATCAAATAATTAATGAAGATAATTTAATGAATGAACAATTCTTGACTAATCTAAATAAGAAAAATCAAACAACATGATCGCGTTCAAAAGAATGATAAAGAAATTATTGTTATTAATATTAGTTCTAGTAGCAATCTGTGTGAAATCAGAATATGGTCGACGTTCAATGAGAAAGAATGATCACAATTCGAAAAACGTCTAAAGGATTTTCTGGATGTCTTTGCATGGTCTTACAATGACATACTCGACATTGATCCCAAAAGTATGCAAAACGAGATCCCTACATACCTTGAATGCAAGCATGTCAAGAAAAAGTTGAGAAAGATTTTACCTAGCTAGTCGCTCAAGGTTAAAGACAAAGTGATCAATCAGTTGAACTTGGGTTTCATCTGTGGTGTCGAGTATCCGACATGTATCACCAACATAGTTTGTGTACCAAAGTCTGGAGGAAAAGTTTGAATGTGTATCGACTATCAAGATTTGAACAAAGCCTCCACAGAGGATGACCATCCTTTGCCTAACATCAATATGATCATTGACAACACTGATAATCATGCCCTCAAATCGTTCATCAATGGATTCATCGAGTACAATCAAATTAAGATGCCCCCTAATCATTAAGAAAATACCTCTTTCACTACCCTATGGGAAACTTTTGCTACACCATCATGCCATTCGGTTTTGAGATTCTTAGGCTACCTAACAAAGGGCAGGTACAACCATCCAGCATAATCTCATACATAAGGAAGTCAAAGTCTACGTTAACTACATTTTTATTAAATCCAAGATGCGAGAAGGTCACATCCCAACCTTAAGGAAATTCTTCGAATGGCTCCAACAGTACCAAATATGCCTCAACCCACAAAATGTGTCTTCGGTGTCACCAAAGGAAAACCTTAGGCTTCATGTTCAGTGAAAAGTGAATTGAAGAAGACCCTACCAAAATCAATGTCAACCTTAACATGTCACTGCCTCACGCTGAGAAAGAAGTGCGCAATTTCTTAGGAAAGTTTCAATACATCAGCAGGTTCATCAACCATCTCACTTCCATCTGTGAAACTATCTTTAATCTCCTTTCGAAGGATTCAACCAAGATTTGGAATAACTCATAGCAAGAGGCCTTCTACAAAATCAAGCAATACCTTACCCATCCAATAGTGATCATGCCACAGCAGCCCGGCCTAACTCTCCTTCTATACCTAACCATCACTGATATTATTGATGGGGCTATGTTAGCCCAATACATCGAAGGTTCACGCAAAAAGAGAGCCATACTGCATTAGATGAAAGTTGGAAGGATATGAAATGGGTCGCACTATATTAACAAAGGAATTTTTTGCTTAGTTTGGGTTACCCAGAAACTTTGACACTACATGTTTGTATCCCCCATCAAACCCCGAATGGATCCCATGAAGTATTCACTAGAAAAACCCACTTTGTCAATTTGCATGGCCTGATAGTTGCTTCTACTAGACAAATTCTACATTTTCTACGAGCATGCATAAAAGGCATCAAATGAAAAGCCATTTCTAATTACTTAGCAAACCACCCCATGGAAGAATGTAATATATGGATAACAAAGTTCCCCGACTAAGAAATACTCTGAACCACTCCCGAATATGTCTGACGGAAACTATTCTTTGACGGAGCCACTAATATGAAGGGATATGGTTTGGAGATACTATTGATCCCCCCGTATGATTCACATACTCCTTTCCTCTGCACTAACAACATGGCAAAATACGAGGCGTGTGCCATTAGTCTAAAAAATGCTCTTAAAAAAGAATCCAACATCTCAACATCTACGAAGATTCGGCTCTCATCATAAGAAATGTTCTCAGGAAATGGAAATTAAAAGATCAAAAGATCCTACATTTCCACGTTTATCTCGAGGAACTCTCCTTAAAATTCAAAGACATCACTTTCCATTACCTCTCATGTTTTAAAACTAGCTTCATCGATGTATTGGCGACACTAGCCTCCATGGTCGACATGTCGAGAGAATAATGATCACCCCCTTACAAGTTCAGAAGTTTTCCGAACCAACCCATTGCTACCACATAGAGCTCACCACTGAGAGATATCCAGACAAGGTAGGACTCTGGTATTATTATATATGGTGCCTCAAGTATGGAAGATACAATCAAGAAGATGATAAGAAATACTGCATGACTCTCCAAAAAATCGCATCTCAATATATTATTTTTTACAAAGCTTTATTTAAGAGAAATTTTGATGGCATCCAATAATAGTGTATAGCATGGGATGATGTTAAAGAAGTCATGTAGAAAATTCACAGTGGAGAATGCGGAACCCATATGAATGACCACATGCTTACCAAGATGATCATTTCACAAGGGTACTATTGGACTACCATGGTCCGTGATTGTGAAACATACGTTAAGATATTTCTCAAATGTCATCAATTCTCTAATCTCAAACATTTTCCTCCCCATGGATTATACAACACGACTTCTCCATGATATTTCTCAACTTGGGGTATCAAGATAACACTCCCAAATAATCTAATGGGCATTAACTATCTCGGTCATTATTGGTTACTTCACCAAATGGGTCGAAGCTGATTCATACACTGGAATGCCCAGAAGATGGACAAGTTCATTCAAAAGAATATCATCTACTACAACAGGGTTCCTCATGAGCTCGTGTCAGATAATGGTCTTCATTTCGAAACATATATCACATAGGTGGTCAAGGAATATGGAATTCAAATAAACAAGTCCTTTCCATACACCCATAAACCAATGGGGTTTTCGAAACTGCAAATAAAAAACTCAAATCCATCATCAAGAAGATGATTAAAAATTGTCGGGATTGGGCTGACAAAATACCTTACACCCTCAAGGGCTACTTCACATCAATCAGGACACCTACTCGAGCTACTCCATATTCTCTAGTCTACAGCATGAAGGTTATCCAACCAGTTGAATTCAAGATACCTTCCCTATAATTCCTGCTCGAAAGCTAAGTGGGAGAAGTCGATTGGCACAAAAACTTCTATTAGGAGTTGGCATTCTTAGATGAAAATATATTTAAAGCGTTATATCACATACAAGCGTATCACCACTGCATTTCACGATCATTCAATAAGAAGTTCAGAAACCGCGATGTGCGAAAAGGCGACCTTGCTCTCAAAGAAATTGTAGAACCCATCTAGGACCCTCGCGAAAAATTCAAGCCCAATTAGATCGGGTCATACCTTTGAAGAAAATTTTATCAGGCGGAGCAACTACACTAACTGGCCTCGACATGAAGGAATGGCATGTCCAGCTAAGCAGGATCATCTCAATTAGTTATATCCTTGATATGACTCTCATCGCGCTACACCCTTCTCACCCTTATTTTATTCTTAAAAACTCTTATTTTTTTCCTCTATCAGAACTACATAGGACTCTCAAAACATTTTCCCACTATTACAGCACCTTTTTATCCTTACAGAGGTACGTAAGTAACCCATTATGCGACTTTGGGTGCAATCCTTTCTTTTTCACAAAATGCTCTTATTTTCTCTCATCAAGAGGCATAAGTAAATTGAACAAAATGATTATGTATGTCTTAGGGATTAGTATAGATAATGCAAATATAAATGATTCTTTCATAAAGTACAACAAATATACGCCTAAGATTAACATTAATGTCATAAAAACTTATTATATTCGAAATAGAGTAGAACGTCACAATCACCAATTCCTTATATCATAAAAACCATAACCAAACTCAAATGTATAGATACACCAACATCCCAAGCCTACACCACCAGCAACCTATTAAACCTTCTCTCACAAAGCTTCACACTAACCTCCACCAGTTACCAAAAGGGCCCGCTGCATCATCATCTCCTCTGAAGGTCCCTAGTAATCACCAGTCTGGATTTGTACTCGCACACGCTAGATGTGACAGTACATTTTAAAAAGATTAACGGGAACCATCGCATCTCTTTCAACTAACTCCACCACAACAAGACACTACTGATCAAATTCCTTTGTGCATACCTTAAATACCAAGTCCCTCCATAGACATTTCAGATAACATGCTCACACCATTGGATCTTCCACCACAAAAAGGGTCGGATTTCGAAAAGGCCTATGGCACTACCATAATCTCCTTAAAGTTATCCTCAATTACTCAGGTAGATTCTCCCCATGAAAGAAGTTGCTTATGCGAGGAGGGGTGATTTTCTCCTAACCCACTTAACTCAAATGTCTCCAAGAGAGATATAATGAAGTTCAATAAAGGCCCCCGAGACAGACGTAGAGTTAGTCAAAAAACTGCAACACCAGTATCAACTCACCCCACCATGGCAAGAACCAACGCAAGGAACTGCCTTCATTTGCTATAAACCAGTTAGATCAATCATCTGTAAACGCGCCAAAGTCCACATAAGGTTGACTGAAAAAAGTTTTTAATACTAGATGAAAAAGGCGCAGCCAACCGGAGCCTCTCTACTAGCCACATATACAAACATCAAATGACTTCCTTGAAAAAAAAGAGAAGGGTTCATCTTCTAGTCATCAAGTTCGTTCAACGTCTCTGCTAGAATGGTAGCAGCATGATTGCGATGACAACCCATCTATGGAACTATGGTGTCAACTTTAGCATCTGCACTCATACCATCCATCACTACGCATAACTTAGCGATCAAGACTAGCACAAAAGCTCAATTGTACTTATAAGATCGGACATCCCGATGGCATATCGACTCAAGCAATAGTAGGAGGACAATTCCTCCCCCATGCACCAAGGGTCAGGCAACAGAAGGAGAAATATGAAACAATTGACCCAACATAACCCTCAAAGACCGGGAAAATTCAAGCACAGTAACTAAAACAGAGGGTATATACCTAATATCACAGAGAATTTCTCATAGGGCCGATGGACCTCGTCTAGCTCAAAGAGAAACATGTGGTCCTCCGGATCCAAAATTGCAAAGCCGCCTCCAAAAAGGCCCATTTCACTTGACGATTGCGCCACAAAGTCACCATACGCAATTTAAAAGTTTAATAGCTAACTTCATACAAGCACATGTTTTCTAAACAGTTGATGTAAGCATAATACCCCCTCAGTTAAAGAAATGACCATTTAAAGAAAAGACTTTAGAGTAAATGAGAAGAAATCAAAATAAAGTGATCTTAACCCATTTTAAAGTTAAAACTCCTATAAAGCGACAAAAAATCTAAGCTACCAAAATTACTCCTAGAATCATTGTACCCATATAGCAACACAAGAGTACAAAAGGCTGAGAATCAAGTACATGGCCCTGGCATGCCGACATGTTGGCCACGGGTATATATCGATTGGCACCCCAAAATTTAGGGAGCTTCACTTTTTCCTTTTTTATCTCCTTTTATCCAAATGACCCCCAATAAATGATTTTTCACCTTAAAAATCTCCCGATTATTTCTTTTGTTTATCCTTAGCAAAAATCTTTAGAAAATATCAAATACACTACTCACTTTTTTCAAATCTAATAAAACGCTCAATAAAAAAAAGTAAAAGTGCATGTAAAATAAGTCACTTAATCAATATAATCAAATAAAAATGCATTATTTGTATATATATTGCTTTGTATGTACATTACAAGAAAAGAGAAACTAACAAAAAGAAAGAAAAATTGTCGAGACGCAATTCGAACTTTTTTCCTAAATCCAACAAACAGTTATCCATCACTGTTCACGACAAACAAACTTCCTGCAATAGCGAGAGATGAATCCTTCATTCCTAGATCGAGGAGGAAGGGATGTAATCTTCAAAAACTGCAGGGGCATTGCAAGCACAAGTCAACACCTGAATATGCTCGACCGTTGAAGTTATCCAATCACGAACGTCCAGCACCCAGGAAGTCCGCACTCATACAGTCTGAAAAAGAAAAGCAAGAAGAGACATCAGAATAGCAAATTATATAGAAGAACTCAGAATGCGAAAATCAAGAAATAAGGTAAATGTAATTAACCCTATACGATCGTCCTCTGCCAGCAAAGGAGGAAAACCTTCCAAATCAAAATGTGGGCAATGAGGAATCTTCACTCTGTCCCTCCAATCCAAATATATATATACAGGGAAGACATCTCGTATTTGTGGAGCGGAGGAGGATTCACTGCTCCGGGACTGTTACTCGAGGCCTAACTCGATGACCCGAGTACTTCTACACCTCCTGCCCTAGCCTCCGGGGGAGGATCCCTATCCATGTCATAGATCCAGGGCATTATCAACCAGCTCGCCACGAAAACTAGATATCCATGTCTCCAAGTCCTCCCCTAGTTGTCACCCTTTCCTCTTCAGACATCATCTCTAGGGGTCTCGCATGTGAGTTGGAGGAGTCGCTGGCAGAACCATCATCTCCCTTACCATAACTCTTTCTGAGGTACCAATTATACCCAAACTCATGCGACAACAACCGGCGCATTTGTGTATTCATGTCGATGACCCCTATGTACTCCATCTCCCGACGTCAAGGGAAGAATGTGACTTTCCTAAAGAAATCCACCCATCAAAAATGCAATCAAAGAAAAATATAATCTATAAAAATACAAAACCAACCTGAGCGCTCATGAGGGTGTTTAGACCCTCGTCACATCCTTGGGAGAGGGAAGGGTTTTGGAAACCCTATTCTCCTTTAACCATCTCCTCATTTTAGTCCATGTATCATGTTGCCCAGAAAAATACTCAAGAGGGGGGTGAATCGAGATTTTACAAACTTTTCGGGTTAAATTAAAATTTTAGAAAATATTTAATTTAAAACACTAAATACAAATTTCTGATTAAATAAATCTTAAATGATTAAACCAATAATGATTAAATAAATGTAATCAATTAATTTAAACAATATAAATCCGAAATTATAACATACAATAAATAAGTTATCAAATTAATACTTCCAATTGATTAAATAAGAGATTACAACATCCAATAAATAAATAATCAATTTTCGTATTTTATATTCTGGATTTAATCTAAAGTGATTCACACAAGAATATCAAATAAATACTCTCAATAAATTAAACAAGTTATATTTTAAGATTATAAGATCCAAATAAAGTTATAAACAATTTTCGTAATTAATAAAAAAAAAAATATTCTGAAATTAATTAAATATTACGGAAATAAATATTTCAGTCTTAAAATAAAATTACCAAATTTTCAGAGTTAATTAAATAGCAAGTGAAAGAGATTAAAGTAAAAATAATCAATCACACACAAGCAAGTAAATAAATATAAGTACTGAAAAATAAATGACACCGTATTTTTAACGTGGTTCGGCCAAAACCCGGCGTACGTCCACGCGCCAAGAGCAAGCTTCTGACTCCCGCGCTTCACTAGTCCTGATCCACTTGTACGGTAGGATCAAACCACCATTTACAAACACTTGAAGCAAATACCGGCTCCAAGTACAACCGAAGCTAAAATCCCAGCTTCAAACAAATCCAAATGTTGAGTACAAAGTTTGGATGTCGAAACTCTCTAAAATACAAATTGATCCGAGTTTTTTCTTGAGTGAGACTTTACAATAAATCTGATTTTTGGCACTAGTCTTCTTCTTGAAATTTTTGTAGCAGAATAATGATTCTTGTGCTCTTCAAATTTCTTTTTCAACAAATAACTGAGTATATTGATTGTTGCTGTCTCAAATATGTAAAGCTGAATAAATTTGTGTTGCTCTCTTGAACTGAGTGTATGAGTTGAGTAAAAATATTTCTGGTTGCTCTCTTGATGGTATGTGAGCTGAATAAATTTTTTAGTTGCTCTCTGATTTTTCGTCTCATTTTTGTGTTGAATTCTTCTATTTGTATGCCAACAAAAAAATGACCGTTGGAGAAGATTTGTAAGAACGTAGGAGTATACTCATCATCAACTTGGAAAGCATTAAATGCTCAATATCTTTGAGAGCAAATCGTATCTGATCAACTATATTATCTGTGTAAGAAATAAAATATAGACTGATAGAGAGAGAGAGGATTGCGTGAGATATACAATCAAGTAATAAAAGCAAAGTCAGTTCAAGTCAAAACAGATGTTTCAAAATCCTTCTATGCGTGTACAACAATATAAAAAAAATGGATAGAAGTGACAAAAGCTTCTCAACTGTCAACCCAGTTGACACGTGTGGACCAAGAGAAGAAATCCCACACTATATATATATAAAAGTCTGTACCCCAACTCCTAAAGGTTTCGGATAAAATAAAACAACTATATATTGGCGTACAGTAGAAACCATAACTGTTATAGGATAAAAAAAAAACTTACGTTAAAAAAAACTTACGTTCTGATTAAAAAAAACGTTAAAAAAATAGTGCATATACATTAAGCAAGAGTTTTCGTAAAAAAATATAACTGTCCGAGACAGTTTCAAATAAATGTAATATATGCATAGGCGTGCATGTATGTAAAACTTTGTAGAATACATTATCTTCTTGACATGATGTAGCTGCAAAGACAAGACCCGCTAAGCTTTTGTCAGGAAACAATGTATTTGTTTAAGTCCAAGTGGGATTGTAAAAGATATTCAAATTAGGAGTGGCTTTTGAACAAAGATTGACATATAAAAATATGTGCAGATATTTTATATGTAAATAAAAAATATTTAAAAAAATGTTAGCTGACATTAATTAACAAAAAAATAAAATTAAATTAATCGTTAAAAAAATTCGGACAGATCAAATAAGTAACAAAAATTTCGTACACTTTGTGTTCCAAAAATTTCGTACACTTTGAGAAGAAAGAGAAATAAAAAATTTGTGTTCCCAAAACAAATCTCTTTTATTTCTTGGAAATGACCAAGAAGAGACATCACATATCTGACAAGTTGGTAGACTTTTTGAAATGGCAAACTTGAGTTGGACCACAAGTCTTCAAAGCTTCTTTTTTGATAAAATCGTTTTGGAACCATAAACAAATGTTATAAAAAGATAAAGAGTATTTTAAAAATGTAAAATGATTAAAAAAAATGTAACAGATATATAACATACATAATTTTATATAACAAAAAAAAAACGTAAACTTCTACCAGCTAAGCCACCTAAGGTATAACAAATAATAAACCTAAAACTAATATAGCATGTATAATCGCACAAATCATGATGTCAAGTCTGGCCAAAAATTAAGTGAAGCAGGTTTGGTGGCTATAAAAGCCTATATCTCCAATCAAGTCAAGTCACACTAATACACTAGCAGGTGATAAAACAATTCATAAGGAAAAACCCTATAAAAAAAACAAGAGTTGTTAACACACATATATATATCCAAAGCATGGCATGTATGTATAACATGTAAAAAAAATGTTATGGGATGCATACATCAACATCTTTCTTTTCATAAATAACAATATAATATTATGATATGTTAAACAAACTCATAGTATTTCAAAGTCATTCAACAAACCTTTTGTGCAGGGGACAAGATATAAGAATAGAACAAAGTAGATTAGTGTGTGTATATATATATATATATATATATATATAGGGTGTAAAAACAATGAGAATAAAACATCTATATCCTAATAGGCTAAAGTAACATATAAAGTACGTGTATACATATTTAAAGACTAGTAAAATATATATACACGAGTAGTTAGCTAAAGTAATAAAATATATACTACAATATATATATTAAAAAAACGTAACAAAAATTTAGAATATAAATATAAAGTACTGTTTTTATTTATACATATTAATTAGGTTTCTGTTTATATATATATATATATATATATATATTAGTTTAAATATATATAACTAAATATATAAAAAAAACTAACTGTTATACTACATATATAATAATATAACACTTACACTACTATATAACAGGTAAAACTACTGCTACTAATATATATATAATTAAAAAAAATATAAAAAATAAACTAACAAAACAGAAACCTATAAATATAAAGTACTATCATATTATAAATATTATAAAAATAAGAAATATTTACATACTACTTAAATAACGTTTGTTTGGAATCATCAAAATTAATATATTAGATTTAAACTAAAATGTACATGAATTAAACTAATTTAATTAATTAGGGATAAATAACATTTTCATTTAGCAATCTCCCCCTTTTTGATGATGACAAACAATGATTCACCTTGATCCATAAAATGTATGAATTAAGCATAATTAGTGAATCAAACATACTTCTCCCCCTTTTGACATTATCAAAAAGATTTTTCAATATAAATCGAGTGTCATCGGGTAAAGGTGCGAAGCTCCCCCTATCAAAAATAACATATGCATGGGATATAACCATAAATCGCAAAGGGCATAAAATTTTCAATACGCACATGTGTCAACATAGATTCATCATAAATATTCATAGCATGTATTTGAATTTGTAGATAGACAAAAATATCATCGAATAATGCATAAGAAAAAAATGATAAATAATAAATGATACCAATTATTATAGTTACACACTAATCGTGTGTCGCACACAATGATTTCTCGGCACAACTTTTTATGTATAAATAGAAACCATAACACAATGTTCTCAAATAATGCAAATACAAGAGATATATCAACTTGCATAATTAATTATCTCAATAATGAAAAAAAAAATTGCAACATAAATTTTCAATTGGCGCATAACAATTTTTGTATAAATCGTCATGATATAAACTTTCAAGTGCACAACAAATAAACATTTCATAACTCGATGTTTTCAAATAATTTGAAATAAAGCACACCTGAGTTAGAAGATAGCGGCCTATAGCAAAAAAAATATATAGCATTTTGCTCAAGCTTTTCCGTTTTCAAGATACGAGCAAAAAATCTCGAAATAATCAATCATATTGCAATATACATATTAATGTTTAAGATCAAGTTTATTCCGATAATCAAATAATATCCAAAGACCTTTTATCTCCCCCTAAGGGATACCAATAAAGGCATATATGCATATAACAAATAATGTGCATCTATTTCATGAGATAAAATATTTTCTATATTTTTCTTTCTTAATTATCTTCTAATAAGATGTAATATTTCCAAGAAAGTCATTAAATCAATTTTCCAAGAATGAAACATATCATGAGGCCATAAGAAATTAAACTCAATAATTTCAGATTTTTAATAACGAGAAGCTCGACACAAAATCAATATATTCAGATTTTCAACAAATACCAAACAATTTGTTCAGGAACTTCAAAATCAATCAATAAATAAATTTCTCAATAATGAAAGTGACATAAGTTAATCAACTTCAATATATTTTCAGATTTTTAAGCACAAACATTATAAGAGTCATTTTGTTCCAAAAAAATAATGTTCTTTATAAAAGAATACCTTTCAACTAATCGGTTCATATAACATGCCATGAAACTAAAACATAAAAATCTTAATAATCATCTGATTTTTCAAGTAAGCACAAGTAACACAAATGTTAACTAAAAAAAATTATATACTTCATGAGATATCACTAATATTTAATTAATGGCACAAGGCATGTAGCATGTCTTAAATTTATCTCACTAAGATTAATATGATCATATAATCAAAATTAGTGAGTGCATATCATAAAATCAAAGAGTAGCTCATATGACTAACATATATACAAATGACATTTTATCAAAATATTTTCAAATGACATTTTCGTTTCAATTTAATATATAATAAAGTCATAAATTAATCCAATAATATTATTCACAAAAATATGTCAAGATGTAATACAAAAAAATTATGAATATTTAACAACGAAAAATTTATCATCAAAATCAAGTGCATGTTTCAACATAACACAATTGAGAATAAATGTATAAATTAACATATGATGTCTAAATCATCTAGAACAAGCTTATATGCTTTAACAAATAATCTAAGTATGAGATAATATCAAATAAGATCATATCATTAATAAATGTATGATATTTATAATTCAAGAAGGGTGTACCTTACATCCTTACCAATACCAAGTCATATATCCATGAAATGATTTCCTTGTATGGCATTCTTAACACTAGGAAGTGTTACATATTCAACTTTTCTTGCTATCCGAATCATATACATGAAAGTCTATCCATAATCCTTCTCAATTTGGAACCTACACAACTTTCAAGATTTTCTCTTTTCCATCCAAGAAAGTGTTAGATCCATAAAGCAATATTAAATAGAAAATTTCAGAATTCATTTTCTTATCAAAAATTCCAGCGTAGTCATAATAAGAGATAATCATCAAGAACAATAATGACATATGCAACTTATGACATACTGCAATGTACGCAACAAATAATAATCATAAATGTCAATTTTATAATAAAAAAAAACATATTATTCCATCAAGGTATATAAATAATTTGTAAGCCTTAGTATACATTGTCTTGGACAAAAAGTGAGGGTATTCACATTTTCAAACAATTGATACGTTTCGGAATAACATGAATTTAATCAGATTATTATTCATGAATAAGCATATAAAATCTAAAAATCATATGAAATAATTTTTTATGAAAATAAGCATATTAAATATGAAAACAATATATCACGATATTTATCAAGTAAAGAATGTGTTAACTTAAAAAAAATCTAACACTAATTATATTCTCCAAAAAAAATTCGTTCAAGTGCCAATACCGGTTTTGTACCTAAAAACTTTATCTTTTGGAACCCAAAAAGAGTGTGGCAAATTAGGGTTAGCATACATGATTGTTTCTTTTGGAATCCAAGCTAATTTAGTATTATATTTTCTTTTTCTAAATTTACAAAATTTGGAATAATGTGTATGTCTACCACAATATGAACATAAAGAGTTAGAATGACTAGATGAGGCATCATTTTTAAATAAATTAGAATAATTCTTTTTCTTATTTTCTTCCTCATATCCAATACCATTATTATTAAATCGAATTCTTTGTTTTTCCATAATTTTATGAAAATAATCATTTCCTTTAGTAAAGGTATCTAAAGATTTCTTTAAATATTCAATTTCCTTTTTCAACTCAATATTTTCAGATTCAAGAGGATTAGGAACACTAACATATTTTTCCTTTTTCAAAGATTTTATTTCACTTTTTAAAGATTCATTTTCTAATTTTAGATTATCAAAATCTTTTGATATAAAATCACATTTGGCATGAGTCTTTTTAAGTGCAATAAATTTCTTTTCAATATCTTCATATTTTCATACAGCTCATTGAATGCATCCTGTAATTCATCATAATTGTCAACTTCATCATTATCACTATCACTAGAGTTAGGGTTAGAGTGTACCTCCCCAATATCATTTGCCATGAGACAAGTAGCATTTGTCTCCTCACTGCTTGATTCATCAATATTAGCATATAAGCAAGGATTGAATTCTTCCTTTAAAATAAAGCTTGAAATGCAAGGTTGAGTATGTGTCCATTTTCTTCTCACATAATGAAACAATGAATAACTACAAGACATCAAACATTTTAGCATACAAATAATAAAAATGTAGAGTGCGGCATTTAAAATAAATACAGAAAAGTTTGCCATGATCTTTAACTCTATGATTGTTAAATCAAAATAAATAAGAAGAGCACTAGCTCTGATACCAATTGTTGCCCAGAAAAATACTCAAGAGGGGGGTGAATTGAGATTTTACAAACTTTTCGGGTTAAATTAAAATTTCAGAAAATATTTAATTTAAAACACTTAATACAAATTTCTGATTAAATAAATCTTAAATGATTAAACCAATAATGATTAAATAAATGTAATCAATTAATTTAAACAATATAAATCCGAAATTATAACATACAATAAATAAGTTATCAAATTAATACTTCCAATTGATTAAATAAGAGATTACAACATCCAATAAATAAATAATCAATTTTCGTATTTTATATTCTGGATTTAATCTAAAGTGATTCCCACAAGAATATCAAATAAATACTCTCAATAAATTAAACAAGTTATATTTTAAGATTATAAGATCCAAATAAAGTTATAAACAATTTTCGTAATTAATAAAAAAAAAATATTCTGAAATTAATTAAATATTACGAAAATAAATATTTCAGTCTTAAAATAAAATTACCAAATTTTCAGAGTTAATTAAATAGCAAGCGAAAGAGCTTAAAGTAAAAATAATCAATCACACACAAGCAAGTAAATAAATATAAGTATTGAAAAATAAATGACACCGTATTTTTAACGTGGTTCGGCCAAAACCTAGCGTATGTCCACGCGCCAAGAGCAAGCTTCCGACTCCCGCGCTTCACTAGTCCTGATCCACTTGTACGGTAGGATCAAACCACCATTTACAGACACTTGAAGCAAATACCGGCTCCAAGTACAACCGAAGCTAAAATCCCAGCTTCAAACAAATTCGAATGTTGAGTACAAAGTTTGGATGTCGAAACTCTCTAAAATACAAATTGATCCGAGTTTCTTCTTGAGTGAGACTTTACAATAAATCTGATTTTTGGCACTAGTCTTCTTCTTGAAATTTTTGTAGCAGAATAATGATTCTTGTGCTCTTCAAATTTCTTTTTCAACAAATAACTGAGTATATTGATTGTTGCTGTCTCAAATATGTAGAGTTGAATAAATTTGTGTTGCTCTCTTGAACTGAGTGTATGAGCTGAGTAAAAATATTTCTGGTTGCTCTCTTGATGGTATGTGAGCTGAATAAATTTTTTAGTTGCTCTCTGATTTTTCGTCTCATTTTTGTATTGAATTCTTCTATTTGTATGCCAACAAAAAAATGACCGTTGAAGAAGATTTGTAAGAACGTAGGAGTATACTCATCATCAACTTGGAAAGCATTAAATGCTCAATATCTTTGAGATCAAATCGTATCTGATCAACTATATTATCTGTGTAAGAAACAAAATATAGACTGATAGAGAGAGAGAGAGGATTGCGTGAGATATACAATCAGGTTATAAAAGCAAAGTCAGTTCAAGTCAAAACAGATGTTTCAAAATCCTTCTATGCGTGTACAACAATATAAAAAAAAATGGATAGAAGTGACAAAAGCTTCTCAACTGTCAACCCAGTTGACACGTGTGGACCAAGAGAAGAAATCCCACACTATATATATATAAAAGTTTGTACCCCAACTCTTAAAGGTTTCGGATAAAATAAAACAACTATATATTGGCGTACAGTAGAAACCATAACTGTTATAGGATAAAAAAAAAACTTACGTTAAAAAAAACTTACGTTCTGATTAAAAAAAACGTTAAAAAAAATAGTGCATATACATTAAGCAAGAGTTTTCGTAAAAAAATATAACTGTCCGAGACAGTTTCAAATAAATGTAATATATGCATAGGCGTGCATGTATGTAAAACTTTGTAGAAGACATTATCTTCTTGACATGATGTAGCTGCAAAGACAAGACCCGCTAAGCTTTTGTCAGGAAACAATGTATTTGTTTAAGTCCAAGTGGGATTGTAAAAGATATTCAAATTAGGAGTGGCTTTTGAACAAAGATTGACATATAAAAATATGTGCAGATATTTTATATGTAAATAAAAAATATTTAAAAAAATGTTAGCTGACATTAATTAACAAAAAAATAAAATAAAATTAATCGTTAAAAAAATCCGGACAGATCAAATAAGTAACAAAAATTTCGTACACTTTGTGTTCCAAAAATTTCGTACACTTTGAGAAGAAAGAGAAATAAAAAATTTGTGTTCCCAAAACAAATCTCTTTTATTTCTTGGAAATGACCAAGAAGAGACATCACATATCTGACAAGTTGGTAGACTTTTTGAAATGGCAAACTTGAGTTGGACCACAAGTCTTCAAAGCTTCTTTTTTGATAAAATCGTTTTGGAACCATAAACAAATGTTATAAAAAGATAAAGAGTATTTTAAAAATGTAAAATGATTAAAAAAAAATTTAACAGGTATATAACATACATAATTTTATATAACAAAAAAAAACGTAAACTTCTAACAGCTAAGCCACCTAAGGTATAACAAATAATAAACCTAAAACTAATATAGCATGTATAATCGCACAAATCATGATGTCAAGTCTGGCCAAAAATTAAGAGAAGCAGGTTTGGTGGCTATAAAAGCCTATATCTCCAATCAAGTCAAGTCACACTAATACACTAGCAGGTGATAAAACAATTCATAAGGAAAAACCCTATAAAAAAACAAGAGTTGTTAACACACATATATATATCCAAAGCATGGCATGTATGTATAACATGTAAAAAAAATGTTATGGGATGCATACATCAACATCTTTCTTTTCATAAATAACAATATAATATTATGATATGTTAAACAAACTCATAGTATTTCAAAGTCATTCAACCAAACCTTTTGTGCAGGGGACAAGATATAAGAATAGAACAAAGTAGATTAGTGTATGTATATATATATATATATATATAGGGTGTAAAAACAATAAGAATAAAACATCTATATCCTAATAGACTAAAGTAACATATAAAGTACGTGTATACATATTTAAAGACTAGTAAAATATATATACACGAGTAGTTAGCTAAAGTAATAAAATATATACTACAATATATATATTAAAAAAACGTAACAAAAATTTAGAATATAAATATAAAGTAGAGTGTATATATATATATATATATATATTAGTTTAAATATATATAACTAAATATATAAAAAAAAATTAACTGTTATACTACATATATAATAATATAACACTTACACTACTATATAACAGGTACAACTACTGCTACTAATATATATATAATTAAAAAAAATATAAAAAATAAACTAACAAAACAGAAACCTATAAATATAAAGTACTATCATATTATAAATATTATAAAAATAAGAAATATTTACATACTACTTAAATAAAGTTTGTTTGGAATCATCAAAATTAATATATTAGATTTAAACTAAAATGTACATTAATTAAACTAATTTAATTAATTAGGGATAAATAACATTTTCATTTAACACATCAGCATGCAACTCCTTCAAATGCATCAATCGGGTGTTATACTCGATCGCCTCGTAAAACCACACCTAAAAAATAAGAAAAACATAAAAATATTCAAAAGACAATTAAAATATCCAAAAATAATGCAAGGAAATTAAAAGGCACAAAAATAAAGATACCTCCAAAAGATATTATGTCACCGTGAAGGTGGGTTGGCAACGACGACTAAAGGCATCCAAAGAAGAATACAACGACGTCATCATTAAGCTCCCCCAATCTTATAGACTAATATGTGTGAAGTCCCTTAGAAAAGACAAAAACCACAAGTGGATGTCATTTCCACTCTTCGCCAACAAATTGGTCTCTAGCAAGAGAAAAATGAAAAGATGCACCATCCATCGCACCTGTCGTGCATTTGTCACATCCATCATTTAATCCACCAAGGCCTCCTTCATATCCTACACGCTCACCAACTCACCCGAGCTGACTCGCTCCACAAGCCCCAGCATCACCTCTATCACCTCGCTCATAACAGTGAGGGAACAAGCGACCACTACATGTGTCCACTCACACGATAAATCCATAATCTGGTAGACATCCACCGACATCACCGTCATCTCCCACACTCTGAAGTGGAAGGTATAGTTGGTATCCCATCACCTCTTTCCCAAAGCACACAAGACCACCGAAGATCGCAGCGTCGCATCCAAGGAGTACCAAATCACTGAAGTCGTGCCCCGTGCCAAGCTTTGTACCCGCTCAAGAAGGTGCTCACATACGTTCCTCCCTCAGTGGACCCCCGAGCGCGGATAGGGAAAGAAGAGTTCCCCACCTACAAAGCACACCCCGAATAAGTCCAAAAATAATATCAAATCCAAATAATAAGAAGCATATTCCAAAGAAAAAAAAAATAATCAAAATCAAACAAAAGCACGAAAAGAAACACTTACGTGACCACTAGGATTCGACACGACAGTTAAACGGTGACTCAAAGGCTACCTCATAAGGATCCTATCATCCTTCGTCGACCGAACATCGTGACACACTTTCTCTACCCATATTGGCTTCACCCCATGAGTAACCAACTCGATGTTGGCCCAGTCATCATCATCTGTCTCATTCATAAATGCCATTTCTTCAAAAGTCATAATACAAATGTTTAGAAGAATCTTTTTTCTAGAGAGAGAGAGATTTCAAGTGGTTGGAGGTGTAGAAATGAGCTATCCTCGGCCCTTTTTTATAAGAGGCGAAGCGGGTTTGTCAATCGGCACCCTCGGGCCTGCGTGCGAGCAGGTACCCCTTGGCAATCCGTGTGAACCCTCATTTTTAGTACCCATGCTGGCAGGCATCCCCCCTCAATTTTCGTTAAAAAATCTCGAAAAATCACTGTATATCTCAGTTTATAAAAGCTCAAAATCCAACTAATGTGCACACGTCATAAAATCATCAAAAATCAAGACTAGACAAACATTAAAACATCGTCAATAATATTCAAACTTTGGGGGGAAAATCTAAAAGTTATCGAAAAATTCTCATATCATCACGCATCCTTCACAAAGCTCCTTAGATCCTCATAATAGACCTTAACCCTCAGAATTAGGCCACGATCCTCGTATTGGTCACATACACGCCTTTGGTCCTCAAAATAGAAGAATTATGCCACAACCCCGTCTTGATCGCATACACTCCTTAGGTCATCAAAATTAATCCCGGACACCGTATTCGTAATACACTCCTTAGATCCTCAGAATAGACCCTAGCCCTCATTTTGAGTTGATTTTTTGTGGGTACCCTGAAACGTTTCAATATCCTCACAATAAAAAAAATCTACTCAAAATAATTTTTTTACTATTTTAAAAAAATTGGTCCTAAGAAATGGTCCTTAAGTTGTTCGCATCAAATCCCGCCTATATGGTGTGGGTGTGGGTGTGGGTGTGGGTGTGGGTGTATACACACATTTACATTTATATAAATATAATGGATTTATAACAGTATATATCATATATACAAAATGTCGTATGAATAAAATTAATGGAATGGAGATGGTTATCCTTAGCTTGATGTAAAGTATATTTGGTTTCATTTTTATTGTTGTACATTATTTATAGGGCAAGATTACAATTTAGGATTTTTTTAGGATCTTTATTATTAGAATACATATATGATTTTTATTGTGATGAAATTTGATTTATTTTATTTGGTTGTATTTAAATTGTTATGTGAAATATGTCTACATCAATGGAAGGGGAAAGTCGTCCAACAACAACTGTGAGCAATACACAATCAACTCCACCAACAAATGAAGTAGTCCCTAATCAAACTCCAATAAATATATTGGATGATAATAATCATGAGATTAAATCATGTGATCTCGATATTATAAATGAAAATGGAAAAAGACCCCCACGGTCATGGGTTTGGGAACACTTCAATTTGAAAAAAAATCAGTAGACAAGATTAAGTTATTTGCAAATATTGTGAAAAGAATCTAGGGGAAAAAGAATGGAACTTCACATTTGAGGGATCATTATAAGTTATGCCTACAATGAAAGTCGGTATAAGTTAAACTAGCCCTTTTAAATCAACCCAAAAGAGGAAATTCATGGCTGCAACATCACTCTTTATAAATACTTCTTGGAGATTGCAAAGTAGAATTGAGATGTAATTTTTTTTTTGTATTTGAACTCACTATTTTTGCCTATAAAGTTGTTATTTTTTGCCAAAATACATCATGTTTTATATTTAAACTTATTTTTTTGCCTATTAAGTTGTTTTGTTTTTAAACTTGTTGTCTTTGCATATAAAGTTGTTTTTTTTCCAAAATACATGGTGTTTTTATTTTTAAACTTGGATGTTTTTGCCTCTAAAGTTGTTGTTTGCCAAAATAAATGTTGTTTTTATTTAAACTTCTTGTTTTTGCCTATAAAGTTGTTTTTTTGCCAAAATACATGTTATTTTTGTATTTAAACTTCTCTCAATATTTACAAATAGCTTTATCTTGTCCATTAATTTTTTCCAAATCGAAGTGTTCCCAAACCCATGGTAGTCGGAGTCTTTTTCCATTTTCATTTATAACATTGAGATCATGGGGTCTAATCTCATGATTATTATCATCCAATATATTTATAGGAGTTTGATTAGACACTACGTCATTTGTTGGTGGAGTTGATTATGCATTATGTTACAACTTTCCCAACCAAATAAAATAAATCAAATTTCATCACAATACAAACCAATTACATATTTTAATAATAAAGATCCAAAAAAAACTCCCAAATTGTAATTTGTCCCTAAAACTATAAAGTGAAGCGAAATATGCTTACATCAAACCAACAATAATCATCTCCATTCCATCACACATATTTAATTCACACAACCATTATATATATAAATATATTGTTATAAATTCATTATATTTATATAAATGTAAAATTATAAATAAATATAACCATATAATATATATATATATATATATATATATATATATATATATATAGAGAGAGAGAGAGAGAGAGAGAGAGAATGAGCGGTTTTCATGCATACTTCGATTTGCATAACGCTGGCGCGGACCATTTTTGATAAAATAGTAAAAAAAAATATTTTTGGGCTAATTTGTTCTATGATTTTTAAACATTTCAGTATGACCATAAAAAAATCAATTCAAAATGATTTTTTTTCTATTTAAAAAAATTTGATCAAACTTTATCAGTTTTTAACAACTTAGAAACTCATAAAATTTGATCGATTTTTTTAAAATAGCAAAACAAATCATTTTGAGCTGATATTATTTATGCTCCAACTGAAATGTTTAAAAACCATTAAAAAAAGTCGGCCCAAAAATATATTTTGCACTATTTTAAAAAAATGGTCCGCACATAAGGTATGCAAACTAGGTATACATGAAATCCTTTATATGCGCGCGCATGTGTGCGCATATATATATATATATATATATATATATATATGCAAATTAAAGGATATAGAGAGAAAAAAAAGAGGCAAGATCAGATGCGGACAACTTAAGGACCATTTCTATAAGGACATTTCTTTTTTAAATAGTAGAATAATTTATTTTGAGTTGATTTTTTTGTATGGTACCTAAACATTTCACGATACCCACAAAAAAATCAACTCAAAATGAATTATTTTACTATCTTAAAAAAATAGGTCAAAATATAACAGTGTTGAAAAGCGTACCACTTAAGTTATTTAATACAAGATTAAACAGTCTAAATCGCTTCGATCAGTTTTTTGAAGAAACTCTTTAATCAAGACAAACAGTTAACACAAGATATGCATAAAAAGTTTATGAACGAGTTATTTAAGGTACAGGCATCCAAGTTTTGAAAATCAAAACTAATTTGAGATCTAAATCAGCACAAGCTCAAGAAGGTGATGAGAGGAAGAGTAAACATGCAAGAACACAAGATTTTAATGTGGTAAAATCCCACCCAATTGGGGAAACATCCACGGAGGTCTCTACACCTCAAAAGCAAAATCCACTAAAAAAATATAGGTTAAAAGCTATATAATAAACTAAACACACGATCAGACCTATTCTAAGTCAAGACTTTTTACCAAATCCCTTAGGTAATTATGGCTTCTCTGAATGCTCTGATGTTGAAGTTGTTCTCCCAACTTTCTTCACTTCTCCTTTTTAGCTTTCACTCGACTCTCAAGTCAAGAATCTCTCTACCAACACTTCTTTAGTGTTGTAGTGTGAATAGTGTAAATGGTGAAGTGCCTAAACACATGCATGCAACCCACACACAATTATACAAACAGAATGATTAACAAATAACAAAATTTCGTTCTAAATGCAGAAAAGATTTCTGATCTCAGTTTGTTTGAAAATCTCAGACTACTGATCTTTATTTATATCCACAGATCAAGAGGGAATCTTGTTATTAAAAAGATCCAAGATCCTAAACACTTTCTTTATTTGAAAATTATGAAATACACGAAAGTGTAAATCCCCAATCAAGATCTTAACTAGATATAAGTCTAATTTTTCACATAAACTGTAAACAGAGATGGATTTGTTGGCTCTGGTTCTGAAAACAAGATATAAGAGTAAAAAGAACCAACAAATGAAGATTTCTTAAAAAAGAAATCAAACTAAGATATTTCTGCGTGATATGTATCACACAGCTTAGATCTCAGTTTTCTCTGAAAGAAAATGAAATCCAAACTTCATGACTAGGTTAGACAAAAGATTAAAGACCAGGGAGTATGGATCTTCACTCAAACGAACTCACTGCCCAGACTCACAAGGGTTTTCTCAAGAAAAAAATTCTACGAGTTTGGTTTAGGGTTTCGAATTCTCTCTCTTTCTTTTCTCTCTCTCTCTCTTCTCTCTTTTTTACTCCCAAATCTCAAATGAGCAAAAAATTGAAAACGTTCCCCACTTGGTCTTTATTTATACTACTCACAGAAGGATCTGGAAGGGTTGAACTAAATCGACGGTTGAGATTGCTTCGATTAAACTTTATGCAAATCTTATGGTTGAGGATGGGCCACATTTAAACGTGCTCTCTCAAGTGTTACAAGGATATTTACAAAGACATGCAGGCCATCGATAACTAATGATCCAAGGGACAAAATTAAATTTTATGGTTGTGAGAGATAACAAACACAAATCCAATTGTTCACTGGGTAACACGTGTAAGGCAAGGATCAGCCCTCAAACGCGTGTTTTGAAGTTTTAAAAAAACTCATTTTCTACCACAGAATTCTCTACCGCTTTCGAATTCTACCCGGCCATAGTTTTTGGGAATAATTTGATATTACGAATAAGCCCACAACATTTTAAAACCAATTTTTAATTGTTTAAAAATATTTTATAAATTCCTAAAAATTATTTAGAAAAACCTCAAAATTATTAAAAAAATCATTTTAATGGGAATTAATACTCACACACCTAAATTGATATGAATGCAACATATAAATGTAATCCTAGGTACAGTGTTGGTAGTATACCTATGAGACTATTAGAGGAATTGATATGTAGTGTCTGAGGCTCTTTGGTAGACTAGGAAATGACTCAAATTTTGTCACTATTTCCAAACTAGACAAACGCCTATATAATATAGACTCAAGTGAGTCAAAGATATAGGGTACTTCAATCTCCCCTTTGAAAATATGAGACAAAATCTCCTTTGAGTCATCGAGGACTCTTAGGGATACAAAAAAAATAAGAAAATCCTATTCCTATCTACCCCATATCATAGAGAAGAAAATTACATTACTCAACTAAATACAAACAAATGCCCTAACAATATTCTGATAAAACAAGGTATTGATTTCCTGAAAATCAAAAAAACTAAGATCAAGTATTTTAGTTGAAGTAATCAAGATAATGTCCAAGTGGACTAAAAGTTTCAGCCCCATTTTATCTCCAATGGACAAAGGGTAGGAACAAATATACATGAACACATAAAATATAACAGGGATAAATATTCATCAACGCATAAACATCAATCGAGTCAGATCAAGGATCTCCTACATAAAATAGATATAGGAGGTGTCGGACGTTTGTTTAAGAAAAGCTATCCAAGTAAAGCGGGTAAAATCATTAACCATCACTAAGATGTAGCAATTGCCACATAGACTAACTGTTCAAGAAAGACCCATTAGGTTCATATGGATAAGTTCTAGAGGTTTAGTAGTCAAAATGTCTTTTTGACTTTCCTATGGGCAGACTTAACCATTTTTCCTTCTTGGCAAGGGCCACAAACGATGTTTGTTATAGACTTTATCTTAGGAAGACCTCTAACTATTTCCTGAGAACACAATTTACTAAGGCTATCAAAATATATGTGACCCAACCTATTATGCCAAATCTCATTGTCATCCATTCTGGCAATGTTACAAACCTCGTTATTTAGATTAATTGTATAACAGTTATCTGGGGTACGAAGGCCTGTAATAATGCAGTCACCATTTTCATTTAAAATTTTATAATTATTCTTTGAAAATGTGACAGTATGGTTGGAGTCACAAAATTGTGATATACTTAATAAATTGGTTTTAGACCTTTTACTAGAAGAACATTTTCTAAGATAGGTAACCCTTGTTCATGGGGATTCCCTTTACCACTGATCTGGGCCGATACCCCATCTCCAAACAAAACTTTACCTCCAAGGAAGTTCGTTTTTTTTAGAAGTTTGGTTTCATCCCCGATCATGTGTTTGGAACATCCTGAATCCAGATACCAACCGGATGCTTTGTGCTCAACTTTCAAAGCACTGATCACAATATTACATTTCATCTGAGGTCTTAGTTCATCCTTCCTAACCCAAATTGCTCTAGTTTTTAAAAGTTTGCGTTGATTATCTCGAATAAGGTAAAATTTACGAGCATTAACCTTTTCTTTAAAAGATTTTTGTGCATGATTTTTTGTCTTAGCAAATCTCTGAGCATTTGGATTAGTCATGAATCTATGATTTCCTCTTGTTGATGATCTTTTAGTACAAGTTCTCTTCTTCCTATTACGATAGTTAGAGTTCTTATCACGCTGTCTAGGAAGAATATAGTTATTTATGCCTTTTCTATAATAATTGATGTTTTGGTAGACAGGTGAGCGAAAGATGGGTTGGTATAGACGTTTTGAAAAACATCCATCAATAGAATGCCCAAAGACATCGCAGTATGAGCAATAAAGTTGACTCGTAGGAAGCGTATGCTTAAGAAAATTATTAGACAAAAGTACGTCTAAAAATTGAACTCTAGCCTTATTCCTAGAAGGTAGGGGTGTTCATGGTACCGTACCGTACCGTTTTGTACCGCAAAAAAGTGGTAATGATTTACAATTTTTACATACCGAAAATCGAAACTAACGAAACCGAAATTATCGATTTTTTTGTGGTTGATTTTGGTTTAAACGATTTACCGAAATTCCCGCTTTTAAAATAACAAAACATGAAATATAAAAAATACCATGATAATATACAAATTATATTGTGTTGTAATATACCTAACTTAATAGTCATGTAATTTTTCTTTGAATTTATGATAATCCAAATCATAACAAATATCGAAAGAAAGAAAAAATAAACAACTTTGACTAAATATAAAATTATATGAATTAACGCTTTAAGCATACCGAAAATATTATTATGATTTTTTTTTTTGTAAACAAATGTGGCAAACAACGAAAGAAATTTAAAGGCACGGCTAGTTATTGATTTCAATGTGGTAAATAAATTGGTAAACAAAGAAAGAAAGTGCACAGCTAGTTATTGATTTCAATAAGGTAAATAATTTTAACTGATTTCAATTCCTTTAAATAAATGTGGGGGGATTTAGTTATGGAAATAAAGAAAACTAAAATAAAATAAAATTTAAAGGCATTTTGGAGAAGTGCACAGCTAGCTCATGCTCTTGGCTTAAGGTGAAAGCATTTGGTGAAATGCCACAAGTCCCACATCGGTTTACAAAGGAGATATTGCTCCTATCATTGGTTATAAATACACACACCTTACATTTTCCAAGTTCCCAACTAAGTAGGTCATATCTAATGAGAAGGCCAACTGTTTTAGTATTAAATTTTGATGATCAATATTGTTTTTGGTCAATTAATTTGACTAAATAAAATGATGAAATCCTAGTATTTTTTCTTGGTTTGATTTTTTTTTTAAATGAACACGTTATTTTTATTTTGGAATTTGTCGAAAAAATCAATTTTATCGCAGCTGTACCGCAAACCTCATGGTTTCGTAATGGTTTACATTACGTTGTACCATGCGAAAAAAACGGTAACTTTTGTTGTAGTATATGAAAATTGGTTTGGTATTGGTATGGATAATTTACCGACCAAACTGACCGATACCCAATCCTACTAGAAGGTACAGGATGACGAGATGAATCACTTTTCCTAAAAGGAGGGCAGCCGTATTTAGCCTTATGATCGACATTAAGTTTAGAGGTACTGCCTCACCAATGTCTATCTTTTGTTGTTTCAAATCAAAGTTATTTTTCAAGGCATGAAAATCTGGACAGGTTTCAATAGGTCTTGCCACCGGACAAAAACTTGATAGTTCCAAGATTTTTCATTTGTTTCTTAGTACTGGGGAAAAATCCTACTCCAGTTCTATCATCAGAATTGGTTTTACTTTCAGCAACAAAATCTTCAAAACAGTTTGAGTTATTTTCAAATTTTGCAAATTTTTTAAAGACTGTTGAAGTCTCTTCTTTAGTTTGTTCCAATTCTAACAACGTCCCTTTATATTTCTTTTCTAGAATTTCATTTGAGTCAGACATATCCTTGATTTTTTGAGAAAAAACCTTAGTCTCATTCTCATGATCTAGACATTGAAAGGTGCATTCTTCAGCATTCTGTTTGATCATTTGGCTTAGAGATTCTATTCTCTAGGTAAGGTCCCTGACTAGTTTTTTAAGTTATTACTCTTCTTGAGGGTTTTCGTGTATAGTATGTGAATATCAAGGAGGTCCTCATTGTCGAAGTAACTAAGTGTACAGTGTGCAGTGACCCCTAGCGATTTATTTTTAGGACTCACACACCATTTTCATCGTCAATAGAACGTTCACTTTGACTCACACACGACATTAGAATTACTAGTAGTATTCTCCAGTAACAAAGCAGATAAACCATTAGGAACAATATCATTCAACAGAGCATGGTTAGAGATACTACTATATGGTTCAGTACTGGCTCATCAGTATAAATGATTTTGGCAAAGAATGACATACAGGGTCAAAAGAATTAGATGACTCGGGCTCATCAGTTTCTGATTCACTTGAGTAATCCCAGGTCTTGCACAAATTAGCCCTACTGTTTTTGTTATTTTTCAAATTGACTCTACAGTCATTTGCCATGTGTCCTAATTTCCTACATCTAAAACATTCAATATTTTTGAGGTCTTTTCCAAATGTATTTTGATTGTCAGTATGATGTTTGTCCTGTCTTTTCTCTTGAGGCCTATTATTAGAGAACTTTGGATAATTAGGTTTGCCTTGTCTACTTGCAATTTTATTACGAAATTTCACAATTTTCTCGAACTGTTTAGACATTAAGGCAATGTGATTATGCAAATTGTCTAAATTATAGTCCTCATCAGTATCTAAATCAATTTTAGCCAAATTAAACTCAGGTTTGGACAACTTAGAGGTAAAGACGAGATTAGAAGTGGACAGTTTCTTTTGGGTCTGAGTTAATTGCTTCTTAAACTCTAGTTCCATTTCCACTGTCCTTAGCTTGCTACTGAGGAGTTCAGGTGTTAAGTTTGGATCGTCCAACTATTATGGAAAATCTTTTATTGTCAAATTTTTATGGAAGTGACCTTAGCATGCAGCTTAGTCACTATGTCTGCCAACCTAATGTAGAAGTCATCAAATGACTCAATCTCAGTCATGACCAAAGTATTTTATTGCTAGATTAACATTTGAGTTTTAGCAGCTTTAACACGTGCGTCTCCTTCATGTGCAGTCACTAAAGTGTCCAATGCTTCCTTAGAGGTAGTACAGAAAGATATCCTCTTGAATTCATGTTCAATAATAGACATGAATATGGCATTTTTGCTTTTATTATTATTAAGGGAGTTATTTTTCTCTTCTTTGGTGAATTCCCTTCGCAGTTTTCTAATCCTCGCAGTACTTCCATCTGCGGCTGGTTTAGTAGGGAAAGTGTAACCATTTTCAATAGCATCCGAGACATCATCTCCCAATGTCCCTCGGATGAAAGCAACCATCCTCACATTCCAGTAAGGGAAGTTGGTTATATCAAAGAGTGGGGGTCTGGATAGGTTACCTAATCTCTCAAATTTCTCGTCCATTGTTTGTTTTGAAAAACAATTTCAGAAACTCGGGATCTAAAAGGGATTTGTAAAACCTTGATCTGATACCAATTGAAAAACGTACCACTTAAGTTGTTTAATACAAGATTAAACAGTCTAAATGGCTCCGATCAGTTTTTTGAAGAAACTCTTTAATCAAGACAAACAGTTAACAAAAGATGTGTGTAAAAAGTTTATGAACGAGTTATTTGAGGTATAGACGTCCAAGTTTTGAAAATCAAAACTAATTTGAGATCTAAATCACCACAAGCTCAAGAAGGTGATGAGAGGAGGAGTAAACATGCAAGAACACAAGATTTTAACGTGGTAAAATTCCACGCATTTGGAAAAACATCCACGAAGGTATCTACACCTCAAAAGCAAAATCCACTAAAAAGAAAATAGGTTACCAGCTATATAACAAACTAAACACACAATCAGACCTATTCTAAATCAAGAATTTTTACCAAATCCATTAGGTAATTCTGGCTTCTCTGAAGGCTCTAATGTTGAAGTTGTTCTCCCAACTTTGTTCCACTTCTCCTTTTTAGCTTTCACTCGACTCTAAAGTCAAGAATCTCTCTACCAACACTTCTTTAGTGTTGTAGTGTGTATAAGAGGTGCACAACGGAAACGAAAAAATCGATAAACCGAACCAAACCGGTTGGGTTGGGTTGGTTCGATTTTTTAGACTATTGGTTCGGTTCCGGTTCCAAAAAATAAACCGATATTTTCGATTCGGTTCTCGGTTCCATTATAAATCCAACCCGAACCGATTCGCTATCCAAACCGATACGGTATATTTTATAAAATAAATAAATATATATGTATGTAACATTTGTAATGTATACTTTTGGGTTTACGTGAGTTTCTAACTTATGTTATTGGGGATCAAAATTAATTTTGACCTTAAAAAAATTATTTTTGAAATACCTTATTAAGATTTCACTATGTTTGAAATATGAATTTGGAACCAAAAACCGATCCGAACCAATCCAGGAACCATTGGTTCGGTTCCGTTCCGTTTCCAAAAATTTGGAACCGACCCAACCCAGTTCGATTCTTGAGTTAGTATCAAAATCGAACCTAACCGAATGCACCCCTAGTGTGAATAGTGTAAGTGGTGAAGTGCCTAAACACATGCATGCAACCCACACACACTTATACAGGCACAATGACTTACAAATTACAAAATTTCGTTCTAAATGTAAAAAAGATTTCTGATCTCACTTTGTTTGAAACTCTCAGACTACTCATCTTTATTTATATCCACAGATCAAGAGGGAATCTTGCTATTAAAAAGAGTCAAGATCCTAAACACTTTCTTTATTTGAAAATTATGAAACACGCGAAAGTGTAAATCCCCAATCAAGATCTTAACTAGATCTAAGTCTCGTTTTTCTCATAAACGGTAAACAGAAATGGATTTGTTGGTTCTGGTTCGGAAAACAACATATAAGAGTAAAAACAACCAACAAATGAAGATTTCTTTAAAAAAGAAATCAAACTAAGTAATTTCTACGTGATATGTATCACACAGTTTATATCTAAGTTTTCTATGAAAGAAAATAAAATCCAAACTTCATGACTAGGTTGGACAAGAGATTAAAAACCAGAGAGGATGGATCTTCACCCAAACGAACTCATTGCCCAAACTCACAAGGGTTTTCTGAAGAAAAAAATTCTACGAGTTTGGTTTAGGGTTTCAAATTCTCTCTCTCTCTTCTTTTTTTTTTACTCTCAAACCTCAAATGAGCCAAAAACTGAAAGCGTTTCCCACTTGGTCTCTATTTATACTACTCACAGAAGGATCTGGAAGGGTTGAACTAAATCAACGGTTGAGATTGCTTCGATTAAACTTTATGCAAATCTTATGGCTGAGGATGGACCGCATTTAAACGTGCTCTGATTTGTTCTCTCAAGTGTTACAAGGATATTTACAAAGACATGCAGGCCATCGATAACTAATGATCCAAGGGACAAAATTAAATCTTAAGGTTGTGAGAGGTAACAAACACAAATCCAATCGTTCACTGGTCAACACGTGTAAGGCTAGCCCTCAAACGCGTGTTTTGAACTTTTAAAAAAACTCATTTTCTACCACAGAAGTCTCTGCCGCTTTCGGATTCTACCCAGCCATAGTTTTTAGGAACAATTTGATATTACGAATAAGCCCACAACATTTTAAAACCAATTTTTAATTGTTTAAAAATGTTTTATAAATTCCTAAAAATTATTTAGAAAAACCCAAAAATTATTAAAAAATCATTTTAATGAGATTTAATACTCACACCTAAATTGATATGGATGCAACATATAAATGTAATCCTAGGTATAGTGTTGGTAGTATACCTTTGAGACTATTAGAGGAATTGATATGTAGTGTCTGAGACTCTTTGGTAGACTAGGATATGACTCATATTTTGTCACTATTTCCAAACTAGACAAACGTCTATATAATATAGACTCAAATGAGTCAAAGATATTGGGTGCTTTAAGTTTTAAAAAAAAAATAACAAAAAAATCATTTTTAGCTGATTTTTTTTAGTACCCATAAATGTTTAAATAAACCCACAAAAAATTCAACTCAAAATAAATAAAAAAAATACTATTTTAAAAAAATTGGTTCACATGGAGCGATCCTTAAGTTAATCGGCATTGGATCTGCGTTATTTATAAATTTACACACACAAATTTAATACAAAGATCGGCCATCGGGGAAGGAAACCCGGACAAGGAGGAAGCCGTGAGAGTTGTGACGTCGGTGGTAGCTGTGACACCAAATATCTGTTTTGGTTGGGTTGTGTATAGCCGTCACAATCATGTGAGGGAGGAGAAAGAAGAGAAGTGAGTGAGTAGGGTAGGGTTTATTGGGATGAGCGTGAATGAGTAAGCAATGTTTTAAAAATTACTCAAGGTGAATCAGGCTAAAATCACCTTGAGGCTTAGGCCTCGATGGCTTTGGAAGAGGTTTACGCCTCATCGGATGGAGGCGGTGCTCCTTAAGGCTATCAGCGGTGAGGTGAGGAGTTCGCTTCATAAGGAAAAAAAAGTTTTAAAAAAAAATATAGTTGTACCTATCGCAAACCATAGGTAATTTGTCGACAACACTTAAATAAGAGAGAATGAATTATCAATCCAGGATATGTATTTTTCTCTCCTTTCTCGATTCTCTCTCTTCCTGGTCTCTAGATCTTTTCTTCCGTCCACTTCGCTGGGTACGTTGCACTTATTTCCGTCGTTTTTTTGTTTGTTTATCTAAATAGTTTTTCTTTACTTTTGACCTTAGTTTTGTTTTGTTTAACTTTTAGACCTTTTTTTTTACACGATACATTATAAAAAAAATTAATATATTAGAATGTAAATAATCAATGTGAATGGAAAAAAAAAAACTATTTTTGTCAATTTAATTTTGCAATGATTAATTTATTGTCATGTTAGAAAATAACCAATATGTGAATGAAACTAAAAAAAAATATCAATTTGATTTTACATTGATTAATTATTGTCAATTATATAATTACCAATATGTAAATGAAAAAAAAAATTGATTTTGCATTGATTAATTTATTGTTAGATTGTAAAATAACCAATATGTTAAAATTGATTTTGTCAAATTATATTTTTTTAAAGTCATCTCAGTGGCACAAAAAAATGTTAAACTATGTAAAAAATGTTAAATTTTATTTATATTTCTTTGTTACATTATTTTTGTGATTTATTAGTATTTTTAATTTTATTTTGCTCTTTTTTTGTGAGGCTCACGCCTTGCGCCTTTTTAAACATTGTGAGTAAGTGGGTGACTATTGGGCTCTTTTTTTGTTATTGGGTTTGGGTCTTTTACTTGCATATAACAAGATTAGTAATATATAAAAATTTATATATGCATGTAAAATATCTGGTATCCTCATGGGGTGGGGACCCAAGGCATTACCCTAACCCGACCCAAAACTTTTCAAGGATCAAGTTAAATCCTCATACCCGACCAAAACCCGATAAAAGATCACCATACCCTATCCGTTAGGGTCGGATCCTCGTAGGAACCCGAACCCGAACCCGTGGGAAAAAATACCATCCCTAGATGGAGGTAGCTTCCCCGAGCCGCCCGGTTGCCATCCTAAGCATGCCGAAATGGATGGGTTTCGAGCGGCATATGGATGTGCTTTATGAGAAAGGATATTGTGTCAATAGTTTCTAGGAAATCAAATTTTAGAAAAGGCATCATATGATAATAATTAATATTTTTTGTTGAAATTCATTGGTTGTGCAACGGAATATATCTCTATATATACATATAAGACCACGTTTCATACCTACCAATTACAAGAAAAATTAACAAAAGTTTGACGCAGAATAAAACGAAAACCAACTAGGCAGCTAAAACAACCAGCATTATGTAGCTTGTTGATTCTCCCAAGAATTTAACTTCAAACCAATTCGAATAAATAAAAATAACCGGCGACTATAATAACCATCAACCTTCGAATAAGAAAATGTTATGGAATTGGTAAAGCAAACAATGCCACAGAATACAGGTCAAACAGAAAAAATACAAGGTGGCAAATACAAATGCTTAATGGATAACGATTCTTAATGATAATTTTAGGGGGAGGGGGGATGCATGCAAAAAGCTTCCATCACAACAAAGGAAGCTTTTGGTCTTGTAGATCATCTTATGGATCATCAACTGTGAAGATCCTAATTTCAGATAAAAAGAAACAAAAGCAAATGTTAAGGTGCAACTTTTGGTGGTGGTGTTCATTTATATTAAAAGAACCTAATTATAGCATCAGCCATCATGTCACTTTCAATTCAAAAAATGTATATAAACAATATAAAGTTTTTTAAAAAAAAAATAGTAGGTTTGTGGTGTAAACCAAATTGTATGTTCACCGGAAGGTTTTCGCTATCTTGCAGTTCAATTGAATAATTATTAATGCACTCTGAATTATACAGATCATAAAACAGAACTATGAATAAAAATATAAGGAAAACAATAGAATTCAAAAGTTTGGCATCATTCATTGTATGTAGTAAAAAGTAAGAAAATGTACATTTATACCTTGGGCAGTAGGATCTGCTTCCCCATTGGCATGAAGAAAGGTAAAAAATCTGGCTCGTTTGTAAGCTTCAAACTCAACCACGTAAATTCCTCGAGTGCCTTCAAAGTAGCCTCAGAGAATTGACACAAGCATTACATGAGTACAAGAAAATAATCACTCACAGAAAGAATTAAATGTTCGGAAAGGATCAATGTCCAATTATTTAACATATATTTGTTGATAAAAGTAACAAGGAAAATATTATTGATGATTTTTAAATTATTTATTGATAAATTTAGCAATCTGCACCCCATTATACTGGAACAATCTACGCATTTGTCATGTATTGACATATTCCTGTTTGACGTGTATCTATATAATATCAAACGGGGATTAAGCAGTAAAATGCAGATGAAGCTGAGATCAAAGAGGTTATTTTTTATGAGGATAGCTCTGCAGGGCCTGATGTGTATAGTGGTACTTCTTATAAAGTCTGCTGGGCCTGGGAGGTTATAAGCAGGAATATTGTAGAGCCTATTAGAATTTTTTTTGTGGGCTATGAATTGCCCAAGGCTTGCACAAGTACAGCTATTACTGTTATTCCTAAAATACAAGTTCCAAAACAGTTTGGAGACCTTGGGGCCGATAAATTTATGTAATTTCTTTAATAACTTTTTTTCTAAACGTATGGCTAAGAGGCTTCCTATTATCCTCCCTAAGATTATATCTCCTCAACAAAGCGGATTTGTGAATGGAGGAAATTGCAAATAATATTCTTATGGCTCAGGAATTGGTTAAAAATATTGACAAGAGAGCTCATGGAGGCAATATTATTTAAAACTTGACATGGCTAAAGCTTACAATAGATATCGTGGTTATTTTTATTTCAAGTGTTTGGATTTAATGAAGTCCGGACAGATATTGTTTGGAGAATAATTTCTAATTGTTGGTTTTCCTTAATGATTAATGGAGTTGGGCATGGATATCTCAAATCTACAAGAGGGCCTCTGACTGGGGGATCCCCTCTAATGCTCTCTTTTCATCATCGCTGCCGAGATTTCAAGCAAGGGTTTAAACAGGAGGATGCAGCAAGTAGTTGTCAAACCTTATTTGACTGGGAGACATTCTTTAGTTATTTCTCATTTGACTTATGTTGATGATGTGCTAATATCTAGGGGTGAAAATGGATATTCAAAAATCTGAATTCGTCCGGTATTCGTATCCGAATTTAGCGGATATTTATCCGAATAAGTATTCGAAAGAGCGGATTTGGATACACGTTTTAAATATTCGAAAAAACGGATACGGATACGGATAATGTTGGTATCCGTGATAGACAATCCGTATCCGAAACGGATTATCCATATTGACGGATATCCGTTTTTATGGATATCCGAATCCGTAAAATAATTATATTTATTATTTATTTTAAATATTTTTTAATTAAATAAAATTAATATTTTTTGTAGTATATAATAATATTAACATTAATATAACATAATAACATCTAGTACAATCTTGAGAGACATAATAACATTTAGCATAATAATATTTAACACATAAACATGTGATACACTTAAATATACAAAGGATAATAGGGTCAATTTCTAACCCTACCTTGGGGCAGAAATAGACAAAACAAGCCACACCCCAAATCATCCGACATTAACAAAACAACCCACACCCCAAATCTTGAGACTCTCCTTACATTTCCCTCACCACACTCCATCACATCTCCCATCCCACTAAAACCCGATAAGTTTTTCTTCCATCTGAAAGCCGATGAGTTTTTTTTTACTGATTTCATCAATTTTTCAAATGTTTTTTGGGTGTTTTCTGGTTTCATCAAAAAATCAGATGACCCATTCGATATACTTTGGGTTTTTTTTCTGATTTCATCTAATTGATACAAGGATATGAGTCACTGTTCGATCTGATGGGTTTTTTCTAATGTTCGATATCAAGTCCTCTTTGTATTAGCGATAAAAGAGCACAGCTTTTATTTGTTTGCATCAATTAATGGGTTTTTTTTTCTTATATTTGTTTGTATCCTTGTTATCTGGTTTTGCTCTTCGTTTATGGAGAGTATAGCTTTTAGTTTAAAGACTGTTAAAAATTTCTTTAGCTGATTTGGATGTACACTATCCGTCTCATTATTTATCATTATGTATCGGTCGAGAAAAAAACAAAAAAAAAAATCTGGGGAGACACAGTTTTCTGGTGTGGTTGATCTGGTTAATGTGTTAGCGATGGTACTGACTAATATGTTAGATATATTTGGGTTTGATTAATGTGTTAGAGGTGCATGTATTACTGACATCAAACTGCGTCCAAATGTGTGAGATATATTTGGGTTAGTTCACCTACGAAAACACGGCTAAAATTGCAGTCCTGTTAATTAAACAACAAAAACTCTTGTTGCATTACAACATATTAGTCAAAATAATAAAAAACAGATAAGGATATTATCCGAATCCAGGAAATCCGAGAGGATACGGATAACGATAGCTGAAATTATTATCCGGGCAGATACGGATACGGATAAGGATAGTGCGGGGAGTTGACGGATACAGATATGGATACTATGGTATCCATCCGTTTTACACCCCTACTAATATCCTCAGATGGAAGTGAAAGATCTCAACGAAAGCTTAATTAGTTTTTAGCTATATATGAGGAATGCTTTGGCCAGTTGGTTAATATAAATAAAAGTTGCTTTCTTATTTCTCCCAAAGCTCAATCTTCTAGCGCATCTATTATAGCTGCTACTACTGGTTTGTTCATAGGAAATCTCATATTCATTATTTGGAATGTCCTTTGTTTAATGGGATGAAAACTGATGGGAATCCAGTGATTAGTTTCCTTTTATTTTTCATTTTTATTTCTATTTTCTCTTTTTAGCTCTTTCTAGTCATTTTCTTTCCTTAATTAGCCTCCAAGCATATTTGGGACTAATTAGGCATTCTTTTATTTTTAGTTGATCTTTTTAGTCATTTTAGCTAATTACTTGATTAGCAAGTAATTCTTCTCATATAAATACCTCTTGTATTATCATTTGTACTCATACTTCCAATAGTTGAAATATAAGAACTCTCTTGTTTTTATCTTTAGAAATTATATTGTTTTGATTTTTAGGTCATTGGCGTGTAGTTCATATCAAATTGGTCACTTAATTGTGAAGAACGTGGCCACTTAATTAGCACGTGTCCCCACTATCAGCGCGGTCTCCCGGCACCTCCCATGGCCCTGCATGATCATCCTCCTCGTCCACCATTTGTCCAGATGTCACCGGTCCCTATTAATTATGTTGCACCTGCGTCGGGTGATGTGATTGGTCTAAGAGCTCATCAGAATAGAGACCCACTTTCATTAGCGCTCTAGTTACTTTCTCGGAGTCTCCATGGGGATATACGCATAGATGTTCCTATATTCGATGGCAGATCTCCCCAGATGACATGGTTGATTGGTTCGCCGCTATGGAGACAATTTTCGACTATAAGCGGATTCAGGGCCACTCATGTGTTCTCCTCGCCGCCACCAAATTTCAAAGGTTTGTCCGAGTTTGGTGGAATGATCTTTGCTGTCGTAGGATAGTTGCAGGACTCCCTCCCATTCAGGCTTGGATTGACCTCAAGGCTGTTGTCCAAGCCTCATTCATACCCCCGACATACGAGCATGACCTCTTTGCGCGTATACAGTCACTCCGACAGGATATGTCTTTCGTAGTGCTATACATAGTAGTTCCAACTCCTTTGCACTAGAGCTCGTCTGGCCGAGACAGAGGATCAGAGGATCTGTCACTATATTCCACTGTTCTAAAAAACCCGCCTAGGCTCCGCCTAGGCACGCCTAGGCTTGAGGCTTGGGAGAAACGCCCCGCCTTAAGATTTTGACGCCTTATGCTTGGTAAAACCCTTAAGGCGTACTTTTTCTCTTAAAACAGCAATGCTTTAGTGAAACGATATCCCCTTTTAAAGATTTTTTTGTAAACCGGACCATTATCTCATCCAAAATAATCAAATAGTATTTTTATTTGCAAATATTCAGACATATTTTTATGATATGTACAATTTTAGTATTTTAATAGCCTTGTTATGATTAAAAAATATTAAAATATATTAAAAAGACCTAAACGCCTTTTCACGCCAAGGCCCGCCTAGGCTTCTAAGGCTTAAGGCTTGGCCTCCACGCCTCGATCACGCCCCGCGTTTTTTAGAACCTTGTATATTCTAGGGCTCCAGCCACATATTCAGCGCGATCTTGAGTTGAGAGAGATACTGACCTTTTTTAAGGCGGTAGAATATGCTACCAAGGTCGAGGCCTATCATGCAACACCGACAGCTCCTCCAGCAACCCAACCTCCGCCTTCATTGAGTTCTGCTTCCCTTACAATATCAGCGTCATCTTTTGCCACTACTTCCGCTGCGACATATTCAGGTCCTCCCACATTTCGGTGCTTTAATTGCGGCAACGTGGGACATCGAGATTCATATTGCTCTCGTCCATATCGTCAGGCCCTGTTAGCGATGGATCAGTCACCGGAGTATCTTGATTAGGCTAAGCATCCTCCTGGCCATGCATTGATTACAGTTTTTGAAGGTGACTCTGTCATCCTTCCCCTTTGAGTTCATGAACGAACTCTTTTTTAGGGGAGGAGAGTGATGGGAATCCAGTGATTAGTTTCCTTTTATTTTTCATTTTTATTTCTATTTTCTCTTTTTAGCTATTTTTAGTTATTTTCTTTCCTTAATTAGCCTCCAAGCATGTTTGGGACTAATTAGGCATTTTTTTTATTTTTAGTTGGTCATTTTAACTAATTACTTGGTTAGCAAGTAATTCCTGTCATATAAATAACTTTTGTATTCTCATTTGTACTCCACTTCTAATTCTTAAACTATAAGAACTCTCTTGTTTCTCTCTCTCTAGAAATCATAGTCTTGATTTTTAGGTCAGTGGCATGTAGTTCACGTCAAAAACTTGTGGACGGTTTAACCTCCTGGTGTCCAAATTAGAGAGCGAAGTGCAAAGGTGGAGGACAAAGCTTATGTCCGTGGACAGCAAGTTGATTCTCATCAAACGTGTGTTGCAAAGCCTGCATATTTATTTGTTCTCGGTCGTGGATCCTCCTAAACAGCTAATCAATCTATTTTGGCCAACTTTTTTACCCTTTTTTGGGGGTGGTGGTGGAGGGGGGGGGGGGGGGGGGGGGGGTAACAAGGTTCACTGGAAAAAAATAGTCAGACTCGTTTGTTCCTCAAAATGGAGTTGGGTAGGGCTGAGATCAATGGAGGATATTGTGAGAGCTTTGAGTATTAAATTGTGGTGGAAATTTATACAAGGATCTCTGGGCTAAATTTTATATGGCGAAGTACTGTTCCCAACAGCATCTAGTAAATGCTAAAGTTGATCGTGTTTCATCATTAGTTTGGAAAAGACGTGCAGATTAGAGAAGTGGCTGAGCCTAGCATATATTAGTAAATTGGGCAAGGAAATCTTCATTTCTGGATGGATAATAGGGCTGATGTAGGATGCTTAAATACATATAGAAATGGCAACAACAATGGTATTGTTAAGGATGTCTGGATTGATGGGGGTTTGGTACAGAAGCTGCTGGAAGCTATGCTGCCTCAGTGCCAAGTTAATACCATCTCGTCATTAGATGTTTTTTTGTGTAAAGGTGAAGATAAAATTGTTTGGGTCCTGCTCCGAATGGTTCCTTTTCGGTATGACATCAGAATGAAGAAATCCTCGGCTTGGTCTAATATTATTTGACGTAACCACACATCTAATGGCAACTCTAAAGGCACCATACCAATTTAGAGAGAGAAATATAACTAAGCTTTTACTCCAAAGTTCAAGTCCTTCCAAATGAGTACAAAATGTTATTTATAAGGAGAGGGTGGAGCACTAAAAGGTCCCCCAATCAATGTGGGACAAAACTAAGTTTCACCTCTCTACCTTATAATAGCATAAAAGAACAAAAAGAAATAAAAGGTTAATACAAGCAAATAAACTAAAAATAGTAAAAGTGTCCTAACAATGGGTCCTAATTCACATCACTCTCCCCGTCTTCCAAAAAACTCGCCCTCGAGCTTGTGGGGAAACACCTCCAAAAGGAACCCATCATCCATGGGCTCCACCTCATGCCATGGAAGTCGTCCCCTAACTCGACCCGAATATCGGCTTGAAAAGTATCGGAGCATGGAGACCAAAAACATCCAATGAGAGTCTTCCACCATAAAACCACCATCATACCCAAATAAAATCAATCCCATGTCAACCGTGGGGGCATACGGAGGGTGAAACTCCAAAAATGGGTCATAGTAGGGGGTGGGGGCATATATGGAGGGTGGGGGGTGAAGTTGTGGGTATAGAGTTGGGATTTTAGAGGGGTGAGGGATAAAAATGGGTTAGGATAGGGTGGGGACTGAAATTTTGAAGTTCGGGGAGTATATTAATGGTTGGGGAGAGTTAGAAAAAGGGTGAGGAGGTGAGACAGAGGTGGTGAGCGGGTGGGAAAGGGGTAAAACCCAAAAATTAGGTGAGTGGGATGATTCAGGAGTTATTCGGGTTATAAAGGTGGAAAAAAGAGGGGTTTGGGAGGCTTGGCGGGCCGTCCCACCTCGGCTGGCCGGAGTTCCAGCAGTCCGGTGACTGGAGTTGGCCAAATGGGATGAAAATAGAGAGTGGGTCGCCCGGGGATGGGAAATATAGATCCGAAGTCGGATCGTTGATCGTACCGCCGGAAGGGGGTGGGGGAAGAGTGTCGTATTCGTCGGAGCCGGGAGAAAAATGGGCAGTAGAGGCTGTTTTAAGGGGATTTGGGGAGAGGTTCTTTAGAAGAAGTTGTAGACCGGGTTGAGATGAGGGTGTTGGAGAAATTTGGATGGATTTGAAGGAGTTTGATAATTTTCCGACAACCGGAGAAGTGACAGCGGAGGGGGGCGGGTGGCGGAAGGAGAGAGGTGTAAAGTTGGTGGTGAAATATTAGTGGGTGGGTGGGTAGTTAGGGCGGTGGTGTAGTGAGTTGTGGAGTTATGGTTAGGTTTTAGGTGGGGGGAAGATGAAGATGAATGTTGGAGGGTGTTTGGATATGGGGTTAGGGTAGAGTTAGGGTTTTGAAAAAGAGATGATATGTATTGGGTGGGGGTGACCATGTGTTGCCTCATGAGGGAGGACATTTCTTCTCTCATATGTTCTTGCATTTCGGATAAATCTCTCATCAAGTGTTGCCTTTTTGGGAGCCATTAAAATGTGGAAGACGGTTTAAATGGAAAGAAAAATTGTTGCGACACCTCACAAACAAAAATGAAAAAAATTGTGGTGACACCTCATACACAATGGGAAAGCGACACCTTGCTCTGATACCAATTGACGTAACCACACGTCTAATGACAACTCTAAAGGCACCACACCAATTTAGAGAGAGAAATATAACTTAGCTTTTACGCCAAAGTTCAATTCCTACCAAATGAGTACAAAAGGTTATTTATAAGGAGAGGGTGGAGCACTAAAAGGTCACCCAATAAATGTGGGACAAAACTAAGTTTCACCTCCCCACCTTATAATAGCATAAAAGAACAAAAGGCAATACATGCAAATAAACTAAAAATAGAAAAAATAGTAGAAGTGTCCTAACAATGGATCCTAATTCACATCACTCTCCCCGTCTTCCAAAAAACTCGTCCTCGAGCGTGTGGGGGAACGCCTCCAAAAGAAACCCATCATCCATGGGCTCCACCGCATGCCATGGAAGTCGTCCCCTAACTCGACCCGAATATTGGCTTGAAAAGTGTCGGAGCATGGAGGCCAAAAACATACAATGAGAGTCTTCCACCATAAAACCATCATCGTACCCAAATAAGATCAATCCCGTATCAACCGTGGGGGCATAGGAAGGGTAACTCCAAAAATGGGTCATGGTAGGGGGTGGGGGCATACATGGAGGGTGGGGGGTGAAGTTGGATGCGGTTGTGGGTATAGAGTTGGGATTTTAGAGGGGTGAGGGGCAAAAATGGGTTAGGATAGGGTAGGAACTGAAATTTTGAAGTTTGGGGGGTATATTTTAGTTGGAGGAGAGTTAGAAAAAGGGTGGGGGGGTGAGAGACAGAGGTGGTGAGCGGGTGGGAAAGGGGTAAAACCCTAGAATTAGGTGGGTGGAATAATTCAGGAGTTATTCGGGTTAAAAAGGTGGAAAAAAATGGGGTTTGGGAGGCTTGGCGGGTTGTCACACCCCGGTTGGTCGGAGTTCCGACAGTCCGCTGACCGGAGTTGGCCAAATGGGATGAAAATAGAGGGGGTGGGTCGCCCAGGGATGGAAAATATGGATCCGAAGTCAGATCGTTGATCGTACCGCCGGAAGGGGGTGGGGGAAGGGTGCAGTATTCGTCGGAGCCGAGGGAAAAATGGGCGGTAGAGTTTTAAGGGGATTTGGGGAGAGGTTCTTTAGAAGAAGTAGATCGGGTTGAGATGAGGGTGTTGGAGAAATTTGGATGGATTTGAAGGAGTTTGAAAATTTTCCGGCAACCGAAGAAGTGACAGCGGAGGGGGCGGGTGGCGGAAGGAGAGTGGTGTAAAGCTGGTGGTGAAATATTAGTGGGTGGGTGGGTAGTTAGGGCGGCGGTGGTGTAGTGAGTTGTGGAGTTAGGGTTAGGTTTTAGGTGGGGGAAGATGAAGATGGATGTTAGGGGGTGTTTGGGTATGGGGTTAGGGTAGAGTTAGGGTTTTGAAAAAGAGATGATATTTATTGGGTGAGGGTGGCCATGTGTTTCCTCATGAGGGAGGTCATTTATTCTCTCATATGTTCTTACATTTTGGACAAATCTCTCATCAAGTGTTGCCTTTTTGGGAGACATTAAAATGTGGAAGACGGTTTAAATGGAAAGAAAAATTGTTGTGGCACCTCACAAATAAAAATGAAAAAAATTGTGGTGACACCTCACACACAATGGGAGAGCGACACCTTACTCTGATACCAATTGACGTAACCACACGTCTAATGACAACTCTAAAGGCACCACACCAATTTAGAGACAGAAATATAACTTAACTTTTACGCCAAAGTTCAATTCCTACCAAATGAGTACAAAAGGTTATTTATAAGGAGATGGTGGAGCACTAAAAGGTCCCCCAATCAATGTGGAACAAAACTAAGCTTCACCTCTCCACCTTATAATAACATAAAAGAACAAAAAGAAATAAACGACTAATACATGCAAATAAATTAAAAATAGAAAAAAATAGTAAAAGTGTCCTAACAATGGGTCCTAATTCACATCATTATTGTTTGGGTCCTCTGCTTAGTCTGAAATCAGAATCAAAATTGTTTGGGTTCTAGATATTATTGTTTAGGTCCTCTGCTTGGTATCAAATCAGAATGAAGAAATCCTCCATATTTTCTTACTTAGCCAATTGCAGTTATTATACTAATGTGAAGAGTACGCTCTAAAAAATCTTCCTTCAGATGATCAGCTGATTAAATGTGGGGATAAATGTAGGTGATCAAAATCCTCAAAGGGAAACTATTCAACATATGTTCTCCTATAGTAAGATAGCTATTGAGGTCTAGGACTTCTTTAACAAAATGTTTTGGAAATATTCTGATGCTAAGCAAAACTAGATTGTAATTTTTAAGACCTGATTGAGAGTTTATGGGGTGGGTTGCGTAATTTGGAAAGTTTAAAAAGTTCATAACTTTGCTAGCAACCCACAGGGTAGGGTTATAATTTGCAATTTTTGCTAGGGTCAACTGGATAGCCATCACAGGATAAGGAGACTTGGCCATGGGTCGTATGTAGAGCCAATAAAATGGACCCAAACAGTATCGTCCACCCATTTCTACCCTCAATAGTTGAGAATGGGCACTATCTGGCGGGTAGCATATGGATCTAAAAACTCACCAGTTATTTGCGGGTGTAGACGGATTGAGAAATGACTCGATGTCCTTCCTACTCATATAAACTAAGCCTCTGAAATTAAAAAATTTGAAAGAGAAAATGAGAAGGCGGTTAATCCGACCCGCAACAACCATCAACATGCTATTAACCCACCCGTATCTGACCCTACCCGTTAACAACTCGACCGAATCCGCCCACACCCAACCATTTGTCGGCCTTAGTCGTGTGTGCACGATGGTTTTGCTTGACGCACGCGAGGATCATCGGTGGTCGACGAAGGTGGAGGAGGGTTAGACCTGGGTGCAAAGTGGTTGGATTGGGGTATGTTCACGTTTCGTTGTTGATGCGACCAACGAATCAAATGGTCCGAGGCGTTTGCCGTCGGACCTCACCAAACATCAGTGGAGGTTGCTTAACTCCGGCGAGGGCAGGAGGTATCTAGATCAAGAGTTTTATGAAGTTCTATGGGGTAGTTTTGGTCGAGGGGTAAAACTAAGGTTTTGATGGCTATTTTATACAAGGGGCGACAGGCAAGGCGGCTAGCTGGGATGGTCGCCAAGGGTTTGGGAGTGTAACCGAAGGATGGCGGCGCCAACAGAGGGTTCAAGGAGGGAAATCTTGCGGAGATGATCGTTCCATCAACAGGGACGACCAGCGGGGGTAGGTTTTAAGTTGTTACCCAATGAATCCTCCAAGCTTTACCAATCCCTTATACACACTAACACTAACACAAACACACACCAAGAGCGAACATTGCTTTTATACCACATTGATGTTAACACGGAGGAATCATAACACAAAATAATAAGTTAAGTCAATAATCGAAGTGATTACAATGGTTGGCCAAGGAGGCTACCTAACTAGAATCCTAATTCTAGTATATATTTATAAGACAATTTAGATAAACAAGATAAATAATAGGTAAATGTTACACTATAACTAAAACATTATCCTACGTAATTATTTACTATTAATAATAATAAAAAGAAATAATAGTTTTATAAATCAGCCATGTATATCACAAATCCATAAATAAGGAAACATTTACAAATAATATATCTAATGTATAATGTGTATATTTTTATTTATAAGAATTTGAAAACAATTTACTATATCTTTTTTAAATTGAACATTTCGATTGTAATTGATCGTCCAGAAAGGAAAGGAAAAGTGCAGGAAAACTTTCCCACACTTTTTCTTATGTTCGGTTAGCAGGAAAGTTATGAAACCCACGTCCTCAAATTTTCCTGCATTGAAAATTTTCCCACAAAACACAGCATACTAAATACCCGAGATTTTGCAAGAAAGTTAAAAGGAAATTTGAGTATATAATCATGTAAAATTATCATTTTTTATTTATTAATTATCATTTTTTTTTAAATACTTAACCGTAACTATTCATTTTAATACACTATTTATTGATTTTTTTAAAGATATTATTGATATTTTTTATATATATTAAATCTAGTTCCTAATTTTTATTTCATATTTTTGTAATGTTGAAGTTATGTGGATGTTTATTTAATTAAGTATAATGATTTGGTAGTTTAAATAAGATATAACATACTTCATTTATTCTACAACTATACTAATATATATGTGTAGGAGGGTAGTGAGTGTTGGGTAAGAATTCAGAGGAAGTTACTCCTTAAGAGCCGAGATGTACCCCATATGAAGAACGCATGCCTCAATGTTGTGGGAAACACAGGAGTAATGATATGGGACGCAAGAGAACAAACACTTATTTAGACACTTATTTCACGAGATAAATATAACGAAGCAACCTAGGCACAGTTTTGGGTGTAGGAAGGGTGTCTAGGTGTGAACATGGTAAGTAAGGATCGAGTCTTTCATTATGGGACTTTCAAAGAATGTTTTAAATGCTTTCGATAGTGGTCGGAATTTATATTCGGAGATTGATAACGAGGTCCACAATATATGAGGTTTATGGTGGTATTTGTAGGCATATGGGTTTTGATCTCGATCCATTGACCTTGGTTAATTAATAGAAATGGAACAATTGCATGCATTAAATACAAATCAATGCATTAATGAAAGTGATAAGCTATAATATAAGCAACTGTGAGGAACGTTGTGCGGGTTGATGTGATAAAAATGTGACAAGGTTAACTGCGCGTTGTTTGTTGCATTAAAAGGGGTAATGATGGCTTAGTGGGGGTATATTGGTGTATTGGTTGAACTAGCAAAATGGGAGTTTTGGGGTGGATCGGTTGGTGGTATTTATGGGTTGTATATGTGCCCTGTATCTCGTGAAAAAGTGGTTGGCTTGCCCAATAACCCTCTGTTTTCTTTCCTCCAAACTGCATATCCTTGAAGGTACTGAGATGGTGCATCTTAATTGGGCCCTTGCTCCCTTGAGTTATGCCTAACCCGAGCCCTTTGTAGTTTGGGGAGTCAAAGAGGTACCAAACGAGATAGAACATGCAGACGTAAGGTTGTATACTAATGGTTCTTGACCAAGTGAGATGTGCTTCTGGTAGTTGTGGATTGCTAGTCGATTGCATGACTTAGTGGTGCCTTTATTGTATCTTTGGATCGATGTCTGGGGTAGATCGTTCAATGTAGTGGTTCGGTTCGGTTCGGTTCGGTGTATTGGGTGTATCTGTGCTTTATCGAACAACGCCTCCCTACAATATGTATGTATACAATTGTTTTTTACAATTTAGCCTGATGAATAAACATACACGAAAACATAATTATCATTTTCCTTTACTCTGTGCTTTATCGAATAGCACCTCCCGACAATATATATATGTATACAATTTTTTTTAACAATTTGGCCCGATAAATAAACATAGACGGGAAGATAACTATAATTTTCGTTCAATTCACTTCACCTCACTTTTTTATGAGAATCATTTTCCTAACAATCAAACGGAGCCTTCTTTTTTAATTTGAAAATCAAAAATTACATTACTACTAAAAAGAGTTAAAAAAAAATAAAGGTTGTAATAAACGTTAATTTTGGAGTCTATCCGTAAACCTAGTACTTTTGGGTCATACGATTTGATCGTTGGTATGTGAGGGGTGCAGAGATCCTAATAACAATTATATAGCCCATCACACTTTTTTTCTTTTGTCAACAACAAAAAGAGTTCATTGATCAAGAAATTTTAAGATACAACCTATGGACAATCAGACCATATAAAAACTAACAAAAAAACAAACAATTAGCTAAAATGACCGGGTCGGGTCGAAAGTCATTCTGACGTAAACTATACGTCAATGGCTAAAAGAAACAAACAATCCTTAAACCTTAACTTTTAGAGAGAGCATCAAAGATGCCTTATATTTGAAGAATGAAAAAGTAAGTACAAATGAGATTACAAGGGGTATTTATATGGGGTGGATTACTTGCTAATCAAGTAATTAGCTAAAATGACTATAAGGACCAACTAAAAATAAAAGAATGCCTAATTAGTCCCAAACATACTTGGAGATTAAGTAAGGAGAGAAAATGCTTAAAAAAAACTAAAAATAGAAAATGAAAATAAAAGGAAAAAGAAAAAGAAAATAACAATGGATTCCCATCACATTCTTGGGCCTCAAACCTTAGATCTAGTATCCTAGGGTCATCACTATCTTGATTCACCATCAGCAAAGCTTGTTGCAACAGAAGGCCTTCCGAAGAGGGATCGCTGATAAGATATGTTGATAGAACCATGTTCTTGTTCGATTGCGTTAAATTTCCCTACTCTCTCTTCGATTGAACCCTATTTTCAAAACGACATCACTAATTGAAAGATTCCACCCTCCCTTACCTCTTTTTTTGTTCTTTTTGGTTTGCTAGGGTTTTCAAATGTTATAAAGAACTTTGATTGGGATAGCTCTGGATTTTGCAAGTTTGTGTATGTCACATTCTATCTACTACCTTTTTGCAAACATTGACTGAAACTATTACATATAATCTTGACAAATGATTCCAAATCTCCGTAATTGTATTAACTCTGCTTAACAACTATATTGCCTACAAAATAGTTATAAATCCAAGTATGATCTTTGCATTATTCACATTTTATCACCAATTCGGCATAATTTTCAACTCTTCAGTATGTTGGAGTCGCATAGTTCCAGTAATATGGTCTCGTGCACTCTTACCCAACAAAAAATGCGTCATAATATATGTCCAATAGGTATATTTGTTCGCACTGAGCTGCACACTAATAGCCTGAAGACAGTATTCGAATCATACTAGTAAACTACACACATTAATGTCCATCAAATCAGTGTAACCTTTAGGGTATGTTTGATTGCAAGAGAAGAAATAATGCAATGGTCTGAACAAGACAAGGCAAAATACGTACCCCTTGATAATTATTTATACTACAAGCTGAAATTGTTTTGTGCGACATCGAAGCATAATGAAGAAATTACCTCAAGAAAAGCTAGATCCACCGCAAAGCCAAGTGTCCCGTCGAAATAACCAGATCCCGTCGAAATAACCAGATCAATTAACAGAAACTGGGATATCCACGTGTGGATTACTTCTCCCTGAGGACGACACACCCAAGTTCACATCATTAAATACAGTTTGCCTTATTGCATAGGCTTCATTAGGCATCCCAGCCTTCAAAAGGCAAGATATCAAACAACGTACAGTGACTTCATCTGGAACACAGCCAACCACCAACATCTTATTAAAAATGCTTATTGCCTCACACATTCTCCCTTTCATACAATGCCCAAGTATTAGAATTGTGAAAGTCAATTTATCAGGGTAGCATCTATTCTCTTCCATTTCCGTAACAATCAAGTTGGCCTCATCTACATTACCAGCTTTACAAAACCCATCAATCACAGGGTTATACAGAAACTGTTGGGGAACAATATCCCCCCTCCACTTCAACTGCCTCAAGAAATCACGAGCCTTATTTAGTCGATTTTCTTTACAAAGTGCATTAACAATAACGGAGAAAGTATACACATTTGGAGAAAAGTTCCTCGCATTCATTTCATCCCAAAGCCATAAGCTTTGGTCCAGGTGTCCCTTTCGACAATGACCATCAATAAGAGACGTGAAGGTGACCACATCAGGAGTACAACCAAGAATAAGCATTCTCTCGTATATATTCAATGCGGAAACCATATCCCCCATCTTGCCAAACCCATCAATAATTATGTTAAAGGTAACCAAATTCGGTTTGATTCCATGTCCAATCATCTCATCAAAAAGATTTATAGCCACCTCCATCTTACCCAACTTGCAGTACCCCGAAATAACGGATGTATAAGTCACAACATTCGGTGAAATACCATCTCGTGACCAAATTTCTCTCAACAACTCTTGCGATCTATCCACATTACCAACCCGACACAATCCATTTATAAGAGTGTTATAGGTTACAATATCAGGCCAACAACCAAAACTCCCCATATCATTGAAAAACTCAAAAGCCTTGTCAACTTCTCCAACCATGGACAAACCTCTAAGAACAATATTGAAATTTAAAGTATCAGGACAATAGCTCTTTGAGTTTAAAATATGGTCTCTAAAGAAGCTCACAGCCTCATTTACCCGGTTCCGTTTCACCAGCAGATTCAACAATTTGTTAAACACAAAGGAACTTATTCTCCCTGCTTTGTCATTCCTGGATTGAGCTTGAGCAATCAGTAACTCTTTAGCCATCTCGAACTTGCCTGCGTTTGCAAATGAAGATACCAAGAATTCTAAAAGCGAATTATCAGGAAAACACCCATCCACTCTCATATAATCAGAGACTAATTTAACAGAATCAAACAGACCCATTTGACAAAATGACCGTAAAAGGAAACTATACGTTTCAACCGGATAAATGATGTTCAAATTGAGCCGGGTGAAATGAAACAAGTTAAGAGCTACATTAGGGTTTTTGAAATCCTTGATTATGTGCTTTATAACGACGAAGGCAATAAAAGGGTTTATATTCTTGCGGAAATAATCAGAGCAATTTGAGCTCCTAAGACAGAGTGTATATACAACCTTAGCGAACCAAATGACTTCATAATTGTGAGGACGAGATTGTATGTGAGCAGGATCATGAGAACCAGTAAAGGACGCAAATTTGGAGACCCTTTGAACCCTAGAAAAAATGGAGAAATCTAACACTTGGAAATAGTTTCTTCGGCATGGCATTATATCCAATTAGTTTCCATCCACATATGTAGCGTATAATTGTAACACCATGATATTGATAGGCTTTGAACTGTTTTGGCTTTCGGTCGGCCTATTCCTGATGACTGATGATGTATACTTGGAACTGTGAAGTTGGGGGGGGTTTTACGGTTGTTACCTGTGCTTAGCTCTTTTATAGTGAAAGGGAGCTTTTGAGTTTCTGTCGACAAGTTTTGCTCTACTAATTTCTGTGGGTATTTTAAGTTGTGCATATTTATTACGGGCGTTCAGAAAACTGACTGAGCGAACCGAATCGCGTTGAACTCACTCTTTTTCTTCATTTTTTTTTTTAATCAGTTCGATCTCGATTTAATTTTTAGCGGATCGATTCAGTAGGTCCAATTCACGGTTTACAATTTCAAAATCCTGTTAGGATTGACTCGGACCAATTCTATATAAAATAATATATTTTTACATATATGTGTGTATATATATAAGATAAATAAATAGTGAAAATATATAGTTTAATATTTGATTAGTTTAAATTATAGTTTAATCAAATACTAGTTTTATTTTAATTGCAAATTTCGATATTTTTTGTTTTTAATGTTTGGAAAAAAATAGAATTGGGTATATTTTTATTATTATAAATGATGTAATTCATTGATGTGAGGATCGACGGGTTAGACCGGACCAACACTATAAAAAATTGAACTGACTACGGTCGGTTAACCAACATTTTTGGTCCTGTCTCGGTCCGATAAAAAAAATTCAAAATCGAACCGGACCGCGAACATCCCTAATATTTATGCATCAAACGTTACATCAAGTTTTATATTAAGGTGGACTCTCTTAAGATAAACGGGCATGAAAAGAACTTAGGGTGCGTTTGATAATTAATTTTTGCCATGGCAAACGAGATTTCTACACTTTTTTACCCGTTTTTGTAGTGTTTGATAGGCACTTTTGCCCATGGTAAATTTTGCCCAAAAAAGGTTACGTGACCTTTATTTGCCTAAAATTGTGGAGAAAATTTAATTTGCTCCTTTAGTGGGAAATATTTGTCGGGGGTTTTCATCTCTCATTTTCGGATATTGTAGCACGATTGGACGGGATGTCAAAACCAATCAATTACATGACCACCATTCTCCAAAATAAAGCACGATCGGAAGCAGCTAGCTCTTTGAAGGTGATTTTTATTTTTTTGGTTTGTTACGCATCAATATTTATTTGTTTTCTTACAGATCTAGGGCTTATATACTCACACTCCATTTGTATGCACTGATATATGACCGCTAGGGTTAATATTTACTTAACTAAGGCTAACTTAATGGATTAGTTTCAGCAATGGTGACTTTTTTAGGTTTAGTTTGTATTTATTGTGGTCGTATTTATAGGGTGTATTCAACATCTATATTTGGATTTTTTAATATATTTTTTATATGCTTGAAAAATGGGGTTTCATATAAAAAAAGGTATAATGCATTTGTAAATGTTGAAATAGATAGATGAGGCATAATAAATGAGAAGTTAATAAATAATCTTGTATTTATAAATCATAATCGTATATTTTTTTATGTGCATGTGTAACACGCATTTTTTGTCTATTTTACAGGAACCGTGCTCTCCTAATTATTCGTTTGAATTAGTTTCTTCCGGTTAGTTTATACTTTTTTTCATTTATTAATTTCTTATTTGGTAACGATTATGATCATATCGATGTTTTGTTATTTTATACAATGTATATGAAATAATGAACTTGTGAACTAAATATTTGTAGGCGAAAATGCCTAAATATAATTCTAAGTTACAACGTAAACGAATTGGTGTCGTTTGGTCGATGGTGATACGGGCAATAGTAATTTATCAACATATAAGGTCAATAACGGACATTCCTAGGGCACCTTATTATAATTGGGATGAGCATCGTAAGCAATCCTTGTTCCGAATGTAAGGGATGAGTGATCGGTTATGCCATGACTCATTACCTATGAACATTGGTTCATTTAATAGCTTATGTGATTATTTTTGTGCGTTTGGGCTAAACAACAATCGTTCAGTTGATGCTGATGTTGAGGAACAAGTTACAATTTCCTTGAATATTGTTGGCTATGATGAGCGTTGTCGCTCCGAGAGTAACATTTTTTATAGATCAGGTCAACCCATTAGTTGATACTTTCATTAAGTTATTGGGGTCTGCTTAATATTATATAAGGAAATTGTCATAAATACAATCCCCGACAACTCCCTGGTTGATAGTCCTGGCAACAGAAGTTGGTATCATTATTTTTCGGTAAGAAAATTCATTCTTAATAGAGCAAATAGTTAAAAAAAATGAATTTTATGAAATAACAAATATAGTATCTCAATAGGATGTCGTAGGAGCGATAGATGGTACATACATACATGCGAATGTCCCCCGTGTTGATCAAGCTAGGTATCGTAATCGAAAACAAGTCATCTCTCAGAATGTTATTGTAAGGCCCTAAAACATGATTAGGAAGGTTAATTACATGATTAATTATAACTTAGGAGCTATAAGTTATAGGTTGGTTATGTGTGTTAAACATGTTAATTATCATGTTTAGGGGATGCATGCTCATGTGATATATGTGTTGTTTACATTAGGTGTTAATTGAGCTTATGATCGGGGATACCATGTTTAGAACATATGATTAGTTATGTGATTAATACATCATAAATTATGTTTTTAATGCATGATTATGTTTATAAAAGTAAATAAGGGTGTTGATACGAAATTGGCAACGTTTGGTTGCCAAATGTGAAAGTTTTGAGATTTGCGGTAAATTACTACTTTCATGTTCGAAGCCCAAATTAGGCGTATTAGTTTATGATTTTGGGAAAACATAAATTATGAAAGTTGTATATATATGAATTAATATTATAACACAACAAACGGTGGGTTAAACGGAGGCTCGTACAAGAAGTTATAGCGAAAGTACGAAACAAGGGCAAATATGTCCATTCCTTAAGTGACAATTGTCTTATTAGCACACCATGTGCTATTTTTTTGATTGATTAGAGGGTGGGTGATGGTTTGGCCGACTTAAACTTCATAAAACATCCCCTTTGTTCAGAAAATGCATCCATGAACAAGAGTTTTGCCTAAAGAGAGAGAAAGAGAAGAAAGTTAAGGAAGAAATCTTTGAAAAAATTTGTATAAATCAAGGAATCCTCGTAAGGTAATTACATATTTATCAAAGTTGGTCACATGGATGAGTTCTATACTTATCATATTTTTATTTTTGATTTGGATATATATTTTAATGATACCCATATTGCTTAATTGTGTTGGAACAAGGATGGGTTAAGAACATAAGTTAGAACTGGAGCAAGGATCGTAAATGCATACTTTAAAGTCCTAAATTTACATCATCTTTTCGTAAAGCATTTTGATTTAGAAAATTCATTATTATGTTGTTAATTTTTGCTAAAACATGTTTATTATATGTTTCCATGAATTATACTCAAGGTCAAGGTTATGTATGCTTAAAAATGTTAAGTTATGCCTTAATGTTGTATTTTGACCTAGTTATGCTAAAAATGGTATAAATCATGGAATACTTATTGGAATTGAGTGATTCAAGTTGGAGAGTAAAATATACTTATACATGTATAACATATCCAAAAATTATATAAAAATACCAAGGAATGAACCCTTGGTGATAGTTTGAAGTCTTGGTTTAAAATCTGCCCTAAAGGAGCAAGAATGCATACCGGGTGTTTGACGTTTTGCTCAACATAGAAAATGAGCCCTAAAAATTATGAAACATTAAATTTGTATTATGCAATGTGTTTACTGATATTGGGTGGAATATCATGGAAAGTTATGTTGTACAAAAATTATGAGAATTCCATGAAGTTGAAGTTGAAGTTGTGTTGTTGTTTTTCTTGAGAAATGATTTGGAAAAGGCTGTAATAAAATGGGCATAACTTTGTCTAGCGAATTCATAATCAAATTCTGTAAATTGTGTTAGAACCCTAATTAATTGGGTGTTATAGAAATGTGAAGTGTCATATTTAATTCCTCCTTAGTTATTTCTGATTGACCAAATGATGTGATGTATTACTGGGTTTGATGTTAATCGGTGTATTCAAATACTAACGACGACTTGTTAGGTGGGGAAGCAGTTAATACTACCATACCAAGGAAGTAGTTGGTATTAATCTTAGCACTAAATCCAAGATGAGTGACCTTCCTTATGAAATATAAATGCTTATAATTTCATATGGAAATGTGTAGTTAAACACATGTGTTAAAATGTTTATGGGAGTGATGTTGTATTTATGAAACATATGCATATGATTAAAAATGTTAAGCGATGTTATATAATGATATAGACTAGCGAGTCCTTTATTAAATGTTAAGGACTGTGGTGGGTCCTACGGGATGTGGTGGTCCTGTTAATCCAACTTAAAGGTTTGTGTACTCGGGCCTAATAAAGGGATGTGGTGGTCCCTAATAACTGTGGTGGGTTAATTGGACTGTGGCGGGTCCAGGCTTGCGAGAGTTTCACGATTCCTGTTGGGGTTATAGCATTAGAACAAAATAAAAATGGTTATTCAAATTGGTTATATGTGTGGTATGTGGTCATTCACTAAGCCTTTATAGCTTACACTCCTGTAATGTTTTGTTTCAGGTATGCTTATAATTTGGAGTTCACTGCCAAGTTAGGACCTTAAAACGGGGGAGTGACGGATATTTAGTATGGTTTGAATATCAGGATTTATTTTGTGTAATTATTAAACTAAGGATCTTGGTTATGTAAAGTTATGTAGTACTTATTAGTTATAAGTAAAGGCAGTTATGTTTTCATCTACACATACCTTTGGGAAAAAAATCTTATGCTATTTTTCCTTAGAGATTTAAATTAAAGCATTGTTTAAGCCAGTTTATCTCTAATTAAAAGGATGAGTTTAACAAAATTAAGTCGGGGCGCGACAGTTATAGTTTCATGCACGTTTGATATGAAATTTACATATGTATTGTCCAAATGAAAGGGGTCCGCACATGATGGGCGTGTACTTAGGGCGGCTATATAATGTGAAGGCTAAAAGTTAACCATTCCGGTTGGTATGTCGGTCTATTTCGTGTAATTAACTTGAATAAACCTTGTTTAAACCTTATAAGACCGATATATTTTTTTATGAAAACCACTATATGTATTGTGTTAAGAAAATATTATCTTGCGGATGTCGGATTCCCCTTAATTCTCGTTTTTTATCACCGTATCGCAAGACACTTTACCATCGTAGAGACGTGGAGGGTCAACGTCTTAAAACTAGTAAAGAACTATTCAATTTTCGCCATTCATCTCTGCACAATATAGTCGAGCGCATTATCGAATTATTGAAAGAAAAAGATTTGATTATCTACGACATCAACAATTTCATGCGATTGACACGCAGGCTAAGATTGAGTTAGCTTGTTGTGCCCTGCATAATTTTTTACAGGCCGATGATAGGGATGATATGTGGAATGACGATAGTGATAGTGACAATTATGTCAACCCCACACCCCTTAATATACCTGATGACATGCCTAATGAGCATATTACGTTTACAACACATACATCTTGGATGGAGAAGCATAATGCAATGGCGACCCAAATGTGGGCAGAAAGAGGAACAACTCAGACTGGGCCTTTTGCTTTTGATGAAAATTTGATAATTTGAACCATGTTGTGTTTGTTAATATGATAGGGGTGATTTGATAATTTGAACCATTTTGTATTTCATATTTCGAACCATCCATTTTGTATTTGAAATGTGTATTTAGTATTGAATTGAATTGAGAACTAATTAGATTCAACTAATTATATTGATTGAATTAAGCACTGAATGGGTTGATTGAATTGAGCACCGATTGAATTGAACTGAATTGAGTGTTGAATTGAATTGAGCATTTGCATTACATACCATCAAATATATCGGCTAATTGAACCAACCATTTTGTATTTGAAATATGTATTTAGTATTGAATTGAATTGAGCACTCATTGAATTCAACTGATTGAATTGAGCACTGATTGAATTGAGCACTGATTGCATTGATTGAGATACTTGAACTGCTTGAAATGAACTAGTATGTCATTGCTTAATATGCCTTCTTTATGCATATAACACTCATATATTCACTGCTTCAAATGAACTGTAATAATGACATTTTACTAGACATGGGACACTTCAATAGTAAGCATTTGCATTGCATAACTGATATGTATTTTTAACTACTCAGATAGTAGACATAGGACACTTCACTACTCAGATATTTTCAATGACACATGGTCTATATTTTTAACTAAACTAAAAATCATAAACTTGTTGATATGTTGAGGGCTTTTGAGATCGCGGACTTGTTAATATTTTTCCCAATATTTGTTGAAAATTTCTTAAGACTCATCAACATATCATCTCTTCTTAAATCCTTCAAAATCTTGATCTTTATTTGAACTAAGAGATTATAATGGACTAAATATGGGAGATTGTAATGGACTGAACTTAGCCAATTCCTCAGATTTATTTTGATAATTTTGAAACTCACCTTGCACCTTAGATAAGCTTGATATTGACAATTTTAAGATCACAGACTTTTTTCGCTTAAAATTGTCTTACTGATTGTTCAAATTCAAGGCCTAGATGAAATTAAATTCAAGACACTCTAGATAAGCTTGATTTTTGGGACTGATATATGCAGCTCAATTTTGGGACTACTAGATTTTGGGACTGATATATGTAATTCAATTTTGGTACTGATAAGTGCAGTTCAATTTTGGGATTGTATACATGTATGCAGTTCAAATTTAAGGCCTAGATGTAATATATATACATGTATACATGTTATATATATCTTGGGCCTGATATATGCAGTTCAATTTATTTTGGTACTGACATATTTTAATTTTGGGACTAAGATATGTCTATGCTCTAGTTATATATGTATGTAATGTTGAGGACTGAAATATCTACATATATCACTAATATATGCTCTTCTAAATGCATATTTCACTGATATATATAACAATGATATATGCATATTTCATATGATGTATGATTAGTTGAACTTTGGGACCGCTATATTATATGTTTTTAATATCATCGAGTTTTAATTATGATGTTTCTTAGAGATGGCACAAAATAGAGTTAACATTCCATTTCGGGCTCTAAAAACAACTGCCCCGATCAACATCGAGACATCTACCTCTCACGTTGAAGTATCGGTCAAGAAGATCCAAGTTCGTTGGACAGATGTTATGGATGGGATACATGATGTCTGCTTTGATGAATGAGGTTCTTGCTGGTACCAAAAGGGCGAATAATGGATTTACATCGACCCATATAAAATGTGTGATCGATGCTATGAGAATTGGCTATCATGTTTGATTCGTATCGAATATTGTATATTTCCGCCCGTTATCCTTATGCATTCTAGCTCTTTTACGGTCCTAAATGCCTATAATTATGCTCATTAACCAGACAACCTTGGAGTTGGATAGATACATGTTTTGCAGGGGTTACATTATAACCCTATACAAGTCCTATGTGATCTTAGGGTGCATTTAATTCAAAAGTCATAATAGTTGTGATAATCTGTGAAAATGCATTTCGCCTCTTTTAGTGTGCGGTATCTTTCATTGAGATTACAAGTTTTTATTTCCTATATAGCGTTCTTCATTCGTGACATGTGTGCGGCCTAGTTTCCATTTACATTTACTCTTTATGCCCGCATGTTCGGTGTGTTACCTCCCTGTTTCGAGTGAATTCGCTTGATGAGCGTAATGCCCGTGAGGATTGAATATATGCTTGCTTTAATGTTTATCCGGTTTATATAAGTTTTTGCCAAATCACACTTTGCATGTGCTCGCTCCCCTCCCACATTTTAAGGTTTCAATTCTATGAGGTGCATTCTATAATGTTAATGATTTGGACTTTTGTGTGAATTCATTCACTTTGCTAATAATGCATATGAAATCCTTTTCTCCATTGTTGGGCTTGTCGCATGTTGGGTTGGGCATATTTTGAGGAAACCATGTGATGTTTGTGGGTATCATCCCTGAAAACCCTCACGAGACGACACTCGTCCACTAGGGTAACCTAGGGGTTTAACGGCTTATTGCATATGCTAAATGCAATCGTGTTCCCTACGAAAGTGGCAATTATATTTCGATGCATATATACATTTTGTACCGCCCTCTGTGGTTTGGTTTTCTTTGTTTCATTACTAGGGACTAGCAATGTGTAAGTTAGGGGGTGTGATTCGTATCGAATATTGTATATTTCCGCCCGTTATCCTTATGCATTCTAGCTCTTTTACGGTCCTAAATGCCTATAATTATGCTCATTAACCAGACAACCTTGGAGTTGGATAGATACATGTTTTGCAGGGGTTATTTGTGCTTTTGTAGGTATTGGAACGCTAAAAGTGAGGATCCGTTGCATTTCGGAGAAGTTTCATCGATGGACGCTACTTCAAGGGATTTTTAGTCAATTCACATTTCTTATTCGGCTCTTGGAAATTCCACGGATGCGTAGTTCATTGAGTTAGCATCGCGTGGCCGCAAACGGTGCGTCGTTTGGAGTTCGGACGAAGAAGCTAGGCTCGTTTCCGTAATGGACCATTTCCCCCTCATCATGGACCAAATGCAGCCTGAAAACAGAGTACCGGTCGACCGCGTACAAGGGACCGGTCGACCGCGGTTTCAACTTTTGCCGTGGGAAGGAGACAGTATGCTTTGGCTTAAGGGACCGGTCGACCGCGCCCCTGCGACCGGTCGACCGGTAGTGCCAGATATTTTGGGCTCTTTCCTCTTTCTTTCCTTTTTCCCTTATCTTTTCCCACTTACTATATAAACCCATTTTTGGTTTTAATATCATATATACACGATTTTAGGTTAGTTTAGCTTAGGGTTTGGGTGATTTGCTTAGTTCTTCTTCATTTCTACTTGGTTTGACACCCCATTTGTTGTGTAAGTTGACTATTCATCATCCCCTCCATTTATATAGTTTGTATTTCCTTCTTTCTTGCCTTGATAGTTAGATTTACATGCTTTGTTAATTAGATTCACATGCTTTCTTTAATCGCTTTCTAGGTAGATTTATCGCGTTTATTTACCGCGTTTATTTATCGCGTTTTTAACATGCTTTCTAGGTAATTTAAATTAGGTTGTGTTTGAATTGAACTAAATCGGGTTGACGCGTTGCTTTGCTTTGGTGATGGAGTTTACGGGTTTATTTCGAGTGCGTTGTCCTAGTTATTACGCCTAGGAGATTTGACGAGGCATATCATGTATGTCCCGTGCTTACGACCTCTCGCGCGTAATTTCCGGGATATTTGTTGACGCCAAAATCTTATTAGGCTTTTATGATGATTTAGGGCGTGACAACCCTTGATTTAATTAACTGTCGAAACGAGACGCACTTGTAATAACTCGTCGACCCATGTAACCATTTTATACTAATTAACTCGGGTGAGGGATATTCGACGCAACCTATAGTCTTACTCGCTTTCATAATCTAGTTTCAATACCATTGCCTAGAATAATCTTTTCCTTTATGCATCTTTTCTTTTAGTTTGTAATCATCTTTTACACTTTTATTTCGGAGTATTAAATCACTTAAATTCTAACAACTTGTCCCTGTGGATTCTCGATACCCGACTTACCGCTCTACTTGCCCCGCAAGTGTAGTTGTAACTTAGGTTTTTGTATTGAGTTGGCGAAACGAAAACAACGATTAACGTCTTTACACGCGCTACTTTTCGCCCTCAATCAAAATGGCGCCGTTGCCGGGGATGAGTTTGTTTTAGACTTTATTTGATTTAGTATTTCATAGTATTTTCTTTCTATTTGTATTATTTGCTAATATTTTGCAGGACTTCCACATTTGAGCACTTAGAAACGCTTGAATTTTTCCCGCGCGCACCTACTTTGTGGAATTAGCCACTTGAGCCATTTTTGGCGTAAGCATGTCTTATTCCAATTCTTTCGGTAATCCTTGTCATAATTCTCAAAATTCTCGCAAACCTATGACTTTCGGTGAATACTTAGAATCCCAAAGTATAACAAATTCAAATATGACTTTGGGCGAGTATAACGAAAGTCAAAACTTAGGTTATTGGAATTTTGATGATGATGATAATGATTTTGGGCCTTTACCTCCTTATAATAGGAATTTTGAAACGAATTCGAATAGGTTTCAAAATTCCTATAATAATGAGTTTTCGTTTAAGTCCGATGGTAATTTTTAAAGTTCCCATTTTCATGCATCCGCACCTCGACCTATGACATTCGGTGAGGGCTTGCGTATGTATGAGAATGAGAAAATTGAAAATCGTTATCGGGAAGAAAATCGTTCGTGGGAACATGAGTTGGATTTATTATTTGAGTCCGACGACGATTTTGCTTCCGAGACTTTCGAGGTCGACGAATGTTTTGAACCAAATGAGGTACTTGTGCCTACTTTGGAACAAGCCATTCTAGACTTTGCCCATTGCGTAATAGATATTGAAAGTGAGGATGATAATGACGTAATATCTATTTGCAATGAAATGATTTCTTCTTTGGCCCCCAAAGAAGAACATTTCATTGAAAATGATATTATTTCCTTTGAAATTCCAACTTCATGCGATGATGATTCATCTCATGAGTTTGAATTTCTTTCATCCCCGTTTTCATTCTCTATTACCCCACCGGAACAAGTACCCGATGATTCGGTTTCGAACTTTAATGTTTTAAACCCTATCGCCGATGAGGAGTACTTGCTCGAGTCGCCCTCCACGATCGCATCTTTGCCTTTGTGTGCGCCGCCTCCCATTCCAACTTCAAAATCATTGGGAGGATTTTCAGCTTTTCTCGGTCCCCACTTGTTTTTGTCACCCGTTCAATCCAAACCCCCCATCGTCCCTCCAAAACTTTTAATTGGCGATGGTTCATTTCTTCCGCCTTACACATGCCTTCCGTTGTTAAAACGGAATCCATATTTTTCGGAGGGCATGCTTGTATGTGAGGGTACACCGGTTATCCTCCAAAGTCAAATCATTTTTACGGTGGGCCCTCAGCTATTTAGACTTCTAGTGTACAGTTAGTGTGAAGTCTAAATAGTAGATTGTATATAGTTAGCTTTCTTTCTTTATATTTTTTTTCTTTCCTTGTTAATTTAGTCTAGTGTAATTAGTTAACTTTTTGTTATTTGTTTTTGCTATGCTCGGTACTAACTTGTTTTGTAGATTCTTTGGACTTGTTCTTATGGGGATCGCTCCACTTTTGGGTAATATCGCTCTTTTCCTCTCTTTGACTTGGTTCTTAATTTACATTGAGGACAATGTCAAGTTTTAAGTTAGGGGGTGTGGGATATTCTATCCATTTCTTATTTAGTCCATGTTTTTGCTCACATGTTAGTTACTTAGTATGCTTTTCTTAGAAAAATTCAAAAATTTCAAAAAGATTTTCTTTCTTTCTTCTCCTTTTTGGGCATTTTGCCTTTGTTTCCGATGATAAATTTCAATAATTGCCCGATCCAATAGACAACCCAATGATGCATGTTCTTGATTTTAGAAGTTATTAGACTTTAGTCTCACTTATTGATATTATGAATAACTTCATGAATTAAACTTTAATCCCATGAGCACATGCACTTTTATGGTTTTATTGATTTGGTTTAAGATTTTTATAACTCGGTAATCTTTTGTTGCATTGTATATACTTACACCGAGTAAGCTTTGTACCTTTCGTCGTTTGTGAGTGTTATACACTATTCTTTCCTCATTGAAAACGTTGAATTCGTTGGTAATCTCTCTATTCTTTCATTTGATCGTTCATTAATTGAGTTCATACTTGAATTGTGTTACTTGATCATGATTTTCATATATTATTTTGACTCGAGAATTGCGTAAACTTTGTGAAATGATCATAGGCATTCTTTGTTATATCACCCATATTAGCCTTGACCTCACCCTTATATGTTTACCCTCGTTAACCCTTTTGAGCCTAAATATAGCCTTTCATTTCATATTCCATTCCCATAACCAACTCTAAATTGGAGTTTTAGCCCATATATACACCTTCCACACCTTTGTTTGGAATGTTAATTGGGATTGAATGTTGTTGTTATGATGTCGGTTGCAATTTACGCATATGAGAGTTTGATAAGTAAAGAAAAGTGATGTGAAAAAAGTGAAGAAAAAGAGAAAGCAAAAAGCAAAAGAAAACAAAACAAAAGAAAACATGAGAAAAAGAAGAAAAGAAAAAGAAAGAGAAAGTTGTAAATGTTGTATAGTGTTTAATAAGCTTTGATTACTCTCCCCGATGATATATTCGATGCCGTTTTGGAACTTGTTTCCCAATTTTGATATTGCCCGCATTTTCTCATTATCCTGAGTTTTCATCCCGAACACTTTGAATCCGTATATACATTCCTTTCATTTCATACCTAAGCCTAGCCTACATTATAACCCTATACAAGTCCTATGTGATCTTAGGGTGCATTTAATTCAAAAGTCATAATAGTTGTGATAATCTGTGAAAATGCATTTCGCCTCTTTTAGTGTGCGGTATCTTTCATTGAGATTACAAGTTTTTATTTCCTATATAGCGTTCTTCATTCGTGACATGTGTGCGGCCTAGTTTCCATTTACATTTACTCTTTATGCCCGCATGTTCGGTGTGTTACCTCCCTGTTTCGAGTGAATTCGCTTGATGAGCGTAATGCCCGTGAGGATTGAATATATGCTTGCTTTAATGTTTATCCGGTTTATATAAGTTTTTGCCAAATCACACTTTGCATGTGCTCGCTCCCCTCCCACATTTTAAGGTTTCAATTCTATGAGGTGCATTCTATAATGTTAATGATTTGGACTTTTGTGTGAATTCATTCACTTTGCTAATAATGCATATGAAATCCTTTTCTCCATTGTTGGGCTTGTCGCATGTTGGGTTGGGCATATTTTGAGGAAACCATGTGATGTTTGTGGGTATCATCCCTGAAAACCCTCACGAGACGACACTCGTCCACTAGGGTAACCTAGGGGTTTAACGGCTTATTGCATATGCTAAATGCAATCGTGTTCCCTACGAAAGTGGCAATTATATTTCGATGCATATATACATTTTGTACCGCCCTCTGTGGTTTGGTTTTCTTTGTTTCATTACTAGGGACTAGCAATGTGTAAGTTAGGGGGTGTGATTCGTATCGAATATTGTATATTTCCGCCCGTTATCCTTATGCATTCTAGCTCTTTTACGGTCCTAAATGCCTATAATTATGCTCATTAACCAGACAACCTTGGAGTTGGATAGATACATGTTTTGCAGGGGTTATTTGTGCTTTTGTAGGTATTGGAACGCTAAAAGTGAGGATCCGTTGCATTTCGGAGAAGTTTCGTCGATGGACGCTACTTCAAGGGCTTTTTAGTCAATTCACATTTCTTATTCGGCTCTTGGAAATTCCACGGATGCGTAGTTCATTGAGTTAGCATCGCGTGGCCGCAAACGGTGCGTTGTTTGGAGTTCGGACGAAGAAGCTAGGCTCGTTTCCGTAATGGACCATTTCCCCCTCATCATGGACCAAATGCAGCCTGAAAACAGAGTACCGGTCGACCGCGTACAAGGGACCGGTCGACCGCGGTTTCAACTTTTGCCGTGGGAAGGAGACAGTATGCTTTGGCTTAAGGGACCGGTCGACCGCGCCCCTGCGACCGGTCGACCGGTAGTGCCAGATATTTTGGGCTCTTTCCTCTTTCTTTCCTTTTTCCCTTATCTTTTCCCACTTACTATATAAACCCATTTTTGGTTTTAATATCATATATACACGATTTTAGGTTAGTTTAGCTTAGGGTTTGGGTGATTTGCTTAGTTCTTCTTCATTTCTACTTGGTTTGACACCCCATTTGTTGTGTAAGTTGACTATTCATCATCCCCTCCATTTATATAGTTTGTATTTCCTTCTTTCTTGCCTTGATAGTTAGATTTACATGCTTTGTTAATTAGATTCACATGCTTTCTTTAATCGCTTTCTAGGTAGATTTATCGCGTTTATTTACCGCGTTTATTTATCGCGTTTTTAACATGCTTTCTAGGTAATTTAAATTAGGTTGTGTTTGAATTGAACTCACTCGGGTTGACGCGTTGCTTTGCTTTGGTGATGGAGTTTACGGGTTTATTTCGAGTGCGTTGTCCTAGTTATTACGCCTAGGAGATTTGACGAGGCATATCATGTATGTCCCGTGCTTACGACCTTTCGCGCGTAATTTCCGGGATATTTGTTGACGCCAAAATCTTATTAGGCTTTTATGATGATTTAGGGCGTGACAACCCTTGATTTAATTAACTGTCGAAACGAGACGCACTTGTAATAACTCGTCGACCCATGTAACCAATTTTATACTAATTAACTCGGGTGAGGGATATTCGACGCAACCTATAGTCTTACTCGCTTTCATAATCTAGTTTCAATACCATTGCCTAGAATAATCTTTTCCTTTATGCATCTTTTCTTTTAGTTTGTAATCATCTTTTACACTTTTATTTCGGAGTATTAAATCACTTAAATTCTAACAACTTGTCCCTGTGGATTCTCGATACCCGACTTACCGCTCTACTTGCCCCGCAAGTGTAGTTGTAACTTAGGTTTTTGTATTGAGTTGGCGAAACGAAAACAACGATTAGCGTCTTTACACGCGCTACTTATCGCCCTCAATCAAAATGGCGCCGTTGCCGGGGATGAGTTTGTTTTAGACTTTATTTGATTTAGTATTTCATAGTATTTTCTTTCTATTTGTATTATTTGCTAATATTTTGCAGGACTTCCACATTTGAGCACTTAGAAACGCTTGAATTTTTCCCGCGGGCACCTACTTTGTGGAATTCGCCACTTGAGCCATTTTTGGGGTAAGCATGTCTTATTCCAATTCTTTCGGTAATCCTTGTCATAATTCTCAAAATTCTCGCAAACCTATGACTTTCGGTGAATACTTAGAATCTCAAAGTATAACAAATTCAAATATGACTTTGGGCGAGTATAACGAAAGTCAAAACTTAGGTTATTGGAATTTTGATGATGATGATAATGATTTTGGGCCTTTACCTCCTTATAATAGGAATTTTGAAACGAATTCGAATAGGTTTCAAAATTCCTATAATAATGAGTTTTCGTTTAAGTCCGATGGTAATTTTCAAAGTTCCCATTTTCATGCATCCGCACCTCGACCTATGACATTCGGTGAGGGCTTGCGTATGTATGAGAATGAGAAAATTGAAAATCGTTATCGGGAAGAAAATCGATCGTGGGAACATGAGTTGGATTTATTATTTGAGTCCGACGACGATTTTGCTTCCGAGACTTTCGAGGTCGACGAATGTTTTGAACCAAATGAGGTACTTGTGCCAACTTTGGAACAAGCCATTCTAGACTTTGCCCATTGCGTAATAGATATTGAAAGTGAGGATGATAATGACGTAATATCTATTTGCAATGAAATGATTTCTTCTTTGGCCCCCAAAGAAGAACATTTCATTGAAAATGATATTATTTCCTTTGAAATTCCAACTTCATGCGATGATGATTCATCTCATGAGTTTGAATTTCTTTCATCCCCGTTTTCATTCTCTATTACCCCACCGGAACAAGTACCCGATGATTCGGTTTCGAACTTTAATGTTTTAAACCCTATCGTCGATGAGGAGTACTTGCTCGAGTCGCCCTCCACGATTGCATCTTTGCCTTTGTGTGCGCCGCCTCCCATTCCAACTTCAAAATCATTGGGAGGATTTTCAGCTTTCTCGGTCCCCACTTGTTTTTGTCACCCGTTCAATCCAAACCCCCCATCGTCCCTCCAAAACTTTTAATTGGCGATGGTTCATTTCTTCCGCCTTACACATGCCTTCCGTTGTTAAAACGGAATCCATATTTTTCGGAGGGCATGCTTGTATGTGAGGGTACACCGGTTATCCTCCAAAGTAAAATCATTTTTACGGTGGACCCTCAGCTATTTAGACTTCTAGTGTACAGTTAGTGTGAAGTCTAAATAGTAGATTGTATATAGTTAGCTTTCTTTCTTTATATTTTTTTTCTTTCCTTGTTAATTTAGTCTAGTGTAATTAGTTAACTTTTTGTTATTTGTTTTTGCTATGCTCGGTACTAACTTGTTTTGTAGATTCTTTGGACTTGTTCTTATGGGGATCGCTCCACTTTTGGGTAATATCGCTATTTTCCTCTCTTTGACTTGGTTCTTAATTTACATTGAGGACAATGTCAAGTTTTAAGTTAGGGGGTGTGGGATATTCTATCCATTTCTTATTTAGTCCATGTTTTTGCTCACATGTTAGTTACTTAGTATGCTTTTCTTAGAAAAATTCAAAAATTTCAAAAAGATTTTCTTTCTTTCTTCTCCTTTTTGGGCATTTTGCCTTTGTTTCCGATGATAAATTTCAATAATTGCCCGATCCAATAGACAACCCAATGATGCATGTTCTTGATTTTAGAAGTTATTAGACTTTAGTCTCACTTATTGATATTATGAATAACTTCATGAATTAAACTTTAATCCCATGAGCACATGCACTTTTATGGTTTTATTGATTTGGTTTAAGATTTTTATAACTCGGTAATCTTTTGTTGCATTGTATATACTTACACCGAGTAAGCTTTGTACCTTTCGTCGTTTGTGAGTGTTATACACTATTCTTTCCTCATTGAAAACGTTGAATTCGTTGGTAATCTCTCTATTCTTTCATTTGATCGTTCATTAATTGAGTTCATACTTGAATTGTGTTACTTGATCATGATTTTCATATATTATTTTGACTCGAGAATTGCGTAAACTTTGTGAAATGATCATAGGCATTCTTTGTTATATCACCCATATTAGCCTTGACCTCACCCTTATATGTTTACCCTCGTTAACCCTTTTGAGCCTAAATATAGCCTTTCATTTCATATTCCATTCCCATAACCAACTCTAAATTGGAGTTTTAGCCCATATATACACCTTCCACACCTTTGTTTGGAATGTTAATTGGGATTGAATGTTGTTGTTATGATGTCGGTTGCAATTTACGCATATGAGAGTTTGATAAGTAAAGAAAAGTGATGTGAAAAAAGTGAAGAAAAAGAGAAAGCAAAAAGCAAAAGAAAACAAAACAAAAGAAAACATGAGAAAAAGAAGAAAAGAAAAAGAAAGAGAAAGTTGTAAATGTTGTATAGTGTTTAATAAGCTTTGATTACTCTCCCCGATGATATATTCGATGCCGTTTTGGAACTTGTTTCCCAATTTTGATATTGCCCGCATTTTCTCATTATCCTGAGTTTTCATCCCGAACACTTTGAATCCGTATATACATTCCTTTCATTTCATACCTAAGCCTAGCCTACATTATAACCCTATACAAGTCCTATGTGATCTTAGGGTGCATTTAATTCAAAAGTCATAATAGTTGTGATAATCTGTGAAAATACATTTCGCCTCTTTTAGTGTGCGGTATCTTTCATTGAGATTACAAGTTTTTATTTCCTATATAGCGTTCTTCATTCGTGACATGTGTGCGGCCTAGTTTCCATTTACATTTACTCTTTATGCCCGCATGTTCGGTGTGTTACCTCCCTGTTTCGAGCGAATTCGCTTGATGAGCGTAATGCCCGTGAGGATTGAATATATGCTTGCTTTAATGTTTATCCGGTTTATATAAGTTTTTGCCAAATCACACTTTGCATGTGCTCGCTCCCCTCCCACATTTTAAGGTTTCAATTCTATGAGGTGCATTCTATAATGTTAATGATTTGGACTTTTGTGTGAATTCATTCACTTTGCTAATAATGCATATGAAATCCTTTTCTCCATTGTTGGGCTTGTCGCATGTTGGGTTGGGCATATTTTGAGGAAACCATGTGATGTTTGTGGGTATCATCCCTGAAAACCCTCACGAGACGACACTCGTCCACTAGGGTAACCTAGGGGTTTAACGGCTTATTGCATATGCTAAATGCAATCGTGTTCCCTACGAAAGTGGCAATTATATTTCGATGCATATATACATTTTGTACCGCCCTCTGTGGTTTGGTTTTCTTTGTTTCATTACTAGGGACTAGCAATGTGTAAGTTAGGGGGTGTGATTCGTATCGAATATTGTATATTTCCGCCCGTTATCCTTATGCATTCTAGCTCTTTTACGGTCCTAAATGCCTATAATTATGCTCATTAACCAGACAACCTTGGAGTTGGATAGATACATGTTTTGCAGGGGTTATTTGTGCTTTTGTAGGTATTGGAACGCTAAAAGTGAGGATCCGTTGCATTTCGGAGAAGTTTCGTCGATGGACGCTACTTCAAGGGCTTTTTAGTCAATTCACATTTCTTATTCGGCTCTTGGAAATTCCACGGATGCGTAGTTCATTGAGTTAGCATCGCGTGGCCGCAAACGGTGCGTTGTTTGGAGTTCGGACGAAGAAGCTAGGCTCGTTTCCGTAATGGACCATTTCCCCCTCATCATGGACCAAATGCAGCCTGAAAACAGAGTACCGGTCGACCGCGTACAAGGGACCGGTCGACCGCGGTTTCAACTTTTGCCGTGGGAAGGAGACAGTATGCTTTGGCTTAAGGGACCGGTCGACCGCGCCCCTGCGACCGGTCGACCGGTAGTGCCAGATATTTTGGGCTCTTTCCTCTTTCTTTCCTTTTTCCCTTATCTTTTCCCACTTACTATATAAACCCATTTTTGGTTTTAATATCATATATACACGATTTTAGGTTAGTTTAGCTTAGGGTTTGGGTGATTTGCTTAGTTCTTCTTCATTTCTACTTGGTTTGACACCCCATTTGTTGTGTAAGTTGACTATTCATCATCCCCTCCATTTATATAGTTTGTATTTCCTTCTTTCTTGCCTTGATAGTTAGATTTACATGCTTTGTTAATTAGATTCACATGCTTTCTTTAATCGCTTTCTAGGTAGATTTATCGCGTTTATTTACCGCGTTTATTTATCGCGTTTTTAACATGCTTTCTAGGTAATTTAAATTAGGTTGTGTTTGAATTGAACTCACTCGGGTTGACGCGTTGCTTTGCTTTGGTGATGGAGTTTACGGGTTTATTTCGAGTGCGTTGTCCTAGTTATTACGCCTAGGAGATTTGACGAGGCATATCATGTATGTCCCGTGCTTACGACCTTTCGCGCGTAATTTCCGGGATATTTGTTGACGCCAAAATCTTATTAGGCTTTTATGATGATTTAGGGCGTGACAACCCTTGATTTAATTAACTGTCGAAACGAGACGCACTTGTAATAACTCGTCGACCCATGTAACCAATTTTATACTAATTAACTCGGGTGAGGGATATTCGACGCAACCTATAGTCTTACTCGCTTTCATAATCTAGTTTCAATACCATTGCCTAGAATAATCTTTTCCTTTATGCATCTTTTCTTTTAGTTTGTAATCATCTTTTACACTTTTATTTCGGAGTATTAAATCACTTAAATTCTAACAACTTGTCCCTGTGGATTCTCGATACCCGACTTACCGCTCTACTTGCCCCGCAAGTGTAGTTGTAACTTAGGTTTTTGTATTGAGTTGGCGAAACGAAAACAACGATTAGCGTCTTTACACGCGCTACTTATCGCCCTCAATCAAAATGGCGCCGTTGCCGGGGATGAGTTTGTTTTAGACTTTATTTGATTTAGTATTTCATAGTATTTTCTTTCTATTTGTATTATTTGCTAATATTTTGCAGGACTTCCACATTTGAGCACTTAGAAACGCTTGAATTTTTCCCGCGGGCACCTACTTTGTGGAATTCGCCACTTGAGCCATTTTTGGGGTAAGCATGTCTTATTCCAATTCTTTCGGTAATCCTTGTCATAATTCTCAAAATTCTCGCAAACCTATGACTTTCGGTGAATACTTAGAATCTCAAAGTATAACAAATTCAAATATGACTTTGGGCGAGTATAACGAAAGTCAAAACTTAGGTTATTGGAATTTTGATGATGATGATAATGATTTTGGGCCTTTACCTCCTTATAATAGGAATTTTGAAACGAATTCGAATAGGTTTCAAAATTCCTATAATAATGAGTTTTCGTTTAAGTCCGATGGTAATTTTCAAAGTTCCCATTTTCATGCATCCGCACCTCGACCTATGACATTCGGTGAGGGCTTGCGTATGTATGAGAATGAGAAAATTGAAAATCGTTATCGGGAAGAAAATCGATCGTGGGAACATGAGTTGGATTTATTATTTGAGTCCGACGACGATTTTGCTTCCGAGACTTTCGAGGTCGACGAATGTTTTGAACCAAATGAGGTACTTGTGCCAACTTTGGAACAAGCCATTCTAGACTTTGCCCATTGCGTAATAGATATTGAAAGTGAGGATGATAATGACGTAATATCTATTTGCAATGAAATGATTTCTTCTTTGGCCCCCAAAGAAGAACATTTCATTGAAAATGATATTATTTCCTTTGAAATTCCAACTTCATGCGATGATGATTCATCTCATGAGTTTGAATTTCTTTCATCCCCGTTTTCATTCTCTATTACCCCACCGGAACAAGTACCCGATGATTCGGTTTCGAACTTTAATGTTTTAAACCCTATCGTCGATGAGGAGTACTTGCTCGAGTCGCCCTCCACGATTGCATCTTTGCCTTTGTGTGCGCCGCCTCCCATTCCAACTTCAAAATCATTGGGAGGATTTTCAGCTTTCTCGGTCCCCACTTGTTTTTGTCACCCGTTCAATCCAAACCCCCCATCGTCCCTCCAAAACTTTTAATTGGCGATGGTTCATTTCTTCCGCCTTACACATGCCTTCCGTTGTTAAAACGGAATCCATATTTTTCGGAGGGCATGCTTGTATGTGAGGGTACACCGGTTATCCTCCAAAGTAAAATCATTTTTACGGTGGACCCTCAGCTATTTAGACTTCTAGTGTACAGTTAGTGTGAAGTCTAAATAGTAGATTGTATATAGTTAGCTTTCTTTCTTTATATTTTTTTTCTTTCCTTGTTAATTTAGTCTAGTGTAATTAGTTAACTTTTTGTTATTTGTTTTTGCTATGCTCGGTACTAACTTGTTTTGTAGATTCTTTGGACTTGTTCTTATGGGGATCGCTCCACTTTTGGGTAATATCGCTATTTTCCTCTCTTTGACTTGGTTCTTAATTTACATTGAGGACAATGTCAAGTTTTAAGTTAGGGGGTGTGGGATATTCTATCCATTTCTTATTTAGTCCATGTTTTTGCTCACATGTTAGTTACTTAGTATGCTTTTCTTAGAAAAATTCAAAAATTTCAAAAAGATTTTCTTTCTTTCTTCTCCTTTTTGGGCATTTTGCCTTTGTTTCCGATGATAAATTTCAATAATTGCCCGATCCAATAGACAACCCAATGATGCATGTTCTTGATTTTAGAAGTTATTAGACTTTAGTCTCACTTATTGATATTATGAATAACTTCATGAATTAAACTTTAATCCCATGAGCACATGCACTTTTATGGTTTTATTGATTTGGTTTAAGATTTTTATAACTCGGTAATCTTTTGTTGCATTGTATATACTTACACCGAGTAAGCTTTGTACCTTTCGTCGTTTGTGAGTGTTATACACTATTCTTTCCTCATTGAAAACGTTGAATTCGTTGGTAATCTCTCTATTCTTTCATTTGATCGTTCATTAATTGAGTTCATACTTGAATTGTGTTACTTGATCATGATTTTCATATATTATTTTGACTCGAGAATTGCGTAAACTTTGTGAAATGATCATAGGCATTCTTTGTTATATCACCCATATTAGCCTTGACCTCACCCTTATATGTTTACCCTCGTTAACCCTTTTGAGCCTAAATATAGCCTTTCATTTCATATTCCATTCCCATAACCAACTCTAAATTGGAGTTTTAGCCCATATATACACCTTCCACACCTTTGTTTGGAATGTTAATTGGGATTGAATGTTGTTGTTATGATGTCGGTTGCAATTTACGCATATGAGAGTTTGATAAGTAAAGAAAAGTGATGTGAAAAAAGTGAAGAAAAAGAGAAAGCAAAAAGCAAAAGAAAACAAAACAAAAGAAAACATGAGAAAAAGAAGAAAAGAAAAAGAAAGAGAAAGTTGTAAATGTTGTATAGTGTTTAATAAGCTTTGATTACTCTCCCCGATGATATATTCGATGCCGTTTTGGAACTTGTTTCCCAATTTTGATATTGCCCGCATTTTCTCATTATCCTGAGTTTTCATCCCGAACACTTTGAATCCGTATATACATTCCTTTCATTTCATACCTAAGCCTAGCCTACATTATAACCCTATACAAGTCCTATGTGATCTTAGGGTGCATTTAATTCAAAAGTCATAATAGTTGTGATAATCTGTGAAAATACATTTCGCCTCTTTTAGTGTGCGGTATCTTTCATTGAGATTACAAGTTTTTATTTCCTATATAGCGTTCTTCATTCGTGACATGTGTGCGGCCTAGTTTCCATTTACATTTACTCTTTATGCCCGCATGTTCGGTGTGTTACCTCCCTGTTTCGAGCGAATTCGCTTGATGAGCGTAATGCCCGTGAGGATTGAATATATGCTTGCTTTAATGTTTATCCGGTTTATATAAGTTTTTGCCAAATCACACTTTGCATGTGCTCGCTCCCCTCCCACATTTTAAGGTTTCAATTCTATGAGGTGCATTCTATAATGTTAATGATTTGGACTTTTGTGTGAATTCATTCACTTTGCTAATAATGCATATGAAATCCTTTTCTCCATTGTTGGGCTTGTCGCATGTTGGGTTGGGCATATTTTGAGGAAACCATGTGATGTTTGTGGGTATCATCCCTGAAAACCCTCACGAGACGACACTCGTCCACTAGGGTAACCTAGGGGTTTAACGGCTTATTGCATATGCTAAATGCAATCGTGTTCCCTACGAAAGTGGCAATTATATTTCGATGCATATATACATTTTGTACCGCCCTCTGTGGTTTGGTTTTCTTTGTTTCATTACTAGGGACTAGCAATGTGTAAGTTAGGGGGTGTGATTCGTATCGAATATTGTATATTTCCGCCCGTTATCCTTATGCATTCTAGCTCTTTTACGGTCCTAAATGCCTATAATTATGCTCATTAACCAGACAACCTTGGAGTTGGATAGATACATGTTTTGCAGGGGTTATTTGTGCTTTTGTAGGTATTGGAACGCTAAAAGTGAGGATCCGTTGCATTTCGGAGAAGTTTCGTCGATGGACGCTACTTCAAGGGCTTTTTAGTCAATTCACATTTCTTATTCGGCTCTTGGAAATTCCACGGATGCGTAGTTCATTGAGTTAGCATCGCGTGGCCGCAAACGGTGCGTCGTTTGGAGTTCGGACGAAGAAGCTAGGCTCGTTTCCGTAATGGACCATTTCCCCCTCATCATGGACCAAATGCAGCCTGAAAACAGAGTATCGGTCGACCGCGTACAAGGGACCGGTCGACCGCGGTTTCAACTTTTGCCGTGGGAAGGAGACAGTATGCTTTGGCTTAAGGGACCGGTCGACCGCGCCCCTGCGACCGGTCGACCGGTAGTGCCAGATATTTTGGGCTATTTCCTCTTTCTTTCCTTTTTCCCTTATCTTTTCCCACTTACTATATAAACCCATTTTTGGTTTTAATATCATATATACACGATTTTAGGTTAGTTTAGCTTAGGGTTTGGGTGATTTGCTTAGTTCTTCTTCATTTCTACTTGGTTTGACACCCCATTTGTTGTGTAAGTTGACTATTCATCATCCCCTCCATTTATATAGTTTGTATTTCCTTCTTTCTTGCCTTGATAGTTAGATTTACATGCTTTGTTAATTAGATTCACATGCTTTCTTTAATCGCTTTCTAGGTAGATTTATCGCGTTTATTTACCGCGTTTATTTATCGCGTTTTTAACATGCTTTCTAGGTAATTTAAATTAGGTTGTGTTTGAATTGAACTCACTCGGGTTGACGCGTTGCTTTGCTTTGGTGATGGAGTTTACGGGTTTATTTCGAGTGCGTTGTCCTAGTTATTACGCCTAGGAGATTTGACGAGGCATATCATGTATGTCCCGTGCTTACGACCTTTCGCGCGTAATTTCCGGGATATTTGTTGACGCCAAAATCTTATTAGGCTTTTATGATGATTTAGGGCGTGACAACCCTTGATTTAATTAACTGTCGAAACGAGACGCACTTGTAATAACTCGTCGACCCATGTAACCAATTTTATACTAATTAACTCGGGTGAGGGATATTCGACGCAACCTATAGTCTTACTCGCTTTCATAATCTAGTTTCAATACCATTGCCTAGAATAATCTTTTCCTTTATGCATCTTTTCTTTTAGTTTGTAATCATCTTTTACACTTTTATTTCGGAGTATTAAATCACTTAAATTCTAACAACTTGTCCCTGTGGATTCTCGATACCCGACTTACCGCTCTACTTGCCCCGCAAGTGTAGTTGTAACTTAGGTTTTTGTATTGAGTTGGCGAAACGAAAACAACGATTAGCGTCTTTACACGCGCTACTTATCGCCCTCAATCAAAATGGCGCCGTTGCCGGGGATGAGTTTGTTTTAGACTTTATTTGATTTAGTATTTCATAGTATTTTCTTTCTATTTGTATTATTTGCTAATATTTTGCAGGACTTCCACATTTGAGCACTTAGAAACGCTTGAATTTTTCCCGCGGGCACCTACTTTGTGGAATTCGCCACTTGAGCCATTTTTGGGGTAAGCATGTCTTATTCCAATTCTTTCGGTAATCCTTGTCATAATTCTCAAAATTCTCGCAAACCTATGACTTTCGGTGAATACTTAGAATCTCAAAGTATAACAAATTCAAATATGACTTTGGGCGAGTATAACGAAAGTCAAAACTTAGGTTATTGGAATTTTGATGATGATGATAATGATTTTGGGCCTTTACCTCCTTATAATAGGAATTTTGAAACGAATTCGAATAGGTTTCAAAATTCCTATAATAATGAGTTTTCGTTTAAGTCCGATGGTAATTTTCAAAGTTCCCATTTTCATGCATCCGCACCTCGACCTATGACATTCGGTGAGGGCTTGCGTATGTATGAGAATGAGAAAATTGAAAATCGTTATCGGGAAGAAAATCGATCGTGGGAACATGAGTTGGATTTATTATTTGAGTCCGACGACGATTTTGCTTCCGAGACTTTCGAGGTCGACGAATGTTTTGAACCAAATGAGGTACTTGTGCCAACTTTGGAACAAGCCATTCTAGACTTTGCCCATTGCGTAATAGATATTGAAAGTGAGGATGATAATGACGTAATATCTATTTGCAATGAAATGATTTCTTCTTTGGCCCCCAAAGAAGAACATTTCATTGAAAATGATATTATTTCCTTTGAAATTCCAACTTCATGCGATGATGATTCATCTCATGAGTTTGAATTTCTTTCATCCCCGTTTTCATTCTCTATTACCCCACCGGAACAAGTACCCGATGATTCGGTTTCGAACTTTAATGTTTTAAACCCTATCGTCGATGAGGAGTACTTGCTCGAGTCGCCCTCCACGATTGCATCTTTGCCTTTGTGTGCGCCGCCTCCCATTCCAACTTCAAAATCATTGGGAGGATTTTCAGCTTTCTCGGTCCCCACTTGTTTTTGTCACCCGTTCAATCCAAACCCCCCATCGTCCCTCCAAAACTTTTAATTGGCGATGGTTCATTTCTTCCGCCTTACACATGCCTTCCGTTGTTAAAACGGAATCCATATTTTTCGGAGGGCATGCTTGTATGTGAGGGTACACCGGTTATCCTCCAAAGTAAAATCATTTTTACGGTGGACCCTCAGCTATTTAGACTTCTAGTGTACAGTTAGTGTGAAGTCTAAATAGTAGATTGTATATAGTTAGCTTTCTTTCTTTATATTTTTTTTCTTTCCTTGTTAATTTAGTCTAGTGTAATTAGTTAACTTTTTGTTATTTGTTTTTGCTATGCTCGGTACTAACTTGTTTTGTAGATTCTTTGGACTTGTTCTTATGGGGATCGCTCCACTTTTGGGTAATATCGCTATTTTCCTCTCTTTGACTTGGTTCTTAATTTACATTGAGGACAATGTCAAGTTTTAAGTTAGGGGGTGTGGGATATTCTATCCATTTCTTATTTAGTCCATGTTTTTGCTCACATGTTAGTTACTTAGTATGCTTTTCTTAGAAAAATTCAAAAATTTCAAAAAGATTTTCTTTCTTTCTTCTCCTTTTTGGGCATTTTGCCTTTGTTTCCGATGATAAATTTCAATAATTGCCCGATCCAATAGACAACCCAATGATGCATGTTCTTGATTTTAGAAGTTATTAGACTTTAGTCTCACTTATTGATATTATGAATAACTTCATGAATTAAACTTTAATCCCATGAGCACATGCACTTTTATGGTTTTATTGATTTGGTTTAAGATTTTTATAACTCGGTAATCTTTTGTTGCATTGTATATACTTACACCGAGTAAGCTTTGTACCTTTCGTCGTTTGTGAGTGTTATACACTATTCTTTCCTCATTGAAAACGTTGAATTCGTTGGTAATCTCTCTATTCTTTCATTTGATCGTTCATTAATTGAGTTCATACTTGAATTGTGTTACTTGATCATGATTTTCATATATTATTTTGACTCGAGAATTGCGTAAACTTTGTGAAATGATCATAGGCATTCTTTGTTATATCACCCATATTAGCCTTGACCTCACCCTTATATGTTTACCCTCGTTAACCCTTTTGAGCCTAAATATAGCCTTTCATTTCATATTCCATTCCCATAACCAACTCTAAATTGGAGTTTTAGCCCATATATACACCTTCCACACCTTTGTTTGGAATGTTAATTGGGATTGAATGTTGTTGTTATGATGTCGGTTGCAATTTACGCATATGAGAGTTTGATAAGTAAAGAAAAGTGATGTGAAAAAAGTGAAGAAAAAGAGAAAGCAAAAAGCAAAAGAAAACAAAACAAAAGAAAACATGAGAAAAAGAAGAAAAGAAAAAGAAAGAGAAAGTTGTAAATGTTGTATAGTGTTTAATAAGCTTTGATTACTCTCCCCGATGATATATTCGATGCCGTTTTGGAACTTGTTTCCCAATTTTGATATTGCCCGCATTTTCTCATTATCCTGAGTTTTCATCCCGAACACTTTGAATCCGTATATACATTCCTTTCATTTCATACCTAAGCCTAGCCTACATTATAACCCTATACAAGTCCTATGTGATCTTAGGGTGCATTTAATTCAAAAGTCATAATAGTTGTGATAATCTGTGAAAATACATTTCGCCTCTTTTAGTGTGCGGTATCTTTCATTGAGATTACAAGTTTTTATTTCCTATATAGCGTTCTTCATTCGTGACATGTGTGCGGCCTAGTTTCCATTTACATTTACTCTTTATGCCCGCATGTTCGGTGTGTTACCTCCCTGTTTCGAGCGAATTCGCTTGATGAGCGTAATGCCCGTGAGGATTGAATATATGCTTGCTTTAATGTTTATCCGGTTTATATAAGTTTTTGCCAAATCACACTTTGCATGTGCTCGCTCCCCTCCCACATTTTAAGGTTTCAATTCTATGAGGTGCATTCTATAATGTTAATGATTTGGACTTTTGTGTGAATTCATTCACTTTGCTAATAATGCATATGAAATCCTTTTCTCCATTGTTGGGCTTGTCGCATGTTGGGTTGGGCATATTTTGAGGAAACCATGTGATGTTTGTGGGTATCATCCCTGAAAACCCTCACGAGACGACACTCGTCCACTAGGGTAACCTAGGGGTTTAACGGCTTATTGCATATGCTAAATGCAATCGTGTTCCCTACGAAAGTGGCAATTATATTTCGATGCATATATACATTTTGTACCGCCCTCTGTGGTTTGGTTTTCTTTGTTTCATTACTAGGGACTAGCAATGTGTAAGTTAGGGGGTGTGATTCGTATCGAATATTGTATATTTCCGCCCGTTATCCTTATGCATTCTAGCTCTTTTACGGTCTTAAATGCCTATAATTATGCTCATTAACCAGACAACCTTGGAGTTGGATAGATACATGTTTTGCAGGGGTTATTTGTGCTTTTGTAGGTATTGGAACGCTAAAAGTGAGGATCCGTTGCATTTCGGAGAAGTTTCATCGATGGACGCTACTTCAAGGGATTTTTAGTCAATTCACATTTCTTATTCGGCTCTTGGAAATTCCACGGATGCGTAGTTCATTGAGTTAGCATCGCGTGGCCGCAAACGGTGCGTCGTTTGGAGTTCGGACGAAGAAGCTAGGCTCGTTTCCGTAATGGACCATTTCCCCCTCATCATGGACCAAATGCAGCCTGAAAACAGAGTACCGGTCGACCGCGTACAAGGGACCGGTCGACCGCGGTTTCAACTTTTGCCGTGGGAAGGAGACAGTATGCTTTGGCTTAAGGGACCGGTCGACCGCGCCCCTGCGACCGGTCGACCGGTAGTGCCAGATATTTTGGGCTCTTTCCTCTTTCTTTCCTTTTTCCCTTATCTTTTCCCACTTACTATATAAACCCATTTTTGGTTTTAATATCAGATATACACGATTTTAGGTTAGTTTAGCTTAGGGTTTGGGTGATTTGCTTAGTTCTTCTTCATTTCTACTTGGTTTGACACCCCATTTGTTGTGTAAGTTGACTATTCATCATCCCCTCCATTTATATAGTTTGTATTTCCTTCTTTCTTGCCTTGATAGTTAGATTTACATGCTTTGTTAATTAGATTCACATGCTTTCTTTAATCGCTTTCTAGGTAGATTTATCGCGTTTATTTACCGCGTTTATTTATCGCGTTTTTAACATGCTTTCTAGGTAATTTAAATTAGGTTGTGTTTGAATTGAACTCACTCGGGTTGACGCGTTGCTTTGCTTTGGTGATGGAGTTTACGGGTTTATTTCGAGTGCGTTGTCCTAGTTATTACGCCTAGGAGATTTGACGAGGCATATCATGTATGTCCCGTGCTTACGACCTTTCGCGCGTAATTTCCGGGATATTTGTTGACGCCAAAATCTTATTAGGCTTTTATGATGATTTAGGGCGTGACAACCCTTGATTTAATTAACTGTCGAAACGAGACGCACTTGTAATAACTCGTCGACCCATGTAACCATTTTATACTAATTAACTCGGGTGAGGGATATTCGACGCAACCTATAGTCTTACTCGCTTTCATAATCTAGTTTCAATACCATTGCCTAGAATAATCTTTTCCTTTATGCATCTTTTCTTTTAGTTTGTAATCATCTTTTACACTTTTATTTCGGAGTATTAAATCACTTAAATTCTAACAACTTGTCCCTGTGGATTCTCGATACTCGACTTACCGCTCTACTTGCCCCGCAAGTGTAGTTGTAACTTAGGTTTTTGTATTGAGTTGGCGAAACGAAAACAACGATTAGCGTCTTTACACGCGCTACTTTTCGCCCTCAATCAAAATGGCGCCGTTGCCGGGGATGAGTTTGTTTTAGACTTTATTTGATTTAGTATTTCATAGTATTTTCTTTCTATTTGTATTATTTGCTAATATTTTGCAGGACTTCCACATTTGAGCACTTAGAAACGCTTGAATTTTTCCCGCGCGCACCTACTTTGTGGAATTCGCCACTTGAGCCATTTTTGGCGTAAGCATGTCTTATTCCAATTCTTTCGGTAATCCTTGTCATAATTCTCAAAATTCTCGCAAACCTATGACTTTCGGTGAATACTTAGAATCCCAAAGTATAACAAATTCAAATATGACTTTGGGCGAGTATAACGAAAGTCAAAACTTAGGTTATTGGAATTTTGATGATGATGATAATGATTTTGGGCCTTTACCTCCTTATAATAGGAATTTTGAAACGAATTCGAATAGGTTTCAAAATTCCTATAATAATGAGTTTTCGTTTAAGTCCGATGGTAATTTTCAAAGTTCCCATTTTCATGCATCCGCACCTCGACCTATGACATTCGGTGAGGGCTTGCGTATGTATGAGAATGAGAAAATTGAAAATCGTTATCGGGAAGAAAATCGTTCGTGGGAACATGAGTTGGATTTATTATTTGAGTCCAACGACGATTTTGCTCTCGAGACTTTCGAGGTCGACGAATGTTTTGAACCAAATGAGGTACTTGTGCCTACTTTGGAACAAGCCATTCTAGACTTTTCCCATTGCGTAATAGATTTTGAAAGTGAGGATGATAATGACGTAATATCTATTTGCAATGAAATGATTTCTTCTTTGGCCCCCAAAGAAGAACATTTCATTGAAAATGATATTATTTCCTTTGAAATTCCAACTTCATGCGATGATGATTCATCTCATGAGTTTGAATTTCTTTCATTCATTCTCTATTACCCCACCGGAACAAGTACCCGATGATTCGGTTTCGAACTTTAATGTTTTAAACCCTATCGCCGATGAGGAGTACTTGCTCGAGTCGCCCTCCACGATCGCATCTTTGCCTTTGTGTGCGCCGCCTCCCATTCCAACTTCAAAATCATTGGGAGGATTTTCAGCTTTTCTCGGTCCCCACTTGTTTTTGTCACCCGTTCAATCCAAACCCCCCATCGTCCCTCCAAAACTTTTAATTGGCGATGGTTCATTTCTTCCGCCTTACACATGCCTTCCGTTGTTAAAACGGAATCCATATTTTTCGGAGGGCATGCTTGTATGTGAGGGTACACCGGTTATCCTCCAAAGTCAAATCATTTTTACGGTGGACCCTCAGCTATTTAGACTTCTAGTGTACAGTTAGTGTGAAGTCTAAATAGTAGATTGTATATAGTTAGCTTTCTTTCTTTATATTTTTTTTCTTTCCTTGTTAATTTAGTCTAGTGTAATTAGTTAACTTTTTGTTATTTGTTTTTGCTATGCTCGGTACTAACTTGTTTTGTAGATTCTTTGGACTTGTTCTTATGGGGATCGCTCCACTTTTGGGTAATATCGCTCTTTTCCTCTCTTTGACTTGGTTCTTAATTTACATTGAGGACAATGTCAAGTTTTAAGTTAGGGGGTGTGGGATATTCTATCCATTTCTTATTTAGTCCATGTTTTTGCTCACATGTTAGTTACTTAGTATGCTTTTCTTAGAAAAATTCAAAAATTTCAAAAAGATTTTCTTTCTTTCTTCTCCTTTTTGGGCATTTTGCCTTTGTTTCCGATGATAAATTTCAATAATTGCCCGATCCAATAGACAACCCAATGATGCATGTTCTTGATTTTAGAAGTTATTAGACTTTAGTCTCACTTATTGATATTATGAATAACTTCATGAATTAAACTTTAATCCCATGAGCACATGCACTTTTATGGTTTTATTGATTTGGTTTAAGATTTTTATAACTCGGTAATCTTTTGTTGCATTGTATATACTTACACCGAGTAAGCTTTGTACCTTTCGTCGTTTGTGAGTGTTATACACTATTCTTTCCTCATTGAAAACGTTGAATTCGTTGGTAATCTCTCTATTCTTTCATTTGATCGTTCATTAATTGAGTTCATACTTGAATTGTGTTACTTGATCATGATTTTCATATATTATTTTGACTCGAGAATTGCGTAAACTTTGTGAAATGATCATAGGCATTCTTTGTTATATCACCCATATTAGCCTTGACCTCACCCTTATATGTTTACCCTCGTTAACCCTTTTGAGCCTAAATATAGCCTTTCATTTCATATTCCATTCCCATAACCAACTCTAAATTGGAGTTTTAGCCCATATATACACCTTCCACACCTTTGTTTGGAATGTTAATTGGGATTGAATGTTGTTGTTATGATGTCGGTTGCAATTTACGCATATGAGAGTTTGATAAGTAAAGAAAAGTGATGTGAAAAAAGTGAAGAAAAAGAGAAAGCAAAAAGCAAAAGAAAACAAAACATAAGAAAACATGAGAAAAAGAAGAAAAGAAAAAGAAAGAGAAAGTTGTAAATGTTGTATAGTGTTTAATAAGCTTTGATTACTCTCCCCGATGATATATTCGATGCCGTTTTGGAACTTGTTTCCCAATTTTGATATTGCCCGCATTTTCTCATTATCCTGAGTTTTCATCCCGAACACTTTGAATCCGTATATACATTCCTTTCATTTCATACCTAAGCCTAGCCTACATTATAACCCTATACAAGTCCTATGTGATCTTAGGGTGCATTTAATTCAAAAGTCATAATAGTTGTGATAATCTGTGAAAATGCATTTCGCCTCTTTTAGTGTGCGGTATCTTTCATTGAGATTACAAGTTTTTATTTCCTATATAGCGTTCTTCATTCGTGACATGTGTGCGGCCTAGTTTCCATTTACATTTACTCTTTATGCCCGCATGTTCGGTGTGTTACCTCCCTGTTTCGAGTGAATTCGCTTGATGAGCGTAATGCCCGTGAGGATTGAATATATTCTTGCTTTAATGTTTATCCGGTTTATATAAGTTTTTGCCAAATCACACTTTGCATGTGCTCGCTCCCCTCCCACATTTTAAGGTTTCAATTCTATGAGGTGCATTCTATAATGTTAATGATTTGGACTTTTGTGTGAATTCATTCACTTTGCTAATAATGCATATGAAATCCTTTTCTCCATTGTTGGGCTTGTCGCATGTTGGGTTGGGCATATTTTGAGGAAACCATGTGATGTTTGTGGGTATCATCCCTGAAAACCCTCACGAGACGACACTCGTCCACTAGGGTAACCTAGGGGTTTAACGGCTTATTGCATATGCTAAATGCAATCGTGTTCCCTACGAAAGTGGCAATTATATTTCGATGCATATATACATTTTGTACCGCCCTCTGTGGTTTGGTTTTCTTTGTTTCATTACTAGGGACTAGTAATGTGTAAGTTAGGGGGTGTGATTCGTATCGAATATTGTATATTTCCGCCCGTTATCCTTATGCATTCTAGCTCTTTTACGGTCCTAAATGCCTATAATTATGCTCATTAACCAGACAACCTTGGAGTTGGATAGATACATGTTTTGCAGGGGTTATTTGTGCTTTTGTAGGTATTGGAACGCTAAAAGTGAGGATCCGTTGCATTTCGGAGAAGTTTCGTCGATGGACGCTACTTCAAGGGCTTTTTAGTCAATTCACATTTCTTATTCGGCTCTTGGAAATTCCACGGATGCGTAGTTCATTGAGTTAGCATCGCGTGGCCGCAAACGGTGCGTCGTTTGGAGTTCGGACGAAGAAGCTAGGCTCGTTTCCGTAATGGACCATTTCCCCCTCATCATGGACCAAATGCAGCCTGAAAACAGAGTACCGGTCGACCGCGTACAAGGGACCGGTCGACCGCGGTTTCAACTTTTGCCGTGGGAAGGAGACAGTATGCTTTGGCTTAAGGGACCGGTCGACCGCGCCCCTGCGACCGGTCGACCGGTAGTGCCAGATATTTTGGGCTCTTTCCTCTTTCTTTCCTTTTTCCCTTATCTTTTCCCACTTACTATATAAACCCATTTTTGGTTTTAATATCAGATATACACGATTTTAGGTCAGTTTAGCTTAGGGTTTGGGTGATTTGCTTAGTTCTTCTTCATTTCTACTTGGTTTGACACCCCATTTGTTGTGTAAGTTGACTATTCATCATCCCCTCCATTTATATAGTTTGTATTTCCTTCTTTCTTGCCTTGATAGTTAGATTTACATGCTTTGTTAATTAGATTCACATGCTTTCTTTAATCGCTTTCTAGGTAGATTTATCGCGTTTATTTACCGCGTTTATTTATCGCGTTTTTAACATGCTTTCTAGGTAATTTAAATTAGGTTGTGTTTGAATTGAACTCACTCGGGTTGACGCGTTGCTTTGCTTTGGTGATGGAGTTTACGGGTTTATTTCGAGTGCGTTGTCCTAGTTATTACGCCTAGGAGATTTGACGAGGCATATCATGTATGTCCCGTGCTTACGACCTTTCGCGCGTAATTTCCGGGATATTTGTTGACGCCAAAATCTTATTAGGCTTTTATGATGATTTAGGGCGTGACAACCCTTGATTTAATTAACTGTCGAAACGAGACGCACTTGTAATAACTCGTCGACCCATGTAACCATTTTATACTAATTAACTCGGGTGAGGGATATTCGACGCAACCTATAGTCTTACTCGCTTTCATAATCTAGTTTCAATACCATTGCCTAGAATAATCTTTTCCTTTATGCATCTTTTCTTTTAGTTTGTAATCATCTTTTACACTTTTATTTCGGAGTATTAAATCACTTAAATTCTAACAACTTGTCCCTGTGGATTCTCGATACCCGACTTACCGCTCTACTTGCCCCGCAAGTGTAGTTGTAACTTAGGTTTTTGTATTGAGTTGGCGAAACGAAAACAACGATTAGCGTCTTTACACGCGCTACTTTTCGCCCTCAATCAAAATGGCGCCGTTGCCGGGGATGAGTTTGTTTTAGACTTTATTTGATTTAGTATTTCATAGTATTTTCTTTCTATTTGTATTATTTGCTAATATTTTGCAGGACTTCCACATTTGAGCACTTGGAAACGCTTGAATTTTTCCCGCGCGCACTTACTTTGTGGAATTCGCCACTTGAGCCATTTTTGGGGTAAGCATGTCTTATTCCAATTCTTTCGGTAATCCTTGTCATAATTCTCAAAATTCTCGCAAACCTATGACTTTCGGTGAATACTTAGAATCCCAAAGTATAACAAATTCAAATATGACTTTGGGCGAGTATAACGAAAGTCAAAACTTAGGTTATTGGAATTTTGATGATGATGATAATGATTTTGGGCCTTTACCTCCTTATAATAGGAATTTTGAAACGAATTCGAATAGGTTTCAAAATTCCTATAATAATGAGTTTTCGTTTAAGTCCGATGGTAATTTTCAAAGTTCCCATTTTCATGCATCCGCACCTCGACCTATGACATTCGGTGAGGGCTTGCGTATGTATGAGAATGAGAAAATTGAAAATCGTTATCGGGAAGAAAATCGTTCGTGGGAACATGAGTTGGATTTATTATTTGAGTCCGACGACGATTTTGCTCTCGAAACTTTCGAGGTCGACGAATGTTTTGAACCAAATGAGGTACTTGTGCCTACTTTGGAACAAGCCATTCTAGACTTTTCCCATTGCGTAATAGATTTTGAAAGTGAGGATGATAATGACGTAATATCTATTTGCAATGAAATGATTTCTTCTTTGGCCCCCAAAGAAGAACATTTCATTGAAAATGATATTATTTCCTTTGAAATTCCAACTTCATGCGATGATGATTCATCTCATGAGTTTGAATTTCTTTCATTCATTCTCTATTACCCCACCGGAACAAGTACCCGATGATTCGGTTTCGAACTTTAATGTTTTAAACCCTATCGCCGATGAGGAGTACTTGCTCGAGTCTCCCTCCACGATCGCATCTTTGCCTTTGTGTGCGCCGCCTCCCATTCCAACTTCAAAATCATTGGGAGGATTTTCAGCTTTTCTCGGTCCCCACTTGTTTTTGTCACCCGTTCAATCCAAACCCCCCATCGTCCCTCCAAAACTTTTAATTGGCGATGGTTCATTTCTTCCGCCTTACACATGCCTTCCGTTGTTAAAACGGAATCCATATTTTTCGGAGGGCATGCTTGTATGTGAGGGTACACCGGTTATCCTCCAAAGTCAAATCATTTTTACGGTGGACCCTCAGCTATTTAGACTTCTAGTGTACAGTTAGTGTGAAGTCTAAATAGTAGATTGTATATAGTTAGCTTTCTTTCTTTATATTTTTTTTCTTTCCTTGTTAATTTAGTCTAGTGTAATTAGTTAACTTTTTGTTATTTGTTTTTGCTATGCTCGGTACTAACTTGTTTTGTAGATTCTTTGGACTTGTTCTTATGGGGATCGCTCCACTTTTGGGTAATATCGCTCTTTTCCTCTCTTTGACTTGGTTCTTAATTTACATTGAGGACAATGTCAAGTTTTAAGTTAGGGGGTGTGGGATATTCTATCCATTTCTTATTTAGTCCATGTTTTTGCTCACATGTTAGTTACTTAGTATGCTTTTCTTAGAAAAATTCAAAAATTTCAAAAAGATTTTCTTTCTTTCTTCTCCTTTTTGGGCATTTTGCCTTTGTTTCCGATGATAAATTTCAATAATTGCCCGATCCAATAGACAACCCAATGATGCATGTTCTTGATTTTAGAAGTTATTAGACTTTAGTCTCACTTATTGATATTATGAATAACTTCATGAATTAAACTTTAATCCCATGAGCACATGCACTTTTATGGTTTTATTGATTTGGTTTAAGATTTTTATAACTCGGTAATCTTTTGTTGCATTGTATATACTTACACCGAGTAAGCTTTGTACCTTTCGTCGTTTGTGAGTGTTATACACTATTCTTTCCTCATTGAAAACGTTGAATTCGTTGGTAATCTCTCTATTCTTTCATTTGATCGTTCATTAATTGAGTTCATACTTGAATTGTGTTACTTGATCATGATTTTCATATATTATTTTGACTCGAGAATTGCGTAAACTTTGTGAAATGATCATAGGCATTCTTTGTTATATCACCCATATTAGCCTTGACCTCACCCTTATATGTTTACCCTCGTTAACCCTTTTGAGCCTAAATATAGCCTTTCATTTCATATTCCATTCCCATAACCAACTCTAAATTGGAGTTTTAGCCCATATATACACCTTCCACACCTTTGTTTGGAATGTTAATTGGGATTGAATGTTGTTGTTATGATGTCGGTTGCAATTTACGCATATGAGAGTTTGATAAGTAAAGAAAAGTGATGTGAAAAAAGTGAAGAAAAAGAGAAAGCAAAAAGCAAAAGAAAACAAAACAAAAGAAAACATGAGAAAAAGAAGAAAAGAAAAAGAAAGAGAAAGTTGTAAATGTTGTATAGTGTTTAATAAGCTTTGATTACTCTCCCCGATGATATATTCGATGCCGTTTTGGAACTTGTTTCCCAATTTTGATATTGCCCGCATTTTCTCATTATCCTGAGTTTTCATCCCGAACACTTTGAATCCGTATATACATTCCTTTCATTTCATACCTAAGCCTAGCCTACATTATAACCCTATACAAGTCCTATGTGATCTTAGGGTGCATTTAATTCAAAAGTCATAATAGTTGTGATAATCTGTGAAAATGCATTTCGCCTCTTATAGTGTGCGGTATCTTTCATTGAGATTACAAGTTTTTATTTCCTATATAGCGTTCTTCATTCGTGACATGTGTGCGGCCTAGTTTCCATTTACATTTACTCTTTATGCCCGCATGTTCGGTGTGTTACCTCCCTGTTTCGAGTGAATTCGCTTGATGAGCGTAATGCCCGTGAGGATTGAATATATGCTTGCTTTAATGTTTATCCGGTTTATATAAGTTTTTGCCAAATCACACTTTGCATGTGCTCGCTCCCCTCCCACATTTTAAGGTTTCAATTCTATGAGGTGCATTCTATAATGTTAATGATTTGGACTTTTGTGTGAATTCATTCACTTTGCTAATAATGCATATGAAATCCTTTTCTCCATTGTTGGGCTTGTCGCATGTTGGGTTGGGCATATTTTGAGGAAACCATGTGATGTTTGTGGGTATCATCCCTGAAAACCCTCACGAGACGACACTCGTCCACTAGGGTAACCTAGGGGTTTAACGGCTTATTGCATATGCTAAATGCAATCGTGTTCCCTACGAAAGTGGCAATTATATTTCGATGCATATATACATTTTGTACCGCCCTCTGTGGTTTGGTTTTCTTTGTTTCATTACTAGGGACTAGCAATGTGTAAGTTAGGGGGTGTGATTCGTATCGAATATTGTATATTTCCGCCCGTTATCCTTATGCATTCTAGCTCTTTTACGGTCCTAAATGCCTATAATTATGCTCATTAACCAGACAACCTTGGAGTTGGATAGATACATGTTTTGCAGGGGTTATTTGTGCTTTTGTAGGTATTGGAACGCTAAAAGTGAGGATCCGTTGCATTTCGGAGAAGTTTCGTCGATGGACGCTACTTCAAGGGCTTTTTAGTCAATTCACATTTCTTATTCGGCTCTTGGAAATTCCACGGATGCGTAGTTCATTGAGTTAGCATCGCGTGGCCGCAAACGGTGCGTCGTTTGGAGTTCGGACGAAGAAGCTAGGCTCGTTTCCGTAATGGACCATTTCCCCCTCATCATGGACCAAATGCAGCCTGAAAACAGAGTACCGGTCGACCGCGTACAAGGGACCGGTCGACCGCGGTTTCAACTTTTGCCGTGGGAAGGAGACAGTATGCTTTGGCTTAAGGGACCGGTCGACCGCGCCCCTGCGACCGGTCGACCGGTAGTGCCAGATATTTTGGGCTCTTTCCTCTTTCTTTCCTTTTTCCCTTATCTTTTCCCACTTACTATATAAACCCATTTTTGGTTTTAATATCAGATATACACGATTTTAGGTTAGTTTAGCTTAGGGTTTGGGTGATTTGCTTAGTTCTTCTTCATTTCTACTTGGTTTGACACCCCATTTGTTGTGTAAGTTGACTATTCATCATCCCCTCCATTTATATAGTTTGTATTTCCTTCTTTCTTGCCTTGATAGTTAGATTTACATGCTTTGTTAATTAGATTCACATGCTTTCTTTAATCGCTTTCTAGGTAGATTTATCGCGTTTATTTACCGCGTTTATTTATCGCGTTTTTAACATGCTTTCTAGGTAATTTAAATTAGGTTGTGTTTGAATTGAACTCACTCGGGTTGACGCGTTGCTTTGCTTTGGTGATGGAGTTTACGGGTTTATTTCGAGTGCGTTGTCCTAGTTATTACGCCTAGGAGATTTGACGAGGCATATCATGTATGTCCCGTGCTTACGACCTTTCGCGCGTAATTTCCGGGATATTTGTTGACGCCAAAATCTTATTAGGCTTTTATGATGATTTAGGGCGTGACAACCCTTGATTTAATTAACTGTCGAAACGAGACGCACTTGTAATAACTCGTCGACCCATGTAACCATTTTATACTAATTAACTCGGGTGAGGGATATTCGACGCAACCTATAGTCTTACTCGCTTTCATAATCTAGTTTCAATACCATTGCCTAGAATAATCTTTTCCTTTATGCATCTTTTCTTTTAGTTTGTAATCATCTTTTACACTTTTATTTCGGAGTATTAAATCACTTAAATTCTAACAACTTGTCCCTGTGGATTCTCGATACCCGACTTACCCCTCTACTTGCCCCGCAAGTGTAGTTGTAACTTAGGTTTTTGTATTGAGTTGGCGAAACGAAAACAACGATTAGCGTCTTTACACGCGCTACTTTTCGCCCTCAATCAATGTTATCATAGGAATTTCACATGTATGCTCGCGTTTAAAGATGCTAAAAAAAGAGTACATTGAAGTCCACGAGCTACTTCAAGTATGCGGGTTTGGATACGACCGTAACACGTCCTCCGTAACAGCAGAGCCAATCGTATGGGCTAAGTCTGTAAAGGTACGGATTTTTTGGCATTTGCATTGTATACCATCAAATATATCGGCTAATGTCTCAAATGTGTGCATGATAAGCGGGAGGCTAAAAAGTTAAAGTGAAAATGTTGCCCATATTATGATGAGCTAGCCACTATATATGGAAATGACACCGCAAACGGGTCAAACTCGCAATCTGGTGGTGATTACTTCCCATCAATGGAAGGTAAATATTTAATTATTCGTAATTGTTAAAATTATTACATAAGGTAAATTGCTAAACAATTAAATATTGTTCCAGGAATAGTTGACATAGATATGGATGAAGACTTTGTTGACTTAAATGAGAATGACGTTCCAGAAATTGAATCGCGTAATATTTCACCTCAATTGGGGAAATGTAAAGCTGGTGGACAATTACCACGACCCACCCTAGAGTCGAAGCCAAGACGTAAATGAAGAAATGTCTTCGAGAAGATTTCACGTGCGTTGACCTCAGTTACCGAATCTTCTCGGGTTATAGCAACTGCTATGGCTTCTGATACCAAGTTGAACACCCTAGAGCATGTGAAGTGCCAAGACATTCTTGATCGTTTGAAGTCAATGGATTTGAACGAAGCAGATTGGTTGTGATTATTTTTTATGTTTGAGGCAGACTATGGACTAGCGTATATCTTCATGGGGATCACGGAGGACACGTTCACAGAGGCCCGGGCTCACAACAATCTCTATGCGAACTAAGCCAACGTTATCTATGCTCTTTTTGAAACTTTGATTATGAAACTTTTATCGTATTTGACCATGAAAATTTTGTAATATTTTATTACGTTTTGGTTATATATTATGTTCAATCAATTTATGTTATAATTCATATTAAACTGCAAATTTAAACATAAGTAATCAGACTTTAACTTAGTGGGAAGAACCAACCATACTCATAAAGTTACACATAAACAGACTTAAAAGTTACACATAAACGTACTTTAAAGTTACACATAACATACTTTAACAGACTCATAAAGTTACACATAAGCAGACTTTAAAGTTACCCATAAACCAGTAAACTGGTAAACAAGTTCCTAATGCAAGAGTTACACATAAACCAGTAAATATACTTAACAAACTTAAACTTAGTGGGAACAACTTCCCATACTCATCTCAGCATCATCCTCTGCGAGGCACAATAGTTTCGAATCATCTCTGTAGACACTGTTTTGACAAAGATCAAATAGATTGTACTCCTCATCTCCGATGGTTCGGCCTCAGGAATGTTTTCTACAAAAGCAGTCCCATTTATCTTCGCCATCAATAATCAATTTGTAGTTTTGACTGTCCCACCCAAAGCCGTAAGTTTTTGTAGCTATGTAGTATAAATCGAACTTCATTTTTAAGGTATACCACCTTAGACGACACTCGTTCGGTGTACATTTATGTGGTGATTTTGGGGAAATCCTCCAATATTGTGATACTAGTTCGAAAGTAGAATTTTGAACCTTCAAACGTGTATTGTAGTTCACTCCTGGGATGAAATAATTCCTGGTGACTTTGTTAATTAGTTGGGTGTCTTCATTAATGATGCATTATCATGACGCCGTTTGGTTTATTGATTACAATAAATATTTTTTGTTTTGAAGAAAAGTTGTTTCTCTCATACGATACTAGTATTTAAAGGATGTAGTAGAACTAATGCAGTCCAACTACTTCCAACCACACACAATTGAACAAAAGTGTGTGATTCAACAATGCAAGCCTGATACTAATAATAGGAAAATTCTATGCACAACAAGTTAAAAATTTAAAGTCTGGTGCATAATAATGAAACCCATGTGCTTGAGAAGGTAAAAGTCACGAATAATGCAGTCCAACTACTTCCAGCCACACACAATTGAACAAAAGTGTGTGATTCAACAGTGCAAGCCTGATACTAATAATGGGAAAATTCTATGCACAACAAGTTAAAAATTTAAAATCTTGTGCATAATAACAAACTCTATGTGCTTGAGTAGGTAAAAGTCATGAATAATACAGTCCAACTACTTCCAACCACATACAATTGAATGAACCATATGATTCAACAGTGCAAGCCTGATACTAATAATGGGAAAAGTTTGTTGCACAATAAGTTAAAAATTTAAATTATGGTGCATAATAACAAAAACCCATGTGCTTGAGAAGGAAAAAACCATGAATAATGCACTCCAACTACTTCCAACCACACACAATTGAACGAGCGCATGTAATTCAATAGTGCAAGTCGGATACTAATAATGGAAAAAGTCTGGTGCACAACAAGTTAAAAATTTAAATTATGGTGCATAATAACTAAACCTATGTGCTTGAGAAGGTAAAAGTCATGAAAATAGTCTCTAAAAAGCCAAAGATCTTTTATATAAAATGTATGTTACTCTGAAATGTTAAATAGACACTTGTGAAAATGATAAGTTCGGAAACAAATAGGTAAATGGCAAATTTAAGTAAAGTGAAATATTTTTATGAAATAAAAATGTTGAAAAAGGTGTTACACAAAATGGTCTTAAATGCATCTGATTTGGGGGATAAAATCAGTGCAAATATATAAAGGATAAGAAATTGTGATTTTTAAAGTGTAACACAAGGTGGGATAGAGTCTCCGGATTTTGGCTTCAGTAGGTAAAAAGAGGAATATTACATTTGATAAATGTTAAAACACATTAATGTGGACTTGAAAGATACCAGAAATAATTAATAAGGTCCCGGAGTCGTGGGTGAAATACCTAAAATCACTGGTCAGAGCATATGGTAGCATAGTCGTCGGTGTAGACCCGTTAAAGTATGCGGATATTTGGAAGATTACGATAAAAAGATAATGAAAGAGGAACATGTCAAGAACTTTAATGAAATTGATAGGTGTTTTGGGTAAAAGATAACGTGGACTAGTAAAGTGAAGAAATTGACTAATATCCATGAAGTAAAAGGAATGGTAAAGTGAAGTGATCAATGGGTAATTAATCAACCTAAAGAAGTTTAACCCATAAGTAACACAAGAGTGTGTTTATGAATGGTTTTCAACAAAAAATAACTATTTTCTAACACGATGCTTGCATGTGTCAAAAGGTGATTTTCAAGAAAAACACTGTTGATGTAAAAAACTAGATTACTCTAATTATTCAATCACAGATAAATAAAATGAGACAAAGATTTTTAAAGTGGTTCAGCCTTATAAGAATGGTCTACATCCACTGTTATGTTATTGCTGAGTGTTTGAGAATTCTCGATTACAAGTGCATTCAAGAAATTCCGGTCCCTTTGAATGAGGGTGATACAAGGTATTTATAGCCCTTAGTCTGTACATGCAAGGGTTGATACATTAAATGATATACATATGAAAGGGTAATACATTTAATGCAGCGTGTGCGTCAAGATGATGAACATTCAATGAATAATTGAACTGTTGATTCTCTGGCAATTAATGTTATGGTCGAGATGCAGCTCGGACCGTCTTAGTTGCTCGTTGCTCAGGAGTTCCTCGGAGCGCTAGAGTACCTCGGAGTGCTGAAGTTCCTCGGTGTATCCATGTTGCTCGGAGAGACAATGAGTTGGTCGGGGAAATGAGCTTCCTCGTTACTATTGTGCCAAGTAGATTGACACGTGTTCTCATATTATTCGTCCATATCAGCATATTAATTTTGGTATCAACAGAAGCCCCCAATGTTTCATATTTCGAACTTTGAGGAGTATGGAACATTCTTTCTCGGTATATTGCGATATTAAATGACTTTTCTGGGTTTTAGGAGCCTTTTCTTCATATTTGAATTTCTTTCAAATTCATAGAATCCGCCTTTTTCGAGTTTTTATGAGTGCTTCGATCTTCGTGCATTTTTGTCCTTTTAGCCGCCGGTGGCGTATTAGTTTCTTTTGTGTAATCATTTCCTTCACAGCTTCCCAAGGTAAAGTATTTAAACTTCTTGGGTAACCATACCGTCTTCTACCTTTTCCAATTTTCTGCATTCAAGCTTTCTGTTCTCTCTCTCCCTTGTGCGTTCATCTTTTCCTTCGCTAGTTGTCAGCTCTTCCTTTTTTCCTGTAAGATTCTCTTCTTTTCTTCTGTATTTCTTTTATTCACTATGGTTTATCTTGTGGAATCTGTTGAGAAATTTCGTTCCGATTTTTCCATTCCTTCCTGGGTAACTCTGGAGGTTCTTTCTGAGCCTTTAGATTATTTTCGATTGGCTGAGGGACATTGGTTCCCCAGTCTATTCATTGCTGAATGTGGATTTTCTTTTCCGCCAAATCCCTTATGCTTAGAGTTCTGTCAATACTTTGACGTTGTTCCTGCAAAAATAGCCCCCAATTCATGGAGAATAATTAATGGGGTGTATAAATTAAATCTAACTCATGGAACTCGTATAGGGATTCCTGAAATTATGTTTTGCTATAGATGGGCTATTTTAGATAATGTTTACTACTTAAAAACTAGGTTTTTAAATAGGGCTCTTGTAGTTAATCTCCCTGATGCAAATAGAGATTATTTTGAACATGGGGTGATTATTAAAAATTGGCAATATGCCCCCTTGATTGGAGATGCAGTATACCAGGGTCCTAAATGCCCCCCATATGGCAATGGGATAGGTTTATTCTCATTTTCCTTTACTTATGAAATTATGCTTTTATCATGTTTGACAAAATGTATGACTGATATCTCATTATGTATTTATTTGCAGTTGATAGCAAAAGAAAAACTCCAAAAGAATCAGAGGTTAATATTAAGCATCTGAAACTTATCTGGGGTTTGCATAAGAACGTTGCAGACGAGCACATCAGGTCTGCATCATATTTTCTGCAGTATAGGAGCTATACGACTTCTTATACTGCTCGTCCTGTTGAGACAGCCTCAACTCCAGAGGATTCTTCTTCAGATTCTCACATCCCTTTAAGTCAAAGAATGGGCAGGAAAAGAGCTCCTCTTGCTCTATTTGATGACACTACTTCTGCTGCTAAAGCCAAGAAAAGCAAAATTGATGTCCCAGAGGGGACTAAGAAGGTGGATGTTGCGCCTTCTAAAGCTACCGAGAAGCCCCCAGTGGTTCCGAGCAAGAAAGTTGCTCCTGTGGAGATGACTGCTATCTCTCCGACCAAGAGCTCTTCCTTGGTTGAAATTGCTGAAATTCCTTTGAGGAGATTGAGGAAATCGTCCTCAGTCAATTTGGCTGAAACTGCTAATCTGACTGAAACCATCTCTTCTCTACCAGCTGGTAGTGTTGGTGTTCCAACCATCATTCCTCCGAGCTCTGCCATGAGCTCGGTAAAAACTTGGATCATACCCGAGGTCCAAGGAATTTATGAAAAGATTTCTAGGGATATGCTGACATCCCTAGCTACCCGTCACCTTGCTTCAGTAAATTTCTCACACTCTGAATTTCCTTTCTTTGAATACTTGTATTTTTGTACTGACCTGTTACTTTTTCCTTTTTAGCTGGTGAATTGTTTTAACAACATCGTGAAGAAAGACGAAGTAATTAAAGCTTCCAGCTCCTCGTCGGGGGTAGAGGATGCTCTGCTGGGTTTAACCCAATCCTTGAAGGATTCTCGTCAGCAGTATAGTGAGGACAAAGCTGTTTGGGAGAAGAAGTTGTCAATAGTTGAAGCTGAGAAGGTGAAGTTGGCTGAGACCTCCAAGAGTTTGGAGGATAATGTGAAAAGTTTAGAGATTAAGCATCAACAATATGACGACAAGCTCAAGAACTTTGGTGAGCTTGAAGATAAGCTGAAAAAGGCAGAGGAAGAGTTGACCGTTCTGCGAGATATCAATCGCCAAAAAGAAGAATTGGAAGCGAAGTTAAAGACTGCCGAGGATCTTCTATCCGAGAATCTCTCCTCGGAGAAACTGAAAAGAAAGCTCGCAGTTAAAAAATCCTTCAGCGCTGGCTGGGATAAAGGATGGGACAAAGGGATTGCTGCGATGACATCCCAAGTACAATACGGGAAGTTGAAATACTTCCGAGATGGCTGGGTAGCTTCCCTGTAGGAATTGAAGATCAAAAAGGACTCTAACCTATTTCAGTTACACCTCCCTGGTCTTCCCCCACCAATTGTAGAAGAAGAAGAAGAAGAAGAAGATGAGCCTATCTCTGATGAATCTTCCATGGCCATAGGTGATCAAGTCCCTGCCTCTCTACCTTCTACAAACGAGGACATTTCTTCCATGCCTCCTCCTCTTGAGAAAATTTCAACTCCTGCTGATCAAGCTGCCGTAACCACCGAGCAACCAAGCTCCTCATCCCAGCCTCCCGAGAAAGTCTTGGGAGACAAGGAAAAGGTGTGAAGTTGTTCGGTATCATTTCTATCTTTCATTATTTGTAATCAAACAATGTAATCTTTTTGTGATCTAATAAAATACATCTTTGTTCATCTCTGTTGTTGATGATTTGTTTTTGTTGACTGTTGTCTTCTCTTCATTATTAGTTTGTGGCTAGAATGGAACTGATATCTGCACATGATACAAAGCTGATGCAGCAATGCCACGAATATTATAAAGTTGGTCATATAGACCTTAGTACATCAGAAATTGCTGACATCCTTGGTCATGATGCTACAGAGCAAGCAATTGAGGCTTATCGGTACTTGAAGGATTTACTTGACCGAGCTGTGGCCAACAACGTGGCCTACTATGACTTGATTGAGGAACTTCATTATTCCTTAGAAGATCTCCAAGGTCAGCACAATGAATCAATTACTTTGATGCACAAGGAATATGAGAATAGGTATCAACAGCTTTCTTCCGAGACAGGTCACAAAAAGATCATTGCTGGGTACGATATTAGGGAGAGAACCCTAAAAGGTGAAGTTGAGGCCTGCAGACAGATCGCCGAGCTGCTGGAACAAGAGAACAACAATTTGCAGAAAAAGTTGGCGCAATACGAGTCTGCAGCTTCATCTTCTGCTGCCTTGGTACCGATCAATGATGAAGGAGTCTCATTCTTAGAGGTTGAAAACGCCAAATTAAGGCAAGAATTGGATTCTTTAAGAAAGTCTGGTGTTTCTGTTACTGCTCGGGAACGAGGAAGAGGGTCTCGTGGGCGAGGTAGAGTTGTTCAAAATGTTGTCGAGGAGCAAAATTCTCCACCTGCTCGGAGTCGATCAAGAGTTCTCAGCCGTAATGTTGAAGAATCTCGTACTTTGTCAACATTGGAAACCCAAGCGTACCAACTGAACGCCAAAGATCGGGCTTTGTCTGAAATGTCCAAGAAAAACCTATCTTTGGAAGATCAACTTAGTGCAACGAAGTCTGCTTTACATACCAAGGATCTTTTCGCCACAAACCTTCATGAACAATTGGATAGATTAACCTTCCAATTCCATAAACAGCCCAGGGAATTTTGGATGGCAGGATACAATGAAGCCCTTGTTCATTTAGATGCTCGTATTGAACACGCCAATAATGAAGGTTATAAGCAGGGGTGGTTGAACGCCCTGGGTGTATTAAAATTGGAGCAAGGGCATTTTTTATGGGATTATCATGCTCCAGGGTTACTAGACTTGCCTGTGCCACCTTTCAAATTGGACATGGAATGGATCCCAGCTCGTTCCATTCCTCGGAGTTTAATTTCAAAATATCTTGGTGACTATAGTCTTCATTCTCAGATTGAATTATCTCATCCCGAGCATCTCTTGGATACACCTTCTGTGATGAACGTTAGAATGTTCAGAGATGTTAATTTCATTAATTCTCCTCTTTTCCTAGAGGATCCTCCTGCTGGCGAAGAGCCTGTTTCAAAAGCTAAAGTAAAGAAACCAATAGAATAGGATTTTCAATGTAATGGTTAGCATATATACATGTAACTTGTAATCTATTTTAATTTTTAATGAAAGACTTTCATTTTCTGTTTGTAAATCTGTATTGTTATTCTGTTGTGCTTGTTAAACACTTTATATTTGTGCATATGTATCTGTTAGAAAGATAACAATTTTGTGCTATTCATTGACCAACTTAGTAATAAATATGATAAATCTTGCTCAATAAAGTAATGAGTATAAAGATGTTTAAAATTTGGCCAACCAACCAAGGTTGTTAAATTGTGCTCGTCGACCAATTATAGTTAGTGAGAGCTTATCCCCGACTAACCATACTTGGTAAATTTTTGTCTTTTTTATAAAATGTGTCCGACCAACTAAGGTCGATAAATTCTTCTTGTCGTCCAACTACAGTTAGTGGGTTTTTATCTCCGACCAACCATACTTGGTACAGTTTGGAATATTTTGTTCTTCGAAGAACTTTTGTAATAATCTTACCTCCCGACCAACATAAATTGGAATGTGAGAGCATATTTTCAAATCAAATAATATTGTTCTTCCCTCAACCGTAGTTGATTATTGAACTATCAGGTTCTTCCGAACTATCTTGTCCACTAGTTATCTTACCAACCTTAGTTGATCACGCTAGTGTACGCCTCCTAACCAAAGGAGTATATTTTTTGTTCTTTCGAACTATCTGTCCACTAGTTATCTTACCAACCTTAGTTGGTCACGCTAGTGTACGCCTCCTAACCAAAGGAGTATATTTTTTTGTTCTTTCGAACTATTTGTCCACTAGTTATCTTACCAACCTTAGTTGGTCACGCTAGTGTACGCCTCCTAACCAAAGGAGTATATTTTTTGGTTCTTTCGAACTATCTTGTCCACTAGTTATCTTACCAACCTTAGTTGGTCACGCTAGTGTACGCCTCCTAACCAAAGGAGTATATTTTTTGGTCTCGCCCTTTTACCAACCGGAGTTGGTCGTGGGTCTGAACTATCGTCTTCTTTTTGCTGTCGAGCAGCATAGTGTACAACACTAGTATTCCTCGAAAAACTTTGAAACAAAGGAGAGGAAAATGGTGAAAACATCATCGTTTTATTCATATTGATGGAACCGTTGTACATTTTACATCATTGATAATACTTGCGAAGGTGTTCAGCATTCCAAGCATTCTTGAATTCTTCTCCTTCTAGAGTTGATATTCGGTAAGTTCCTGGTCGAACAACTTCTGTAACTCGGTAAGGGCCATGCCAGTTTGCCTCCAATTTATTGTGCTTCTGAATTACCTTCTTTAGCACATAATCTCCTTCCTTTAAATCGCATTTCCTCACCCTTTTGTTGTAGAAAATAGTTGTTCATTGTTGATAAGCAGCATTCCTAATGGCTGCCTCTTCTCTGACCTCCTCGAGCATATCCAAATCCAGTCTTCTCATCAAGTCACTGACAGGAGAATTGAAATTCAGTACTCTATGCGTTGGAAGACCCAACTCGGCAGGTATTACAGCCTCACTTCCAAATGCCAGCATATATGGTGATTCTCCAGTCGCTGCTCGGGGAGTTGTTCGGTAAGCCCACAATATTGATTGTAGCTCATTAATCCAGTTAGATTTAGCTTCACTTAGCCTTTTCTTTAAACCATTTAGCAGTGTTCTATTCGTCACTTCAGTCTGTCCATTGCTTTGAGGATGACCTGGTGCTGAATGAGTCTTCAGGATGTTTAATTGTTGACAATAGACAGCAAACTCTTCATTGTCGAATTGTGTTCCATGGTCTGTGATGAAGGCATGAGGGAGACCGTATCGACAGATGATATTCTTCTTGACAAATTGGTATACCTTCTCGTACGTCATGTCGATAAGGGGTTCAGCTTCTACCCACTTAGTAAAATAGTCTACTGCGACGACGAGGTACTTGAATCTTCCTCGGGTGGTCGGCAATGGTCCCACCAAATCAATTCCCCACATGGCGAATGGCCAAGGGGAAGTTATGGGTGTCAACAATGCTTGTGGAGTTCGTCGGATGGAGGAAAAACGTTGGCACTTGTCACATTTCTTAGCATAGGCTATATAATCTGCCCTCATCGTCGGCCAGTAGTATCCTTGAGTTATTACCCTTTGCAAAAGTGTTCGACCTGCTACATGAGCTCCACAAGACCCTCCTTGAATCTCTTCAATCAATTCTTTCACTTCGGAGGGATGTACACATCTCTGCAAACCTGCCATAATTCCTCGTCTATATAAAATACCATTAGTTAATACATACCGAGCAGCTTTATACTTCAATTTCTTGGCAGCGAGCTTATCCTCTGGCAATCCTCCTTCTTCAATATATGCCCTGATGGGATCCATCCAAGATGGTCCTAGATCAAGGGGAATAACATTCATCGTCAGGTTTTCATCTATGCTCCGACTTTCCAGTACTTCAATTGGTATCGTTCTTCGCAGTTCGGTACGAGTAGCTGATGCTAGTCGGGCCAGTGCGTCTGCTTGTACATTCTCCATCCTCGGTATTCTCACCAATTGAATGGCATCAAATTCTGTCAGTAACTCCATCACTTTTGCATGATATTTCGCCATTAAGTCTCCTTTAACTGCATATGTTCCTATCATCTGATTTACAATCAATTGAGAATCACTGAATACAATTACTTGTCGTGCTTCCATAACTTTTGCTAAGTTTAAACCTGCTATCATGGCCTCATACTCAGCCTCATTATTGGAGGCTTTGAATTGGAATCGCAAAGCATATTCCATGTCAATCTCGTCTGGGGTGTTCAAAATAATTCCTGCCCCGCAACCTGCTGTGCAAGATGAGCCATCTACATATAATCTCCATATGGGCAACCCGTCTTCAAATTCCTTATCTGACAGGGTTCCTCGGTGAAATATTTGTTGCTTCTTTTCATCCTCCCCTGACACTTTTCGCTCCTCGTCGACCATCTCTTCTCGCTCTTTTACCAACCGGAGCTGGTCTGAGCTCGAAGTTGATGATCTTTCTTCATCCATAAGCCCTTTTACCAACCAGAGTTGGTCTGGATTTATGTCTGTTGATCCTGTAACATCCACAGGTTGGTCAGCGAGCACCTTTTGCTCCTCGAGGGTATCAGGGTATGTAAACTCTGTTATAAAATCTGCTACAGCTTGCCCTTTTAATGATGATCTGGGTTCATACACAATATCATATTCACCGATTTTTATTGCCCAGTACATCAGTCTTCCTGATTTTTCTGGCTTGTGAAGGGCTTGTCTCAATGGCATGTCGGTATACACGACGATTGTATGGGCCTGGAAATATGGCCTCATTCTTCTACTTGCTTCAATTAATGCCAATGCCAATTTTGCTAGCTTTGGGTACCTGATTTCTGCACCTCGAAAAGCCTTACTTGTGTAATAGATGGGTTTCTGAACTCCATTCTCCAATCTAATCAATGCTGAGCTAACTGCATTCTCTGATACCGCTAGATACAAGTACAACTTCTCTCCTGTTATTGGCCTGGACAACAATGGAGGTGCTCCCAAATATTTCTTCAAGTCTTGAAAGGCCTTTTCACATTCATCAGTCAATTCAAAAGTTTTTCGAAGTGTTTTGAAGAATGGAGGCATTTATCAGTTGCTCGGGACACAAATCTATTGAGCGCCGCAACTCGTCCTGTAAGACTCTGCACTTATTTCTTCGTCGTTGGGGATCGCAGCCCTAAAAGAGCTTTGATCTTTTCTGGATTTGCCTCAATACCTCGTTGGTTGACGATGTATCCGAGGAACATTCCTTCTCGTACTCCAAAGGTGCACTTCGTCGGGTTGAGCTTCATTTGGTATTTATCTAGTTGATCAAAGGTCTGACCTAAATCAACTAGATGATCAACAACTCTCTTGCTCTTTGTTAGCATATCGTCGACATAGACTTCCATATTGCAACTGATTTATTCGGCAAAAACCTTGTTCATCAGCCGCTGATATGTTGCACCTGCATTTTTCAAACCAAAAGGCATGACATTATAACAATAAGTTCCCCTTGGGGTAATAAAAGAAGTACTTTCCCTATCTTCAGGTTTCATTTTGATCTGGTTGTAGCCAGAATATGCATCCATGAAGCTGAGCGGCTCATGTCCCGAAGTAGCATCCACTAGCTGGTCTATTCTGGGCAATGGAAAATGATCTTTCGGGGATGCTTTGTTGAGATCAGTGAAATCAACACACATTCTCCATTTATTATTATTATTCTTTACCATCACCACATTTGCTAACCAGTCTGGATATTTCACATCTTCAATGAATTGGGCTTTCTGGAGCTTCTCGACCTCCTCTTGTATGGCCTGATTCTTCTCGGGACTAAACACTCTTCTTCTCTGCTTCACAGGCTTGATTACCTTATTCACATTGAGTTCATGACATAAGAAGTTTGGATCTATTCCTGGCATGTCTTCGTGACTCCATGCAAAAGTATTCTTCCTGTTTCTCAAGAAAGTTATCAACTCTTGTTTTATTGAAGCATCCAACAACGAACCTATCTGGGTTACTCGTTCAGGGTGCTCCTCGTCCAGAATAATATTTTCTGTAGATTCTACCACCTGTCCTTTTACAAGTTGGGGTTCATCCCTGGGATCAAGAGTTTTAATTTCTGTACCTTCCTCCACCTGGTAGGTAGTAGTCTTTTTCCTTGATTCCTCAAGTTCCTCTTGCTCGGTAGATGAATAATAGCATTCCCGAGCAATTTTTTGATCACCTTTCACAACTCCTACTCCGAAGTTTGTTGGGAATTTTAAGCATTGATGCACTGTAGATGGAACTTCTTCGAACTTCTTCAAACCAACTCTTCCCATGATGATGTTGTAGGCTGACTGCACATTCTTATCCATCACAAAGAAGCGTATTCTTTCTGTTCGACAAGCAGGCCAAGTTCTAATGAATATGTCCAACTTGATCGTCCCAAGTGGAAAAATTTTCTCGCCAGCAAAACCCAGAAGGGGTCTGTGATAAGGTTCCAATTGAGATAATTTCAAATTCAAGCTATCAAAGCATGAATAGTACATGATGTCTGCCGAACTACCATTGTTCACCAACACCCTTGAAATCACCACATCTTTCATCCTCATTTTGATCACCAAAGGATTGTCGTGAGGGTAAAGAACACCTGCCAAATCGTTTTTTGAAAAACCAATAACTAGCTTCTCTTTATTTACCTTCCTCGGACGATCATCCTCGGCAAGATTTATTCGTTGAATATATGAGCAGGCTTGAGCCTCTCCGAGATAAGCCTTTCTTTCTGCAGTAAGGTCTCCTCCTCCAGCATCTCCTCCTGTAATAACATTACAATCAAATGACCCAAAACGTATGGAAAATACCTCTCGTTCAGGCTGCCTTGGCTTCTTTGGAAGATCGGGGTCTTCATCTGGATCATCTTCATTATCTCTTTTCTTTTTCTCCTCTGTCCGACGAGGAGATCTGGAACGATCTCTAGTTCTATCATCATTCTTCCTTTCACCTCTGCGATCTACATACTTTGACAACTTTCCTCTTCGGATGAGCGTTTCAATCTCGTTCTGAAGGGCTATGCATTTTTTGGTCGTATGATCATGATCTTTATGGAACTCGCAATATTTGGCCCTATTCCTCAGGTCAGGATTGGTCCTCAGTTTATTTGGCCACTTGATTTCTTTGTTATTCTTGATTTCTTCCAAAACATGATTAATACCCATTTTCAATGGAGTATAATTATCGTATTTCTTCAGGACTTCCCATGACGTCCTATTATTCTTGGAGTGCTTGTCACCACCATTATCTTTTTGCTCTTTCTTCTTAGATTTGTCAACCTCCACCTTGGTTTCTTTATCCATATTCTTCTTCGCAGCCATAGCCTCCTCGGCATTCATGATTTTGGCCGCTTTCGCCATCAACTCCGACATAGTTTTAGGTGGATCTTTGGCCAAAGTGTAGTATAACTTGTTAGGAAGCAATCCACTCATCAAAGCAGTGATGGTTGTCTTTTCTTCGTAATCTATGACTTCCAACTTCTCGTTATTGAAACGAGTTATGTAATCTCTAGTACTCTCAGCTGATTTTTGTCTAACACTTAACAAGTGCGCTACTCGCTTTACCGGCTTTGCTCCAAAACAGAAATTGTCAATGAACAACTCGGCTAACTGAATAAAAGTCGAAATCTTACCCCGAGGAAGATTGTTGTACCATATCTGTGCAGATCCGGTAAGAGTTCCCGAGAATGCTCTACACCTCATCTCGTCGGGAACGGCATATATGTCGGCAGCAGCTTGGTATTGTTCTATATGAAGAACAGGATCTGTCTTTCCATCATACTTAGGGGTCACTACAGGTGCTTTGAATTTCGATGGTGTAGGAAAATTCACAATGGCCTGCACAAAAGGTGTCCCTTGAACAAAAGTTCTCTGTAAGGGATTCCTTTCTTTAGCCATTTCTCCAAGTCTATCCTCCAATCGCTGAATGGAACCTTTCCATGCTTCATTTCCTTCCTCGAGCCTCTTAGTCCGAGCAATTGATTGTTCTGACGTAGCTTCCTGAGATCTATCTCGACGAGTAGCTGGTCGTGATTGTGCTGATCCTTCTCTCAAACCTGGTGGTGGTCGAAAGCTTCTCGATGGGGCTCTAGGTGGACTCATATTTCTCCTTGGTCCTAACCGACTGAAAGGAGACACCCTGCTTAATCTTTCCAGGGCGCTGGTTCTCTCCGGAGAGAGAGTGATATGTTGATCTGTATCCGTAGCCCGTATCGATGAAGTTCGCCCAGGTTGATAAGAAAAATCATTAGATTCTTCATTACGATATGACCCAGTACGCCTGGATCGCGATTTCCCACGATCACTCCTTTGCCTTGAATGGGTAGGTGCACCGCCATGAAGAGTTTGAATGAGTTGCCTCATTGTTTTTTGCATGGCGGTTTGTCCTTCAGCCAGATTCGTCATAATTCCAGCCAGATCTGGAGGTGCAGATGGATTTGGAGGATTTCCAGCATTTCCATCATTTCGATTACTGGATTCTGGATTATCTGCCATTGATGATAAATAATTTTTGGTGAAAAACGATAGCAACAGTCGTTCCCACAGACGGCGCCAATCTGTTGATGTAAAAAACTAGATTACTCTAATTATTCAATCACAGATAAATAAAATGAGACAAAGATTTTTTAAGTGGTTCAGCCTTATAAGAATGGCCTACATCCACTGTTATGTTATTGCTGAGTGTTTGAGAATTCTCGATTACAAGTGCTCTCAAGAAATTCCGATCCCTTTGAATGAGGGTGATACAAGGTATTTATAGCCCTTAGTCTGTACATGCAAGGGTTGATACATTAAATGATATACATATGAAAGGGTAATACATTTAATGCAGCGTGTGCGTCAAGATGATGAACATTCAATGAATAATTGAACTGTTGATTATCTGGCAATTAATGTTATGGTCGAGATGCAGCTCGGACCGTCTTAGTTGCTCGTTGCTAAGGAGTTCCTCGGAGCGCTAGAGTACCTCGGAGTGCTGAAGTTCCTCGGTGTATCCATGTTGCTCGGAGAGACAATGAGTTGGTCGGGGAAATGAACTTCCTCCTTACTATTGTGCCAAGAAGATTGACACGTGTTCTCATATTATTCGTCCATATCAGCATATTAATTTTGGTATCAACAAACACTATGGTAAATTTGGTATGAGAAAAATGGCAATTTTTGTAAAAGCAGTGTTTTCCCTTAAATAATGGGTATTTGTTTAAAGTACTTAACCGGACGTGTTAAATCTAGTAATAAATGTCGAGTCAAGTAAAAAGAGGCTATTTTACAAGATTAAGGCGAATTAATCGGAATAATTAACATTTTTGGAATAAAAATGGTTTCATGTATTACAGTATACACTACACCAAAATGACAAAATTGTCACCTTTCAGCCGGCCACCCTTGTCAAGGTCATTGACCGTGATAAAAAACACGTGTTTTGTGTCACGGTCAATGACCTTGACACGACCGTGACAACTTATGCAGCAAAAACCCTACCCCTTCTTTTTTCCCTCCCGCCGTTCCCTCCTTTTTTCCCTCCCGCCGTTCCCTCCCTCTCTCTCTCTCTACGCTGCTCTCTCTCTCTCTCTCTCTCTCTTCCATTTATATATATGTTTGTGTGTATATATATGTGTGTGTGTGTATATATATATGTGCGTGTGCGTGTGTGTGTGTGTGTGTGTGTGTGTGTGCGTGTGTGGGGGTGTGCCAGGGTGGGGTAGGGGGTGGGAGGGTGGAGGGAGGTGGGGCAGGGTGGGGACTATTTTGTGTGTGTGTGTATGTGGTGGGTGGGGGTGGGTGTGTGTGTGTATGTGGTTAGTGGGGGGTGTGGATGGAGGTGTGGGTGGGTGGGTGGGTGGGTGTATTTTAATTAACCCATGAATTTGTATTTTTGTATTTGAATTAACCCATGAATTTGTCAATTTGTTTGTGGGGGGGTGGGGGTGGGGAGGCGGGGTAAGTCAAGGTACCATTGTAATTCTCTTAATATCGTGTTTTGCTGATTCCGTGAGATAATATATATTATTTCAAGGTTAACTCATTGTAGATAAAAACATTCACATTATAGATGATTCTATAATTACATCCACTAAAATATAAGTAATAAATGAAACAGTTTTAGATGAAAGTAAATTAATAATTAGTGCCCATTTCATATGAAAGTAGGATTGCCCCTCAGTGTAAATTAATAAATTAATAATTCTATACGTTAATTGTTAGTTTAATTGATGAAATGAATTAATTGAGTAGATGAATTAGAAGCAGTACGGGATACACATTTGTTGTTGACATTGCTGTTGGATTATTTTGTTTAGTAAATGTTTGGTTGGTTATATTTAAAAGTGGCATGACCACTGGATTATTGTCCATATGGGGGTGGGATTTTTCAACTTTTTTTGAAAATTACTCTGTATATCGAACAATATATATATAGTATGATAATTAAATGAAACATACTTGAAATTAAATATAGTGCGCATAGATACCAACCTTCTAGTTCTTATGCGTACGCATTCAATAGCCCTTAGACCCATTCGAGAGTCATTACCCCTGTAATGACATCTCTCGAATTGTCCCGTTTGGACAGTTTGAGACTATATAATTTCTATATAATATTCTTATTGTCTTAAAGTTGTTACTTTTGGAGGAAGTTCTGCAGTCGTATCTTAATGTTCACTGGGTACATACTAGATTGACAAGTGTGACTGTTATTTCAATTGATCAATTGAAATAACACTCACACCTGCCAATCTACGTCGTGTACTTGGAGAACTACGGGGATATGCTGTCGAATTTTTTTCAAATTGCAACAATGTGCATGAGTTGTTAAGTATATTACAGAAAAATGCAGTCTTGAATGGGATAGGACCACTCACCCTTTAATAGGATAATTAAATGATGGGATAATTAAATAAAACATACCATAAATCTAAGTTTTGTTTATCTTTAATAGGTGTTTAGTTGTGGTAGCTGTGATGGGATATCCGAAATACAAAGAGTGGATGGGTGAGACTAATAGAATAGGGGATGTGTTTCGCAGAGGTGCTAACGAATTTGTGAAATATGCAAAGAGATGTCATAATGATGAAGAGTTTTCGTGTCCGTGTACTAGTTGTAAGAATGGTAAGGTGTTTGAGTGGAAAACAGTTGAACTACATTTGTTAAGATCGGGTATGCAAGATAGTTATCGATTTTGGAGTTTTCACGGTGAATTAAAAGTTCCTTTTGTCCCCGACCAACCTTCACAACAACCTTCAACAAGTAGAATAGATGTAGAAGGGGACGACTTAGATCATAATATGTTAGAGGATTTAGTTGATGATGCGTACGGAGTTTATGAAGCATAGGAGAATGAGGTTACTGATGATGTAGAAGATTCAAGTGCTCGTGAAGATAACACGATAAAACTTGACGATGACTACCAAAGTTTAAAATTTAAGGCGACCCAACCGTTATACTCTGGCTGTGAGAAAGATCAAACAACTTTACATGCCATGGTTGGTTTGTACAGTTTGAAGACGCAGTACGGTTTGTCTGGCAATAACGTGGCGGGAATTCTGAAATGGGTGAAGGGCTTATTACCCAAGGTGAATACACTTCCAAATAGCTATCCTATTATGAAGAACAGTTTGAAAGGTTTGGGAATGAAGTATAAATCGATTCATGCTTGTGTGTATGACTGTATACTATACCGAAAGGAGTATGAAAATCTCGATCGTTGTTCGGTATGCGATGAACCTAGATATGTCCAATCTACTAGTAAGGAAGGCACAAGCTCAAAAGTGCCTCAAAAAGTATTGAAATATTTTCCCGTTGGGCCTAGATTAAAGCGATTTTTCACAATACCATGGATTGCAGAGGCAATGACTTGGCATGCTAGGGCAGAAGTAGGGGTAATATCATGCGTCATCCTATTGATTCTGCTGCCTGGCGGAGGATGAATTTTGAGTATCCCGATTTTGCTCGAGAACAACGCAACATTCGTTTGGCTATATCAACATATGATTTCAATCCATTTGGAAATCTAAGCACCAATCAGAGTGTATGGCCAGTGATCCTAGCCCCAGTCAACCTCCCTCCTTCACAGTGTATGAGACCTGAATTTTTGATGATGGCTTTGTTGATACCTGGGCTAAAGGTACCAAGCGATTTGTGTATTGGAGAAGTACTTTCCCCCAGCATTCTTTGACATAAGTGTTCACTTGTTGGTACACCTATGTGACGAGGCACTTCTTTGTGGTCCAGTTAGATATCGGTGGATGTATCCGTTTGAAAGATTGATGAAAGTTTTTAAAGATTACGTCAAGAATACGCGATACATTGCAGGATCAATTGCAGAGGAATACATCACCGTGGAGTCATCAATATATACTCGGGAATATATGCCTGACTCGACCAGCGTTGATGACACTGATGAATTCGTCGATGATGGTGGTCATGTGATGGGAAAATGAGTGAAATTAACGAGTTTACAACATGAACAAGTAGCTCGTTATCTATTTGACACACATGAAGATGTCAAAGAATGGAAAAAGTAAGTTTCAATTATTATAATGTTTAACATTATTTTAGATTATTTTATACATGATTAATTTTGTAATATGCAGAAAATAAGAAGCCTGTGAGAACAATAAAAGACGAAAAACAATGGTACAATCAGATAGCAAATTTAGGCTGTGGTTGACACAAGAGGTAATTATAATGAAAACAGTCGTTATATAACGTTACATTACACTCAAATTTTACCACTAATATAATTAATTTATCTATATTCTCAGCTCCTAAAGACGGGTGATGCGACATCAAGGCTTGCTCGTCTAGCCACTGGACCCTTGTTCGTGGTACAAGAGTACAAAAAGTATCGATTGAATGTTTACATTTTCGACGCTTAAGTGTACGAGGAAAGTACAAATGTACAAAACTTGGGAATTTCATACAAAGCTCTTACTATCTTTCGAGCGAGCGCAAAAGATAAAAACCTCGTTGAAGCTTAAATGACTTACTATGGTGTAATCCAAAATATATTTGAATTGGATTATATAAGCTTCAAAGAGGTTGTATTTTACTGTGACTGGGTAAGAGTTGAGGATAAAAATGCTTGTAAAGTTGATCATGTCACCAATTTGATCATGGTTGACTTGTCCAAGTTGAAGAGCAACGACCACGTGAGCGATGAGCCATTTGTTTGTGCATTTCAAAAGGTTAAGCAAGTGTTTTATTCGGAGTATATCAACAACGAGTCGTGGTCAATTGTCCAACACGCTTCAAGGCGTCTAAATAGTAGTGTGGATGACGTGGCTGCTCCTACCAAATATCAATCCATTTTTTATGATAACCCGAATTTGAAACAATTTTTTTAATTTGTAATAAATATTTCAATTTGTACTGAAACATCCATTTTTAATGCTTTTAATTGATTTGCACTTTATCATTTTCACTCTTGTGTGGTGTGCGTGCGTGGAGAGGATATTAATACATAAATTTTCCAACTACATCTAAGTTTTGTTTATACTAATCCATGAATATACGCTTCTTACCTTTAATAGGTGATTAGTACATAGTTATTTGGGGTGCCCTATTTGTGGAGAGGAGACTGAATCTCTTCGTCTATTCGAATACTAAGAAATGCCATAATCCTATGGAGTTATGCTCTGCAAATTCCTCCCAACCGTTATGTAGCCAAACAACACCAGTTGAAGTTGTCAATTCCACTTTCCATACCCCACCACTTGGAACCTCTAGCAAAACATGGGAGACCATTGAAAGGTGGAATTGACAACTTCAACTGCAAATTTTTGGCTACACAACGGTTGGAAGGAATTTGCAGCGCATAACTCCATAGTATTATGGCATTTCTTAGTGTTTAGATATGAAGAGAATTATATTTGACACGATTGCCTGGGGTATATTAGTTGGAAGGAGGTTCCATATGAGCTCAAGTTAGCTATTTGGGTGACACTACAGGTAATGTATATATATTTATATGTCAATTTCGATTTCAATTTCTATTTATATTTATCTATATTTGCGGGGTGGATACTAATTTTACTTTATTTCAATTCAGGAGACAGGGAGTGGCCCTGAGGGTAGGCCACATATGCTCGATACTTATGTGGCTATTCGGACGAGAAGGGAAGGATAAGGAGGTGTCCCCGAGCGTCGCAGTACAAAATCTCTTTTCCAGCTAAATAGTTTGTAGATTTGAGATAATTGATGGTGATTTTGTTTCTTCTTAAATAGTTTCCATTTTGAATATATATTTGCATTATCTTTAGTTTGTTTGGATATATGATGTTTGAACGTGTACAACGTTGCTATAACAGGTACAAATATACTGTTGGGTAGTGGCAGTGGACATACTGCCCAACAGATTTTTTTTAAATTCTGCCCAGAATTGTCACGATCATTGACCGTGATAATTTTTTTAAAAGGGGACAAGGCTTTGTCACGATTTTTAATCGTGACTAAACGTGTCACGGTCATAGCCCGTGACACGATCGTGACAATTCTAACGAACTTGTCAAGGTCAATGATCGTGACACGTCCGTGACAAATAAAGTTGTCTCGCCCAGTATTATCACGGTCATTGACCTTGACAAGTCCAACTTGTCAAGGTCAATGACCGTGACAATAGTGCAGATTTGGTGTAGTGATACATGTGTGTGTGTGTGTGTGTGTGTTGTAGTTGCATGTGCACGTAGACATAACGTGTTAGAGTCTATTTTCTTCCGTTCGATTTTATATTACATTGTTGTATTTTTCCATTGGGCATTCGGTTGATTCCCTCCTCTTTGTTACGGTAGGTTGGGAGCAGTTTCGTATTTTGAGTGCGTGGTACAAGTAAGTACCCTTTTTATTTTACGTTAACAACTTTGTATGCTTGGATTCCAGGGACGCTTCCCACGGGTCTCTCACGTAGATTAATGTAAATTGAAAACAGATACTAAATAACTGAAATAATAATTTTAAAAAAAAACTGAATTAGAACCATTATTTTGGTTGTCTCATTACACTTCACACCTAACGCTTGTGTCGGATCGGGTTGACCACGGGTAACCTATAAATCCGTTCCATGGCGTTATGGTTAAGAAGGGGGCCGTGCTTTTAATTTTTTTCCCCTTCTTCCCATTTTCTTTGGTTATTCTTTTGAACCTCCCTGGAATTTTTGGTCTGAATATTCTCTCTCTCTCTCTCTCTCTCTCTCTCTCTATATATATATATATATATATATATGTTACATATTATAATATTATAAATGAAAACATTGTGATATATCGAAGAAGTTGTGATATAACAATAGATGAGGTTTAATCAAGTTTAAGAGCAATAAGCCTATAATAAATTGGATAGTTCAATTTTGGAAATTTGAACGGACATTGGGTATAATAGCAATATGATATATCAAACGGGAGCGCGTGTGGTGTATGTGTGTGTGTGTGTGTGTATCTATTATAATAGGGGGTTAGTATGCGGGATTATATATATATATATATATATATATATATATATATATATATATATATATATACGTGGATATGTAATTTGGTTATGAGGACAACGTAATTATTATAATATTAAATGTCTATGTGTTGGGTTGTGGGTAGTTTAACATTTGGACTTATGTGCTTCAGTGGTTATGGACTGGTTAGTATATTTATTGGTATACACGTATTATATATATGGGACTCGATCATAGCTATGAAGTTAATTTGAAAATACATTGATATATGGAAAACTTAATTCAAGAGGTGTACATAATAAGATGGAAATGTTAAAATACACCGCGGACGGGTTATTAAAGTTATGAGGTTAATGTTAGAGAATACATGGTTATGGTACAATCTTAATCATGGATTTATTAGAGTGGTGATACTCCTTGTACGGTTTAATTGCAAGGCCTGAGTTGGGTTATCGCTCTGTCTTTGGAAGTTTGTGTTTGTTCTAATTATAAGGATGATAAACGACACAAGTTGGGTAAATACTCTGTGTTGGTATATTTGTTAGGATAATTGACGGTATTATTCGAGATTATTGGTATTTTCCAAGGGATTCTCTTACCATTGTCTTAGACGAACAGTCCGGATATACAAAACTGTATCGAAGGGTTCCTTGTTAGGATTTCATTAAGAAGGTGTCCCACATTTGGAGTCTAGTTCGATCGGGAGTAAAAAGATTTGGGTATGAAATTATTAGGACTTACATAATGATGGATTATTGGGTTATGATGTGATTATCATTATGATATGTTAAGTCTTAGTCCAATGGATCTAACGGCTGACTAAGCTACGCATAAGTGTATCAGAGGTATTCCTTGTTTATATTTATTTATGATACGGTCCATGCACGGAGCTTTATAAGGATGGGAGTTGAAAGATGGCGGGGAACTGGACTACTGGTTTATACTTCATGTTGTAGTTATGTGGATAGATAGTGTTAGTGTAGCAAGGTATGGATTACGTACATTGATTACGGGTGAAAAGTGTGCTCGTGTAAGGGCACCATCATTGTTTTCGTTCCACCGTGATAATACAAACAAAACTAAGTTACGACTACACTTGCGAGGCAAGCACAGCGGTAAGTCAGGTATCAAAAATCCACCGGGACGAGTTGCTAGAATTTATATGATTTAGTTCTCCGAAATAAAAGTGTCAAAGATGATTACAAACTAAAAAGGAAAAGATGCATAAAGGGGAAATGTTATTCTAGGAGAGGGAAATGAAACTAGACTAACAAAGCGAGTAAAACTATAGGTTGCGTCGAATATCCCTCACCCGAGTTAATTTGTATAAAATAGATACATGGGTCGATGAGTTATTATAAATGCGTCTCGTTTCGATAGTTAATTGAACCAAGGGTTGTCACGCCCCTAAATCTGCATAAAAGCCTAATATGATTTTGGCATCAACAAATATCTCAAAAATTGCGCACGAAAGGTCATAAGCACGGAACATACATGATATGCCCCGTCAAATCTTCTAGGTGCAATAACTAGAACAACACACCCGAAATAGACCCGTAAACACCATCACTAAAGCAAAGCAACACGTCAACTCGAGTGAGTTCAATTCAAACACAACCTAATTTAAATTACCTAGAAAGCATATTAAAAACGCGATAAATAAAACGGTAAATAAACGCGATAAATCTGTACTACAAAGCAAGTAAATCAAAGCATGTAAACCTAATTATCAAAGCAATAAATAAGTAAATACACACTATATTAAAAGGAGAGGATGATGAATAGTGTAACTTACAACCCAATTGGGTGTCAAACTAAGAAGAGTCAAAGCCAAACTCTCCCAAACCCTCAAACCCTAAGCTAAAACTCTCTACAATCTAATCTAAAACTAGTATATCTAAATTAGAAACCAAAATTTGGTTTATATAGTAAGTGATAAAGAAAATAAAGGAAAAAGAAAAGAAAAAAAAATATCCCAAAATATCTGGCATACGCGGTCGACCGCATCCAGGGGACCGATCGATCGGTCCTTCTTGTAAAAGGCCATTATCTTCTTTCGTATGCAAAAAATCAAATCGTGGTCGACCGGTCGCAGGGACGCGGTCGACCGGTACTCTGTTTCCTGGCCAAGCTTGGTCCATGAAGAGGGGGGGGGGGGGAAGGAACAAACGGAAATGGCCATAACTTCTTCGTTCGAACTCCAAACGACGCACCGTTTGCGGCCACGCGATGCTAACTCAATGAAATACGTATCCGTGGAATTTCCAAGAGCTGGAGAAGAAAGGTGAATTGACTAAAATGCCCTTGAAGTAGCGTCCGATAATGGAACTTCTCCGAAATGCAACGGATCCTCACTTTTAGCGTTTCAATACCTACAAAAGCATAATTAACCCCTGCAAAACATGTATATATCCAAATCAAAGGTTGTCTGGTTAATGAGCATATATATAGGCATCAAAGACCGTAAAAGTGCTAGAATGCATAAAGATAACGGGCAGAAATATGCAATATTTGATACGAATCACACCCCCTAACTTAAACATTGCTAGTCCCTAGTAATGAAACAAAAAAATCGCTCACAGAAGGTAGTACAAGACGTATATATGCATCGAAATATAGGTGCCACTTTCGTAGGGAACATGATTACATTTAGCATATGCAATAAACTGTTAAACCCCTAGGTTACCCTAGTGAACGAGTGCAGTCTCGTGAGGGTTTTCAGGGATGATACCCACAAACATCACATGATTTCCTCAAAATAAGCCCGGATCAACATACGACAAGCCCAATAATGGCGAAAAAGATTTTATATGCATTATTAGCAAAGTGAATGAATTCAAACAAAAGTCCAAATCATTAACAGCATAGAATGCACCTCATAGAATTGAAACCTTAAAATGTGGGAGGGGAGCGAGAGCATGCAAAGTGTGATTTGGCGAAAAACTTATATAAATCGGATAAACATTAAAGCAAGCATACATTCAATACTCATGGGCATTACACTCATCAAGCGAATTCACTCGAAGTAGGGTGGTAACACACGAAACATGCGGGCATAAAGAGTAAATGTAAATGGAAACTAGGCCGCACACATGTCACAAAAGAAGAACGCTATATATAAACTGAAAAACTATAATCTCAATGAAAGGATACCGCACACTAAATGAACCTAAGATCATATAAGACTTTAATAGGGTTGTAATATAGGCAAGACTAGGGTTATGAAACGAAAGGAATGTATATACGGATTCAAAGTGTTCGAAATGAAAACTCGGGATAATGGGAAAATGCGAACAATATCAAAATTAGAAAACAAGTTCCAAACGAGCATTAGATATATCACTGGGGAGAGTAATCAAAGCTTATTGAACATTATACACAACATTTACAACTTTCTCTGTCTTTTTCTTTTCTTCTTTTACTCATGTTTTCTTTTTGCTTTCTCTTTTTCATCACTTTTTCATTACTTTCTTTTGTTTACTTATCAAACTCTCATACGCCTAAATTGCAACCGACATCATAACAACAACATTTAATCCCAAGTAACATTCTAAACAAAGGTACGAAAAGTGTATGTATGGTTTATAACTCCAATTTGGAGTTGATTATGGGATTTGGGTTATGAAATAAAAGGATATATTTAGGCTCAAAGAGGTTAACGAGGGTAAACATATAAGAGTGAGGTCAATGCTAATATGGGTGGTATAACAAAGAGGGCCTATGATCATTTCCAAAAGTTTACGCAATTCTCGAATCAAAATAATATATGAAAATCATGATCAAGTAACACATTTCAAGTATGAACTCAATTAATGAACGATCAAATGAATGAATAGTGAGATTATCAACGAATTCAACGTTTTTAATGAGAAAAGAATAGTGTATACACTCACAAACGATGAAAGGTACAAAGCTTACTCGGTGTAAGTATATACAATGCAACAAAAGATTACCGAGTTATAAAAATCTTAAGTCAAATCAATAGAACCATAAAAGTGCATGTGCTCATGGTATTAAAGTTTAATTCATGAAGTTATTCATAATATCAATAATCGATGACTAAAGTCTAATAACTTCTAAAATCGAGAACATGCATCATTGGGTTGTCAATTTGATCGGGCAATTATTGAAATTTATCATCGGAAACAAAGGCAAAATGCCTAATAAAGGAGGAAAAAAAAGAAAATCTTTTTGAAAATTTTAATTTTTCTAAGAAAACCATACTAAGTAACTAATGTGTGAGCAAAAATATGGACTAATAATGTGAAATGGATAGAATATCCCTCACTCCCTAACTTAAAACCTGACAGTGTCCTCAATGTGAATTAAGAACCAAGTTAAAGAGAGGAAAAAAGCAATATTATCCAAAATTGGAGCGATCCCCATAAGAACAAGTCCAAAGAATCTACAAAACAAGTTAGTATCAAGCATAGCAAAAACAAATAACAAAAAGTTAACTGATTACACTAGACTAAATTAAAAAGAAAAGAAAAGATAAAAAGAAAGAAAGAACAAAAAGCTAACTATATACAACCTACTATTTAGGCTTCACACTAACTATACACTAGAAGTCTAAATAGCTGAGGGTCCACCGTAAAAACGATTTGACTTTGGAGGATAACCGGTGTACCCTCACATACAAGCATACCTTCCGAAAAATATAAATTCCGTTTGAACAACGGAAGGCATGTGTAAGGCGTAAGAAAGGAACCATCGTCAATTAAAAGTTTTGGAGGGACGATGGGGGGTTTGGATTGAACGGGTGACAAAAACATGTGGGGACGGAGAAAAGCCGAATATCCTCCCAATGATTTTGGAATTGGAATGGGAGGCGGCGCACACGAAGGCACGAATGCGATCGTGGAAGGCAACTCGAGCAAGTACTCCTCATCGGCGAAAAGGTTTTAAAAATTAAAGTTTGAAATCGAATCATCGGGTACTTGTGACAGTGGGATTATAGAGAATGAAAATGGGGATGAAAGAAATTCAAACTCATGAGATGAATCATCAGCGCATGAAGTTTGAGTTTCGAAGGAAATAATATCATTTTCAATGAAATGTTCTTCTTTGGGGACCAAAGAAGAAATCATTTCATTGCAAATAGATATTACGTCATTTGTATCCTCACTTTCAATACCTCCCACGGTTTTTAGGTCGTGGAGTGCCAAAAAATTTGAGTCGACCGGGGGGAGATCACGCCTATCTCAGTCGTCCCCGGGAGTCCTACCGACCCAAGGTAGAGAGGCTTCTAAATCCTCGCCTTTGGACGCCCTCTCTCTACCTTATCCGATTTCCCTATCACACTTGTCTTTGATTATTACAATTTTTAAAATAAAAAATAGTAGTTGAGTTGATGGGATTAGCAAGAAGTATTGGCATTTTTTATGCCTTATACTTCAATATTATTCAGTTGTTAAGGTATTTTCACTCCTCCTTCTCTCTCCTGCTTTTAGTGGGTTTACTTATGTTCTGCTTTATCTTCCTCATTTCTTATACCATATCTAAACGTATAAGGAAATATGAGATCTTAGCAGCTATTGACTTTTAGGAGTTCCATAATTAATACAAAGTTCGTGAAAGTGCCAACCTGAAGGTTTCCCCAGAGGAGGAAGACATCCTTTACCTCCCATCTGGGGAAGTTGCTTTTCTGATGGTAACCATATTAGAAGGGGTTCCGTTTTCCTCTTCACCCATTGTGGTAAAAGTGCTCCGTTACTACGGAATACTCCCTACCTAAGCAAATGGTAGTTTTTACCGATTTTTTATGGGGATTACTGTAATAAACCAAATTTATGGGACTGGCCTAGGTCTTAAGGAGATTAGGTATTTTTAAGACTTGAGGTCTTCCCCAAGAACTGGGTTATACCACTTCTAAGCTAGTGACAAGGCCCGTAATTTGGTCACCTATTTGCCTAAAACCTAAAAGGATATTAACAAAAACACCCTTGTAATGTTTGGGGAAATATATGGTGAAGATTATGAAGGGCTTGGGGTTCCTGCCACAAGGGTGTTTGGTATGTCGCTCGTAAACAATTTTTTTTAATGTTTAAGTTTTGATTCAAACTGATCAATTTAATTTTCCATTGCAGATCGCTTTCTAAACACCAAATTATCCGACTACCAAGTTAACCTTAGAGACTTGGAAAAAATTTAGAGGAGACCGACCCCCTCGAGTTCATCTCCACTGAAGAGTAACCCACGTTCTACTTTGTTACAATCTCACCTACCATTCCCTCACCAACTTCATAGCCACCCCGAACGTCCAAGTTGCGGATTATACTGTGATCAGTGATAGTTTTATTCCATCTACCCACGATCTCAATTGAGTCAGACTCCGATCAGGTAGAAGGAGGAGAGGAATAGGAGGATGATTGGGAAAAGGAAGAAATGAAAGAGGAAGATCTTAATGCATTTTTAGACGATCTTGATCCACTATTCTCTTACAAACACCGTATGTCTGGTCGTCCTTGGGAAGTGGTAGGGTACGAAAAGGACTTTGCCTTTTAGAATTTTTAGTTCCCCTTATCCTATCTAACCTCGATGAAACGAGTGGCCGATCAAGGAAATCAGTTCATCTAGTAACTGCTAGGGATAAATTAAAGAAACATTCGTCCGCTATGATATGGACTGGCCAAGTTCCTTTCGTTGGAGATCAAAAAAAGAGGAAGCTGGTATCTCTTAGGTAGAAAGAATCCCGAGAGCTAGAGTGACAACGGTAGAGTCTGAATATCCAAGAAAAAAAATACCAATAAGAAATCGATCGGTGGTGGCTTGGAAACACCCCCTCGGTCTAGTCGACCAGTTATAATCAACGAGCCGGAGCAGAGGCATGACCTCTGAACAAAGACTCTACCTCCTCAAACGAGCTGTAATAGGTCCTGGGAGATCTCCGTTCGCAATGGGAATAAGCCAGTGATGGAGGACAATTTGATCCACGGGGATCTGGAAGTGGCCTTTTTCGTTTCCCATGTGGCATGTTACTGTCTGATATGACGAACTTAAGGGTATTTACCCTGGAAAGGCTCCACAAAGAGGGCCTATGTAACAATGTGTTGGTAAGTTCGTACACTTTTCACTTGGTTATTTTTCATAAGAAGTTTATAACTTTTTCTTTTTTTGGTGCAGAGCATGCAAATTCAACAAGTGCTCGACGATCGAGCTTCCAACTATTGGAAAGCGTTGGATATGTCTTCTAAAGAAAATGCCACATTCAAAATCCAAGTTGAAAACTATTGTAGAGACATTGACGATATGGGTAAGAAGATAAAGGATTAGGTCGAGTCAAAACGAAGGTTGTGGAAGAGGTTGAGCAAACTCAAAACGAGTTTAGCCGAGTCGATGCTGAGCTATCCAAGCTGAACACTTCTTACCAGCATACCCTCTTAGAATACCATCTATAAGAAGCTAATCTTTCAAAGGATGAGGAGACATATGTAGAAGGCTCGGGAGATCGATCTGTAAAAATTATTTAATGATGCTTACGAAGCAATTGTCTAGGAGCTTACTGCCCAGTTGGACTATTATGAGTATGTTTCTTTTAATAAAGGCTAGTGTAGGCACCCAATTCTGTTACCCCCCTAACTCCCCGTAGGTCCCTAGTATCTCCCTTCATCACTATAAACCCAGGTCACGTCCCGAGTACTGACCTGGAAGCCATCGGGCACTCCCTGGCTCAGTTTGACCTAAATGTCAAACTCTTCATCTCGATTGAGACTTAATGAACCTCCGAAGGGCATTGAATACCCTTTCCAACGGTCTGCCCCGTGCGCGATTCTGACTTACCAAGCAGACGAAAGATCCGTTTGCTTCCGAAACCTGATCCAGAGGCCACCGGGAGCTCCCTGGATATGTTTGGACTATGTCAACTCTTTATCCCAACCGAGGCTAAATGAATCTTTGACGGTTACTAAATACCCTATCCAACGGTTCGCCCAGTGCGCGATTCTGACTTTCCATGCGGACGAACGATCCGTTTGACTATGGGAGGCCACCGAATGCTTCCCGAGACCGGTTGACCAAAGTCAACTCTCCAAATTGGGTCAAACTCTTTGGAATTTCGAAGTACATCTCCTAACCTTTCCAACGGTATTCATCGTGCATGATTCAGACTTACCATGCGGACGAACGATTCGTTTACGTTCGAGCGATTCCCCGTCCAATGGACCGACAAACACTTCCGAGCCATATTTGACCCAAAGTCAACTCCTGAACCTGGGAGTGGTCCAAGTACTTTCGAAGGTCTCTGAATTACCTTTCTAATGGTATTCCCCGTGCACGATTCTGATCAACGGTTTTCCCTCGGCGGCCGATTTCCCGAAAAAGCCTGATGCGCACTGCTAATTGGAAGGTTCCAGACCCTGCCTATCGGCACCTGCCGATAGGCAGGAACAGGTCTATGCCGATCGGCACTCACCTGGGCCTATAAAAGGAGGCCTTCACCTCATTTGCAGAGGGATCCCATATCTGATAGAAATCTCTCTGAACGAATCCCAGAAACCTCTCTCGAAGGCAGCGTGATTTCAACTTCCAAATCCCTTTTTTACGTCCATTTTCCATCATCCTTTTCATCAAACTTGGTGAATTAACCACTCTCCATCATCATCCAAGTGCAAGGGTTGCTCTCCAACATTCAAGATCAAGCTCAAGATCTTCAAAAAGGTCCAACTTTCTCAAACTCTCTCTTAAATTCTCTTAAATTCTCAATAACTTGTCTTCTTATTTAGCACTTTTATTATCTCATCCCACACATCCTAATATACTTTTTATTTAGTATTATTGTACATCTTTTCTTTTCATAAAACCCAAAAAATAAGAAAAAGAGGGTTTGCTCATAAATTCCAAGTAGGGATTCTCACAATTTTTCCACACTTTTCTCACAACTAAAAACACTTTGTCTACACACACACACACACACACTTGCAAATAAGAGATTCCCCATTTGGATTTGTGGGATAAACCCCACCCCTCATTTTGTATGCGAACTACGTGGACTTTGATGCCTTTATAGGCTACGTAGGCATCTCGGGGTAAAACTCGAGACTCGAGTCCTTTTTATCACCTTTTTTCTTATTTTCTATTTTCTCTAAATCTAATCTTCCTATATTCTATATACTTGCCCTTAGCGACGTATTGCTCCACATGCGTTACCATTCCATTATAACGATCAACGTAAGGGTAATTGCGTAAATCCTATTTTCTAATATTATTCTTATATCTTCCTACGGATGGCTCTCTTTATCTTCTCCATGATACAAGTTGAGGATTCCTACCTCCATTATATATATACACATGCACACATATCATGCGGGGAAATATAAAGGAAAATAACAAATATCCATGAGAGATCGAAAGGGAGGAATGGGTGCCTAACACCTTCCCATTTCGTAACTAAGCCTCCGAACCCTTCTCAAATCATTTGGTTTCACATGCACCAGTATGTCTTTGGATGCCATCCTTTGGGGTGGCTTCCCCTTTTTCTTTTGTCTATTTTGAGTAAAATAGACTGGCGACTCTGAACCTCTTTACATTTTTACACCACATCTCAAATGACGTCGGCCGAAGGGCTCCCGAGAGGGATGCGCGGGACCCTAAGGATCCTTTCCTCAATGCACCCGCCCGCACGGACGAGGATCGGGGATGGCCACAATGGCGACTTCGCTGGGGATAATATTTTTTATATTGAGGGCTTTGCTCTATTTAAATGGATGTTATATTTGCTTATGTTTCCCCCCATATTTGCATGTTCCCCTTTCTCATATATATCCCATGCTTATGCTTATGTTCATACCCTTGTAGAAATTTCTCCATGTACACTTCACACCACGTGCACCTAGGATCACATATATCCCCATGTTGCACGAATCACCTATCCATACTTGGTGTACCTTTTGGGGTACTTGTACTTGGCTCCCTGTTTGGCATAATCAAGAAAGGCATTCTCATCATAAGATACTAATAAGAGAATCATGCATGATTCACACGACATGACCAAAGAGCATTGCTATTGACCAAATTTTTACCCAGTAACTGGAGGGTCACTTCATGATGGGCGTTGATCTGGCAGGTCGCAGTTAGCCTAAACGATATGACTCTCACCTTCCGTTGGCTAAGTACCTTCAACGTATATCGAACGGTTCCCCCGCATCGTACCTCTTGACCGAAGTCATGACGGGAGGTATATCGCAGGGAATTTGTTCACGTACGTCGAGTATATCAAATTTGCTCTCACACGTACCGTCCCCACGAGGTATATGGTGAGGCAATTCACGTACAGTCAGGTATATTAAATGGCTTATCCACACGTACCGATTGCCCGTAAGAGCAAGACGTATATCATGGAAGTCACGCCAAAGGGGGGAATCCATGCTTATTCACCCAACCAACTGCATACCCGCATATAGGTGTCAAACCTAGGACGCACTTTAGATTGCCGGTTTCGACCCGAAACTCTGTCGAAATTTCGGGTCGGCCTGTCTCCCAATTTTTGCGCATTTTTAAAATGGGGCCCTATCCGTGAGCCTGGTTATAAGTCCAAACCGTAGCTTTGTATATATTAAGACCCCCACTTTTCCAGGCTCGGGTCCCGTCCAGCATTGCATTTAGGCGAATTAAATACAAGTGAAAACGTAATAATCATTATAATCATGCTGAGTTCCGTCTAAAAAAAAACATTTCTCCCTTCTTTATCAAAAATCCAAAAACATTTCTCCCTTCTTTATTAAAAATCCAAAAACATTTCTCCCTTCTTTATCAAAATTCCAAAAACATTTCTTCCTTCTTTATAAAAAAAAAGAAGGTTTCTCCCCTTTTTTTCTCAAAAATAAATTCCATTCTACGCCTTCTCAGGTCGATCGCAAGCCCTTGGCCTGGCTCCCTATTGGCTTCAGTCTTCAGTCAAGTCCCCTCGGAGTTTCATTCGTTCCTATACTACTTCATCCGAGTCCGAAATCCATCCATCTTCCATGGAGAATACAGATCAAGCACCAGTCATACAGTCGGATCTGACGACAGTCCTAGATCAGCTCATGTCCAAGATTGACAACCTCCAAACTGAGGTCCGAGAAATGCAACGAAACCACGTTCCTATTCCTCAAGAGCCCGAGGCCCTGTTCCCTCGTGCTATGGGTCTACCCGAGCCTATCTGGGTCCTAGAAGAATATCAGCACGCTCTACATGCCCCTCCTGTCAATGGGTCGCCGCCTGCCCAGCTTCCAATGCCAAACATTGCCCAGCTTGTAGCTAACCTGCCTATGGTTGTTGATCCAAAGGAGGAGGAGTTGAATAAAATCAAGGAGGATCTCAAGATGCTCACTAAGAAGTTCGACCAAGTTAGGATCTCTGGGAATTACATGGACTACACCCACATGTCTCCATATCCTAAAGCAAGGTTACCCGAGAAGTTCAAGATGCTAAATATCGAGAAGTTCGGAGGGAGTGGACCCCTAATTGTTCATCTTCGCAGTTATCATCGTTCCATGACTCTACTAGGGGCTTTTGAAGAGGTGATGGCCCAATTGTTTCAGTAAACTTTGAAGGATAGTGCCCTCCGATGGTTTTTATCTCTTAAGGAATCCAGAATCCGTTGCTGGGAGGATGTAGCCCGAGAATTTATGTCACAGTACAAATACAACGAAGAGCTTGAGGTCACTCGTCGTGATTTAGAGCTGCTCAAACAGAATCCATAGGAATCAGTCAGTAACTTCATAACTCGGTGGAGGGGACAAGCAGCTACCATGACCAATCGGCCATCCGAGGAAAAACAGGTCAACATAGTGAAGAAGAATTTCTTGCCCCATGTCCGAGCGACGATGGGAGGACAATACTATCCCCACTTTTGAGCTCTAAAATAGGACGGAGTGGAAATTGAGGAAAGCCTCGTTAAAACAGAGGTTGAACCGAAGAAGGTGTCCGGACAATTCACCCCTAGAAAATATGATAAGTCTGTCAGTGCTACTGTTTCGACCATCAACAACATCTCTCAACCAACCACATCCTGGGCACCAGAAATCCGCCCTGCCCCCATCCGAAGGGAATACACTGAACTCCATGCTCCCCTCTCTAAAGTTTACCAAGCCCTATTAAGACGAAACCTCATCAAACCCTTGGATCCCTGTCCATTGCCAAATCCACTCCCAAGAAACTTCAAGGCCGATGCTCATTGCGCCTTTCACCAAACTGCTGGCCATACCACCGACCAATGCTTTATTCTTAGAAGAAAACCCAATATACTCTCCCAAATCACACCAATGCCATCTTCTTAGAAGAAAACCCAGATTTCGATCCCTCAACTCAAATTACACCCATATACTCTCCTAAACATCTTCAAATTTACCTATATTTCCTCCTACACCCTACTAGCCTTGCTGATCAGGCACTGTCTCTCCTTATCAGAGTATGCATCGCTGTCCGTACCCGTTCTGAAAATGAAGGTATGGAATTGCCAGAGGTGTTAAACCAACTCCTAAAGTTCGGAATGAAATTACCCTCACAGATGGTCATCGATTGGCAGAAGTTCAGTACACTATTTTTGGAAGCACGAAAATGGGGCCGAGATTCAGATAGATGGGTGGTGCCAATCGACGAAGTCAGCTTAGATGATGTTGTCCAGACTATGGTAGAATTATTCGGGCAAACCAATAGCCATTACAGTATCACCGGGTTACTTGACACTTTAAAGCTACAAGGGCGCTTGGTCCCTTCAATCACACATATCCCCACAGAATGGGAGGACTTGTATGAAGAAGCCGTTGGAGTTGTGGAATGCATCGACTTTACATGGAAAGACATAATTATTGCCATCGGATGGGGGGAAGAATTCGAAGATTCGAGCGAAGAACAAGCTTCGGGAAGAGCTGGCCCAGTAGCCGACATATGTGGGATGATATCATTTAAAGAGATCCTCAAAGAAATAAACAGGGTGGCAGAACAACCTGAGATTGACGAGGAAACGGGATTCATGTTCTTTCCTTCTTCAGTAAATCACATGACCAGATCAGGGAGACATTACCACACTCTAAGCTCACTACCAGCAAATGACAAAGGGGAGGGCGTTAAAAACCTTCCTATGCCAGAGATGACCATTGAGGAGATCAAGATCCTCGATCAATTAAAGAAAACCCAAGCTAACATCACTCTATGGGGGATTTTCATGTCTTCTCAGCTGCACATAAATGCTTTAATCAAATTGCTCACTGGACCTATAGTTCCTCCCTCTACCTCACCAGAAGAGGCGGTAAATCTGGTCAGATCTTTGACCTCTACCCGAATGCTATCATTTTTTGACGAATAAATCCTCAGAATTGGGCCTAATCACAATCATGCACTCAATATCTCCGTCGAAGTTATAGGGAAGGTCGTGCCACTCTCCCTTGTCGATAATGGATCCGCCTTGAACGTTTGCCCTCTAAGAACCTTCAAGTGTTTAGGCCTGAAAGAAAGCGACCTCGCTCCAACTTCCTCCGCTGTGCGTGCCTACGATAATATCCGTCGAGAGGTGATGGGCTCCATAAAACTTGTAATAGGGGTTGGCCCTATAAACCCCGTCGTTGAATTCCAAATCATAAACATCCCAGATTGTTTCAACATGTTGCTCGGACGACCCTGGCTCCACCATATCAAAGGTGTGTCTTCCTCACTCCATTAGAAATTGAAGTTTTGGCCGACGGGCGAGTCATCACCATTTTGGGCGATAATGAAAATATCGGGGGCGCAAGCACCAGCAGTCCAATTCTTGAGATACATCACGGGTCAAATGATATGCTCCTATCAGGATTCAGGGTTGAACCACTCCTACTCCCAGCATGGAACGGTTTCAAAGAAAGGGTTTGTCCAGAATATGACCCTCATGGCAATGTCAATGTGATTCAGATGTTCAGAAACATGCACTTTATTCCCGGACGGGGGCTAGGACAAAGGCAACAAGGGATACTTGAGCCCATCGAACTAAAGAAAGCTTTCCCTCCTTGTGTCTTGGGGTATCAACCATCAGAACAAGAGCTCAGAATGATCCTCCAATATCGACCAAAGAGAAGATTAGACTGCATCCGAATTATCTCAGGAGACTCCTTAAATGGACGATTCATCAAAGAAGGCGAGGACTTCCCCTGTTGTAGTTTTTCAGAACCATGGTATGACCACACAGACAAAAAGATAAAGCCTGGAATGGAGATCTTTTTCCAAGACAGCTACCCAAGGGCCGAAAATTTCCAACACCGCGTACAACCGCTCATCAAAGATACCGAAGAGAATGAGGAGAGTGATTCCGAAGACTCCTTCAACTTACAGATACTGGGGCTGGCACTCTGCATGGTTCATTCAGGCACTACATCATTGGACCCATCCCGTCTGATTAAAGTTGTTGATACTCCTCTCCTCAACTGGCATGCTGCGCCAGTTTTACCCCTTGAAATCTCCCCTATCCCCAATGTTTACCCTATTTCTTCTTTTGTTGTCTATCCTTGATCAAATGTAATCGAGACCTCTTTTGATGAGGTTCTCAAAGATATTTTTCCTATCAATGAAATAAATGAAGATTTTGAGTATCTTGATGTGCCTTACATTAACTGCTTGAATTCTAATCAAACTTTTGATGATGATGATTTTATAAATGAACAATTCTTAAATGATCTAAATAAGGTTAATAATAAACAACATAACCGCGTTCAAGTTAATGAAGAAGAGACTGTTGTTATTAATCTCGTTTCTAGTAGCCAACTACGCGAGATTAGGATAGGGGCCACCCTTGACAAGCATGAGCGTGCACAACTCGAAGAATTGCTGAAGGAGTTCGTAGATGTCTTCGCATGGTCCTATGATGATATGCCCGGCATCGATCCTGAAATAGCTCAGCACAAGATCCCCCCACTCTCCCAGATTACAAGTCGATTAAACAAAAATTGAGAAAACTCCGCACCGAATGGTCGCTCAAGGTCAAAGAAGAGGTGGTTAAACAGTTAAACGTGGATTTTATTCGAGTGATCGGATATCCCACATGGCTAGCCAACGTTGTACATGTGCCGAAATCAGGAGGGAAGGTTCGAATGTGTGTGGATTACCGAGATTTAAACAAAGCTTCTCTAAAGGATGATTATCCGCTACCCAATATCGACATGATCGTGGATAACACAGCCAGTCATGCTCTCAAGTCATTTGTCGATGGGTTTGCCGGATACAACCAAATCAAGATGCACCCCAGCCACCAGGAAAAAAACGCATTTATCACCCCATGGGGAACTTTTTGCTACACCGTTATGCCATTCGGTCTCAAGAATGCTGGGGCTACCTACCAAAGGGCTGCCACAAACCATCCTGCACGATCTGATTCACAAGGAGGTCGAGGTTTATGTGGATGATATGATTATCAAGTCCAAAACTAGAGAAGGTCATGTTCCCGCTCTCCGAAAGTTCTTCGAACGACTACGACAGTATCAGATGCGACTTAATCCACAGAAGTGTGTCTTCGGCGTTACAAAGGAAAAAATCTTGTCAGTGAAAAGAGGATAGAAGCAGATCCTGCAAAGCTGAAGGCCATACTTGAAATGCCACCACCCCGAAAAAAAGTCCGAGGGTTTCTTGGGAAATTACAATATATCAGGCGATATATCAGCCAGCTAACCTCCATCTGTGAATCGATTTTCAAGATCCTCCGAAAAGATTTAACTAAAGTTTGGAACGAGGCCTGCCAAGAAGCTTTTGACCAAATCAAACAATACCTAACCCAACCACCGGTGGTCATGCCACCACAGTTTGGTCTCCCTTTGCTACTATACCTAACCATAATCGATACTGCAGCCGGGGATTTGTTAGCCCAACACCTTGAAGACTCCCGGAAAGAAAGAACCATCTATTACGCCAGTCGCAAATTGGCCGGGTACGAGGTCAACTACACTGCTTTAGAAAAGGCATGTGTCGCACTTATCTAGGTCACCCAAAAGTTGCAACACTACATGCTCGCCTTCCCCATCAAACTTGTATCCCGAATGGATCCCATCAAATACCTGCTTGAGAAACCAGCCTTATCCAGTCGAATGGCCCGATGGTTTATGCTCCTAACCGAGTTCGATATCGTGTACGTCACACAAAAAGCCATTAAAGGAAGAGACATCTCTGACTACCTCGCCGATTACCCCATAGACGAAGCAGATGTCCAGATCTCCGAATTCCCGGATGAAAATATCCTCTACACCACTCAAGACCGCCTTCGATGGAAAATGCTCTTTGACGGCGTTGCCAATAAAAAGGGATATGGCATTAGGATACTTCTGATCACCCCGGATGACTCCCACACTCCCATCGCCATTAAATTGGATTTCCCTTGCACCAATAACATGACGGAATACGAGGCATGCACAGTGGGCCTCAAAGTTGCTCTCAAGAAAGGTATTCAATACCTTGATATCTACAGGGATTCTTCCCTTATCATCGGTCAAGTGCTCAGAAAGTGGAAAGTCAAGGACGAAAAGCTCCAACCCTTTCATGCCCAATTAGAAGAGTTAGCCTCCCGATTCCGAGATATCACCTTCCATTACCTACCCCAAGCAAAGAATAACCTAGCCGATGCTCTCGCCACCTTGGCCTTCATGGTCGAAATGCCCGAAGGAATAATAATGACCCCCTTCCTAGTTCAAAAGCAAGACAAACCGATCCATTGCTACCACGTGGAGCTTGTCTTCACCGAAGATCCCGAACTAGCCGATTACTGGTACTATGATATCTGGTGCCTCCTAAAACATGGTAGGTATCCCGAGGGCTCCAACAAGAAAGATCGAATGACCCTCCTAAGACTGGCCGCCCAGTACATCATCTGTCATAAAGCCCTACTCAAGAGGAACTTCGATGGAACTCATGTACACTGCATCGCAGGGGCTGAGATTCAGAAAATAATGCAGAAAATCCACAGCAGGGAATGCGGACCCCACATGAATGGTCACATGCCTGCCAAGAAGATCATCCGACAGGGCTACTACTGGACCACCATGGTCCAGGATTGCACTGCCTATGTCCGGAGGTGCCTCAAATGCCAACAATTCTCCAACCTTCAACCAAGATGACCGAAAGTTGTAGGGATTGGGCCGACCGGATCCCATACGCCCTTTGGGGCTATCGAACCTCTACCGGGGCTACCCCTTACTGCCTGGTCTACGACATGGAAGCAGTCCTACCTGTGGAGATGGAAATACCCTTGCTACGCATCATGCTCGAAAGCAAGGTTAGTGAAGATGACTGGTCCAAAAGTCGTCTTGATGAGCTAGCCCTCCTAGATGAAAGAAGATTAAAAGTTCTTTACCACATACTGGGGTACCATCACCGAATAGCGCGATCATTCAACAAGAGAGTCAAGGACTACGGTGTCCGAGAGGGAAATTTATCCCTCAAGGAGATAATAGAACCCATTTGGGACCCCAGAGGGAAATTTAAGCCTAATTGGAGCGGCCCGTACATTGTGAAGAAAATCTTATCCGGCGGTGCCGCCATGCTCACTGACCTAGATGGGGAAGAGATGGCTCGTCCAGTCAATCTGAACCGTCTCAAGAAATTCTACCCCTAGTCCGAAATCTCGGCGAGCTATGACTCTTCTCATCTCCCTTCTATTCTAAAAATAAAAAAATATAAAAAAAACTCTTCATTTCCCTTTACCAAGAACTATGTGGGCCTGATCCTCTACAAAAAACTATTTTAAAAACATTTTCAAAAACCCCAGAGGTACGTAGGCAGCTCATGCACCTCACATGAGTGCGGCGCTTTCTTTTTCACAAAATACTATTCTTTTCTTACCTCCGATAACGGCGGCTCATTCTAAAAATACTTGAACAAAAGGATTATGTATGCCTTAGCGATCAGTATAGATAATTCAAAAATACAAAATTCATCGAGAGGCACAGCTGGATGATCAGAAACTTATTTATTTCATTAATAAGAAATTACAGTATGGATTACATAAAAAAAGGAACGGATAACCCCCTTCCCCCCTACTACCATAAAAAGCCGAATAAAATGCCCACATACATTCCCTATTACATAAATAAACTCCCCAAGAGTCCTACCCACAGCTACCAGAGGAGCCTGAACCCTCATCATCTACATCCGGAGGTCCCCAAGTTTCCCCTGCTTGAATAGAGTGCCGTAAACACTCCATGGATCGACGAGCCTTAACCATCTTCGAAAAGACCACAACACCCCTTCCATGGTGTCAGATAAAACAAACCATAGAGACTGCCAACATCTTGCTGACTACTTTCCTCTACAACCACTTCAGATAATATTTGGGGACATGCCCAACCTTCCCGATAAACTGAGAGGGACGGGTCGACGGACGCCGATTTTCCCACAGAGACCCAAGCGACGGACGCAGGCGCTCAGTCAAATCTTCTACCGAAAAGAAATTTGAGGTCCGAGGGGGCACGACCTGCGCCCAGCCAAATTGGCGCAGAAGCCGCCAAGGGAAATAAAAAGAGGTCTGTCTGAGACTAACCAGTCGTACATATAAATATTCTCCTAGCTCCAGAACAGGATGCAATTTCCCCCACCAAGGCAATGACCAATACAGCCCATGAGCCCCATGCTCCACAAGCCAATTTTCCCAGTTCTCAACATACAGGCCAACACTGATGAAGTAGCGTGAAAAGAAGTTGGGTATGGCCGACAAGGGATATTCTGGAGGAGTCAATAAGCGGAATCTTTCAGACAACCACATGAACAGCATCATAGGGCTACCCCTCAAAAAGTCAGAACGACCTTCTCTCCAGGCATCCAGGCCATTCAGGGTCTCTGCCAGTATTAACGCGCATGATTGCGATGATATAAAATCCATGAGGTAACGGCTGCAAGTTGTAGGTCCACTTGCATCTCGCCAGTCACCAGCAGCAATTTGGAAACCAGGCCCAGAACCACAGGTCCAACATAGCCAACCTACTTCCCGCAAATGCACGGACCGCAGTACCACCGGGAGATCATTCCTTCGGCAACCAATGATCTAGTCGCCGAAGGCAAAATATGAAGAAGCCCGGCCAATAAATCCCTAGGAGAACGGGAAAATTTGGGTAAAGCCGCAATAACACTGGGATTTACGCCCAGTATGGCAGAAAATTTCTCGTAGGTAGGACAAACTTCTTCTAACCCAAAGCGGAATACATGGTCTTCGGGGTACCAGAATTATACCGCCGCCATCAGCATATTCCACTCAATAGGCCGATTGCGCCACAAGGAGACTCGACGCATGTTAAAAGCATCGTAGTCGACATTATAAGAGCACATAGCTTCCAAAGCTTCGAGGTAGTTGACAAACTCAATGCTACCAAGGAGAGCCATCTTGCAAGACTAAGAGATGGTGGACAAGTAGGTAAGAATGCAAAGGTGTGATGAAAACACTCCACCCTTCCCCCTTTTTATACTTGAAAACCCTCACAAGGGACATAACCCCAGTAAAAATCGGAGGGAATCCTACCCCACAAGGTACCAAAGGCTGAAGAGGGTACCATTCAAAGCTTTAAATTGATGGGACTGGACTGATCTGTCGGTAGGCAGGTCAGGGTGCTTGCCGATCGGCAATCCCCCATTTTTGGAAATTTCCTTTTTTTCCCCTTTTGTCAAATCAAAAAACTCAATAAAAATAAATTGATATTGTTAATAGAATTTCAAAATCCCCTTTCTCCTTATATAATTTCCCTTTTTAAATCAAAAACCCTCCTTCAAAAAATCCAAAAATATTCCTTTTTACGGTCTCCGTAGCAAAGTAAAAAGCGCATGTGCATGCATTCATTCATCATAAATAAAAGATAATAAAAAGAAGCCAATTGCATTGCATATATTTGTGTTCTGTGTTACATCAATTTTGCAGGAAATAAAAAGAAAAAGCAAAAACAACGAGACTCAGCCCGAACCCACATTTCATTCTCTCTCTCTCTCTCTCTCTCTCAAGAGCTTCCACCCCTGCGACGTGCTCTCTTCCCCCTACGGCGAGATGATGCACCACCACTACCCGAGCCAAAGTCCTCCCCAAACGAGGCAGACGGCACCAAGCAAGAAAAAATGAGAACCGCGTCCCGAATATGGGCAGTTGCCGAAGATATCCAGACTCTGATGTACCTGAGCCAAGTGGTCGACACCCGGACTTGCTGCAAGAAAAGGCGAAATCAGTATCAAAAGAAGAATGACCAAAACAGAAAAGAAAGAAAGAGAAGAACAGAAAGGTATACCGCGGGTCGAAGGACCTCCTCTATTAAACCCAACTCCTTCGAATCCATCGCATGGGGATGGTGCAACGTAGGCACCATCCCTCCATCAGCTCGACAGATTTTGTACGAAGCGGTATGCAATCGCACAAAAGGGACCTCCGAGGTCGCCGCCGTCGCAGATGCCAACGGACCACCACCATTGTGGGAAGAACCCACCGCCCGACTCGAACCCGCCGGAGGGAAAGGCAATGCATCATATATGTTGGGCGCCATCAACCATCTCGTCACAAAATCCATATAGTCATATGGCGCAGCCGTATCGGTGTATAGCAAGTAGGACTCGTCAATCATCACCGCAATCCTCTCATCCTTCAACATCAGTCGCTCTTGCCTCATAGACGTAAGAGGCTGCGCGGGTGGCACCACCACCTCCTTCTCAACAATCTGACGAACCACCCTCTCCTCAAGGTACCAGGAATGGCCGAACTCATGCGCCAGCAAACGCCTCATCCTCGCATTCACTCTGATCGCCCCCGCATCCTGAATGGCTGTCCCCCACGGGTAAAAGGTTACCTGAAAATCTCCGAGCGAGCGTAAATCAATACAAGATCAGAAGGTGCAAAAACCAAGACTAAAATGGAAAGAGTCTTACCCTACCACTGGTCAGGTCATTCAAGACCTGACGCACTGCCTCCAGGGAGAGAGATCCCTTCGACTGCCGATTGGCCTTACGACATCGATACAATCGATAGAAATTCCCAACAGTGTCATCCTTCAAAGTAATCAGCGAGGTATTTCACCCAATCACCTCATAGAACCACGTCTGAATTCACAAGCAAAAAAGAGACGCATAACGAAAATGCGAATGCATGAAAGGAAATGTGAATGCATGAAAAGAAATGCGCAAACTAAAGAATACCTCAAGAAGGTATGTGGCCCCAGTAAAAGTCTGCCGGCAGCACCGGCTAAATGCATACAGAGAAAAGTAAATGGTCGCCAAGGTCAGACTCCCTCAATCATAGAAAGGGTTATTCGAAAACATCCTCAGGTACGGAAGAAACCATAAATGGACGACGTCGCCGCTCGACGCCGCCATGAAACCTCCCAATACCAGAAGAATGAATAACTGGGCCATCTGCCTCACTTGCAGCCCATCCTCCACATCGATCTCCCTACCCAATAGAACATCCTTCATCAGGGATAGCCGGATAGAATCCCCAGAAACTATCCTCCCTACGTCACCAAGTACCGTACGCACTGACTCCGGTCTCACCCGTAAAGAACGATCCACCTCTATCTGCTCTCCATCACAATCCATCCCCAACAGCTGCTGCACGTCTATGGGAGTCACCGTCATCTCCCCGAATCCAAAATAAAAGGTGTGGGTAGTGTCCCACCACCTCTCTCCCAAAGCGCACAAGACCGTTGTCGAATGAGGCGTCTCATCCAGCGCCGATGCCAATCGCCCAAAACTCGCTGATGATACCATCCAGTGAACCAAAGGTGGGAGAGGCTCCCAAACATCCTTGAGCCCCGTTGTCCCGCGGGCACGCATGCTCTTCAAAGAGATATCAGACTGGCAAAAAGAAAAGTCTCATCAAAAGTCAAGCAAGAAAAACCACCAAAAAGAGAAGAATGTCAAAGGTCGGGTTACTTACATAACCGTCGGGGATCACTCTAGAAGAGCTATGACGTGATGGCTCCTGCACCAGGGCCCGCTCTTATGCAACAGGCTCAAACGCATTAAGGGAGTTATCACTCTCCAAAGCAAGAGGCGCCCTAGCCCTCCACTCCTCATTCGCCCAATCATCAACGGCCAACCACTCCCGGTGGACTGCAGTGCTCACAAAGTCAGCTATTTCTTGAAGATCAGAATGCTAGAACGATTTGCAGAAGAATCGCAGATAGAGAAAGCAAAAGAAGCTGTGAAAAAATGAGGGGATTCACCCCCTTTTTATAGGAGGCCAAGCGCCATGCCGATCGGCACCTCCCCCTACCATACCGATCGGCACTGACCCCTTGCCTTTCCGAGATATCCCAAAAGTCCATGCCACTCCCGAATGGCACCCTTCATATTATGTCGACCGGCACCCCCTTAAATTTTGTACAGAAATTCCCAAAAAATACCAGAAAGCCTCAAAAAATCCTCAGAAAATTCCCAAAAGTCCCAGGAAGGATTTAAAGCCTTTTTAGCAAGAAAATTTCGCGTTCCCTCGAGCGGAACCCCCTCTTCGCCAGCGGAATCCTCAAAAACCAAGTGAAAACTACTCCCGGCAAAGCTCCGGAGGATCCCTAAGGATCACCTGATCACTTCCCCAGCAGAATTCTCTTACAGCACCCAAAATAGGTTATTCCCCCCTGTGAGGTCTCCTAAAAGCTTCCTCAGCTATCAGCTCCCCAGCTCAGATCAAAATCACAAAGATCTTTCTCCAGCAGAATCAAAATCCAATCTTTATCCACTCTTGGGTCAAAATTGTCCCCGGTCTTGGATCGTATCCTGAGTTAGGTCAGAATTGACATCGATCCTCGATCGTCACCACTTTTGGGTCAGAATTGGCCCCGGTCTTGGATCGTCACCCGAGTTAGGTCAGAATTGACCTCGATCCTCGGTCGTGACCACTATTGGGTCAGAATTGGCCCCGGTCTTAGATCGTCACTTGAGTTAGGTCAGAATTAACCTCGCTCGTCGGTCGTCACCACTCTCGGGTCAGAATTGGCCTCGGTCTTGGTTCGTCACCTGAGTTAGGTCAGAATTGACCTCAGTCCTCGGTCGTCACCACTCTTGGGCCAGAATTAGTCCCGGTCTTAGATCGTCACCTGAGTTAGGTCAGAATTGACCTCGGTTCTCGGTCGTCACCACTCTTGGGTTAAAATTGGCCCCGGTCTTGGATCGTCACCTGAGTTAGGTCAGAATTGACCTCGGTCCTCCGTCGTCACCACTCTTGGGTCATAATTGGTCTCGGTCTTGGATCGTCACCTGAGTTAGGTCAGAATTGATCTCAATCCTCGGTCGTCACCACTCTGGGGTCAGAATTGGCCCCAATTTTGGATCGTCACCTGAGTTAGGTCAGAATTGACCTCTATCCTCGGTCGTCACCACTCTTGGGTCAGAATTGGCCCCGGTCTTGAATCGTCACCTGAGTTAGGTCAGAATTAACCTCGGTTATTAGACCTTTACCCTAATCCTGTAGATTCGGCTTTGATTCGCATAATTTATCATCCCAAACACACTCTTTAGGTCCTCAGAATCGACCTCGACCCTCTGAATCGGTCATACTCCCTCAAAAGCATCATGCGGTGTCTATTTGACGGTCATTATTTATTCCAAACTCACCCACCAAGGGGATCTATAGACACTACATTATGTTACCCCTAACTCTCCTTAGGTCCCTAGTACCTCCCTTCATCACTATAAACCAAAGTCACGTCCTGAGTACTAACCTGGAAGCCATCGGGCACTCCCCGACTCAGTTTGACCCAAAAGTCAAACTCTTCATCTCGACCGAGACTCAATAAATATTCGAAAGGCACTGAATACCCTTTCCAACGGTCCACCCCGTGCGCGATTTTGACTTACCATGCGGACGAACAATCCGTTTGCGTCCGAAACCTGACCCAAAGGCCACCGAGCGCTCCCGAGCTCTATTTTGCCTATGTCAGCTCTTCATCCTGATTGAGGCTGAATGAATCTTTGAAGGGCACTAAATACCCTTTCCAACGGTCCACCCCGTGTGCGATTCCAACTTTCCATACGGACGAACGATCCGTTTGACTCCGGGAGGCCACCGAATACTTCCCGATCTCGGTTGACCAAAGTCAACTCTCCAAACCGGGTCAAACTCTTTGTAATGTCGAAGTACATCTCCTGACCTTTCCAACGGTATGCCCCGTGCACGATTCGGACTTACCATGCGGACGAACGATCCGTTTGCGTTCGAGCGATTCCCTGTCCAATGAACCGACAAACGCTTTCGAGCCATATTTGACCCAAAGTCAACTCCTGAACCTGGGAGTGGTCCCAAGGAATTTCGAAGGTCTCCGAATTACCTTTCCAACGGTATGCCCCGTGCGCGATTCTGACTAATGGTTTGCCCTCGGCGGCCGATTTCTCGAAAAAGCCTGAAGCACACTACCAATTGGCAGGTTTCAGACCCTACCTATCGGCACCTGCCGATAGGCAGGAACAGGTCTATACCGATCGGTACTCACCTGGGCCTATAAAAGGATGCCTTCACCTCATTTGCAGAGGGAGCCCAGATCTGACAGAAATCTCTCTGAACGAATCCCAGAAACCTCTCTCGAAGGCAGCGTGATTTCAACTTCCAAATCCCTTTTTTACTTCTACTTTCCATCATCATTTTCATCAAACTTGGTCAATTAACCACTCCCCATCATCATCCAAGTGCAAGGGTTGCTCTCCAACATTCAAGATCAAGCTTAAGATCTTCAAAAAGGTCCAACTTTTTCAAACTCTCTCTTAAATTCTCAATAACTTGTCTTCTTATTTAGCACTTTTATTATCTCATCTCACACATCCTAATATACTTTTTATTTTGTATTATTGTACATCTTTTATTTTCATAAAACCCAAAAAATAAGAAAAAGAGGGTTTGCTCATAAATTCCAAGTAGGGATTCTCACACTTTTTCCACACTTTTCTGACAACTAAAAACACTTTTTCTACACACACACACACACTTGCAAATAAGAGATTACCCATTTGGATTTATGGGATAAACCCCACCCCTCGTTTTGTATGCAAACTACGTGGACTTTGATGCCTTTATAGGCTACGTAGGCGTCTCGGGATAAAACCCTAGACTCGAGTCATTTTTCTCCATTTTTCTCTTATTTTCTATTTTCTCTAAATATAATCTTCCTATATTCTATATACTTGCCCTTAGCGACGTATTGCTCCACATGCGTTATCGTTCCATTATAACGATCAACGTAAGGGTAATCGCGTAAATCCTATTTTCTAATATTATTCTTATATCTTCCTACGGATGACTCGCCTTATCTTCTCCATGATACAAGTCGAGGATTCCTACCTCTATTATATATATGCACATGCACACATATCACAGGGGGAAATATAAAGGAAAATAACAAATATTCATGAGAGACCGAAAGGGCGGAATGGGTGCCTAACATCTTCCCATTTCGTAACTAAGTCTCTGAACCCTTCTCGAATCATTTGGTTTCGCATGCACGAGTATGTTTTTGGATGCCATCCTTCGGGGTGGCTTCCCCCTTTTCATATGTGTATTTTGAGTAAAATAGACTGGCGACTCTGAATCTCTCTACATTTTTACACCACATCTCAAACGACGTCGGCCGAAGCGCTCTCGAAAGGGATGCGGGGGACCCAAAGGATCCTTTCCTCCACGCGCCCGCCCGTACGGACGAGGATCGGGGATGGCCAAGCTATGAGAAAGGTTTTCAAAGGGGTAATGTTGACGAAGGCGACCTTGCCTATTCTGAACATCCCTAATAGTCAATCCTTTAGCAGGCCTCTCTAGTGAAGCATCGGCACCAAACTCTATCGATCCTCCTAATGTACTTGATGGGGTTACTCATGAGTCAAACGAATCGGCGATCGACCAATTTTGAGGCTTTTATTTCATTTGATGTATTTCTCTTCTTTTTTTTAACACTTGGTGGTCTTTTGTAGGCCCTAATCCATTAATTTTATTTTGATGAAGAAGTTTATTTTTCCCATTGTCTTCCTGTATTGTTATATCGTTGTTAGATATTATTTATTTTCTTACTTTTCGTTATTTGCACCTAAGGCCTTTCCCTTAGATCACACTACTTCCAAAGTCCTAAGCAAATAGAGCAATTAGTTGCTGCTGTAATTATTCCTACATGTTTTAAACTAGTCTTTGGTTTGCATTGCTTGCACAAGTGGGTTTTATGCCTCTCTAGTCCGATCTACTTTAGATCAAACCACTCTATTAGGGGGTTTTCATGGATCTGCCTCAGATCATACCATTTAATCAAGTGGGTTTTATCCCTATCTAAGTCGATCTGTTTTAGATCATACAACTCCATGAGTGTTTTTTTTCTATTTGCCTGAGATCATACCACTTAAACAAATGGGTTTTATGCTTCTCTAGGATGATATACTTCAGATCATACCATTCCATGAGTGTATTTTTACCGATATACCTCAGATCGTACCACTTAAGAAGTGGGTTTTATATCTCTCTAGGATGATTTATATCATAACACTCCATGAGTGGGCTTTCATCGATTTGCCTTAGATTGTACCACTTAAGAAAGTGGTTTTTATGCCTCTCTAAGACGGTCTACTTTTGATCATACCACTCCATGAGTGGGTTTTTATAACTAATAAATTAAAAGGTATTTTACATAGTTTTAGGTAGTTAATTGCGGATCTTTTTATTATGCATTAATGAAAAAAATAATTTATCTGCCTTATTATCTAGTGATAAAATTTCTTAAGGTTCATGGAATTCCATCACCTTGGGATAACATTCCCATCTACCCCTTCTTAGTGATATGACTTCCATTCCCTTTTGATGTTATACGGTAAGGTCCTTGCAAGTTCGACGCGATATTTCCATTTGATGTCTTATTTGCGATGGGCATCAACTTTTTGAGAACCAGTTTGCCAACCTGAAATCCTTTAATCTTGACCTTCTTATCATGTTACTTTGTCAGTTCTTGCTTATTGGCGATCGAATGTATCAAGGCTTGCTCTTTTCTTTCCTCGGTTAGGTCTAACTCATGATCTATTCAGTCATCATTTTGGTCATCTGCAAAAATTTATGATATAAGCATTGCTAGTTCGATATCTAGGGGGATTACTGCCTCCATACTATGGGCAAGGGAATACGGAGTTTCTTTCGTCGGTTTTCTAGGGGGTCATCCTATATGCCCACAAAACGGATGGAAGTTCATCTAACCATCGTTCTTTGGCATTTTCCAATCTCCGCTTGATGCACGATATAAGAATTTTATTGGTGATCTCTTGCGCGTTGCACTGGGGAAGACTACTTATGCATAGTGGATCCTGACTCCGTGTTCGGCGTAAAAGTCTCGAAAGGAATTATTATCGAATTGAATATCATTATTTGTTACCAGTGCTCTTGGGATTCAGATGAATCTTTTGTTGTCTGTATCTCTGATATGGATGAGTGGCTCGGCCTTAACCTATTTAATGAAGTAGTCGATCAATATTATAAAGTACCTTTGATTTTCAGGTGTGACTGCTAGTAGCCCCACAATATCCATGCCCCATTGGGCTAACAACCATGGACTTTTATGGGGTTTCAATTTCATGCAAGCTTCTTGATCATTGGAGAGCACATTTTTGCACTTGGGTCATTTTTTAGAAAACCTCGTTGAGTCTTTATAAATAAATAGCCACCAGTATCCTTGAGAGATTTCTTTGTAGGAGAGCGATCTTTCGCTCTGGTGTGCTCCACACCTACCCCCGTGCATTTCTCTCAAAAACCATTATACTTGACTTGGCTGAATGCACTTTATCAATGGGTCAGCGAAATATCTTTGGTAGAGATTCCCACCTAAGTTGAGGAAAAACCTTGTTGATTTGATTCTCAACGTGTGTGCTACCTTGTCATCTAGAGGTTGCTCGCCGATTTTTAAGTATGAGATGATAAAGTCTATCAATGATGGAGCTAACTATTTGGAGAATGCTTTGATCCCTCCCTGCATCTTCAATGCTTGGTCGGTCTATGTACTCCACCTTGATCATTCTTTTGAAGTAGGTATCTATGGCAGAGGCCAGGGTGGAAAGAGCATAAACATGGCTATAATCATTCCCCGGGAGCTGATCAATCGAGGAAACTTAAACTGTTGAAGAATTCCTCTAGCCTTATCTTTAAAAGCTATCATCCTAGGATCCCTTACTTTATATTCTCCATTGCGCTGGTTTGCGACCAGTCTAGAGTCACAAAATACAACGATGTGGGAGGAACCCAAACTAATTTCCCTACACAGACCATATACCATATCTTCGTATTATGCTTTATTATTTGAGCCCTTGAATCCTAACATGATGGTTTGCTCAATAAGTCCACCTTGTGGTCTCAAAAACACTATCCCAACCATTGTGCCCTTTTTATTTGATAAGCCATTAACAAATAGCTTTTAGTGCTACTTGTCATCACTAACTACTAGTGATTCCTGGATGGGATGCGATTGTTCCTCTTTTTCTCTTGTTGATGTTGTAAAATCTGTCACAAAGTATGCCAAGGTTTGACCTTTGATCGCTGTTCTGGGATCATACTCGATGTCGAATTGGGTCAGTTCAAGGGACCACTTGGTCATCCTATTGGAGAGGTCGGCCTTTTCGAGAGCATTCTTCAGAGGTAAGTTTTCAAAACGAGTACCGTGTGAGCATTAAAATAGTTCCTTAACTTCCTTGTAATGGTTATCAGTTCCAATACCATCTTTTCTACGGGCATGTATCTGGTTTCTTCTTCGAAAAGGGTGTGGATCACGTAATAGATCGGTCTCTGCTCTCGAGTATGTATATATATCAATGTCGTACTAGTCTCATGATTTAAATAATAAAGTAGAGGTATAGGTCATCCCCTTCTTTATGAGTTGACAACAAGGGAGGAGATCTTAAGTACTGTCGTATCCTTTCTAGATCTTGATCATTCTTATGTATAGATTGTGGGGCCTTCTTTCTTTAAAGCTTGGAAAATAGCCGACATTTAGCAAAAGATCTTAAAATGAAACGATTAGGGTCTGCCAACTAGAGCTGGCAATTTTTGACCCAATAACCCATTTACGGATTACGATAATAACCAGAAATGACCCGAACATAACCCAATTAGCTTGTATATATTTAAGAGTACCCAAAACTTATACTAAAATAAAAATCAACGCAACTCAAAAATGACACGACTAACTCGAATTGTCACCCCTAGCACCAACATCCCAGTGATGACTTGAATTCCTCTAATGGTGGTCAGCTTTCTGAAGTCCTATAGAGCTCTGATCTGATATGGATTCACCTCAATGCCCTTCTGAGTAACCAGGTATCCCAAAAACTTGTCAGAGCTCACAATGAATACATATTGGAACCGTTGAGATTTATTTTATACTTTGTGACAATGTTGAAGGTCTTTGTAAGATATTTTATATGATCGACTGAATACTTGCTCTTGATGAGCAAATCGTCAATATACACCTCCATAGTGGAGCCGATCAATATCCTAAAAATCTTCGTAACTAGTCTTTGATAAGTTGCCTCTCCATTCTTCAAGCCAAATGGCATTACTTTATAGCAATAAAGTCCCATGGTTGTGATGAACGAGGTCTTCTCCTAGTATAGGCCAAACATGGGTATCTGATGGTAGCTAGAGTATGTATCTATAAAACTCATGAGTTGATGCCCCACTATAGAATCCACGAGCTGATCTATCCAGGGCATCGAGAAATTATCCTTTGGGCAGTGCTTGTTGAGATCGATGAAGTCCACGCATACCCTCCATTGTCACTTTTTTTTTAAGACAACAATGTTGGAGATCCCATATGGGACTTGGACTTCTCTGATGGAGTTGACCTTGAATAGGCTATCAACTTCAGCTTCCACAACCTCTACCTTATTTAGGGCTGATTTCTTGGGTTTCTATTTAATCGTCTTAATGCTAGGTTCCACATGCAATCGATGGCAAGTAATCTCCGGGTATATTCCCAAGAGATTATAGGGCTGACAAGCGAAGACATTCGCGTTCTCCTTGAGGAAGTGAAAAAGTTGTTCCTCTTCATTTTTAGCCAGCTTCGATTCAATGATGAAGGTCTTCTCTAGTTGTGATGCATTCAGTTGAACAAAGATAAGTTCATCCGACATGCGTTCGACAGGGACCAATCGATTTTTCTCAACTCTTAGCCGAACTCTCTTTGATTGCCACTTGGTTAGTCATCCTCCGAGTTTTCCTCATCTTAAGTGGCTTTAGACTAGTTATATTTTACCCTGATGGCTGAAATAAAGCAGCTTCGTGTCGCTGTTTGATCTCCTCTAATTTTGTTCACTCCTTGATCAATCATAAATTTTATCTGTTATTGAAGTGAATAGACAACAACCATCATATCATGTAGCCATCCTCTGATCAGTATGGCATTGTAAGGTGACTTCGATTGGATCATGTGAAATTTTACTTTCTTATTAGATGGATCGATCTTAACTAGCAACTTGATTTTCCCTAGGGGGTTTTTACATCTTAATTGAAGCTGATCAGTGGGCCGATATTGGTATCTAGGTCCTTGATGTGATAGGTTTCCAATCTTATAAAGCACCGTCTGATACATAATTTTAGTGGAGCTTCCTTGGTCTATTAACACTCTCCTCACGTCAAAGTTCACAACTCACAAGTTGAATACCAAGGCATTCTTATGAGGAAAGTTCACGTCGATAAAATCGTCGTCGGTGAATACAATGATATGATGAGAGATGGTCGTTATTCTCACCTTCTCTCTGAGCTTCTTACCTATATGTTGAGCATGGTCGGTCTAGCCATCGATGGTGATGAATAATCCTATTGGCGGAAGATCCTCTTCTTTTTGGACTATGTTTATCTTCGCCATTACTTTTTTCTTTGTTGTGATAATGTATTCTTTAAGGTGCTCTGCATAGATAAGTACCCCTGGGTGATTTTTGAACATTTTACAAACATATGTAAGATGTGCGTGGTCTTGGTAATAGCTACACCTGAGACTTGTATTCTTATCATTTGGTCGCTGACCATCTTGGGAGGCCTTTTGAAAAAGGGCATGTCTTTAATATGATGGATGGGCCTAAAAATGGACTATTAGGAGACTGTCTCTAATGCCTTGTAGCTACTCTCACTGGCCAAAGATTTCAGGCGACCTTTTGAGGCTTCATTCTTCGACCCCTCTTGGTTGAAGAAGGTTGATTTCCCCCTTGGGGGCCTTCTTAGGCTCGTTCTGCTTCTAATCGGTTGGGGAAACTACACCAACGAGCTCATCCTCCACCTTAGCATATTTTTCAATACAGAACTTAAGGTCGTCTATTGAAGAGGTCGACTTCTTTGTTAGCGATTTATAAAGATCATTTGACCGCTCTAAACCGAACTTAAAAGAATATATCGACAACTGACCGTTATAATTCTTAATTTTATTGTACAACTCCTAGTACCTCTGAGCATACCTCCGGAGAGATTATCCTTTATTATTTTTTAGAGAGATCAACGAGTTGACCTCCTTTATTACTCTGCTACTTGTGATAAATTGGGTCGCGAACTGCTCGGCGAGCTCCCTAAAAAGGAGATTTATTTGGGTGTAAATTCTCAAAACACTTCAGGCCGATCTCCCATTGTTTCGATGGGACTCAACATATTAGGCCATCCTGATGGATACAAAGAGACATGGTATGTCAGTAATTTCTGATGTGATGGGTAGGATTTGCCTTTTATGTTGTACATAGTAACTTTTGGCATGGAGAACTTCTTTGGAGGCTCAAAAAACTCTATCGGTTAGATAAAGGGTGAAGCGGAATCATGCCGAGAGCTTTTCTGTCCAGGTCTTTGGGAGTTATGGAAAGGTCTGGATTCATCATTCCTTCCAACTCCCTCCGTATGAGTCCTTTTAGCTAGTCACTTTTTACTTGGTTTGTCTACACCTCTGAACGGGCATGCCTGTTACTTTCAACTGACTCTGTAGGTAAGGGTCGGTAGTGCCTGCGATTGATTAAATTTCTCCCAAGAGAGAGATCACATCGTTGGTGGTGAATCACTATATAAGGGATCCTTTAACGCGAAGTGTAACTCCCCGACCAGGATTTATGGGTTACCTGATCCGACCAGAGCGTTAGGTGTGAAGGGTAATGAAACAACCAATATAATATTGCTAACCCAGTTTTATTTTAATTAACATTTCACGTATTAGCATACGAATCCAAATTTTAAAATAAACTAAGTGAGGGACCCGTGGGGAACATCCCATAGTCCAAGCATACAGAGGTACTAACGAAAAAAATAAAGAAAAATACTTACCTGCATAACACTCTCAAAATACGAAACAACTCCCAACCTGCCATAACAAAGCAAGGGTGTGAGCCAATGCTCAGTGGGAAATATACAAATGCAGTATAGAACTGTACGGCAGAAAGGAGACTCTAACACGTTATGCCTACGTGCACATGCAAACCTTGTATACATATATATGCATACCTATACCTATACTTAATAATGGAGCATTTTTACTTTCAAAAAATCTTGTTTATCCATATTAATTTTCCTTAATCTTATAATAGACTTCTTTTCCATGTTTTAGCATTTGTCACTTTATTTAACGCGCACGCTTCAATACTTGAAACCACTACACTTGATTTAACAGAAATCATTTCCTTCCCGGAATCACCCTTTTTATTTTATCCAATGCATATTAGTATTTTCGTTGAAACTCACCATTTCAACATACGCGAACACCGTGTTAGAAAATAATCATTTAGCCTTTGAAAAACCTTTCTCAACACCTTTATATGTTAATTATGGGTTTAACCGCTTAGGTTGCTTAATCACCCCTTTAATCAACTTAATTTACCTTGTGGACATTAATCAATTACACATTTACTTGTCCATTTTAACCTTTACCAGAATATTTATTAATTCATTAAAGTTAGGTTGTATTAACACATTTCACCACACAACCCATTTATTTACATGCTCCTTATTCCTTTACCTTTTCTCGAAATCTTCCAAATATCGCATACTTCAACCGGCTCCACACCACCGGCTATGCTCATTATATGCTCTGGCCAGTTATTTTGGGTCTTTCACCCCCAAGTCTCCGGGTTCTCCTTAATTATCCCAGTGTCATCCGAGTTCCTTTATAATGTGTTTTATCATTTTTGCAAATGTCCACATTATTCCAACATTTCTTTACTCAGCCAAAGCCAAAACCCGGGGTTGCACCCCAACTTGTGTTACACTTTGAAATTTTACCATCTCATGTCCTTTACACTTAAACCTTGATTTTATTCCAAAAATCATATTTTTTTAGGATCAATTTGTATAACACCTTTTTCAATATTTTTATTTCATAAAAATATTCCACTTAAAGTAAAATTACCATTTTACCCATTTGTTTCAAAACCCACCCTTTTATTCCATTTCCACAAGTGTTAATTTCCCCCAAAACACTATTAAGTTTACCATATTAACTCCTTAAGTATTTTAATACTTTAACACCTTGTTAGCCTTTGAGTAATATTCTTAAAAACATCTTTATTTCATTATTTCATTTTTAGTTTCATAAGTGTCAATTCCTTTACAACATTACTAAGTTATAAAAATTAACTATTCAATGTTTACCCATTAACTCTTGTTCAGTACCTTTATTACTCTATGTATTCAAGGAATCTAATAACACCTAAAGACTACATTTTGGAGAAAATACCATTTCTTTTATTCAACGCGTGTAGTCTTACAACCTTATGCTTATTATACCTTTAACCCCAATTTACACACTTGAAGACTAGAATTTCCAATTATTCTCATTTCATGGTTAAACCCAACTAAATCTTCTTTAAACTTGTTTATACACTCAATGTCAAAATACTACAAGTTTATATGCATGAGATGATGAATTTTAAACCTTAAAATCTTACTAAATGGTTTAAACATACTTTTCATTCTAGAAATTTATTATACTTGCAAAAATATATTTTTAAAGCATAAAAAACTTTTAATTTCTTCAAACTCACAAAATGTCCATTTTTCATAAAATTTTCATTTTTTCAAGAAACTTTAAAATATTATTTCACCAATATTTAACAGGTTAAATCATTATTTCCAAATACTTTACTTCATAAAATGTTTAACATAAATCTTTCTAGAAAGTACACCATTTTCATAAAATACCATCATTTCATATTTCAAAACCTTGAAATATTTATTCACTCTTTATTTTCAACAAAAATAACATTTTATCAATATTTTTATTTCATAAAAATATGTTTATTATTTACTACACACAATTTCATTATCTAATTTTTATGCATACTACAGATGTAATCTAACTACAAGACTATAAATAATGTAAATAGAGTCTTAATATTAAAGATAGATTTTCCACCTCTAATGGTTCCAATGGTGGTATAAATGTTGGTGTAGGAGGAGCAACCCCCACGTCCAAAGGTGGCCTCAAGAGTTTACCAAATGCATCATTCAAAATGTGTTCCATCCACTCTCCCAAGCAAGATCCACTTCAAACTCCATGGAAGCTCTCATCATATTCTCCAAAAATCCCCCAATACTTATCCAAAATTCATAGATCTTCTTCAAAAATGGTGAAAATGAGCGTATATGGTTCATACATGGTGGAATACACTAAGAAAATAGTGTTTTATGGTTGAAGCATGATGGAGGAATGGTGGTTTGTGGTAGGGAAGAGGTGGAAGACCACCAACTCTTTCTCTCCCTCCTCTTCCATTTTTTTTACACAAATAACCCCAAACACTCCCTTATAAAACCTCAAAAAAACCCCAAATTTCCGTTTTTTCCAATCTAAATTAATTTGGACTTGACAGCCTAACGATCTAATGGCAAAAACGTAACAGCGCACAAGGGTAATCTAATTAAAAAATCGATCTACGTCGTTCGAACGATAAGCCCATGTAATTCAAGCAACTTTTTTCACATCGTTCGATGATCTCTTCACGTGACTCGTCGCGCGACATGCCACTGCCCCTGCTTCGTGCGACACATCAATGTCGTCCGAACGACCTTCAATTTTTCGTATTTTATTTTTTCTTTTACTTATTCAATTTTTGACCCACAATCCTTTTTATAATCATCATTAACCCATGTTCAAAATAGTTTATACATAATTTAATTTGATTATTGAGACATTGTATTACAGGAAGCCCTATCAAATTTATTCCTTGGGAAGCGAGGTCTTATTCTATAATGGTTCTGAGTACGGGAATCTGATATAGGATCCACCAATTACTCGGTCAGTTCCCTTCTCAGATGGGCAATCTCCTGATCGCGACTATCCAGCTTTTCTTCATTGATACTGGCCAAACGGGAAATAACCCTCCCTTCTGGTCGATCGATCAATGGTGTGAGATATCCCCGACTAGGTTCAGATCTCCCAGGTGAGCGTCCTCTAGATCTTGAATCTCGCTGCAGAGACGATAATCGTATAGGAGTGTGATCCCTCCTTATGATGCATATTTTATAATCAATGTGACTCCTTGCATGATTGGGGTGAGACTGATCTGTACTCATTATGAACTTCAATCTTTTTTGCTTTTAATGGTGGTGAGAGCTTCGAATTTCCCACAGACTGTGCCTAATTGTAGGGGATCTTCTCATAATTTATGCTAGATTTGCATAATGTCTCCAAGAATATTATAAATGCATAAATAATGAAAAGACTATGTAGGTGGTTTGCCCATCAGGTCGGCTTACGCCCATGGGTAAAGGGGGAAGAACTTTTATTAGAGAGGGGATGGTAACAACTGGGGTGCTAAGGATGCTTATTGGGAGTCCAAGTTATTACGTGCAATTTACAGTTATTTTTTTACCTCAGTTAGGTCATTAGGTACAAAAGTCCCAATGGCAAGGAGCATTTGGTTAGGTTACCATAATTAGCTAATACGATCTTCGAGATTTGATCTTATCCTTTGAAGTTCTGACCATCTGGGTTGATCACCCATTGCGTGTTTCTCACGTGAAGTGCCACATGTTCGACCACATGGTGGCAGTTCGGTCTTATTCCCTTCATAGCCCATGTTAAAGAAAATATTAGTTGTTTATGCCCAAGTGTTGTTATCTTATTTCACAAGTTTATAATTGCGTATGATTATTTATATACCCAATTCAAAGTATTAAGTTCCTGCCAATGAGACATAAGCCAAAAAAACTCCCAACGATTTTTTGGACGACCCTTGTATATAGAAATCGTTTGTGCCTTTCAAGTTGAAAGAGGGGTTCATAATGCCAATACCTCCAAGTTATTGGCATAAAAACCCCGTCATAAGCACAATTTTGAATTGATGAATATGTTATGTTAGGAGGATTGTTGACTTTAAGAATCTTTTCCCATCGATTGTACTGACCCGTGCTTCTCCAGTTAGTCTCACCTGATGAGAGCCCAGTTTTGAGATTTTTTTTATACAAATGCGAATGATAATAGATCTTTTTTACTGTTATTATGTATTTCCTGGGATTTATTTTAAAATCAATTGTAGTGAAATAAGAATTAATGTGATTAATGATATACTGATGGGGGTTTTAGTGAATATCTCATGTTTGAATTATCTTTTCTCCATTAAATAACATATTAAATGTCAATACTTGGTTTTTGGAATTGTTCCTTATTGGTTTTAAAATTATAATGTCAAATCACTTTCGGTACTATAAGGCAAAAAATTATAGTACTTTTCAGAACCTTGACCCCGATTGCTTTATAATACCACTATTTAAGGAGTTTACTTCAAAATACTACGGAGGAAAAATGATTTGGAACATGAATCCGGAGTCATGGAATAATAATTTGGTATGCAACTCCCTAATAGAACCATACCCAAATGTAATCAATATATTGATTCGTGATCAAAATATTTAATGTGTTAGGATTCATTCTACATATTGACAACGTAAGAAAAATAATGGTTAATTTCATGGTCAGAATCCTAAATCATATCATAAATTTCGTTATCGTCATCCCTAACATAAGCTTAGCAATTGGATTGGGAAATTTGTGAGAAGTGGAACTGTGTGATAATTGATTAAATTAATTTGCAAGTTTCCAATTAAACCTTATTTAATTAGAGTTTATTTTTAAACAAAATAAATTCAACCCCTAAACATGCATATAAAAGTGCGTGTGTCAACCCATAAATAAATAAAGCATGTGACACAAATATTCAGTGAAAATCCCCGAAGGGAAAAACCTTTTATTTCTAGAACTTTGAAGAATTTACAAAACCATTGACTTACATACAACCTGATAATCGCCCACAAGTGTAACGCATGGTGTCTTTGTCAAACCTCCAAAGAAACGGCTAGAAATATTGACACAGAAATACCCGCAGGTGTCGGTTCTGATGTCGTCGACTGGAACTTTCCATTTCTAGGAGGGCTGCAATGAAGAAGAGAACGGCTTCTCCACAAGATGTGAACTTTATAAGGACTCCCTCCACAATAGCATGCAGCTTTCGGTTGTAAAGTTTTCCCCACAAAGAATAAACAAGGGCAAAAGTTGTGTTCTTGAACACCAAAATAATTCACTAAAGCATATGGGAGTTTTGTGAATTGAAAACAAAAGGGATTAAAACCCTAAAGGAAGAAGCCAAAAAGGATTCTGCTTTCGCAGTTTTTCTGTTCGTCAAAACGCTATGACTTCTTAATGAAAATGAAACCAGAGAATGAGATTTTATAGAAAATCACGCCGCCTCGAAAACAGAGCTCGTTCGAACGAGATCAGCAAGTCGCTCGAACGAAGGACAAGTATCGTTCGAACGAGATCTAACGAGATGCTATGTCATTTGAATGCCAATTACAGGTCGTTCGAACGACCTATCAAACGAAATTTCACGCGAGCCTGTAGAAAATTTCGATACGAACGCGTGGCCGCCAGTTTCGTGTCTTTCTTATTTTTTATGAATTAGTTATGATTTTTCTACAAAAAGGTGTCCGAGAATAAAATCTTTAGAAAAATATTTTGTAAAAAATATCCCAAAAGCTCTAAGTGAAAAGTTAAGGTATTTAAAATATAACATTACCAAAGTAAACTTCGCGGAGTCTTGAATGATGAAGAACTTGAGTAATTCGGATCCGTATTTGATATAGATGTCTCTTGCGTGCTCTTCGACGATGTAGCGGTATATGACATAATAAATTGATAACGAACCTATGAAAATATGTCCTCACAAATCTCCCCTATGTCTATGCCGGTACATACATAAAAATATTCGAATTATCAAAAACCAAAATACCTATACAAATCTACCCTCCCATGAATAAATTTGCAAGACTTTAAAACTTTTCTTCAATCATCTTTGTCAAATCTCAAAGCTTTTCTCATCAGTGTGTGCAACATATCAATCTTCAATTTTGTACCTATACACATGAGATAAAGCAAAAACCTTCGTGACGCATCGAGTTTGAAATGATATAAGAATAAAACATTAATAAATCAAATCTCCCCCATAATGCAAAGACTCCCCCATAACATGATAATTCTTTCTCCCCCTTTTTATGATGTCCCCAAATAAACAGATAAAAAGAAAAAAACAAAACATGGAGTTTCACGAAAAATGCATAGCAAACATGGATCAAACTACGCGCATGCAAATGTATATCCCCAAAAATTTCACAAACTATTTTTGGATTTTTCAATTTTTCATACAAAACAAATTAAAATACCACTTTGAAAAATATGATACAAAAATCACACCATGAATTTAAACTCAAACAACCAAGTCATGGAAATGGAATGAATGGGTATGAACACATTCGATAGGTAAATCAACTCAATCAAGCATATGTGCACGATGCATATGTGTACCCCTAACGAATGAACATCAAAAGTATCCTTAGGTGAAAAGATTGTTGAATTTAGATGACATCGTCTTATACAAATCAAAGTCAAAATGATTTCCACCCCAATAACGTCCAAAACTATTTAGCGCATTTTCAAGAATTTCAAGGACGTGCAAACCCATTATAAAATCTCCAACCAAACACCCTCATATATATTTTCTTTTTAGGGGCAATCTAAATTCTCAAACTTTGGAGAATTGGTGCAAAAACCTAAATGGCCCATTATTGGCATGAATTTCTTTTTATTGCCTTCAATTTTTTTTCGGGCTCTTATAAACCTCTTTGGACCCCGGATAATAAAATTTCCCCATTTTTTAGATTCAATTTAACGGTGGCTTAGTATTCGCAAAGGCAAAATGAACCTTTCACAACCCTTCCCCATTTTCAAACAAAACACACAAACTCACAAAACAGTTTTTATATGCACAATTTCCTTATCAAAATTTATCGCGCTTGGTTCATTTTAAAGGACATGATTAAAGTGAAAATACCCAACCAACATGTGATAAGACAAGCACAATAATCAAACAAATCCGTGCATGTGTGCAATAAAGGAAACATGAGCCAAACATGTAGTAAGTAACACTTAATTACATCTTAATGACTCCAAACATTATAAAGCACAATGATGAATTGACCTATTGTCTCAAAACACTATCAAATAGTCACATGAAGAATGGAATGATGTTGTGACTTGGTCATCCTAAGTGTTCATCCATAAACGGTGCAAACAAAATACAAAAATCTTTTTGGATTTTCAAATTTGACCAAAACAAATATAAATGGACACTAAAAAAATAGAAAATCTTTTTGCATTTTTCAAAAAACAAAAAATTGTACAAAAAGTACATGTCATTACACTAGCAAATATATATCACGAAACCACAACGAGTGTATGACAAACATGCGAACACAATCATCTATATGATATGGAAAGAGAAGAATCATGTGCAAGCAAATGAGAATCAACTATTCTAAAATCTAGCGTATCCAAAAGTGATTTTCTAACCCAAGTGGATGTAACACGTCGACACGGGGTTTTGGGAACCAACAAAACACTAGATTTCGAATTCCTAGGACCTCTTCCAAGATCAAAACAAAATCTCCTAAGGTGACCTTTCCTACCACAATATGAACATGTGTAAACGGGTGGAACGACACCTAAAGTGTGATCTTTTCTAATATCCTTGGAATTAGTTTACCCTATAAAACAAATAATGGTTCTGGCTTTAGAATTAGAAGCATGAGAACACGATGAGCCATTACCATCACTATCAAACCTACTTGAGTCTGTCAAATCATTTTTTCACTTCAAAATTTTTTACTCAAGCAAATTAGACTCTTCCGAAGACAGGGATTTCTTTTTCAAATTTTTAATTAAACTTAATAGTTTATCGCGCTCACCCTCCATTAAAACAAACTTTTTCCTAATAGTCTTTTCACATGCCACAAACTCATTAACTAAAATATTTTTATCTTCTTTGGCACAAACACGAACCATCGAATTTTTAAGGTCCTCCAATTCTTTCCCTAAAAATAGTACCCTATCATCACTCTCCTTCTTGGAAAATTTTAAAGAAATAAAGTCATGGTCCAAGGAAACAAATTTTCACAATAAAAATCTAGTTGATTTTGAACCGTTTGCAAAAGATCCATCGCGGATTTAAAACGAGAATTTTCTTTTTCCAAAACTTTAATTCTTTTTGCAAACGTCATATTCAAACGATTTATATCATCAAAACTTTGACTCGGGTCATCAAAGGAGGGTATCCGATTAGATAAGTGCTCCATCGAAAAAATTGCGATTTTTGAAAAACTGATTTTAAAAAATATCAATATCACAAAATTTTTGTGGAAAATAGGAATACACAATAAATTAGCGCAACCTACTCTAATACCAATTTGTAAACGTGAGTAGACAAATTGTATCAGGAAGTAAATCCTCAAAAAATTAGGATCGTGCGATAAATTAGCATAACCCGCTCTGATACCAATTTGAGAAGTGGGACTGTGTGATAATTGATTAAATTAATTCGCAAGTTTCCACTTAAACCTTATTTAATTAGAATTTATTTTTAAATAAAATAAATCCATCCCCTAAACATGCATCTAAAAGTGCGTGTGTTAACCCATAAATAAATAAAATATGTGACACAAATATTCAGAAAAAATCCCCGAAGGGCAAAACCTTTTATTTGTAGAACTTTGAAGAATTTATAAGACCATTGACTTACATACAACCTGATAATTGGCCACAAGTGTAACGCACGGTGTCTTTGTCAAACCTCCAAAGAAACGGCTAGAAATATTGACACAGAAATACCCGCAGGTGTCGGTTCTGATATCGTCGGCTGGAACTTTCCATTTCCAGGAGGGCTGCAGTGAAGAAGAGAACAACTTCTCCACAAGATGTGAACTTTATAAGGACTCCCTCCACAATAGCATGCATCTTTCGATTGTAGATTTTTTCCCACAAAGAATAAACAAGGCAAAAGTTGTGTTCTTGAACACCAAAATAATTCACTAAACCATATGGGAGATTTGTGAATTGAAAACAAAAGGGATTAAAACCCTAAAGTAAGAAGCCAAAAAGGATTCTGCTTTCACAGTTTTTCTGTTCGTCAAAACGCTGTGACTTCTTAATGAAAACGGAACTAGAGAATGAGATTTTATAGAAAATCGCGCTGCCTCAAAAACAGAGCTCGTTCGAACGAGATCAGCAAGTCGCTCGAACGAAGGACAAATATCGTTCGAACGAGATCTAAGGAGATGCTATGTTGTTTGAACGACAATTGCAGGTCGTTTGAACAACCTATCAAACGAGATTCTACGCGAGCCTGTAGAAAATTTCGATATGAACGTGTGGCCGCCAGTTTCGTGTCTTTCTTATTTTTTATGAATTAGTTATAATCTTTCTACGAAAAGGTGTCCGAGAACAAAATCTTTAGAAAAATATTTTGTAAAAAATATCCCAAAAGTTATAAGTGAAAAGTTAAGGTATTTAAAACATAACCTTACCAAAGTAAACTTCGCGGAGTCTTTAATGATGAAGAACTTGAGTAATTTGGATCCGTCTTTGTTATAGATGTCTCTTGAATGTTCATCGACGGTGTAGCGGTATATGACATAATAAATTGATAACGGACCTATGAAAATATGTCCTTACAATTTGCTTCGGCATCAAGCTGATGAATGCCACTACAATGGTTTGATAGGAGAATACCAAGTAATACCAATCTCTTAAAAACTTACAATTATCAGTTCAAATGACATGAAACAACCATATGAAACGTTATCCACAATACTTATAAATTTTAGTATCATCCCAATATGAAACCATAATATGCACATTCATCCACAATATGCATGATTTTCAATTCAATCCCAACATGAAACAAAATCCATATAATCCATATAATACACCACCACCAAATAAAATCCATACAATACACCGCCACCAACCAAAATCCGTATAACAAAATATTCCATACATAAAAGCATAGTTTATATTCACCAATTCCTCTTTCTTTATCGAGGTATTATTTTAGGATCCTTCTGATCGTTGGCACCTTTATTACTATTCATACGCTTCTTCTTCTTTTTCCTTTTCTTTTATGTTCCTCGTCTTATTTGGGTCCACCTTTCATCCTAGATTTTACAGCGAGGATATCGTATGCTTTATGATCCCGTTAAAGCATCGATGCAACATCGACTGTATCCCCCTCTTGGATTTTTCTTGCCAGCAACTCCACCGCTTTCCTAACTTTATCAATTTACAAAAATTAACGATTGAAAGACTTTTTAATGATTAGATGGGAAAGTATCAAGAAAAACATCATGTAATATTCAGTTGAATCCCACTAGTACGAGACCGATACTTAACAAGATTTATTTGCAAGCAAATAGTTTTGCCAATTCTACAATTTCTGAATATCGAACTTAATGTTATACTAAGCAACCTTATTTCCCTTCTTATCAATGATCGGTGTCATTGGGTCCCTAAGAATGATTTGGATACTACATAGTTGCCTCAGTATGGCTTCGGATTGTATAACTCCCCAGCATCAAAGCAAATCAATATACCACTATGGAATGCGACTCGATGGAATGAATACACATTTCTCTTGTTCTTGTATGGGTCCTAGCAAACTTGGATACATATATAAACACAAGTAAAGTTTCACTATTGCTAAACTATGAATAAATAAAATACTCACAGTATTAGCAGCCAAGTCATTAAGTTGATCCCCGTATTTAGAGAGTAGCAGAATCGCATTGTTCAGTAATATCAGTTGCAATGCCCACCAAAAATCATGGGCATTGTGTTGTTGAATTCCATATTCAACCATGCCTTAAGTCCACTAAAGTGCTCGTAAATCCACGACTACACGAACAATACACAAAATTATTTAACATATCTCCTAAAATACACAATCATCCAGATATCGATAACAGTAATGTTTTTTTTTACTTATACCAGAGACAAATAACCACGCACTTTCTTAACATTTGATATTGATCCTAAGCTAATCCATGGGTAAAAGTGTAATAAGATCCCCATACCCCATGCAATTCCCCTAACCTTATCCAGATTCTTTAAGAGTCAAAGATAGTCGATGAAAACTTTGATCTTAGTCTTGTTGGGGAACACAATGCAACCAATTATGTATAACAAATAGGCCCTTGCATAATAATCACATTGCTATACGAGGGCATCGTCATCTTTGACATCATTCTCAAACACATCGAAAATTAAATTAAGCCTTACAACATATGATGATTGATACTCTTGTTTCACCTCTTTCATGTTAACTCCCATGAAACCAAATGTATTTAAACCCAAAATGATTTTGTATGATGTGAACACAATTAATATATGATCACGCTTCACTATTTTCTCTATAATTTACTTTGGATTAAAACAATTACATACATTATGAGATGTGCTACAGGGAACAAACCATCCAAGCAAACATGCCCAAGTAATACAATGAATATCATAAGAAATACAATAAAGATTCAAAGCATCATCACACCCTAACAAAGTTCAACCCTCATGATTCAAGTGAAGTTCAATATCAACCAGCCACATAAATAAGCTCATCCTTACACCACACAATGTAACCAACCAAGCAAGTTAATGATCATCTTCATATCACACAACCAAGCAATATTAAGTTAAATAATACATGATCTCAACATGACATAAATTAACACAATTATTTCAGAAAAAGTTCAAAAGTCCCTACAGTTATTACTATGTTTCTTGTTGTCACATCCCAAACCCAAATCCAAATCCATTTTAATCATTTGTTTTTATAATAATTAAAACAAATTTTCAACCCATTTGAAATACAATTGATTTATCAATATTTTCATGCATATTGTACATAATGAGCATAATCACGTTCTCTGTTCCATAACATAATTAGCAACAAGTTACACTTAAGCGAACATTCAATACCATGATTAACTATTATAATAATCAAATTAAACTACCATATCTCAATATATACAATGTGTGGGTGTAGTGAAATCCTCAGTGCGACAATAACCAAATCCCATGTCTAAACCCCATCTCCTTCTAACAGTACAACTCTCAAAATTACTAATCATATGGTATCCTAACTGGCAGCGTACAAACATAAAAATGTTAAGTAGAAATATTAAGCAATAAGCTTAGTGAGGAACTCCTTCCCTGCAATGAAATAACAGTTATATATCAATCTTATGGATATAAAATCCTAATAATACTACCCCTTAAGGCAATAACAAATTCTGGAACATAAGTTATCCTTGTCATAAGACAAAACAAATCGTTGAATCTTTGTCCAATTCTAATACTGGATAATAAGACTCAAACAATCCTGGATTATAAAACCCAAATAATCCTGGATATTTAAATATCCAAACAAATATTTAATGCTGAAGTATTCAAACCAATCCGCTCTTAGATCTATATTTGTACCATCATATCATTCTCGTATCTATATGTACGAAAAATTTATAAGTACACTCACCTTGGCAACTTAACAGGATTTTTCTTTGCCTTTGTCTGACACTTTCTCAATAGGTTCTTCTTCCATTATTATCATTTTTACAATATTAGCATCATCATAAGAATCTTAACAATCCAAAGAATAACTCAAAAGTAACTTAATTCATAAGCATCATATGATTCCATTCGAATCATTTACCATAAATAAAGTTCCATCTAAATTTATGTTGAGATATTTAACATATCCAAATCATAGTCTAGACATACTTTAATTTATTCTCAGTAATCCAATTCTTATCATAATAGGTTTCCAATACAAAAGATGGCACATCATTTCAAGTTTTCTAGAGCACGATATGCCCATTTCTTTATCACATATCGTTCAGTCAATTTCCAAGAATTTTCATAATTTTCTTACATCTTAACTTTCTATGATTTTCCACCCATTTTCAATACACATATCGAATAATAAAAAATAGAAGTTTCATAATTTTAAGAGTTCATTTGCTATATCAAAAACTTTATCAAACTTAGGGTATATCCAATAGAATTACGTAAAAAATAACTATGTAATAACTTCCAACCATCACCAAGGGCCAACCACAAGGAGTTCAATTCTAATTTTCAAATATGCTTTGCATATATGAGTCTAGATTCATATCCAACTGGAATTTTTCAATTATAATTAGTATACAAAAACTTATGAAAGATTGAATACAAAAGGGTTCTAAACAAGCCATATAAAGGATTTATACCTTCATCTTTCTTCAAACTTGTATCTAGCTATACATATACATAAAGGCATGAAAGTTTAATAAACAACTGATGATTTACATCATTTCAACCAGTATTATAATAAAAATAACAAGATTTATGGATACAATTACCTCAGGGACGTTTACGTAATTTTTTACGGATTTTTGTCCCATTTTTCCTCACACTTCTCTTCCCAAGCTTCACGATTCTATCTTTTTAAGCCAAACTCTCTCATGGATGAATTTTGCTGAAGAATGAGGTAATTCTAAGGTTTTTTAGTCAGCCAAATCAGCCTCCCCTTCCAACCAATCAAATCATAACACATGGTGTACTACTAAGACAAAATACCACTTAACGGATGGACAAATTTGCCCTTGTTTCGTAATTTTAGTATAATTCCTTACTTAGACATCTATTTTATACACCGTTTATTGCGTTACAAACCTAACTCATATATCTATAACTATCTAGTTTTTAGCTCAAATGAGTAGTTATATTATAAGGGTGAAACCTAGCCTCCAACATGAGCATTCCTACCAAAAGCTTCAAAATTTCATGTTTATTGTAAACAATTTGATATTTCATGATTTTTAAAGGTAGGTGTTGTATGTAAAAATTATACTGCCACGTGGACCAATGATGAGTGTACACCTGTTATCCAACATGACCGATCGACCAACTTGATCGTCTTCAGAGGCACTTAGTCGGTTATATTGTCGACCAACACTAGAAAGCCAACCAACTGGAATACAAATTATTGCTCGGACGAGAATGCCAACCAACTTGGAACAACTAATATCTTAGTCATCGTATACAAATGTTGATGATGGAGTTAGCCTGGTCAACTAATATCTTAGTCATTTTTAGACATCAACAGATTGGCGTTGTCTATGAAAATCGATTGGTCAGCCATCATTCTCTATCACATTTTCTTTCATAGTTCATCTCGTGCCTTAAAGGATGACTAAAATCCATAAAGCAGTCTTCCTGTTGCGGATAACATTCTAGAATCATTTGCTCCTCCCGATGATGTAAATCTACAAAAAATTATGTTCAATTTCGCAAAAAGACAAGAAGTGATGTAAGAGTCAGTCCGAGAATTGGACCGTACAATGCAAGATAAATCTTCTAATTCTAGGAGAGATATGCCACACCCACCTATTAGAATTAGAAGGAGTCATAATTCCAGTGCGTCCTATTATCGTTCCTATCGTCCAGAAGAAACTTCCTCATTCCATTCGACAGAATATTATGACGATAGATCCTTTTCTCACAAAAAAGGCCAAATGCATTGGAAAGGCTCAGAGCCTACCTTTGATCGGCTAGGTTCCCGAGTAACTAGGTTTAATCGGAGGGAACGACAATACCACCATGAAGGCCCCCAGAGATAAAGAATCACTATTAGCGATTCTATACGCATCGAAAAGACTTTTTTAAAAAAGAGGTCCGCCAATAGGCATAGTAGAGCCACACAAGATAGTCTAGCTAAATAAGGAGAACAATCGTGAAAGGTATCAACGCAGCGTCCGGAGGATTGTCTGGGTGAAATGACTAAAGCTAAAAACTTGTTACAAATGAGTTTTGTCAAATGATCAACCTTTGTTCAGGCCTTCGTGGATTACCCTACACGGGAACAGTGATCACTCCTAAGTACGATGAAAAAAAGGACCCAGTCCTACATATAGAGCAATACCAAGCCGTTGTAGACATCAACTCAGTCCTTGATGAAATGAGATGCAGGGATTTCTCTAGCTCACCAGCCCCAATTTGGTATAATAGCCTTCATAGAGGTTAGATTTCTTGCTTTAATCAACTCCCCGAGCAATTTATTAATAATTTCTGCTTTGGGGCTAAACCAATTAAGGATGTTATCCATCTAGCGAATGTGCATCAAAAGTCGGGGGAAAGTACCCGAGACTACATCACCCACTTTAATAATAAAAAGTTGAAAGTTGTTGATTATGAATAAAAGACCGCTATTGCAGCACTCATAAGCGGGCTACTCACTAAAGACCTTTATTACTCCCTAGCAAAGAAACCACAAAAAATAATGGCAAAATTGATGGTTAAAACTGCCAAGATAATGAACGTCGAAGAAGCTATGGTTGCCAAGGGGGTTACGAATTCCAAAGACGATGACAGAATAACAATTCGTTAAAAAAAGATCGAAGAAATAAGAAGCATGAGAAGCTGGACAGAATGAAAAAATACAATGAGTACACTCCCCTCACTAAAGGTGTACATAATATCTTGGAAGAAGATCAGAATAATAAAGAGTTACACTGGCTGGAAAAGTTAAAAGCACCCCCCAATTGGAGGGACACTTAAAAGTTTTGTGAATTTCACAGGGATCATGGGCATACCACTGATAAATGCATTGCTTTGAAAATGAAATATAAACTCTAATTTGGAGGGGAAAGTTGTCCAAATTCGTCAACCAAGAGTGTGGTTAGAACAACGAGAGGAGATATAACTCACCTAGCCAAGGAACAAATGACAACAAAAGCACACACAACTAATAAGCTGGAGATGATCCCGACCTACCCAATATACCCGAGAAACCAGAGGTGGATGTCAGCATGATCTCATTCAGATGTCATTTTATTACAGGGGGTAACACTGGAGGAGGAGATGCAATAGCATAAAGGAAAGCCTATATGAATTAAGCCAAGGATTGACCAATCGTCACACAGATTGAGAAGATCAACTCCAATGATGGCTGACCACGAAAGGTCAATAAATATCGACTAGTAATTGACTTCACCAAGAACAATCTGAATGGGGTACTTTATCCTCCTGATGATCTGCTTGTCATCACATGCCGAGTTCATAAAGGTAGAGTTGCAGGAATACTGGTCGATAACGATAGCTTGGTAGACGTAATGTTTTATGAGTGTTTTCATAAGCTTGGACTGAAAGATAGCATGTTAGAACCATATTATAGACCACTCATACGATTTAATGGAGAAAGAGCATACCCCTCGGGTACTGTCAAGTTGGACGTCCTAGTCGTCACTTGGACAGCGAGTAGGCAAGAGGCAATTCGTTTCTTCGTATTGGATAAGAATGTCCCATTTGCCTATAACATTATTCTTGGCATAGTGGGAATAAAATCTTTCGAGGCCTTCCCATCCACGGTTCATCAATGTGTGAATTTCTTAACTAACTATGGAGTTAGTGTGGTCAATGCTAACCAAAAAGATGTCAGGGAATGCTACTATACCCCATTTGACCAGTAAAAGGTCAAGAACATTACCACCACTTATAACATCGACACATTAGATCCCATAAAAGAAAAGGATATGGTTAAGGGACAAGTCATAGAGGAGACATAATCCATTATCTTGGATGATGGAAAGCCAGAACGAACTACCCAAATTGGTTCAAGGTTGACCCCTTCTCTCAAACAGGAATTAATTAAATTTCTTAGAGAGAGAAAGTGCGTGTTTGCCGAGAGCTATAAAGATATATCGGGAATCGACCCTAATTTCCTCTACCATGACCTCAATATAGTCAAAGACTCCAAGCCAGTCAAACAAATTTGAAGAGTTTTTAGTCTCGGGTAAAATGTGGCAATCCACGGTGAGGTAGAAAGATTGCAGAAAGCAAAGTTCACCTAAGATGTCAACTACCCGACCAAGCTGTCTAATGTGGTGATGGTGAAGAAGAAGAAGAAGAAGAAGAAGAAGAAGAAGAAGAAGAAGAAGTGGTGCATGTGCATTTATTTTACCGATCTCAATAAATCTTGCCTGAAAGATCATTTTCCTTTTCCAAGGATTGATCAATTGGTAGTTGCAATTGTAGGTCACGAGTTGCTTAGTTTTATGGATAGTTATTCTGGTTACAACCAGATAAAAATAAAGCCTAAAGATAGAAAAAACACATCCTTCATTACTAGCCGAGGAACATACTGCTATAACGTCATGCCCTTTAGGTAGAAAAATGTTTGAGGAACGTATCAGAGGCCAGTAAACAAAGTTTTTGATAAATAAATTGATGATAATATTGAGGTGTATGTTGGTGATATGCTCACCAAGAGCAAAGTGGTCGCCAACCACATCGCCGACCTTAACCCAGACGTTCGACCGTCTGAAAAAATATCAAATGAAACTCAACCTGACGAAGTGTACTTTTGGGGTACAAAAAGGAATGCTTTGGGGGTATATTGTTAATGAGATGGGATAGAAGCTCATCTCGATAAAATCAAAGTTTTGCTGGAAATGCATTCCTGACTAGCAAAAAGGAGGTGCAAAAGCTCACAGGAAGGGTAGTGACCTAAATCGCTTCGTTTTTAGGGCAACCGACAAGTGCCTTCTATTCTTCAAAGTGTTTAGAAAGACTTATGAGTGGAATGATGAATGCGATAGAGATTTTATTAAAATTAAGAAATATATGGGATTACCACCATTGCTCTTCCAACCAATGATGAGAGAGAAATTGTATTTATATCTAGCTATTTCAAAATGAGCTGTCAGATTGGCACTCATCCGACTAGAAGAAGGAGTCCAAAAGCCTGTGTATTATACAAGTAAAGCATTCCGATGAGCTGAAATCAGATACCCATATTTGGAAAAGTTGGGACTAACACTTATAGAGGCATTCACGAGAATGAGGCCATACTTTCAAGACCACATTATTGCACACTAACTTGCCTTTCCCTACACAAACCCGAGAAGTTGGAATATTGATGTATTGAGTGGTGGAACTTAGAGAATATGATACTGTATTCGAACCTCGGACTTTGATGAAGGGGCAAGTAGTAGCAGATTTTATTATAAAATTAACTTATGCGGATGCGTCAAATCAGCTAAGTTTGCCTGCTGAGCAGACTTCTCCGAAAGAGAGCTCAGCTCAAAAGCAAACTGATATAGTAGCCAATCATCCAGAATCCTCACCTGCTTAGGAAAAATCTCAACGTTTAGCAGTGAAAAGCCAAAAAATATTAATGCATGGAGTACTAGTAAGTGAAGAGTCCAACAATGAAATTTTAATTTGGAAATTATTCGTTAACGAATCTTCTTGCATCGCTGGATGCGAAGCTAAGATCATCCTAAACACCCCTGATAATCTGGATGTGGAGTATGCCCTGAGATTTCAATTTCAGGCATCTAATAATGAAACGGAATATGAAGCTTTGATTACAGGGCTAGAATTAGCATCATCATTAGGCACCGAACATGTAGTGGTGTACAGTGATTCATAACTCATTACTCATCAATTGTTTTAAATCTGTGGGGTTAAATGAGAGATAATGATAAGGTACTGAAAAATGACCATTGAAGTAATTTCTTCATTCCAAATAATGAAAATAGTAATAATCCCAAGACTGGATAATGCCCGAGCAGATGCACTTGCTTGGCAAGCTTCAGCCACTCCTATAGAACTTAGAAGAACTATCCAGTAGAGATCCTCACTAGCAGGATCATTGACATGGAGGCAGTCAACATGATGTCCATCGATTTGGGTCCTTCATAGATGGATTTTATCATAAATTATATTGAGATAAGAATCTTGCCTGCTGATAAAAAAGAAGTCATGAAGTTAAGATACAATCCAGCTTGCTATGTAATGGAAAAGGCATGATGTATAGGAGGGGGTATACAGTATCTTTGCAGTGATGTGTCCATCCAATAGAAATAGAGGACTTAATCAAAGAAATACATAAAGGTTTCTGTGGCGCCCATTCAGTTGGGAGGTATTTGGTACAACGAATAGCTATGCAAGACTATTATTGGCCGACGATAATAATTGATTGTATTTCGTTCGCAAAAAAGTATGATAAATGATAGAGATTTAATGCAGTTCATAGAAAGCCAAGTCCCTCTCCCCTATCACTTCACCTTGGCCATCTGCAAAGAAAGTCATATGCCGTTATGGGATGCCACATACTTTCATCACAAACCATGGTACACAATTAGATAATTATGAGTTTTGGAAAATATTTTTTGAGATCAAGAATTCAAAAACTTCACTTTACTCCTATCCACCCTCAATGTAATGTTCAAATATAAATCACCGACAAAACCCTTCTAGATGGTATAAAGAAATGACTAAATGATGCTAAAGGAAACTGGATCAATGAGCTCCATAGTGTCCTTTGGGCTTATAGGACCACGTCGAGAACAACAACGGAAGAAACCCATTACATACTCGTTTATGGCTCCGAAGCAGTAATACCAGTAGAGATAGGTCTATCAACTCACATAATGCTCAATTTTAATTCACCCAAAAGCGATTTAATGAGACGACTAGATCTGGATATGATCGAAGAAGTCAGAGAAGATGTGGCTATTCGGTTGGCTACTTACCAACAACGAACATCAAGGTTCTATAACAAGAAAGTTAAGTCAACCAACCTGAAACAAGGAGATCTTATTCTAAAAAAAGTTAATTTAGAAGAATAATAAGTTGGAACCCAACTGACATAGTCCTTAACGTATGTCGGCAGAAATCCGATTAGGAACTTATAAATTGGAAATTTTAGAACGAAAAGAATTCAAGAATTCCTGGAATGGTGACCATCTTCGCAAGTACTATCAGTAATTTTTATTATGCCCATGTAATCAGTTCATTCAGTTCAAACTCAACCAGTTAATGAAAAGAAGTTTGCTTCAGTCGTGATCCTGTTTCATATTTTTATAGAGTATGCGACACCATCAACAAAAAGTTACACCTCAACTTTTCAAACTTTTCTAACTTCAAAAAAGTTACACCTCAGCTTTTTAAACTTTTCAAGTCCAGAAAAGTTTATGCTTTAGATTTTCAAACTTCTCCAACTCGAGAAAAGTTTACACCATAGCTTTTCAAAACTTTCCAACTTCAGAAAAATGCTCGATGTATAACTTCGTCTTTGACAAGTTAAGAACAAAAAGCTCGTAAAACTTCGTGTGCAACTCAAAAAGCTAAAAACAAGTTTTACTTGACTAGGTTAAGAATAGGAATACGTGTACACATTCCTAAACAAAGTAATACACACATATATTCCCAATACACTTGGTCGCCATTGATAACTAATATTAATAAAACTTATTACAATTTTATCCAAAAATAACATTAGTAGAATTTATGGCTTTACATTTGCATTCTTCATATTTAAGCAAGTTCAATAGTCTTTAAATCAACTAACTAGTCTCTATACAGACTATCTAGTTGGGTATAAGATTAGTAATAACCACAAGCTTAAATAACGAAGAAATAACAAATCAATTTATAAAACCGAGTAACTAGTCAGCAGATTATCTAGTCAGAAGATAAAAAAAACAAAGATGAAAAAGAAAAACCTTCAACTTCATTTCATCAATATTCAACAGATTATAATGAAAGAAAAAATATAAAAGTCATTTGACTGGATGCTTTCCTTAAGCCTTATCCATGCCGGTAGGAAGGTCATCCAAAGTGTATGGAGAATTTATGTAGTTAAAATCCTTTAGCATCTGCCTATTACTACTGCTTAGCTGTTTAATTAAATATGTAGGACGACCTATCTCAAGTTAATCATGAAGGCCATAGTCCCCTAAATATTTGGATATTAAACATTGAGGAAGAACATTAGGAAGAATTTAATTCTTGTCCAATGTGAATGGAGGCTTATCACATTTAAGAAAACCTGGATCATTCCAATGCCATAGGTTACTATTTTGGTCATACTTAAGCAAAATTAAAAGGTTGGTGCATCCCCATTTATAGCATTCAAAATTGCTCGGAGCCAAGTGATCATTTATATGGAATGACGCCTCATTGAAACTTTCTATCCAAACTTTCCTGGGTTGTTCATGAAATTGGAAAGTTAATATCTCTACTTGATGCTGAAGCTTCTTAACGACATCACTCTTGATATTTAATTGAGTAGCTTGGTCGGTAATGACAAATTCTTTGGCTTTTAGTTGAAGTGAAAAATCAGCACTAGCAGCTGTTTTGGCCTTCAACTGAGCAACTTGGTCGGCCAAAGTCCATTCAGTTCTCTTCTCCTCCATATTAGGCCGAATAACAAGGGTTCCTCTTGAAGACTGCCCCGACTTAGGTTTCTTATTTTATAAGGATTCCAGCTTCTTTAGTAGTTTTGCATTCTTCTCTTCTAAAAAGGAAGCACCTTCATTGGGATTGGTAGCAGTTAATTTCTTCAAGTTGACAAGTTCATTCCTCAAGCCATTGTTATCTTTCTCCAACAGGGTAGCTATCTCTTGAGTTAATTAAACTCTTGCCTTATAACAATCTCTCTCTTATCTAATACATAATTAATCTTTTAAATTTTACCATCAAAGCCCTACCTTTACTTAGAGCTCTATATTTGGCTTCATAGTTGGCATAGAGCAGGGCTTTGGTTTGATTATGGTCTGCTTGTAATTATTCGATTATCTCATAATAGGCAACATTGTTTACCATCACTCGATCAAGAATACTCCTTAGGTATGAGCATGATTCCTTATCTTGATAAAAAAAACACCAGCACCGAGCAAGTCTAATAACTCATATTATGTTAAGTCCATATGGCCAGCTAGAAACAAACTGTTACAGCGTCTGAGTAGATCAGAACCAGCAAAAACAATCTTCCCCATCCTTGCAGCAAACTGAAAATTTTGAATATGAGGACATAAGAACACAACCAGGAATAATCATATTAAGGGAAACCCAACAAATAACAACAAGCACATCAAGTAGAATGAAGTAAGCAAACACTAATTCATATCATTGATAGAAAATGGTGTTACAATGAGATATACATATTACATAGTAGAAAAGGTAGACCCGGTAAGACTACAAGAACAAAGAAAGACAGACTAGGATAGCTATACCTTCTCCTTATCACGTGGATTAGTTTAAGCAGGAGGTAGGTTGGTGTTGATACCAAAAAATTTCCATCTATATGGATCATTCAGATACTGACACCTGTTGTACAGTGGAAGATTAATCCTAGTTATCAAGGATGAAATACCAACCAACACCAAGGACACCGACCATCACCAGGGATGCCGACCAACGATGATAGGAAAATACCAACAGTTGTATATATTAATGATTGTACAAATGTAAATATCTACGATATAAGGACATTCCATCCTTTGATATTCTAACTCTAGTACAGCCCCTAGGGGCTATAAATACATTGTAAACCTACATCCAATGGACACGAAAAGAGAGGCAATTAAATAATTCCGAAGCAATTCACAATAGTGGACGCAGGCTATTCCATTAAGCTGAACCACTTTAAAATTCTATTGTCTATTCTATTTCTATTTATCTGTGATCAACTAATTAACCCAGTTTAGTTTATGCATCAACAGATTGACACCGTCTGTGGGAACAATTTTTCGAATCGACCCCATTCAATTAAACATCTAAATGGCTGATATTACAGAATCAAGTATCAGGAACAAATGTATTTTGCTTATCCCTTATGCTCCTCCCTCTGCAAATGATTTAACTGGGATTCTCGCCAGTATTGCAAGAGGCCAAGAGGCTATGCAAAATACTATCAGGTAACTTGCACAAACTCTTCAAGCTAAAGCACCTACTCTATCTTCTCAAGGAAATATGCCCCCATCCCCACCAAGAGGTGGTCGACGTAGCCACTCGATATCGACAAGAGATGTCTCCTACCATCCAAAGTCAACTTCATTACTCAAGACATTAGAATCTTTCCACACGCAGTCTTATTCTCCAGAGAGGCCAAGCGCCTTAGAAAGATTAAGACGTGCTTCTCCCTTCGATCATTTGGGACCCAGGGGGAACAAAAATATTCTTACGGTAAGATCTGGTAATACCTGATGACCATCTGATCAAAGGGAAAACACAACTCAATCTAGATAAAAAAAATGACAAGAAAGATCATAAAGACCCCAGAGAACATAGGGAATCAAAACAAAAAGTATTTTTAGAGCGACTCAATAAGTATAATGATTGTACTCCGTTAACCATGGGAATTCAATGTGTTTTGGAAGAAATCAAGCATAATAAAGATATGCACTAGCCTGATAAGTTGAGAAGTTCCCCGACCAAGAGAGATAAAACTAAGTACTGTTAATTTCACAGGGATCACAGTCACACGATGGAACATTTCATAGCTCTTCAAAATGAGATTGAAACTCTCATCCGAAGAGGAAAGTTCAATCATTACGCTGATCAGCAGAACAACGAAGGTATTCGGTGTAGATCAAAATCTCCTTGCAAGCCCAAAAAGGAGAAGAAAAGAACTCATGAAGATGATCAGGATGATGATGTTGATCTCCCTAAAAAAATGACAACCAGAACGTGAGGTATTTTGTATCAATTATGGTTCTTTTGATTGCCAAATGATTACAGGTGGTGTAACACCCGCACTTTTAAATTGTACATGTCGATTATCCTTTTATTTAGCAACATTCCATTTATGATATTTTTACGTTGCATGTACTCGCATGAGTTATGATTTGCGTCCGTATAGTTATTTTAAACACTCTGGTTAAGTCTCACGCGATTCGAACAAGCGACGAAAGCTACGCAAGCTTGAGTACTAATTGTCCAACAACGCGCGACACTGTGACAATCAAATTTTTAGCGTATTGTTTAGGACGTCTTGGAAGGTCAAAAAAATATTGTGCATGTGTTTTTTGACTCACAAAAATATAAGGAAAATTACCATGCGAAGAAAAATCAAAAAAAGATATGTTTTGCGCGGAGGTCATGTTTCTTGCGCGTATTATTTATGACGTCTCGGAAGGTCAAAAAAATATTGTAAATATATTTTTTGACTCACAAAAATGTAAGGAATATTACCATTCGAATAAAATTTGGAAAAATATATGTTTTGCACGGAGGTCTTGTTTCTTGCGAGTATTGTTAGGGTTATGCTGTGCCTAGTGGTGAAAGATCCCAAACCAACTGTAGTTTACTTGACGCTTGGTGCCGGACGATGAAATTCCATGAAATCGTGGGTGTGCGTGTGTTGTGATGTGTGTGTGTGTGTTGGCGGAATCCCTAAAGATAATGCTAAGTAATGGATTGAATATTCATGAAAGGGGCATAAATGAATGGCATTAATTCATTGATTTACTAGTGCAAGAATAACGCATGATTTGTTTAATATTCATATGGCAACATGGGATGCTTTAATAAGATGGTATAATGATGTTTAAGATACCTAATGAGGTTTTAATCATGATAAACACAAACGTGTGTTATATACAGCTTTCAAGGGAAAATGAGTATTTTCTAAACACGACGTGTGTGTATACATTGAAAGAGAGTCTTAAGTAATGATTAATAACTCGGCGTGAGTTAATAACGTTGAGAAATAAACGTTTGGAAGAGAATGAACGGATTTCCCCAACGGATGTAAATTATATAATTGGGTGAGTTAACGGAAGAATATCTTAGTTCTAATCTTAAGATACAAAATGATTATTTTGTAAGGATGTGTGGCAATTCGGGTTACTCGTGTCATTTTTGAGTCGCGTTGATTTTGATTCAAGTATAAGTTTTGGGTACTCTTAAATCTATACAAGATAATCGTGTCATGTTCGGGTAATTTCGGGTTATTACTGTAAACGGGTTATCGTGTCAAAACTTGCCAGCCCTAGATGAGGAAGATAAAAGGGTTTAAATAACATTTTTCAAAAATAAAATGGTTTAATACATTGGGACGTGGGTTTTTTCCATATTATATATGTAGATATATGCATATTTTCACATACATGTAGTGTAGCGTGTGAATATCCCTTTATGCCGTTCATTTCTATACTGCATTTGTATATAATCCCACTGAGCATTCGACTCACATCCCTCTTTTTTTACAGCAGGTTGCATGATGTTTCGTACTTTGAGAGCATTATACAGGTAAGTAGTTACTTGCTTTTACGATTAGTAGCTCTGTTTACTTGGCCTTGGGAGCACTTCCCTTGGGTCCTATCACGTAGTTGATAAAATGAGAATTGCATGCTAATAAGAGTAATGTTACATAATAATAAAACTGGACTAGAAACATTATTTAGATTGTTTCACTACACTTCACAATTAACGTACGAACCGAATCGGGTTGATCCTTCATTAATCGTTAAATCCAGGTCGGGGAATTATAGGTGGAGACATAGGAGGAGGAGATCATACAGCAGAGCGGAAAGCTTACCTTCATGAGGCACAAGCTTGCTCGTACATACAGAAGAACAAGCTTACAGAGGAAGATTGACCAAGGAAAATTAATAAAGGCAAACTAGTAATTGGCTTCTCTAAAAATCACCTTTCAGGAATACTGTATCCTCATGATGACCCATTAGTAATCAAAGTCAAAAAGGAAGAAATCATTATCTCTAGAGTATTAGCAGATAATGGCAACTCGTCGGATATCATGTTCTATCCTTGTTTCAGTAAATTAGATTTTAAACTTAGCCAATTAGAACCCTATCATCGACCACTAATAGGCTTTGTTGGTGAGAAAGTCTTCCCTTTGGGAACCATTCAAATGGAGGTGATGATAGGCACCTGGACAGCTAGCCGAATAGAAAAGATTCGTTTCTTTGTAATGGATAAAAACATCCATTCAGCTTACAATATAATCATGGAAATAGTAGGGCTAAAGAAGTTCGAAGCAGTACCATCCACTGTTTATGAGTGCCTAAAATTTCTTACTAATTTTGGGGTAGGAATTATGAAAGGTGATCAGAAAGTAGCTCTGGAGTGTTACCATTCTTCTGACGAGCAAGAAGACTTAGAATAAATAAAGAAGAAAACAACTACCTACCAAGTGGATACTCCTGAGCTTGATAAAGAATATGATGTAGAAACCTTAGATCCTAGAGAGGAAACAAAGTTGGTAAAGGGACAAATTGTGGAAGAAACTGAAATCATTGTATTATATGATGATAAATCGTAACGCATCACTCAAATAGGGACAACATTGGATCATGTTCTTAAACAGAAACTGATGAGCTTCTTTAAACAGATAAAGCATGTGTTTGCTTGGAGTCATAAAGACATGCCTGGGATAAATCCCAATTTTCTTTGTTATGAGCTCAACGTAAATAAAGAAGTTAAACAGTCAAACAAAGGCGAAGAATGTTCAGCCCTGAGAAGAACCAAGCTATTCAGGAAGAAGTCGAAAAGCTTCAAAAATCAGCTTTTATTAATGAAGTGAAATACCCAGAGTGTTTGGCCAATATATTTATAGTCAAAAGGAAAAACAACAAGTGGAGAATGTGTGTAGATTTCACTAATTTAAATAAAGCATGTCCAAAGGCTCATTTTCCTTTGCCCCGAATAGATCAACTCGAGGATGCAACATCAGGACATGAGCTACTCAGCTTTATGGATGCTTATTCAGGTTATAACCAGATAAAAATAAAATCTGAGAACAGGGAAAGCACTTCTTTCATCACTCCCCGAGGAACATACTGTTATAATGTTATGCCTTTTGGTTTGAAAAATGCAGGTGCTACATATCAAAGGCCGGTCAATAAGGTATGCGAGGAGCAGATAGGCAAGAATATGGAAGTCTTCATAGATGATATGCTTACAAAGAGTAAAAGGGCGTCTGATCACATTGTCGACCTCAACCAGAATTTTAATCAACTTGAGAAGCGCCAAATGATGCTGAATCTAACCAAATGCGTATTTGGAGTGCAAGAGGGAATGTTCCTCGGGTACATTGTAAATCAAAGGGGAACTGAAGCAAATCCAGACAATATGAAGGCGCACTAATTGAAATGCAATCTCTAACTTACAAGAAGGACGTGAAAAGATTGACTGGACGAGTAGTAGCCTTGAATAGATTCATGTCTCGAGCTACAGATAGGTGCCTGTCGTTCTTCAAAGTGCTCAGAAAAAGCTTTGAATGGAATGAAGAATGTGAAAAATCTATTGAGGAGTTGAAAAGTACTTCGGGTCACCTCCATTGCTCTCCCGATCAATCATATGTGAAAAATTGTACCTGTATTTAGCGATCTCTAAGTCAGCTACAAGTTCCGCATTGATTTGAGAAGAGAATGGAGTTCAAAAACCCGTATATGATACCATTAAGGCTTTTCGAGGAGCATAAATCAGATACCCTCGCTTGGAGAAATTGACATTGGCATTGATTGAAGCATCCAGACGCATGAAACCCTATTTCCAAGCCCATATAATCATAGTTTATACTAATATGCCTCTAAGGCATGCTTAGCATAAACCAGAGAAATCTGGTAGATTAATGTACTAGGTTGTGGAATTGGGGGAGTATGATATTATATATGAGCCAAGGTCTTCTTTTAAAGGTCAAGGAGTTGTAGATTTCATAACAGAATTCACTTACTCTAAGGTCCCCGAGCAATAAAGTAAGCAGGCAGAATAAGAAACAGGAGAAAGTGATGTCAACAAAAAAGCTCCCGAAGAACTTTCTTCAAAAAAAAGAGATTGCAGACTGTGACACCCCGCTCAACGAAATAACGGGTGATCAGTCCTGTATCAAATTAAAGCAGGAATCTCATCTGGTTCATTCTTAGCATCACTGTCGAAAACTTTTTAAAACTTACTAACCACCTAGTATTCAAAATCTGATATCAAAATTTTAATCTTTTTATTCAACAACAACAACCATAAAAATAGCAATACGACCCATTCACACAAACCATGAGTCTAAAGCAATAGTGAATAAATCAATAAATGACCGGTCGAATAAACCATCGATTGAAAACCAACATCCACTAATATAATCCAACAAAGAAAAGTAACCAGTACAAATTCCAACTGAAATGAAAATAGCTGGGGCAACATGCCCGAAAGAAATACCAAGTTGCATCATACTCTAGGAATGAAATGACTGAAGCATCTATGTCCAAATTCGGCAACAACCACACCCGTTGCATCTACGCATCCCTAGAACAGATCTTCAAGTTTGGCATCCATGTGGTTGGATACCTAAAAGGTTTTGAAAATATTTTGCAAGTATGACTCAGAGCCCAAAGCCCTTTTGAAAATATTTTGCAAGTGAATTAAAATGCAACAATTAAAATGTACGAATGCTCTTCATATTTAAGTTAGTGTCGCACTCCCTTGAGATACATCTCACCCCTCCTCTAAAGTGGACACCGAACGCTTTCTTCCTGACCCTCCTAGTTACACCACCCCGTTTAACTAGCCTTGTCAAGAAACTCCTTGAACTCTACTCTAACCTGAGTAATTTGTATCTTTACTTCGTAAGTTATTTATCACATTAACTTAATTAATCATTTCTTAAAAGTCATATAACATTCACTAGTTATATAAGTAATAAAGATTCTCTTCATGTATTTAATTACCTGTATATAATTATCTACTGCATTATATACGTAGAAATATAGTCCATAATTATTCATATGTTGAATAAAAATAAATCCGCTCTTAAAAGCCATATAACATTCACTAATTATATAAGTAATACAAATTTTCTTCATGTATTTAATTACCTGTTTATAATTATATACTCCATTATATACGTAGAACTATATTCCACAATCACACATATGTTGAATATAATTAAAATCATCCTTCCGAGTAATACCTCATCGGATGCATTCTCTAAAGTGCTATATTCCCAGGTCTACTCAGTCCCACTTGGATTTCTGAGACAGCTAGCCACCGCCGAATCAAAACATAGAAATATAAACGTATTGGAGGCGGTCATATTCCCCTGGGTACCTCTATTTGGACGCTATGACATTGGGATATACTCGCCCTACTCCTCAAGCTAGGGGATTCACCCACATTGCACAACCTCACCCGATAACACTAGAGCATATAATTCTAAATAAATACCTAGCCACCGGTATTTATGAGCACACAATATATATATATATATATATATATAAAAAAAATTTAAATCCGACTTTACCGTGTACAAATTCCGTAACACTAGCCAACATATTCCCGAGTCTATGGTCTGACTCTAATTTAATTAATTTATCCATTAAATAAGTTAATATCTCCACGAGTCTATGGTCCGACGCTAATTTAATTAATATGCCCAATAATTAACTTAATATCTCCCCGAGTATATAGTCCGACTCCAATTTAATTAATATGATCATTAATTAACTTAATATCTCCCGAGTCTATGGTGCGACTCTAATTTAATTAATATGCCGATTAATTAACTTATTATCTCCCCGAGTCTATGGTCCGACTCTAATTTAATTAATATACTCATTAATTAATTTAATATCTCCCTGGTGTCACACAACCAATGTACCCAGACTTGCTCACCTGGCTCGAATTTTCATTTCTTAGAACGTACTCCTTAAAATTCCATTACAAAGAGAACGCTCCTAATTAAATAATATTTAACGATTTATTATATAATCCTATGATAAATTATTCCAGCTATAAACTTTAATTAATTAATCCCCCATTAATTAATCTATTATCATGGCATCACTCAACCACAATATCTGGACACCCCCTTGGTCCATAATACAATATCCCCAAATATGAGGTTTTCAATTTACTCAATCTGCCCAGATTTTTAAATGCCGTTTTTGGCCATTTTGGGGCTTTGGAAAAAGCGTATTAGATAACGAAAGTTAGAAAATGCCTTTTTCTAAAGGGATTGCTGACAGAATCTCCATTAACAGCTTTTGTGAAGCTTTTTATTCAGAATTATCCACTAAAATCCTTACGAATCAAAACCAGTCCCAATAACTTGATTCGTAACTTCCCCAAATCAAAACCCAATTTGTATTAATCCAATCCAAAAATCATTTGTATAACACCTACTAAAAATATGAATTGAATATCACCAATTTACATTGAAGCAATTTAACCACTTACCTTATAAATTCGTAGTGTCTGATTATCCCTTGGTGTAGAGATCGTTGTGTGATGACGAACACCTTCCTTGTTCTTCCTCTTTGGCCCTCAAGAGTCCTCCCTCTTTGTCCCTTATGTTCTCAAATTTCTCCCAAATGAGTTATGGTTTCCCACAACTCAAAAAATCAGGTTTTTATCTTCGAATCCCGTTTTTAATCATACGGGACTAATTAAAATGGCCCAAATACCCCTGAGTGGGCTCGGTTATGCCAAAAAATATCCCGTGACCCTTTTACCACCCCCGGGTACACTTTTCCGACTATCTCGGCCCATCCGGACTCAACTGTGCACTCAGAATTGACATCCGAATTAATTTATTAAAAGTCCCTACCTCACACCCAGCTTAGTTTATATCCGACTTCCGGTTGAGATAAAGAAATGTCACGTCACTTATACACGTTATGACGTAAATAAATTATTACTATTCACTTAGTAATTTAATTTCCGTAAATATTAACCACCTTCTCTCCGATTAATATTTAAATAAATATTAACATAGCAAATTAAATTAAATTACGACACACAAGTAATTTAAAAAATTTCCGAATTAATTAAATATTAAATGTACAGAAATACGGGGTGTTACCTACTCCCCCCCCCCCCCTTACAGAGAAATTTCGTCCCCGAAATTTGGTCATATTTGTGGCGAATAACTCTGGATACTGCTCTCACATATCCTACTCCCGCTACCATGTATACTCATCAATGAAGTGATGACCCCACTCCACTACACTCTAACTGGCAGTACTACCTTAGACTGCAGCTTGCGCTCACATAGCTACTAGTCTATCCTCATATGTGGTGTCTTATTGCAATTCATTCTCCTCGAGTGGAACGTGCCTAAAAAGCCTTATCGTTCCTCCTGTATCTCTCGAGTTATGCCACGTGGGACACATCACGTATCTACTGAAGATGTTCTGGAAAACCCAGTCGATAAGCCACCGGTCCCACCCTCTCAATGATAGGGAAAGTACCCACATACCTCGATGCTAACTTCCCTTTCATGTCTAACTTCACCACTCCTTTCATAGGAGACACCCGAACCAATACTTGGTCACAAATATTTAACTCGATGGCCCCTGACAACATAGTACCCCAAAAGATGAGCCTAGACTCCACCGACTCCACTATCTCTATGTTAGGAAATTCCCCTCCTTACGTCCCTGAACTATACGAAAGGATACAACTTACTAAATTCCCGCTTTTGGACCATAACCCATTTCGGTTCCAAGCAGCTTGTTATTTTCCCACCTCTTATTAACCAAAGGAGGATAATGAAACATTTCCCATAAAGTCTCCCAAAGTGTCACGCAGATACTAAACTGTTACGAGGCATCACACGTAACTCCACCTGCGGTAATTACTACTCCCGAATTACCCAAAAATCAGGAATGCACAATCCTCGCTTCCGTCTACCCATCAACTTTTGGGCGACACGTTCAACCCAATATGTAACTCTGTCCCTATCACCTCCTGACACTTTTTACCAGAGGTGGGATTGAAAGATCTCACCCAAATTCCTAACAATATTGAATGACACCTTGTTCTATTTCACTCCTTCTGATTAATAGTAAAGTTGGGAATACTACTCGAGAGTATAACCCATTTCGAGACAACAATTTGTGTTCTGGTCAATCCATTCAACAACCCGATGGAAGCCTTGACCCCTCCACGATTTTTACCAACCTGAGCATTAATTCCATCTCTGGAACCATAAAATTTCAAAAACTTCTTGGTTGATACCCTCAAATCAACCTTTTTTCCATTCATAAATGGTCTATCCATCCGGAGACAAATTCACTATGTCTCACTCAACATCAATTCCCATGCTCAAGAACCATATTCCTTGTGCAGTTTTCATCAGATAGGAATCTACACATTGTCTATGCGTAAGACCACTCTAAGCATATAACTAAGTGATACTCTTTTCTATTTTCCCAGAAACGTGATTTCTTTCTTGCCTTAAGATATTTTGTTACATGCGCCTCCACCGTCTTTACACTTCTTACGGTGGAGATAGTTCACCTTGACACGCATATAGTCGGATTGTTTCGTCTTTCAAATGGATTTCAGTTCACTGCACTTTCTCACTTATTTTCTAACTGACCTGCAGGCATACATTCAATATGTTCATTCACACATCCCTTTATTTAAGACGACTTTAAAATCACACTAACCAGGGCGTCCATACTTCCTAAATCCCATGCATATTTGCACAACATCACAGACATCACATACGTAATATTTTTCTTTCAATGTTATCCCACATATCACATTATATCATATGATTACATTTGATATTTCCCCAAAATTGCAATTTAATCTTCTCGATTTTGCCCCGTCCATTAACTTGCGGTGCAAAAGTTTTCTCAGTGCTTCTTTCACAACACTACCCGGTTATACTGGCCTTATAGTGTAATAGCTTTCACCTCAAAGTGTAACTCCACACGTTCAAAAATCACCCTTTAAACTGGTGTCCTAGCATCATATAACGTCTTTCCACTACTAACGTTTATTAGGGCTTATGCGCCTAACATTTCACAGCAAAACCCCAAAAAAAACTTTCCTCAATGCATTAAACACTAGCATTATCGTTCATTAATTTTCGTAGACCCGAGCATATTACCGGAACACACAAAACTCTGGCCATGTACTCAAAGGTCTAATTGTCGACTCCCGCATCTCTAAAGGAGTTATATAATGTCGCGCTCGTACTATCACTAAGTCCTCAGCGCTAAGTCACTAACGAGCTAAATCTCTTTGCCCCATGGTCAATCTACCATGCCCCGAATCACATCAGTAAAAATCCCTACGCACTGGGATATAATATACTAGACAACCCTACCCTCAGAAGTCTATTTTATAAAATATTTTCGCGAGCCCAACCTTCTTTCGGGTGGAACCTCGCAAAGAATATACATCCTGCCCTGGAATAGCGAACACGATAGTCTTGCTGTAACCGCCCACTATCGCTTACCCGTCGCTAACCAATTTGTACCCATGATAAAATCATGCTCGCATAGCATTTCTCAAAATGAATTAACCTTATAAAATGTACCCACTCAGCATTCACACCTGCTCCTCTGCAGGTAAAATAAAAGAGAGCCCCGTTACCCCGCGGTAAACATATACTTAATAGTAACACTACGATACACCCACTAAACTCGTCTCCCTTGCGAATATAGTGTTAAGAAGAATACTATGACCACTCGTGTCACAAAGTTCGCCCCATCTATCTGAGGATAAAACTCATACTTCCACTCGCCTATACACTAGTGGCCCAAATGGTTCCTGGACATAATATTCTCATCCAACCGAACCAAAACTTCATAATTGTTGTCCCTACTAGGAATCTAACTCCTATCTCCTGATTCACTGTGGACATAATCAATTGTTGTGCTCCCACTTTCCACACATAAGACACTTCTCTGTATCAATCCCCCGCCTCTGTCCCCAATAGCCAAGTCGATGTTGTCCCTCTCGCGTACTTGATAGTCTTGACCCAAATTGTTACCCTCGTTGTCCCTTTGGCTTTGCTAGCCCTATGGGACTCGTTGTTGGCCTCGACGACCCAGATTAAATCCACCGCCAATCGGTAGGAATTTAACTGATATAAATCATATAGATGGGTTCCTTTACTGGGTATCCCTTGTGGTGCCTCACTAGCACTGCTAAATATGATATCGACTTTTGGTCAGATACTCCACCTCCCTTGTCTTCCTTCTCACAGAAGTATTGATATCAAATCAAAAACATACTACCTTGATGACTATAGCCCCAGTAATCCTAGCTGGAGTTTTCCATCCACGCTTGTGTATTACCCACGAGTCCACTATTAACCCAACGACCCCTTATTGACCTCCGTATCCACCTCGTTGGGTACAAAGTTTGTTGCATAATTCAACTTTCCCTTATGTCCGACCACTGTCCGGCCCTTCTGAAGTAAGTATTGAAATCTCCTTTGCCTACCGGTTCAAACGGATGATGCGAAGATTTGCGGTTAAACTGCACCTTGAATTTCTTAATATTTTTGGTATTTCTCCATGGTTGGGGTGACTGACTCCTACCAATATAACAACGCCCCACTGGGCCAAAAATTTCATTCAAAATTTAGTCCTAGGTGCCACCGCACACCACCCTACACAATTGTCTTTGGGTTATTTCCTCCCATTGACTTATCGCGCTACTCTTCTACTTGAATCCTTATAGATAGCCCTTCTAAAAGGGTCCTTCCACACTTTTCCCACCCTCTGCTGACTACGCAGGGTGAGACTGAAATTGTACCACCATTATCTACAACAGTGCTTAAAACTTACTAACCACCTAGTATTCAAAAGCTGATGTAAAAATTTTAATCTTTTTATTTAACAACAACAACCATAAAAATATTAATACGAACCATTCACATAAACCATGAATCTAAAGCAATAGTGAATAAATCAATAAATGACCAGCCTAATAAACCATCGGCAGAAAACCAACATCCACAAATATAATCCAACAAAGAATAGTAACTAGTACAAAGTCCGACTGAAATGAATATAGCTGGGGTAACATGCCTGAAAGAAATACCAAGCTGCATCCTACTCTCGGAATGAAATGACTGAAGCGTCTATGTCCAAATCCTGCAACATCCACACCCGTTGCAGCTATGCATCCTTGGAACAGATCTTCAAGTTCGGTATCCTTGTGGATCTATATCTAAAAGGTTTTGAAAATATTTTACAAGTATGGGTGAGAGCCCAAAGTCCTTTTGAAAATATTTTGCAAGTGAATTAAAATGTATGAATGCTCTTCATATTTAAATTAGTGTTGTACTCCCTTGAGATACATCTCACCCCTCCTCTAAAGTGCACACCTAACGCTTTCTTCCTGATCCTCCTAGTTACACCACCCCGTCTAACTAGCCTTGTCATGAAACTCCTTTAACTCTACTCTAACCCGAGTAATTTGTATCTTTACTTCGTAAGTTATTTATCACATTAACTTAATTAATCATTTCTTTAAAGTCATATAACATTCACTAGTTATATAAGTAATACAAATTATATTCATGTATTTAATTACCCGTATATAATTATCTACTCCATTATATATGTAGAACTATGTTCCATAATTATTCATATATAGAATATAAATAAAACCGCTCTTAAAAGCCATATAACATTCACTAGTTATATAAGTAACACAAATTCTCTTCATGTATTTAATTACCCGTATATAATTGTCTACTCCATTATATACGTAGAACTATATTCTACAATCATACATATGTTGAATATAATTAAAACCATCCTTCCGAGTAAAACATCATCGAATGCATTCTCTAAAGTGCTATATTCCCAGATCTACTGATTCGTCACTTTTATTGTATTTTACACCCTGTTAATTTGTACATTCTAGCATTCCCGCGCATGTATTTCCCGGTTCTTATACTCATTTATTGACTAACCCCTGAATTCATCATATATACTTTGTATGTGTCTTTATTGAGCTTTTATGGGTCCCAAGAATGCATATCGGGAAGTTTGGTTTTGATCCGAAAAAGTTCCGTCGACTTTTGCATCTTCAGGGGCATTTTAGTAATTATATCTTTGGGAATTTTATTTCGATTTCTTCACGGAAGTTGTAGACATTCTTCTCATCTTCGCGTGGCCTCTGACGGTGTTTGAATCCGATCTCGAACGAAGAAGTTACGGAAGTTTCGGCGAAGCACGGGAAAAATAAAGCCAAAACAATCAAGTCATATTTTGGTTATAGGACCGAATTGATTCGGACCTGTCGAATCGATTCGGTTGTCACCAGTGCAACATCTTTCCTCTTACGAATCGATTCGGACCTGCCGAATCGATTCGATTTTGCTGATTTTTTGAGTTTTTCTTCTTATTACTAGTTTGCCATTTTGGTTGGATTTTTGGGTTATATCCCTTGTTTTCCCCCTTTGTAGATATAGATTACTTTTGTTAGATATTTGGTTATATGGAAAACACTCTCTTCTCTCTCCTATGTCAAGTTCATTTATTATTTTTACTCACTTGTAAAGCCTTGATTACTAGTTTACTTGTGATTGTTAATGCATAAAAGGTTCATTTACTTCTTCTTTACTTGTTCTATTATCTTTAATTTGCACTTATTTCCATCTCTTGTATTGATTTGTGTCTAAACTAGATAACTAACTTAATTATGTTGTTAACTAGCATGTGTAGTTTAGTTTCAATTATGAGTAGCTAGACTTATGGTTGGGGATCATAACCCCACCTTGGATGCTTGAACTTCATATTTAGGGTTTGGTTTGTAATTGTTCTAATGGAACTTCGTGTATTGGTATTAGAGTATCATAGTTTCTTAACTACTCTTGTCATGCAAGGGCTAGTGTTTGAAGCTTTACTACAAACCCAACCCATTTAGCAATAACTAACGAATCCCTAATCCTCCATTGGTGAGTTTAGTCTCTACATGGTTGATGTTTGGACTTAACTAGTTATGCTCGATTAGAATTAATTTCAACCAAGCCCTATTATCCTTCTTTGTGAATTCAAGGTGGGAGAATGATCCTCAATCCCTTTAAAATCTTGAACTCAAGCTTATCTTGGTTCCTTTTCATAGTTTCGTAATTATTAATTAATTAACTGTTCATCAATCGCATGTTAGTTTAGAGATTACCCTCAATCACTTTTCCAAACAATCAAATCATCTTTTACACTTGAACTTTTGTGAGGTTTAGAGAATCCCTTTAACCTAATCATGTTCTCTTAGGAGTGTTTCAATCCATGTGGATCACGATTCCATACTTACCGAATGTTACTTGTTGCGATAGATTTGCACTTGAATCATAAGCTTTATTTAGAGCGCACCATCTACTCAGTCCCACCTGGATTTCTGAGACAACTAGCCACCACCGAATCAGAAAATAAAAATATAAACGTATTCGAGGCGGTCATATTCCCCCGAGTGTGAAGACAATCATCTCAATGCCCACCTCTATTTGGATGCTATGACCTGGGGATATACTCGCCCTACTACTCAAGCTGGGGGATTCACCCACATCGCGCAACCTCCCCCGATAGCACTATAGCATATAATTCTAAATAAATTCCTAGCCACCGGTATTTATGAGCACACACACACAATATAAATTAATCCTAGCCACCGGTATATATATATATATATATATATATATATATATATATATAATTAATCCCGTCTTTACCGTGTACAAAGTCCGTAACACTAGCCAACATATTCCCTAGTCTATGGTCCGACTATAATTTAATTAATTTACCCATTAATTAAGTTAATATCTCCCCGAGTCTATGGTCCGACTCTAATTTAATTAATATGCCCATTAATTAACTTAATATCACCCCGAGTCTATAGCCCGACTCTAATTTAATTGATATGCCCATTAGTTAACTTAATATCTCCCCGAGTCAATGGTCCGACTCTAATTTAATTAATATGCCAATTAATTAACTCATTATCTCTCTGAGTCTATGCTCCGACTCTAATTTAATTAATATACTCATTAATTAAATTAAATCTCCCTGGTGTCACACAACCAATGTACTTAGACTTGCTCACCTGTCCCGAATTTCCATGTCTTAGAACGTACTCCTCAAAATTCCATTATAAAGAGAACGCTCTTAATTAAATAATATTTAATAATTTATTATATCATCCTATAATAAATTATTCCAGCTATAAGCTTTAATTAATTAATCCCCCATTAATTAATCTATTATCATGGCATCACTCAACCAACATATCCAGACCACCCCTTGGTCCATAATACAATATCCCAAAATCTGAGGTTTTCAATTTACTCAATTTGCCCAGATTCTTAAAATGCCGTTTTGGGGCATTTTGGAGCCGTTTTGGAAAAAGCGTATTAGCGAAAGAAAGTTAGAAAACACCTTTTTCTAGAGGTTAGAGCAGACAGAATCGCCATTAACAGCTTCTGTGAAGATTTTTACCCAGAATTATCCACTAAAATCCTTACGAATCGAAACCAGTCCCAATAACTTGCTTAACGGGCAACCTCAGAGTAATGGACAAACTGAAGTTACGAACATAACCTTGCTTAACGGGTTAAAAAAAATGTTTGATGATGCCAAGGGAAATTGGGTAAACGAGCTACACTCTGTCTTGTGGGCATACAGAACAACACCGCGAACAGCAACTAGAGAATCCTCATATATGTTAGCATTTGGGACATAAGTTGTCGTTTAGTTCGAGCTAGGCTTACCATCCCATAAAGTTTTAAATTTCAACTCTCGTGTAAGTGACTTAAAGAGAAGGTTGGATATAGACATGCTGGAAGAAGTAAGAGAAGATGCTGCCCTGCGTAATGCGACTTATTAACAGAAAATAACTCATTTTTACAATAAAAGGATGAAACCGACCAACTTGAAGGAAGGGGATTATGTGCTGAAGAAAGTGTTGCAGAAAAATAACAAGCTTGAGGCTAATTGGCATTGAACCTACCATATTTTAGCAGTGATCCGACCTGGAACCTATTGAATTGAAACCTTAGAAGGCGAAGAATTAAAACACCCATGGCATGCAGAGTATCTCAAAAAGTACTATCAATGATGTTGTAATCAGTTTGACATCAACTTGCAGTATTAATAAACTTTTCCGTTCTTTCCAGTTTTGTTTTTTGGGGAGTACTGGTATTATGTACTACTTTAGATACTTGATAAAAAGTTATAAATTGTTGCTCCGTTCAGAAAATTATTGCTTGGCTCACCAAATATTCCCCTGAATATTGCTCGACATAAGCAATTAGTTACTCGAAGCAGCCACAAGTTTGGTCGTTGATACAAAAAGTCTAAGTCAAGAGGATGTTAAATTCTCAATAAAGTTGGTCCACAATTATCAGGATAAAACAAGATCTTTATCCTAATAGGCAAAGTACAGGAAGAACATTGCAAAGATTCCTCAAGAGGAATGTAAGCACATATTCCACAAACGCTTGGTCACACCGTTGGTATTTAATACAAAAATCCAATACTTGGGTGCATTAGTAAAACATTTGGAGACACATTGGTAACTAGCTCTAAATTTAGATTTTAATCTAAGTATGCTAGTAGAACCTATGTATTCATCTAACTGGCTTCAAATTTAGATTTTAATCTAAGTATGCTATTATAACATCTGCACTCATTGATCATTGATACTCAACTTAATCAAAGTGCATCAATATAATTAATGATAAAGAAAGGATTAACATTTAACATAAGATAAGTTAATCAAATTTTCATTTCATTCAATCAAAGTAATTACATGATTGTGTTAACAAAACGAAGTATAAAGCTTCATTTTGCAAGACTTTTCCCTTGAGCTTTTGAAACAGGATTCATTCCAGCACGAGGATCATCTAAAATATAAGGAGAATTGATGAAGTTAAAATCCTGAAGCATTCTCGTATTGTTGCTACTAGGAAGACCAAGCAGGTGAGTAAGTCAGGCGACTTTTAATTCATCATAAAGTTCATAATCCCCCAAGTATTTTGAATTAAAGCATTGATAAATACGATGGACTGTAATCCAATTAACATCTAATTTAAAAGGGGGATTGTCAAGCTCAAGCAAGCCTGGGTCATACCGGTTCCATAATGAACTATTTTGATCTACCTTCATCATTGTTAAAGCGTTCATCCAACCCCATTTATAGGCCTCATTCTTATCCTGTTGAAGCTTATCATTAAAATGCCCCATAACTTCATTGTACTCGTCCATCCAGACTTCTCTTGGTTGTTTATGGAATTGAAAGGTCAATCTGTCAACTTGGTAATGCAGTTTCTTCAACAACCCATCCTTAGCTTATAATTGAGAAGATTGGGTGGATAGTTGCTCGAACAAGGTCTGTAGCTTCTCTGATATCTCAGTAATGGCTTGATTTTTAGCCTTTAATTGTGCAGCTTGGTTGATAAGGGTCTATTGGGTCTTGACTTCCTCTATAGTACCTTGGCAAAGTTTGACTATAGCTCGGGAAGATGAAGAACCATATTTTAATTTCTTCAGAGCCTCCAACTTCTCACTCAACCTTGCGTTTTCAGCCTCCAAGAAGGAATAACCCTCATCTGTAGTAGTAACAACAGTAGTGGATGACTTCAGGGCATCAAGTTCATCTCTCAAGTTGTTATTCTTTTCCTCTAGAAGATTTACAATATCCCTTACTTCATCTACTTCGCGTTTGAGCAGGAATTTTTATCTTCAAAAATGAGAAAGAAATTTATCCAACTTTCGCTCAAAGCCCCAACCTTCACTAAGGGCTTGGAATTTTTTCTCATAATCCTCATGCAAAAGTGACCTGGCTTTGTTATGCTCCTCCTGTAGCTCTTCAATCATTTCATAGTAGGCAATGATGTTGGCCACTTTCCGATCAAGAAGAAACTTCTAATGAACATAGGCCTCTTTGACTTGTTCAGATACCCCTTCCCCGAGCAATTGTAATAGTTCGGCATCCGGTAGAGATAAGTGACTATCTTTGAAAAGCTCATTGCACCTCTGGAGTACCTCAGAGTCAATAGATTAGAAGTATTCAAATTTATCCATAAACTATTAAGAAGAAGAAAGTCATCAATCAATTATTAAAAAAGGGAAGTACAGATACATCTTTAAAAAGAAAAGAAAAAGTACAACTACTGAAAAAGGAAAAATAAAAAGCTGCTCGGTTCTACACCTAATTCTTATCTGCCTCGAGATTAGCTGAAGTAGAAGAGGGAGCAGAAGGAGGAGGAGGAGTAGGAGTAGGAGGAGGAGGAGGAGGATTAACTTTAGAGGGCACAGTAGAATTAACATCCTAGTATTGATCGACAGACTCCACCACTATCCATGATTCACTAGAACCCCCATCATCAACTTCCTCTTCCAGGTTTGGAGGAGTCCCAGGATCAAGTCGTAAGAATAGTTTGGAATCTTTTAGAGTGCCGACCTCTACCAGAGCAGCAGACCAACCATCCTTGAAACATTTCTTCTTCGCAAACTCAATTTGCGAAGAAGATCCTTCAAAGGCCTTATCCTAGCCTCTGTTGAAGCCAACCTCTCTGGCCTTAGCCTCTTCACCTTATCAATACCCATCCTTTTGTAGCTGGGCAGACTTGACTTTCTCAGCATCTAAGTCTTTCTATAACTTGCCAGCCATCCCTAAGCAGTTTCAGCATCTCCTTCGGTAGCTTTCATCTTCTCATCCCATTTTTTTATTCATTAGCCAATTCTTGTTAGGAATCAAGCAATGACTTTTTCAGCTCATTAAAAGCTTCTTCAACTTCACCATAGGAAGAATCTCTCAAAGCCTCATCTTTATCCAACATATTATTGAAGTCAATGAGGAACTGCACAAGAACAATAAGGAAAGTAACAAATCAAGAGACATCAAATTATAAAGGCAAAATAATATACCAGAGCAAGGCTTTGAGCAACCCTGTCAGAGCTTTTGGAATGAGGTAATGCAGCTGCATCACCCCTATGGTTCGAAAAAGTCCCAGACTTTATTTATTGTCTTGCCAATCCAAGGCCAAGGACCACTAGAGAGGCAGAAGAAGATATGTCGACCAACTCACATTGGTCAGGAAGAGTAGAAGAATCTTCTGCTAACTTAGAAGGCAACCCTCTCTTTATTCCCTTTAGAGGGCTCTCTTCAATTTTCTTGGCATGGGGCTTCTTCCCAGTCTCGTTTTTATTTTTCACCCCTTCATCAGCTTGTTTGGAAGGGGGATTGGCTGCTACGTGTCCCAAAATGTTAGGAATCTTCCTCTTCCCTATGAATATAGCAATGAGCAAATTTAAATTGAAGGAAGAAAGGGAAAGGGAAGCAAGATCACCACTTCTATATGCAGTGGTTGAGGAAGTATAAGAAGGTTCCTACTCAAGGTCAATTATAGGGGAAGGAGTAGGATAAGCAACAAAGGAAGAAATTATGTTCTTGTACTGCAGCAAATAAGATGCAGACCTAACGTTCTCCTCACCAATCTCTTGATGAAGTCCCCAAATAAACTTCAAATCCCTCATATTCACTTCACTTTCCTTTAGTCGCCTTCTATTCTAATCAACTGTAAAAAAAATTTACAAAGCAACAATTAGTGTAATATTTAAACAGATATGTATAAGGTAAAACACTTAAATGAGGAATAACCTATCCCATCGCCAAAAGGAGGTCTTTTAGGCGCCTGGTACTCAGCATTTCCAGTTAAAGGGTTGTATTGCCAATTTCTAACAAAAACTCCATGCTCAAAATAATCCATGTTGGAATCTGAAAGATTAACTACTAACGCTTTGTTTACAGCCCTAGTCTTTACATAAAAAGTTGTGTCACTAGTCACCCACTAACAAAACATCATTTCAAGAATTCCCAGATGGGTTCCATATCCCATTTATAACCCTCCAAGTATTGGGGGATACCCTAACTAGAACAACGTCAAAGTACTGACAAAGCTCAAGGAAAAGAGGGTTGGGAGGAAAGGTAAACCCACATTCAACAATAAAAATAGAGGGAAACCAGTGACCCTCAGGAAGTGAGAAAAATCAGCAGGTAAAGTAGTGTGTTCCAAAACAACCCAAGAGGGAATCTTAAATTCATTTATGAATTCATCAAGTGAATCAATAGAGTAAACCATGATGAAGAATATAATATAAGATAAAGAATTCTTACAGGAATTAAGGATTCAACAATAACTGAAGAACAAAAAACGATCGCGCAAGAGAGAAAAAGAAAGATTGAAGAAACTATAACCAAAAACACTCTGAAGATTTGAGGTAGTAAAAGTTTGTGGCTTTTCTCGCTCTTTGTAGGTTGCCTCGAAAATTGGAAAAATAATTATTAAAAGGCATCATCGATTGAACTGATGGCGGCTAAAGGCAGAAAAGACAGATTTTCCCAAAAACGGTTCGTTAAAGTTATGGATAATTTGAAAAATGCCATGCGCATTATATTTCCATAATCAAATCATAATTATTTTACAAGTATGGGAAGTCGGCAACCGACCAGGCCTAAAAGTGTTACCTGAGCAACTTTAAGAGCCAAATGCTCCATACTCTTGTGAATACTGTGACACCCCGACAAATTAAATACCGGGTAGCTACTCCTTTATTAAATTAATACAAAATGTCAAGTTGGTTCAGTTCATAGCACCACTATCGAAAACGTTTTAATAATTACTAACCACCTAGTATTTAAAAAGTGAGTTGTCAATTTTAATTAAATCCGATTAACAAGCAAGTAGATAAGAAATGCTAACATAATCCACCACAATGAAACGATAAGTATAATCATGCAATAATAATGAAACTGGAGGAATACTCCTCACAACAATCCGAACACTGAAATAAACAAATGCTAAATCTGCATCACTAAATTGATTACAACCCAAAATTTTGAAATAACTCAATAAATAAAGTGTCTAAAAGAAAGGGGGCGACATGCCCAACAGATGAGGAAAATCTAGTAACATAGAGTCAAGATCGAAAGTGGAGGCGTCTACTGTCAAAGCCCTGTAACTTCCACGGCAGCTACAGTCCGTCACCTGAATGGAACTCCTATGTATGGTGTCCTTGTGGCTGGGCACCTAAAAGGTTTTTACAAAAATATATTTGAAAGCAAACGGGTCAGAGCCCGATTGTGGAAAACAGTTTAAAAATATAGCAAGTGTTTTAATGACATTAAAACAATGAATGCAAAATACATGTTAGGACGTGCGCTCGCATGAAATACTCACCTCTCGACTATTTGTGCACTCCTAACGTACCCGTACCCATTCTAGTGATTCTCATATCTAACTAGTCCTAAATAAATTCTAACATTTCTATACGATTCACGCTTTAATTCCAACATCATCAATTAAATAGAGAGCTTTACATTAATTCTCGATTTCCCAATTATTAGGAATACTAATATATTAGAGACCATCCATTTTATCTTTACATAACGTTGCTATAATTTTACTCACATTTAATCATGACTATTCATTTCAATTAATAGTATATTATTCTCATCATAAATATACATTACTAGCACCCCGAGACTAAGATGTGGTGCACACATACTCTACTATCCAATCCCGGTACATCACGTACATAAGGACCACGTATTCCGAATCTCTCAGGAATCGTTTTCAATAAACAACAATCACAAACAATGCAGGCGAACATAATTCACATCACATGGGTCACGCACATACCTACGCTCCCATGATCAGCAGACTTATTAACTTCTCAATAAGTCCTTCTTTGACCTATGTCCTCGAGGTACCAATCTAAATCCCCCCCGTAGGCACACAAAGATTAGATGGCCCTAATCGAACGCAAACCTCCCATGATAGCAAGTATGGTAGGTATGTTATACACATAAAACCACATATACTAAGCATTCGCACATCTTAGATATCTTGTATTATTAATATAGGTATACTTCTCGTTCTTATACTGTCATTTAATGTTATACGATCACAAGTCCCCGATTTGTATATTAACGTTATCAACCCTTCTCACGTCATAGTTAGGTACTCGTTTCCTACTACACAATTGACATCTGATTTTATTATAAGGTTCTAAGTTATACTCCTCAACGTACCCCAATTCTCACAATTCTACCCACTAATCAATAAGGGAAGGTTAATAACCCAATTAAATAAGTCTACGGAACGTTTGAAATGAAATCAGGCCAAAAAGGCCATTCTGTCAACTCGTTAAAAGTCTCGTTCGAACGAGGTCGTTCGAACGAGGTCGTTCGAACGAAAGTCTTCGAACGAACTACCAACTCGTTAGAAGGGACACTGTCATCTCGTTAGAAGCTCATTCGAACGAGGTCGTTCGAACGACCTGGGCAGGTCTTCTAACGAGATGGGAGTTTGAGCCTAGAAATTTTCTACTTCATTTTTCTCAATTTTTCTATTCTCTAAACTCATCCTAAGATCATCCCAATAGTATTTTAACGTTATTAAACTGCTCTAAGTCCTCCTAGGTCACTCTTTAACATATATATGGGGTCAATGCTTCCTAAATTAACATATAATCATCAAAATTTCCCAAATCTTGTCCCAAACCCTATAAATATGAACCCAGAATTTAATGTCTACCATTACTCCTTATAAATCCATTTTTACATCATCAAAAGATACATTTCGTATATGAAATTCATCCGATAACATTCTACATGCAATTCCTATATCATATTATGAATTCTACCTCAAATTTCATGGGTTTTCATCAAACTTCCAATATAAGACAAATATTCAATTCTAAGCATGGAAGAAACATTCGCTTGAAATTAATGTAATTAAACCACTTGCCTTAGATGTTCTGATTTGATGTTGAAGAATTGAATGTTGATTCTCCTCCCTCTCTCCACAAATTTCTTCCAAAGATGGTGATGGTGGCTAGGGTTTCCTTTTTGGAACTTCTTCCAACTCCTCCCTATAACTCCCGTAGCCCTCTAACTTCCCAAATGCTGATAATGGCTTAGTGGGTTCTTTTCTAATATAAAAATAACCTCTAAAATTCGTGGGTTTTAATTCCCCTATTTTTAAAATTACCAAACTACTCTTTTGGGTTGCCGTTGTGGCCTAAAAATGTTCTGGGACCCAAACTAAACCCCCGACTAGTGTTTTCTGACTATTTCGACCCTTCCGGACATGTTGGTGCACTCAAAATGACCATTCGGTTGATAAAAATAAAATTCACTTTTTAATTCAATTAATTATGTTCCTGACGCGACTAACACGCGCGTCCCAATTAAATTTTCCAAATTGTCGTATATCTATATCGTGACAATTTAGATATTATCAATACTCATGTATTACCATATGTACTCGGAAATAATAAATTTTTAACATCATAATCAAATACCAACTTACATCTCGTTAGTATTTATACCCGGATTAATTTCCAATTAATTCTCATTTAATTCAATTAATCCCTTAAATAAATATCAATAAAGTAAGGGGGTATTACATATTTTCCCCCTAATAACAGAATTTCGTCCCGAAATTCAGAACTAAAAAGTACCTGGTAAAAACAACTCTAGATAACATTCGCGCATCTTATCCTCGCACTCCCATGTGGACTCCTCGGCATTATGATGCTGCCACTGAAGACGTGCAAATGGTACTATCTTTGACCTCAGTTTCCGCTCGCTTTGGTCCAAAATAGCAATCGGTCCCTCCTCGTAGGAACTATCTAGCTGAAGATCGATATCCTCCAAAGCAATGTGGATATGGGCCAAATCATCCCTAAGGTATCTCCTTAGCGAGGAAATATGGAACACATCATGAATCCTATGCAAGTGCTCCGGTAACCCAAGTCTATACGCAACTGGCCCAATTCGCTCGATGATAGGAAATGGCCCCACATACCTTGGTGCAAGTTTCCCCTTCTTCCCAAAACGCATAATCCCCTTCATAGGAGATACTCTGAGTAACACCTGGTCCCCCACTTCGAATTCTCTGAAGAATCTCTTCGCATCAGCATAGCTCTTCTGCTGATCCTGAGCTACCCGAATGCGACTCCGTATCAACTTTATCCTTGTTGAAGTGTCTTGAATCACCTCCGATCCAAGGAGTTTGTTATCCCCCACCTCTAACCAACATGTTGGGGAACGACAAGGTCTACCGTACAACGCCTCAAATGGCGCCATGTCAATGGTGAACTGGTAGGAGTTGTTATAAGCAAACTCCACCAGTGGAAGGTACTGCTCCCATCCACCTCCAAAGTCTAGGATGCACATACGCAACATGTCCTCCAACATCTGATTTGTCCGCTCGGTTTTCCCATCAGTCTGCGGGTGATAAGCCGTACTCAATCGTAACTCTGTACCCATGGCCTCCTGGAAACTCTCCCAAAATCGTGAAATAAATATCTTGTCTCGGTCAGACACGATATTTAGATGTACGCCGTGAAGTCTCACTATTTCCGCAATGAAAAGCTGGGCATACTATCCCGTAGTGTAGTCGGTCCTCACGAGCAGAAAATGAGCAACTTTGGTCAACCTATCCACAATTCCCCAAATAGAGTCGTGACCCCTCTGTGACGTAGGTAACCTCGTGATAAAGTCCATGGATATGCTCTCCCATATCCACGTCAGAACCTCTAACGGTTGTAGAAGTCCTGCCGGTTTCTGATGGTCCAACTTTACTAGCTGAAAAGTGGCATATTTGGAAACAAACACGGCGATATCTCTCTTCATGCCGCTCCACCAATACTGTCGTCTCATGTCTTGGTACATATTATCCCCACCAGGGTGTACCGCGAACCGTGATCCGTGCGACTCCGTCATTACCTCGCGTCGTAAGTCCTCCCTTTCCAGAACGACCAGTCTCCCATTGAAGTGTATTCCCCTGTCTGAGCCAACGGTATAGGAATCGACTCCCTCTGCTAGTAATCGAACTATCTGCTCCTGACAGAACGAGTCATTTGTCTGGTCCTTTACCACCCTCGTAATAATCTGAGGTGTAATAGTCATCACAGACATGAATGATCGGGCCACTGCATCCTGGTGTCCCAACTCCTTCCACTTGGCTTTCCACACCCCGGCGACCTCATCTACTGGCCTACGACTTAACGCGTCTGCTACTACGTTAGCCTTCCCCGGGTGATATTGGATATCGAACTGATAATCCTTCACAAACTCAAGCCACCGTCGTTGACGCATATTCAGTTCCTTCTGCGTGAAGAGGTATTGTAAAGACTTGTGGTCCGTGAACAACCGAAATTTCTCCCCCAGGAGATAGTGTCTCCAAATCCGAAGAGCGAATACGACTGCCGCCAACTCCAAGTCGTGGGTGGGGTAATTCCTCTCGTGAGGCTTAAGTTTATGGGAAGCATAAGCTATGGCCTGACTCTCCTGTTGCAGTACACCTCCGAGTCCTAGTAAGGACGCATCGGTGTAAACTAAATACTCAATTCCCAGTCTGGGCAATGCTAAATTAGGTGCTGAGGTCAACTTGCCCTTCAACTCATCGAATGCCAACAGACAGGCATTGCTCCAGATGAATGGCACACCCTTGCGAGTCAGATGTGTCAAAGGACCCGCTATCTTTGAGAAACCCCGAATAAACCTCCTGTAGTATCCTGCCAGGCCCAAGAAACTACGGATCTCAGTCGGTGTCGTGGGCTGTCCCCACTCCCTCATCGCGGATACTTTCCCAGGATCAACAGATATCCCCCGGTCTGAAATGATATGCCCCAAAAACTAAACCTCCTTCAACCAGAACCCACACTTCTCATACTTTGCATAAGGCTCGTTCTGACGCAACGTCTGTAAAAGCTGTCTCAAATGCTCGACGTGCTCCTCTTCTGTCTGGGAGTAAACCAGAATGTCATCAATAAAGACAATGATGAACTGGTCTAGGAACTCTCCGAACACCCTATCCATCAAGTCCATAAACACGGCTGGAGCGTTGGTCAAGCTAAAAGGCATAACCCGAAACTCGTAGGAACCATATCCTAATAAGAAAGAAGTCTTCGAGACGTTTTGTTCCCTGATACGCAACTGATGGTATCTCGATCGTAAATCAATATTCAAGAAGAAGGAAGCTCCTCTCAACTGGTCAAATAAGTCATCGATTCTGGGAAATGGATACTTATTCCGTATCGTGACTTTATTCAACTCCCGGTAATCTATGCACAACCTCAACGATCCATCCCTCTTCTTTAGGAACAACACAGGGGTACCCCACGGCGAAGTACTCCTCTAGATAAACCCCTGACCCAACAACTGTTCTATCTGATCCTGCAGCTCTCTCATCTCTGCTGGAGCCATACAGTAAGGTGTGCGGGTAATTGGTCGAGTGTTCGGCGCCAAATCGATCACAAAGTCTATCTCACTACTCGGAGGTAGTCCAGGTATATCCTGAAATACATCAGCAAACTCCCAAACAACTGGAATCAAATCGAGTGGTAGCACCATTTCCTTAGAGGTCTCATCCTCTATATAGTACAAATGAGTGGACGATCCTCCCTCAGGGCGAGGCATCGCCACTAAAAACATCTCCTGCCCGAGAATGGAAAATATAATACTCCTACTAAAACAATCAATCATGGCTGGTACATAACTAGACAATCCATACCAATAATCGCATCATACTCAGTCATCTCTAACACTAACATATCAGCGGGTAAAGTAAACCTATCGATCTCTATACCCACGCCTGTACAAATAAGGGAAATCACATAACCCCTACTCAACGGTGAATCTACACAAGTAATCGTGCTCTCTGCGGTGTCTAAGAACCCTATAGTGTGTGCAAATCTCGTGGTAATGAAGCAATGTGTGGCCCCCGTATCAAATAAAATACGCCCCATAGTCCCCTGAATAGAGAACATACCCTCAATAGCAGGTGCATCCTGTGGGACTACGATATGCTGGAGCTGATACACTCTCCCATACTGAAGCTGTCCCTGTTGGACTGGGACCGCTGGAATGGGTGGTAGTGTTGCCATCTGTGGTGGTGCTGGGAGGGCGGCGGGAAACATAGGCCTCCGTGGCTCGTGTTGAGCACCCTACTGCTGATGCGGTGGGGCCCTACCCCTATCAGGACAATCTGGGCGTTTGTGGTCAGTCTTGCCACAAACGAAGCACTTCCCTGGGAAGTTTCTCCCTCGATGTCCCTGCTGCCCACGGCCCTGCTGGCCGTTACCATTCTTACCCTGACCATGCTGGCCCCGCTGAAACTGCCGCTGCTGACCATTCTGACCCTGCTGGCCATGTCTGAAACCTCCCTGTCCATTCCTGAAAACCCCAGATCTGAATCTCTTATGATCCCCTTGTTGGGAACCCTGATCACCCTGCCTGTGCTGTCCCTGAGCAGATTGTGCCCCGCTGGCACCATTTTCCCCGGTCCTGCCCTCATGGATGGACTCTCCTGATCTCTTGCTCTCAGACGTGTGGAAGCGATGATCCTGGCAGTGAAGTAGTGCAGCGTTAACCACATCAGAATAAGTGGCCAACGAGAGATTCCCCAACAATTATGATGGATCCTCCGAGTCAATCCATCCGTGAACTTCTAAATTTTCTTCTCCTCGGTTGTAATTTCATCCGAAACAATATTCAAGAGATCGGTGAACTCAGCCTCATACTCGGCTACGGTCTTTCCCTCCTGCTCGAGGTTTATAAACTTCTTCCTCATCTCAGTGTGAACAGCTGACGGAAAATATTTGCGATCGAACCGTACCCAAAACTCCTGAATAGTGAGAGCGTCCCTCTCCTCCGCGGTGGTAATGGACTCCCACCACTGCAATGTTGATCCTACTAGCTTAAAAGTAGCCAATATCTGCTTTTGAACATCTGTGCACTCGTACATCCTTAAGTGCCTATAAATGTCCTTCCTCCACTAACTGGACACAACAACGTCAGAGCTACCTGCGAACTCCGGAGGGTGTGCTTTCTGAAAAGCATCAAGAACGTGTTCCCAAGCAGACGGGAATGCATGAGCCTGAACTGGCGCGATTACCGACGCCTGGGGTGGTGCCTACTGTACAACTGTGAGAGCGACATTCACCGCTTGGGCTACAATGGCTGCAACCTCTGCGGCATTCATGGTTCCCGAAACTGGTGCAGGATGTGGCTCGGGTTGTGCATCCCTAGGAACTCACTGTGCACGTCGTGGAGGCATCTGAAATGAGAGTAAACTCTATAAGTTCGCAGTAATTATTTCAAAATAGCTGAAGAGCAAAACATACACAAAAGAATACAACAGTCCTAAAATATAGGGCTCTACATCAAAGAAAGCTCAGCGGAAACATAATAAGCCGTACAGATCCTAAGGACACTAGAACCTGATGCTCTGATACCACCTGTGACACCCCGACTAATTAAATATCGGGTAGCTACTCCTTTATTAAATTAATACAAAATGTCAAGTTGGTTCAGTTCTTAGTACCACTGTCGAAAACGTTTTAATAATTACTAACCACCTAGTATTTAAAAAGTGAGTTGTCAATTTTAATTAAATCCGATTAACAAGCAATTAGATAAGAAATGCTAACATTATCCACCACAATGAAACGACAAGTATAATCATGCAATAATAATGAAACTGGAGGAATACTCCTCACAACAATCCGAACACTGAAATAAACAAATGCTAAATATGCATCACTAAATTAATTACAGCCCAAAATTTTGAGATAACTGAATAAATAAAGTGTCTAAAAGAAAGGGGGCGACATGCCTAACAGATGAGGAAAATCTAGTAACATAGAGTCAAGATCGAAAGTGGAGGCGTCTACTGTCAAAACCCTGTAACTTCCACAGCAGCTACAGTCCATCGCCTGAATGGAACTCCTATGCATGGTGTCCTTGTGGCTGGGAACCTACAAGATTTTTACAAAAATATATTTGAAAGCAAACGGGTCAGAGCCCGATTGTGGAAAACAGATTAAAAATATAACAAGTGTTTTAATGACATTAAAACAATGAATGCAAAATACATGTTAGGGCGTGCGCTCACATGAAATACTCACCTCTCGACTATTTGTGCACTCCTAACGTACCCGTACCCATTCTAGTGATTCTCATATCTAACTAGTCCTAAATAAATTCTAACATTTCTATACGATTCACGCTTTAATTCCAACATCATCAATTAAATAGAGAGCTTTACATTAATTCTCGGTTTCCCAATTATTAGCAATACTAATATACTAGAGACCATCCATTTTATCTTTACATAACGTTGCTATAATTTTACTCACATTTAATCATGACTATTCATTTTAATTAACAGTATATTATTCTCATCATAAATATACATTACTAGCACCCCGAGACTAAGCTGTGGTGCACACATACTCTACTATCCAATCTCGGTACATCACGTACATAAGAACCACGTATTCCGAATCTCTCAGGGATCGTTTTCAATAAATAACAATCACAAACAATGCAGGTGAACATAATTCACATCACATGGGTCACGCACATACCTACGCTCCCATGATCAGCGGACTTATTAACTTCTCAACAAGTCCGTCTTTGACCTATGTCCTCGAGGTACCAATCTAAATCCCCCCCCCCCCCCGTAGGCACACAAAGATTAGATGGCCCTAATCGAACGCAAACCTCCCATGATAGCAAGTACGGTAGGTATGTTATACACATAAAACCACATATACTAAGCATTCACACATCTTAGATATCTCGTATTATTAATATAGGTATACTTCTCGTTCTTATACCATCATTTAATGTTATACGATCACAAGTACCCGATTTGTATATTAACGTTATCAACCCTTCTCACCTCATAATTAGGTACTCATTTCCTACTCCACAATTGACATCCGATTTTATTATAAGGTTATAAGTTCTACTCCTCAACGTACCCCAATTCTCACAATTCTACCCACTAATCAATAAGGGAAGGTTAATATCCCAATTAAATAAGTCTACGGAACGTTTGAAATGAAATCAGGCCATTCTGTCAACTCGTTAGAAGTCTCGTTCGAACGAGGTCGTTCGAACGAATTCGTTCAAACAAAAGTCTTTGAATGAATTACCAACTCATTAGAAGGGACACTGTCATCTCTTTAGAAGCTCGTTCGAACGAGGTCGTTCGAACGACCTGGGCAGGTCTTCTAACGAGATGGCAGTTTGAGCGCATAAATTTTCTACTTCATTTTTCTCAATTTTTCTCTTCTCTAAACTCATCCTAAGATCATACCAATAGTATTTTAACGTTATTAAACTGCTCTAAGTCCTCCTAGGTCACTCTTTAACATATATATGGGGTCAATGCTTCCTAAATTAACATATAGTCATCAAAATTTCCCAAATCTTGTCCCAAACCCTATAAATATGAACCCATAATTTAATATCTACCATTACTCCTTATAAATCTATTTTTACATCATCAAAAGATACATTTCGTATATGAAATTCATCCGATAACATTCTACATGCAATCCCTATATCATATTATGAATTCTACCTCAAATTTCATGGGTTTTCATCAAACTTCCAATATAAGACAAATATTCAATTCTAAGCATGGCAGAAACATTTGCCTGAAATTAATGTAATTAAACCACTTGCCTTAGATGTTCTGATTTGATGTTTAAGAATTGAATGTTGATTCTCCTCCCTCTCTCTACAAATTTCTTCCAAAGATGGTGATGGTGGCTAGGGTTTCCTTTTTGGAACTTCTTCCAACTCCTCCCTCTAACTCCCGTAGCCCTCTAACTTCCCAAATACTGATAATGGCTTAGTGGGTTCTTTTCTAATATAAAAATAACCTCTAAAATTCGTGGGTTTTAATTCCCCTATTTTTAAAATTACCAAACTACTCTTTTGGGTTGCCGGTGTGGCCTAAAAATGTTCTGGGACCCAAACTAAACCCCCGACTAGTGTTTTCTTACTATTTCGACCCTTCCGGGCACGTTGGTGCACTCAAAATGACCATTCGGTTGATAAAAATAAAATTCACTTTTTAATTCAATTAATTACGTTCCTGACGCGACTGACACGCGCGTCCCAATTAAATATACCAAATTGTCGTATATCTACCTCGTGACAATTTATATATCATCAATACTCATGTATTACCATACGTACTCGGAAATAATAAATTTTTAACATCATAATCAAATACCAACTCACATCTCGTTAGTATTTATACCCGGATTAATTTCCAATTAATTCTCATTTAATTTAAGTAATCCCTTAAATAAATATCAATAAAGTTACGGGGTATTACAAATACTTCAAGCATGAAACATTGGGGGCTTCTGTTGATATAAAAAATTGTCCATCTACATGGACCATTCAGATACTGACACATGTTGTACAGTGGAAGATTAATCCTAGTCATCAAGGATGAAATACCAACCAATACCAAGAAGACCGACCAACACCAGGGATGTCGACCGATGATGATAGGAAAACACCAACATTTATATACATTAATGATTATATAGATGTAAATGTCTACTATATAAAGGCATTCCATCCTTTGATATTCCATCTCTGGTACTCCCCCTGGGGTGCTACAAATACATTATAAACCCTACATCCAAGGGACACATAAATAGAGGTAATTAAATAATTAAAAAGCAATACACATGACTGGACATAAGTTATTCCATTAAGTCAAACCACTTTAAAATTCTCTTATCTGTTTTATTTCTATTTATCTGTGATCAACTAATTAACACAGTCTAGTTTTTTGCATCAAGAGTCGACCAAAACATCGGGGCATATAGCGAATTTCGCAGGGGCCAAAGAAGAAGTACCTCAATCGTCTTCATCATCAACTTCCTCATTTAAATTTAAAGGGGGTCCTCGGTTATATATTTGGAATAACTCAGAGTCTTCAGTTGTGCCGACCTCGTTTAAAGCCTCCGACCAGCCCTCCTTAAAATACTTTTTATTGACATAAGCAATCTGGGCAGAAGTTGCTAAAATGGCCTTTTCCCATCCCTTGTCAAAAGAAGTTTCTTTGGCTTTATTCCTCTTGGCTTTCTCTACAGCCAAATTAGCTAAACCAGTAATTGTCTCTTCTGTAGTTTGTATAGAGGTTTGATTCAAAATCAACTAATCCTCTGTCGCCTTTTCCCTGCACTCAGCATCAGAACTAGTCAGTGTAGCTGCAATTAAAGACTCCTTAGTTTTTTTTTAGCTTCTTCTGTATTTGTGATATTGGTCTCCCATGATCATTTTTCTCTATATAGCACCTCCTCAGATGCTTTAAGGGATCTATGCAAACCTTTAATGGCTTCCTCCACATCAGTAGAAGAGGATGATCTTATTTGGTCATCCTTCTCCATCATATGGTTGAAGTCGATCGAGAACTGTAGGAAAAACAAATTATCAGTGATATCCTACCAACATAAAGTGTGCAGGCATAAAGCATGAAAGTTTACTAAAGCTAAGTTATGAGCTGCCTTTTCAGTTCATCGGGATCTTGTCAATGGAACTCCTATCGACCTGTCCGCATGTAAAGTCCCAGAGTTTTATTAAATTCATGGCCAAACCAGGGGGATTTCTCAACTCCTCCCAGTTCGCTAATAGACTTTTTGGCTAACTCAGGAATATCGACAATTTCAGTTGACTTCTTGGCCAGAGTTGGTTGGCTAAAGGATATACCTTTACTCAACCTTTTATAGTAGGGTGCAACAGTGTCAACTTTATCAGGGTCGATAACATAAGGCGCCTTATCAGCATCCTTTGACACGTTCTCAATCACCTTAGACTTTTGGGCACCAACTTCAGTAGACTTGTTAGTAGAAGGAGATGTTTTTTCATCCATCAAGTCGAGAATCTTTCTCTTACCCATACCTGTTAGTGGGGAAGAAGGGATGGCAAGCATATCTAAAGTTTAAAATGAGGAATATGTTCTAAGGTTTTACTCAACTCCAATGGACTCTTCTGTCGAATAAGTGAAAACTGGATCTTTCTCAATGTCAACAACAACTGAAGGCAAAGAAAGTGTAGGTCGAGCAACAAATGATGTTATGGAACTCTTATACTCCAACAGCATAAAAGCTGATCGGGGGTGTTCACCTCCTACTCCTTGAATAAGTCCCCACAAGAACTTGAGTTTTTCAAGATTAATCTCCCCTTCTTTGGGATACATCCTCTGACTATCCTTTGCATTAAAATCATCAACAATGTGAATTAAAAGACATCAAAAATCAAAATCTAAAAGGAAATAACAAGTAATGAAAGAATAACCTATCCCACGCCCTGATTGGGGACATCTGGGAGCATCATAGGCCACTCCAGTAGGAAAGGGAGCATATTGTTAGTTTTTTACCACTAAATCATGATCACAGTAGTCTTTATTATAATCTGGAAAGTTTACTACTAAAGCCCTATTTGCTCACCTAGTTTTTAAATAAAAATTTACCTCGCCAACAGTAACCTACTTCTAACAATACATTAACTCTGGAATTCCAATATGTATCCCATGGAGTTTTTTCAACTCGTGTACACCATTCACAACCCTCCAAGTATTGGGGGTTACTCTCGCAGGGACTATATCAAAATATTGACAAAAACGAAGGAAAAGGGAGTTTGGTGAAAATGAAATATCACATTCAACTATGAATAAAATGGGAATCCAGTGACCCTCAACCAGAGAGTAAATGTCAATAGGACCACTGGGTATCTCCAAGTCTACCCAAGATGGGATTTTATGTTTCTCCCTAAACTCCTTTATGGAATCCTCATCAACGACGTTGTAGGGGGTGTCCTCCCCGATGCGTGATTAATTTAGCCAGGCAGATCGATTATTTATAAAGAAGGATGTCCTACAAACACACTTCGAAGAACCTCCGTATAAATGGTTCGCAAGACCCACATTGAGGATCCTTCACAATAAGTAACTTGCAGTGCCCCATCTCGGAGAGTCTCCAACGGACCTGGCTCAAAGGATTTAATTCGAAGAACAAAGTCACCTGGATGACAGTAGTTTGTAATAAGAAATAAAATGTTGTGTTATGTATTTTATCTTATCAATGTACATGTTGAGCGAGGTTGTTTGGTACCCACGAGGGGCCATGCCTGGCAGGGCATGAAAGAGATTTCATTCTCTATCAAGCAATCTCCTCTTGGAAATTCGCAGGGACATGGTTTGGAGGATTGAGAGCAAGGCAACGTTGACAATTATACCAACCCTCTTGGCACACTTGGACAAAGCTTCAGCCAGGACAAATGTCACTCGAGCCTACTCATTGCTTACTTATTCGAGTGAACCTCCTCGAGTTACCCAATATCCCTCGATACTTGCCCCCTCGAGGTTACCTCCCTGAGGTACCTTGGGGTGACATCCCGCCTGAATGATATGACTAAATACGTAACAATAGTCACTGTTTGAACCACTTCCTGACGTCACGACGTTTGACATTCAGGGACTCAAGAATGTAGCACTCAAGTGGCTTTACCCTTAGGACGGCAGGTCTAGTTTACCAAACCTGACGACCTACACATCCTAGAGTAAGAATCAAGTTGATGAGTCATATCCCTTATTAATGTCCTCAACACTTCCAGCTAATAATAGAATGGTTTCCCGCCAAAACTATCATATCCCATGCATTAAATGCAATATCTCTTGCATTTATTGCACTCTACCAGTAGGATCAAGGGCATACTGACTGGAGCAGCCTCCCCCCCATATAAATAGACCAAACAAACAAATTAGAAAAAGGGAGGATCCGGAGTTCAGAATTACTGCCCAAATTTTCTTATACCAGATAACCCTTGTGAGAGCATTAACTCCCATACACATTTAATGCACCTATCATTTGGAATTAACTAAGCTTGAAGTTCCTGCCTTGTCTTTATTGTGCCTAGAGTGCTTGTTCTTTCTTCCTCCGACCACGCCACCCGCTGGTCCCATTCATTTATTGTGCTTGTCTTATATTTCTTGTGTTAATATGCTCTTTAATGCAAGCCTGAATATCGAATCTCTTTGTCTCTGATTTACCTGTGGCCACTGTCTATATTGCGTACCTAACGGTGTTAGTCCCGATCTTGATAAGGGGTTACGCCTCACTTAATACTAACTGTATCTGAAGAACCCACGTCTTATATTTGGCAACTCCGCTGGGGATGTATTCTCTTTTGAAAAGATGTCAGAGGATAACACCATTATAACCATTGGCTTCGACACCATACAGCGTGAAGAAGAGTCAAACAACACTGTGATATCAGAGGGGGCGAGAACGGCAAGGACGGAGCCTAGTGCTCCCGGTGTTGGAGTGATGGAGACGATGGCCACGCATGGAGGAATAGGCCAAGCATGAATACAGGGGTTGATGGGTTTATTCACGAAGTTCATAAAAACTCTTACAGCCCAAGCAATGTCAGGGGCACCCGTGGGAGCGAACTCTTTTACTACATCGCCAGCGGCCATACCGGTCCCCACTGTGACAGGAGGATTGGCAATGCCTACTTTTAATAACGCCTTCCCCACTGTTTCCCCACCCTAAGGTTATGCGTGTCCTACCACGGTCCCACCCATGACTAGAGTGGGGGATAAACTTTAACGGATCCATTCGTAATAGTAAGCTAAGGAGAAAATGTACCAGCCTCAACAACCCCGATGATAATAATGCCGCAGTCAGCCAGCCCCTCGCCAACCAGCTTGGAGGATATGAAGAAAAAGTTGCTAAGGTTTATAGTTGCATCTAAAGGAGACAGTTCCTCACGGTACGATGACTTTCGTACTCCCTACCCAGAGGTGTATAATAATGAACCCTACCCAGTGGGTTATATTCCTCTAATCTTCGAAAAGTACAAGGGGAAAGGCGTTAATCCCAAGGAGCATGTGAAGAGGTTCATCGAGAGTTTGGGGGCCTCTGCAATGATAAGAAGTTAAGGCTAAGGGAGCTTTCAAAATCCCTGACATAGAAAGCCTATACGTGGTATTCCCACCAAGCCCCATATAGTGTAAGATCTTAGGAAGAGTTGCATGCTTTTGTCGTGCAAAAGTTCTTTTTGGCTGAGGATGAGTTCACTCACCCAGCTCGCGTATGAGAAACAAAAGAGAGGAGATGACGTGGTGACTTATATTAGGAGGTTTCGTGAACGCTCCCTCGATGTGAGAGAGGATACGCGAGAAGATAAACTTTTACAAGTGTGTATAGAGGACTTGCTACCTGAATACATATGTTACCTGATTAACAAAATAAGAGAAGGTACGTTTGCAGCATTTTTAAAAGCAGCATGGAATATTGCCTTAGTGGTAAAACCTATAGTACCCCGACCCATTTTGCCAAGCTTGCTGATGAGGCCAAAAGCCATCGCGGGGAGGCGAATACCCTTGAGGATCAACTATGCGAACGGGGGGAGTTAAGAAGGAAATAATGGCGGTCGAGGAGGTATAAGGGGCAGAGATGGCAAAAGAAAGTTCGAAAATGAAGAGGATCCCCCCAAGCTACCTTGTACGGTGGAACAAGCCTTGAATCTTTATGATCTCATGGTCCGTGATAAAGTATGCAAGTCGATTAATGTCCATACTGCGCCACTCATGTGAGAAGATAGAGAGAAGCCCCAATATTGCGCACTACACAATAGGGTAAACCACTCTACCAAAGTGTGTTTCTCACTCAGGAGGTTGATTGACCATCGTGTAAAGAATGGGGACATCGTATTGCCATAAACTAATGTAAATGATAACCCCTTGCCACCTCATGGGGGCCATATGGCTAGTGCTTTTGATAAAGAGGTTGAGCAATTGGCGATGGGATAGTGGCTCGAAGGAAATGACATCGAAGGATCTTTTGATGATGGCTACCAAGAGTCCTTAGAAGAGTGCACCCTCGAGTTGGCTCAGATCTATTTGGGGGACATGGTCGAAGGGGCAGAAGACCAAGAGGAAGAAGTATACAATCCCATTAAGGGACTCAATAGGCAACTCGGAACCTGTTCCTTGGAAAAAGTTAATGGAGTGATAGCATACGACGAGGCTGCGTACAGAGATGTGGAAGAAGTTTATGATTTGGAAGATGACCGAACAGATCCATGAATCGAGTGCGCCATTGTGGCTCGCTCCCCAAAGTTTAGTTGGTTCTCCGATCACGTTGGTCTTCCCGAAGATTCCCAGTTGGAAGTCACACGAACTATTCTAGAGATCGTGAAGAAAAATATGGTGCTGCATTTAAAATGGAAGGGACCTATGGTTAAACTGGTGAGTAGATTTCTCTCATAAGTCACATTCTCAGGGGCTGATAGGCAGATCAGGTACCCGTACAACAAACCCTTGTATGTTATTGCATTAGTGAATGATTTTATTTTCTTACGAGTCTTATTGGATGGAGGGGCACCCATCAATATAATTCCCGTTGGATCCTTTTACACCACCGAATTATCGGAGACAATGACAGTGCCCCATTCGTTGGCAATATTAGGTTATGATAATCAATCCTCCACGTCAATGGGTTATGTTAACGTGGGCATCACAATGGGGAACATCACTTCCCATATTAAATTCCATATCGGGAATTACGAGCCATCATACCAGCTATTGGTAGGTAGGACATGGATGCACAACCACGGGTTGGTACCCTCCACTTATCATCAATGTGCTAAAGCAAACATAAAGGGTAAAAAGGTGGTGATTCGAGCTACTAAGAAACCTTTTGAAAAGGAGGAGGCCCACATGGTGGACGCAACTTTCTATACTGGTTTGGTGGAAGAAGCTACCATGGTAACAAGATATACTGGGGGGATAAGGATCCCATCAACTCGAGAGAGTGTGAAAGCACCTGCTCGAACGATTGTAACTTATGGAGATAAGTACGAATTGGGAGCGATGAGGCCCCTTAGCCTATCAAGGCAGCTCCATGATCGAATGACCCCGCGCATCGACCCTATTGAGAACCAAGTCCAAACACAGTGTGTTCTCAACAGGCGAACAGTGAGAGAGGTGGGTGAGAAACACATGAAAAGGCATTTTCATAAGCAAGTGGGCCGACAATGCAAGTGGGTGGCTTTGCCTAGCGACATAATTATCCATAAATTATAAAGGTATGAGCGGGCAGCTGAGAGTCTGGATGATGAAGCTGACCCGGTCTATGAATGCTTCCTGGCGAATAACCAAGGGCAATGCTTGGTAATCGATAACTCTAAAATACAAGAGTTTATGGAGGAACTTGAATAAGAACCATAATGCATAAGGGATATCCCTCGACCACAAATCCAAGAGTTGGAAAAGATCGACTTGGCCAGAGAGGGAGAAGACCCAAACCCTATTTTTATCTCGAAGGACTTGAAGGGAACCCCTCGAGGGGAGTTGATCGAGCTGCAGTCGGAGTTCAAAGACGTCTTCGTGTGGAAGTACATCGAGATGCCTGGAGTAAACCAGGAGGTGAGTTATCATAAGTTGAATGTTTTGCCCTCAGCCGTTTCGGTGAAACAGACCACTCGAACATACAAGATAGAGTTGGAACTAAAGATTAAAAAATAGGTCATAAGTTGCTCACAGCTGGTTTAATAGTCTCGATCCAACATTTGATTTGTCTCTCTTGCATTGTTCCTGTAGAAAGAAAGACAATAGTCAAATCAGAATATGCGTAGACTTCAAAAACTTAAATCGGGCATGCCTAAAGGATGAAATCCTGTTGCCTTCAATTAATAGACAGATCGATGCAACAACAGGCCATGAGATGTACAGTTTTATGGATGGCTACGTGGGATATAATCAGATAAAAATGGATCCGGTCGACATAGATAAGACTGCTTTTCGGACGCCTTTGGGTAATTTTATGTACACAGTCATGCCTTTCAGATTGAAGAACGCAGGAGCCACCTACCAGAGAACGATGATGGACATCTTCCACGACCTTTTCCACAAGACTGTGGAGTTCTATGTTGATGATTTGGTTAGTAAATCCAAGAAGGAATGCTTTCACCTGGACAATTTGAGGAGGATATTCACTCGCTGCAGGAAGTATAAGCTAAAGATGAACCCTCTCAAATGAGCCTTCGGGTAACGAGTGGGAAATTCCTGAGGTTCGTGGTAAACCTCCAGGGGGTACAAATGGACTTGGATAAATGACGAGCCATCCTTAACTTGCCTAGATCAAAATCAGTAAAAAAGTTAAAGAGTTTTCTTGGCAAAGTCTCCTACCTGAGGCGGTTTGTCCCTGGGTTGGCTGAGGTAACACACCCCTTGATAGAGTTGCTGAGAAAGAGCGTGAATTTTGCATGGGAAGCCATGCACCAATAAGCCATAGACAAGCTGAAGGCACTCCTTAGTTGTCCTTAGATAATAATTCCTCCGAAGGCAGGTACCCCTTTATGCTTATATCTTACGTCAACAGAACGGTCTATTGGGGCTTTGTTGGCCCAAGAGAGCGAAGGCATTGAAAAATTGATTTATTACTTGAGTTGGATTATACACGGGCCTGAGGCCAGATATACTATCATTAACAGACACTATTTGGCCCTTATATTTGTAGCACAAAAACTAAGGCATTACTTGCTAGAACTGTATTGATATACAAGTCATCTAGATGGTTTTTATACCTTTTGGAGTATGATCTCAAGTGCGTGGTCCTTCGGGCCATCAAAAGTCAAGCATATGCAAATTTATTGGTCATTTTCCTATTTGGGACATTCGAGACGCCTATTAAAGAGCTCCCGAGTGATGACCTCCAGGCAAATTTTGTAGCAGCCAGCCTAGACGAATGGAATATGGAGTTCGACGGCTCTTCAGTCGAGAAAAAAGGAGGAGCGGGAGTCATTCTACGAAGAGCTAGTGAAGAAATTCGATTGTCTTTCAAACTGGAGTTTGAGTGCTCGAATAATGAAGCTGAATACGAGGCACTAGTCCTAGTTTTACTCGAAGCACTGACAATTAAAGGGTATTATAACTTGGTGGTGAAATAAGTGACAGGGGAATTTGATCTGAAGCACATGAGTCTGGCATTGTTTCTCACGATCATCCAGCGACTTCTTGGACAGTTCGAGGTGGTACAGATAAAAAGGCACCATCGAACAATGAACAGGCATGTGGATGCCTTGTGACAACCCGAATATAATTATGATAAATTATGTTTAAATCATGATTAGCTTATGTGATATGGATAATATGTTATTAGTATATATAATGTTAAGTCATTATGTTTAGTCTAATCCTACCTTCATAAAGCATGAAATATCGAATTAGTTACAAGTATGAAATTTTGAAGTTTCGGTAGGAATGTTCATGTTTAAGGCTAGTTTTGAACAATATAATATAATAATTGACTTGAGGTATAAACCAGATACGTGTATACATATGAGTTAGGTTTGTAACACAATAAACGATGCATCAAACGGACGTTCGAGTGAGAAGATATCATCTTTTTACGAACAGGGGGTAAAGTAGTCATTTAGCCTTAAATGATATATTGTCTTATATGGCACCACATGTTATATTTTGATTGGACCAAGAGGGGGTGGCCTTATGCCGACTTAAAACCCTTGAATTAAGCTCTCCTTTCAGCATATTTCAGCCATGGAAGAGCTTTAACTTATGTAAAGAGAGTTTTGAAGTCTAGGAAGAATGTGTGAAGAGAAATTGAAGAAAAATTCATAGAAAATTACATAAAAGCCCCTAAGATAATTCCATCCATAAATCTTGTTTGATTTTTTTGTATTGCTAATTTAAATGATAGAAATGATCATTTGTTTACTGAAATTCCATGTCTTGATGTGTACTCATGGATAGATGCATGTTTAAGCAAACTTGAATGTGTAAACCCTTGAAATTGCCTTGGTTAGAAACCTTGTGTATTCAAACTATAATATCTTTTTGTATACTTATTGAAATTGATTGACTCCAATTGGAGATTAACCTGGACTCATATATGTACTACATATACGAAAATCATGTGAAAATACCAAGAAATGAGTCTTTGGTGAGAGTTTGAAATTCGGGTATGAAATCTGCCCCAAGGGTGAAAGTATGCATACCATATGTTTGATGTCTTACTTGACATAGCAAATGAACTCTGAAAATTATGAAATTTTAATATTGTATTGTGCAATATGTTTACTGATGTTGGGTGAAATATCATATAAATTTATGATGTAGAAAAATTATGAAAATTCCTGGAAGTTGAATGAACGATAAAAGAGCCTATAGGGCAGATTTGCTATGTGGTAAAGAAATGGGCATATCTTGCTCTAGGAGACTTGAAACGATGTACCGTCTTTTATATTGGAATATTAATATGATAATGATTGGATTACCAAGAATAAATGAATATAAGTTTGGTCTATGATTTGTATATGACAATTATATTAACATGAATTTGGATGAAACTTCATTTGTGACAAATGATTTGAATAGAATCGTATGATGCTTATGAATTGAGTTATGTCCAAGTTATTCTGTGAATTGTTAATATTGTTATGATGACACTAATATTGTAAGAATGATAGGAAGGGAAGAAGAGCTGATTGATCAAGTACCGGATAAAGGCAAGGGAAAATCCAGTTAAACTGTCAATGTGAGTGTACTCTCTGGTATGAGGTATTTGTATATCATTATGGAGAAGATCTAAATATCACTCACAGGTAAGATTTATTACACATGGTTATGGATAAAACATGAATATCACTCACGATTAAGATGTATTACACATGGTTATGGATACGATATGAATATCTCTTATTGGTAAGATGTATTACACATGGTTAAGAATATGATCAAGAAAATATGGAATATGAAATTGTTAATTTCAGGTTACCGAAATGGGAGGTTACTTCCCGACCCGGAATGGGAAAGAATTGTCTATTATAGACACGGGTTACTCCTCGACTAGGAATGGGGGAGAATTTCCTATTACAGACAGGATATGTGAATCATGATTCGGATCAGTTGGGCCATTCTTTATGAATGGACCGGATAAGTAATGCATAATTAATGGGCTGTATAAGTATATAATTAGTCATTCTTTATGAATGATCCGGTTAAGTATATAATTGGTCATTCTTTATAAATGATCCGGATAAGTACATAGGTATTATCACATGTATATGATTTATTGCATTTAATTTTATGCAATAGTTTAGTAGTGATGCATTCACTGGGCTCTTTTGCTCATGGTTATTATGGTTATGTGTTTCAGGTAGCATGATGTCACTGCCAAATCTAGAACGTCGACTTGGCTTAGCAAAGGATGCATAAAACCATAATTTTGGTCAAATGAAAAAGGGGTAACTTAATTTTACTTATCCTTGAAGCAAGTTTGAATAAGCATAATCACTTTAAAATATGTGAAAGGTTTTGGCTTTATGGCTTCATGCTGTTAACGAAAAAGAATACTCTTGAAGATGGTTTGGTTAAGGTAATTATGATTTGACTCACCTTGACTTTCAAACTTAATTATAAGTAACTGGGTTGGGGTGTGTCATGCCTATTCCATCATCGCAGAAAAGATTGCCTTCAATGGAGAGTCAACTGTGGTCCAAATCACAAAGAGAATGGCCCACTCGACCGTGTCTAAAATGCTACCCTCATAAGACAATGATGATTGGAGGGGTGAAATTCGAAGGCAGTTGGAGAGAGGGGAAGGGCCACTTAACCTAGCCGATTTAATGTAAGCCTAAATATCGAATATCTTTGTCTCTATTTTACCTATGGCCACTGTCTATATTGCATACCTAACGGTGTTAGTCCCAATCTTGATAAGGGGTTATGCCTCGCTTAATACTAACTATATCTAAAGAACCCACATCTTACAGACGTGAATTATGATTTAAAAAAAAGGAAGAGATGATCAAATAAAAAGAAAGAAAGGGAGCTTACAGATATTTAAGGATTCAGCAAGAACTAAAGAAAAAGGCAGCACACGATCGCGTAAGAAATGGTTTGAAGATAAATAACGGCAATGATTCAGGAACTTTGAGGTAAAGTGAGAATAGGGAAAGCTTAGTACCTTTTATAGCTTACCTCAAAAATGGCAAAAATAGCTATTATATGTCCCAATGATTGAGCACAACTTCAGATGGGAAAAATACTAATGTGCCCTTTGGCGGTTCGCTAATTTTTGAATTACTTACAAAAATGCCACTCTCAAACAGTACCATCAGAAATTATTATAAGTACGGGAGGTCGACTGCCGACAAAACACCCTAATATCCTACCGAGCAACTTCCTGAAGAAAATACTCTATATTTTTATGCAAGCATCAAGCATGAAGCATTGGGGGTTCTGTTGTATGTAAAAATTATACTTCCACACGGACCAATAATGAGTGTACACCTATCATCCAAAATAATCGACCAACACACTTGATCGATTTCAGAGACACTTAGTCACCTATATTGCCGACTAACACTAGAAGGCCAACCAATCGGAATACTAATCACATCTCGGACGAGAATGCCAACCAACTTGGAACAACTAATATCTTAGTCATTGTATATAAATATAAACGTCTAGCAATATAAAGACGTTCCATATTTAGGGTTCTGAACCCTTATAAATACATATCCTCCCCCAAGCTAGTGGGGACAAGTCAATTCATTACAACTCAAACCACTCATTCTGATCTATTGTAAACCTTTGAATAAAACAACAATGAACGTAGGCTTTCTTCCATAGTAGAACCACTTTAAAAACCCTTATATTTGTGTGTGTGTGTGTGTGATTTGGGTTATTTCTCTTTTATTTATCTGTGATTATACATCTAGAATCAATCCCTTTTTAGACATCAATGGTAGGATTAGATGAAGTATAATAATCTAACTTTATATATATTAACAACACATTATCCATATCACATAAGATAAGAATGATTCAAACACAACTAATCATAATTATATTCGGGTTCTCACAATTCTCCCCTTATTAGGAAATTTCGTCCTCGAAATTAACATACCTTGGTTATTAAAATCAAACAAATACGAACAAGGCATTTTCATGCTATCCTCGCTCGCCCATGTAGCTTTTTCCATATAATGCCTTCTCCACATAACTTTCACAAGTGGGATCACATTGAATCTTAACATTTGTTCCTTCCTATCCACGATAGCAAGTGGTTCTTACACATAGCTCAAATCTTCCTTCAACTCAATTGGTTATTCCACCAATACATGTGAAGGATCCCCTACATACTTTCTTAACACATAGACATGGAAAGCATCGTGTAATCGATCTAATTCTGGTGGCAATGCTAGCATGTGGGCAACCATTCCGAATTTCTCAAGAATTTTATAAGGTCCAATGTTGCGTGGACTTATCCACTATTTATTTCCAAACCTCGTAGCTCCTTTCCATGGCGATATTCAGAGAAATAAATAACCCCCTTTCTGGAATTCCAAATCTTTTCACCATTTATCAGCATAACTTTTCTGTCTACTTTGAGTTGTTCTTATTCTATCTTCAATAATCTTGACTTTAACAGTGGTGACTTCAATCAACTCTGGAACCTTTATCTTCCTTTCACCAAATTCACCCCAACATATCGGTGTACGACACCATCTATCGTATAATGCTTCATATAGAGCCATACCAATAGTAAACTAAAAACTATTATTATTATTATATGCGAATTATATCAAAGGTAAATATACATCCCATTTTCCTTTTAAATCAAGCACACAAGCTCTAAGCATATCTTCCAAAATTTGTATTGTCCTCTCAGACTGTCCATCTGTCTGAGGATGAAAAGTTGTAGTAAACTATCCCAAAGAATACTACAAATTATCCCAAAATCTGGATGTAAAAGTAGGGTCCCAATCTGAAACAATAAAAACAGGTACACCATGCAATAAAATAATCTCATTAATATACAATCTATCATACCTATCAACTGTATACGTAGTCTTTAATGCTAGAAAATGAGCTGACTTAGTCAATCTGTCCACCACTACCCAAATCGAATCTGACCCCTTTTGAGATCGAGGAAACCCAACCATGAAATCCATCATTACATGATCACATTTCCATTTCGATATTGGCAATGGTTGAAGCAAACTCGTAGGTTTATGATGTTCAACTTTCACTTGCTAACATACAAGGCATCTAGTAATAAAATCAGTTATTTCCTTCTTCATATTATTCCACCAATAATGCTCCTTTAAATCCCTATACATTTTAGTACTACCAGGATGCATAGTATAAATGGAATTATGAGCCTCATCTAAAATTTTCACTTTCAATCCATCCATATTTGGCATACATAATCTCTACTTATACGATAACGTGTCATCATTAATAATACAAAAATCGTCAGACTTACCATCTCGGATATCTTTTGACGTTTCTTCTTAAGAAAGGTCCTGGATTTGCAAATCACAAATGCGGGTAACTGATAATTAAGGCCTCACGCTTACATGAGCAAAGAATTTGTCCCCATCTGCTAGCTGTAATTCCACTCCCATCAATCTCAACTCTATATTGTGAGCAATTCTAGCATACCGAATATAATTTAACCTGCTCGAAGCCTTTCTACTCAGAGCATATGTAACTGTATTTGCCTTCCCTGGATAGTGGTCAATTGTACAATCATAATCTTTAATTAACTCCATCCACGCCCTCTGCTACAAATTCAACTCCTTCTGAGTAAATAAATACTTCAGACTTTAATTGTCAGTAAAAATTTCACATACTGCACCATATAAATAATGACGCCATAATTTGAAAGCAAACATAATAGCAACAAGTTCCAAATCATGTGTAGGATAATTACGTTCATGTGTACGCGTCTACCTAAAAGCATAAGTAATAACCTTACCATGCTGCAAAAGAACCCAACCCAACCCCTGATGTGAAACATCGGTATAAATAACAAAACCATCTCCACCATGTGGAATAGTAAGAAGAGGCGCGGTTACCAACCTCTTTTTCAATTCTTTAAAATTATTTTCACAATCAGAGTTACAATCAAACTTAACATCTTTCCTGGTTAATTTAGTCATTGGTAAGGCAATCGAAGAAAATCCCTTAATAAACCTCCTATAATACCCAACCAAACCCAGAAAACTCCTCACCTCAGTCATATTATTGGGCCTTTCCATTTTATAATAGCTTCTACTTTCTTTGGGTTAACACATATACCATCCCCGGAAACAACATGGACTCAAAATATAACTTTTGATAGACAAAATTCACATTTGCTAAATGTTGATGTAAAAAATTAGATTACTCTAATTATTCAATCACAGATAAATAAATGAGACAAAAGATTTTAAAGTGGTTCAGCCTTGTACGAATGGCCTACGTACACTGTTATGTTATTGCTGAGTGTTTGGGAATTCTCGATTACAAGTGCTATCAAGAAATTCCGGTCCCTTTGAATGAGGGTGATATAAGATATTTATAGCCCTTAGGCTATACATGAAAGGGTGATACATTAAATGATATACATATGAAAGGGTAACTCATTTAATGCTCTTCAAGCGTGTGCATCAAGATGATAAGCATTCAATGAATAGTTGAACTGTTGATTATCTGGCAATCAATGCTGTGGTCGAGATGCAGCTCGAACCGCCTTAGTTGCTCATCGTCCAAGAGTTCCTCGGAGCACTGGAGTTCCTCGAAGGGCTGGTGTTCCTCGAAAGACTGGTGTTCCTCAGAGTACACCTGTTGCTCGGAGTGAGTACGTTGGTCGGGGGAATGATCTTCCTCGTTGCTATTGTGCCATGTAGATTGACACGTGTCTTCTTATTATTCGTCCACATCAGCATATTAATTTTGGTATCAACAGAAGCCCCCAATGTTTCATATTTCGAACTTTGAGGAGTATGGAACATTCTTTCTCGGTATATGGCAATATTAAATGACCTTCCTGGGGTTTAGGAGCCTTTTCTTCATATTTGAATTTCCTTCCAAATTCGCAGAATCCGCCTTTTTTGCATTTTTATAAGCGCTTCGATATTCGTGCACTTTTTGTCCTTTTAGCCGCCGGTAGCGTACTAGTTTCCTTTTTGTAATCATTTCTTTCGCCGTTTCCCAAGGCAAAGTATTTAAGCTTCAGAGGCAATCCCATCATCTTCTACCTTTTCATTTTCTGCTTTCGAGTTTTCTATAGCTTTTCTCTCCCCTGTGCGTTCATCCCTTTCTTCGTTTGTTTGTCAAGAAATCTCCTTTTTCCTGTAAGATTTTCTTCTTTCTTCTTTATTTCTTTTTATTCACCATGGTTTATATTATCGAATCTCTTGAGAAATTCCGCTCTGACTTTTCTATTCCTTCTTGGGTAACTTTGGAGAGTCTTTCTGAGCCTTCAAATTATTTTAATTTGGCTGAGGGACATTGATTCCCTAGCCTTTTTATTGCTGAATGTGGATTTTCTTTTCCACCAAACCCTTTGTGTTTAGAGTTCTGTCAGTATTTCGATGTTGTCCCTGCAAAAATAGCTCCCAACACATGGAGAATAGTTAATGGGGTGTATAGGATAAATCAAACTCATGGAACTCGTATAGGAATTCCTGAGATTATGTACTGTTACAGATGGGCTGTTTTAGACAATGTTTTTTATTTAAAAACTAGGTTTTTGAATAGGGCCTTAGTAGTCAACCTCCCTGATGCAAACAGGGATTATTTTGAACATGGGGTAGTTATAAAAAATTGGCAATATGCCCCTTTGGTTGGAGATGTAGTATATGAGGGTCCCAAATGCCCTCCATATGGCAATGGGATAGGTTATTTTCATTTTATTTCATTTCTGAATTTATGATTTCATTGTGTTTGACAAAATGTATGACTGATATTTCAATATGTATCTGTTTGCAGTTGACAGTAAGAGAAAAACTCCCAAAGAATCAGAAGTTAATATAAAGCATTTAAAATATATCTGGAATTTGCATCGAAGAGTTGCAGACGAGCACATCAGGTCTGCTTCCTATTTGCTGCAGTACAGGAGCTACACATCATCCTTTACTGCTCGTCCTGTGGTCAGCATTAGTGATCCTTTGCCAGCTTCTGAGGAATCTTCACCAGAATCTCACATTCCTCTGAGTCAGAAGATGGGCAAAAGAAGAGTTCCTGCTATCTTCGAGGAGACTTCCTCTGCTGGAGATGGAAAGAGAAGAAAGAATGATGTCCAAAAGGGGACAAAGAAAGTAGATGTTGCCCCTTCTGTTGCTCCTCAAAAGGTTGCCGAGAAGCCCCCAGTGGCTCCGAGCAAGAAAAGTGCACCTGTGGAAGTGGTCCCAACCAAAAGTTCTTTGGTTGAAACTGCTGAAGTGCCATTGAGGAGATTGAAGAAATCCTCCTCGGTCACTTTGACTGAAACCATTCCCCAGCTCCAAGCTAGTGGAGCTGGTGTCCCAACCATTATTCCCCGAGTTCTGCAATGAGCTCGGTAAAGACTTGGACTATTCCTGAAGTCCAAGGAATTGAAGAAAACATGTCTAGGGATATGCTGACATCCCTAGCTACTCGTCACATTGCTTCACTAAGTTTCTCTTATCCTGAATTTTTCTTTCTTTCAGTCAATATATGTATCTCGGCACTGACTTATCATTATTTTCTTTTTCAGCTGGTGAGTTGCTTTAACACCATAGTGAAGAAAGATGAAGCAATCAAGGCTTCCATCTCCTCGTCTGGAGTAGAGGATACTTTCCAGGGCTTGGCCCAATCTTTGAAGGATTCTCGTCAAAAATATGACGAGGATAGGGGTGAATGGGAGACGAAGATGGATGCATCTAAGGCAGAGAAGGTGCAGTTGGGAAGTAAAATGAAGGACTTGGAGAGAGAGAATAAGAAATATGCCGAGAATCTCACAAGCTTTGGGGATCTTAAAAATAAATTGAAATCGGCCGAGGAAGAGCTGACCCTTCTGCGAGAAGTAAATCGCCAGAAGGAGGAGGTGGAGGCCAAGTTGAAAGCCTCCGAGGATCTTCTATCCGAGAAGCTCTCCTCGGAGAAAATGAAAATGAAAATGGTTGTGAAGAAATCCTTTCGAACTGGTTGGGACAAAGGATAGGATAGGGGGTAGCGGCAATGATGACCCAGGTCAAGTATGGGAGTTTGAAATACTTCCGAGATGGTTGGGTTGCTGCCCTGCAGGAACTGAAGGTGAGCGAGGACTCATAACTATTTCAACAACATCTCCCTGGTCATCCTCCAGCTATTGAAGATGAAGAAGAGGATGAAGCTGCATCCGAGGAGTCTTCAGTGATAGTGGGTGATCAAGTCCTTGCTCCACAACCCAATCAGACAGCCACCGAGGAGATTTCTTCCTTGCCTGCTCCTCCGGAACAAGTCCCAACTTCTGCCAACCAAATCGTTGCTCCCACCAAGCAACCAAGCTCCTCATCCCAGCCTCCCGAGAAAGTCTTGGGAGACAAAGAAAAGGTGTGAAGTTGTTCGGTATTCTCTTTTATTTTCCTTTTATTTATACTTTTTATTCTGAATGATGTACTCTTTTTGATGATGTAATAAAATCACATCTTTTTGTTCCTCTACATTGTTGATGCTTTGTCTGCTTTTTATTAACTCTTGCCTTCTCTTCTTTACTAGTTTGTGGCTAGAATGAAATTATTATCTGCCAATGATACAAAGTTGATGCAGCAATGCCATAAATATTATAAGGCTGGTCACACAGAATTGAGTGTATCAGAAGTTGTTGACATCCTCGGTCATGATGCTTCAGAGCAGGCAGTAGAAGCTTATCAATACCTGAAGGGCTTACTTGATCGAGTTGTGGCCAATAACGTGGCTTACTATGACATGATCGAGGAGCTTCAATATACTCTAGAAGATCTTCAGACTCAGTACAAAGAATCAACTGCCCTTTTGCACGAGGGATATGAAAAGAGGTATTAACAGCTTTCTGCCGAGACAGGCCACAAAAAGATCCTTGTTGGGTACGATGTCATGGAGAGAACCCTAAAGGGTGAAGTTGAAGCTTATAGACAGATTGCCGAGCTGCTAGAGCAAGAAAATAACAATTTGCAGAAAGAGTTGGCACAGTATAAGTCTGCAGCATCTTCTTCAATAGCTGTAATCCCAGTGACTGACGAGGGATTTTCCTTCTTAGAGGTTGAGAATGCCAAATTAAGGCAAGAGTTGGATATCCTGAGAAGGTCTGGTACTTCTACTGCTGCTCGGGGACGAGGAAGAGGTTCTCGTGGGCGAGGAAGAGTTGCCCAGGATGTTGTCGAGGAACGAAGTACTCCACCTGCTCAGGGTCGATCAAGAACTCCTTGTCGTAGTATTGAGGAAGCTCGTACTCTGTCAACATTGTAAACTCAAGCGTACCAATTGAATGCAAAAGATCGGGCTTTGTCTGAATTGTCCAAGAAAGTTAGAGACCTGGAACTAGAAATCTCAACAAAAGAATCTGAGTTGGAGACTAATAAACTTTTCATCCAGAATCTTCATGAGAAACTTGTGAGGTTAACATTCCAATTCCATAAACAGCCCAGGGAGTTTTGGATGGCTGGATATAACGAGGCGCTATTCCATTTAGATGCTCGTATCCAGAATGCCAATAATGAGGGCTACAAACAAGGCTGGCTGAATGCCTTATGTGTGTTGAAACTCGAGCAGGGACACTATTTATGGGACTACTATGATCCTGGATTGCTTGATTTGCCTGTGCCACCGTTCAATTTGGAAATGGAATGGGTCCCAGCTCGTGCCATTCCTCGGAGCTTACTTGCTAAATACCTTGGTGACTATAGTTTGCATTCTCAGTTTGAAGTATCTCGTCCTGAGCATCTCCTAGATCGACCTTCTGTGATGAACGTCAGGATGCGGAAGGAATTGAACTTCATTAATTCTCCTCAGACTTTAAATGATCCGCCTGCTGGCGAGGAACCTGTATCGAAGACTGAAGGGAAAAAACCAATAGAATAGGAATTTTCGATATAACAGTTAGTACACATATGTAACTTGTAATTTATTTTGAGTTTTAATGAAAGACTTTCATTTTCTGTTTTACAAATTTGTATGGCTATTGTCTTGTGCTTGTCAACACGTTATATTTATGCATATGTATCTGTTAAAAAGATAACAATATTGTGTTGTTCATCGACCAACTTAGTAATGAAAAGTTATCAGTAATGTTGCTCATCGGTAATGTTGCTCGATCACTTAATAAAGTAATGAGTATAAAAAATGTTTAAAAATTCTTCCAACCAACCAAGGTTGTTAATTCGTGCTCGTCGACCAATTATAGTTAGTGAGAGTTTTTATCCCCGACCAGCTATACTTGGTAAATTTTTGTCTTTTTCATAAAATGTGCCCGACCAACCAAGGTCGATGATTTTTCCTTGTCGACCAACTATAGTTAGTGGGTTTTTATCCTCGACCAACTATACTTGGTTCAGTTTGGAAGATCTGTTCTTCGAGGAACTTTTATGTAATAAACTTACTTCCCGACCAACATAAGTTGGCATTTGAGAGCATGTCTTGTTTCCCGACCAACCGAGATTGGCCACAATATTGTGTCGATCATCTTTTGTTCTCGCCCTTTTACCAACCGGAGTTGGTCGTGGGTTTGAAATATTATGTCCACTAGCTCTTTTACCAACCTCAGTTAGTCACACTAGTGTACGCCTCCTAACCAAAGGAGTATAGTTTGTTCTTGCCCTTTTACCAACCGGAGTTGGTCGTGGGTTTGAACTTTCATGTCCACTAGTTCTTTTACCAACCTTAGTTGGTCACACTAGTGTACGCCTCCTAACCAAAGGAGTGTAGTTTATTCTCGCCCTTTTACCAACCGGAGTTGGTCGTGGGTTTGAATTATCATGTCCACTAGTTCTTTTACCAACCTTAGTTGGTCACGCTAGTGTACGCCTCCTAACCAAAGGAGTGTAGTTTGTTCTCGCCATTTTACCAACCGGAGTTGGTCGTGGGTTTGAACTATCGTCTTCTTTTTACTGCCGAGCAGCGTTACGTACCGAGAAGCGTAGTGTTAAACACACTAGTATTCCCCGAAAAACTAATAAAAAGAGAGAAAATTGTGAAATATCATCGTTTTATTCATATTGATGGAACTGCTTTACATTTTACATCACTGATAATACTTGCGTAGGTGTTCCGCATTCCATACATTCTGAAATTCTTCTCCTTCTAGAGTTGCTATTCGGTAAGTTCCTGGTCGAACAACTGCAGTAACTCGGTAAGGTCCATGCCAGTTTGCTTCCAACTTATTGTGCTTCTAAATGACCTTCTTTAGCACGTAATCTCCTTCTTTTAAGTCGTATTTTTTTACCCTCTTGTTGTAGAACATGGCTGTTCGTTGTTGATAAGCAGCATTACTAATGGTTGCCTCTTCTCTAACTTCCTCGAGCATGTCCAAATCTAATCTCCTCATCAGGTCGCTGATTGGGGAATTGAAATTCAACACTCTGTGTGTTGGAAGACCCAACTCGGCAGGTATTACAGCCTCACTTCCAAATGCCAGCATATATGGTGATTCTTCAGTCGCTGCTTGGGGAGTTGTTCGGTAAGCCCACAATACTGACTGTAGCTCATTAATCCAATTAGTTTTAGCCTCACTTAGCCTCTTCTTCAAACCATTTAATAATGTTATGTTCGTCACTTTAGTTTGCCCATTGCTTTGAGGATGGCCTGGTGCTGAATGAACCTTCAAAATGTTTGACTGATGACAATAGGCGGCAAACTCCTCGTTATCAAATTGTGTCCCATGGTCTGTGATGAAGGCATGAGGGAGACCATATCGGCAGATGATGTTCTTCCAAACGAATTGGTACACATTCTCGTATGTAATATCAATCAGAGGCTCAGCTTCTACCCACTTAGTAAAATAATCCACTGCGACGACGAGGTACTTGAATCTTCCTCGGGTCGTTGGCAGTGGTCCAACCAAATCCATTCCCCACATGGCAAAAGGCTAAGGGGAAGTTATGGGTGTCAACAATACTTGTGGAGTTCGTCGGATGGAGGAAAAACGTTGGCATTTATCACATCTCTTAGCATAGGTTATACAATCAGCCCTCATCGTTGGCCAGTAGTATCCTTGTGTCATCAACCTTTGCAAAAGTGTCCGACCTGCTACATGGGCGCCACAGGACCCTTCATGGATCTCTTGAATCAATTCCTTCACCTCGGAGGGATGCACACATCTTTGTAAACCTGCCATGATTCCTCGTCTATACAAAACACCATTAGTTAGTACATACCGAGCAGCTTTAAACTTCAATTTCTTTGCTGAGAGCTTATCCTCCGGCAATTCTCCCTCCTCAATATATGCCCTGATGGGATCCATCCAAGATGGTCCTAAATCAAGGGTAATAACATTCATCGTCAGGTCTTCATCTATGCTCCGAGCTTCTAATACTTCAATTGGTATCGTTCTTCGCAGCTCGGTGCGAGTAGCTGATGCTAATCGGGCCAGTGCATCTGCTTGTGCATTCTCCATTATTGGTATTCTGATCAACTGAATGGCATCAAATTCTTCCAACAACTCCATCGCCTTTGCATGATACTTAACCATTAATTCTCCTTTAACTGCATATGTTCCCATCATCTGATTCACAATTAATTGAGAATCACTGAATACTATCACTTGTTGTGCTTCCATAATCTTTGCTAAATTAAGACCTGCTATCAAGGCTTCATACTCAGCCTTATTATTGGAAGCTTTGAATTGGAATCGCAAGGCATATTCCATGTCAATCTCGTCTGGGGTTTTCAAAACAATCCCTGCCCCACAACCTGTTGTGCAAGATGACCCATCTACATATAATCTCCATGTAGGTAACTCGTCTTCAAATTTCTTATCTGACAGAGTTCCTCGGTGAAATATCTGCTGTTTCCTTTCATCCTCCCCTGGTATTTTTTCTCCTCGTCGACCATCTCTTCTCGCCCTTTTACCAACCGGAGTTGGTCTGGGTTTGAATTTGATGATCTTTCTACATCCACAAGTCCTTTTACCAACCGGAGTTGATCTGGACTTATGTCTGTTAATCCTGTAACATCCACAGGTTGGTCAGCGAGCAACTTTTGTTCCTCGGGGGTATCAGGATATATAAATTCTGCTATAAAGTCTGCTAGAGCCTACCCTTTTAATGATGATCTGGGTTCATACATAATATCATATTCACCGAGCTCTATTGCCCAATACATCAATCTCCATGATTTTTCTGGCTTATGAAGGGCTTGTCTCAATGGCATGTCAGTATACACGACGATGGTATGGGCCTGGAAATAAGGCCTCATTCTTCTACTTGCTTCAATTAATGTCAATGCCAATTTTTCCAGCTTTGGGTACCTGATCTCTGCACCTCGGAAAGCCTTACTTGTGTAATAAATTGGCTTCTGGACTCCATTCTCCAATCTGATCAATGCCGAGTTGACTGCATTCTCTGATACTGCCAGGTATAAGTATAATTTCTCTCCCATTACTGGTCTGGATAACAATGGAGGTGCTCCCAAATATTTCTTCAAGTTTTGAAAGGCTTTCTCACATTCATCATTCCACTCGAAAGTTTTTCGAAGCGTTTTGAAGAATGGGAGGCATCTTTTAGTTGCTCGAGATAAAAATCTGTTGAGCGCTGCAACTCACCCTGTAAGACTCTGCACTTCTTTCTTCGTCGTTGGAGATCGCAACCCTAAAAGAGCTTTGAACTTTGCTGGATTTGCCTCAATGCCTCGCTGGTTGACGATGTACCCGAGGAACATTCCTTCTTGTACTCCAAAAGTGCACTTCGTCGGGTTGAGCTTCATTTGGTATTTATCCAGTTGATCAAAGGTCTGACCTAAGTCAACTAGATGACCAACAGCTTTTTTGCTCTTTGTCAGCATATCGTCGACATAGACATCCATATTGCAACTGATTTGTTCGGCAAAAACCTTGTTCATCAGCCGCTGATATGTCGCACCTGCATTTTTCAAACCAAAAGGCATAACATTATAACAATAAGTTCCCCTAGGAGTAATAAAAGAAGTGTTTTCCCTGTCTTCAGGTTTCATTTTGATCTGGTTGTAACCAGAGTAAGCATCCATGAAGCTGAACAGCTCATGTCCCGAGGTAGCATCCACTAGTTGGTCAATTCTGGGCAATGGGAAATGATCTTTTGGGCGGGCCTTGTTGAGATCAGTGAAATCAACCCACATTCTCCATTTATTGTGTTTCTTCTTTACCATCACCACATTTGCTAACCAGTCTGGATATTTCACATCTTCAATGAATTGGGCTTTCTGGAGCTTCTAGACCTCCTCTTGTATAGCCTGATTCTTCTCGGGACTAAATACTCTTCTTCTCTGCTTTACAGGCTTGATCTCCTTATTCGCATTGAGTGCATGGCATAAGAAGTTTGTATCTATTCCTGGAATGTCTTCATGACTCCACGTAAAAGTTTTCTTTCTGTCTCTCAAGAAAGTTATCAACTCCTGTTTTATTTAAACATCCAACGATGAACCTATCTGGGTTACTCGTTCAGGGTGCTCGTCATCTAGAATAACATTTTCTGTAGATTCCACCACCTGTCATTTTACAAGTTGGGATTCATCTCTGGGATCAAGTGTTTCAATTTCTGTACCTTCCTCCACCTGGTAGGTGGTAGTCTTTTTCCTTAACTCTTCAAGCTCCTCTTGCTCGGCAGACGAATAATAACATTCCCGAGATACTTTCTGATCACCTTTCACAACTCCCACTCCGAAATTTGTAGGGAATTTTAAACACTGATGTACTGTAGATGGAACTGCTTCGAACTTCTTCAAACCAACTCTTCCCATGATGATGTTGTAAGCTGACTGCACATTCTTATCCATCACAAAAAAGCGTATTTTTTTTGTTCGACAAGCAGGCCAAGTTCCAATGAATATATCCAACTTGATCGTCCCAAGTGGAAAGACTTTCTCGCCAGCAAAACCCAATAGAGGTCTGTGATAAGGTTCCAATTGAGATAATTTCAAATTTAAACTGTCAAAGCATGAATAATACATGATGTCTGCCGAACTACCATTGTCTACCAGCACCCTTGAGATCACTACTTCTTTCATCCTCATTTTGATCACCAAAGGGTCGTCGTGAGGGTAAAGAACACCTGGAAGGTCATTTTTTAAAAACCCAATGACCAGCTTCTCTTTGTTTACCTTCCTCGGGTGATCCTCTTCAGCCAAATTTATCCGTTGAATGTATGAGCAAGCCTGAGCCTCACCGAGGTAAGCTTTTCTTTCTGCAGTAAGGTCTCCTCCTCCTGCATCTCCTCCTGTAATGACATTACAATCAAATGACCCAAAGCGTATTGAAAATACCTCTCGTTCTGGCTGCCTTGGTTTCTTGGGAAGATCGGGGTCATCCTCTGTATCATCTTCATGATCCCTTTTCTTTTTCTCCTCTGCTCGACGAGGAAATTTAGACCTTTCTCTAGTTCGGTCATTATTTCTTCTTTCGCCTCCTCGATCAACATACTTCGTTAGCTTCCCTCTTCGGATGAGTGTTTCAATCTCGTTCTGAAGAGCTATGCAATTTTTGGTCATATGGCCGTGATCTTTATGGAACTCACAATATTTATCCTTGTTCCTCAGGTCAGGGTCTGACATCAATTTCTTTGGCCACTTTACTTCCTCGTTATTCTTGATTTCTTCCAAGACATGATTAATACCCATTTTCAAAGGAGTATAATTATCGAATTTCTTCAGGACTTCCCATGACGATTTATTATTCTTAGAATGATTGTCACCGCCATTGCCCTTATGCTCTTTCTTCTTGGATTTGTCGTCTTCCACCTTGGTTTCTTTATCCATATTCTTCTTCGCAGCCATGGCCTCCTCGGCATTCATGATTTTGGCCGCTTTCGCCATCAACTCTGACATAGTTGGAGGTGGATCTTTGGCCAAAGTGTAATACAACTTGTTAGGCAACAACCCACTCATCAAGGCGGTGATTGCTGTCTTTTCTTCATAATCTATGACTTCCAGCTTCTCGTTATTGAAACGAGTTATGTAATCTCTAGTACTCTCACCAGATTTTTGTCTAAAACTTAACAGGTGTGCTACTCTTTTTACTGGCTTTGCCCCAAAATAGAAATTGCCGATGAACAACTCGGCCAACTGAAAGAAAGTTAAAATCTTACCTCGAGGAAGATTGTTGTACCATATCTGGGCAGGTCCAGTAAGAGTTCCTGAGAATGCTCTACATCTCATCTCGTCGGGGACGGCATAGATATCGGCGGCAGCTTGATATTGCTCTATATGAAGAACATGATCTGTTTTTCCATCATATTTGGGGGTCACTACTAGTGCTTTAAACTTCGACGGGGTAGGAAAACCCACAATGGCCTGGACAAAAGGTGTCCCTTTAACAAAAGTTCGTTGTAAGGGATTCTTCGCCTTAGCCATTTCTCCCAATCTATCCTCCAAGCGCTGAATGGAACCCTTCCACGCATCGTTTCCTTCCTCGGGCCTATTAGTTCGAGCAATTGATTGTTCTGAAGTAGCCTCCTGAGATCTATCTTGACGAGCAACTGGTCGTGATTGTGCTGATCCTTCTCTTAGATCTGATGGTCGTCGAAAACTCCTCGACATGGTCTTAGGTGGACTCCTATTCCTCCTAGGGCCTAATCGACTGAAATGAGACACCCTACTCAATCTTTCCAAGGCACTGGGTCTTTCTGGAGAGAGAGTGATACGTTGATCAGTATCTGTAGCCCTTATTGACGAAGTTCGCCCAGGTTGATAAGAGAAATTATCAGATTCCTCATTACGATATAACTTAGTACGCCTGGATCGTGAAGAAAGTAAATAAGTTTGACTCTGACCACTTCGTTGTCCCGAACGTGCAGGTGCACCGCCATGAAGGGTCTCTATGAGTTGCCTCATTGTTTCCTGCATGGCAGTTTGTCCTTGAGCCAGATTCGTCATAATTCCAGCCAGATCTGGAGGTGCAGAGGGATTTGGAGGATTTTCAGCATTTCCAACATTTCGATTGCTGGATTCCGGGTTATCTGCCATTGATGATGAATGATTTTTGGTGAAAAAACGATAATAACAATCGTTCCCACAGACGGCGCCAATCTGTTGATGTAAAAAATTATATTACTCTAATTATTCAATCACAGATAAATAAATGAGACAAAAGATTTTAAAGTGGTTCAGCCTTGTACGAATGGCCTACGTCCACTGTTATGTTATTGCTGAGTGTTTGGGAATTCTCGATTACAAGTGCTATCAAGAAATTCCGGTCCCTTTGAATGAGGATGATATAAGATATTTATAGCCCTTAGGCTGTACATGAAAGGGTGATACATTAAATGATATACATATGAAAGGGTAACTCATTTAATGCTCTTCAAGCATGTGCGTCAAGATGATAAGCATTCAATGAATAGTTGAACTGTTGATTATCTGGCAATCAATGCTGTGGTCGAGATGCAGCTCGAACCGCCTTAGTTGCTCATCGTCCAAGAGTTCCTCGGAGCACTGGAGTTCCTCGGAGGGCTAGTGTTCCTCGGAAGACTGGTGTTCCTCGAAGTACACCTGTTGCTCGGAGTGAGTACGTTGGTCGGGGGAATGATCTTCCTCGTTGCTATTGTGCCATGTAGATTGACACGTGTCTTCTTATTATTCGTCCACATCAGCATATTAATTTTGGTATCAACACTAAACTTTGCATACAACCACTTATTTTTCAATATATTCAAAACAGTTCTGAGATTCTTTTTATGTTCAATCATATCACGCGAGTAAATCATAATATCATCAATAAAACTATCACAATTGATTGACAAAAGGATGTAGTAACCGATTTATAAGATCCATAAATACAACTAGGGCATCAGTCACTCCAAAAGGCATTACCAGAAACTCAAAATGAACATACCGAGTACGAAAAATAGTTTTAGAAATGTCACTCTCCTTCACCCTAAACTGATGATAACCTGATCGTAAGTCTATCCTTAAAAACACTTTAACACCTTGCAACTGATCAAAGAAATCATCGATACGAGGTAAAGGGTACTTGTTCTTAATTGTAACTTTATTCAGTTGCCTATAACCAATACATAAATGCATAGTGCCATCTTTCTTTTTCACGAATAAGACTGGTACACCCTATGAAGATACACTAGTATGTATGAACCCCCTATCAAGTAAATCTTGTAACTGAATCTTAAGTTCTTTCAACTCAGCAGGTGCCAAAGAAATAAGGGTTGTTCCTGGTGATAGTTCAATATTAAACTCAACCTTTCTCTCGGGAGTTAAACTAGGAAACTCATTAGGAAACACCTCTGAAAAATCTTGTACAATGGGAACATCAACTAATTGTAATGACCCCTTCTAGTGTCAAGCACATATGCAATGAAACCTCCATAACCATTACTCAATAATTTACTAGTCTGAATAACAAAAATAATGCAACTAGGAGCAATTTTCCTTTCTCCCACAAATTTAAATTCGAATTCTCCAAGCATTTTAAAACTTCTTTACCAAAATAATTCATAGATGCGTGGTATTTAGATAACCACTCCATTCCCCAAATTATATCAAAACCAAAAATATCCAATGGAAGTAAGTCTATAACTGATAACCCCCACAATCAAAACACAATCACGAAAAATATATTCAATTACAATGATATTCCTTAAAGGCATGGAAATACCCACATCTAAACGAGTACATGGTCTATTCAGATATATATAAAAGCATATGACACAAAAGAATGTGTGGAACAAGGATTAATCAAAATATAAGCATTTCTATCAGTAACTGAAAGTGTACCTATCACCACATCCGGAGTAACCTGAGCCTCTTTCATCCAAAAGACTCGTCTACTTAGCCTGGAACTACTTGCTTATCCTCTGCCCACACTTTTCATTCCACTGCCTGAAAGTAACACTCTGCTTACAGCTTCAGTAGGTGTTGCTGGAGTCTCTGCCAACTGTGGATAATTCTTTTTAACATGCCCCACTTAATGAAAATGGTAGCATTCCATTCCTTTAAGCTCAAGACACTCGGATTCATAATGCCCCTCCTATTTACAAAAGAAATATATAACAACTCCCATCGGTGTCTCACCTCTTCCTGACCTCCTAACTAGACTAAAAGATCATCCACCCATGTCATCTCTACTAAATCTCCCCTGACCTCCACCACTATCTGCACCACCTCTCGAAAATTTACGAGGTTCCATCTTAACACTTTCACACTCACCTCCCTTAGACTGAGATGAGTCGAATCTACTTTCTTAAAACTCTCTATGCTCACCACCCCTTGGTTCATTTGCCTTTTTGCTATCATGACTTTATTCACAAAAGAAGAATAATCTTTTAACGCATAAGTACCCACTATATTTTGAATGGGCTAAAGCAGTCCCTCTTGGAACTTACTACATCTCTCTTCCTCATCATTCACATATTTAGTAGCAAATCTAGACAAATCTGTAAATTTAGCCTCATACTCTATCACAAACATTTTTCCTTGGGTATTATAAATTTTCACACCTTCCCTTCCTATAAACTTTAGAAAAATATTTAACATACAAAGCTTTAATAAATTCAAACCAAGTAATAATATCAGTACCATTCATCCTCGGCACCAAATGGTTGTTGGATTCCCACCAATATTTGGCCTCTCCTTTTAGTCTAAACACAACCAAATTCACTTTCTGGTTATCTAAAGCTTTCATCACATAGTCTTTTGATCTCTAACCTACATCTCAGTTTATGTAGGTTCAACTAACCCTAAATATTATGGATGATTCAATTGCATTAAGTTTTCATAGATGGTTTCTATAATTTCCTTCCTTGCCTCTTTCTCAATTTTGGCTATAGTCTTTGATTCGAGATATCTAGTTTGTTGTTCTGCCATTAATGCCATATTTTTTTCATGTTGTTCTTCCATTCTCATCATTGCCTGCGCCATTTTTGCATCTTCATAGGTTGCTCAGGTTCTTGTAATCCCCCATATTTTTAATGATTTTTAAATATTGGATTAATTAAATTAAATATGGAAAAAATTGATAATTAATTCGGATTAAAATAAATATTAACTAGAGAGATAAGAGTTGGTATTTATTAGTGAGAATTATATTGAATATTACTGAACGAATAAAGTAATATATAATTGTGAATTTATGAAAATTGTCGCGAATGAGAAATACGACAATTACGGTAATTAAGTCGGGACGCGCGTGCCAGTTGTGTCGGGACACAATTTAATGGAATACAAATTAATTTATTTTAAGTCATTAATATGGTCATTTCGAGTGCGCCAAAGTGTCCTAAAGGGTCGAGATAGTCAGAAAAGTCTACCCGGGGGGTTAGTTAGAGTATTGGGGCAATTTTAGGCCAAACCGGCACCTCGTGAGGGTGATTTGGTCATTTATATTTTTTGGTGAATACTACCTATGAAAATTGGAGAGGTATATCAGATTAGAAATTTGTGAATTTGAGTTATTATTCACAAAACCTAAGGTAAAGTCACAAAGGAAGAGGGAGACCCAATTCTGGGAGGTTCAAGGTCAAACCACCACCTCTCCACCAATCCCACCACCGAGACCGTTGGATTGTTGATCGAAAGGTGAGGAACACCGTTAGTATCATCTTCTTCAACAGATCATACATACATACCATAGGCAAGTGTTTATTTTGCTCTCTCTGTAAATTGATATATCATCCATGTTAGATTATGACTGATTTTTATGAAATTAATGAACTTAGACTTAAAGAATTTAGATAATAAAAATTCATGTTTTAGAGTTGGAATGATTTAATAGATGAACCCTATTTTGTGTAACACAAAACCCTCAAAATTATATCTATCTTGGTGAAGAAATTTGAGTTCTACAATGTTCTTAAAGGAAGAATGAGAAACTAGGGTTCTTAAGGTTTAATCTTGAATTAACCCCAATTAATTGATGCCCTATAATGAGATTGTGATCCTTGACCATTAGAACTTATGTAATAATGTTAGTATAACATTTGGTATGATTGAATTGGTATTTGGGATGATTAAACTAAGAATTTGGGGTTGAATATTGGAGAAACCCGTATGAAAATAATGCATAATTTTCCAGACCTGTAAAGGCGAATCGATTCGCTCCAAGACGAATCGATTCGGCTGCCTAGTTTTTCCCAGTTTTTTCCTTTTGTTTATTATGGTTAGAAAATCATTTGGGACTTATTCTTGGGAATCATTATTTAATACCTTGACTTGTGTTAGAAGACCAGTAGGCCTATGATGGGAATTGGGCTTGATCTTGTAATGGTACGTTTAGGGATAGACATAATTAAGTTAACGTGAGAGAATTACATAACTTAGAGAATAATTTGAATCTCAAGAATTTAAGGATAATGATGAATTAGACTAGTAGGTTAGAGTGAGTTGCCTACTGATGTTATGTGTATAATAAATAATGCCTTTTTAGTGATGAGAAATACTCAAGAGTTTACGTTGGAAAGTAAAATTATAATTCGATAATACGTAGGATATTCGGAAGATAAATGTACTACATATAAGGCTTGTGATATGGGACGTGTGTATACTTATATCGATAAATATACATAGGTGGTGTAAATACCTATTGCTTGATTTATTATGTGTATTGGTGCGAATACCTACGCTGCTTGCTTTCACGGGAGGTTGTGAATGAGACAGCTTTATCTTGATGAGCCTTCGGGGAATATTTTACTTGAACCTCAGAACATAGGACTAAGGTTGGATTGCCATTCATGTGAACAATGGTAGTGAACGATCGTTTGGGTGCGTAGGTACATGCGTAGCCCAAAGACTTAGAAATACGTTCGCCTCCAATATGTGTGATTTATATTTATGGTTCATGAGAGATACCGAACCGATTGTTCTTATTTAGTACGAGATGTACCAAGACTTGATAGCAGAGTATGCATGCATCACAGTTATGTCTCAGGGTGCGTCTCACGATGCTGTATTACTATATATATATACACACAAAAAAAAGTCTCTTGTAAGGACTCCATATGGTGCAGATCTCGGTACATACCATTTTTTTAAAATAGTAAAAAAATGAATTTTTTTATGAAACTTCATGGATATGATGTCCACGGTTAGAAGAGCATCTTTAATTTTTTTATCAAAAAAATCAATAAAAAAACATTGAGATGAGGTGATATGTAAAAAAATAGAATAAATATTCACTTTCAACCGTTGAAATGTTGGTTCGGCGCCAGCCACTCTATTGATTGAATTTTTTGATAAAACTTCATGGATATGATCTTCTAATTGTTGAAATCATACCCATGAAGTTTTGTCAAAAAAATCAATCAAAAGGTGGGTGAGATGATCGCCAACATTTCAATGATCGAAAATGCATATTTATACCATTTTTTACATATCAACTCATCTCAATGTTTTTTTTATGAAAAAAATTAAAGATGATCTTGTCACCGTGGAGATCATATCCATGAAGTTTCATCAAAAAGTTCATTTTTTTACTATTTAAAAAAAATAGTATGTACCGGAGTCTGCACTATAAGGAGTCCTTATAGGAGGGGGTCTCTCTCTCTCTCTCTCTCTCTCTCTATATATATATATATATATATATATATATATATATATATATATATATGACAATGTGTTGATTATATATGTACTTGTGATTTGCAAGCACCGCAACTGAGACTAGGGGTGCCATATTAGTATTTATATATGGTGGGGTGATGAAAATATAAATACTCGTGATTTAATATCCTATGTGAACTTAAAGATAAGTAAGACAGGGAGATATGAATTAACTTTAAGTGTGAGAATGCTTAACTTTAATTGGTAAGACTTTTACTTGAATTGATAAAAATGGAAAGATTTCATAACGTATTATGTGGGGAATACAAGTGGCACAATGAGCTATTAGTTTAGATAAATAATAAAGTGGAACTAGTTAGACATTGTAGCACTAACTAGAAGGAATTAGAGGTACGTTAGGCGTGCACAATAGTTAAGATGTGACAATCTCCAGATAGAGCTCGCAAAGCTTACATGTATGTAATATCAGCTGGTAAGCATTTTAAATACTTGCTAAACCGTTTTAGAATATTTTCACTCAGGCTCTGACCCATTTCATGCAAATTTAATTTTCTTGTGCAAACTATTTTAGGTGTATAGCCACATGGACACCAAGCATAGATTATCAGATGAGTTAACGTGATGGATCTGTAGTGGGAGTTGCAAGTCCTCGTTATTAGACGCCTTCACTCTTATTCATTTAGATTCTGATGCAGTTATTCTTGGTCGGGGCAGGTCACCTATTCTTAGTTGTCATTTATTTTAGAAACATTGTATTCATTTATTTCAGTTTGGTTGGACTCGATTTTATTATGAATCATTGTAATTGAGACTTTAAGCTAAAACGTTTATTCCAGTCATTTTTATTGAGTCAGGTGGTTTCTTATTTATTATTATCCTATTCGTGAGAACGGTGAATGTGTTTGATAATCTAAAAACGATTGAATATTAATTAAATGGTTAAATGTTTTTGACATTAACTTAATTAATTATTAGGTGATTAATAAAATAAAAGTTTTTCCACGGTGATGCTAAGAATGAACCAACTGGATATTCTGATTTATTTTAATAAAAGATTGATCACCAGGTATTTAATTGAGGGGGGTGTCACACGTGGTATCAGAGCATCAGGTTTTAGAGTCTTTAGGATCTATGCAGCTTTTCACGTTTTAGCGTGGCGTTCTTTGATATAGAGCCCTATCATAGGATTGTTGTATTCATCCACATTTACGATTTACGTAGTTGCTACTATGTAATTGATGTAATTCATATACGAGTTTGGTTGGGCTTCGTACACCAAAAATTACGGGATGACCAACGAGGGTTGTTAGAAGGATTGAAGGAGGGGAGGCGCAACAAAAAGATTAGATTATTCTGCAAACAGTGATTGAATAGAAATCACCAAGATTATTGTTCAAACGGGTAATAATAGAATGATCGCCCGGGGGTGGTGGATTCCCCAGGCACCGTTGTAGATAACGGTGGTACAAATTTCAGTCTCACCTAGTGTATGTTGGCAAGGGGGAAGTTAGAGGGACTCTTGTTGAGAGCCATTTGTTATGATGCGAGGAAGAGAGAAAGTGAGATGGGCCAATGGAAGTAGGAAATCCAAAGGCAATTGTGTAGGCTGGAGTGCAGTAACACCTAATATTTAATTTCGGGCAAATTTTTTTTTAGCTCAGAGGAGCAGCAAAAAGTGATTAGACTCAATCACTATATATAAAGAAGTATGGTTAAAATTTAACGAAAAATATGGGTACGGATTGACCGCGAGGTCTTACATTTACAATTTTAACCGAGATGCGATGGAGTTTCGAAACCTATCATAAGTGAGTAAGATAGGGACCGATTGTGAGAGAGTGAATGATTTGCTTAACAAACTTCGTACCCGACAAAGGGGGTACATAGAAACAAAAACGGTCTATAGTTGATAAGGGATCAGTGAGTATAATATGAAAATGTGAATGGAAATCCGGCCAGGATGACTACTATCGACGTCGCCGTGGCCATAGGTTTGCAAGTTTATATTAACGCTTCCTCGAGAAGGGATCCAAAAGTGTTGGAGAATCTAATCGAAGAGCAAGACTGGAGTAAACAGTGTTAGAAAAGCACCACATGAGGGTATACCCAGTAGGAGACCCATTTAAATGATTTTTTATCTATAGATTTTGTACAAAGTGAGGAAGGAGTCAATTAGGCCCACAAAGACCAATAATAAGTTCCATAGGGCCAGCAGAGCCAAAGGAACAATCGGAGTAGCAATTTGGGTCCAATATTAAAAGTCTAAGGGAAGGACACCCTGAAAGGGCCAGTGAGGCCAAAGACAATGGATAACACATAAAGGTGTCCTATGAGGGAGAGTAGGGTCACTAGTGTTGAACTTGTTCACAGTGAGATAGTGATATCGGGAAAGGTTCCCGTAGGGCATAACAACAGGAAGAGTAAGATCTTCAACAAGGTAAGCGGGCTTAGAGATTTATTCCCAGAGGTTACCAACCTAAGAATGGTGGGTTCATACAGGATTAACAGGGTCCTTATAAGCAATATCATCCCATTTACCCAGTCCGTCAGGGCCAAGGTAACTATGGGGGAGGCCAGCAGTGCAGTGATTAGAGGCGGAGAGATTTTCGGGTCGATGTTTTGATTATGGGTGTATAGGTCATACAAAAGGGGATTACTCCAAAGCGAGGTAGGGGTAACTACATGATGATATCCTGGATGTGAAACTAATTGCATCAAATCTTGGGTTGGTTTCGATGTGAGAGTTACGTTTGGGAGCATGTCGACCAGTTGAGGCAGACAGTGAGTGGAAGTAATATTTTTGCTTTATCCTTATGAGTATGGGATTTGTTCGGGTGACATGAGTGCGTCACGAGGTAAGATTGTTAACACTTAAATTCCAAAGTAATTTGGGTTTAGTGGGTGCATTGGCAGTGTTAACCCTATTATATGTGTACCATTGGGTAGCGGGGATCATTTCAATCTTACCCTCAGGTGAGCGGTTGTGGACACTGAGAGAATTTGATGCTATGATTTGCTACTTTTGAGAGAGTTAAGAAGGTAGGGGTTATTATAACCGTATGTAGTGACTAAATATCGAGAGTTTGAGTGGTAGTAGGTTGTGTGATAAAATTATCGTGCTTGTTATTCTATGGTGAAATTTATTATTTTGCGAGGCATAGCCTGAAAGAGGGTAGAGCCTACTTACACATATTGTATGTTATATTATGATCAAATATAAAGAGTTATATCTTTTATATTATCTATGTAGATACGAAAATGTTATGGATTTCGATGAGTATGTTGTCCAGTTATATTTGATCCTGGTGTGTAGGGACTTTTTACTGATGTGATTCAGGATGCTTTATGTTCTTTGTCGAGCGAAGATATATAGCTTGTTATATATATAGCACTAAGAGCTTGTGATAGGAAGAGCACCATGTTGTCTGTCGTCTTTAGTGACATAAGAGTGGACGAGTAAACTTTTTATGTCAGTAGACGAGGATTCAGGGGTACATGTTGTGGACTGAAGACCTAACGAATCTCGACGACCAGCAATGTTAGATAGTAGTGTATCGGGGGGTTCCTCGTTTGGATTTCGCTTTGCGGCACATCCCACGCATGAAACTTGGCGAACGTTAGAAGTCGAGAGAGATTTCGTCTTTAGTACATGGGTTTAGTGCCTTAGCTATTATACATAGGCGTGAATATAACTGAGGGTTGATAATTGTATTTTGATTTAAGGCCGGTAGAGACATATAATCCTGATGGGGAAACTAGTGTAGAACGTTTTCACCACGAATAGATTTGGTGGGTCACCCTAAAAAATAACGGAGTTATAACTAAGTGGGTGGTTGAGTATTACCCTATAGTATCGTCATGCTAAGTATAATACATTAAATCAAGTATATTACGCCCAATTGATTTTGTTGAAGAGCATAGGACATAGGGTGTATGGGCGCCCTAGTTACTTGAAATTTTCAGTATCATGCTCGCGGAGAAAACATGTAAACATATGAAATGAACATAGTTGCACTGGTAATATAGAGATGGGATTAAAATATGACAAATAGAATATATTTGCATTGAAAGTAAGGTGTGTCACCAGAAATCAAAGAGTAGACGAAAAAGGGGACGATTTAAGTGTTGAAAAGTACAAAGAATGTACACTTTTATTTTCGAGGATAATCAACTACTCTGCGCAGAGGAGTAATATGACGAGAATTATGCCATAACCAATCGAAGGTTGAAAAGTCTGACTTGGGTAGACGGGAAGTGATTATGATGTTTTTTTTGTAAAATTCAGGAAAGTGGTGAGAGTATACCACCGTACACCCAAGTTGGGAATCTGACACAAATGGTCAGGGGTGATTATGAATGTATGGAGAGAGTTATGAGATTTAGCATCACTGGAAATTAACACCCAGACAGTATGGCATTTCCCAACACAGATGCTAGAGCCAGTAAAATGTAGGCTCGCATTTTTGAAGCATTATTAGTGGGTTCACGATAATACGGGGTGCCATTATATAAGCGACACTTAAAGAAATTTATGAGAATATAAGAATGGAAATAACTGGTAACTAACCTGGAGTAGTAAGGAGTGGACCTTCAGCAAAAAAATATGACACTGACATAGGTATAGTGGAAGTACCAAAACATTATTACTAGTTAACTTTTAATACGTTTATATGAGTTGAGTGTTAGGATTCGAAGTTTTAGTGCGAGGAGATATTCGAATTTTGAGGACGAATCAAATGTTGTAAGATACACTACGAATGTGTATACTTGACATGAGTGGAGGTTGGAAACAATATATTTCACTAGTGGAGGTTACGTATAATAACTCGTATCGGTTTATAATTCACATGACACCATTCGAGGCATTTTATGGTAGGCGTCGTCATTCTCCTGCTTGTTGTCTAGAGGTGGGGGACAATAAGCTACTCGGGCCAGAGTTAATTCAGGGCATTACGCCCAGGATAGAGATGATTCGGGGTTAGATACCAAGCGGTTCTTTCGAGAGTTTGTCGTGGGGGAAACAATTATCACTATAAGTATCTCCTATGAAAGGGATGATGCGATTTGGGAAGAAGGGGAAGTTGGCACCGAGGTACGTGGGACCATTTTCTAGTATTGAGAGGATTGTACCGGTGGCATACAGACTTGGATTGTCGGAGCACTTGCATCATATTCATGATATGTTCTATATTTCTTCGCTAAGACGACATCTTCGGGATGAGTTGGCTCATACTCATATTGCGCTGGAGAATGTTGATTTACAACCAGATAGTTCATATGAGGAGAAAATAGTGACTATCTTAGACGATAGCGAGAGGAGCTTGAGGTATAAGGTAGTTCCATTTGTACGTGTTCAGTGGGAGCACCATAATGTCGAGGAGTCTACTTGAGAGCGCGAGGATGAGATGCGCAAGAAATACCCAGAGTTATTTTTACCAGGCATACTTTTATATTCCAAATTTTGGAACAAAATTTCGTTGTAAGGGGGAAGTATGTAACATCCCGTATTTTTAATGATTTTTAAATATTGGATTAGTTAAATCAAATATGGAAAAAATTGATAATTAATCCGGATTAAAATAAATATTAACTAGCGAGATAAGAGTTAGTATTTATTAGTGGTAATTATATGGAATATTACGGAGTGGATAAATTAATATATGATTGTGAATTTATGAAAATTGTCGCGAGTGATAAATACGATAATTACGGTAATTAAGTTGGGACGCGCATGTCAGTCGTGTCGGAACACAATTTAATAGAATAAAAAATAATTTATTTTTAAGTCATCCATATGGTCATTTTGAGTGCGCCAAATTATCCGAAAGGGGCGAGATAGTCAGAAAAGTCTACCCGGGAGTTTAGTTTGAGTCCCGAGGTAATTTTAGGCCAAACTGGCACCTCAGGAGGGCGATTCGGTCATTTGTATTTTTTGGTGAATAATACCTACGAAAATTTGAGAGGTATATCAGATTATAATTTTGGAAATTTGAGTTATTATTCACAAAATCTAAGGGAAAGTCACAAAGGAAGAGGGATAGCTAATTCTGGAAGGTTCAGGGCTAAACCACCACCTCTCCACCAATCCCACTACTGAGACCGTCAAATTGTTGATCGAAAGGTGAGAAACACCATTAGTATCATATTCTTCAACGGAACAGACATATATACTATAGGCAAGTGTTTATCTTTCTCTCTTTGTAAATTGATATATCATCTATGATAGATTAAGACTGCTTTTTATGAAATCGATGAACTTAGACTTAAAGAATTTAGATAATAAAAATCCATTTTTTTGAGTAAGAATGATTTGATAGATGAACCCTATTATGTGTAACACAATTCCCTCGAAATTATATCTATCTTGGTGAAGAAATTTGAGTTGTATGATGTTTTTAAAGAAAGAATGAGAAATTAGGGTTCTTAAGGTTTAATCTTGAATTAACCCCAATTAATTGATGCCTTATGATGAGATTGTGATCGATGATCATTAGAACTTATATAATTATGTTAGTATAACATTTGGTATGATTGAATTGGTATTTGAGATGATTAAACTAAGGATTTGGGGTTGAATAAGAGGCGAATCGATTTGTTTGGCCAGTTTTGGCCAGTTTTCTCCTTTTGTTTAATATGGTTAGAAAATCATTTGGGACTTAGTATTGGGAATAAATTTTTAAAAATACTTGGACTTATGTTAGAAGACCAGTAGGCCTAGGATGGGATTTGGGCTTGATCTTATAATGGTACGTTTATGGATAAAATTAATTAAGTTAACGTGAGAGAATTACCCAACTTAATGAATAATTCGAATCTCGAGAATTTGAGGACAACGATGACTTATACCTGTAGGTTAGAGTGAGTTACTTACTGATATTATGTGTATAATAAATGATGCCTTTCTAGTGATGAGAAATACTCGATAGTGTGCATTGAAAAGTAAAATTATAATTCGATAGTACGTAGGATATTCAAGAGATAAATGTACTATATATAAGGCTTGTAATATGGGACGTGTGTATACCTATATCGATAATATACACACAGGTGGTGTGAATACATATTGCTTGATTTATTATGTGTATTGACATACCTATGCTTCTTCCTATCACGGGAGGTAGTGAAGGCGACCGTCTTATCTTGATGAGCCTTCGGGGTGATATTTGACTTGAACCTCAGAACATAGGACTTAATTTGGATTGCCATTCGTGTGAACAATGGTATTGAACGGTCATTTTGGTGCGTAGGTATGTGCGTAGTCCAAGGGCTTGGAACTATGTTCGCCTCCAATATGTGTGATTTGTATTTATGGTTCATGAGAGATACCAACCCGATTGTCCTTATTTAGTAGGAGATGTACCAAGACTTGATAGCAGGTATGCATGCATCGCAGCAGTGTCTCGGGGTGCCGTTTTAGTATATATATATATATATATACACACACACGTATATATGACAATGTGATGATTATATATGTACTTATGATTTGCATACACCGCAGCTGAGCCTAGGGATGCCATATTAGTATTTATATATGGTAGTGTGATGAAAATATATACACTCGTGATTTAATCTACCGTGTGAACTTGTAGATAAGTAGGATAGTGAAATCTGAATTAACCTAAGTGTGAGAACGCTTAACTTTAATTGGGAAGACTCTTACTTGAATCAATAAAAATGGAAAGATTTAATAACGTCTTGTGTGGGGAATACGAGTGGCACAATGAGATACTATTTTGGATAAATAATAAAGTGGAACTAGTTAGATAGTGTAACATTAACTAGAAGGTGTTAGAGGTACGTTAGGCGTGCACAATAGTTGAGATGTGAGAATCTCAAGAGAGAGCCCACAAAGCTAACTTGTATGTAATATTAGCTAGTAAGCATTTTAAATATTTGCTAAACTGTTTTAAAATATTTTCAATCGGGCTTTTGTGCCAAATATTTTAGGCATCCAGCCACTGGGACGCCAATCATAGATTACCAGATGAGTTGACATGCTGCATATGTAGTGGGAGTTGCAGGTCATCGTTATTAGACGCCTTCACTCTTATTCATTCAGATTCTAATGCAATTATTCTCGGTCAGGGTAGGTCGCCTATTCTTAATTGTCATTTATTTAAGAAACAATGTACTCATTTATTTCAGTTTGATTGGACTCAATTTCATTATGAATCATTATAATTGAGAGTTTAAGCTGGAACATTTATTCCAGTTTTATTTATTCAGTCAAATGGTTTCTTATTTATTATTACCTTATTCATAAGAATGGTGAGTGCGGTTGATAATTTGAAAATGATTGAATGTTAATTAAATGGTTAAATGTTTTTGGCACTAGTTTAATTAATTATTAGGTGATTAATAAAACAAAAGTTTTTCTACAGTGATGTTAAGAATGAACCAACTGGATATTCTGATTTAATTTAATAAAGTACTGATCACCCGGTATTTAATTGAGGGGGATGTCATAGTTCTCTGACTTTTCCTATTGTACTTTGCTCGGTTTTAGTTACCTCGTGTGCATGAGAAACTACTTCCTCTTCTTTATGTTGTCCATCCCCAGGTGCCATTTGTAATTATCTGTAATACAACAAAGTTATAACAACCAATATAAATAGTTTATAATACTAAATTATTAGTTAGTACATAAAAAAATCAACAATATCAAATCAAACCAATAACTGCCATCTAACTATCACACGCGTCCAGAATTTATAACCTAGATGCTCTCATACCACTAATTGTCACACCCCAAACCCAAATCTATTTTAAGCATCTATTTTTATAATAATTTAATAAATCTTCACCCCATTTGAAATATAATTCATTTATCAATATTTTCATGCACATTGTACATAATGAGCATAATAACGTTATTTGTACCATGATATAATTAGCATCAGAGTTATACTTAAGCGAACATGGAATACCATGATTAACTATTACTGTTATAAAGTTAAACCACTATATCTCAATATATACAATGCGTGAGTGTAGTAAAATACTTAATGCGACAATAGCCAAATCCCATGTTTAAACCCAATCTCTTTCTAACAGTACAACTCTCAAAATTACCGATAATATGGTATCTTAGCTGAAAGCATACAAACCTGGAAATGTTAAATATAAACATTAAGCAATAAGCTTAGTGAGGTATTCATTCCCCGCAATGAAATTACAGTTTTATGTCAAATTTATGGATATAAAATCCAAATATTACTTTCCCTTATGGCAATAACAAATCTTGGAACAAAATTTCCAACAAATCCTTCTCATAAGACAAAACAAATCGTAGAATATTTGTCCAATTCGAATCCTGGATCATAAGACCCAAACAATCATGGATCATAAGACCTAAATAATCATAGATTATAAAACCCAAACAATCCTGGATATATGAATATCCAAACAAATTCGGAATGCCGAAGTATTCAAACCAATCCTCTCTTAGAGCTATATTCATACCATCATATCATTCTTGTATCTATATGTACGAAACAATCATAAGTACACCCACCTTGACAACTTAACAGTCTTTTTCTTTGCATTTGTCCGACACTTGTTCAAACGGTTCTTCTTCCCTTCCTATCATTCTTACAATATTAGTATCATCGCAAGAATATTAACAATCCAAATAATAACTCAAACGTAACTTAATTAATAAGCATTATATAATTCCATTCAATCATCTACCATAAATGAAGTTTCATCTAAATTTATGTTAAGATATTTAACATATCCAAATTTTAGTCCAAACATACTTTAATTTGTTCTTGGTAATCCAATCCTTATCATACTAGGTTTCCAATACAAAAGATGGCACATCATTTCAAGTTTTCTAGAGCAATATATGCTCATATCCTTACCGCATAGTAAACCTTCCCTGTAGGCTCCTCTATCGTTCAGCCAACTTCTAAAAATTTTCATAATTTTTATGCATCATAACTTTCTATGATTTTCCACCCATTTTTAATATACATATCGAATAATACAAAATTAAAGTTTCATAATTTTCAGAGTTCATTTGTTATATCAAAAACATTATCAAATGCATGGCATATGCAATCGAATTACTTGAACAACAACTATGTATCAACTTGCAACCGTCACCAAGGTCTAACCACAAGGAGTTAAATTTTAATTTTTGGATATGCTTTGCATATATTAGTCTAGCTTCATATCCAACTAGAATTTCTCAATTCTAGTAAGTATATAAAAACTTATGAAAGTTTGAACACACAAGGGTTCTAAACAATGCCATATAAAGGATTTACACCTTCATCTTTCTTCAAACTTGTATCTATCCATACATAACATCAAGGCATGAAAGTTTAATAAACAATTGGTGATTTATATAATTTTAATCGGTATACAAGAAAAAATAACAAGATTTGTGGATAGAATTATCTTGGAGACTTTTACGTAATTTTGTACATATTTTTCTCCAATTTATCCTCACACTTCTCTTCCCAAGCTTCACGATTCTCTCGCTTCAAGCTAAAATTTCTCATGGATGAATTTTATTAAAGAAAGAGGTAATTCTAAGGTTTTTAAGTCGGCCAAACCAACCTCCCCTTCTAACCAATCAAATCATAACACATGGTGTACTAATAAGATAAAATACCCCTTAACGGATGGACATATTTGCCAATGTTTCGTAATTTTAGCATAACTCCTTACTTAAACCTCTGTTTTACACACTGTTTGTTGTGTTGCCAACCCATCGCATACATCTACAATTATCTATTTTACCTAAAGTCAATTGTCATATTATAAGGGTGACAGATAGCCTCCAACATAAGCATTCCTACCAAAAGCTTCAAAATTCCATCTTTGTAACCAATTTGATATTTCCTGATTTTTAAAGGTAGGACTAGACTAGATATAATAATCTAATATTATACATATTAACAACACATTATCCATATCATATAAGTTAAGAATGATTCAAACATAACTAATCATAATTATATTCGGGTTATCACACTTGCTGTACATTTAGAACTTTTGTACAAAACTAAAGTAACATAATTGACCTTGTATATGCTCAAAAACTACTCACCTAAACCCACTCAAAAGTTCCCTAAACCTTCCCTAAATTATGGATCCAAATCCAACATCGAATTGCTTAAAATCAGTGAGGTTTAGTCGACTAAACTTTTGTTTAGTTGACTAAAAGTCAAGTTTAGTTAGTTAAACTTTTTAGGACACTAAAACAGGCATAGATGCAAGCAAAAGAGGTTTAGTCGACTAAAAGTGTGAGGACTTCAAAATTGATTTGGGTAAGACTTTCCAACCTTTTATCTTAATACCCCAACCTTTGTTTGCCTCCTAACATTATAAACAGACCCTCTTGCTTCCATACCAAAACACACAAGCTTAAAACAGCAATATCCTTGAATAAAGTTCCATCTTTAAGTTTATGACATTTTAATCCTTGAGTTTTTAGAGAGAGAAAAATCAAGAATACCCATTTGAGAGTTTTAAACCCCAAAACTCCTTTAAAGCCCAAACTTCAAGAAAACCCACTTAAACCAAAAGCTCTAACCTCGATCCCTCTTTTGCAAAGTTATAATCCCAATACCCACTTATGCTAAAGATTTATCCAAAAATCCATTTAGAGCATCATACATGTGATTTTCGTTTGTTTACTTTTTTAGAGAGAGAAAGTAAATCCATTTCACTATTTATTTTAGCACTCTACTTTACGTTTTGGTTATGGATCTCATTATTGTTGATCGAGGTAACTTCATTGTATAGTGCCGTTGTTGTGGGTAGTTAAGGGGTTTAAAATCCTTAGTCTATTGCGAGGGTACCGTCTATTCAAGGATAAGGTTATCATCTTGTTGTTTGCGAATTGCAAGGTAGCGTTCCTTGTGAGGTTTTGGTTCCACCGTAAGTGAATTGGAGATACTGAAGATCTCAAGTACCATTTCAAGCATGGACATAGGAAGATGCCAAACCATGTTAAAATCTCGATTTGCAAAGTTTCATTAATCCATATTTCTTAATTGCTTAAGTTTATTGTTGATTAGTTGCTCACTCATAAATTTATCATATTGCAATTAATCTCTACATAAAGTTAAGAAATTTTAAATTCGTTATTAAACCCATGTACCCAATTCACTTCCCATCCTGGGTATATTTTAGAGACAATATCCCCAATATTCAACCAATTGATCCGTAATCTCAACGAGTAAACAATTCGCTTCCCTCGTCATCTCCACATACTGAAGATCCAACTACAAGGCTTCTCAATATTTGGACTACGTCATAAAACCCGATTGTCATTTATCTGAATGCCATATGGTAATTGTTATTTTCGGTTTCCACTTTTCGATAAATTCTTAAATCAAGGGATAATATATATAATGGTGAATGTGATGCATCAACGCCATTATATCAGACTTCTCCATTATTTCTCATATTCTTTTACAAAGTTTCTCCACTCCCCCACTCATTGATTTTAGTTTAGTGGTCTGCGCAGAGTAATGGTATAAGTTAAAGCCATATTAAAAATATTAACTTTTTGGTTATTTTATACATTAAAAACATTCATTCTAGTTGCAAAAATTGTATGAATACAATAAACTGTTTTGCTATAGAACTAGTCTGTATCGCATATGCAATACGGTTAGTGAAGTGCCTTACCAACTGAAGATCCTTGAAGTCATCGTAATATGTAGGCTTATCTATTTTTTACTTTTCTTTACTAGATAGACCTGCCTCGACGGCTTCGTCCTCCACACTTTCAGTTTCATACTTTTCGTCATCGTTACGAGCCTTGGGGATATTTATAGGTTGACCTCTGGACAATGAGTTCCTCTTGAACATTTCTAGCCACAAGGATATTTGTAACATCAACCTTTTATGGGACATTAATAGGGTTGGGTTCCTGCACACTACTAGCCATGGGTAAAGTTTCCTATTCCATTAAAGCGTTGAATTATGCAGCAGTGAATGGAATCATTCTTTTCATTGTATATAACTTTTTTTATTCCATTTTTGACCCAAGATAAAAGAAGTTTAACAGTTAAGCAAGGAATGTGACACAAATTGTAAGTACAACAACCGTATATGCCATATTCGGGTCATTAAAGTCGTCATTATAACTAATCGTTATATAGACCTGGATGAAAAATTGGTATTTGTTTTAAATAAGGCATGACTCGGTATAAGAACCATGAATCATGCTTATCAGTTTCGATTTCGGGATCTCGAAGTTACAAATGTTTCGGATGTGTGAAAAAACTTTATATGACATTACATTTCGTTTGTATATCACATTTTTATGGTTATTTAGTGATTTTCGAACGATGAAACAAATTTTTTTGTAAGCTTAAAGGCATTTGTAGATTCTTAAAATGAAAGACATAAACCAATTTGGTGTGAAACCCTAACAAACCGCCAATAGTGAATATGATGAGTACTTTACAAAGTCGTTTAATTCTCTCGAGGTTTTGTGGTGGTTTTAGACTCTTGAGAGACCATGGTTTTGTGGGTTTTCCAAAGTTAGAGAGATAGCGTGCGAGGGAAAATGATGATAATTGAAAATTTTCACTCTAAATACGTTGGCGTGCCTTGTTTGTAAAAAGAAAGCCATAAATGGTATCAATGTGGTGTTAGCAAGTTATTTAATGTTATAAGTATCACGAAGGAATTTGTTTGTGTGTCAATAATAGAAACTAGAGTATTTGGTTATGGTTACCGAACTATATAGGTTGGACATGCGGGGTTATTATACTGGTAGGACACCCACCCAGCCTCTGAATCCTCGAGAGGTTGACTTTCTTTAGCTTGGTGATTGTACCCCACTCCTTTGTAATAGTAGGTATTTTTGTGTAAAAAGAAAAAAAACTACTACATAGGTTCGTGGAATTAGGCCTGTAAACGGATCGGATTCGGACCGGATCAGGCAAATTCAAATCCATATTCGTTTATGTTAAAAGAATTCGGATCCAATATGTTTATTAATCGGATCGGATCAGTCAAATCCAAATTCACATCCGTTTATGTTAAACAGATTCGGATCCGATCCGATTATCCGTTTATGTTAAACTTGACTTGCAACATTTTTATTTTCAACTCTTATTTCATAAATTTATTTTGCAAATGTTCCCAAAAAACAGATAATGAAATAAAGAACTATTATAATAAATATTTAAAATATTTTTAAATACAATATATATTAATTAAAAATATATTATATATAAATTATTATATATATATATATATATATTAAAAATATTGATCGGATCGGATTATTAACGGATCGAAATATATGAATCCAAATTCGCTCCATTTAATAAACGGGTAATCGAATAATCGAATTTTAGGCATGATCCATATCCGCTTATATGGATCGGATTCGGATTCAGATAAAATCCGATCCATCGACAAATCTACGTGGAATCTTGGTTAGTTCCGGTTTCGGGTTTGAGTTTTGGTGCGGGGCCCGACCAAATTAAGCCAAGCAATCGCGGTTCTAACCGGGGTAAACCCCCTTCGCCTAAAACCCTTGAGCTCTTCCTCCCCCAACTATCTGCACTTGGACAGAGGAGGCGAGATGGCGGTGGACAAGAGTAAACTAGAAGAGGAGGCTTGTATTCTTCGATTCTACAAAGTAGTTCTCAGTTGGGACTATCTACGCCTTCTCAGAGACTCCGATGTAACCTTTTTATTTATCTATCCCTTACTTCTCTCAATGCCTAAAAGTGCACGTATGTCATTGTATTAATTAATGTCGTATTACATGTGACGCAGAAAAACAACAAAAAGATTGGGGATGGAAAGGCTCTTGGTCTAAGAAAAGTGAAGGACTCGTACAAAGATGTCAATGAATATCTTGCAACTTATAAGCCACTTTTGTTTGAAGAAGTTAAAGCTCAGATCATTCAAGGAAGAGATGAGGAGGAAGGTCTTTTCTTCTTTCATTTATTTGCCAAAGCTTACTAGAATGTAACTAATTCTAATGCAATGCTGCAGCAACCAAATAATTAATTTATGTGTATATATGCATTCATGTGTTACTTATTATATACTTTTGAAAGAGTATAAAACGCTCTTATAGTGATAATGAATAATGTGATGTGAAGAGTAGCAAGGCAGCAATTTTGTAGTCATTTTGTGGATTGGGATGAAAATAGACTATGGAAGCATACTGAAGTTCAAAGCCTCAATAGATTATATATAATAGGTTCCATAGTGATACCACACTAGATAATATATAATAGGTTCCATAGCGACTGACTTGATTGTATGGAACTTGCCTTTTTATCCATATATAATAGCAAGGCATTTTAACCTGGTCTGCAAGTTGATCATTTTGTCCCAGTCAGACAGTGGAATTGGCTCTTATACCAAATGCAAATGCAGGAATCAATTGGTAGAATTTGTCTTGGAATATCAACTTACAAAGACAAAGATGCCTAGGAGTTCATATAATAGACCATGCTAGTCTATTTCTTCGATGTGGACTTTACGTCATTATAGAGTGTATGATTTCAATTTTAATGTGACTTAGAAAGCAACCATGCTATATATATGCTTTTGTACATGCAAGTATACCTATTCACTAACATGTTTTTTAATGAATATCACCCAAAAAATAAGTATGGTGTCTTATTATACCGTTCGTTTATACATTATTTCGATGTTGTATAATTGGAAGGTTTACCATTGACACAAAAAAATATATCCTTAAGATGTGTTTTGTTGCACATTGCAGAAACAGAATGGAAGACCTGTATGATGATAGAATGCAACGAGGCCCATGGGTTTCACTTACCAGTGGTGTATGGTGAAGATTGGCAATCAATATCTCAAAATGATCTGTTACTGCTTTCAAAAAAGAAGGTAAGAAGTTGATGGGTTTTAAAATTTATCTGTTCAGTGTTACCAGACCAGTTTGGTTACTCTCATTGGGTATTTCAATTTTCAATCGTTTTCTAATATCATTCTTTATAATAGTAAGATGGCAATTAACACAGTTGGATATTATTTGAACCACTTTACAAAATGACCAAACTTAAAATTAGTTTACTAATGGTTCCCTTAGCTTGGATTCCTTAATTGCTTTTGGAATAATTTTTCATTATACGCTGGTTAGTGGGATAATCTGAAGTCTTCCTTGTGTTGCATGGTCTTCATTTTACAGTTTGATGGAGGTAAAGAACTCCCAACAACGTATGCGTTTGCATTGGTTGAGCATCGTCAACCGGACAAAATTAGACTCAGAATGCATTTAAGTGGAGAAGTCAAACGAGTCAATACTGATGAAGTCGAACCTTGTCCCAGGCTGTTGAATATGCGTTCTCTTGTTTGTGAATTACAGAAAACCTGGTGCATTATGAAGGTAATTTTTTCCGTTCATATTCTATTCTGTCCATTAAAAGAAAAGAATGAGTTTTCTGTTGTTAGAAATTATTTTGTACTATGTGTATTTTATTTAGTAGAGCTGTTTAATACAGTTACACAGACTCATATGGACACATGAGTGTAAAGTCCTGCTCATATGATTTATCTCTTTTTTTGGGGATAATGTTTATAATTATGTTGTAAAGCTTCTTATGTAAATGGGGCTGCTTTGGTTTCGTTTGTAACATTATCCCTAATTTCGAGAGAAGAATGGCATAGTTTTAAACCTTTTTTTGTGCGCGTCTGTGTTTGTAATGCACTTCCATCAAATTGGTGTCAAGAGCCGTGTGTTCATTTGTGGATCAAAATGATGGAGGAGGAAGAGTGGGAGCTGGGCTGTGAGAGCTTGACGAACCCTGTTAAAAGTTACCCGTCGAGTTCCACTAAACGATGCAAGTGACGTGAGCCATGAATTGCAAATTGAGGAGAGAGGTGCGACGAGTTGATGGAACCTTTGAAGACTAGTGATGGCTTTGGTTAATCGTTCTTGCAAGACCCACAACTGATTAAGTCTTCGCATTGAGCGGAATAATTGAGCAGTGACAACCCTTGAATCTTGCCTCATGCTGAATTGAGGCTTCGGACGGTTCCCATTTTTAACCGGTGCCTGCGTCCAATGGCGGATCTACTTTGGGCCGAAGGGGGGGTGGGGGGCTGAAATTTTGAAAAAAAAACCTAGCTTTATGTAGTTTGAAAAGTATAGGGACTGTAGTTGTAAACTTTGAAAGTTAGAGCTGAAATATGTAATATATGAAAAGTTTTAAACCTAACCTAAAAAACGCTTTTCACTGGAGCAACTACCGTCTTTTGTTTGAAAATTAAACCTCTCTCTCTCAACGCCCTCTGCGCTTCCAAATATCAGGCGTTGCTCTCCGACCTCCGACGTTGCTGGAGATTGCTCATGACGAGCCCTCCACTCAACCATTCGGCCGTCCGTTCTCTTTGAGCTCTTGAAGCACTTCAATCAGGCCCGTTCTTTATTTTTTTCGTTTTTCTTTTGCACTAATTGCTAAACTTTATATTTACAAATATGTTGGTGTTAGATTTAATTTAGCCCTAAGTTTGATTTGATTTAGCCCTAAGTTTTAATGTTAACTTTCTAATGTTTGCTGAAGTATAGATTACCTTGGGAAACTAGATTGCTTTCCCTTTTTGATTTTGTATAGTGTTACTTTTATTAACCATTAATGTAAAGTTTGAGGCATTTTTAGTGTATTCAAACTGATGAGCAATGATTTACCAGTAAGAAATGTCTTATAGTGGCTAAATTCCATTTGAATTATTTGAAAAATTCAAAACTAACCCCTCAAAAAAATTCTCCGCAGGCTCCCGCCTCAAAACCAGGCCATTGATCTTAAATTCCTTCTCCCTCACCTAAATTTCCTCGATCTGTCACTGTCTACGCCTAAGGATATGATTGGTGAAACCATCCAGCCACACCTCACCTCCACTCCACTTAGTGATGACGTGTTGGTTGTTTTTTCGACAATTGAGTTGGGAACAAGGATTGGTCGAGTCATAGTCAGTTTTACACTCTTTGCACATTAAAGGGACGATTACGTGCCGTTTACTGTTATAATTGACAAAGGGTTTAGTGACAACTTGGTATAGGGGCGAATAAGTGTACTGGTTGACATTTTGGGGGCTAAGGCGACTCAAGCCTTCCACCCTCTTGATCCTTGTTATACCCTATTGTTAGAGGCCAAAGAACTGGATACGTGCTAACTAATGTTTAAAAAGGCGAGAGGCGAGGCGAGGCGAGGCGTAAGCCTCGAGGCGCTTGAGGCGTAAGCCTCACCGAAAAGAAAAAAAAGAAAGGGAAAAAAATATAAAAAGTCTAATAATTTCACAAAAAAATAATCCAACACATTAAGTGATGCAAAAGGGTCCATAATCATTCAATCCATCAACCAATCAAACTAAAAGTTCATCTCCATTACATCATTACCATGTTGTTCATCACAAAAACGTATTGTTCATCACAAAAACATAGAAAAACAAAGCATTCCCTCAAGCTTACTACTAAAACAATAATGGATCATCTGTATCCAAAGGCTTGAAAAGCGGATTTAATCCATCCTCATCGCCGCTATCATCACCATCGCTAATAGGATCGGCCATTGAATCATCATCATATCTAATGGTCATCTCGTCAACATCATCACCCGAGTCAACATCAACAAATTCATCTTCCTCATCTACCAAGATCCCCTTTCCTTTACCTATAAGATAAAATATAATTATTTTAACTCTTTAAAATAATTATTTAATGTAAAAAAGACAATTGTGAATACTAACCTTTTTTTGAAGTGTTAAATTGTGAATTATTTCTCTTTCTTCCTCGCCCCCCTCTAGCACGTTCACGGCGAATGGGAATCTCTCCTACCCCTGTCACATCATCCATCGCTCCTGAGGCATCCGTAACCACCGAGGCATCTGTCGAATGGGAATCATCTTTCCCCGCTACCCACTCATCATCTGAAGGTAGATGATCAATAACCAATGGGTCCTCATCCTCTTTAAGCACCTTCTTTCTCAAAAACTTCGTCTTTAACTTCTTGTTATACATTATATACACCAATGAATTCAACCTCTTCGTTGACAAACGATTTCTCTTTTTCGTATGGAGCTGTATTAATTTTTCAAATAATAATTTTTTAGTCATAAAGTAAATAATAATTTTTACAAATAATAATTTTTTACAAACGAATACCTGATTGAATGTGCTCTAGTTGCGTTCACATGCGGACGAAGAGCATGTAAGACTTAAAACCCTCACCGCAAAACTAGTCAATTCTGGAGTTCCATCTCCAAATTGAATCCACCAATCCGCTAAAATAAGAGTGAAGTAAAATTTAGTTCAAAAATGTATTTAATGGTATTGATCAAAAGCAAATCGTACTTAAACAAAAGATTTACTTACTGGGACTACGCAATTTGCAACTTATTTTTGCTGATGCAAAAGAGAAAAACCCCTTTCTATTCCTAAAATCATCAATCTGTATATCCGCTTTCAATCTATCTTGCTCATTCGGAATAAGCTTTTCCATGCAAGTCAATAAACCCAATTTAATTTCAGGATGGTTAGAGAAGTTCTCTTCATATTGAAAATGTGGATTTAAGAAATATGCCGCTGCATGCAAATGACAATGTAACTGAAACTCCCATTTCGTATCAATTATGCTCCATATCTCCTTATAAGACCCCTCATCTCCTCCCAAATTTTTTGCTATGGCCTCTCCTTTGCTTTGTCCATGGCACCATAAATGAAACCCATCCCTGGCATCTTCTCTGAATCAGTCATTCTCAAAACCCCCACAAGAGGTTTTGTGTTTCTAATTGCGTAAGTCATACTACCCCAAAAATTTCGATCCTGCAAAATGATTTTTTTTATTTGCTTTCCTTCATCCTTCTTTGCCCAGCTTGATCTAGCCCATTCAGAAGAAGTGAACATACGCTCCAATGGTTCCTTAAGGCTATACATACTCTGAAGGGTCAAATAAGCGGTAGCAAATCTCGTTGCAGCCGGGCGAATACGATCCTTCTTCGTATGATCTCTCATCAGTTGCAAAACCCACCCATGATTATATATGAAGTTACTCACCTACAATTATATATCACGTTGTTAATATGTGAAACGAATTAAAAAGTAAAAAATAAAAATTAAAGATGAATTAATACCTTCTTTGACTTTATCAAGGCGTTTTTGTGCTGCGGTAGTTCCCCAACTTTCTCCAACATTAGGTCAATGCAATGGGCGGCGCATGGTGTCCACCACAGACGTTTCTTCTTCTCCATCAACAACCTTCCCGCCACCTTATAATTCGAGGCATTGTCGGTTACAACTTGAATGACCAACTCCTCCCCCACCTCCTCAACAACACTATCAAGAAGCTTAAACAACATGTTTGCGTCCTTTATAGCATCCGACGCATCAACTGATCGCAAGAAAACCGTTCCATGTGGATTATTAACGAGAAAATTTATCAAATGGCGACCTCGAATATCCTTCCAACCATCGGATAATATGGACACCCCTGTTTGCATCCACGTTTTCTTTACTTCATCAACTACAATTTTGGCATGCCTTTCTTCCTCATCTAATATCCACGTGCTAAGCTCGTATGCAGTAGGAGGTTTCAACCCGCGACCATACTTTCCAATTGCTCGCACCATACTAATAAAGGAAGGACTATTTGCCACATGAAATGGAAGACCATTTTCAAAGAAAAATCAACCAATATCAAAGCATGCTTCATCTCTAGCCTCCTTTTCAGTTTTAGGCTTAGGTTGATCATCACAACCCTCATCATCAAGATCAACTAAAAACCTATCCATGGGTCCCCTAATCCCCCTAGCCGTACTACCCATACTTGAACCATCTTTTGAACTTGTAAAATACGCACCACTCCCAATATGTTCCTCGGATTTTCTTCGGGCCACATCTTTTTCAAAGTTTTTATTTTTCAAGAAATCCGCCATTTCCTGTCTCACATCCGTAGGAACTCTATCACATTCTCGAACATTTTTTTTCGTTCCCGCAAGATGATCTTTCATTCGTTTGACACCCCCCCTGTATAACTTCATTGCAAAACTTACATTGGATATAGACATATCCTTTCCCATTGTCAACCTCCGTACCATATTTCCAAGCGGGATCCTTTCTAGACATAATTCAACTACAAAAAAAAAATATAAAACAAAGTTATTACAAAAAACAAGTTAAAAAATATTGTGAAACAAGTTTTATTAAAATATTGTGAAACAGAAAAAAAACAGAAAAAAGTGTAAAACTAAAAACTAAGCTAAAAATAAAAGTTTTTATAGGAAATAACAGAAAACAGAAGAAAAAAACAGAAAAAAAAACCAGAAAACTAAACTAAGTTTACAGAAAAAAAAAGTTTTTACAATGTAAGTTTTTACAGGGAAAAAAATAAGTTTTTACAATGTAAGTTTTTACAGGGAAAAAAAAAGGTAAAAAAACTTAAAACCAAAGTTTTTACAAAAAAAAATCTACTAAAACTAATACTAAAACTAAACTAAAACTAAAACTAAAACTAATACTAATACTAATACTAAAACTAATACTAAAACTAAAAGACAAATAACATAAACACTTTCGTATAACAGTTTTTAGTAAAAAACTAGGTCCGGAGTTGAAGAATTAAAGGGTTTTGGTCTTACCGAGGGCCGGACTTGAAGAATGGAAGGAGAAGGATGGCCGGATTAGGATTTCGGAGAAGGAGAAGGGTTTCGGAGCACAGAGAGAGTAAGTAGGACTTGAATAATAGAAGGGTTTGGGTTTATTTCTAACGTACGTTTTTTTTTTTTAACTATCTTCTCTTTTCATTTTTTAAGCCCCGTATAAGAGGCGTACGCCTCACCGCCTTGAGGCGTTGCGCCTCATCCAAAAAGGCGTAAGCCTCTATTTTATGGCCTGAGGCTTAAGCCTCGAGGCGTTTTTCCCTCGCCTCGCCTCGCCTCGAGGCGCACCTTGACGCGTACGCCTCGGGCGCCTTTTTAAACATTGGTGCTAACTAGCGAGTACCTTAGACCCCCGAAACAGGAACAACCCTTGTTGGATTCATTTGGTGACGTTGGTACTCCTCTGACAGATGGTGACACCCTGCGAAGACATCCAACAAGCCGTTGAATTAGTTCTTAGTTTGGCACACTATTACGATCTCAAGTGATCACGAAGAACTCGGGAGTCCACATTCACAATTTCTCCGGTCAAGGCTCTACTGGATTTTTTTCCAAATCTGAGAGTTGTCTCACAACACGTACATGACAAATATTGTCATTGCTTCTAGTCAATAATTGGAATGAAAGGCCTGGTCCTTGATTTTGACGCCATAGTGCAATTGATGAAGTATTGGCAATTTGGCATGGGTACACCCAATCACAAGGCATTGAGCAGTTAGAAAAGACCCAATGATTGCGTGCTAAGTGGTCAATTTCTTTTTTTTTTTTGGATCAAAGTGGTCAATTTCATACAACAATATATGTATAATATGTTGCACAAGCTTGGTGTCGGCTTAAGTAGGCTTTAAAGTTCTTAGTGGCGTTCGGAGATCGATGTTTGGGATTGATGAGATATGTGGTTTATATATGAACAATTGCCTTATTGGCCCAAGAGGAGTGTCATGCTTTCTTCTTTCATGCCTTTCATGCTTTTTTCTTTCGAGACTGAACTTCATGCTGACGGCATGGAATTCATGCTGATTACTATCATGACAATGACAACACAATAATGATTCTTCGAGCTTTTTATGCAGAAGGATACCATTCCAAGGCTTTCACCCAATGATGCTAATTGTGCTAGTGAATTAAGGGCCAACATTGCATTCCGATGCAGGTTTCTACATCTCATCTTCTTACCTTCCAAAATAAGTGTGGTTGGATGTCTGTACGACATCATTGTGGGGTTGCCCAGGACATCAAAGCATGATTCCACTTTGTTGTAGTGGACTACTTCTCCACTTTGTAATAGTGGATCACTTTTCTGAGATAGCTTATATAATTTCTCGAAGGACTACAGATGTCTTGCATGTGGCAGTTTTCTATTTTGAAGGGGTGGTTCATTTGCACAACACCTTTCGTATATTACTTTGGATCAGGACGTGTGCTGTAGGAGGCACTTTGTAGAAGCTCATGCAATGTTCTATAGTTCTCCACTTTTCATACTTACATCAATGGTCATCATAAGGAGTATGAGTGGCTCTCTTCATTCCCTTGTAGTTAGAGGATAATCCCAAAGATCTGGGATATGTTGCATGGCAAGGATACACAGTACGAGTTTGGTTACAGTATGATACGTATGGCGATATGACAAATCTGAATAAGATTGAGTTTGGAACAAGAAGAATATGACAATAAAATAATATATATAGGCCATGTTTTAAAATGCGTGAGGCGGAGTTGAGGCGTTTTGTCTTTGTGAGGACAAAAACAATGTATCTAGCAATGGATCATCAAATCATCACTATATAATGAGTAGTAAATCTGTGGTATCCAATGGCCGAGAAAATGGATAATATGTTTCATCTCCACCCCATCCCCATCATCATCGCTTAAAGGATCATCCATGGAATAAAAAAAAAAGAATCTGGCATTCAAAAACTAAGAAAAACACGAAAAAAATAGAAAAATCAAGAAGGAAGAGAAATTACCAGTTGATTGAGGCCGGAAAAAGGAAATTTGATCTCCGGTGGAAGAAAGAAATTTGGTCTCCGGTTAAGGCTTGCAAAAGAGCGAGGGAGGTTTATGTGGTGAGATAAGTTTCGGTCTTACACTAAATAAATTTGGTCTCCTGTTATTTCTTTCACGCGACTTTTTTTTTTAACATTTGACCCGCTTTGACCATACAATTAGTGAGGCGTAAGCCTCAGCCGCCTTAAGGCAGAACGTACCAAGGCGTAAGCCTCAACCAAATACTCAAAGGCATAAGCCTTAAGGCTTCTTCCTCCCGCCTCGCCTTGAGACGGAGCCTCACCACGCCTTTTAAAACATTGTATATAGGGAGAGGTTTAGAAGTGAACATAAAAGATGAACATTCTAATGAACCTTAACAAAAAAACACCCAACAACCCATTAATTTTAATTCCTATGTTGTAATTGGTCCGCGCCGGCGGCAACGGACACTGTTGTCAATCGAATATTTTTTTTACACCCCACCCCCGGCCAGAAAACCCAGAACTTGTTGCCATAAGGGACCCAAAACCTGCTGTCATAAGGGCTGCCATGGTGGTGGGGGGTGGGGTAGGGGGGTTGGGGGGTTGGGGATCGATCGACACGCATGTTCATTGCCGCTGGCGCGGATCAATTACAACACAGGAAGTAAAATTAATGGGTTGTTGGGTGTTTTTTTGTTAAGGTTCATTAAAATGTTCATATTTTATGTTCACTTCTGAATCTCTCCCTATATATATATATATATATATATATATATATAGGGAAAGGATCAATTGTGGTCCAAGTTTGAGGTTTCTGAATACGGTCCATTTTTTTAAACTAGTAAAAAAAATATTTTTGGGCTGATTTTTTTAAAATGGTTTTTAAACATTTTAGTAGGACAATAAAAAAATAATCAGCTCAAAATGATTTTTTTTGCTATTTTAAAAAATCGGTCAAATCGTGTCAGTTTTTATGTTGTTAAAAACTGACAAAGCTTGATCGATTTTAAAATAGTAAAAATATTCATTTTGAGTTGATTTTTTTTATATGCCGCTACTGAAATGTTTAAAAACCATTAAAAAAACCAGTTCAATTTTTTTTTTTTACTATTTTAAAAAAATGGACCTCAAACTGTGGTCCCAGTTTGAGGTCCTGAATGAGGTCCATTTTTTTAAAATAGTAAGAAAAAAATATGTTTGGGGTAATTTTTTTTATGGCTTTTAAACATTTCAGTAGGACCATAAAAAAATAATCAGCTCAAAATGATTTTTTTTGCTATTTTAAAAAGTCGGTCAAACTGTATCAGTTTTTAAGGTGGTAAAAACTGTTAAAGTTTGACCATTTTTTTAAATAGTAAAAAAATTCATATTGAGCTGATTATTTTTTATCTAGCCCTACTGAAATGTTTAAAAACCATAAAAAAAAATCAACCCCAAAATATTTTTTTTACGATTTAAAAAAAATGGATTTCATACAGGGACCTCAAACTGAGGGACCTCATGAGATCCTCTCTCTCTCTCTCTCTCTCTATATATATATATATATATATATATATATATATATATATATATATATATTCTTTAAGAAATATGTCAATTTTAGCCTTACCATAATAAAAACCAAGTTATTGACAATGATAGTTCACTAACAACCGATAATAGTAATTGTAAGCAATCATTTATGATTAAGTTGTTAACAATTCGCTGAGGACTACTAACTTTACATTAATTCTCTAAAATGATAAGAACAAAAGGAAAACAAAAAATTATACTAGTGATATAAAATAAAATAACACTCGGTGGAAAACTTGCAAATATATATTTCCAATAAAGAAATGAGTGTGTGATATAATATAGAAAACACTTTGTTGCAATATTACATAAAGAAAAACCATCTTGCTTCCGCAGCTCTGGTGATGACGAAGTAGGTCGGTGCTTGCCATGAGAGGGTCAACCTTGGGTTTCGACTTTCGAAGCTCTAGATTGATTTTTGACCTCGGAGGGACCCATTTCAGCCATGATCGACAAAGAGGAAGAGAGATCGGAGATGAAGCGAGCAGAAAAAAAAGCGCGAAGAAAACGATGCATAGGAAGCACCGTAGACACCATCGGAACCCTGGTGGAGACATCGGAGAAGTTGCCGAACCCGTGATGTACCACTGACGACCAACTAGAAATGGACGAGCCTACTGCCGTTGATGGCTGGGGTTTGTGGAAGAGACCCTCAAGCCCTATTTTGATGTGAAGATGGGCCATTCCTTGAGTTTATTACTTTATTGCGCTTTGCACTCTAGAGGCTTCTATTTAAGCAGCCTGAAATTTCTCTTTTGAGGGGGCAAAGAAGATTTGGGCCTGATTTGCTTAAGAAACAAATCTGGGCCTTGATGTTTAAATGGGTGACTTAGGCTCGAGTAAAAAAATGGTTAGACAGATTTTGGGCCTTAAAAAATTTCTGAAGCAAAAGAAAAAAAAACTCAATATGGCCCAAATTTGAAGAATTTTTTGGGCCCCCCTCCAATTTTTTTTATTTATTCTATTTGGCCACATATTTTGTTTTTTTCCCTTCTCGTTTCCATTTTTTAAAGCTCGAGGACGGTTTTCCGTAGAAGGGGATAGTGATGAGAATAGTGGACTTCTTGGGATGTAATTGTAATATCGTTATATATACTTTTTTACTTTTGGTTATCTATTATTACATTTTCTTTATTTTAGTTAGTATTTTTTTTTTGTGGGTGGGTGGGGGGTAACATTCCTTGGAGTATTTTAGTGTGCTCTCTGTAGTCTTTTACCTTTTAGGTTATCTTGGCTACATACTTTAGATTATTTTGATCAACAATTGTGATCAATTGATATATTAGTGAGAGAGAGAATTTATTCTAATTTATGCTTGCTCTTGTTTGCCATATGTCGTGTTACATCATAATATAATATTGGTAGAAGAAAAAATGGAGTACTAACTGTCCTCAAAAGTTGGACATTTGATTTCGTTTTCTATATTAGTGTAGATTTTCAAATTTGTTATTTTTATTTTCTTGAAACCCTGACAATATGTTTAAATATCAATCTCTACTTTCATTTTCAAGAATTGATTTACATCCCACCCCCACCCCCCTACCCCTTCAAATTCTAGCACATCTTAAATGTGTTTCATCCTGTTCTTAAAAAAAAGGTTAAGAAAGTAGGCTTCAAAATATTTTCAAGTGCACTATAACAGAAGCTACTATTCAGTTATGATATAGAAAGAAAACGGAATGGAAAAATAGAATTCATGTAGCCGAGCCCAATTAATTGTGAAAAGGCTTTATTGAGTTGAGTATTAGGATCTGAAGGGCAATTTTCTTTTTTAATGTTTTCTAATGTTTATGTTTTCTAGCTTTAAATATTGATTCAAGATGGGTCGTTAGAGAATTTCAAATTTCTGGTCATCCGGATGTTCAATTCTTGTAACCACTTAAACATCGTTTGATTAAATTAGACTTCTTACCTCGGGAGCTCAAAAAATGTCAAACAGTTTTTTATTTTTATTTATAAAATATGACATGTGTTTTTGATGGCATTACAGAAGGCAGTTGCATTGGCATTAGAAATCTTGAAAGAATTTATTAGAAAACTTTCTGACGATCCAGCATTTTGGTATTTGTTGGGCAAGTGTTTTTCTTATCGGTCTAGTTGAACTGTGAAACAAACTCAACCTGTAATAAATCGTTTACTAATATGTAGCGACCTATGAAGCACGGACACTTCTCCGAAGGCCGCGTACGAGTGTCGGACACTCCAAGGACACGGACACGCAAGGGACACGGCTGGGACACGTGTCCGACACGCCACGTGGCGTGTCGGGCTTAAAAGGCATTTAAAAATAGTTGGACACGGCTGGGACACGGCTGGGACACGTAAGGGACACGGCTGACAAAAATATATAATAACTTTAAAAAAAAGGGGCAGGAAACATATGTTTTTTTTTCCTCCTTTTTCTCACCTATTTATTCTTTTTTTTTTTAATCTCTTGTTCAATAAATTGCATTAGCCATATGCATTTTGATTGTTATTATTAGTATGGGATTTAGTATCATTGTGATGTTTGATGTGTAGAATGGATTTAATACTCTTAATGCTTATATGTTTAATGCTGTTCTTAGTATGAGATTAGTATTAATGTGATATTTCATATTTTTTATATATAAAAATAATTATAAAAAATATTTATTTAATACCGTGTCCCCGCCGTGTCGTGTCCTGATTTTTTTAGATTTGCCGTGTCTGCGTGTCCGTGTCGTGTCGGACACGACACCCGTGTCCGTGTCCGTGCTACATAGGTAGCGACAGTTAAAAAGTGCTATTTAAAAAGTAATTGTAAATCGTGCAGTCATTTTATGACCCTTTAAAAAAAATTGTTATTATTACTTTTTGAAAATTATCAACATTTTCATGATATTTATAGTTATTATCATCATACTACACTTCATTCCCTCTCAGGAATGAACTCAACCTCTTATTAATATGCTTTATTAATCAAAAGTCATTTACTTAACATAACTACAGTTAAAAAAAAGCTATTTGAAGAGTAACGAATGGTAAATGGTGACTCAATCTGCAGTTACATGATGGCGACTCAACCTGTAATAGATTGTTGTCATCAGTATCATCATCACAATCCTTGTTGCCTCTTATTATTGCTCTTATCAGTTCAATCTAATCAATAAAATGTTTGATGTCATCTGTTTTTCAGAAGAACCATTTTTATCTGTAGTCTGATTGGCATATAACTAGTGCAATATATTATGCAGATTTGCAGTTTATCAACTATTGTTCGTGAATATGTTGCTCTTCAGTCAATTAGCTCCCTCCCATTTAAGGATTTAATATTGACGGCTGCTGAAAGCAATCAAAGTTTTGAAGATCGAGCATGGAAAATATCTAGACCCCTTACGGAGTTTATTGAAAGTAATCACAATATATCTCAACTGGAGGCTATACGTGTGAGTGTTTACCATTTCTTGCTCTGTTCGCTTTTATAAAAATTCTTAGTAACCTACAACTAGATTCAATGAATAACTGATGGAGATTGTCCCTCTATAACACTGCTCGTATGTTGACGTGATTGTATTTTACTCTTCCTCCCTCTGTGGCCATAAGCGAGGCTATTCTATATTGCTATTCTGTGTGATGGGTGTGTAAATTGCTTCCGCTCAATTTATATCATAATTAATTTGGTTTTCAATTATTTCCTTTATATATATGTTTGATATATTGTAAATTGGCCTAGGAGAAACTAGGTGGCATAACAATATTAATAAATGCATGTGTTGTGTGTATATCGCAATTGTTTCATATGTTTATTTGTGTTTGTCAAATATCAGTTTGCATCTTTAAATCTTAATACATTTATCATGCTTGAATATAAAAATATGCCCTAAGAAATTTAGAAATTCAATAACTATATCAACTCATTAAAATTTTGTCCATGTTCATAGTCATAAAATCCTGGCTCCACCTTTGTTTACATCTACATTTTTTTTCCTTTTTCTTTTTCTTAATCATGCTACACTTCATTATACATATACTATAATTTTTTTGGGGGTTTACTGCAGGCAGGTCTTTCACGTAAGCCATTTGTCCTAATACAGGTTTGTCTTATTCTCATGTGCTCCTAATTGTTTATTTTAACTCAGTTATGTTCATTCTAGATTTTGCTTGTATCTTAATATAATTTTTTTATATGGTGAACTTTTTTCATTTAAAATCTTCCACAACGGAAATGATTTTTCTTCTGATTTCACAATGTTCCTTGAAACTATAAAAAACTAACATCTATATTATTTATTTCGTGATTTAATACATGCTATGAGTAAGCTTTACACCCCATCCGTCTTAAATTAAGTCCCTATTATAAAATTATGGTTTTTAAGGATATACTTAAAGATCAAGACTTGTTCATTATTGTTACATTTGGTTTGTTGATTATGTGCAAGAACAAGGAAAATGGACTCGTTACGTGGGTTTGGACGTCCTAAAAAGGAAAGTTGGACTCTCAATTTGAGATGAGAGTGTATAAAAACTTGGTAAAGATTATATACGTGCTTTGTATAAGCACACATATACGCTGCTTTGTAACATGTATATAGGGGGTCAACTCAGTGTGATTCGGAGAGTTATTGAGTTCTACGCCGTCCCAGGAAAAACTCAGTGGGTCGAGCTGAGTTAAGCGAATACTGCTATTAATTAGACAAAGATTCAGTTTCAGAGGGGAGGGGCTGGAACCTTGTTAGTCAATTTGATCTTCCTGAATTCGTTCTTTTTAAAGCCATACCTCATGCCTCGATATAATTATGTTCTTTCTCATGTACTTAACTCATGCTATACAAGGGTACATATGGACACACACATATATACATGTCTATACCATGATTCAAAAACTCGTTTGAGACTGAGTAGACTCAGCCAAGACAACAAGGTTCCTGCTCCTAGGTAGTAAAAGTTACACAAATTTGTCTTACCTGATACATCCTTTTTAAAGCCATACCCTAGTGAATTTCAATGTGATTATGTTCTGTAGAGGGGCCCCTAACTCACGCTCTTTTTCTCCTCCTTTTGTCATTTTCACACCTTTTGTGTAGAATCTTTGCTTCAGAAGGAACCTCAAAGACGATAAAGTTTATGAATTTGCTTCCTTCCCTAACATGGTTGAGGGTGTTACTATTCTCTCGGTTTGGAACGTTGGGAATTGAAAAGAGGGGGGGGGGGGGGGGGTTCTTCTGTAAATCATGTTTTAAACTTTTAAATATCATCAAGCACTACCTCAAAGTTACTCCTTTACATCGTTTAAGTTTATAGGGGCAAACTGAATACGTTCCAAAGTGCAAGTGTTTTATGGATGGTGGCTTATGGGAAGGTGAACGCTAATTCCCAATTGGCTACTCTCCAAGCATTTCCTCAAAGTGACTCCTTTGCACCTTTTAAGTTTATATGGACAACCGGAACCTTCCAAAATACAAGTGTTCTCTTGGATCATGGGAAGGTGAACACTTGTGATTTGATCTAAAACAAAGGCTCGATTGGCTTTTCTCACCTAATTAACGTGTCATGTGTCATAATTCAAGTGTGGACTTCGACCATTTGCTCTTACATTGTAGCATTGCTTTATTCATTTGGATGAAAGAGAACTTGGTGTTAGTGAAGTGCTCTCTAAGCACGCGAAAGATTTGCATCTCATGGGGTTAGTGTATTGCAGACACCCCAAAATCTCACTCTTGCCAATATCTCTACTATAACAAGAATAAAGAGCCCCATGCATATGTTAGAAAGTTCAAGGATCATAGATTCGAGAGGGTCTTATTATCTCCTATCTACCAATCCTTATTCCCATGTTACAACCGGAATAAAACCCCCCAATGTCAATAAACACCCCACTCTCGATTGGTCTTCAAACCTTTCGGGTTTTGATATTGTCCCTATAAGAGAGATAAAAAAAGGTTTCATCATGGCCTTAACACACTTTATCCTCCCTCTTACAATTTTGAACATCTTTACTCAACACCCTCTCTTGCCCAATGGTGCCACACTACAAGCGTCGAGGTTGGAGGGTTCCCAAATCAGACAATTAACACTACATGTCACTTCACGACCAATTTGGACATACCAAACCTCATGTTTTGCGAATTTAGGAAACACAGAACTTGTAGAAAATTTGAATTATCTTTCCAGCAGTGAAAACAACACATCAAGAGTTTCAAGTCAAAAGTTACTCAGAATACGAAACTGTGACAAAAGGAAAGGGCAGTGAGAGCCTTCTGCCGCGTGACCGAAGGCCCGTTAATACTCTTTACCTTTTGCCGCACGTTAGAATAACCTGCTGTATGATAGAAAGCTCCGCATCCAAAATTTATATATAACACCTCCCGTAAGTGAGCCCACACACTGAAATCAACAAGTTGTGAGTTTTCTAAACCTTATCTAAGAAGCTCAACATTGTTTTGGCTTCCGATTGGTATTATTTCGGTTTCGAGCATGACAAAAATTCCCTTTCCCTCTGAATAAAGGCCGAAGACCCTAGTTGAAGTTCTGCTTGACTCAAAACTCCCACTATAAAGCATCCCTAATTGAAGCTTTACACCAAAACCTAGAAGAAAGGTACGATTCGTAGTCACCTTTATGCCCTAGTCTCAATTAGGCTAAGAAAGAGTTTTTTATACTTTATCTGACTTTGCGTCCCGGCTCCATTTGAAGGCTGGTTGTATGTTATAATATTATTCATATATTTGTTACGCTCGTTGACCCTTACTAGGGTCTGACACTTATATATACTCATATTGTTTTGTATGCTTTACGCACCGTCGAGGCTCATTAAAGCGTGGCGTTTACATTCTTAACGCTTTACGCAGTAGTCAAGGTTCACTAGAGCCTTACCTTTATTCTTTTTGCTTTATACGCTCGTTAAGGCCCACTAGAACCTGAAACCATTCTTTTATCTATTAAACTCTCTTAAGGGTCATTAAAGTCTGACACCCATGCACAAATTCTTTCTATCGAATACTTGTCTAGTCGCATCCTGTAACTCGTTCTTTTTATCATATACCCGTGCTAATATAATTCATGTAAATAACACTCACTTAAAACAGTAGTATGTTTAGTTAAAAGAGACCAAGAACGAGTTTCTTAGCATGGTTTAATTTTTTGCTCCAGCGCTGCTATGAGACTGGATGTAAATCATATGAAAGCCTTGGTTTCTCTGAACCTAGCCCTTATATAAGCAATCCTTATTTAAAAGCGTCATTATGCCTCTTCCCTAAGGCAGACAAACATACTTTATCAGTTACAAACAAAGGAGTTCCCGAGAAAAGCCTGCATAATGGGATGTGTCCTGAAAACCTTTAATACGGTCAAAGCCCAAAGTCGGTCCATCTCTGCTTATTTTCTCTAATAGTGAGTATCGTCCAAAGCAAGTTTCCTAAAAAATATCTATCGAGGCCACGCCGATTATTTTCCTAAAGAAAGGACATAAGAAACACGATTAAAAATGAAATGCTATGCCAAGGAAGGATCCTTAGTAACACAGCCGCATTCGCAGTTTCTATGGCTAAGATGTGGCTTCTCGCGCACATTACGAACTACGTAGGCTTTGGTCTCGTTAGCATACGAGTACGTAGGCGCAATACCGAGCCCTGTTCGTGAGTACAAGCCCGCGAAATGTTTCACCCGATACATTGCCTCGCGATATTTCACTACTGGCATATTGCCACCATGATACCTCCTGACAGGGTATTGCCTCTGAGATATCATGACACTTTGCTGCCCATCCGAGATGCACTATCTCCACCCTCGATTTCTCACATTGACACACACCGAGATATCACAGAATCTCCATCGCGAACATTCTCATTTGATATCGTGACCTCACGAGTACTTAAGTGCAATATCGAGTTTTCGCTCGTGAGCACAAGCCCCCTCATCGTACACACAATCACACCCACAAGCGCACCTCCTGAACTACGCTGGCTTTGATTTCTTGACCTCATCAGTACTTAGGTATAATATTGAATTTTCGCTCGTGAGTGCAATGCTCCACACAACGCACACATTCACGCCCACAAGCACATGTCCCTAAGGAGGTTTAATATTAATGTTTCTGCAATAACCTCCCTAAAGTTCAGTTAAGCAATAATAAAGTAGTACAAAACAAAAAAAATATCTGAAATAGATAAAGAACGAGTGGAGTGCCTGACAACTTCCACACTCGTAAACGTAATACGGTCCTTAAACCCCACATCCTGAATCTGTGGCAACGCAGTCCGACGAAGCTTTAGGATGAGCCCCTAAGGGCTGACCTGATCTATTTTTGTTAATAAAGCAAACTAATTTTTCTGAGCTACGCGGCCCGCTCGCGTAGGCTTGTGCATACATCCTCACATTTGATTGGTGACAATGCATCCAAGGGAACAACCTAAAAACATATTTATCTTCAAGTTTTGGGAAGATATCATTATCCTTTTTGTCAATTTTATGGAATAATTGCATATAAGTAGTTTATATCTACCTTGTGAGGTTTTGTTCAGCTTTTGTGTGTATAAGTGATCAAATGCCTTTTTGTGTGGATCATAGAATCTATTTGGTGAGGAGGGGTCCCCAACATATATTGTATTTCTCATATTCTTTTGTTAAAGTTTGGTTGGAGTCTCTGATTAAAGAATGAACAACATGTCCCTTTGTTGCAATTTATACCCGTATCAATGATTATTTGTTCCGGATAAAAAAAGAACAGAAAAGTTGGATTCTTGTACTACATATTGGTCTTATATTGCATACGACTAAACATTGGGCGTATTTGTAAAAATAAGGACTTAACATTCAAGGGTCTTGCATTCCCTATCACAAGGTGTCTTGTTACTTCTTATCTACACTAATTTATGAAACTTGTTACTTCGTAACGAACTTTATGTACTATAAAGCATAAACCTCCTTATATGTGTATATGCGATAGCTTCCCTCTCAATATGTCAGGGCTAAGGATCAAAAGTTCCTTCAAGCACTCCAAATGACAAACGTTTTGATGTGAATCTATGAATGTTGAAGCGTTACTATTACAACTACACAACACCACCACCAACAACAAATAAAACTAAACTAAGGAAATGGGTTTCTTTCTCTCCCTATGTTCTCTTTTTCAATATTTAAGTGTAATTACAAATGAATGAGAAGGGACTATTTATAGGAGAAAAATTACTTGGTAACTAAGTAATGACCCAAAAGACAAAAGGATAATTAATAACTGAAAATGACTAATTAGCCCAAACATGCTTGAAGACTAATGAAAGACTAAAAATGAAAGGAAATGACAATATTATCCTAAACTAAAATACAAAATAAAAGATAACCTTCTCCCGGGAGCACAACCATGTGCTACGTGTCTCTACGTATCACAAAACACATCATTCTCCCCGTCTTTGAAAAGCTCGTCCTCGAGCGCGTAGGGTGACTCATCAATGCCACATGATATAATCCTCAAATTTTTTTTCGAACCCCGATCAAAATCAACAAAAAGTGGGCTGCCCAAACTTTAATTAGTCCTATGCGTATGAACCTCATCAATAACGGGTCTAATATACCCAAATCCAGGCAATATTCCTTACGAAATCCGAGCAACCAAAAACTGATGACTATATCCGCCTTCTTTACACAATGAGCACATGGTTGCAACTTGGCTTGGTGGACCCTTGAATCTGATCAGACGGAAACTCAGGCGATCGCACCTTTGCGAGTACGATGGCAAAACAAACAGACTAAAGGCGGCGACATTTCGGAAAGTCGGACCAAAAAATGGCAAATAGTTGGAAATAGCCCCCAAGTGGGATGCATTTTTCATGGAAGTGTTGAGTTGTGTCAAAAATAGGCCATTAGACCAATTTTGACCTGATTTGAGGTCAAATAGGGGATAGGGGATCAGGTCAAAGTAGGGCAAGTCCGTTTTTGATCGGTTTTGATTGTGGTTGGGCATGGATGAGTGGAGAAAGGGTTAAAATAGTGTTAAAGGGGTTAGGTCAAATTAGGGTAAAACTTTGGGGTTAGGGTTTGGGGTTTGGGGGTGGAGTTAGGTTTAGGGCTATAGAGGAGGGTGGGGAAAAAGATGGGGCTGCATTTCGGAGTGTAGTGATGGTTGTGTGGCTGCAGGAGGTGGTGATGGTGGAGGAAGATGAGGTGGTAGAGGTTGGAAAATTGTTGGCTAAAAGGGTTGATATCCCCCCAATTAGTGGTGATGGAATCTAGGGTTTCTATCCACCCAATTCCTATTTGGACATTTATCAATCGAACGATTGAAGGATTACCTGATTTGAGGTCAAATAGGGGATAGGGGATCAGGTCAAAGTAGGGCAGGTCCGTTATTGATCGGTTTTGATTGTGGTTGGGCATGGATGAGTGGAGAAAGGGTTAAAATAGTGTTAAAGGGGTTAGGTCAAATTAGGGTAAAACTTTGGGGTTTGGGGATGGAGTTGGGTTTAGGGCTATAGAGGAGGGTGGGGAAAAAGATGGGGCTGCATTTCGGAGTGTAGTGATGGTTGTGTGGCCGCAGGAGGTGGTGATGATGGAGGAAGATGAGGTGGTAGAGGTTGGAAAATTGTTGGCTAAAAGGGTTGATATCCCTCCAATTAGCAGTGATGGAATCTAGGGTTTCTATCCACCCAATTCCTATTTGGACATTTATCAATTGAACGATTGAAGGGTTACCTGAGTTGGAACCACAACTCGATACCCACTTCACGCACCATGACAAACACCAAGAACAAATGTAACTTTGATACCATTTTGATGCGAATTCATGAATGGGGAAGCATTATTATTAATGGTTTCTTTCTCTCTCTATATTCTCTTTCTCAATATTAAAATGTAATTACAAATGAATGCTAAGGGCCTATAATTTATAGGAGAAAAATTACTTGGTAACCAAATAATGACCCAAAAACTAAGAAGGACAATTAATAGCTGAAAATGACTAATTAGCTCCAAATATGCTTGGAAGCCAATTAAAGATTAAAAATAAAAGGAAATGACAATATTACCCTAAACTAAAATAGAAAATAAAAGTTAGTCTTCTCCGGGGAGCACAACCACGCGCTACTTGTCGCTACGTATCACAAAACACATCACGTTTACTCTAGAAATGACCTATAGCCTTTTTGGAGTGTCAATTGTATCCTCCCTTTTTTGTTTAAACATTCATATACGCACTTTTATAGCCAAAGAATAATTTTTAACATGGAAAAATACAAAATTAACCCTGAGCTTTGAAGTCAGTTTGAGGCCAATCGTTTTAATTTTATTAGTGTTAACCTTAAAGTAAAATTTTGTGCAATGTTAATTCTCAAGTTACTTCTCAGCTAAGAAAGGGACTTGACACCCTATCTAAGAGGATTTGTTAATTTGGCCAATAAATGCGTGACAAGTGGCTAAAAAAATTAATACACTAAAATTTCCTCCTAAGAAATTGGCCACTTTTAGAAAACTACAAAATTCAAAAATAAACTATAGTTGATTGCTAATTACAGTCTGTCATCATCCGAAACTCCAGATAACGGATTTGCTTCCACACTTCAACGAGCTTATGAGTTTTAATTTATGTGCATATATATCAATTTATACCCAAATCAAGTGTATGGGTACATAAATCTTTGTATATTCCCTTTCAAACTCTACCTTGTTTTGTTTAAACATCCATTGTTTTGCTGATGAAATCCTTTGGCAGAAGCTCCCAAAAGTTACCTCTACATAGCTTCTGGGCTTGATTTCTTTCTCAGGGGTAATGAAGTTTTAGTAGTTACTGAAGGCTCCAGCTGAATTAGAATTTATAAATGATACATTCAAAATTTTGTGTTTAACTATATAGAGAGAAGGGCTAGATCTGTTTTTGCCATTGTTTATATCCTAGATCAACAGCCAAATTGAAGAAAATTGTGACACCTCGCTTATTAAAATAAGAGGTGGCCAGCCCGATACTCCAATAATTACAGGAATCATAGATGGTCCATTCTTAGCATCACTGTAATACAATAAGTTAACGAGATAACCACCCATTGTTTTAGAAAACGGATTGTCAAAATTCAATTTGTAAGTTAAAGAAAAACATTTAAACAATCCAATTGAAAAGAAGGTGGACAAAATAAAGACATGTATTCGATCAACAATCATATACATAAAAAATAACCGAATAAGCTGGCGGTTAACAGACCCTTACAATTAGGTTACACCGAGTATTTAAGTACAATGTCACATAATATAATACAAGTACAAAACTTGGGCAACACGCCCGAATGTGTAAACGATCATAACTAAAATACAAAAAGGTGGAAACGTCTACATCAACTATCCCGTAACATCCGCAAGGTGTTACAGCTCCAGGACACAAGGATAGAAAAGTCAATACGGGCGTCCTTGCGGCGGAACACCTGGGTGAATAAGATTCAAGCAACACCAAGAATTATAAACGGGTCAGGGCCCGGTTTAATACGATTACCAAGTGAATAAAGTGCACGACAGTTATGGACAATTTAATTACCATGAATAAGCTTGTTTCGTTCACCATAATTAATGATAAGGAATCTAACCTTTCTATCTAAAAGCATAACCTAACGCAATAATAATGACAATGATCACAATTCATTCGTGCAGGAGAATATAGATTAAATATTATTTAAAGAGATTCCATTTCCTTTTTACACAATTTCATTTCACGATTCCTTTTTCTCATTAGGAAACGTATTCAAGCAATTTACTTCATAAAGTGCCGTTTTATCAATAAAATCCCACCTTAATAAGAATAGTTATATTTCACAACATATAACGATTCTAAGACCATCATTCCGGGTTTCCCCACTGGATGCGCCCCTAAATAGCTATCATCTTCCAGGGCCTATCACCAAGACAACCTGGGCATCCTATATCACGTGACGTCGGGAAGCGGCCATATACCTTCGACAGTGAGTCATAACCACACCCGGAATTACCTCACCTCGAACAATAATCACACAATATATAATAACCGGTCCTATGGCCGAGGACTATATTCACCCTACATTCACTAGCCAGGGGAGTTCACCTCATGCGCGTAACTTCCCCTATGATAGCATTTAGAGAGGTGTGTGTAAGCAATTTATCATTCACAAGTTATTCCCATTTTAAAATATATATTAAGTCTTTATCCGGAGCCATAAGCGTTTAATGTCATCATTATAAACTTCAACGTTTAATAAACTCCCAAATTAGTCTCCGAGAATTAATGACGTTACTATAAGCCACCAAGTATAGTAAACCTCAAACACGTCTCTAAATTTCCACAATTATATAATCCTACTCTTCCCTAGTCTCAAACTAGTTCGTTCAAGAAAGAACCACTCTAACGTCTATTAAATAAGTCCGAGATAAGCCCGAGTATCCCCTTTCTAATCTAGTGTGGTTACATACCTAAGGTAAGTCTCTAATACACTTTATTTCATCCTAAGAGAAAGTTCCTAGGTCCTAAACTTACAAGAAAAGGATTACAAACTAAGTTAGAAAAATAACTTAAAACAGCAGGAATTCTGAATCGATTCGATTTGCCCCTGGCCGAATCGATTCGGTCTTGAAAGCAAATCGATTCGGATAGGCCGAATCGATTCGGTCAAGAGGACCCAACATTCTGCATACTGCCGAATCGATTCGCCCAACATAGACCTGTAGCCTTCCCCTTTAGTGAATCGATTCGCTAGGGGGCGAATCGATTCGCGAGGGCCAGAATACCCAGTTTCGGCCATGGATGTTAATACCCCAATTTTTCCCAAACTCATTTCTCTCCATTTATGCCCACATCTTCCATCAATAATCCAACCAAAACAATCCTACATAAATACTAACGAATATAATCAACACAGTATCTATCTACAACAAGGTTTTAAGGGTTCAAACACTATAAATTCATAAAAACCCATAATTGTTCAAGGGTTCTAAATACACAACCATCATTACATTTTATTCACCCCAAATCATATATTAGCAAGTAAGAAACGTGCCTTAAGCTGAAATCTTGGATTCCCTTCCGGTAGATGCAAGATCAAACCCAATTTTTTTCAATTCTCCTTCTTTCCCTTCTTTTTCTCCACAATTTTCTTCCTCTCTCTTTCTCTCTAGGTTTAGGAAGCATACACTTGGAGAAATAAAAAGGGTTGCAAGACTTAATCGTGCCCTTAGCATTAATTCCCATCTTTAAATGTTAATACACACCATTAAAATGACTCGTAACTACATAATCAAGTCCTAACCTGTCAAAAGTGCCCGGAACCCAAAAACACAATGACACTTATTTTGACTATCTCGACTTTCGGGACTGACCGCGCCCTCTAAATTGGCGTCCGGGATAATATAAATCATTACAAGTTCCAACTTCATTATAAACCATAAATGCCGTTTAAAGCACGACACTACAAATTGTAACATGATACTATTTACATTCACATAACAGTAAATATGCAAATATCTAGTAAATATTATCTTTTAACTGACTTAAAATAATATTTACCCCATTATCCACTATTTTATATAATTACCTCTCATGGCAAATTAATATAAAATCAATTACTCAAAAGTAAAGGTTATTACATACTCCCCGCCTTATAGGGGAATTTTGCCCTCCAAATTTAGGCGTACCTTGCAAAAAAAGATGTGGATACTTTTCTCGCATATCGTCCTCACGCTCCCACGTTGACTCATCGACATTGTGATGTCCCCGTTGGACCCGAACCAAGGGCACCACTCTAGATCTTAGCCTACGCTCCCCGTGATCTAAGATTGCAACTGGTTGTTCCTCGTATGATATATCGGGCTACAATTCGATATCATCTAAAGGAATGTGCCAGTGAGCTCCTTCACACCTCTTATACTTTTTCAGGGATGAAACATGAAACACATCATGAATCTATTGCAAGTACTCCGGTAAGGCAAGTTGATAAGCTACTGGGCCTACCTTAGCAATAATGGGAAAAGGACCTACGTAGCGCGGCGCAAGTTTTCCTTTCTTCCCAAATCGCTTTATACCCTTCATCGGCGAAACTCGTACCAACACTTGATCTCCAACCTCCAAATCCACATGCCTTCTATTCGCATGAGCATAGCTCTTCTGACGATCTTGAGCAATTCAGATGCGATTGCGAATAATTTCAATCTTTGAAGAAGTATCCTGGATCATCTCAGGTCCAAGAAATTTATTATCCCCTACTTCCAACCAACAAGTAGGTGATCTACACGGTCGACCATATAATGCTTCATAGGGTGCCATCCCGATAGTGAATTGGTACGAATTATTATAAGCAAATTCTGTAACACCCCGCCTAATAAGATACCGGGCGATCACTCCAATATTAAATTAAAACAGGAGTCTCATATGGATCATTCTTAGCATCACTGTCGAAAATCCATTTAATTACTAATATCCTATTAGGTGAGCGTTAAAAACTTATTATCTAACTACTCTTTTTAGCGACCAATTAAAAACATCCACAATTAAATGCGTAATTGAACTGAAATGAAAATGAAATAAATTAAAATAACCGAACACTCGGTCCAAATATACAACCATATCGAATGATGTACTGAAAGAATAAATAAATGCAATTGAGCCATTGGCTCGAATGTTTATACAGTACCTCCTATCTAGAGTACAACGATGGAAGCGGCTATCAAAAACCTGCACGCATGCACAGCTGCTGCAGCTGACGTCTGACTCGAAAGAATTTCCATCCAGGCGTCCCTGTGTCTGGACACCTATATATATATAATATAGAGAAAGAAAGGAGAGTAGACAAACGGGTCAGAGCCCGAATGTTTGAAAATATTTTGCAAGTGCATAAATGCTTTATTTTTAGAAAAATAGTTTTATCTCATATTTAAATTGGTATCGCACTCTGATGAGATACCCCTCACCTCTCCTCTAATAGTGCACTCCTAGCGCATCCCTCTAAACATCCTAGTCAAGCTACCCTGCTAAACTAGTCTAATACCTCACCACTATCTACCCTAGATAGTCAAACAGATGTACTAAGGGCATAACTTCACTCTAATCTCGACGCTATGTCATGTTCGTGCGTGGGGTGTCTCGCGAAGCGAAATCCAAACAAGGAACCCCCCCGATACACTACTATGCGGCAAGGTCGATCGTCGAGATCCGCCAGTCCCTCAGTACAGAAAGATATATATATATATATATATATATATATATATATATATATATATATACCATAAACATTTTAAAATATTAGAGCACTTAAGGATTAAACTTCTCCCCAGTCTCAACACAATGCCATATTCGTGCGTGGGGTGTCTCGCAAAGCGAAATCCAAACAAGGAACCCCCCCGATACACTACTATGCGGCACGGTCGATCGTCGGGATCCATTAGACCCTCGGTACTCGATTCATCCATATATATACATATACATATTTTACCATAACCATCCGGATCTATCTCCCGGAATGAGAATCCATATACAAAGTATTTATCAATACTTATCCTTTTCATTTCAAAAACTTCCATTTCCCTTCTCATATCCAGGAAATGTATTTAAAAGCCAATTCATTATCATGAATTGCTTGAATAAATCATATACCTTTTTAAAAGCCAGTTTTATTATCATAAAAATGCTTTTCCTTTATCAATTATCCCATTTCCCTTTTTATACTCAGGAAATGTATTCAAAGACATTTTCATTATCATGAAGATGCTTTGATCATAACATATGCTTCCACATCCCTTCTTCCATCCGGGAAGTGTTACCGAAGCCAATTTATATATAACCCATTTCCCTTCCTATATCCAGGAAATGTAATTAAAGCAAACCCATTATTATGAATTGCTTTAATATAAACGCGTTCTAAGACCGCCCGTCCGGATTTCTCCACTGTGCGCGCCCCTAAATGGCTATCATCTTCCAGGGCCTCCAAGACAACCTGGGATCCTACATCGCAAGACGTCGGGAAGCGGCCATGTGCCTGCGGGATAGTCAAGACCACACCCGGAATCTCCTAACCAGCGCAGAAAGATATATCAACAAACGCTCACATGGCCTATAGGACTATATCCACCCTGCATCATTAGCCAGGGGGCTTCACCATACGAACGCAACTTCCCTTATGATAGCGATTTAGAGAGGTGTGTAATCCATATTTTATTAATTATGCAAAACATTTCTCTTTCCATTTTGAAAATATTCATTTTTATATTTTCAAAATCATTTCCATCATAATATATATGTACCTAAATCACATAGTATATACATATCCTATATATTCTTCCTAGAATATATATAAACGGCCATAGTGGCCTATAGCTTCTAGCGATGACCAATAATCCCAAAGATTCCCTCGAGGAATCATAACCATGATTTCATAAAAGCATGATACTAAACCCAAAGTATTCCATACTTTGTTCAATACTAATTACCTCAATCATCTCTTAAAGGTTTATTTATCCTCAAAACCCTTATTTAGGAATCCCCATAAAAATCTCAAATGGTAATTCAACTCCCCATACTCTTAAAGGAAGAAAACTAGAAATTCTGACCTAAGCGAATCGATTCGCCCCTTTAGCGAATCGATTCGGTTCCCAATCCGAATCGATTCGGAAAGTATTCTACAAACAGGTCTGTAAATGGCGAATCGATTCGGTCTGTACCCGAATCGATTCGGCCCATTGCAGAAACCCAATTTCCTTTAGGCGAATCGATTCGGCCTGTACCCGAATCGATTCGGCCAGTTCGAGGGCTACAGTTTGGGCGATTTTTCAATCTCCAAAATACCCAAAATTCAATCCAATATCCATTTAAATCCTAACTTGGTTTTATTACTACAAACCCAAAGTTTTTATATCTCCTCAAATTCTTTAGAGGTCCTAACAATTCTTTTGAGAACCCCTAATATCTATCTCCAATAAGTTCTAACTAATGATTTCAATCTCGGACAGCTTTCCGTAGAAAAATCACTATAAATCCAAAAAAAATCAGAAAAATACGCGGTCGGCGCCCACGCGACCGCGTCGAAAAGATCTACAATTTTTATTTTTTGACCAAGAGCCGAATCGATTCGCCTTTAGGCCGAATCGATTCGGTAAGCACGCTGCCTACACTATTCATCGTCTTCTCCGAGACGGTTTCGGCCATTAAAGCTTCTCCCAAGCTTTTGTCGCCTCACCCAACGTCCTACAACCTCAACCAACTACAAATAACCATATATTAAGGGTTCTAAACATCCTAGAACCCTAAATCACCAATTAATTTTACATAAAACCTAAGTTTCTCCGATTAACCAATTTTAGGGGTTTATTCGTTTTATCTCCCGAAAACCCGTTTTATCCACGAATACCCAACCCAAAATCATTAGGGTTTGTTATACCAACTATGATATGAGATATTTATGCTCAAAAATAAATAAAGCAAGTAAACACTTGCCTCGTGGATATAATCCGACGACCTCGAGTCGAATCCGGCGGAGTTTGGCCCAAATCTTCCTTTTTCTCCTCCTTTCTTCCTCCTATCTCTCTTCTCTCTCTTTTCTTTCTTTCTTTCCTCTCTTTCTACCTCTCTTCCTCCTTTTATAAGGAGAAAAGGGTTTTAACCCCTTAAAACCCAAAAACGACTCGTTTACCCAATTACGAGTTACTTTTACCTCTAAAATTACCCGAAACTCAATTTCAACAATCGGACACTCTTTTCCGACTATCTCGGACAATCCGAGACTCACGGCGCAGTCAAAATTCCCATCCGAGGTATTTGACCGCAAATCACTATTCCAACCCAAAAATAATTAAGTGCGATATTCTACTCAAAATCTTACCTCTTTTGTCGCTATACTCCACGACGACATATAATTAAATTACTTCGGCCTATATAGTCCCAAAATAATTAATAACACCCTTCGAAAATCATTAACTCCTCGAAAATCCCAAAAATTACTATTTCGAGAAATTCTCCAAATTCCAAATCATACTTAATTATGGAATTTAATCATCTCCAAAAGGGCGGGTTATTACATACTCCCCCCCTTACAACGGAATTTCGTCCTCGAAATTCAGATGCAACTTACACCCTCAAACTAGGATTACTACAAATCCTAAGACCTCAAGGAAAAGATACTAACCTAATGGTTCCTAACCATACACTATGCGGCTACCGAAATCATAAAGTGACTCTAATACGTCACTTACTACCCATCCTCTAAAATGCCTCTTGGCATGGATTTCAATCTTATATACTACGCAGTATATAAAACCATCTTACCAAGGTGCCCATACACCTTTCCAACTTGTGCATATCTACACATCCATAGCGAGCGTCTGACACGTAACACTCTCTCCCAGTAAGGGCCTCCTTTCCTCGGTGTAATACTCACCTATGGGTCCTTCCAACCTGTGAAATTCCAAACTCCTAACCTCGGCATCGCTAACTCTATCGAGCCTACATCCTACAATGCTACTATCTATGCGTTACCCTACCTATACGAAACTAATATAATTTTAAGAATGTCCCTAATGCCCAAGGCCTCTCTCAACTCCTGACAATTGCTTGGTTTCATGCGTGGTACGTCTCGCCAAGGCGAAATCCAAACAAGGAACCCTCCCGTTACACTACTCCCTCGCGTAGTCGGTCATCGAGATATAGTGACCTAAGGCACACAAGCGGGACGTCCTAAATCCTACCGTGCTAATCCTACAAACGCATTTCTACTATCTAATCCTTCCGCCCATACAGAAGGAAACCTAACTAATCAAAGTGCCTACTCTTTGTAGGAACACTATGTACATCACCCCGATCACAGATTTTCCAAATTTGCCTTCTTATTAAGGCCCGGATATCACCCTTAAATCACTTTCTCCAAGTCCTACTCCACCCAGCTACTTGTGGCGAGAGGACCACTTTAGTGCTTTTCCATAGCACAATATTTTCATAAACGTACCATCATCACAGGGCTCGTAGTCTATAGTGGTTCATCCACACTATAAGACTAACCCACATCCTTGCATCCCATAACAGCTCTCCATGCCCGGCGCCGTTAAGAGTCATGTGTGGAGTGTCTCGCAAAGCGAAATCCAAACAAGGAACCCCTCCACACATTAACCCTTGACTTCGTTGGTTATGGAGTTCCGTCATTTCAACATGCAACCGGGATATCCCTATCCCCTAATCCAACAAAAATGGTTTGAACTCCTATCTCAAACTAAGAGTCATACCACCCTACGCTCTCACTCATTTTAAGTCCTTGTGCAAAAAGTAATGAGCTTAATCTTACAGCTCAACAATAATCCTGTGGACCTTTAAATTATATCTATAAGGTTGCCACATATACCCAAATCACGAAAATGAAACCTCTACTCATCGAAGTTTCGTAACCCACAATAAATAAGGTGAACTCAACCTATATCTAGGTGAGTCATCGCAACAATAACCTGTTCCCTCCAGGAACCATGGACACGATAGACTTGCCATTTTTAGTCTGCTATCGCTCCGAAAATACACCATGATGTGTTATCTACATCATACCACCATGCTCGTATAGACATATAAAACGAGCATCACTAACCAGATATGTATATATATATACCATATATCAGCACCCGCTTCTATGGCGAATGAAGAAAAATAAAACTCCGCTACTGCGGACAACACATAGGCATACATGATATAATGTTATCGATACCGCCATAACTCAAATTACCCACACGATTCTAGGGCTAACTAATACCGCGACTTTATCTAGACACGGAAAATATACCTCCTCGGTTGAGGTAAAACTCATAACAACAACTTCATTTTAACAAATTCCCCGAGTGGATGTCCAACCATGGGGTCCTCAAACATACCCATTCTTTAGTGAGCCCATCCTTCTTGGAAAGGACTCAATATTCATTGCACCTAACTCACCTAGGTACAAAGTTCACTTCGCCATAATACTCTTTATTCACCGTCGGCCTCTGGCTGAACCTTAGGCGAATAATTCCCAAAACTGCATTCTTCTTGTCCTGCTGATTCCTGGGGACTCACGGTTAGAACTATCCGTAAGATCCCTTTCGAATCCTTATTTCACTGGGAAATCCAACTTTAGTACCACACTCTACTACGGCGGTACTATGGTACTCGTAACTACTATGCTTTAGTAGTCGTTGAGATAAACATTAACAATTACCATAGGGAGAGTGACCTTTACTAAGGTCCTCATCCCAACCTTCTACCAGCTGCACTAGCTAAGCCTCACCTCCTGCTGCCATCCAAGCTCCGCACACGAATCTCAAACGAGCGCATAAAAGATTTCTATAATCTTCTAACATGGCAGGAGAACGAAATCTCACAATAGAAATCAACAATCCTAGTCCTGAGGCTCTATAACAAATGCGAGCAACGCTGAAAGCGTAGTACGTCCGCACAGATTCCTAAGGACACTAGAACCTGATGCTCTGATACCATCTGTAACACCCCGCCTAATAAGATACCGGGCGATCACTCCAATATTAAATTAAAACAGGAGTCTCATATGGATCATTCTTAGCATCACTGTCGAAAATCCATTTAATTACTAATATCCTATTAGGTGAGCGTTAAAAACTTATTATCTAACTACTCTTTTTAGCGACCAATTAAAAACATCCACAATTAAATGCGTAATTGAACTGAAATGAAAATGAAATAAATTAAAATAACCGAACACTCGGTCCAAATATACAACCATATCGAATGATGTACTGAAAGAATAAATAAATGCAATTGAGCCATTGGCTCGAATGTTTATACAGTACCTCCTATCTAGAGTACAACGATGGAAGCGGCTATCAAAAACCTGCACGCATGCACAGCTGCTGCAGCTGACGTCTGACTCGAAAGAATTTCCATCCAGGCGTCCCTGTGTCTGGACACCTATATATATATAATATAGAGAAAGAAAGGAGAGTAGACAAACGGGTCAGAGCCCGAATGTTTGAAAATATTTTGCAAGTGCATAAATGCTTTATTTTTAGAAAAATAGTTTTATCTCATATTTAAATTGGTATCGCACTCTGATGAGATACCCCTCACCTCTCCTCTAATAGTGCACTCCTAGCGCATCCCTCTAAACATCCTAGTCAAGCTACCCTGCTAAACTAGTCTAATACCTCACCACTATCTACCCTAGATAGTCAAACAGATGTACTAAGGGCATAACTTCACTCTAATCTCGACGCTATGTCATGTTCGTGCGTGGGGTGTCTCGCGAAGCGAAATCCAAACAAGGAACCCCCCCGATACACTACTATGCGGCAAGGTCGATCGTCGAGATCCGCCAGTCCCTCAGTACAGAAAGATATATATAATATATATATATATATATATATATATATATATATATACCATAAACATTTTAAAATATTAGAGCACTTAAGGATTAAACTTCTCCCCAGTCTCAACACAATGCCATATTCGTGCGTGGGGTGTCTCGCAAAGCGAAATCCAAACAAGGAACCCCCCCGATACACTACTATGCGGCACGGTCGATCGTCGGGATCCATTAGACCCTCGGTACTCGATTCATCCATATATATACATATACATATTTTACCATAACCATCCGGATCTATCTCCCGGAATGAGAATCCATATACAAAGTATTTATCAATACTTATCCTTTTCATTTCAAAAACTTCCATTTCCCTTCTCATATCCAGGAAATGTATTTAAAAGCCAATTCATTATCATGAATTGCTTGAATAAATCATATACCTTTTTAAAAGCCAGTTTTATTATCATAAAAATGCTTTTCCTTTATCAATTATCCCATTTCCCTTTTTATACTCAGGAAATGTATTCAAAGACATTTTCATTATCATGAAGATGCTTTGATCATAACATATGCTTCCACATCCCTTCTTCCATCCGGGAAGTGTTACCGAAGCCAATTTATATATAACCCATTTCCCTTCCTATATCCAGGAAATGTAATTAAAGCAAACCCATTATTATGAATTGCTTTAATATAAACGCGTTCTAAGACCGCCCGTCCGGATTTCTCCACTGTGCGCGCCCCTAAATGGCTATCATCTTCCAGGGCCTCCAAGACAACCTGGGATCCTACATCGCAAGACGTTTGGAAGCGGCCATGTGCATGCGGGATAGTCAAGACCACACCCGGAATCTCCTAACCAGCGCAGAAAGATATATCAACAAACGCTCACATGGCCTATAGGACTATATCCACCCTGCATCATTAGCCAGGGGGCTTCACCATACGAACGCAACTTCCCTTATGATAGCGATTTAGAGAGGTGTGTAATCCATATTTTATTAATTATGCAAAACATTTCTCTTTCCATTTTGAAAATATTCATTTTTATATTTTCAAAATCATTTCCATCATAATATATATGTACCTAAATCACATAGTATATACATATCCTATATATTCTTCCTAGAATATATATAAACGGCCATAGTGGCCTATAGCTTCTAGCGATGACCAATAATCCCAAAGATTCCCTCGAGGAATCATAACCATGATTTCATAAAAGCATGATACTAAACCCAGAGTATTCCATACTTTGTTCATTACTAATTACCTCAATCATCTCTTAAAGGTTTATTTATCCTCAAAACCCTTATTTAGGAATCCCCATAAAAATCTCAAATGGTAATTCAACTCCCCATACTCTTAAAGGAAGAAAACTAGAAATTCTGACCTAAGCGAATCGATTCGCCCCTTTAGCGAATCGATTCGGTTCCTAATCCGAATCGATTCGGAAAGTATTCTACAAACAGGTCTGTAAATGGCGAATCGATTCGGTCTGTACCCGAATCGATTCGGCCCATTGCAGAAACCCAATTTCCTTTAGGCGAATCGATTCGGCCTGTACCCGAATCGATTCGGCCAGTTCGAGGGCTACAGTTTGGGCGATTTTCAATCTCCAAAATACCCAAAATTCAATCCAATATCCATTTAAATCCTAACTTGGTTTTATTACTACAAACCCAAAGTTTTTATATCTCCTCAAATTCTTTAGAGGTCCTAACAATTCTTTTGAGAACCCCTAATATCTATCTCCAATAAGTTCTAACTAATGATTTCAATCTCGGACAGCTTTCCGTAGAAAAATCACTATAAATCCAAAAAAAATCAGAAAAATACGCGGTCGGCGCCCACGCGACCGCGTCGAAAAGATCTACAATTTTTATTTTTTGACCAAGAGCCGAATCGATTCGCCTTTAGGCCGAATCGATTCGGTAAGCACGCTGCCTACACTATTCATCGTCTTCTCCGAGACGGTTTCGGCCATTAAAGCTTCTCCCAAGCTTTTGTCGCCTCACCCAACGTCCTACAACCTCAACCAACTACAAATAACCATATATTAAGGGTTCTAAACATCCTAGAACCCTAAATCACCAATTAATTTTACATAAAACCTAAGTTTCTCCGATTAACCAATTTTAGGGGTTTATTCGTTTTATCTCCCGAAAACCCGTTTTATCCACGAATACCCAACCCAAAATCATTAGGGTTTGTTATACCAACTATGATATGAGATATTTATGCTCAAAAATAAATAAAGCAAGTAAACACTTGCCTTGTGGATATAATCCGACGACCTCGAGTCGAATCCGGCGGAGTTTGGCCCAAATCTTCCTTTTTCTCCTCCTTTCTTCCTCCTATCTCTCTTCTCTCTCTTTTCTTTCTTTCTTTCCTCTCTTTCTACCTCTCTTCCTCCTTTTATAAGGAGAAAAGGGTTTTAACCCCTTAAAACCCAAAAACGACTCGTTTACCCAATTACGAGTTACTTTTACCTCTAAAATTACCCGAAACTCAATTTCAACAATCGGACACTCTTTTCCGACTATCTCGGACAATCCGAGACTCACGGCGCAGTCAAAATTCCCATCCGAGGTATTTGACCGCAAATCACTATTCCAACCCAAAAATAATTAAGTGCGATATTCTACTCAAAATCTTACCTCTTTTGTCGCTATACTCCACGGCGACATATAATTAAATTACTTCGACCTATATAGTCCCAAAATAATTAATAACACCCTTCGAAAATCATTAACTCCTCGAAAATCCCAAAAATTACTATTTCGAGAAATTCTCCAAATTCCAAATCATACTTAATTATGAAATTTAATCATCTCCAAAAGGGCGGGTTATTACATTCGACCAAGGGAAGGTATTGTTCCCAACCTCCTTTGAAATCAAGCACGCACATTCTGAGCATATCCTCTAACATTTGGTTGACTCTTTCCATCTGTCCATTTGTTTGAGGGTGATAGGAGGTACTCAACTTCAATTCGGTTCCCATAGCTTCTTGAAAACTTCGCCAAAAATGGGAAACAAAAATTTTGTCTCGATCGGAGACTATATTAATGGGCACCCCGTGGAGTTAACAATCTCCATAATAAATAGCCGGGCATAACGAGCAGTGTTGTAGTTTGTACGTACCGGTAAGAAATGTGCCGACTTAGTTAAACGATCGACAATCATCCAAATGGAATCATGACCACTTTGTGATGTTGGCAATCCCGTGATGAAATCCATCGAGATGCTTTCCCACTTCCATATCGGTATTTCCAAGGGTTGTAACAATCCCGTCGGTCGCTGATGATCTACCGTCACCAGTTGACAAGTAGTACATTGGGAAACAAATTCAGAAATGTCCCGTTTCATACCCGCCCACCAATATTGACGGTGCATGTCTTGGTACATTTTGTCTCCACCAGGATGTACTGCAAACTTGGACCCATGAGATTCTGTCATTACGGCCTGTCTCAAATCCCCTTCTTCGGGATAATTAAGTCTCCCGTGGAAACGTAAACCACCCTCAGAACTTATAGAGTAGGATTCCACTCCCTCGGTTAACAATTGGCGCATACGGTCCTGACAACCTTTATCCCTTCCTTGAGCTTCCACAACCCTTGCCACTATCGTAAGCGTAACGGTCAACACCGTACATCACACTCTATACATCACACCATACATCACACTTAGTTCTAGGCCCTAAAAATTATTTTTTTCGAAGTTTTTATTTTTCTCTTGAAATTAGCCTTCCAACCAACTGATGATCAAAAAATTAGGTGAAAATAAATTTTATAGCAGAGAAAAATAAAAATTTGAAAAAAAAGTTAGGAGTGATGCATAGTGTGATGTAGGTGAGCCTTGTTGTAAGTGCCGTGTGATATCAATTTAAATAAATTCGCAAGTTTCCAATTTAGACTTGTCTAATTGGAGTCTATTTTCGAACCAAATTAATTCAGCCCTAAAACATGCAACTACGTGTGGATAAATTAAACCAACAAAAATAATTGCTGACACAGATTTCAGGAAAAAATTCCTTTCGGGTAAAATCTTTATTTCACTATAAAGATGTAAATCGCAATTTACAATAAGTACAATGAAATCTGCAATGATCACTCCTCGGAACAATCACATAGACACGCAGTCTAGAGTCAGCAAGAAACGTAGCTCCAATTCAGCCTAGGAATACCCACGAGTACTCCTTATGACATGCAGTCAACGTTAGCCCAGTACCTCCTTCAAGTGGCACCTAGATCAGCAGTAGAGTTTGTCTCTAAACTTCAACAAAGATGTGTTATTGGGTTCCAAAACAATTCACATAAACTATTGGGATGAATTGTGAATTGAAAAACAAGGATTAAAACCTTTGAAATGAGAAGACAAAATATTCTGCCAGAGCGGTTTCGTAAAACAGTAATTTCAGATCTTCTGAACAAAAACGAAACTGGAAAAACAAATTTATATATAACATTAAGGTTGTGGCTCGCTCGAACGAGGACACGTGTCGTTTGAACGACACTTCGCGCTATAGCCTCTGTCGCTTGAACGACGTGACTAAGTCGCTCGAACGACCCAAGCGAGAAATTATATTTTAATCAGGCCCGCCTCAACACTTGGAAAATATTTTTGATGAAAAACTCCGTTCTAACGCGTAGAGTTTTTTTTCTTAAAAATTATCCCAATATTCTAAGTGAACCATTTAAGACTTAAAAACAACCTTACCAAAGTTAAACTTGCGGAGGCTTGAAGAAGAAAATTTGATATTCGGATCCATCTTGTTGCATATGTGATCTTGAACATTCTTCGATGGTTGTAGCGGTATACGACATACTCAATTGTGAACGGACATTTATAAAATCACGTCCTTACAAATCTCCCCCTATGTCTATGTCGGTAAAAAATAAAAACATCCGAATTATCAAATCAAAATGCCTATACAAATCTAATAGCCTTCCATGAACCCAAAACTGAAAAGGTATCAAACGTGCAAGTCTCAAAACTTTTCTTCAAAATCTTGAACTTCAAATCTTTAAGCTTTTCTCATCAGGGTGTGCAATATATGATCTTCAATGTTGTACCTACACATATGAGACAAAGAAAATACCTTCGTGACGCATCGAATTTGAAATGATATAAGAATCAATCAATCAACAATAATCAAATCTCCCCCCAAATGCAAAAACTCCCCCATAATTCGTTCCCCCCCATTTTATTTGACCGAAATAGACAAGGAAACGAATATGTAAAAACAAATATGGAGATGTCATGATAAAAAGGCATAGCGAATATGGATCAAACTACGCTCATGCAAAGAGTAACTCAGAAGCTTCCACAAACTATTTTTGATTTTTCAATTTTTCATACAAAAATGTTAAAAATAATTTCACAAAATTCACACACCATGAATTTAGACAACCAAATCATGGAAAAGGAATGAATGGGTGTGAACATATTCGATAGGCAAATCAAAGCAATCAGACATAACATATGTGCACGATGAATATGTGTACTCCTAACGAATGAATCTCAAAATCGTCCTTAGGTTTTGAGAGTGTTGAATTTAAATGACATCGACTCAATCCATCAACACATCAAAGTCAAGAATGATTCCCACACCAATAACGTCTAAAATTATGTAATACTTTTTCATGACGCTGTCAGGATGTGCAAACCCGTTTTTCATTACTTTCCATCCAAACTTCCTCATAAATAATAATGCTTAATTTCTTCTTGAGGTGGTCCCTTTTTGGCATATTTATATTTTTATTGCCTTTTAATTTTTTTCGGGCTCTTTTCAAATGACAACTTTCACGACGAGTTAATTTTGTACCCTCGCAGTCCTTTCCTATGATCACTCATCATATTTTGTTGCAATTAAATCCTCATGGTAAACGTTTTTTACATGCACTACTTCCATCGTCAAGTTTTATCGCATATGGGTCGTTTTAAAGACAGAATTGAGATGACAACACTTCGACCAATATGTGATAAACAAGTACAATAATCAAACAAATCCTTGCAAGTGTGCATTAAAGTAACTAATGAGTCAAACATGTAGGTAGTAACAACTAATCACATTTCAATAACTCTAAACATTGTGAAGTACAAAAATGAAATGATAACACACATCAAAACACTATCAAATAGTCACATGGATATGGAATGAAATTGTGATTCGGTCATCATAAATGTCCATTCATATATGGTGCAAAATAAAATACAAAACTCCTTTTGTCTTTTTCCAAAAAATTTATCAAAATACAATCTTTTTGACTGTTTCAAATTTTCCAAAAAAAAATGAAAATCTTTTTGTATTTTTCAAAATTTTTCTACAAACAAAAATCTAATACAAAAATGATACATACTAGCAATAGGAAAAAAATATCATCATGCAAAACAACCAATGCTCGCAAACAAGTCTAAACCTCAACCGTTAGGTGCAATGGAGTTTTCCAAAGGTGGTGACATCCTATGACAAACCTCCATCAAATCATGTGAAGTCTTGACCAAAAACTTTACCTGCTCCCTAATATGTGCAAACTCTCTCGTGTAATCATCCGGAGCATCATGTGTGTGTGTGTGTGAAACACGTGTAGTAGCAAAACGTGACACACATGACCCAACTTAAAACAAATCTCCCTAAGGTGTCCTCTCTTCTTGCAGTGTGTGCAAACATAAACAGGCCTAGGTACACCTCTCTCAAAACGTCTCCTATGCATTCTCCTATCAGGTAACTCGGGAAGCATAAGGATCTATCGCTAACTCGGGAACAGGCTCGGGTGCAACGTGGGAAGTGGACGCACCGTCATGACCTATTCCTCGTCTCTCATCATCACCCAAAACGGGATTGAGAACCATCTTTCCAACCTTCTTAGATGCGTTCTCTAAAGGGACTTTGACCTCCCGGGTACGTTCGAGATCACTCTCGAGTTGGGATACACGTGTCATCAGACTAGACACCATGTTGGTCAAATCACTCGTTTCTCGTCCTAAAGCTATCAACTGTTCACTCAAAGAAATCCTCACCTTCTCGAGTTGACTCGCTTTCGCCTCAAACTCCCTCAAAACCTCTAACTCTCTCTCCAAATCTCTCACCCTAAGACCTAGCTCTTTATTCAATTTCTTAGTCTTTAAGGTCAAATTTCTAAATGCAATTTGGAGCTCACTTTCATCTCCACTTTCACTCACTATCACCCCCACTCACAACAGTCAAACTATCATCCATCTCGGGGGTCTCACGTGCACAAGTATTCTCATCGTCATGGGACAAATTAGGTGTGCTCACGTGGCTAACGACAAATATCCCATGTGAAGACTCATCCCCGGAATCTTTCACCTCTTCCTCACTATCGCTAAGAGTGGCTGACATGGCAATTTTCTTGCCCCTTCTCCTTAGCCTAGCGGGACACTCAAAAGCTCTATGCCTACTCCCCTCACACTCAAAACACTTCTCTTCTTCCTCCTTGTCACTCTCTTTCTCACCACCGCTCTCTTTGGCCTCATTTTTATTTTTTCAAAAAATCTTTTATTGAAAGAATTTTGTTTTGAAAATTTGAGAAACTTTTTGAAATTTTTCGCAAGCATGACCATATCAAAATCAACCTCACCCTCAGAGTCGGACTAAAAAAGTTTCACTTTCTTTTTCTTCTCTCTCGTGGACACTTCCTTTCCCTTCCTAGACTGGGCTTTAAGTGCTATCTCTCCTATATCCTTAGGCTTGACAATGCCAGGAAACATGTCAATTTCATATGTCTGGAGGTCTCGTACCAGTTCTTTTAATTTTAAATTGCCCAAATTACCTAAGGTATTCAAAACAGTCACTTTTGGGATAAAACGTTTAGGTATCGATCTTAAAATCTTTTTAACCACTTGTGCATCAGGTATGGGATCACCAAGATTGAAACTAGTGTTGACAATATCAGATAAGCGTGCGTAAAACTCATCAAAACACTCGGATTCAGGCATGGTCGTTCAAATTGAGTAGTTAAATTTTGAATTTTAGACTCTTTGACCGCATTTGTGCCTTCGTGGGTAAGTTGTAAAATGTCCCACGCTTCTCTTGACGTGGTGCACGTCATAATACGTCGAAATTCCTTAGGAGTGACGACACCAAAAATTGCACTCAGTCCACGTGAATTAAAAATGCTCCATTTAAATTCGTCCTCAGTCCGGGTAGTCTCAAGTTTTAAAGATGTCACGTTATCTACAGTGATAGTGGGAGGCGTCCACCCTCTTTCATAAATAACCCAAACGCGCTCATCAATAGCCTTTAAATGTGATTTCATACTTGCTTTCCCGTAGGCATAATTAGACCCGTCAAAAGTGGGCATCCGATTATATAAGTGCTCCATTGGAAAAATTGCGATTTTTCACAAACTAGATTTTTCAAAAAAAATCAGTATCACACAATTTTTGCAGAAATAGGAATACACAATAAATTAGTGTAACCTGATACCAATTTGTAAGTGCCGTGTGATATCAATTTAAATAAATTCGCAAGTTTCCAATTTAGTCTTATTTAATTGGAGTCTATTTTCAAACCCAATGTTTAAAAAGGCGAAAGGCGAGGCGAGGCGAGGCGTTTTAGTCGCGGAGAGGCGAGGCGTAAGCCTCGAGGCGTTTGAGGCGTAAGCCTCACCGAAAAGGAAAAAAAGAGCAAAATAATATTAAAAAAATACTAATAAAACCATAAAAATAAAATAACAAAGAAATATAAAATAAAACTACAAAAAAAAACATTCTTGAGGACTTTCTCACATAGTTTGACATTTTTTTGTTCCCCCGAGATAACTTTTAAAAAAAAAAGTAATTTGAGAAAATCAATTTTAACATATTGGTTATTTTACAATATGACAATTAATTAATCAATGCAAGATCATATTGGCAAAATCATTTTTTTAGCTTCATTCACATATTGGTTATTTTATAATGTGACAGTAAATTAATCAATGCAACTTAACAAGCAAATTTATTAAAAAACATTGATTTTCAAGCTAAGATTAAAAAAAAACAATTTTATTAAAAAAATAATAAAACATATCAACCTAAGTTTATTAAAAAAAACAGCAACCTTTAAAATATATTAGTTTCTTAATATATATTCAGTTTAGTTAAAGATAACATACTAATCTAAGTTGAAAACCAAAAAACAGGAAACTTTTAAAAAAAAGTCATATTGAAGTTAATTTAGTACATTCATTTCAAACAAAATCAAATTGACAAAATTAGTTTTTTAAGTTTCATTAACATATTGGTTATTTTTTTTAAAATTCTCTCAAGTTACAATAGTAAATACTATAAGTTAAGTGCAGCTTTAAAACAAAAAAAAGAACAAGATTTTTTTTTTTTTTTTTTCGCGCCTCAGCAAAAAGGCGCGAGGCGAGGCGTGAGGCGCACCGAGGCGTAAGCCTTGAGGCGCATTGAGGCGTAAGCCTAAAATACAACCCTGAGGCTTAAGCCTCGAGGCATTTTTTGCCCGCCTCGCCTCGAGGCGAGCCTCGAGGCGTAAGCCTCAAACGCCTTTTTAAACATTGTTCAAACCAAATTAATTCAGCCCTAAAACATGCAACTACGTGTGGATAAATCAAACCAACAAAAATAATTGCTGACACACAGATTTCAGGAAAAAAATCCTTTCGGGTAAAACCTTTATTTCACTATAAAGACGTAAATCGCAACTTACAATAATTACAATGAAATCTGCAATGATCACTCCTCGGAACAATCACATAGACACGCAGTCTAGACTCAGCAAGAACCGCAGCTCCAATTCAACCCAAAAATACCCATGAGTACTCCCTATGACATGCAGTCGACGTCAGCCCAGTACCTCCCTCAAGTGACACCTATATCAGCAGTAGAGATTGTCTCTACAAGAGAAACTTCAACAAAGATGTGTTATTGAATTCCAAAACAATTCACATAAACTATTGGGATGAATTGTGAATTAAAAAACAAGGATTAAAACCTTTAAAATGAGAAGACAAAGTATTCTGCCAGAACAATTTCGTAAAAAAGTAATTTCAGGACTTCTGAACAAAAACGAAACTGAAAAAACAAATTTATAGAAAACATTAAGGCGGTGGCTCGCTCGAACGAAATCAGAGTTTCGCTCGAACGGGGACACGTGTCGTTTGAACGACACTTCGCGCGATAGCCTTTGTCGCTTGAACGACGTGGCTAAGTCGCTCGAACGACCCCAAGCGAGATATTATATTTTAATCAGGTCCGCCTCAACCCTTAGAATATATTTTTGACGAAAACTCCGCTCCAACACGTAGAAATTTTTTCATAAAAGTTATCCCAATATTTTAAGTAAACCATTAAGGACTTAAAACACAACCTTACCAAAGTTTGCAGAGGCTTTAATGTTGAAGAAAACTTGATATTTGGATCCGTCTTGTTGCTTATGTGATCTTGAACATTTTTCGACGGTTGTAGCGGTATACGACATACTCAATTGTGAACGGACATTTATAAAATCATGTACTTACATATATATATATATATACACACACATGCATATATATTTAATTTTTGTAGAGAGAGGGAGAGAGAGGTGGGGGAGGGTAGATCTGGGTGTGCTACATTTTGAAATGAAGTCTAGGCTTGATGGAATTCAAATTGCACCTGGGATTGGGCGGTGATGGGATGGTGGGATTGGTTCGAGGTGGAGATTCTGAAGAGGGCAATAACAGTTTTAGATAGAAAGAAAATAGGGAGGGAATTGGTATAAAGAGATGCAGGGGTGGCGAAAGAGTGGTGGTGGGTGGTGGAAGTGGAAGTCTCTTAACAAACAGAGGGTTAACCTGCACAAATTTTTAACTGAGGTCAACATTGCTTTAATTGAAACAATGGATTTTGCATTTTTTCCTTGTATTTATATATGCATACAAGCTAATACATACACGTGATAGGCATGAATATGCAATTAGGCGTAATTACATATGTGTGTATATATATTTATTTGGATGCATGTATCCTGATAATTTCTTTTCCCAAGCAATCTTGCCAATTGACATGTGCCCATGTTCCATAAAGTGTGTTGGGCCATTGTATAAACTGCAGATTGGCTTCAAACAACCTCGAGTTATTAATGGAGTGTACGACTTGTTGATAAGGGTTGTTTGTTAATTGCTTGACCATGTAACCAATGCTTTGGGATTTCAATATGTATGTGTTAAATGTAATTGCATGCTTTCTTCCAGGGCCCACCAGGAACAGGGAAAACGCAAACTATCCTTGGGATTCTTAGTGCCATTTTGCATGCAACTCCATCCCGAATACACTCCAAGTAAGTGTCTTGTGAGCTTTGGTTGTCTTAGTTACGCTTTCTAAATAACAGAGCTTCTAGCATTTCTGCTGCCAGTATTTTCCAAGGTTTTATTAGGATGATCATTAATTCGCACCGGCACTCGTTTTTTTAAATAACTATCTGTTTGTGATTCAAACACCATGCAGCGGAATTTGAAAAAAAAAATCACGAGTCAACCAAAAGTGATGAAGTCTTTCCATTATATTCAAATTCAATGATTGCTAAAGAGCTATTACATCATATGTATAGGGGACTGAAAGTGCTCTCCAAGTAACCTTAGAGAGAAAAGGTACTAATAAGGACAAAAGAAGAGAGAATATTCCCTATTTTAATATTAGTAGATAATGCAAGGGATAAAAGGGAGAGGAACCACTTAGAGTATATACATCATCCGTAATTCAAAATAAGGGCCATCTCTAATATTTACATTACCTACTTTTCATTTCTTCTCATGCAGGGGCAAATCAAGTGAGATAAAACGTGGCCCAGAATTACCGATTCAAGTCAAGTATGGTTTTTACATGTTCTTGTTTTCTACTTATCCATTCAGTCTAACTTTGAATCTTAATAATTCAAGTGTTGATACTCTTTGAAGTCATATTCCATAGGTTTAATAATTGGATTGCAGATATAATCATTGGGATAAAGCATCTCCTTGGTTAGCTGGTATTAATCCTAGAGAGGCAAAGATGCCTGAAAATGGTGACGATGGCTTTTTTCCGACCAGTGGCAATGAATTGGTGAGCTCAGTTTTCTTTCTTATAATTGTGATCTTGCCACTTCCATATTGGAAGTGGCATTTCAGGAGTATTGTGTCGTGTCATTTCGAGTAATGTCGAGTATTAGTGAAACTTGATTAATTAATCAGGTCAGATGACGGACGCAACCTGTTTACTGAGTGTCTTGTTTGGGTTAACACACAACCTGCGAACCAGTCATTTAAGACTAAAATCAGTTATCTCAATTAAGTACACCATTTACAGCCAGATGAGACTCATTCCTAACTAGAGATATATTTTTTATTTTTAGTAAAGAAAGAAGATGAGCTACACGACCAGGACCCTCCCAATGTTAAATAAGCCCTGAAGGGGGTGTGGAAGTGCACCCAACGGGATTTGAAACTTGCTCACTAAAAATTCATTAAAATACTAGCAAAACTATATAAAAGATCCTCTACTTCTACCAGAATCCATACAAAGATTGTCCTGAAAGGATGAAAAATCATACACCTTTTCCTATAAGACCACCTAAACAGGTTTTCGTATAATTTTCGGGTTATTCGCGTTTGGAACTAGCACGACCTGTTGTGGGTCGTGTCAGTTTCGGGTTTGTGTCAAGAAATTGGCAACTTTTTTTTATTTTTATTTTATAGTTCTGAAGAAATTGCCAACTATAACCTGGTAACTTCGTGTCTTGTTCAAGTCGTGTTACTGTGTAATGTAAAAACTTGCAACTCTTACTCCATATCTTGTAACTTCAAATTTTTTCATAGAAACCAGAAGTGGTTAAATCCAGCCGCAAATATCGTGTCCGTGTTCTGGTATGTGCTCCATCAAACTCTGCGCTTGATGAGATTGTGTTGCGCCTCCTAAACACTGGTATGTTTCTTGCCTTGCATATAATATATTCTTTTGCTTGCTGTGCTCCAAACTAACATGTGAGTGCAGTGCATAACTCGTTGCCCGTAATTTTTTTATTGTGGCTGTACTGTTCTGTGTATAATGTGCCTCTCTCTCTCTCTCTCTCTCTCTCTCTCTCTCTCTCTCTCTCTCTCTCTCTCTTCCTTGCCCTCTTCTTTGATCATAGCATCCTCGTAAAATGCTCGATGATGGGTTTCAACTGAAGATTGGATGCACCCATGCAAGGAAGAAACCGGGATTTAATCTTTTTTGGGGCCAGAAAGTTATAAAAAAAATCTCAACAATATAATGTGTATATGTATATTGTTATAAATATATTCATCCACGAAAAGGTAAAAGTTTTGCGCCAAACAATTCAATTATTTATTAAAAAAATTCAAAACTTTATCAAAATTGCGCTCAACGTGTTTTCAAATCATGAAATCCATCTATTATTGAGTCTGTACTAAACTGCCTTGAAATTTCTCTTTCAATATAGATCAAAAGAGAATTTGTAAGATACTCATTCTCCATTTTTGTTCCCAAGTTCAGATTTGATATGATTCATTGCCAAAAATGCATGTTCATAAGTTGTAGTAGAAACTCAAAGAGTTAGGATAAGCCTAATCCACCTATCGATTAGCGGATATATTGTCGACTTTCTAGTTTTCACCAAACATTGACACAGATTACAACTTTTGAAATTATTGATACCCTCAAGTCATCTCTCTCGTGCTCTGTTTTTGACTAATATTCATCAACAAGAATGCATATATCATTAATATTGAAAGATATATTAACATTTTGAAGATCCAATGCAAAGTTAAAGAACTAGTAGCTCCATCACATGCTCACTAAATATGTTATATAGCTCTTGCAATTGAGAGTCTATTATAGCAGTAAAAATATTGCTATGATAGTACTCAATAATGGTAAATTTACCTTGCCGGTGTTGAGCTCGGCCTCGTCTTTTAACATATAAAGCATTCATATATATTGGACATATATTGTATGCCTTTCACCAAATGACTCCACCTTCTCACAATAACAGTGTTGAATCCATCATTTCTCAACTTCTTGATGAGCCTCTTTGTGGTCTTCATGAGATGCATAACATTTAAAATATCTTGAGACTTTCGTTGCAAAGCTTGAGAAAGAATATTGATGATTTCCAAAATTTCTTTCATAAGATGCAAGATGAACACAAACTCGAAAGAAATCATATCATTAGAAGCTATATCTGCATCTCCACTTAACTCCCATGTTCCATCTTCGATGAAATTTAATAAAATTGACAAGTTAAACTAACCAGCTACAAAGAGATCTCAGGTGAGAACTTCCTTGAACCCTTTGTGAAGTACCAGTTTTCACAGTTCATCATTACGTTTATAAGACGAGCTCACAATGTTTATGATAAAACTAAATTTGGAAAAAAACTTATAAACAGGGATAACTTGTCTAGATACTGCAATTAGGGACAGTTCCAAGTGACGAACAAAAGAATGAACATAATATGCATATATATATATATATATATATATAGAGAGAGAGAGAGAGAGAGAGAGAGATCGTACTACCAGTTACTTACGGCCAAATTACGAGCAAGCAAAAAACGATGTCGTATTAGAGAGATCGACCAAAGCCAAATAATGAATAAAACAACCAAAATCTCTCCACCCGTTCGTGCTCTCAAATACCCAAAACCCGCCAAACCCTTCTTTCCCCAAAGCGAAGCTTACCTGTTCGTGCTCCCAAAAAGAAGAGAGATGCTCAAAACTTCTTCATCCTATAGTAATTTCTTTATTTTTGAAATCCATATCTGTTCGATGCTTAGGAAATCCAAATCTCTTCGAAAATAGAAAATCCCAAAATACAAAGTCCATATCTCTTAAAAAATAGGAAATCCCAAAATAAAATAATAAGTTGATGTTATGTCAGCGATGAAATTATTTGGTTTTCATTTTATTTTCAAAATCTCTTGTTATTTCACATCTCCATTTGATGTTTTGTCAGTTATGAAATTAAAATAATAAGTTGCTGCTATTTTGTCCATTCTCAAATTAAATTTTTTGGGGTGCTGAATTCTTTATCACTTTTTATTCCAGGTTCTTCTAATGAATATGGATGATTATGACTGGGACAATATTGTATTGGAAGGACCAGATGAAGAGATGTGTGACGATAATGTCGAGGTTGATGATGAGAAGAGCGTGTATATCCCTCAAGCTGTTGATGACTTGAAACCTAAAATAGGTCAAGAGTTTCAGAATTTAGATGATGTTAGAGATTTTTACAATGAATACGCAAAACAAGTTGGTCTACCAAGAAGATAAAGAGTGGTGAAATTTGTAGGAAGGAGTATGTATGTTTCAAAGAATGAAAGAGTTTAGTAGTAGCGGATGTCGAAACATGAAGGCGTTGGGGATCATTGAGAGGAGTGTAAAGCGACACTTGGTGTCAAGATGTCAAATTCTAACACATATAGTCATAAAATTTATCGAGGGTCACTGTCATCCATTTTTAACCCTTCGAAAAAGTCACTTATTGTGATCACATCGCAATGTCTCAAAGGCACACAAGTCCTTAACTCAACAATTTGGGATTGTTAATATACACGTAAATCAACAATTTGATTTTTTAGGGGTCCCAGTAGGAGGGTGCGAAAATATTGGTTTTACACAAAAAGATTTGTATAATCATCAAAGGGATTTACGCAATACCATGAAGGGACATGATGGCAAAATGTTGAGTATTTGAAATTGGAACAAAAAAAAATACGACATTCACTTTTAAAATTGAGGCGGATAATGAAAAAGAGGAACAATCACTGTTTTTTGGCGGATGAAAACTCGCGACGTGCTTGCAAGTATTACGGTGATGATGTTATTTTTGTCACGACGTACAACACCGATCGCTACAGTATGATATTTGCATCGTTGTTGGGAGTTAATAATCACGGTCAAACAGTAGTTTTTGGTTGTGCTTTCTTAAGTGATGAGACCATAGGTTCGTTCGTCTGGTTGTTCAAAACATTTTTAGCATCAATGCGGGGTAATGCTCCCAAAATGATAATTACTTATCAAGATCCGGTGATGACCATTGCAATTGCATAATGCTCCCAAAATGAACTTCTCGGAGAACTTCATCAATATATGCCAACTACAGTTTGAACTTGTGCAATTGCATTGGTCATCACTGGATCTTGATCAATAATTATCATTTTGGGGGCATTGGGCATTGATGCTAAAAATGTTTTGAACAACCAGACGAACAAACCTATGGTCTCATCACTTAAGAAAACACAACCAAAAACTACTGTTTGACCATGATTATTAACTCCCAGCAACGATGCAAATATCATAGTGTAGCGATTGGTGTTGTACGTCGTGTCAAAAATAACATCACCGTAATACTTCTAAGCACGTCGCGAGTTTTCATCCGCCAAAAAACAGTGACAGTTCCTCTTTTCATCGTCCGCCTCAATTTTAAAAGTGAATGTCGTATTCTTTTTTTGTTCCAATTTCAAATACTTAACATTTCGCCATCATGTCCCTTCATGGTATTGCGTAAATCCCTTTGATGATTATACAAATATTTTTGTGTAAAACCAATATTTTCGCACCCTCCTACTGGGACCCCTAAAAAATCAATTTATTGATTTACGAGTATATTAACAATCCCAAATTGTTGAGTTAAGGACTTACGTGCCTTTGGGACATTGCGATGTGATCGCAATAAGTGACTTTTTTGAAGGGTTGAAAGTGGATGTCAGTGACCCTCGATAAATTTTATATTATGTGTTAAAATTGACATCTTGACACCAAGTGCCGCTTTACACCTCTCTCAACGATCCCCGACGCCTTGATGTTTCGATATCCGCTACTACTAAACTCTTTCCGTTTTTAAGACATACATATTCCTTCCTACAAATTTCACCACTTTTTATCTTCTTAGTAAACCAACTTCGAACACGAAACCCAACTTGTATTGCGTATTCATTGTTAAAATCTCTAACATCATCTAAGTTTTGAAACTCTTGACCTATTTTAGGTTTCAAGTCATCAACAACTTAAAGGGATATACACGCTCTTCTCATCATCAACGTCGACATTATCGTCACACATCATCTCTTCATTTGGTCTTTCCAATACAATATTGTCCTAGTCATAATCACCCATATTCATTAGAAAAACCTGACATATAAAGTGATAAAGAATTCAACACCCCAAAAAATTTAATTTGAGAATGGACAAAACAACAACTTATCATTTTAATTTCATCACTGACAAAACATCAAATAGAGAAATGAAATAACAAGAGATTTAGAAAATAAAATGAAGACGGAATAATTTCATAACTAACATAATATCAACTTATTATTTTATTTTGGGATTTCCTATTTTCGAACAGATATGAATTTCATATTTCGAACAGATATGGATTTTCTAAGCATCGAACAAATATGGATTTCAAAAATAAAGAAATTAATTCAAAACAATATTACTAATTTGTGGATGAAGAAGGTTTGAGCAACTCTCTTCGTTTTGGGCGCACGAACAGGTTGGCTTCGCTTGGGGGAAAGAAGGGTTTGGTGGGTTTTTGGGTATTTGGGAGCACGAACAGGTGGAGAGATTTTGACTATTTTATTCATTTACTTGGCTTTGGTCTATCTCTCTAATACGACATTGCTTTTTACTTGCCCGTAATATGGCTGTAAGTAACTGGCTGTATTAGAGCCTTGCTCTCTCTCTCTCTCTCTCTCTCTATATATATATATATATATATATATATATATATATATATATATATATATATTCATTAACAACTAAGGTTGTAACCCATTTCATTCGGCTCGTATATTCCTTGCCCCATATCTTTAACCTCGATTATTCTGGATGTCAAGATCGTGAGGAGAGTAGAAAATATCTTATTTTTTAGAGTTAATGCCTTCGTGCCTCATACATGTACAAGATTGAAAAAACGCTCTGGAATGAAACCATCTTTATGAACAAATCTAAAAAATAGCCATTTGTTCTTGTTTCCAATGGTCTTGAGCTTCATCAACAAGAATACATAAGTTGGCATCACCTATCTCCTTACGAATCACCTTTCCAATTTTCATTGATTGAACAAGTATAACCTCTTTTTGAACTTTGGATTATGCATATTGGGCATTTTGAGGAGGACGACCCAGCACAACATTTGCAACATCTTCATTATAATCTACCAAAAAGTGTAGTTGACGTAAACTACACGTCAAACGTCCAAAACAAAACAAATAACAAATTTTAGAGAGAATCTAAAAATGTCTTGTATTAAAAAATGAAGGTCCCTTACAAATGATGACATACATGGATATTTATAGTTGTGCAGGGAAGGTTCTAGAGCCATTCTACAAATATCTATAAGTGGGCCTACTTGCACAAGGTTAGATATGCTCCTACTTGTTAGATGCTTCTAGAATCTTCTAGAACTAACAAGTACCTATACATCACTAAAGTGCAAAATATCCAACAAGTACAAAGTAACAAAAAAACAAAAAAAACAAGAAAATATTAAAATAAGCCCTAATTTCCATCATTCTCCCTCACTTCAAGAAGCTCGTCTCGAGCGTGAAGAGTAAACGGCAACGCAGCTAGGCCTCTTTCCATGAATTCTTCTACTTGAAATGTGAGGCGACCTCGTACGTGACTCGCGTACCCAATTGCAAGAAACCCCCAAAAAGGGAAAGAAACAACTAATAAAAGGAAAAATACAATGAAATAAAAAATGCAAGAAAATATTAAAATAACCCTAATTTTCATCACTCTCCCCCACTTAAATTCAAGCTCATCCTCGAGCTTTCAAAATTGGAGATGCATGTGAAAAGTTCCTAAAATATGTGGCGACTAGACCATTACCTGAGAAGACTTGGCCACGTTCTCATTTCGGCGACGATCCATCTCTTTTTTTTTCTCATTTCTCACTTCCGACACACAAAATGGGCCGCCTTCGGGGTCAAAAAGCAATCTAAGGTTTCGAAGAATGCTTGATATGGACTATGATTGATGTAAGCTAATCGAACTTCATTTTGTACATCCAGATCATATCTCCATATTTCAGGATCACTCTCCAAATGATTTATATCAATCTCCATAGGTTCAATTCTTTACGATTTTGTTGTACATGTTTCTAGTATTTTCGGGTACGAAGTTTGAAGATTAGGCTTAGGAGAGAGCAGTGTGTTGGCCTCTTCACTTTCGAAATGAATCAACAGTATATGACTTTCCCATGGAGTTCTATAACACAACATCATGAATCCAATTAACTACTAACAAAAAAAATTCAGTTGTAATTATCATATTGACTAATTAATTGCAATTGATACTATAATAAAATATATCAATATAACTAATCAAACAACAATCAATCAATATAATTGGACAATAAAATAAAATTTCAAATAAAAAAGGTCAATGCAAAAATAATAAATTAATAATTATGATGTTTAGGTGTTTACCTTGATAAATGAGTATCCTTTTGCTTCAATATCTAACTCTAACTCTAGCCCTAGCCTTTGTTTAAATTTCAAAATGTGCAATCAAAAATAAATATATCGTCAAAATTTGTATTTGCAATTATAATAAATAATTAGGTAAAATTTTTACAATTAAGGGTTTGAAGGATGACAATATAAAACCCTTAATTATTTTCAACAGATTATAAGAATATAGATTAAAATGCTAAATTATTTCTCCACAATTTATAATCCATTAAAATTGATCAATCCGAATTAGGCTATTGCAAAGTTCCAGTTCTGAAATTATCCTCATCAATAGATACTCTCATATTAACTTTATTTGGTCTACATAATTGCCTAAAAAATTGCCTAAAAAGTTGCCTTTATTGAACTTTACATGAAATTTTAGTTACATCGATTGATTTCTTGGGTGAATAAATCTATATGTTTATTGAATGCATTGATTTGACTGAGAGATATGATTTTCACAGGAAGGAGGCAACTAAATAAGGAAGAGACAATGAGCGTAAGATTAAACTTAAATTGATTTATGCATTGGGAGTTGGGAGTTGGGAGTCGGGTAGGAGTAGGAGGCTAAGATATTAAAGGCTTTGAGTACAAGTGGAGGGCCCCACTTGGGAATAGGGAACCGTGCGTGTAGGAGTAAGAGGTAAAAAAAAATCATGTGTGGTAGTTTGTTGAGTGGATAAAATAATGAAAAATATTTTTTTTAGTCAAATCTCAACAAACCGAGAGAAAGAATCTCTTTATTGAAGTAATCTGATGTGCCCTTACAACTCCTCATAAATTGTGGATAATGGGACCACCACTACTTTAAAACAAATTAGAGGCTTGGGGTGCCACCTCCACATACAAACACAATTCTCACGTGAATTATGGAAGCCTTTTTTTTCAAAAGTTTGGGGGTGGGGGCATGGCCCCCCTTGGTCCCAACATAGTTTCATCTCTTCACCCATGACAAAAGAACAAGTATTTTGGAAAACCTTGGGCCTCTTCTATATTTGTCCAAATTGGTTTACTTTTTTCCTTGACAAAAAATCAAGTTTCTCAGCTTATTTGGAGCACCAAATCTTTCAAGCCCAAGGAAATCAATATATTGATACATGCATTCTAATGGGTCCCCTTCCCAAAGGCCAAGACCAGCCCCCACCCAAATTAAGCCCCACACCAGCTACTGGCTGTGCTTGACCATAGATTATATGTAAACAACCCAATCCCTTTAATGTTACCAGACCTACAACCGTAACAGGCCCAAACAAATTGGTTGTTGTTTCTTCCCTTTATGAAAGTATTTTTCTTGTAAACGAGCTGGTAGTTAGACTATTCCTTAGTTCCTTTCCGTAACAAAATTGCTCATAATCTTACAAGATGCTTCTTCATTGATCTTGAAGAGGAAGGATGGACGGATAGTAGTTTGGGAGACTAGAGAGGCTGCTTTTGATCAAGTCAGATGACCATGTTTAGAGTGGGGAAGTCTTTTCCAACTCTGCTCTTGCTACACTGGTTTGGCTAGCCATGGGTGAAAATCCCATCATTAACATTTCTTATTTATATTTTTCTCATTTTTGATGTCATGTTTACGGATTAAAACGATAGAGATATAGAATGTTGTTGTTGTCCTGAGCTTTGGCTCTGTTAAATGATTTTATTCTTTAGTAGGCTAATTGACTTTGGTGATCATTGTTTCTCTTTACATTTTGGTTTACATTTTCCCTGGACTTTTAAGTTTATAATACCTTTGACTTGATTTTGGCTGAAAAGCTTGACATTTGAAACAATGCTATACCTTGATTCTTATCCTCATAAGAACATGCTCATGTGTTGGATATTCAATGGCGCTTTTCTGGTTATTTTCAGGCATACGGGATGAAAATGACCGTGCGTACAATCCTAAAATTGTACGAATTGGCCTTAAACCTCACCACTCTGTCCAGGCAGTATCTATGGATTACCTTGTATGCACCTGCAAACATCACGACAATCTTGAACTCCACCTTATTATTATAATGGGTAAAGTGCAAAAAAAACTGATCTATTTAGTTTTTGCAAGAAACTCCCCTGGACTGTATTTAACGTGGACCTCTGAATTATGCATTTGGTTGCAAAACCCTTCTATGCGTCGCAAAAAAAGTCTCAAAAGGGGTTATGTAATTCATGGTGATTGCTTAGACAATAATTCAGGGATTTCCCTACAAAAAGTGCGTAGTTCAGTGTTTTTTGTTTCCTTTTGCCCTTTACCCTATTATAATGGCACTTCTGAATTTATGATCAGATGTGTTAATATTGGTAATTTCCCTTTTAGGTGGAACAAAAATTCTCTGGTGTGGATTTTCAGACTGGTGATAAACAGAAGCATGGAGGTGCTGGTAGGGACAGAGATAGTCTACGTGCTTCAGTTCTTGATGAAGCAGCAATTGTATGTGAAGCAGCAATTGTATCTGATTTCAGCCATGTATTAAATTTATAAATCAACATCTCTTATTATTTTTGTCGTATTGGCAGGTATTTTCTACCCTGAGCTTCAGTGGTTCATTTCTTTTCAGTAAACTAAATCGCGGTTTCGATGTCGTTATAATAGATGAGGCTGCTCAAGCTGTAGGTCCCTTTACCTCCTATTACCTTGTACTACGGCTTTATACTTCTTATATTTCTGTGCTGTTCATAGTGCTGCCTGGATTTTACTATTCCTGTTATATAATATATTTTTCTCATTTTCTGAAGTAATGACAAACCATTGAGGTGGGTCAGGTGGGCTATCACCCATCCCTGGATTTGTCTGGTGCCCTCACCAATCACCATTAACCTCTTATCTACGCCACTGGACCTACTACCTGAGCACACTACCTCTTACTGACGCAGGAGCATAGGAGAGTGAGACCAGCTGTTTTGTTCTTTTTATTTTGTTTATTTAAAGGGGTAATTTTGTACTTTAGGGAACCTTGGTAATAGGTAAGGCTTCAGTAGGTGTGCAAGGGAATTAATCAACTTCGCTGAATAAAGAAAAGAGAGAGATGGAGATTGCCGACCTTCCCACACCTGCCCTCGCCCTCGCCCACCTGCAAAACCATAATCAACCCTTGCTGTTTCGCGGCCAATTCTAATCCCCCCTCAACAGATCACCATCACCTACTGTCACTCGTGACCATGGCGTTGTGTACAACAGTTGTTATGGATATTTGTCATGTCTTACTGGTCACCCATGGCAGTTTAACCGCTGGACTACGCATGATGGGAGCTCCAATATCTACATGCTTGAATTCTAGGGCCAGCTTGTTGATTTTGAACCGATGAGGGAGTGCCTGCATCTGTTAGCTACTTGCCGATGCTGAGGAGTTAGGGTGGTGTTATGTGCTCGTGAGTGTTATTTCCACCATAGAGCTTGTCATTCTAAGGATCGTTGAGTCATATTAGACGTATTCAGTGATGTTTGTGCAACACCAAACGGGTAAGCTCCCCTTTGAGAAATCTAGCACGCCATTGACTTTGTTCCGGGAGCCTCCCTCTCACTCGAGTCGGAGCACGACGAGTAGAGATGTCAAGTGTCTGAGTTGTGTGAGGTAGGGTTTGGTGAGAGAGAGTATGTCACCTTGCGCACTCCAGACCTCCTTACCCTGAAGGAAAGGAGTTGATGGATGAGTGTGAGCTGTGCCATTTTTAAATCCCAATTAAATATCGATTTCCTAATCCTCGTGGGAATATGTCAGACCAGCTTCATGAACCCAAAGTTTTCTCCAAGATGTGTGCAGGAGCAAAGGAGTAGGTATAAAAGATACGTCTGCAACGTGGGGATGAGAAGAAGACGAACTTCGAGATGAATAGCGATTTGTACAAGTGGACTGTGATGCCCTTTAGTTTAACTAGTGCTCCGTCTACTCTTGTAACTAGGCCCTTTTGGGGGCAAATTTGTAGTGATTTACTTCGAAAACATTTTGATCTAAAGCTCGTTTGGAAAAACACTTGAAGCATTTGCGACAAGTTCTTGAGGTACTTTGGCTTGAGCGCTTCCCTCTCTAGCTCAAGAAGTGCTCATTCAGTGTTAGTTCAATATCCTTTGTTCTTTGTTATGGGGGCATCTGTTTTTAGATGACAAATTTCGTCTTGATGATGTGATGCCTACCCCCCTCATTGTCTCACAAGCGAGAGCTTCCATGGGTTGACTAGTTTTTGTCGTGTTTTTTTTTTTTTTCCGAACTTTCCAAATTTTCCGATTTCCGATCCAATTTTTTCCGAATTTGGAATGAAATTTTTAGTTTGCCGATTTCCGATTTTCCGAAACTATGCCGATCCGATTTTTCCGAATTTTTTTGAATTATTTCCGATTTTTTCGGAATTATTTTCCGATTTTCGATTTTCGATTTTTCCGATTTCTTTTTCGACTTTTTGAAAATTTCCCATATCCCACATCAGTTGGGAGAAGGAGAGGGCTCCAAAATATGCTATATAAAAAGAGAGTATCCTCTTAACTTCTACACAAATGAAAAAATGAGAGTATCCTCTTAACTTCTACATGTTGGTTTAAGCCATTTTCTTTGTTTGTTTAAAATGAGAATTTCGAATAATCGAAAATCCATAATTTATTTTTTTTTGAAATTTTGGAATTTTCGAAATTTTTGTATTTTTAATATATTTTGTGAATTTCCGATTTTTCCAAATTCGGATTTTTTTTTTAATTTTCCAAAAAAATCCGATAGGAATAGTTATTTTATTTTCGAAAAAATCGAAATTTTTTCTGAAGAGGCATTTTTTGATCCGATCCGGCCGAAACACAGCCCTAGTCGTGGGTATATTAAGGGGCTTGGCATTATTATGACCCGCACAAGCTGAGTTCCGATGGTTTCAGGCAGCTGAGTGTGAATTTAAGAAGATTAAGAAGTGCGTGGGTCGTGCTCTGGTTTTGTCCTCACTCAACTTTGTTGAGTTATTGAGTTGTCATGTGATGCGTGTAAAATAAGAGTGAGAGCGGTGCCGAGTTAGGGGTGCTTGATAGCGTGTCTTGACTTGCATTTAACCATTTTACTTATGATGTTTACGCAGTAGATTATGTCAAGAACAATTTGGAGGAGTGCCAGTTACACTGGGAGTTTGTTATTAGTTTGAGCCCTTATGATATCTTATTAGTCAACATAAGCTGGTTGACTTGCTCACGAAGTGGTCGAAGTGCCTCCATTTTCCATTTTTAGTACAAGCCGTGGAAGGAGTATAGAGTGTCCCATGTGTTAGTGGCTACACGGGTTTGGGTTCGATAAGGTTTGACATTTGTACACAATTGACCCACATTTTGGCTCATGGGACCTTGAGAGAGGTGTTTCAAGATGACTCCCTTTTTGGGGAACCGTCGTCTGTATTCCGAAGTCCTTGAGGGAGAAGATTATTGTAATACCCTGCATTTTTATGATATTAAATAATTATGAGATTAGTTATTATTGTTGGATTAATTAAATTAAAAAGGTCGAGAAATTTAATTGTTAATTAATCCGAATTTAAAATAATTATTAACTAGCGTGCCAAGGGTTAATACTTATTGATGGAAATCATTGATTATTACTGTGGGCATATGTAATATGGAATTGTATAATTTTTATAATTTGTCGGAGTGCGAAATACGACAGTTTGATATTTTAAGTCAGGATGCGCGTGTGAGCCGTGTCGGGACTAATTGTATGGGATAAAAAGATAAATTATTTTTGTATAACTCATATGGTAATTTCGAATGCGCCATTGAGTCCGGAAGGGTCGAGATAGTCGGAAAACTCTACCCGGGCATTTTATTTGGACTCCAGAGTAATTTTAGGCCTAATCGGCACCCCGTAGGGGTAGTTTTGTCATTTGGATTTTTGGGGAATTAAAATGGACGAAAATTAGATAATTATTATATCAGTTACGGGAGTTCCATTAGGGTGAAGTTACACAGAAATCAAGAGAGAACCACATAGGGTGAGGAGAGCAAATCCCAAAGGAGGAAGGCCAATTAGCACTACCTTCCACCACCACCACCACCACCACCATCGTGTTGATCGGAAAGTGAGGAACGCATCCATACCAACATCACCAGCAGATCAGACATTCAAATTTGAGGCAAGTGTTTTTTACTTGCTTTCCTTTAGCAATACTCATGCTCATGTTAGTGTAGGTGAATTTGATCATGAATCACATATGAAATTGGGTGAAAATTGGAGGTTTAAATTATGATTATGGACCGATTTGATTAGTAATTTAATTCCTTCATGTATGTAGAGGATTTATCACGAAATTGAAAAATTATGTCGATGAACAACTCTGGGTTGGTTAGATTCTTTAATTGAAAATTGGGAAACTAGGGTTCTTATGATCTAAATTTGGGAATTTTGAATTATAATGATGATGGGTGATGATTTACAGAGGTTATATTAGTGGAAATTATACATACATGTTAGGAAGATGATTTGGAATGGTTGATTGATGATTGGGAATGATCCGTAGAGGTTAGAGGTGTTGAAATGGTGAAGAGAACGTATCTAGGTTGGGCTGCCTTTTTATAGGTAGAGGTCCGGACTGTTTTTTAATAGGTCCGGTTTGTTTTCCTTATTAATAGGTCCGGACCATTTTTCATAAAAAGGTCTGGATCGTTTATTTTTCATTAAAAGGTCCGGACCGTTTATTTTTCATTAAAAGGTCCGGACCGTTTTTCATAAAAAAGGGTCCGGATCGTCTTCCTTAATAGGTCCGGACCGCCCTGCTATATTTTTCAGAACTGAATTGTGGACCTCTAGGACATCCTTCAGTACTTAAAATGCAAGAACCTTAATGTAGTACACTGAGATTTGAAGTGATGATATATTAAGGCAAGTGTGATATATTAAGGCAAGTGTGATTTAAGACTTGGGCATAAGTGGGAAGAATGACCCTTAGAAAATTAGGAGGGGGATCATAATCTTAATTATTAAACGTCGAGAGTATTAAGTGAAAGTAATATTGCGAATAGGACATGATACTTAATTGTGTGAATACCTAGAGATTTTAATAGGTTGAGTGTATACCTATGTATTGATTTATTATGTGTATAGCATACCTACGCTGCTTGCTATTGGGGGGAGGTTTCGCGCAGTGGACAGTCTTATCCTGGGTGACCCTATGGGGGGATATTGACTTGTACCCAGAGCATATGAACTTGGATACGTGCTATCTGTTACGTAGGATAGTTTCGACGGTTGAATGGGAGCGTAGGTATGTGCGTGACCCATTTAGCTGTGAGTATGCTCGCCTCCAATATTTGTGTTATGAGATTTACGGTTCGTGAGAGACGCCGAACCAATTGCCCTTTATGCAGTGAATGATGCACCGGGACACGATAGCAGAGTATGCATTGCGCCAAGTGGTCCTAACCAAGGGGCGCAGGTTTTATATATATATATATATATAGGGATGATGTGACTATATGTGTATATATATATATATATATATACTTAAGAATGAATGATTCTAATGCGTGAAATTAGAAAATGTATAAATATGGATAAGTAAAGTAATTTCCAGAGGATAAAAGATTTCCTATCAAAATAGTGAATAAAAAAATGGGTAACTGGCATAAAAGAATATTATTAGCTTATTGTATGGGCGATACGGGTTACTCCCTCGAGATATATTTAGGAGTTCATGTCTGTAACTTAGTTGGGAATATTATAGATGACTAGGTCGGGGTAGACGTACGCTAGGTGTGCACATTAGTGGAGCGATGAGAATCTCAAGTGAGAGTTCGGAACTAACATGTACATAATAATTGCATCTTTGCAGTTTTAAATACTTGCTAAAACAAATATTTTTACAAATCGGGCTCTGACCCGTTTCTTGTTATTTCTCTTCTCTTTTGCTATATATATATATATATATATATATATATATATATATATATATATATATATATATATATATATATATATATATATATTATACCAGGTGTCCAGCCACAGGGTCACCGTCAGATTTAGACACGTGGATCATTCGACGAGCTGCAGTTATTGTGAAAGCTGTAGGTTATCGATATTAGACACTGCTATCTCTTCATTCTATTCCTAGTTCAGACCTTTCATTTAGGGCATGTGTCGCCCACTTCTAGATTAGCTATTTTAAGGATTTTATTTTTATTAGCATTTCCTTACTGTTGGATTGAGTATTATGATACTTTGATTTTAGACTTTGAACTAGAATGTTTTATCTAGTCTCATTTATTTCAGTATTTGATTCATGTTTAGTATTTATTCCCGTGGAATGAAATTGGCTTATATATTAAAGCATGGAATTCATTAATGAATTAATTGGGTAGAATTAATTTGGAAAAATGTTTTGACATTTAGCTTAATTTATTATTAGGTGATTAATAATGAAAACTGTTTTCGACAGTGATGCTAAGAATGAACCAACCAGACACTTTGATTTTAATTTAATAAATGACTGATCACCTGGTATTTAATTAGGCGGGGTGTCACAATTATTTCTGAGGTGCAAGTGGACGGGTTGGCTAGGCACATAGGAGTGGCCCACACGTTGTTCACCCGTAAAGCGATTCTATTGGCCTATCATGCGATGGGAGACAAATGCCTTCATTAAAAGATGTTACACAGGCCAGATAGCAAAAGGACGTTATGCCAACGTTGGTTCTTACACCCATCGCCGAGTGTGGGAAGAAATCTATACGGATTTTGTGCTTGGTCTACCTCGTACGGTCCAAGGTTCGATTCTATGTTCGTAGTAGTGGACCGATTTTGCATGATGCGACACTTTTATACCGTGTCTGAGGACTACAAATGCCTCCCATAAGGAGACGTATCTCAAGGAGGTTGTCCCTCTCCACGAGATGCCCCGAAATATCATATTAGCGGACCTTGTGGCATTTCTTGAGATGTTAGTTCTTGACCACATCTCACCCTTAATGGTTATAGAGGTGGGTCAATCATAATGCAAGAATTGCTAAGATGTTTAGTTGATTATAGCATAGTTGTCAAAATCATACGATTCGATTCAATTCTCACATAAAACGATTCGAATCGAGTTGAGAATCGTATAGGGTTATAAAATCCGACTGAATCGGCGATTCATGATTCGAATCTTACGATTCGGGTCCGATTCACAATTCAAGCCCAATTCAGTTTTTTTTATTTTTTTACCTTATGACCATACTTATGTTTTAATAAAACAAATAAAAAGAAGCAAACAACAAAGGATACCATTAGGAAACTGAGTTTTAGAGAAAAACAAGTTCTCTTTTCTCTGTTTTTTACTTTTTTTTTTTGTTATAAAATCTTTGAAGGTATATTTGTTTTGTTGTTTTAAATTAATATGGTCATTTTATAGTTAATCTTAGTATTTGTTTTATTGTTTTAAATTAATATGATTTACTATCTTAAATTAATATTGTTGTAATTTTCTAGGCTGTTTTAAATTAATATTGTGAATCGTAGTAGGTAGGCTGTTTAAAATTTTGAAGCATTTGTTTTACAGTTTTACTGTTTTAAATTAATCTTAGTATTTATTTTATTGTTTTAAATTAATAGGTAGGATGTTTTAAATTAATATGTTGGTTGTTTTATGATATATTTTTATTTTTTTTACGTTTTTAAGCTTTTGTGATATATTTTGGTATATTATCATGTGCTACGATTAGTTTTTTGTCATATTATGCTTAATTATCTATTCTATAGTGTTAAATCCCATTTACTTATGTTTTACTACATTTTTATCATTTGGTTCCGATTCGATTCACGATTCGCTATTCGGGGGGGTAAACGATTCGCGATTTGACAACTATGTATTATAGCTTAAGCGTGTGAGATTTGGTTTATTGCTTATAATAATGCACTTAATTGTTTGAGTGAATTGTCCTTCTTTAAGATTGTCCTCGGCATGTTGCAGCACATCCTCGCTTATTTAACGGATATTCTCCTAACGGAGACCATTGTGTCTGTCTCACGGTTGGCAGTTATCCATGATGACGTCCACGCGCGATTGCAATGTATGCTTTGTAAAAGGGGTAAGTTGATTCAATCGTATAAAGGGAAAAAAGTTTGACGTCTCTGAGATATCAAAATTTTTGATGTCTTGGATTGTGGTTGGTCAATACCGCTGGCGCGGACCCCCATCACCTATGGAAATGGATCCGCGCCAGCAGTATTGACCAATCACAATTCAAGACATCAAAAAATTTGATGTCTTAGAGACATCAAAATTTTTTCCCGTATAAAGGTGATTTTTCAGGCGGGTGATTTGGTGATGGTTCGTCTTCGAAAGGAGCACCGACATGGTAAATCACAAAAACTTAAGATGCGGTGTTTTGGTCCTTTTTACCGTTCTCCGACGTTTGGTGACAATGCATACATGTTCGATATACTCTCCAGGTACCGTACTTTTAATGTGGCAGATTTCACTCCATACACGAGCACACATGTCCCTCATATTCCTCTTCCGAATGGGACATGTCCCAGCCATTCCGTTCACACACGGGTCGAGTTGATGTAAACTACATGTCAATGGCTAAAAAGAAATACCAAACCCTAATTTTAGAGAGAAAATCAAAAGCTGCCTTATATTTCAAGAATGGGGAGAATAAGTATTTACTATTTATATGGGAAGGATTACTTGCTAACCAAGTAATTAGCTAAAATGAAAGGACCAACTAAAAACAAAAGAATGCCTAAGTAGCCCCAAACATGCTTGGAGACTAATCAAGGAAAGAAAAGGCCTAAAAAGAACTAAAAATAGAAAATAGAAAATACAAATGAAAAAAAATAAAATAAAATAACGATGGATTCCCATCACTCTCCCCGGCTTCGAAAAGCTTGTCCTCGAGCGTAGGAGATGAACGGCCAAGAAGCAAGACAACCATAAAAAAGATCTCCACTAGAAAGAAGAGTTGTCCTCGGACACGCCCTTTGTACCAACTTGCAATAAATCCAAGGAAAATAGGATCACCATCCAAATATGTCCCGATCAACAAAATCTTGGCCCGAGATTCCCGTGATGAACTCTTTCAATGCTACGTCGCGAAAAACATCTACCAAGCGTATATCAAATGTCACAAAAAAATGGATCCACATACCCACCATCAATCACATCACCTAAGATCACCACCTCATCCCCGGTAGAGGCAACCACCGACCCATCCTTATCAAAATCATCATCCCCTCTTCCAAAAATTGGGAAGAAATCTGCCAAATCAAATGTTTCCGGCACGTGAAAGTGTGTGCGAGTCACCCAAACATCATTGACAAAAATGTCAAAAAAATCCCTAATACATAACCCAATTTCATCGTTTTGATCTTTCTTGCAATCAATCGGCTTGGGAGGAGAGTTTTTATCGCTGATTTGATTCGTCGATTTGATGAATGATGGAGGAAGAATGATTGGGTGAAGCAACCAATCTTGAACTAGTCGCAGATAATCTTGAATTGATCTTCGGGAGTTAATCGGGGCGGAAACGTAATTTTTTTGATGTTTGGGGTTTGAAAAATGGGTGATGGGTTGGAGGGTTTGGGGTGGTGGTGGAGGAATTTTGTAGGGTTGGAGGCTAGGATTTATAAATCGTGGATTGAATTGTAAAATGGTAGGTGAAACCCTAAAAGTGGGTTGTCTTGGATCTTGAATGGAGGGTTTATGGAATGGATTTGGGTTTTGGGGGAAATTATGGTTCAAGATTTGGGTTTTCGGGGTGGTGGGTTTTATGGTGATGAGCCGGAAGTGAGAGTCAACGTTCTTGATGAGATCTTGAATGTTTTTTCTCCATTCTTGATCGCCTTTCTTCAATTTTTGAATCCCCCACTATCGTTGTTTGGATTTCTGTAGAGTCATCAAGAGAGTAGCTTACGATTTTGATAATCTACACACACCGATACACACTAACACCAATGTTTGGAGCGACACCCGCCCTGATACCAATTTGACGTAAACTACATGTCAATGGCTAAAAGAAATTCCAAACCCAAATTTTAGAGAGAGAATAACAAGTTGTCTTATATTTCAAGAATGAGAAAAGTTTGTACAAATGAGAATACAAGAAGTATTTATATGAGAAGGATTAGTTGCTAACCAAGTAATTAGCTAAAATGACTAAAAAGACCAACTAAATACAAAAGAACGCCTAATTAGTCCCAAACATGCTTGGAGACTAATCAAGGAAAGAAAAGGCCTAAAAAGAACTAAAAATAGAAAATAGAAAATAAAAATGAAAAAAAATAAAAGAAAAATAACAACGGATTCCCATCACGAGTAGAAGGTATCTTTGATTCCGATACGATGTCGAGGCCGTCGGGGCAGTGTACTCGATATTTGATTCGTTGCTTGGGTTGTCCACGGATCGATGACACGTGGATTAACGAGTGACTTTACAACATGTTGAGCCAGATTTCTATTGGTAGTACCGCTTCCCGGTGGTCGATTTTCAAGTGAAGGTGAGTGACACAGGAGCTTATTAGGAGAGAGGCCAACTGTTTTGTTATTTTTATAATATCTCGTCTTTACTTTTGGCAATTATTTATCTTGTTTAAAAGTAGCGTTGTTAATATATAAGGCTTCAGTAGGTCTGTAATGGAATTAAATAAAAAATAGAAAAAGAAGGAGATTGTTGACAGAATGGGTGTTGCTACCCCTCCGTTGCTGATCGTATTTGTGTGGATTTTGTGTTGATGTTTGTTGCTTCCACTATTTTACGTCAGTTAAACATAAAGATGAAATGAAAATGAAAAAACATCAAAGTCACCTCCCTCCATTGTTACACTGCCAAATATTGACCATTCATCATGATACTCAAGTTAATAGCATTAAGAATATCCCAGAGATCACAAGAGACAGTATCTTATATAAAAACTTTCATGGCATACCAACGCACGAGAGTTGTATGCCTATAGATTCTACCTGTGCTTCATGATAATTTTATCACCGAAAAAATGTATCTTTTGGAAGTGTCATTAGTAATGCCAATAAATAGTTCCATTGCTTGTTCCAAAGATGCTTTTGACGTGTTTCGCTCACCCCTTATCCATTCTACTAGTGCATTTGTTAACATTCTTTAAGACAAAGAAAAACCTTCAGATTAGAGGGTCTAAATGCCTTTAGGATTAGTCAGGTGCTCTAAGATGCCCGGTACCCTGAGTTATCGAGGAAAAAACAATAACTTATATTTAGTACAATTAGTACTAAAGAAAAGAGACGCAACATATATAGCACAAGGTGCAAGCCTTTCAGCACAAAGGCATCTCACTTGGTGCACCACACTTATATTGTTTGCTTGGGTTGAGAAAAATTTACAGCATATGTGGGTGTGTTTACACAAACAGTAAATCAAGCCTCCTCCCCCTTCCTAAAAAAGAGGTAGTGATGGGATCAATTCAAAGCCTTAGGGGCCAATTTTGCTATTTTTGTGTTGTCTTGTCATTTTTGGAATTTTCAGAATGCTTATGGGTTCTATGATCTTTTATGCATCTTTAGTATTACCTTTTTAATACTGATGTAAGCCGTAACGTATAAAGAGTTGGGGCTAGAAGCTGCTTTTGTCCATAAGTGTCTTTTTATTCTTTTGAGGTGTTGCTGTAGGGTACGCACTTCCATGATATATACATCTTGTATCCTTTTCATTTATGAGACACCATATAGTTGAGAGAGATTTTGTCTTGTGTCTATCCTTGAGTGCCATTGCATGGCATTACGTCAGGTAGCAATTGTCTTTAATGCTAGGATGTTGCTATCCATTGCAATTTTTGTGCACTGTGCATTTCAGTACAACCTTTGGATTTCATTATGTACAGGTGGAACCAGCAACCCTTGTTCCATTGGCCAATGGATGCAAACAAGTATTTCTTGTACGTATCTTATCCTAGTTCTAGTTTATAGCTACCTCTTAAAACAGTTTTAATTTTTTAATTTGTTTATTTACTGTATTGGCTCTGGCAATAGCCCATTGATGTAGATGAAGAATGTACTAGAGGAAAGAAAAAAGATTAGAAGATGAACCACATGATAAGCTCACAAGCTTTATTAATTTCATTATGAAACTATAGAGATTACACTGTTTTTTTTATGGTCCAACACTCCTCAACTTAGGACAACACCAAGCTAAGATAATTACTGAACTACAAAAAGTACTAATAAGTAATTATGGATCTAAATTATCACAAAATACGTTCTCTTGTTGATCAGCATGATTCCTTAGGCCTCTAAAGTTTATAATAATCATCAAACCAATTAATAGCTCCTGCATCACCCTATCCCCAGTGCAGTAAATGAATTTAAAGGATGAGGCTATAGGGTTGTCCTCTGTATCTGAAAGCTGTTGAACCTGTGGATATGTTCAAATGAGAGTACTTTTGAAAAGGTGATTATTTTTTTGAAGAATACTATGTGATGAGTTTACATTTCAACTCAATCTCATCTTTATACTTTTACTATTATTTTATTTTGTAGCCCTGAAGTTTTAACATGATTTTTATTGAAGAAGTAATAACAGTGATACTAAAATTCCTTAAAGATTATCAGCAAACATAGTTGTATGCTATGAAGCCCAGAAACTCTTCCGAAGGCAGCGAATCCAATTTGACACATGTTGGACAAGGGACATGCTCGGATACGAGTGTCTTTTTTTGTACACGCAAATGAGGCCAAATTTGGAGACCCACTTTCAAAGTGGATCATGGTGACCCTCTCTCCTTATTGGTTGAAACATTAAGAATAGTGGAACCCACTACAACTACCTATTTATTATTTTAATATTTCAATTCAACCAATCTGGTGAGAGGGTCACCATGCCAAATCTGAAGTCCACAATTTTTTTTTTTGACACGTTGGGGATGTTTGGACATGCTCGGGGTACACAAATATTTTTTTGGATACTCTGGGGATACGTTTTTGGGCACGCTGCTGGGGGGTAGTTTTTAGTATTTTGAAAAATTAAAATGGGATAATGTTTAATAATTTAATACATTGATTGAAAAACATAAAAAAAGAAAAATAAGAGACAAATATTAGTAATAAAATGAGCGGGCTTCTGTAACGAAAAAACCCATCTCATCGAATTTAACCTTTTGAACATAAAACCCTGCACTGAACACCCCACCTTAAGTTTGCCTTTAAGTTTATCCACAAATTTTTGTTTCTCTCTCTACTTCTGATTTTATTACATATATTTATTTCTCATTGTTGTATATATGATTTTATATGTTTGAACTTGTGTATATAATTTTATCTGTGTGAATTTGTATATATATTATTTTATCTGTGCGAATTTGTATATATCTAATTTTACTTAGGGTTATTGGGTTTTGGCCCCCACTAGTTTTGTCCGTTTGGAGATTGGCCCCCAATTAAAAACTGTTGTTGGATTAAGCCCATTTTCACTTTTAACGACGCCTTTTAATTTTGATACTTTTAGCGACACATTTTTTTCCTCCAAAAAGTGTCACTAAAAGTAAAAAATGATTGTTAAGAGAACTTGTTAGAAATGCACAACAAAATGCCTTAAACAAGTGGAGAAGCTTTACATAATGGAAAAAAAATAGATTTGAAGAAGACCTTAAAAGATAAAAAGATCGTACCTAATGGACAAGGCTCCCGTTTAACTGCAGGGTTTGGGAGAGGCAGATGTCGGCTGGCTTTACTCCCATATATGAATATGAAGAGAACTAAAAGATTGAAGATTGAAATTTACTTGTTAGAAATGCACAACAAAATGCTCTAGATAATTTTTATAATAAGTTATGTAGTAAAGAAGGTGAAACTGAAATTTATAAATTAGTGAAGAAAGAGAGATGGGTTACTAAGGGATATGGGTCCAGCAAGATGTGTTAAAGATACAAATCAAAACATATTATTTGCCGATAAGGAAATCGTAGATTAATGGCACGAGTATTGTTAAGGACTATTAAATGAAGAATATCCAAGAAAAGATATCGAGAGGTGGAACCAATATAAGGATGATTCAATTAAAAAGATAAGGAGTAACAAAGCAGTTGGATTTATGCTGGGAGATCTTATTTACTAAGACATTTAATGGAAAAGTATAGAAGTGAGAACAAAAATTTGCAAATGGTTTTTATAGATTTTAAAAAGGTTTATTATAGAGTAGCAAGAGATATACCCTATCAGTTATATTAAAACTATTCAAGATATATATAATATTTAATAGCACAGAGTAGAGTAAGAACTATTTGTGGAGAAACTAATTATTTTTCAATTAAAGTAGGTTTTACATCAATAATCAGCGTTAAGTCCTAATTTGGACAAGATCATTAAGGACATACAAGAAGACATCCTATGGTGTATTTTGTTTGTGAATGACATTGTTTTAGTAGACATTTCAAAGTAGGCTTTAGCTATGAGAGTAGAAACTTTGAGAAATGCTCTAAAATCTATGGGACTAAGAATTAGTAGAACTAATGAGTATATGGAATGTAAATTTAATAATGATAGTAATAACGATGCCGAGGATAATATAATGATAAAAATTGAAGAAAAAGTATTAAATTGATAATTCAATATAATGAGTTTCATTATCTAGGTTTAGTAATACAAAGTAACGACAAACTATATAAAGATGTAGCAAAATAGATAGTCATAATTGAGAGAAGCGAGTCTTATGTGATAAGAGGATACTTAATAGTTTAAAAGTAAAGTTTTATGGAACAATCATTATGCCAATCACCCTATATGGAGTGTTGGACATTAAAGAAAAGCGTGTGCAAAGTATTCATGTTAGTGAAATGTAGATTCTTTGATGGATAATAGGGGTTACACAAAGGGATAAGATTAGAAACCAATATGTTACAGGAAAGTTAGGAGTAACTACTATTAGTGATAAAATGAGAGAAAGTAGATTTAAATGGTACAGATATGTATTGTGTAGGCCATTGGATATACCAATAACAAGAGGAAGACTAACTGAAATAGAGGGTAAGGGGAAAAGGGGCCATCCAAAATTGTCTTGGGAATAAATTATCAGGAGAGAATTTACAAAATTAAGTTTAGTCGACAACATTGCTTGTAAAAGAAAAGAATTGAAAAAGAGAATTCATGTGGCCAACCCCAAGTTATGGGATTAAGACAAGGATGATAATGATGATAATAATGATTATGACAAGTGCATGGTTCAAAGTCTCGGTATCGGTCCCGGTAACGGCCACTCGATTTTCAACTCGGTCGCGGTATCGGGCACGGTATCGGGCGATACGCAAAGATACACTATTAAGAGAGCGCAAAAAATTCCGAAAAAAATCTAGAAAATTTTAAAAAAATACGATTAACAATGTGAACCAATCAGATAAGTTTAAAATTATCCTTTAATATGCATAGCATTGTACAATTGATTATATTGACATGCGAACTTGCCAGATTCAATGTTCCATAATTAATCAATGTTTTTTTTTTCACGGAGGATACAAATATTATGTTTTTACAAAGAAAAATAAATATTACTTTTTTAGTTAGAGGATAATTTTTTTTTTATAAAGAGGATACTACTATTATATTCTTAGTAAGAGGATACAAATGTCTTTTTTAAGTATGTTATATTTTTCTAAAAAGGATAGAAATGTTTCTTTTTTAGTATTGTTATTTTTTTACAAAGAGGACACAAATAGTGATTTTGACAAAATACTACATTTTTTTTTACAATCGTTTTTTACAAAAAGGATGCGAATGTTATTTTCTTACAAAAATGATGCAAATGTTATTTTTTTATAAAAGGAATGTAAATGTTGTTTTTTTGTTGTTGGGTTGCAAATGTTTTTTTTTTAAATTGATGGAAATGTTATTTTTTTCAAAGAGGATGCAAATATTTCTTTTTTACTTGTGTTGCAAATGTTATTTTTACATAAATGGATGCAAATATTATTTTTACAAATATTTAGAGGAAACAAATATTATTTTTTCAGTAATAACAGTTGTATATTTGTTTGTAAAAGAATAACATTTACGTTTTTTTATAAATAATAACATATTAAAATATAACATTGGGGACATTATTATAAAAAATAATAACAAATAACATTTGGATCATTTGTGTTCTTTAAAAAAAAAAATTGGCACATATACAACGCACTAAATTAAACCAACACGATGACCAAATAACCCATAGACACAGCACATTAAATAAAAAAAACAATTAGCATTTCGTAACCCCCCAAAAAAATCACCCTTACCAACACAACACTGGAGAGAGCCGATATATCACCTAAATGGGCCGATTCCATCGCGATATTGCCGATATGGGCCGATTCTATTGCGATATCATCGATATGGGCCGATTATACCGCTATATCACCGATACTACCGAGAAATTACCGATATAGGATCGATTCACATCAATTGAAAACTCAACTCGGAACTCGGAATCGGATCGGTGGGCACCGATACCTAGTCAACTCGGTTGTATCGTCGCGGTATCGGCCTTGACCTAGAACCATGGACAAGTGCCTTCGCCTAAGCTACGGTTGGTCTCGAGTTCGAGATATGAGAGCAGTCTCTCCATATATGGGGGTAAGGCTAACCGACATCTGCCTTTTCCAAACCCTGCAATTAAGCGGGAGCCTTGTGCTCTGGGTACGACCTTTTATAGTTGTATGCTATCTTAATAACTACTTACATAAAGAAATATGGACTGAGATGGCTAGGGAATATTTCTTTCCAAGACAAACTCAAGGATATGACTACAGAAAAGCTACAAGATGAACTAGCACCATATTCTAATTCTTATAAGTAATATTTCCAAATATATTTTAGGAAAAATTGCACCTATCTCCCTTCAACTATCTCGGATTTACGAGTCGTCCCCCCTATTAAAATACCCAACAAACTCACCCCCTTAACTATCAATTCGTTGTATATAACCCCAGAAACTGGGTTCTCTCCTATTTTGAGCACAAATTGACTAAAATACCCCTCATCCAATTTAAAAACCCAAAAGAATAAAAAGCAAAAAAAACCTAAAAACCTATAGCCGTTTTCTCTCTCTTTCCTCACAACCCAAAATCCAAAATCCAAAAACAAAAACAAAAACCCACCACTCTCTTCCCCCTCCTCCCTCTACCACCACCCTCTGCCCTCCCCCTCCACCCACCACCAATCCCACTTCCCCTCCCACCACAAAAAATCCACCAGCCACCATTGCAATCCGCCACCATTGCAATCCACCACCATCAACCCACCTCCTCGCACACAAACACCACCGCAACCCGACAAATACCCACCCACCTGAAACCAAAAAACCCTCCTTCTGCAACCCACAATCACCCACTCGAAAACCTCCCATCTCCTCCAAACACCATCCGACCACTAGCCTTTGATCTGCTCCATCATCGCCCAGAAAAAACCCATCAGAAAATTCCAAAACAACCCACTGGAATCGATTCAATCTCAACATATATACAAAATCAAAATCGATCGATTCAACTAACACCCAAAGATTCTTGTCTTGAGCCGGAATCGTGGTTTAAAACGGTTTATGAAATGGATCTGAGGATGGAAATGGGTTTTGGTTGAGATGTTAAAAGGAAAACACAAAACCCATATAGAGAGTTTACGCCACCGTTTGCGGCTTATGTCAACCCACCATTGATTGATTTGGTACGCTGGTTTGACTGATTCCGTTGTTGCAAGGACTGCGGCGTCGTTGTTGGAGAGTGTTCCCGGCCAAACTGTGTAGCTGCAACTGTTTCAATGCAATGTTTCAAGTGTTTTGGTTGCGGCGATTTGGTGGTGTGGTGGTGGAGGTGTGGTGGTGTGTGTGTGTATTTTTTGCTGCTAGTGGTGGTGGAGGGAGGGGCCGTGCTAGGGATGGCGACGGGTCGGGGTATGGGTCTGGAACCAAATTTGCCTCGAACCTATTTGCCCCGCGGGTTAAAACCCAAATTTTTTAATTTATTTAAAAAAAAAACAGATTTTGTTATATAATAAACAAAATAGTTATTTTGAAGCAAATAAAATTAAAAATCAATTGGTAAGTCTAAAACTTCAACATCAACTTAATAGTCTCAAAATAATTAAAATGTCTCAAATAACACAATTAAAATGTCTCAACTATTACAAATAAGTCCCAAATATAGCAACTATTACACAAGTCTCAAATATAACAACTATTACACAAGTCTCGAATAACTTGACTATCATCATTTTGCAATCCCAGCCTCATCATCATCAACTCAACCCTGAAAAAAAAGATAACAAATTTTATCAGTCCACTTAATTAATGTGACCATAAGAAATTTATAAAAAAAATCAGGTGAATATAATAAACGTTAGAAATTAGATTCTATCATATACAAAAGTTATCAACAAATTTTATCAGTTATCAAAAGTTATCAACAAATTTTATCATATACAAATTTTATCAGATTCTATCATATACAAACAACTGCAAACAACGTAGGTTAGAAAAAAACGTTAGAAAAAATCAGTACAGATCTATCAGTGTCGTTGGAAAAAAAACGTTAGAAACGTGCAGATTACCCCAATGTATCAACAGGTGGCTTAAGGCCCCGATGAGGGCTCCCTTGGTTCGATGAAGACTACCAACACTCTGTCGTGTCAGATCTAGAAGTTTTGATGATGGTATGAAGAAGGCAACAAGTGGGTTGTAGTTTGGGGGCTACGGGGATATGTTTATGTCAAAATGGATTCGTTGGCCTTCGTTTGGGGCTGAAATAGGTCACCAAAGGTGCACAAGTTATCAACAACAACATTAGAAAAAAATCAGTACCAACAACAGCAAACAACATTCGTAGATTAGAATAACTGTAGGGGTTAGAAAAATAAGTACCAACAACGATTAGAAATATAGATCTAAACCCGGGCGCTGCCGTTGCCGTCCTCCGGCGCCGGTGGCTTTCGGTGGTGTGGTGTGGAGTGTAGGAGAGGAGAGGCACAAGAGGAGCTTTAGTTCTCAGATTTAGAGAGAGAGGGGGTTGGAATGTTTGTGTAGGATAAATGAAATTAGGTTTTCATAACTTTATATATATGAAAAGATGTGAGTGGCCCGATATGTGTGTTTTAACCAAGTTCAAATTTTCTCCGAAAAAGATCCAACTTTTAATTATGCACCAAACCAAGTTGTGAAAAACTCAATTCTTACTTTAAACCAGTTTTATCTTGATTAATCCTAAACATGCATTTAGTGATTAAAGCAAGTAAAGTAAAGAATACTCACAACGCCGGATGTACGAGGAAAAAACCCAAAACGGGAAAACAACCTCGGACGACCCAAGCCAAACAAACATTATGAACAATGGTTTTACAAAGACAGATTAACCTTACACTAAGACTCGATCCCCACGGGTCTTGACGCTCCTTCTGATCTTCAACCGTTCTTCAATAGTGCCCACGCAGAAATTCCGTCTTCCACGATACCTGTCCACATCACACGCGTCCACGTATGTCTCGGTGTCCACCGATATGGCTTTGATTCGTCTACGATGTCGAATACGATGTCCGTCGCTTCTTCACCGCAAAACCCTTTGATGTTCAATGTGTAGAACAAACAACTTTGGTGCCGTAAGATCACGTAAACATATAAGAATGATAACTCGGATCTATGCAAACTCTAAGGATGTGTTTATGATTTGTAAACCTTAGAAAACATGTGCAAAACAAGTTTCTGGTCGAATACTGTTTTCCGGAATGCACACTTGCGAAACTATGATGAAAACACTGTTTAAATAGGATTTAAACGCCGCCTCGAAAAACGTGTCGTTCGAACGACTTAAGCATGTTGTTCGCGTGACATTGTATCTCGTTCGAACGAGATCCAATGTCGCTCGAGCGACAACGCGAAAGTTTGACTTTTTGATAAAAACATCTCTTCCAATGAGAGATTCAAAAATGTCAAACTCTTTTACGAGCTTATCATCATAAAACGTAATTTAAACCATTAAAACACTTTTAAAACATTTAAAAAACATTTTTCTTTATAAAAATTACATCCTTATCTTTTATAAAATAATTCCGAGCACCATAAATTATACGCATTCATACGTGAGTGATCTCGGAATGAAATTAACTTTGAAGACGAATAAACTTGCACCAATTAAACTTCGGCATGATTTAATTCTTTGAAGCTTTGCCGCAACGTCTTCAATTTCTTCAATACGTCATAGACCAAGTGGGACCGTGACACAAATAAACATCTCCCTATGACATATTACAAATACAGTTTTGTTCACGGAATTAAGTCAAAACAATACATGGACTCAATTGGAAATTTATGTCCTTACAAATCTCCCCCTTTGACTATTCCGGGACAAAACTAAACCAGTGAAATGCCTAACCGGGTCGTCAAGCCGTATGACGCCTAAATCCCATCCCATAAACCCAAAAATAAAAATACAGGACACAGACTAGAATATGTAGCACCGGCAAGCATGAACTGTCTGAATGTGATGTAGACTTGAAATCTCGAATCGCTGAAGCATACCTACACACATGAAACAGACAAACAGATACCAGTGAAGTATGGAGGAACAAATGATACCAATTTATATTTCTAATAAGAACAGATCATTTGAAGCATGTGAGCAATTATTTGATACCAATTTGAAGCAAATATAATCAAACAATATGTAAATCCAGATATCAATAGTACCGCTAGTACCGCTCAACAAATCTCCCCCTACATCACATACATCTCTCCCCCTTTTTGTCTCGAATAGACAATCCGGTGAAAAGGTAAACCAATATGAAATATCTAGCATGAGAATATAAACCAATTTGAATCAAGTTCATACCAATTTGAGAATGGAAAACCGCTATATAATCATGAAACAACCAGCTAAATATGATCAAGCAATGATAAATCAGTAGCTAGTAAACCAAGGAATCACACATAGAGTATACCAATCAAATTAAGTGTGATAAACAGACTCATATGCAAAATACCAATATGGAATATAAAAGAACCTGCATATAAACCAAACAGTCCAGAAATGCTTCCCGCAGTACCAAAAATATATCAAATTAAACCAGTGGACTGCAAACCAATCAGAAGCCATTTTTGAGCCTGTCGTTCCAACGAGCCAGGGACTTCACTCAAACGAGATGACGAAGTCGCTCGAACGAAGTGCAGAAGTCGTTCGCGCGAGATGAGTTGTCATTTGAACGACTTCGCGTGACCTGCCAAAATTTTCCAGTTTTCCAGAAATATTATAAAGTATTGCCCAGTGAAAAAATTTCCACCAAAAAATTTCGGGAAGGGCCTGACAGAATCAAAACAGTGTTAAAACAGTAGGCTTTTAACACAAAACGCAAAAACTCATAAAAACTTAAAATGCGAGTTACATGCAAACATAGTTCCGATGTGCTCAAACATGGATATGGAATGAATGGGCGTGAATCTAAAAACAAATGAGTCACAATTCCAACACATCGAAACGATCAAGAAGCTCTAATTGATAGCGATAAATCATCAAACTTTATCATAGCCATATGACAATTAAAGAATGAGCTTAATGAACTAAACATACTACATGCACACAAATCCAGAATTTTGACGATTCTACAAACAATAGCGTCAAATTGCAGTGTTTCAACATTAGGATTAGTTGTGCAAACCCGTTCAAATTTTTAATCCATCCAAATTCCTCAATAATATCATATTTTCTTTGGAATGAACTAAACAAACTTTGGCCCTTTTCTTAGCATATTGCATTTTCTTTTGGGCTCTTTTGAACGGTGGCTTTCACGACGAGTCAATTTTGAACTCTCGCAGTCCTTTCCCGTGAATAACTCATCATTTTTACCAATTTGAAATCCTCACGGTAAACGGTTATTACATGCACACTTCTCCTTAAGTCTACTTACGCATAGATGACAAGATTGAGATAAGAACGTCTCACCAAATTCAAATATGCAAGAGAAGTCAAACATCCATATAAACTCGTGCATGTGTGCGATGTTGGCATATATACAAAGTCGAATCAAAATGCATATCAACTTCGAAACAACCCCATATAAACAATGGTTAAGATCATTCTAAGTATCGATAATAATGACCAAATGTCCTAGCCACATGGATAATGAAACGATGGGGGGGTGTTCAAGCACACCAATATGCCATATCAAACATGTAAACTCAAAAAAAACAAAAACAAAATAAGAAAACAAAACTATTTTCGATTTTTCAAAACATTTCTCAAAAACAAAATCTTTTTGTATTTTTCAAATAAGACTTAAACAAGTGAAAAATAAAATACAAAGAGATAAACATGTCATAATACTATATCATGAAGCAAACTAGCATATGACAAACATGGCAACACTATTATCCTTTAGATTTAGCATGGGAAGAATCAAGTGCACCCAAACGAGAATCATGAAGTTTAATTCCTAAAGCCACTAAATCCGATTTCCTAACCCAAGTAGGTGTAAAACGACGCATGGGGGTTTGGGTAACCGGTGCAACTTTATTCTTAAACTTCGTAGGAGCTTGTCTAAGGTCGTAACAATAACGCCTAAGGTGACCTTTCTTACCACAAAACGAGCAAGTGTAGAGGTGGTGGGAATGATTACCTTTATGTGGACCTTTTCTAACAATCCTAGTGTTTCTCACACGTGCGGGGGGAATGGGAACAACTCTCTCACCAAAACCTATACCTCCCCTATCTTCCTTAATTTGGACGGTGCCTAGGATCTTATCTAACTTCTCCGACCTAGCCTCCAAATCAAACTTGACTCTAGACGAGTCTATCAATCTCTCCTCCAACTCGTGAATCCTAGACTCGAGCAAACGTCTAGACTCCTCAAACACTAAAATCTCCTTTTTCAAGGACTCCATCAAATCACGGAGATTATCTCTTTCTTTTTCCACAAACTATAATTTCTCCCTAAACTTCTTCTCTCGTGCCCTAAGATCCTCAATCAAACTATCATAATTTTCTATGGCACGCTCATTCAACTTAGATTGCAATTTTGAGTTAGCCTTTTTTACCTTCACCGTTTCGGCATACAACTCATTAAACGCATTTTGCAATTCTTTAACATCAACCTCCTTCTCGTCACTCTCTTCACCCTCACCAACATAGGATACACTCAAAACCTCCTCGGAAGTGTCATTCACATGAGTTGTATCGTCGTCTCTCACATGACATGCCATAAACGCAACAAAGTTACGCTCAATGGGGGAATTCTCTCCCTCTTCCGGTTCACTATCACTTAAGGTGGCATTATAGACAACGGTTAACCTTGTGACCGTACCCCTCACACCCAAAACACTTATCCGACTCATCTTTCTTAGGCTTTTCAAACTTATCCTTAGAGGTGGGATCTACTTTGTTGTTCTTGAATTTTTCAAATTTCTTAGCATCTTTCGATTGCTTTTGAAACTTAATAAATTTTTTAAATTTCTTTGCCAACAAAGCAACATCCTCAAAATCGGAATCGGAATCGGAATCCGAAGCTTTAATTTCCTCCTTCCGGGTTTTCAAAGCAATACCTTTTTCTTTCTTAGGCACTTGCTTAGAGGTAATCATGTCGATTTCATAGGTTTGTAAGTCACCTACAATCTCTTCAAGTTTCGTTGACTCTAACCTACCCAAGGAGTTTAAAATGGTCACTTTCACATCAAACCTACTAGGCAACGACCTAATGATTTTCTTAATGATACGGTTGTCGGGAATTTTCTCACCTAGGTTAAACGACAAGTTGACAATATTGGACAACCTAGCATAAAACTCATCAAAGGTCTCACTCTCTAACATCCTAATGGTCTCAAACTGTGTAGTGAGATTTTGAAGTTTTGACGCCCTAACTGTGCTAGTGCCCTCGTGAGTGAGTGCCAAAATATCCCAAGCCTCTTTTGATGTTTCACAAGTCATAATTCTATTATATTCTTCCTGTGTGACATGTGAAGAAATAACGTGCAGACCCTAAGAATTATATTGTGCAAGTCTTTGTTCAGTTTCGGTCCATGACTCAACAGGCTTTAGACTAGTGACCTCACCTACAATAGTGACAGGGGGTGTCCAACCTTTCTTAACTGCAAGCTAGTCACGCTCATCAATAGATTTTAAAGCACATCTCATTCTAATCTTCCAATAAGTGTAATTAGTTCCGTAAAAAACAGGAGTTCGAGAAAATTCATTATATCCAGAATTCATCTTTGAAAACACACAGGATCACAAAACAAATAAAAATGTTTTCTAGCTCTGATACCAATTTGAAAACGTGAGTAGACAAATTGTATCAGAAAGTAAGTCCTCGAAAAATCAGGATCACGCGATAAATTAGCGTAACCCGCTCTGATACCAATTTGAAAAGATGTGAGTGGCCCGATATGTGTGTTTTAACCAAAACCAATTTTTCTCCGCAAAAGATCCAACTTTTAATTATGCACAAAACCAAGTTGTGAAAAACTCAATTCTTACTTTAAACCAGTTTTATCTTGATTAATCCTAAACATGCATCTAGTGATTAAAGCAAGTAAAGTAAAGAATACTCACAACACCGGATGTACGAGGAAAAAATCCAAAATGGGAAAACAACCTCGGACGGCCCAAGCCAGACAATCACTATGAACAATGGTTTTACAAAGACAGATTAGCCTTACACTAAGACTCGATCCCCACGGGTCATGACGCTCCTTCTGATCTTTAACCGTTCTTCAATAGTGCCCACGCAGAAATTCCGTCTTCCATGATACCTGTTCACAACACACGCGTCCACGTATGTCTCGGTGTCCACCGATATGGCTTTGATTCGTCTACGATGTCGAACACGATGTCCGTTGCTTCTTCACCGCAAAATCCTTTGATGTTCAATGTGTAGAACAAACAATTTTGGTGCCGCAAGATCACGTAAACATATAAGAATGATAACTCGGATCTATGCAAACTCTAAGGATGTGTTTATGCTTTGTAAACCTTAGAAAACATGTGCAAAACAAGTTTCTGGTCGAATACTGTTTTCCAGAATGCACACTTGCGAAACTATGATGAAAACACTGTTTAAATAGGATTTAAACGCTACCTCGAAAAACGTGTCGTTCGAACGACTTAAGCATGTCGTTCGCGCGACATTGTATCTCGTTCAAACGAGATCCAATGTCGCTCGAGCGACAACGCGAAAGTTTGACTTTTTGATAAAAACATCTCTTCCAATGAGAGATTAAAAAATGTCAAACTCTTTTACGAGCTTATCATCATAAAACGTAATTTAAACCATTAAAACATTTAAAAAACATTTTTCTTTATAAAAATTACATCCTTATCTTTTATAAAATAATTCCGAGCACCATAAATTATACGCATTCATACCTGAGTGATCTCGGAATGAAATTAACTTTGAAGACGAATAAACTTGCACCAATTAAACTTCGGCATGATTTAATTCTTTGAAGCTTTGCCGCAACGTCTTCAATTTCTTCAATACGTCATAGACCAAGTGGGATCGTGACACAAATAAACATCTCCCTATGACATATTACAAACACAATTTTGTTCACGGAATTAAGTCAAAACAATTCATGGACTCAATTGGAAAATTATATCCGTACAATATATATACGTGGTGGGAGTGTTAATATGTTAATATAAAATGGGTATATAAGTAACTTTAACTATTATACGGGTCGGGTCGAATGAATTTTTATAAAACCCGAACCCACCCCGTTTAATAAACCCAAACCCGCCCCTATTATTTTTTTTAAACCCAAACCCGTCCCTATTATTTTAATCGGGTTTTTAACCCGCCCCATTAGGGTTGGGTCGGGTCGGAAACCCTGCGGGTCGGGTAAAATTGCTATCCCTAGGCTGGGCAGAGGTGTAGGGAGGGTTTGAAATGGTGGAAATGGGTTTTGGGTTGTGATGAGAGAGAGAAATGGTTATATGTTTTTAGTTTTTTTCTTTTTAATCTTTTCTTTTGGACTTTTGAATTGGGTGAGGGGTATTTTAGTCAATTTGTGCTCAAAATAGGCGGGAACCCAGTTTCTGGGTATGTGCAACGAATTGATAGTTAAGGCGGTGAGTTTGTCGGGTATTTTAATTGAGGGGGACGACCTGTTAACCCGAGATAGTTGAAGGAAGCTGGGTGCAATTTTCCCTATATTTTATTTTGAAAACACTGTCAATATATCTGGTAGGGAACAAACATTGTAAGACCGGTGGACGTCGATCTCAAAAATTGACAATTAAAACATGAATGTGTATTTGTAACTATACCTTTTATTTATGTGAATACCCACTGTAAAAATCAGGTGTCCATTCCACGGTAGCATCTCTGGTTTGTTTTCTGTAATCTGCAATGGACATGATTATCCTGTTCATCCGTACTATTTTTCTCTTTCTTTTTCTAGGTTGGTGATCCAGTTCAATTACCTGCCACTGTGATTTCTCCTATTGCTGAAAAATTTGGGTACGATATTCATTTTATGATGATGGCACCTTATAACCTCCCTAAAGTTTGGAATTTCTTATAATATTATTATTTTTTTCTTTCTGGGACATTGCGTTATAGATATGGCATGAGCTTGTTTAAAAGATTTCAACGGGCTGGATATCCAGTGCAGATGTTGAAGACCCAATACCGCATGCATCCGGAGGTTTGTTAATTTGTTCTAACAAGTTGTTTAACAATCCCCAAGTGTTAGAAAATGATCTCATATGCCCAAGGTGTTACTTCCAAAGCTTTTAACTATGAGATGTGTAGCGAGTTCCTAAACGAGAAATTTCATATTCAGCAAGACACGTCTGATTCCACCAATTTCATCTTCGGTTCGGTTTTAAACCCATTAGTTGGTGGTGATTTAGTCCTAGATATAGTCATAGGAGTGGCAATTTTTGACATGTTTTACTGAGACAACCCGATTACGCACGACACGTGAAAAATGCTCGTTTTAGATATATTAGTACCCAAAACTCGTAATCGATACTTGTAAAAAAAAACTCTTAACCGATAGTTTGTCTTTTTTGGTTTATAAACTTACCAAATCACATCAAGTGTAATTAATTTGATAATGCATAGCCACTTACAGTTTCTGAATGTTGGGTTCTGAAACAAAGTCGACTTGGCTACCCCACTCGGCATGGTTTTGGAGAGACAAATCGATATATTATTATTTTGGGGATAAAATAACTAAAAAATTTAATAGGACTTGGTGTCGGGCCGGAAGTCAGCATGCCGACTTGGTGAGTTATATGTTTTGGTCAGTTCGGTAAATTTTTTTTGTCAAGACGCACCGAATTCAGTTGATTTCGCTAAAATATAGTTAGGGGCATTGCTGGGTTCTGAAACGAACTTGACTTGGCTGATTCAGCACGGTTCAGGTGAGTCTATGAACAATGTCTACCATTATAATTATTAGAATATGCATTATGAGTGGTCCCAATCTATTTTTCTACACAGATAAGAAGTTTTCCTTCAAGAGAATTCTATGATGAAACACTAGAGGATGGGCCTGATGTTGAGGAGCAGACGAAGCGCTCATGGCATAGCTACCGCTGCTTCAAACCCTTTTGCTTTTTTGATATGCACGAGGGGAAAGAATCCCAAGCCCCGGGAAGTGGATCTTGGGAAAATGTTGATGAGGTTGACTTTGTTCTGCTCATGTATCATAAATTGATAACTAGATATCCAGAGCTCAAGTCAAGTTCCCGAATTGCAATTATATCCCCGTACAGATCTCAAGTCAAGCTCTTCCGCGATAGGTTTCGTGAAACTTTTGGCGTGGACTCTGATAAAGTAGTGGACATTAACACTGTTGATGGGTTCCAGGTAATGTAATTATCTTCCCATTGTTGAGGTCACGCGCATGCACCTACATTAAGATTCATGAATACTTCTACAATGGTGATGTATCCGTATCAGATACGGAACAAGGATTCATACATCACGGATACTCTTGTATGCATTTCTTTACTATTTATTGTTTTAGGGTTTGACCTTTTTTTTCAATTTTTTTGTAACAGTAGAGATTTCATAAATGGTGAAGAACATTAACCAGTGATAATTTTCATATTTAATCTGATTGAAATAATGAGATTTTATAATGTTTTATGTTTATGTATGAATAAATAATTATGATATTCAACATATCCCCAACATATTCGAATTCGTATCCCTTCTACGTATATGTATCCATGTTTATTGTCATCTACATTTGCTATCTATGAGGTGTTCCGAATTAACATTTGATAAAATGCAAAAAGGTTTCTTAAGATCTATTGGCTTATCAACAATGCTAACGCCAAAGGCAGTACACAAAAAAGTTATCACACTAAATGATGTGTTAGCGATCTGATCAATGGCTGTCGGTCCTACTTGCAAGTAATGAGACCAATCAAATCAATGACACCATTTTGTTTTTCTGACCTTGTGTGTCCTAACATTATTGATTGGATGATATCCTTCCAGGCCATTTTCATTTTGCATCAGTCAATTAGATGGAACATGTATGGTCCACCTTAGAAGAATTACTTTTAGCGGATTATATATTTTCTTTTTTGTAACTTTTCATTTAAAAATATCTCTGCGATATAATATACAATTTATAATCCGCTAAAAATAATCTATGCCAAATAGGGCTGTGATTTAATTGAGTAGTATCATTTGGGGGATCAGATTGTGCTGAGGAGATCTTTACGCAGATCATCAAATGGAGGCCATCTTTTTCTTTAGTTTCTCGTATTATTTTTTTGCTTTCAAACAATTTATTATTTAGCGGGCATACCAAAACTTGTGATTTTCCTTTTTTAGGGACGGGAAAAAGATGTTGCAATATTTTCATGTGTTAGGGCAAGCAAAGATAAGGGCATTGGATTTGTAGCTGATTTCCGTCGAATGAATGTCGGTATTACAAGAGCAAGGTCGTCTGTTCTGGTATGTTTTACTTTTAGTCAATATGATATTTTCCAAAAGCTTTAGAAAAGAAAACATAATGAGCTATATCCCTCACTTACAAACTCGGTTTTGTTGCTTCGATAGGTGGTGGGTTCTGCATCAACGTTGAGAAAGGACAAGCATTGGCAAAACCTCATTGAAAGTGCTGAACAGAGAGACTCTCTTATCAAGGTTTGGTATTTGATTCTTTTGAACGTCAAATCAATTTTAATTATTGAAGTTACAAATTTTACCTATATTTTTCGTTGGGTTTGAGTAACAGAGAGAAAGGGGGGGGGGGGGGGGGGTAGAGGTGGGGAGGGGAATGGGATGAAATAAAAAGTGTCACTTAAAATAGTTTTAAATTTAATTTGTAAGCCATTAGCAGCTGGATATAATGTGTCGGGCGGGCCTATGCCCTGAAGAATGTAAATACTCTTATCAGCTCAAATCTTGAAATTGTTGGATAGATAGCGGAGTAATTTGCAAGCTCTTTCTACAGGTTTCAAAGCCCTACACCGAATTTTTCAGTGACGAGAACATGAAATCGATGGAAGTGAAGGAAGCAAAACCAGAGGGACATGAGGGCCCAGGACCTGATGATATGGAAACTAATGTGCCCATAGAAGGTATTATTGCTGACCAAGGCCCAGCTGAAGATCATGACTTTGGAGACGGAGATGCCGAAGGTTTTGACGGAGGCTATGATGAGGACTAATTTGGGTATTCAGTTTCTTCAGTTACAACTTGATTTTCTGATCACAATTGCGCAATTCGCATTATTTATTGCAACATCAACAAATTAAATGTAAAATTTAGTGAATGGAGTTGTTTTAGGCAATTTTGGTAATGCAAACTTGTATATTACTTTCCCAATAGTGAAAATGCAATAATTTCATCTGGCGAGACAGTCTTCGTAGTATAAATTTTGGGCTAAAATGTTGTTCTAAAACGGCACATTTTACTTGTTCAATAAAGCATCGCTGTAAAAATGTCACAATATTAAATTAAATAAAACGCTAGTGAAACTGGAGCATAACGTATAAGTGGTATAATCTAAATTGATTATAAATTAATTCGGGTTGTCACTTATTATGTTTGTTCATGAACAAACATATCACTTTTCTAGAACCGAATGTTAAATAACAACTTTTCCTCCTGCCTCTGATGTTTCAATATTTTTTGGACGTTTCTAAGGGCATCACATTTTGTGTTTCAAATTATCACAACATTTTTTTTACTTAAAAATACCACTTAATTATAATAGTTGCTTCCAAATACCACATTTGGGTCACCACATATTTAAAGTTACAAAAATCATTTACACACTTTTTCCCCATCTCTCTTACATATTCAAACCTTCAAATCTTTCATCTTCAAATCCATTTTTCTTCAACTAAAGACTAAATATCAGGTTGGTACATTGAATTCCAAAAGTTTAAACTATCCTTTTGAACATATATATATAAATCTATTCACGAATATCATTCACAAACAATTGGAGATTCTCTCATTTGCACATATATATAAATCCATTCACGAACACATATATATAAATCCTTTTGAACACATATTTTGAATCCCAATTGTAGATTCTCTCATTTGCATAGGTCGGGCAAGAATATCATTCACGAACTGGATTCTTGAACTTGCAATTGGATTTTTGACCCAACTTGATTTTCGACCTTGATTAACTGGATTTTCGGACCAATTGGATTCTTGAACTTCCCATTTCGACCATTTTAGACGAACATTTATCTACCCATTGCAAGGTCGGGCCATTTCTACACTTAGACGAACCAACGTTTAATGTTTTTTTTATCAGATGAACTGGATTGTTGAAAAAGGATAAGAACTAGGGTTTCATTCGTTATAAACATACCGAATGAATTTTATTTATTCAATATGTTTATAACGAATCATTTTTTTAGAATCTAGGGTTTCATTCATTATATTCATGCCGAATGATATATTATTTTTCCGCACATATATACCGAATGAAACTAGGTATTAACTAGATTACATTCGCTATGTTCACCTCGACATAATGTCTTCATATCGGTGTATTTATGCCGAATGAACTAATTAATTTTGGCATATTTATGCCGAATGACTTTGGTTTTGTTTATGTGTTGACATTGGGATCCATGAATTCATGAGATTTCCTAGATAGGGAAGAATGTAATACCTTCATATTTTCTTATGTTAATACATGAATTCATGAGTTAAGTATTTACCAAACCTATATAAGTGTATTTTTCATACATACATGACTTATGTTAAAGACATATGTTTACAACAATACATGGCTTATTTACAACAATACGTTAGTTATGTTTATGACTTAAGGAATTATTTATAACACAATACGCTAGTTATGTTATATTTCATTATACTCACCAGTGTGTTAATTGTTTCAATGCAGGTCTACCATGGATAACCTAATATCCTATTCTCGCAAGAATCGGAAGCCGTTGACTGCCTCAGAGAGGAAGCGTCGAGAAGAGATCCATGCCCTGTCTACTACGACTGTCCTGGATGGAGGTAGATCCCCCAGTGGTGGAGATGCATAAGGAGGTTGCGATTCATGACGAGGAGGTTGCGGTTGAAGTTGAGGTTGAGGAGGGGGATGAGGAGGCCGAGGGGGGGTCATGAGGTGGCAGAGGGTGATGCCGAGAATGTTGCTCCTCAATGGCCTGATAACCCGTTTAGCATTTTACACCAGACCGCAGTAGCATATAGCCAGAAGAAAAAGGTGCCTAAAGAAGGCACCTCTATTGCGGCATACGGGGGCCACGCCGATCTTATCCTATTAAAACATTTCAAGCATCACGTTGCCCACAGTATTTAGACCGGTTCAGTGGTAATTTCATTTCCCTTCAAAGTTAAATCATTAATATTTTAAATTTTCCATTACTTTCATAAACCTTAATTAATATTTTGCTTATATTGTAGGTGGAGCGGGTACGTTTATTGTGCATCAATCACTGGAAGAAGATCAAGGAGTGGGAATTAAGTATTCTTCTACAAGTGTACAAAGGAGGGTCTAAAGGGCTAAGCTGGGGGGGGGGGGGGGGAGTTATCTCATCTAGCCACCGTTATATAGACTACTCCCTTATATCTGCGTTTGTCGAGAGGTGGCATCTAGAGATTAACACATTCCATATGCCATTTGGGGAGATGACAATCACCCTCGACGACGTATCGGCGATCTTGGGTGTTCCTCTTGTCGGATCACCTCTGTATAACCGGTAGCCCGTAGTTGATGATGATGATGAGGATGTAGTGGTCCCGTCGGTTGTAAATTTAGTGGTGGAGTTGTTAAAAGTGAGCAGGGAAGTTGCCTTGGAAGAATGCGGCGAGCTTGCGACCGTCCGATTGAATTGGATCACTGCGAAATTCAAGGAAAGGTCGCACGACGCCAATGCATCGAGTGAAGACAAAGACTATTGCGCCAGGTCCTATTCGCACTACATTATCGGGTGCACAGTTTTCCCCGATAAGACAAAGAACAAGATTTCGTGCTATACCTTCATGTTCTTAGAGACGTGAAGAAGGTAGGGAAACTAGCATGGGGGGTGGGTATGCTGGTGCATGTGTATAGGCAGCTGGGCCTTGCCTCTCGTTCAGGTGTGAGGAAAATGAGTTGTTGCCTCTCTCTTCTACAGGTAACTAATAACACACGTTCATATTTTAATTTCCCCCTCTTGTCTAATAAATTCGTAATATGTGTGTTTTGCAGTCATGGATATATGAGCATTTTACAGGGGTTGGTGGATGCGTTGACATGGAGTTTGATGAAACCAAGCCAAGGATTGCACGTTGGTCGTTGCAGTCCGCCTCTAAAAAAATTGCATTTCAAAACTTAATCAATTTTCGGGAGAAATTGGATGATATGAGTGTTGGTGATGTGAGTGTATTCAAATATTGTTTGTAATGTTTTCTTTTGACTTTGACATTTTCTGACATTCAATTATGGTTTGTTTATGTGTAGGTCATTTGGGAACCCTATCGAGATTCTAAGGCTGCTTATCCCTTTCATGAAGCTTCATGGTATAGAGGGATTATGGTTTGTTTTGAGGTGGGGGAGCCCTATTACCCTGAAAGATGCCTTAGACAAGTGGGACGATTGCAAATCATACCGCATGACCCAATGACAATTTTGAAGGACGATAAGGGAGACAAGGCGACTCGATACAAAGTTAAATTCGATATGTAAAAATGGTACTAAGAAGACCACCTTCTATCCCAGAAATCTAGTTCTGTGCCCGTATCGAGCCCGTGGGATTGTAGCAGTGATTATATGGCTTGGTTGCTGTCGAAATACCATCCTAGAGTCCAAAACCCCAAGTTCCGCATTGTGAAACAACAACAAACATCGTTGCTAAGTTTTTTGTCTAAACTACTGTCGGGTTTTATATACATGTAATTATATATAAGTATTTTGTCTAAACTAATCCCACGGTATTATTATCTGTTCGATAGGCAGACGAGGTGCACAAGGCTATGGACTTAATGAAGAACAATATTGACGATGGAATTGCTGCTGATCCGACCAAATTAATCGCACGCAATGTCCAAGCCTACGATATCCTGGCTGCAACCATTGGGGTAGGCAGACCGGTTGTCATTGAGGAGAGGGTGGCAAAGAAAAGAAAGTCTGAAGGGAAGGGAAAAGAGAAAGTAGTTGAGGAGTCGCATAGAAGTAAAAGAAAGAAATAGGAGTTATGATTAAATGTTTTTGAAATTGTAGTTGGAGTTGGTACGGATGTTTGTATTAAATGTTGGAGTTGGTATTAAAGTGGAACACTATTGTATCAATGTTTGGTTGATTGTTGAATTATAAATGATTAAACGAAGTTTTGAGGGTGTAGTTGTTGTTGGTATGAATGTTTGTATTAAATGTTGGAGATGGTATTAGTGTTGGAGTTAGTATTAATGTGGAATAATAGAGTATGAATGTTTGGTTTACTGTTGAATTATAAAGGTGAATTATAAATGTGTAATACAAACATTGGCCTTATTATTTGGATTGTGAGGTCCGTCATAATGTTAGCGATTTAGGGTTATATTTTGGCATATATATACCGAACCGGTTTTGGGGTAACTTGGTTCGGTATAAACATCCCTAACAGTGGCCTTATTATTTGGATAGTGAGGTCCATTCGGCATGCTTAGCGATTTAAGGTTATTAATTCGGCATATATATACCGAACAAGTTCTGGGGAAACTTGGTTCTGTATAAACATCCCTAACAGTGGCCTTATTATTTTGGATACTCATATATCCATTCGGCATGATTATAGCGATTTAGGGTTATTAATTCGGCATATCTATACCGAACAGTCTAGTATTCTCATTATTCATAAAACTTCACTAATTGCAACTACATTTGAATATCATACAACTTCATTTTTAATATCATACAACTACAATTGAATATCATACAACTGCATTTGAATTTCATATCATACAAGTTCGTTTCACATCATACTCCTAACTAGTAGATCTGGATAGGTTGATCGTTGGTTGCAATATCGTTTGGGCAGATTTTTCGAAACTTCGCTAATTATTGCGCGTATTTATCAATCCATGATTTTGCTTCGGGCAACAAATAACTATGCAAATGACTTGCCACCGGGGGAATTGGAGAGCCGTACTTCAACTTCAAAGCTACAAAGTGATTCCCGCATACATGAGCAATCTCTATGAACATTGAATGCACTGTTCGTTCATGTCTCATTGATAGAAATGAGAGACACCATCTCTTTGAAATGAGGACGCACACGCACTTGTAAGTTTCTACCAAAAGATAGCCGCACTTGGGCATGATCATCCAAGATTTGGGCATACGTGGGCTTGAATAATCGTCCAACATATGTAGAACAATGTTCGGAAACCAATCACCAAAACAATGTGCATATAATTCATTATTTGTCGTAACATCTTCAAGCAAGTCCGATCTCACCTGTCTCCATCCGTCCGGCCCAAATCTGAGGCATTTAGCAACGCATCTAAACGCTTAATTTTTGTCATCTTCAACCTCGATGATATCTTCTACGCGATGTTTATAAAAGACCGGTATCTCATTGCTATATTGTTTATATGTGGGGGAGTAATTCGGGCACCATGGGACTGGGCGGGTGAACTCCGTGAAATCAATTTTCTTTTTAGGCCTTTGGACCGCGTGGTGTTCCTTTTCTATTGATTGCCTAGCAAGTTCGAAGCCTGAGGGATCCCTTTTAGTTGACTTCTCGTGCTTTTGCTCTATAGCAGTTGGTTTTCAACCTCTCGGGTGACCCTTGCAATGCTTTAGCACAAATGGCTCAAATAGCCTAGTGGTTGTGGGGCACCTGATGTCCTTGAGTTTTCACAACATGGCCGTTGTCAAGCGGAATGCCCTTCAACAAAAACGGACAGTTACACTTCCGAGTGGCCGTGTCCCTCTTCCTACCTTTTTTCTTTTGGCTACTACCTTCGTTCCCAACATTCTTCCCGTGATGATCACGGTACTCCCCTCCCCTCTCACAACCAATTTGTAAACTCCCCTTACGCTTTGCAGAAGGTGCATCGAACTTGGTGATAACTATTACTGTTTTAACGGATCGGGCTTGCTCTTGAGCCCAAGAAACCAACTCTTGTCGCGTGGGAAATATTTGCGCCGTAAAGAATGTCATACTGACATCAACCCCTAAGGAAGCATCATCTCTGTTATTGGGTATCTCCATATTTGGTAACGCCTCGTCAAATAATACGAAATTGAAATCCAAGAAGGCATCCTGCATAAGTAAAAAAATTATAAGTTGAATAACGATAAGAATATTTCAAATCAATATAAGGGTTGATATGATGTTTGTATGTACGATAACAATATGTGAATATCTATTGAATTACTTGAATGTTTGGATTTAATTACTTAACTAGGTTTCAATTCCATTCGGTATGAATATGCCGAAATTATTATAGAATTTCGGGGTAACTACCCTGAGTTTGAGGAGCATAATTCGGGGTAACTAGCACGAATTAAGCTCAACACTTCAACATATTTATGCCGAATAATATAAGGAGAATCGGGGTGATTATACCGAATGGACCTAATTCGGAAAAAAAAATATAAGTTTTGTTCGGGACGGTTACCCCAAAATTTGGACTTCAATTCGGGGCCACGATCCCGAAATCACTGACATATAATTGCACGATTTTTGAATTTTTATTTATTTATTCAATCCCTTAGAATATACAAATATTTATATAATGGGACCTAAAGTTTACCTTACAAATGTCATTTGTGGAGTTTTCACTTGCTTTGAATGTCTTGTCATTATTTTTGGTTGGATTATCCATTGGTATTTGTGTATTAACCAATAAAACCCTAGTTTAATAATGTAGTTGAAAATGGTTGGTGTGTTGGGGGACAAGAAATTTAATAATTTTGTGGGGACCAATGGAAGAGAAATTTAATAATGTTGAAGATGGTTGGTTGAAGAAGACAAAGTTGAAGATGGTTGGATTAATGGAGACAAAGTTGTCTTGAGTTTTATAAAGAAGACAAAGGTAGGGTTTGTAGTGTAGCGGGTAGAGAAAGGTAATGTGTGGGGTTTTGTGTTGATATAATTGTGAAAAAAAAATATATACAATGTGGTGGCCTTTAGCAAAAAATCATATTTTTTATCTTGTGGTATTTTGTAGCAATAAGTGTGGTGCCCTTAGAAACACCCTATTTTTTTCCCTTCTACATTTCTTTTTGCCCTTTGTTTTAAACTAATATAAAGGAGTTTAAGTATCATGCACTTAGGGTACACGTATCTATGCTGAACACCAATAAAGACACAACACATATGAGCTACATGTTTAATATGTCCCTCACTATAAAGACAATATTCTTACATATGCAGACACGTTGTTTCTTTATTGGTGTTGATCACGGACATGTGATGTCCAACATGATAGTTTTTCGCTTTCGTAGTTTCCTGTTCTCCCTCTCTCTCCGTTTCCCCATGATTCCTAAGGTTTGAAGAACGCTATTATGAAAATAAGAAAATCGATTACTTATTAAGGAAAAGAACTAATAAAATAAATACATTCTAACTTTTCAAATATATGGAAATGCTGAATAAGAAAGTAATATATATGTTAAACCTTTTTCACATGTAGAAGTATATGTATTATCTTTTTTGTTAATTTATTTAAATGTTGAGGTTTCAATTTTTTTTATTATTACTTTTGAGTTTTACTGAACACGCTTGTTCTCTCGAGGAACGTATGGTTTATTTGGATATATAGCTATGTCAAGTGCATAAATTTTAAAGTATAGTTACAACAAAGAACCACAAAATTTATTAAATATAAATACATATTTTATTTTATTTACATAATATGGATAAAAGGATTTGAAATTGTTTGTTTAACTTGAAGAAGAGTGTTGATTTTTACATAGATGATTGCGAATGTCCAAAATTGAGTATAATAAACATGATCTCTGTCATTTCCTCACATTTTACAATGTAAAATATCTCTTATGTTAAATACAGGGTTTTAATGGTATATTGATTTTATACCAGATTGTGGGGGATAATTCAATTACAAATGAGGGGAGAAGACGTGTTCATTGATCCTATTAAAAGATCTCACACGAAAGGATAAAGACCGTTGATGTCAACCTGGAGGGAATCTCAGAATTAGATACAACTAATCAGTCTGGATAACTATCTAAAGTCAATGAGTCCTACACAACTCAAACTTCTTTCTTGAAATGCATGGTGATTTCATTTCAGGAAAGCATAAAATTTTCTAATAAAAATACAAATTTAAAAAAGAAATGTAAAGGTTATATATGTAATAAAGAAGGACATTATGCACCATAATGCCCAAAGAAAGGGAAAAGTACAAAGAGAATGATAAAACTTCTTGAATAATAAGAATTTGAAGTATGTTTTGGTGATGAATTAACAAATACTTCTAATAATGAAGAAATGTTATATGAACTAGAATCAGATTCAGAATCACCTGATGATGAAGTCATATTTATGTACAATACGACAAAAATACATGACTGTAATGAAAATGAGTTACAAACACTAACTCTTAGAGACGTCATTGGTGAAAAATAACTTTTACCAATGAATAATTACAAGAATTAAAAAGCCAAAGACAACTTATAAAAAAAAGAAGGTATCTATAAATTATCAAAGTTCAAAATATTCTCAACAAGAATATTTGAGAAATTTAATGAAAACACCACAGCTGGATCAACTGATGAAGAAACAGTAGAAATTACATTATTTGACAAAAACAAAATAAAGCGCTAGAAGAAAAAACTTACAGAAATAAAATATATCCGTATTGGATTAATCCAAATATGTATCACTACCTTATTCAGGCAAGGTATGGATACACCTGTAGTAATTTTGGTCTTAGACAAAAGATTCAATTATCCGTCTAACCCTCACCCCCAGGAAAAATGGACTTGTAACCGTTGATATTAAGACGATCAATATACAGAGAGAAACAACCCGTAGACATAGGCACATTGTCGAATCACGTACATACTATTCTCGCGTGAGTGTGATTTAATTATTTTCTACTCGATTTTATTTGTGTTGATTATCACCTGTAGGATTTTACCACCTACAATTGACACCGTCCGTGGGAAGCGATTTTCCTTTCTTAGCTAAACAAAGCCAATGACCAGTCACGTCTCATTTTTACAATGAACACTTGCCACCTCATGACAGTCGACAAGACAACCAAAATTGCCATGAGGCCCCTCAGATTAGATATGTGATCAAACCCAAATGCTCCCAATTCTCGTTATCCTCCATATGAGGATCAAATAGTGGAAAGTAATGAACCGCCATGATCCACTTAGATATCCCGGCTGGTGTACGCCCATGATCAAAGACTTCCGTAATAAGAGGGAACCTCCTGCCACCAAGAGGAGGAGAATGCCTGCCTTCAACGTCGCATAGAAAGGATGGAATAGAAGTTCCATGGAGACTGTAATACCCCATATTTTTTTTAATAAATGATTAATTAATTAAACCCGTCAATTAATTAAAAGATGGGCTAGGTTTGGATGGAGTTTAATTAAATAAAAAATATTGGATTTAATTGGGATTTAGTGAGTTTTTGAGTAATTAAATGAATTTTTGCACATTCATCAAATTATTTAGTTATTTAGAAATTTGGTTTAACTTAAGGGTTAAGTTTTATGATTTTAAAATTTTTGGAACTTCTGATATTGGCTTTTAAAATTGAGTTTACATTTGGCATGATTTTAAAGAGGAATTCTTAGTAGTTTTTTAAAAAAAAAGATTTTTTTAAGAAAACAATAAGGCGTGAGAGAGAGTTCAGGTGATGGACCCCCCCTTTTTTTTGTTTTCTCTCCTTTGTGTGCCGGTAACTCCTAAAATGTGGGGCTGAGATTTTTTTTTCCTTCTTTTTTTCTTTCCCTCCTTTTTTTTTGCTAATTGAGAGAAGTGGCGGCTAGGGGAAATATTGTAGGCACCTTTAATTTTTAGGGTTGCCTCCCTTTTGTTAGGTGGCATGTGTGTGGTTAAATTGAGTATGTGCACGTGTTTTAGTGTTAGACTAGGACTGTTATTGAGTAATTAAATGAATTTTTGCACCTTCATCAAATTATTTAGAAATTTGGTTTAACTTTAGGGTTACGTTTTGTGATTTTATAAATTTGGACCTTCTGATATTGGGTTTTAAAAATTTAGTTCACGAATGTATTTTTGGCACGATTTTAGAGAGGAATTCTTAGTAGTTTTTTTTTAAAGTTTTTTTAAGAAATAATAAGGCGTGAGAGAGTTCTCAGGCGCTGGACCTCCCCCCCTTTTTTTCTCTCCTTTGTTTGTTGACAACTCCTAGAATGTGGGACTGAGATTTTCTTTCTTTTTTTCCCCTTATTTTTCTCTTTTTTTTTTCTCTCCCTCCTCTCTTATTTTGCTAATTGAGTGAAGTGGCGGTTGGGGTGAAATATTGTAGGGACGTATAATTTTTAGGGTTGCCTCCCTTTTGTTAGGTGGCAAGTGTGTATTTATATTGAGTATGTGCATGGGTTTTAGTGTTAGACTAGGACTGTTTAAATGATTACACCTAAAAAAGGATCGACCCACTTCTTTTCAAAAAACACTTGCATATTGCATTCTTCAAACCCTCTTTCTCAAAATTCAAGACAAAACCTACGACACTTTATTTTTAACCTTAAATCTCCATTAAAACAAAGCCTCAACGTTAATTTAGGAGGCTTAAACCTCTTTTTAAAGAAGCCCCAAGAACGGAACTTGCTTATCTCCGCGAGACGAATGCATTGAGTACTCAGAATTTCAAAATATATATTTCTCATGCAAGAATATCACTATTTTTTCCCTTAAGTATTATTTGATTTAAATGTTGCCTAAACATTAAATACACACATTTTCTTAATATGATTAGCAACTCAATAAGGGTAAGTAATAACCTAATTATGAATCTGTTTTTATTAAATTCTGAAATTGATTTTTAATACTTGAAATACCGCATACTTAAATAGTTGTACTGTTACATACGAAGTTGAAGTCAACATGTGTTCATATTGTTTCAATAGGTAAAACAACTGGATCAACTGACTGTGATTAAGTAACAACTTGGATTAATTCTATTGTAATAGAAGTATGCTAGTAGTTAGTTGTTAAGAAGTTTGTTAGTAGTTAGTTATTAAGAGGAAATGTACATGTAATCTATCATTAAATCATAAGATTATTTTCCTTTGGTATGATAACTCTTGGCTATCACTATTGGTTTGTATTTCGTCACAAAGGGATATTAAAGAATGTTGTTCTAAGATTTTATTTCTTACGTTTGAATAATCAATGGTATTAGTAAACTCTAAAAGAGTGCGGGGTTAGCTAAAGATCATATGGTCCTTTGGTAATAGTAACATCCTATGAAATCGGGTGGCCAAGTTTTTCTAGTAAGGTTGTGGATTAAGGCATCGGCTACAATGTTTACATTTCTAGATGGTAGTCTAACTTGAATCTGTAATCCTCAAAATTTTATTCAACTTCTGTATCAAACTTAAGTCCTATCAGGTGAAGATGTATTTAAAACTTGGGTTACCCGAAGTTACTTGGAATTTCTTACCGTCCACTAGAAGATTATGGTTTCCTATCTTTATCCAAGAGGTAACACAAATATGAAACATGAATTACTTTTAGATGGATGCTAACTAGATATTCGAGGAACTGGTAATAGGGTGGATGTAAGTAATTAGGATGGGGTCTACACCGACTGTTTCCTTAAGTTGGATTACGATATATAACTTAAATAAACTTGTAACTAATTCAACTTTAATGATGTACGAATTTAGTTGATGGTTATTCCTAATCCATCGGTGAATTAGAACTCTAAAAGGGTCGTAAGGGGTACCATATTTGAATAACTATTTTGAGATATCTTGTAGGTATAGTTAGGATGGAGTTATAGAATTAATAACTATCTATCTAACGTATTTATTGAAGGATCTTACATGTGTTGAAAGCAATTGAACTGCACAGAATAAGGAGCAGGCTAATGTAACATGTATTATAACGTAATAGAATTCTAGGTTTTTGAAAGTAAGTTATCGGATGTGGTCATAAGGCTCTTTGTACTTAAATCATGAGTTTCGATTACAGATCTATAAACTAGATTACTGTTAACGGGTAATTTTCTGGGTATTCATAGTAACATAATAAGAGAAGGAACAATTACTCTAAGGCTAAGGGTTATTTTGGAAAAATGGTTTATAAGGGAAATTACATATGGGGTATCAAGGTCATGTAGATGTATTAGGTAAGGTTTCACCCGATCATAATTATTCTAGTTATTTAGGGGGAAGAATTATGTTTCATTATGGAGCCCATAGTGTTCTCGGGGATGTTAAATTTCAGTAATATACTAAATCACGATAAATTAGGAAAGTGATTAACAGTGGTTATATGACATATGGTATATGGTTAAATAATGGGGATTCATAACCAGTCTTGTGTAGGATTCAGGATAATTTTAATTCGGGAATAGGATTCAGTAAATAAAATTATTACGTTCTAAAGAGTAGAAAAGTTAATCGTAACATTTCTAATGTCCTCAACTTGCTCTCAGAGAAATTCCCAATGTTCACTAAGGAATTCTTTAAATAGTTCCCTTATCTAATCCTGGACAAATATCATTCTAGCATAACTAATTTCTTCTCGTAATCTAATGGGAATAGTATATAGTATAGCAAGAGTACAATGCGAAAGACGATAATAAAAAGATTGATAAGGAAGTGTGATAACTTTCAAGGATGAGAGTTTTGGATTTCCAAATGAAGTAATTCATTTTCAACGGGAGTATCGATTGAATTGTTTAAACAAAAGAATTGCGTTGTACGTACAGACATATGGAGTATAGTGTATACAGTCCTTTACTAAGATAAATTTCTTAGTATGCCTATATTTCTTAATCACATCATTGGCAATCCTCAATTCATAATGATTCTTTCAGCCACATAAAATCTGATTATCAGAATTAATCACTATCTTCAAATTGTAGTTCAAGGATTTATTCTCATAGTCCCTCTATATAAAATATTCACCTTACCAATGACCACTTATACCATTTACTAACTAAAATCCTAGTATCTTATATGTACTTTCGAGAGTGATTTCCTGAATTTAGTCAAAACATCTTATCCTCGCGATCCTCGCGATCCTTATGATCTGAATCACCTTTCGAATAACTGCTCAACGTATGTCCCGCATAGGCTACTTAACCTGGTTGAGCTCTGATACCACGTTTTCACATCCTAGTTTCCCGTATGTGAGATTTATCCTAATAAATACTAAACCATAAGTGAAATTATCCTTATTTCAAAAGAGAATAGTGTCTTGCTAAATCATGGTATTACAATCTATAGTTTTAATTGAATAATGCTAAATACATGCCTCATTTACTGACTAACAACTAATCACGTATCATTATTGTCTAACCAATACTATTCTCGAGCTTCATATAATTCTAGCTGGAACTGCTCGTCATTGCCTATAGGTACAAGTTTACAATAACTCGAAGCCAAAGAATAAGCAAAACTTTGCCAAGTAGATAATTTTAGTTCTATAACAATGTAAAAATAGGAATTTGTTTAAATAGCATAACTGGGATTAAAAGACTGGTAATATAACACAATTTATAGTAATCTGCAGCAAAAAATTTATCAATAATACTAAACTGGGGTATACTGAAGTCTGTGATATTTAAAATAACTATACGTTGATTATAACTAGATATGTTGTTTAATGAGTTATAAATAAGGGTTCAAACTACAGCACGATAACCCATAAATTATCGATTATAGGGACTGCAAATGCATAGTCATACCATTACAATATCGTCCAAAGAATATAATACATTTGGACAGGCAATTTCAAATAATTGCGGAATAATAAAATGGCTTGGCACACTTATCTAGAGTGACATTCATACGTATATAGCAAATAAAAATTAGACACTAAACATCTAGATGTTCTATAGGCCAATTAGAATTATCGTGGTATAATCCTTGAATCATAAGGTATGCTACTAGGGGTTTCACTGATAATGGTAATAAATTTCAGGGGTGTATCGCACTCGGGGTAAAATAATTGAAAGCATGGTTTTAATAGGATGTAGGTTTCTATTGCAATCAGGGTAAAATAACTGAAATCATGATTTTAATAGGATGCAGGGGTGTACTGCAATCCGGATAATTTGCCGAAATCAATGGGTTTACTGAAATTGCAGGCTATCAGGGTTTTGTTGGCTTGAGTTTGATTGGCTACCGATTGAATCAATATTTGTGATAAAGTTGAACTACACAGAAGAGCTCATAAATGAGAAAATGAGTTTAGGGGCTATCACATAGTGATATAAACAATACAATAATTTCAAGGGCATAAACTCAAAGTATAATAGTGAAATAGAATCACCTACCATAGTTCGATGTGACGTTGACTGCGTTGATACACATTGTATATGATACCTCTTGCTGTGATTTTAGTGGAGGGTTGTTACGAATAATTAAACAAATATTTCACTAGTTTATACGTATGTACACTGTTGGTTATTTATACGATGACAAGAGTTTTACGTTCTACGTAGCTCAGCTCGAAGTTAAATTAAACTAACTTAGATAATACGGGTAGTGACTTAATATTAAAAACACATTTTCAGTAGGATCCATTTTCAATTTTTATAAAATGACACAACACATCAAAATAGGTTTCAGGGTTGATTGTAAAACACGATAAATAATATTGAAACATTTATGGTACAGACTTTACAAGATAAAAACAATAAAATTATACTAGTGTTTCGGGCCATAATTGACACAATGGCCTAGTTTTAGCGTCGACAAAATTAGTGTACTTTATAAAATGTTTATACATATAAATGTTATTTTCAATACTGCAAATCCAACGGTACATTTCGTATATTTTTTCGATTAACGCTTACAAAAGATATGATCATTCAAAGATTAAAAAGGTGGCATTTCAACATTTATATTTATAGTCATTGTTGGTTTAAAAAAAGAACGGTTTCTTTCTTTTCCGGCCAAATATTGATATAACCAACTTTTATTCGAAAAAACAACATTTAGTCTCAGTACTGTATGTTTCGTCATACATATGCATATACATAAATAGATACACATTGTTAAAACAAAACACCCATATATATCTATAAATATATCCCAATGCCTATATATGTAAATTTAGAGCAACTTCCATACCTGGTCCAAATCCAAAAATTCATTTATACACACCCGAAACGACATCATATACATAATACACTGCCCCAAATCGGAAAGTCATATATACACATATATGTCTCTCTCTCTCTCTCTCTCTCTCTCTCTATATATATATATATATATATATATATATATATATATATATATAGGGAGAGGTTCACAGGTGGACCAAAAGAATGGATTTTTTAATGGACCTTAACAAAAAACACATATTAACACATTAATTTTAATTTCTATAGTGTAATTGGTCCGCGCCAGCGGCACCCGAGACCACACCTTCACCCCACTACCCCCACCCACCCCCACCCACTCACCCCCACCCACCCACCATCACCAAAGCAGCCCTTGTGGCAGCCTTTATGACAGCAGGGCTGCCATGGGGGTGGGGGCAGCCCTTGTGGCAGCCTTTATGACAGCAGGGCTGCCATGGGGGTGGGGGATCGATCGACACGCGTATTTGGTGCCGCTGGCGCGGACCAATTATACTATAGGAATTAAAATTAATGTGTTATTATGTGTTTTTTGTTAAGGTCCATTAAAAAGTCCATTCTTTTGGTCCACTTGTGAACCTCTCCCTATATATATAACTATAAGAATTAAAATAAATGTGTTTTTGGTCCACTTGTGAACCTCTCCCTATATATATGTATATATATATATACATATATATAGGGAGAGGTTCACAAGTGGACCAAAAGAATGAACTTTTTAATGGACCTTAACTAAAAACACATAATAACACATTAATTTTAATTCCTATAGTATAATTGGTCCGCGCCAGCGGCACCAAATACGCGTGTCGATCGATCCCCCACACGCCCCCCACCCACCCCCCCCCACCCCACCCCCACCCCCATGGCAGCCCTGTTGTCATAAGGGCTTCCACAAGGGCTGCTATGGTGATGGTGGTGGTTGGGGGGGTGGGGGGCAGTGGGGGTGTGGGGGGGCGGTGGGGGGTGTGGTGGGGGGTTAGTGGGGTTAGTGGGGTGGTCTCGGATGCCGCTGGCGCGGACCAATTATACTATATGAATTAAAATTAATGTGTTTTTTGTTAAGGTCCATTAAAAAGTCCATTCTTTTGGTCCACTTGTGAACCTCTCCCTATATATATATATATATATATAAGTAAAAGGTGGATCACTTCTTAGGGTCCGTTTGGTTCGTGGTGAAATATTTTTTACCGCGTTAAAAAATAATTCACATAGGTAAAATATGTATTTGGTTGGGCATTTAACACGGTGAAATAAAATGAATATGGTGAAAAGTGAGGTGAAACTTTAACCATTTTAAACCATGGGTAAAGTGAATAATTTAACAGGTGAAAACAATGCAATTTATCTTATTACCAGACTAACCTTTCTTATTTCCACTTACAACTATCACACATTCATTTCTCCCTCTCAATTAACACGATCATAAAATATTCATTTAAAAAATATATATATTTTTAGATTTCATTTTTTATTTAAAAAAAGTAAAAAAAAATAAAAAATAATTTAAATAATTTTTTTAAATAATTTAAATAATTAAAATTTTTAAAAATAAATAAAAAATTGAATAGCTATTCCTACACCCTCTATGTCTTCCCCCACACCATTTTCAATATTTAAATACTAAAAGATCAAAAGACCCTCTATGCATATATGATTTGAACAAATATAATCTTTTGCCCAAAAATCTATTACTTAAAAAAAAACGTAATATTATGAAAAAAATAAAAACATAATATTTTGAAAATAAAAATCCTAATATTCTAAAAAATTAAAATTTAATATTTTGAAAATATAAAAATTATAAAAGTTATTTTTTCATTTTAAAAACATTATGCTCTTTATAAAAAAACATATTATTCTTTATTTGAATAGACATTGATAAACAACTGTTTCGTTATTTATTTAAAAAATGGACATTCTTTTTATCATTTCTAGTTAAAAACTGTTTCTTTTATTTATTTAAAAAAATTGTTTTGTTATTTATTTTTTCAGTTAAAAACTGTTTCTTTTACTATTTTGAAAATTATCCTTTTACTATATAAAAAAATGTTCCGCGTCAGCGGTATGTATAGGCAATCCGATCACTTATACATACCGTTGGCGCGGACCAACATATTAGAAAAAATGTTCCGCGCCAGGCCGCAGACAATATTTTTTTAAAATAGTAAAAGATTATTTTTAATATAGTAAAAAAAGACATTTTTTAACCAAAAATAAAATTTGTAAATCTTAAGAAAAATAAATTTTACGTTTTATATTCAGTTTTTTAATAAAACAAATGGATAAGATTTTACGTTTTATAAACAATTTTTTTTATTATTTATAAAAAACAGTTTTTTTTATTGAAAATATAATTTTTTGTTTTTATCAAATGTATTTATTTCAGTTGGGGTTGAAAAAATTGGACATTTAGATTTTATAAATTTAAGGGCACAATTGTCATTTATTATTCAAAGGGTGTGAGGGAACATATGGAGGGTGTGAAAATAACTATTCCCATAAATGAAAAATAAATATTTGTTTGGTGCATGGTAATGTGTTGAGAATTTTTTTATTAATTGGGACGGTTTCATAGTTGGGAATTATTTTTTTTAATTCTTTTAATTGGAACACTTTTTTTCATAGTTGGGACTTTTTTTTTTTAATTGGGACTGTTTTTTTTTATATTTTAAATTGGGGCTATTTTTTTCAATGTTGAAAACTTTTTTTTAATTGAGGCTGTTTTTTCATTGTTGAGAACTATTTTTTTTAGTGTGGACTACTGTTTTTATAGTTGCCTTTTTTTTTATTTTGATTTTTTTTACAATTGGCAGTTTTTTTTCATTGTTGGAACCTTTTGAAATTGAGACTGTTTTCTTTTTTAATTAGGACATTTTTTTTAATTGGTATTTTTTTTACTTATTTGTCTTGCGTAGCCAAATATGACTAGTTGGGAGGGGGGAATTGTGTTAAATTTGAGTTTGAGGTAAATGCATATTTTTTAATGGCTATTGACACTTGTGTGATGAAAATCAAAATATTTATGTATATTTGAAGTATGAGAGTAATATGGTCATTTTATTTTTTCACCATATCCATCTTGACCATCCAAACAACAAATGGTGAAAAAGTTGAAATTTTCACCTAGTGTAAACTCGACCATCCAAACGGAGATGGTGAAAACAAAATCACCAAGCTAATAATTCACCTTTTACTTTTAACACGCTGAAAAATATTTCACCACGAACCAAACGGACCCTTATTTCCCCCTTTTCCCACCCATAACAGGTAATCAATAAAGGGAGGGGCGGTTTATATTTTTTTTTCTTTTCTTTTTTTTCCCTTTAAAACTGAATATGACAAAAGGGTGGTAAGATATTTTAGGTTATTTAAAAATTTTCAACTTTTATCCACAAAAGTTTAAAAATTAGAAATCAAACTTTTATACGTTTAACTTTTACAACCTACTCTTATTTTTTAAGTAAAAGAAATCTATGATTTTTTTATTTAAAAATTTATTTTGAATGTATATGGTATTGGCACGTGTAGAATTTTAGACATGATGTCTAATCGGTAATTAGTTCGGTTAAAAAATATTATTTTATTTGTCGACTAAAAATAAAAATGTCATTTTGACACATAAATACTTTAACTCTACATTTTTAATAAAAAATAAAAATGTGTGTTGTTATAGTACCTACAATATATATAACTATATACGCAAATACTCTATTTTATATCAAAATATTTACATGTTCCAGTTAAATTTCATTAACTCCCTTTTTACTATTCCATTAACATTCGAACAAATGTCTATTAATTACATCAACCCAACCCAGTTAATTTAAGAAATGAATTCTTTATTATCATCTTGGAATACTGACTTTTATTTCATAAAAGTCATCAAATTACTTAACTGCCATTTTAACACGCACTCCCAGTGTTTGAAGATGATTATTCGTACTTCTCAACCTTATTATCCTAAGTACTCCTTTAAGAACACGCTACCGTGTCAAACTTGGGTTATGTCACTTTAGACCACATGTTGACCCATACTTTAACCTTTATTATATACTTCTTATTATATCTTTCCATGAACTTTATTGAATTTACATTAAATTCCATGCAATTTTTATTTTAAACATTTACCCGGAATTAAATCCGTATCCATTTACTTTCATTTATCATTTTCAGAATTTTAACAAATTTTAACTATTCCTTTATTATCGTAGAGTTTACCATATCCTATTTGTGTTTATGAACTCTCACCGACTCCCTCCAACACTGCAATATGCTTCCCTGACCAGTGATATTAGGTCTAAGATAAAGTTGCACCCTAGGGGTTCGATCCCTCCTTAAATTTTTTTGATACTCATTTGTGAAAACTCTTTCACTTTACATTAATTCCATTTACTTTCGATCCAACCACGGTTTATAAAAACACCTGGCATATCTTTGTATTTTACCTGCAAAAATACATCTTTTAGTCCATTAATATTACCTTGACTATTTTTTCTGAGATAATTACCACCTTGTCTTCCTTATTACCATTTGAACCTATTTTTCTACACTTCACTTTATGCCCCTTAAAGAAATTTAATGACATTTGTTTACCTTCTTCGCTCTAAACTCACTTTATTTAGTCTAACTTTATCATGTAATTATTAACACAATAATTTCACCTAGACATCATCTCCATTATTTAACTCAAAACTACCACTAATGACTTTTGTGATAGTTTTCCACATCATTCACCTATTAAAATTTTCTTTCAACCTTTAAAGGCATATTAATTAGGATGACATAATTATGAAATTATTAGCATAATAATTTCAAGTTTTATAGCTTCTTATCATGTTACTAGTTAGTCCAAAAATTTAATAGATGACTTTCACATCATTTTTACACATAAATACAAAACTTTTATGCCTTGAAAACTCTAATTTAGCACATTTCAACTTATACATTTTGAAAATAATTTACAAGATTTTCGGGTCTTCTCTTTACATCAAAATCATTAGAAATAACATTATGAAATTATTAGCCTTAATATTTCATATAAACCATCTTTAAACATACTCTTCAATTTACTAAAAAAATGATAATATTTACTTTCTTCGATGACTTTTATGTGAGAACACCCATGTTTTACACCCAAATTTGCTCAGGTGTAACCCAGCTTAGTCCTTACTTGAACATCTTTATTAATAATCAAATAACCCATTTTCAAGGCATATTTATCTCAAGAAAATGACCATTTAATATTATGGGATTTTCACTTCTTTGTAACCATATTTTAAACCCATTTTCAGCACTTTATTTCACATGAAATTTTGATATAAATTTCATAAAGAAGTGTAATACCCATATTTTTAAAAGATTTTATTTTAATTATGGGATTAATGAATTTAAATGGGAAATTATTTATAATTAATCCGAATTTGAGTAAATAATTACTAGCATGATGAGACTTAGTATTTATTGGTGAGAATTATGTTGAATATTACTTAGTGAGTAAAGTAATATATGATTATGAAAATATTAAAGTTTTCGTGAGTGAAAAATACAGTAGTTACAGTACACTTAGTTGGGACGCGCGTGTGAGTCGTGTCGACACTTAAATGAGGAATTAAAATGTAATTTTATTTTTGATTATTCGAATAGCTATTTTGAGTACACCAATGTGTCTGGAAGGGTCGAGATAGTCTAAAAAGTTAACTCGGGGGTTTAGTTTGGATTCCGGGGTAACTTTAGGCCAACCCGACACCCCGGAGGGGTATTTTTATCTTTTGAAAAATTGGGATTAATCAATGGACGAAAATTGGAGAAATATATCTGCATGTACGTGGGAAAGTTAGGGTAAATAACTGGTAAACCCAAGAAAGAGTCCAAGAGGAAGAAGAATAAGAGGTTCCTAGGAGTTCCAAGGCCAAACCCATCCACCTTTCACCAAAAACATCATCAACGTGTAGATCGGGAAGAAAGGAACGCATATAGAACAATTTCAAGCAACGAATCAGAACTTCGTGAAAAGACAAGTGTTTATCTTTATTAATTTTAGAGCATATACTGTCCATGTTAAATTAGTTGGTGGTTTATTCATGATATTATGGAATTGGGACTAAAATTGGGTTTTAAATCTATGATTGTGGTATAGATTTTGCATGTCGATGAACAACAATATATTGGGCATTAGAAATCTGGATTTTATATGTTGAAATCACGAATTTAAATTTGGGTTTAGTTGTGCTTAATGGGATTTTGTGAATTTAGGGCTTTTTGATGATTTGAGGAATTAATCTTAATTCATGTTATAATTTTAAAGGATTTGATGTTTAAATATGTTAGAAAGCATTATAGTACTAGGGAGTATAGTTTAGAATCGTTGGATTTGAGTTAGGATGAGTTTTGGATGATTTGGGCGATGAAAAAGTTGGAAAAATGCAGATTTTAGAGTTTATGGACGAAGTTCGGTAATCTCGTTCGAACGAGATTTCCAATGACCTATCCAATGAGAATTCAGAGTGTAGTTCGTTCGAACTTGAGGATCTCGTTTGAACGACCTTGTTCGAACGAAAATTCAGTGCCTAGTTCGTTCGAACGAAAATTTCCCCACTTCTAATGAGATTTCAGAAATTTTAATTTTTGCTCGGACAAGTTAAAAATCTTACGAGGTTAATTCGAGTGAGAGAGAATGATCTACGCTATTCTTGAGTGACTTCATTACATAGTCTAGTGGTGAGATGATTGTATAACTACAAAAGGGAATATGTTGGAATAAGAGGACCTTATGGAATATATATGATAGAGAGATTAACCGTACGAATAAAGTAATGTGAGTAATAGAGATAATAATACTACGTATAAATTCGGGGATTTGGGTTGCGTGAATACCTATGATTATTATAGGTTGTGTGTATGTACCTATTAGTTGAAATATTGTGTGTATTACATACCTACGCTGCTTGCTATCGGGTGGAGGTTGCGCGTTGTGGACAATCATATCTTGAGGAGCCTAAGGGGGAAGTTTGATTCCTATCACTAGAACATAGAACCTTGGTGTGGGATATCAGTGAGAATGATAGTGTTAACGGTCATACAGGTGCGTAAGTATGTACGTATCCTATAGGCTTGGAACTATGTTCGCCTCCAATATGTGTGTTTGCTTTGATGGTTCACGAGAGACTGAACCTATATGATGATACGAGAAATCGTCCACTTGTCATTCTCGTACCAATAAATCAAGTATAAAGTGCATAATAAGCAAATAGAACAAGTAAAGAGAGATAAAAGACAAGATATAGAGTGGTTAGGCTATAAAAGTGAGCCTACGTCCACTTTGGTGCCACATTGTCATTATATATGTTGTTTGGTACATAGTAATTAGTCCTAACGAGGCGTACAAGCATGATAATATACGAGAATACATGAATATGATGATTCCGGTGGCTCCGGGGTGTCGGCTGTGATGCTAGAGAGAAGCCCCCAAGCTATGTTGAGAGAATAGTCGGCTCTGAGCTAGGTGTCAGTTTAAGAAATGAACTCAGAACCCTTATCTCGAGGTGTGGACCTCTCTTTATAGGTGTAGGTGTTGTAATGCTGGTGGGTGAAAGGGGCTACGACCAGTTAATATGATCAGAATGGGGCCGCATCCTGTAGCAAGTAAGGGCCGCGCCCTGTAGCATGTAGGGTCCGCAACACGTAAGCCCACACCTTATAGTGTGAAAGTATAAGGCTCCGACACTATAAACTTGTAAAGATTAGAGCAGTACTTTTCGCGGAAGGCTGCTATATTTGTCATAGCAATAAGTCCCCAAGTCGTAGTGCCAAAAGATAGTGATTGGGGCTGCGACTGAGTAATCAAGTTTTCTCAAGCTGCCGTAAAATTTCAAAGGCGACGCTTCATCTTCCCGTGTCCTCTTATATAAATGGAAATTGGTCGTGGCCTTTATTACATTTTCCAAACTCTTTAGAGCAAATCGAAATCCAATCTCTGTTACTCATTTTCTTGAGTTTTCCAGCATCCTTTCAGGGCAGCGTGTGGTGGTTGTTCAAGCAGTTCAAGGCTAAGCAACTGTTCTTTCAAGGCTGAGCAACACCCAAGCTTTCCTTTCAATCTCTAGGTAATTTTCTATCCAAATATTCACTAAATTCTATTTTTAATTCGCTGCTTTGCTGTTTGTTATGGGTTTCTACTGACAAATAATCCATACGAACTCATATTTGAGCCCCTCGATTTTTCTGAATTGATCATTGAATTATGAACTAGACTCTGAATTGAATTGAACTTATATCGAACTCTGAATTGAATTCATACTATTAATTTCATTATCGAACTCTGAATAGAATTTATACTGCTAGTCTTAGTTGAAATGAACTCATTAAAGCCCCTTGATTTGAATGGATTATAGTAGATAACTGGTATGTAATTGAATCGATCTTCAATCGATGAAATCACCATTATGTTCTTGATGTTCTCGAATAAACTTTTCAAATTCTAGGTCTTTGATCGTTAGAATAGGCATCTTCAGAGTTAAGCTGTTTACAAGTTTGGCCGCGATAGGTAGCATGTTCTAGTGCTATTTTGGCTACAGCCTCATGTCACTGTTTGTGTAAAAAAATATGTCAATGTTTAAGATTTTTTCCACGACATGTCTCATGTCTCTTAAGTTAGTATCCGCAACACTTTGGTAATAACCCAAATGGTTGCGGCATGTAAGAATATACCTTCCTTCCCCAATATGCCATGGTAGAAGTTGATTTCTAGGATTTTATAGCCCAACACTTGGTGTAGTTAGCCAATTTTGCTAGCATTTCTTATTTATCTTTCAAACTTGCATGTCATTATTCCTGTCGTGGCCTCTAAGAGGCCTATATTTCCATATTGGCTGCGGTACCTAACTGCAGACTCTTTTTGCTTTTTAGGTCTTGCTGCAGCCATATGAGTTTTGATCCTGAAGAATTTCTCACAGACTTTTGGAATAAACACTTTGGAGTCACTCTCTCTGAACTTCCTTTTGTGCGTCCTTTAAAGACTATAGGGCCTTGCTAGCTCAACGACTGCCCAAACTGTGTCGTTCTAGATTTGGATTATGGCTCTGCGGACTCCTCTTGTAGGAAAGGTAATGGTTCCACAACAATAGAAGAGGAGTCCAACTCTAGTAGCAACCCAATAGATATTGAGGCCGCGACGATTGGGACATCTGCAGGTAGGGATGCACCTTTTGGTCTCTCTAACAGAGCTGATAGACCTCATGCGGCATTGAGGGTCCGCAGTATTATGACTCAGGAATGGGTTGACCAAGTTGCTGAGGCACTTGAATTTCCTAAAGATTTGATTTGCTCAGCACCCGCCGTGGAAGAAAGGCCCTGCACGGAACTTGCTGATGATGGGGTCTGCTTCCCCCTCCACGCATTTGTTTATGGGTTGCGACTGCCAGTTCTAGTCCCTATCGGAAGGATATTCCAGACTATGAAGTTAGACCTAACCTAACTAGATCCCAATGGATGGAGGGCAGTTCTTTGTTTAGTGGTTCTGTGGAAGAACAAGTTTAATAGGTACATAACTCCCGCGAAATTTTTCTATTTTTATAGACCTAAGGAAAATTCTGTAAAGTTTGCATGGTACTATTATTTTACCATCTACAGCAACGACGAAATCCTCTATAGTGGGAGGCCCACCAGTGTGAAGAATTGGAAGGGCAAGTACTTTTACATTTTCGGAGAAGGGTGTGAATTCCACCCAGATGAGACCGAGAGAGATAAATCCTTTAGGATGCCGCGGTAATGGGGACGTCCATCCAAGCTAGGTACATAGGGCCGCAACCCTTTCAATAGTGGTCGCACCCTTTTGTTTTCAATTTTGTACTTGCCTTATTGTTTCCTTTGCTTTTGTATTAATATAAAACTTTCTATGAAGCCCTTGACAATTTGACACTAAGTGAGCAGCTGGAGAGTATGATAAGAAGAGCCGCGACAGTAAGTGCTAAGGATAAACAATTCACCACCTTAGTGACTTCAACCTCCATCTTTTAAGCAGGCTTCTTTCTCAAGAAATCTATTCCTAAAGAGATGGACGCGGAAGGGAATAAGCCTTTCTTTTACTAATGTCGCGACATCGTTATTTTTAAACCTTCAGATTTTGACACTGCTTCATTTCTTCTTTCAGGTGAGGAAATTGATAGAGAGCAGTTAGCAGCTCAACTCACGGAGATGGATGAGGATGCAACCATCCTCAATAATACTGCAAGGCAGAGGAAGAGAAAAAGGAAATCCAAGCATCCTGTCGCAGTCCCTGCTGATGATCAAGTTGACCTTGCTGCTCCCCGAAATCAGGCTGCAGATCAAACCAATATTACCGTGTCCTAACTCCAGGTTGAGGACTTGGCCCCTCACGAGAGGCCTGAGGGTAGGGGTGGCAATTTTTGACACGACACGAACTCGACACGAAGTTAGCGGGTTAGGGTTGACGATTTCTTGACACGAACCCGAATATGACACGACCCGCCAACACGAATAATAAACGGGTTGGTTTAGTGTCAAACACGTATAACTAGAAAATGACACGAATAGACCCGCTTAACTCGTATTTTATGGAGAATATATTAGATAATTTATATATCTTGATAGGCATTCTATAAAATTCATGGAGAATCGGATGATAAATTATTTATGTGTTGAAAGAAGTTGAAATTAATTAAATTTAAGTTATTGTAGGCCTATGATTGGTATGATTGGTCAAGAGAGAAGAAAAAAATTATTTTATATTTTACTTAATGGGTTATGCGGGTCAACCCGAACACGACACGATAATAAATAGGTCAGGTTAGTGTTTGCTCATTTGACACGATTAGTTAAATGGGTCGGGTTAGGGTTGACTAATACTTGACACGAACCCGACATGACACGACCCAAACACGACACGACGCACACGAATTGCCACCCCTACCTGAGGGTAATTTTGACGATGATATTGGAGCTAATTTGGACGCGACTGGGTTAATGTCAACTTCTGAACAACTTGAAGGCCGCGGTACCTCTCTAATCCATACAAATTCACCCCCTCCAACAATTATAGCTGTTAATGCCAACCTGGAACCTCGTCAATGCCGTGCCAGTGTTGGTCTTGATGGCCATCTGCAGCCTCAACTTAGGCAGCTCAACCCTGAATCTTCTTGGGACACAACTGCGAGGGCTATCCACAAAATAAAGAGGGTTCCAGATGCCGCGGACCTTGATCGCCTCGTGGATGAAGACCACGATGACTTGGATGATTATGGTCTCCACAATCTATTGAGGGTAAGTGCAAGTACCTTCTTAGGATCATTTTCACATTTCATATTTTTCTTCTAACATCAACTCTATTTGCAGTCCTGGATGTTGTGATGTCCCAAAAGCGAAAGTACGAGACCCTCTATAAGCTGAAGGAGGTCGCGAAGAGAGTGCACTCCGCTGGCTTGGAGAATACCAGGGCTTCTTCCTTTCAAGATGGGAAGCAGTCCTCTACCGCAACACTTGAGTCTTATAAGATGGGGGCGAACAAGCATACTAAGGTCGCGGAAGAAGCCAAGAAGGAGGCTGAGGAAAATTTCAGACAAGACACAGAATCTTTAAGGTCTTTCCAAGCTTAGGTCATGGAAGATTCTCAAGCCGCAGATCTTTCCAATAGCAAACTTGAGCTTCTTCAAAAGAAGTTCAAGGAATTGGAGGCCAGGGTTAAAAATCATGATGTAGCATACGCCGCAGCGATAAAGAAATTAGAAGAAAATAACTCCGCGGCCATTTCCAAGAAAGATGAAGAACATGTCGCGGCCCTCTAATTGGCCTTTGATAACACTGTGGAATCATTCAAAGCTTCCAAAGACTTCTACCTCATCAATAATGAAGCTGCCCTCTGCGGCTACCAAGAGCTCAGGGACAGAGTTATAAAAAACTTCCTTTAATCTAAAGAGGTAGTCTTTGCATGGGGCCTTGATGATGCTGAACATTTGCAGTGCGTGGCTAAAATGAAGGTTGCAGTTAAAGAGAGAGCCAGACTAAGGGCCGAGGCAGAGGTTGCGATCGCTGAGGAAAACACTATGATTATTATGGAGGGAGAAGAAGGAGATGAAGAAGATGATGCAATGACTTCGGCTTCTAACAATTCTTGAACATTGGGTTACGTCCCTCATTAAATTTATATTTTTTGTTGATATATACATAGGGATGCGATCCTCTAAACATTGAACTTCATTACCCAAGCTATGGCCTCTTGTCTGTATAACTTTTAACATTTTAATCTTTTCCCTCGGCTGTAGCTTTTAATCTACCTGCTTTGTCTTAACTTCTTATTTACTTTGTCTGCTTTAATATTTGATTGCTTGATTGAATGAGCTTGCAAAAATTCTTATGTAACTGCAATGAACATTAGGCCATGGCAACATTATATAAATATTTTCTCCAAGCAGTCTGCGACTTGTTATGCTCTGCCTCGGACCTTTCACAATAAGTGAATGAATGAGTTGCAACCATATTGATGGGCTGCGACCATTTTGAATGTTTAAATACCCTCTACTGTAGCTTTATTTGGATCTAAATCCAAGGAACCACCGTAGCAACTCTTAGTCGCTTTAATCTAGTTTCTTGAATTTGGTTGCGACAAGATATTCTTTTTCGAAGGCTGCGACAAGTTAACAATCCTGTCTGCCTTTATCTGTCACGTCTTCTGAATGAATGAACTTAGCGGGTACAACTATACTGATAAGACTGCGACACCTTTCTAGCCCTTAAGAAATTAATGACAACATGCTAGGCTGAGGCCATCCTCTTTCTATAGCTTTGGCATGCTTCATGATGACAGCAACATAACATCCTTTAGTTGCTTCGATTGCCTTTCATGGCTTTCATTTAGTCTCTTAAAATGCCTTTCATGGCTTTCCTTTAGTCGATTTGAATTCTTTTCATGGCTTTCCTTTAGCCAATTGGGTTATTTTCATGCCCCCCCGTCTAGGTATTATGAAGCTTCCCCAAGCTAATGTGAGATCACCAAGTTAATGATGTTTTGTCTCTATCCACCAAGTTAATGATGTTTTGGGTCTGAGATCACCATATGAATGATGTTTAGTCTCATAATTCACCAAATTAATGATGTTTTGGGGCTGAGATCACCAAATGAATGATGTTTAGTCTCTATCCACCAAGTTAATGATGTTTGCTAGGGTAGTAACCTCCTTGGGCTAATGACGCACCCCGAAAGCTAAGAACGGGCACTGTAAGACCTTGCAGCTAATGACATATCCCAATATACGCTTTCAATAATGTGATCATCGTACGCTGAGATATAGTCTCCATGTGTGGCATTATAAGCTAATCTTTCCCGCCGCTCTTAATAGTTGCTTTTGCCATTTTCAATTAGCATTTGACTTCATATAGTCAAGCATCACGATGGGTGTTGTGGGCCCATTTTGATATAGTTTTTCTCGATATAATACATTGTCTCTGTTTAGAATCTGTTTAAGATAAAAAGTCTTTCATAAGATATCATGTAATGGAATCGAGAAATCAAAATATGGTATATTCATTCATTCACATAAGAATGGACATAAAAAGTCAGAATGAAATTGTTTTAAAAGATAGTGTTCACTAAGAACATAATCAAGAGAAAAAAACACATGGGCATAAAAAAAGGGAAGGCAGCCTGTCATACTAGGCTGCATCCCTTAGGCATCCTTGAGGAACCGCTGCAGCATTCCCTGCCTTACGAGCCTCTCAATTTCGTTCTTGAAAGCGTGACACTGTTCGGTGAGGTGGCCGTGGTCATGGTGGAATTTGCACCACTTGGATTTGTCCCTTTTATGAGGTGGAGCTCTCTGTTTTTCTATCCACCTGAGCAATTTCTCCTTGATGCTTCTAAGGATATCCTCCAGGCTAGAGTTTAGCAGTGTGTAGTTCTCACGCAACTCCCTTTCTTCTTGTTTCATCCTCCTCTTTAAGGCCCTGTCCACGACCTTCCTTCTGCGGCCAATGCTTTTAGCTGGGATATTTCCTCGGTTTCTGATGTTACGATCTTTGGCATAGAGAGGGAGGTTGCAAACTCCAACATGAGGACCCTTTGCGCTAGGAAACTAATTTTGTCCTGCAGAGAGGCCTGGTGATCATAGAGATGGTTGATGTAGTCATACAACTGAGCTACCTCTCCATTCTGTTCTGCACTTAAGGCGAAGTTTCCTTCCATTTATGCTTTGCTAGTCTCTAAAGAATATATAATCTAAGATAAAACTAGCAGAAATGAGTAACCACAGAATATAGAATGGACAAAGTAAAAGATTGGGATGCAGTGTTTGCACTGCCGCATGATATTGCTACTGAGGCCGCGACTAGTAAGGCATATGTGCACTACCGCTGCCTTCTTAGTGGAATTCACCAAGGTTGAACTTGTGAATGCTTACCGATGATTTGAAGCTGCTGTAATCCAACTGTATTAGTAGAGGCCGCGATAAGAAAGGCAGTTGAACTTCCAAGCCGCATCCCTTTCTAGGTAGCAAAGGGAACAATCCCTAAATTGAAACCCAGAAATTGAGTTTTTCTCTCGAAACACGTGGAGAGCATACCTACCAGGGTCTATACATGAGACAATACCCTTAGGGTGCACAAAAAAACACAATTCTAATGATAAACCCTGGATCATAGGCAAAGAACAGTGAAAAGGGAGTAAATATAATTCTTCTCTAATCACTCACCTTTACGGGGCTAAAGCCCATTATGCTTTTCAATATTATCTAGATGAAATGATATCATAAGGGTATGTAAAGTAGATCTAAGGTCATAAAAAAGGAGATCCAAGTGCATATCTGACTATATGCTTGACCTTCTTAAGGGTGCAAAATACAACATAGAGCTCAATAACCAAAAATTCACTCATGAGATGATGATCCAAAGGATCCCCATGAATAAAATAAGGTGTTTAAGAGCTCAAAATATAGAGAAACAAGATTAAAATATCTCATTCCCACAGATGGCGCCAAATTGATGACACAAGAAATCGTCCACTTGTCATTCTCGTACCAACAAATCAAGTATAAAGTGCATAATAAGCAAATAGAACAAGTAAAGAGAGATAAAAGACAAGATATAGAGTGGTTCGACTATAAAAGTGAGCCTACGTCCAAGTTGGTGCCACATTATCATTATATATGCTGTTTGATACATAGTAATTAGGCCTAATGGGGCGTACAAGCATGAGAATATAAGAGAATACAAGAATATGATGATTCCGGTGGCTCCAGGGTGTCGACTGTGATGCTAGAGAGAAGTCCCCAAGCTATGCTGAGCTATGTTGAGAGAATATGCGGCTCTGAGCTAGGTGTCAGTGTAAGAAATGAACCCGAAACCCTTATCTCGAGGTGTGGACCTCTATTTATAGTTGTAGATGTTTTATTAATGGTGGATGAAAGGGGATGCGACCAGTTAATATGATCAGAAGGGGGCCGCACCCTGTAGCAAGAATGGGTCGCTCCTTGTAGCAAGTAGGGGTCGCGCCCTGTAGCATGTAGGGTCAGCGGCACGTAAGCCCGCACCCTATAGTGTGAAAGTATAAGGCTACGACACTATAAACTTGTAAATCTTAGAGCAGTACTTTTCGCGAACGGGTGCTATATTTGTCATATCACTATAGTCCTTCATGCAATGGGTGATGTACCGAGACATTATAGCAGAGTATGCATTGCACCAAGGGGTCCTAACCCAGGGGTGCAGAATTAGTATATATATAGAGAGAGATAAATATATGTATTCATGTTACTTATTCTACGTTCCACGTTTCGTAGTTATGGAATTAACGATATTTAAAAATATTCTTAGTAAGAAAGAGAATACCGATGAGAACAACGGTTGTGTAGTTGAATAACTATCTTTAAACGTATGGAAATACATGATGCGGGTGATAGTAAATACATGAGATTATTGGTGTGATAATAGTCATCTTCGGACTAGTAAGGCGGGGTAGCATAACTAGGATGTGTTAAATATATGCGTTAGGTGTGCACATTAAAAGAGAGGTGAATATCTCAAGTGAGAGTACGAGAATCTAACATGTACACTATAAGTGCTATTTTTTTCATTTAAGCACTTGTTGATTTTTAAACTGTTTTCAACTCGGGCTCTGACCCATTTATTTCAAATCTCTTTTCTTTTGTCAAATTATTTTAGGTGGCCAGCCACAGGGACACCAAGGATAGGAGTTCCGTTCATTAGACGAGATGTAGTTGCTGTGGAAGTTACAGGACTTGGTAGTAGACGCCTCCATGATTCTCATTCTTGCATCTTGAGTTATCTATTTCAGTTAGGGCATGTTACCCCTTTTTACTTATTCAGACAGTCAGATATTGTGGATTTATTTATTTACTTCTTTCAGTTGTTGGTTTATTTTATCGGATTATTGTATTTAGGATTTAGGCTGGAAGTGTTTACTCCAGTCACATTTATTACCTTAGTAATTTTATTTCATATGAGATTTGTTTGGATGGTGTATGATTAGTAATTGGTTATTTGATTTTATGCTAATTAAAAGATAAAATTTTGACATCAACCTTTTTGAATATTAGGTGGTTAGTGTTAATAATAAAGTTTTCGATAGTGATGCATATTCTGAGCCAACTGGATATTCTGAATTAATTTAATAAAAGACTGATCACCCATTAATTAATTAGGCGGGGTGTCACAGGTGGTATCAGAGCATCAGGTTCTACAGTCCTTTAGGATCTGTACGACTTATTATGGTTCTAATGTAGCTTTCTTTGATATAAAGCCCTATATTTATGATTGTTGTATTCATTATTTGCGCATTTTACGTCTTCAGTTATTTGAGATATCTACTGTGGACTTATAAAGATTCTCTCTTATTTCATAGGCCTCCCAGACGTGCATTCTCCTAGGGATGCCCAACTCGATCCCCATCCAGCTCCGTCCCAGGGCACGATGAATGCTGTGGAGGTTGACACTATCGTAGCGCAGGCGATAAATGCAGCTTTGATTGTAGTATAACAGGCCCCACCCCAGGCGCCGACGGTGGCCCCAGCACTAGCTCACACTTTCCCTTCTGCTAGGGAGCGAGTCATAGATGCCTTGCAGAAGGCACATCCTATGGATTTCGCGGGGAGTTCAAATGTTGTGGTAGTGATCCAGTGGAAAAAGGACATTCAACGACACTTGAGGATGTACGCGTGCACTGAGATTCAGAGGCAGATACTATCTACTTTTAATCTAGTAGGAGCAACACTATAGTGGTAGGAGTATATTACCACTATTGTGGAGAGAGACAACATGACTATCCAGGACTTCTGGGTGCGGTTCGACCATAAATATTTCCTTTCCGCTGTTCAGACTGAGATGAGGCAAAAATTATTGGATCTCACTCAAGAGGGGAAGACAGTTGCGGAGTACAAGGAAGAGTTTACAAGATTGATTAATCTGGTGCCATGTGAGGTGCCTACCGAAGGGAAGAAAACTCAAATGTTTATGGACGGCTTGACGTGGAGAATTCATCAGCACCTTTTGGGTAATCTTTCATTGGTCACGTATACTGATGTACACAATGCTGCCCTACTACACTGTCGGGATCACCGCTTTCATCTTAAGGGAAACAAACGAGTGGGGGAGTCCAACCAGCAGGGTAGGACAGGTGGTAATGGTGCCAGTGGGGCATAACTAGCTGAGGGTCAGTAAAGATAGGGCGAGCAGAGTTCCCACCAGGGGGACCCTGTTAAGAGGTTCAGATCAACTGACTATAGGAAGGAATATGGAGGTTTTACACAGAGCCATTAGGGCCAACCTGTCCAGCAGGTCCAACCGCGTTTTCAATAGGGCCAAGGGAGGAGTGGTAACGGCCATCAGGGGCAGAGGGGAGGACACTTTTTAGGGAAATGCTTCTCTTGTGGCAACACTGTCCACTAACGTCGAGATTATCCTCAGTAGGGTAGATCCTCGCAGCAACAGCAGCAACAGGGCGCTCATCAGGATCCCCAGCGACCAATATTTCCAGCCGCCCTCCTAGCACCACCGCAGATACCATCTTTTTCCAGCCGTTCAAGCAGTCCCGATCTAACAAGGACATCTATAGTATGGGTGTGTCTACAATGTCCACCAGGCCGCATTTCCCCAAGCTCCACCCACGGTTGAGGGTACGTTTTCTATCCAGGGGACTTTGGGGCAAATATTATTTGACACAGGGGTTTCACATAGTTTCATTGCCACTAGTTTTGCACGCACCACGGGGTTATTAGATACGATAGAGAGCATAGTTACTAGTGTAGACTCACCATTGAGCTATGGGTCATTGATATTCTTTATATGTCGGGGAGTGGGAATAGATATTGGGAGATTGATCCTACCGGCCAATATGCTTGTCTTAGATATGCACGAATATGATGCTATTATCGGGATGGATTGGTTAGTTATGTATAGGGCGATGATTGACTGCTATAGTCGTAGTATTGTGTTCACCATACCGGGTCAGGAGATGTTTTTGATGGAGATGCCTCGTCCCGAGGGTGGTTCGTCCACCCATTTATATTATATAGAGGAAGTGGTGATTCAACTTGATTCGATTCCCGTTGTTCATGAGTTCGCCGATGTATTTCATGATATACCAGGGCTATCGTCTAGCAGAGAGATAGAGTTTGTGATAGACTTGATGCCGAGCACTGGGCTGATAGCCCGTGCACCTTATCATATGGCTCTAACGGAGATGAGGGAGTTACGGGATCAGATCGAGCAATTATTAGGATAAGGCTTCATCTGTAGGAGTACCTCTCATTGGGGTGCTCCCGTACTGTTCATAAAGAAGAGAGATGGGTCACTACAGTTGTGTGTTGACTATCGAGAGTTGAATAAGGTCACTATATGGAATAAGTATCCGTTGCCCCGAATTAATGACCTATTCGACCAGTTGAGGGGTGCTGCCTACTTCTCAAAGATATACTTGAGGCCAGGATACCATCAATTATGTATTAGAGAGGAGGACGTGTCTAAGACTGGCTTCTTGATGCAATATAGATCCTATGAGTTCAGGGTTATGCCATTTGGGCTAACCAATGCACCAGATGTATTCATATACTTGATGAAGGTGTTCAGGGAGTTTTTAGATCAGTTTGTCATTGTCTTCATTGATGACATCCTCATTTATTCCCGAACTAAGATGGAGCATTCCGAGCATTTGAGGCTAGTTTTGCAGACACTCCGAGAGCACGAGTTGTATGCGAAATATAAGAAGTGTGGGTTCTAGCTGAGAGAAGTTCAGTTTTTAGGGAACATTATTTTTGAAGAAGGCATATTCGTAGCTCCGAGGAAGGTGTCAGCGGTGAGGGAGTGGGGACAGCCCACGATGCCGACAGAGATAAGTAGTTTCTTAGGGATGGTCGAATACTACATGCAATTTATTCGGGGATTCTTGAAGATAGCGGGTCTGATGACAAATTTAACTCGCAAAGAAGTGCTATTTATATGGGATGATGCCTGCGAGTTGGCTTTTGATGAGCTAAAGGACAAGCTGACTTCAACACCAGTTCTAGCACTACCCAGCCCGGGGGTGGAATGCCCGGTTTATACTGATGCGTCCTTACTAGGACTTGGGGGTGTGCTTCAGCAGGAGGATAAGGATATAGCTTATGCTTCCCATAAGATTAAGCCTCACGAGAGGAGTTACCCCACTCACAACTTAGAGTTAGTGGCAGTCGTGTTTGCACTTAGGGTATGGAGACATTATCTCCAGGGGGAGAAATTTTTCCTATTCACAGATCACAAGTCACTGCCGTACCTATTCACGCAACGGGAGTTGAATATGCGTTAGCAGAGGTGGATTGAATTTGCGAAGGACTATCAATTTGAAATCTATTACCACTCGAGGAAGGCTAACATGGTAGCAGACGCGTTGAGCCGTAGGCCAACAGGTGAGGTGGTCGAGGTATGGAAGGCAAAATGGAAGGAACTGGGACATCAGGATGAAGTAGCCCGCTCATTCATGTCATTGATGACAGCTACACCTGAGATCGTTAATAGGGTGATACAGACTCAAGCAGCAGACTCATTCTGTCAGGATCGAATTGTACAACTTCTAGCTGAGGGGGTAGAGTCGTATTTTATGAGCTCAGATGGGGGCTTACGCTTTAATGGCGGACTAGTAGTTCCAGAGGGGAAGGAGTTATGATATTCAGTGATATGATTTACAGTGCATCCCGGAGGGGATAAGATGTACCAGGTTATGAGGCGATAATACTGGTGGAGTGGAATGGAGAAGGACATCGCTGAGTTTGTTTTGAAACGTGCCACTTATCAACTGGTAAAAGTGAACCACCGGAGACCGTCAGGGCTCCTACAGCCGTTAGAATCCCTATGGGGAAATGAAAGAGCATTTCTATGGACTTCATTACAGGACTGCCTACATCGCAGGGAGGTCACGATTCCATATGGGTGATTGTGGATCGATTGACTAAGGTAGTTCATTTTCTGCCAGTTCAAACCGATTATACTACGGGACATTATGCTTAGATCTTTATTGCTGAGATTGTGAGACTCCATGGGATGCCCCTTAATATTGTGTCCGATCGGGATAAGATCTTTGTGTCCTGGTTTGGGGAGATCTTCCAGGAGGCCATGGGTACGAAGTTGTGATTAAGTTCAGCCTATCACCCGCAGACAGATGGGTACACACAGCAGACAAATTAGATGTTAGAGGATATGTTGTCGATGTGTATCCTTGAGTTTAGAGAGGGTTAGGAGCAGTACCTTCCACGGGTGGAGTTTGCTTATAATAACTCCTACCAGTTTACTATTGGAATGGATCCATTTGAGGCATTATATGGTAAGCCTTGTTGTTCTCCAGCATGTTGGCTAGAGGTGGCGGACAACAAACTATTTGTTCCAGAGGTGATTCAGGATACCTTCGCCAGGATTGAGGTGATTCGGAGCCGTATTCGGACAGAAGAGCTATGCCGATGCCAAGAGGTTCTTCAGAGAGTTCAATGCGGTGGACCAAGTATTATTATGAGTATCTCCTATGAAGGGGGTAATGTGGTTTAGGAAGAAAGGGAAGTTGGCGCCGAGGTACATAGTGCCCTTCTCAATTATTGAGCGGATTGGGCTAGTAGCTTACAGACTTTCATTACCGGAGCACTTGCATAGGATTGATGACGTGTTCTATATTTCTTCGCTGAAGAGATATATTAGGGATGACATGGCCCACACCCATATTGCTTTAGAGGAGAATGACCAACAACCCGATAGTTCCTACGGGGAGGGGCCAGTTACTATCCTAGATCATAGCGAGAGGAAATCGAGGTCAAAGATAGTTCCGTTAGTACGTGTTCAGTGGCGATATCATAATGTCGAGGAGTCTACCTCGGAGCGCGAGGATGACTTGCGCGACAAGTATCCAGAGTTGTTTCGGTCAGGTATACCGTTATTTTTACTCTTTTTCGAATTTCGAGACGAAATTTCGTTATTAGGGGGAAGTATGTAATACCTCGTATTTTTGAAAGATTTTATTTTAATTATGAGATTAAGTAATTTAAATGGGAAATTATTTATAATTAATCCGAATTTGTGTAAATAATTACTAGCGTGATGAGAGTTAGTATTTATTGGTGAGAATTATGTTGAATATTACTTGGTGAGTAAAGTAATATATGATTATGAAAATATTAAAGTTGTCGTGTGTGAAAAACACGGCAGTTACAATACACTTAGTTGGGACGCGCGTGTGAGTCGTGTCGGCACTTAAATGAGGAATTAAAATGTAATTTTATTTTTGATTATTCTGATGGCTGTTTTGAGTACGCCAATGTGTCCGAAAGGGTCGAGATAGTCAAAAAATTCTACTTGGGGGTTTAGTTTAGAGTCCGGGCGAACTTTAGACCAACCCGACACCCCAGAGGGGTATTTTTGTCTTTTGAAAAATTAGGATTAACTAATGGACGAAAATTGGAGAAATATATCTGCATGTATGTGGAAGAGTTAGGGTAAATAACTGGTAAACCCAAGAAAGAGTCCAAGAGGAAGAAGGAGAAGAGGTTCCTAGGAGTTCCAAGGCCAAACCCAATCACCTTTCACCAAAAACATCATCAACGTGTAGATCGGGAAGAGTGGAACACATGTACCCCAATTTCAAGCGACGAATCAGAACTTCGTGATAAGGTAAGTGTTTATCTTGCTTAATTTTAGAGCATATAATGTCCATGTTAAATTAGTTGGTGGTTTATTCATGTTATTATGGAATTGGAACTGAAATTGGATTTTAAATCTATGATTGTGGTATTGGGTTTGCATGTAGTTGAACAAAAATATATTGGGGATTAGAAATCTGAATTTATATATTGAAATAATGAATTTAAATCTGGGTTTAGTTGGGCTTAATGGGATTTTGTGAATTTAAATGTGTTAGAAAGCATTCTATTACTAGGGAGTATTGTTTAGAATCGTTGGATTTGAGTTAGGATGAGTTTTGTATGATTTCGGTGATGAAAAACTTAGAAAAACGCAGATTTAGAGGTCAAGGACAAAGTTCGGTAATCTCGTTCGAAAAATCTCTGTCGTTTGAACGAGATATCCAACGACCTATCCAACGAGAATTCAGAGTTTAGTTTGTTCAAAGTTGAGGATCTCGTTCGAACGACCTTGTTCGAATAATATTTTAATTAATTACAATCTTACACCTTAAAATTTATAAATAATTAGTGGTATACCTTGAAGTTTTAAATTTTAACAAAAAACTCTATATTTATTTTTCTAAAACAATTGAACCGGGGCCACCGCCCCCTTAGGCCCTATATGGCTCCTCCACTGCCTCTTAAGATGGTGGTACATCATACACACCACGTATCTGCCCAACAAAGGTTTTCTGGAAATACTTAACCTGAGAAAGTCAAGATGATCACTCAACAACAACATCGTGTCGTGACTTACCATTTTTAGTAATTTATAACTGGTGAGAGGGCCAAGGCTCCCTGCAGCTTGTTTGCAAAAAACATTTTTGTCACTTTGTCAGGAGTTCGGGGCTCGATGTTGGTCTCCTCACTATTCCGCTGCATATTTAGCCAACATGGAACCACTACGTCTATCTACCAAAATACCACTCCAAAAAAATCATACCCACCTCCCACCACCAACTTCAGGATGAGAAATCTTATCCTTCTCCTCCCTCATTAGCAATAATCATGAATAAAGCCTCATTTATTACAAAGTGAGAGAAATAAATGATTTCTTTACTGTCCGTGGAGGATCCAGGAATTCGAGTCAAGTGGGGTGAAAATTTCTGACGAAGGCCGGGCATTTGGTGGCGGGAGCCCCAACCGATTTTTTTGGATTGTTTTTACTTTTTTTTTTACAATTTATAACCTTAAAAATGTTTAAGATAATCTTTTATATACTCTAAAATACTTTATAACATTTATGTCTCCTCTTCATCTAAGTTGTCCATATGGTAGTGCATAATTCTTCTTTCTCTCTCCTTCCACTTATTTATTCCACGAATTTGAAAAGACTTTATTCATCTTTCTATTATTTTTCCGTCCATGAATTTGAAAAAACATAACCATCAATGTTATGCCGTTTTCTCTCTCTCACAATTTTTAACCCATTCTATTCCTCTTTCCAAAGAAGCCAACCCATTATTCGATCCAAATAATACTCTCTCTCTCTCTTTCTTTATCTCTCCATTTGAGTTCAAAATAAGGGATTCAAAGGTACGATTTTGAGATTTTAAATATATATATGATATATGACAAATTTGGACCATGAAATTAGTTTTTCCCCTATTAGTTTGGTATAGTTTTGAAACAAGGGCTTTGATACTTAGATTTAGGGGTTCAATTTTTGTTATTTTATATAAAGTTTCATCTCTGGTTGTTTTATCACTTCCAACTACAAGGCAGATTCTGATGGCATGAGAGTTTTAATGTCGGCCCCTCAATTTTTGGGGTTGTGTGGCAAGAGAGGCAAGAGCCAAGGTTTATACCTTATTTCATATCGGAAAGAATGGGTTAAGAGGAAATAAATTATTCTTCCTTTCAAAAACAATCGAGTGAACTCAGTGAGTCTAAGGCGAGTTCTCTACCTGAAACCGACTCAGTACTTTTAGAGGGGGATGTGGATGAAGATAAAAACCTCACCGAAGAAGAACTTTCTGAAGAACAAGAGCTGATCCCAAACATAGATCATGTTTCGGAGCATAATGGACATGGGGTAAATCACCTATTGGATATAACTCTCTTTAAACTTTTCATTTTATATATGTAATTTAAATAATTATATCATTATATGTAGAGATTGGCTCTCATGCGCACCATTGTACGGACAAAAATGACAGCCCCAAAACGACACCTCTCATTCCCGTTTTGCCGGCCACAACAAAACCTCCAACTGGCTCATTCGAAAACATTTTTCTCATACCCGAAATTTCTCCAACCATAAAAAATCCTTGAGACAACCCTTGTTTCTCATACCCGATTCTCCATTATCTTCTCCAAAACCCCAACTGGGGCGCACCATACTGATTCTTCATTCTCTTCTCAAACCGAAGCAATTTTCGAGGGCCAATCTAATACGAACTGTGGTAAGGTATACGAAAAGCACTTTGTTTCAAATTAATTTTAGGGCTCAAATTAATTTCGTATTAAAAAGCATTTTTCTAGGGCTCAAATTAATTTCGTTGTTAAAAAGCACTTTGTTTGTTTTTAATTTTAGGAATACGAAATCGAAGTTGGGTCTTTTGCTACTGAGTATATGCCCCTTATTTCTCATACCCGATTCTCCATTATCTTCTCCAAAACCCCAACTGGGGCGCACCATACTGATTCTCTATTCTCTTCTCAAATCGAAGCAAATTTCTAGGGCCAATCTCATACGAACTGTGGTAAGGTATACGAAAAGCACTTTGTTTCAAATTAATTTTATGGCTCAAATTAATTTCGTATTAAAAAGCATTTTTCTAGGGCTCAAATTAATTTCGTTGTTAAAAAGCACTTTGTTTGTTTTTAATTTTAGGAATGCGAAATCGAAGTTGGGTTTTTTGCTGCTGAGTATAAGCATGAACTTTTGCTGCTGAATTTATGTAAAAACTATTGCTGCTGAATTTGATAGATTTCATATCAGTTTTTTTTAATGATTATGTATTTTTATTTTTAGGTAATGGAGTCCCAACAAAGTTCATTTGAGTCTAATATGTTATGTAATTACGGAGACCGTGTGGATATGCGAACGTCAAAGACGAGGGCGAATCCGGGGCGACGTTTTATTGCGTGTCATAATTATAAAATTAATTCTTGCGAGTTTTTTTGATGGGTTGATGCTGATAAACGAGGGGATACACAAACATCGGTGGACAAGAAAAATTCAGAAGAAATTGAATATCACGATCTTGTTGTCATGATAATGGAGTTGGGCAAGAAAATCGTCTACTTAGAGAAGAAGCTTGACGAAAAATTTGCTCGACAAGAGATAAAGATTGCTGCAAAATTTGACGAGTGGAACAAGAAGTTTAACAAGTTCTATTTTTGTTGGAGTTGTGTTGTTGTGGTTATTGTAGCTGTGTTGATTTTCAGGATATTGGTTTAGGAGATAGGTTTAGGAGCTATGTGATGTCCCATTTTGTATTATGATATGTAACGAACAACGAATTAATTTTCCATTTTGGTATTAATGAAGAAGGTTAATGTTAGTCCAATTTTCCATTTTGGTATTAATGAAGAAGGTTAATGTTAGTCCAATTTTCCATTTTGGTATTAATGAAGAAGGTTAATGTTAGTCCATTTAACTTTTGCTGCTGTTATAACATTGATATCATTTATAACTATTATAACATTAAGAAGGTTAGTGTATTTGAGTCTCCATCCATGTTAACTGTTATAACTGTTGGAACTGACATGTAAACATATTGGACTTGAAATTGTAACTGACATATTGGAGTTATAACAATGTAAACATCAGTTATAACAGTTAAACATCAGTTAAAATATCAGTTTACTCATTTTACATTCCATTTAAAATATGAGCGTAACCAAATTTTATAGTCCATTTACTCAGTTAAAATATGAGCGCAACAGTTATTCAAATATGAGCGCAGAATTTATTTCAAATATGAGCGCAGCAGTCCATTTATAGTCCATATACAGTCCATTTACTCAGTTAAAATATGAGCGCAACAGTTATTCAAATATGAGCGCATCAGTTCTTTCAAATATGAGCGCAACAGTCCATTTATAGTCCATTTACAGTCCGTTTACTCGTTAAAATATGAGCGCAGTAGTTATTCAAATATGAGCGCAACAGTTATTTATGTTTTATAAGCGCAACAGTCCATGTTTACTCAGTTAAAATATGAGCGCAACAGTCCATTTTTACAGTCCATTAAAACGAAGCTGAACATTTTACTAAACATCAGTTATTCAAACATCAGTGTAGTCAACATTTGCTAAACATCAGTTATTCAAACATTTTACCAAACATCACTTTACCAAACATCAGTTATTCAAACATTTTACAATCCATTTACTAAACATCATCACTTTACCAAACATCAGTTATTCAAATATTTTATAGTCCATTTACTAAACATCATTTAAAACATCAGTTATTCAAACATCAGTTATTCTCAATATCACATTTAAAGGAAGCTAATTTCATTCTGAATAACACTCCAACAATTTGAATTACACAACAATAGTTCGAATTACAAAATAAAGGATTATCAACTCCTTGATTCATAATAAAGGAAGCAAAATAAAGAAACATCGACTGACAATTTCTTCATTATTTCATTACTTTCTTCGACAACATCGACCAACATAACTAAAGGATCATCAACTCGTTACATCATCACTTTCTTCGTCAACATTTTCATCTCCGTCATCATTGCAGCGACGTACGTTGGACTTTTTCACTCTACCCATTGCTTTTCCTTTCCCTCCTTTAAGCCTTTTGCCACATCCTTTGGCTCTCACTTTTTGTGGTTCTTTGTAAACATTTTCATGATTGCTACTCATGTTCACCGAAATGCCTGCACTTGGGTTGAAAGAAACTCGAGCATTCGAACCAATACAGACAACTTTGTTGATTCTCTCAAGTATGTCATCCATACCTTCATTGTAAATTTTAATTCCTTCGGAACTAGTGAGGGCCTTATCGACATCATCCAACGATCTTTGTACTAACTGACTTCGCTGAAGAAAAAATGACTTGTCATCAGTTATATTGATTCCACTGGGATTCACCTCCTTTGTATTTACTGACTTTGCTGTTTTTGTCCATCTCTTCAAAATGTATTGCCTCGGTAAGGCATCTATTTCATGATACTTTTGCAAATAAGCCAAAACATGTCCGCATGGGATCCCAGCGCTTTCAAACATCTTGCAAGTACACGAGATAAATTGCAAATTAGTGTCGTAAATAATTTCTCGTACCTTTTTTGTGTCACCGGTCTTCCTTCAAATTGAATAAACTCGTTTACTTCCTTCCACCTTCATCGGTTCAATCTTGTAACGCATTGTCTCCCACATCTCATCTTGGAATTTATAGAATATTTCATTTGTATAAATACCAACCATCTGCACCAAAGCGTCATGAAATAGTCTTAGTTTCGGCTTCTCGGTGAGGTCTTTATGATCGGCAAATAACTCTTCATGACGTCGACGCATAAGCCCCCTACCAAATTGGATCATGAAATCCACAAGCGAGTTCTGTTTCGAAACATATTTTTTTGAAAAATGCATGGGCACTTTCAGCTCATTGTCTACTTGACATTCCAGCGGAGAAAATATGATTCACATAAGCAAGAACCCATTGGGAACGGATTTTAAACATATAACGAAGCCACTTATTATCAGTTAAACCACTCTTGTCAACAATATCAATCCATTTAGCATCAAACTCTTCCCTCATTTCTGAATTCCATATGCAATCAGAAAACTCTTTATAATCGGCAGTAAACTTCAACGAATCAACTTTTTCAGGAAATTTCATTAAAACGTGCCAACTACAATACATGTGATAGGTTTGTGGGAGGGCTTCTGATATTTCTCTTGTCATAGTTGGATCTTTATCTGTGATAATCATCTTCGGTGCATCGCTCGACATTACTTCCAAAAAATGACTGAAAAGCCAAATAAATGAATCTACGGTCTCATCACTCAGAAAAGCATAACCAAATAAAATAGTTTGCCCATGATTATTCACTCCCATCAGTGGCGCAAAAATCATACCATACCGGTTAGTATTGTACGTGGTATCAAATACGACAACATCACCGAAACACTTGTAATTTCATCTGCTAGTTTCATCGGCCCAAAAACAATGCTTAATTCTTTGTTCACTATCCGTTACGATTTGCTAAGTAAAAGACGGATTATTTTCTTCTTTTAGTTTCAAAAACTCGTGCAACATTTCTCCGTCATGCCCTTTCATTTCATTCCATCTATCCCTCCCTTGGTTATATAAATCTTTCTGCGTGAACCTGATATTTTCAAAGCCACCCGCTTTCACTCCAAGAAAGTTGAATTGTTGGTTCGGTGGTATATTGATCATTCCAAGTTGTTGAGTTAAGCACTTTTGGGCAGTCGATACGCTCCGATGAGATCTCAAAAAATGTGTTTTCCTTGGCGTCGACAATGGATGGCTATGACCCTCCACAAATAATATAACCTTGTATGCGCCACTCGAATGCATCGCAACCGCAATTTTTGCCTTACACCCCTCTCTAATGGAACCCCGACGTCTAGAAGTCCCCGGGACCTCTACAAAATTTCCCTTTCCTTGTTTGAAACAAACATACTCCTTCCGTATGACCAAGTTACTCTTTATATCCTTCTTTTCAGACCAATTACGAACACTAAACCCGACTTCCTTTGCATATACATTGTAAAAACTCTTCACTTCATCAAGTGTTTGGAACTCTTGGCCTATTTGTGGCTTAAGTTCATCTCGCACGTGTGGGTTGAAATCTTTATCATTATCATTCGAACTCAATGTATCACATTGTTCCCCTCTATCACCCTGAATATATAAATTGACATTTTTCTCAATCTCAAACTCAAAAGCCATATTTTCTCCGACCCACATTTCTTTGTTAATGCTCGAACTATCCATTTTCTGCAAAATAATGGAAAAAAAGGTTAATTTTATGAATTCGTACCGACAAAATAATTTTTGCTAACTCAACCATTACTTGTAAATTAGTTAACTCAACCACAACAAAAAAGTTAGTTATTGCCTAATTACTAAAATAATTCACAAATAACTAGGTCTTGCAATAAATGGGTTCAAATAATTAGGTCTTGCAATAACTAATCTCATAAAAATAAATATAAACAAAGTTCTTTAGCACATACCTTATCACAGCGAAGTCAATGATAATCAGTGAGAAATTTGAAGAGAATGAAGAATCAGTATGGTGCGCCCCAGTTGGGGTTTTGGAGAAGATAATGGAGAATCGGGTATGATAAACAAGGGTTGTCTCAAGGGTTTTTTGTGGTTGGAGCAATTTCGCATATGAGAAAAATGTTTTGGAATGACCCAGTTGGAGGTTTTGTTGTGGCCAGCAAAACGGGAATGAGAGGTGTCGTTTTGGGGCTGTCATTTTTGTCCGCACAATGGTGGGCACCAAATGGTGCGCATGAGAGCCAATCTCTTATATGTATATATCTAGATAAAATTTCCTTTAGTTATTTTTCATAATGGTAGTTTAAATTTTTCTGCTTGACTAACAATTAAGTTATGACTAAATAATGTTATGTTTTTTGAACTGACTTTGATTTAATTAACAAATCGAATATAAGAGTGCTCAGTGTACTTGTGAAGATATTGCAAACTATTTGAGAATCTTTATACCACTTTTTATTGTTTGTTAACACTACCTATTTGACAAAATTCCTGGGTGGTTGTTTATTTTTTATATTGAGTTACTTACTTGGCTTCCAAATGTTCCGATTAGGAGACATGGAGTTCTATAAAAATGCCTTCCTGCTTACTTTCCTTATTCTCATTTTCATTTCAAGCAATGGTAAGCCTTCAGCTTTACATTCTACATTTCTACTGCACGTGTTTGCATTCTTGAGCATCATTGTTGAGTATGCATTACTTTTAAGAACCATTTATTTGATCACACTAACCCTCAAACCTTTTTGGTCTAGAGAACACTTTCATGTTATGAGACATTAATATTCTCTTAATCCATATTAAGAGTCTTATTTAAAAAGTATTCAAGGTAGTTTTAATTTTGACCATTAATTACATCAAAGTCAATGTTTTATGTTAATAATTGACTTCAAACAAGTACTCTTAATATGGGATGAGTTGAACAGAGTATAACAGCTGTTAAAGGTGTTTTACTTTCCTTTTTATAACAAAATAGACTTGAGAAGATAAGAAAGAGTACTAGAACTTGAATTAGCATATGATGAATTGCTTACATGCCAATATTTTGTTTTGGTGAAATATACAAGGGTAATAGAATAAAGAACTTTGCACACCAGAGGAGAGATTGAAGATCATGCTTACTGCATATTATTTAGTGTATAACGAAATTTAACTTTGTATATGAAATAAATTGCTTGAGTGTTTGAGCCAACTGTTAATTATTATAGTAAGAGTATACTCAATTCCTCCTAAATTAACTTTACTTTTTAGTTTGTACCATATTATTAGTGGTGTTTCTAAAAATTGTATATTGAACTGCGTGATATTAAAAAAAGTCACCCATCTGAAAACACCATGTGAATACATTGATATACCCATAATCGTGAAATGATCAAAGTAGATGTCTGGCATTCAAAATTTTCATCATTATTACAAGGATAAGTTTTAAAGTAAAGACATTTTTAAAGTGTTCGACTTTCAAACAACGAGCGTCTGTAATGTCTCATCAATGGAGGCTCTCTGTTCTTCAACTTGTGCCTGCTAGCCTAGGAATTACTTGTAGTGTAACTACACGTTATTATTATGCCTTCGATTTACCTTTCTAGCTGCAAATGTCATTCAATTAAGGACACTAAGAATTTGATGCTAAGGGTGACTTGGTTACAAAGAAAAATGTTAAAAAATTGTTAACTTTTACGAGAAGTTGAAAAAGAGTGCAAACAGAGGCATCCCGATTGATGAGACATTACTTAATATTTTGATTCTCCACGAAATTCATTTCTTTAGGGTGTTTCTTATCGTCTAGAAAATGAATACTATTGTTCTCACAAAATATATTTACACTCAAACAAGTGTACTCTAAAATATAAATGACATAGATATTGATTATGAGCACTATAAATCTGACCCAGACACTTTTATCTAATGCATTGGTCAGTTAATAACCATCTTAAAGAAAAGTGGGACCACATCATTGTTGGAAATTATGAATGCAAATACAGAAATGGAACTCTTTATATATCTCAAAATGTCAACTTCAATACAACAATGTAATTTCTGAATAGTCACTATAAAACTTCAAGGCGTGATGTCACTTTCCTAAATACAGTATTTGCCCCACACGAAGAATTTCGGTATACAAACGGGAATCAGCAAATCCGTACTCAAGATACAATGAAGCACTTGCACTGTCTGCAACTTGTATATTTGAAGACAGCCCTTGGATGTAGCAGCGAAGAACAGTCAATCAAATTCTTATTCTGTTTATGTGCACAAAACAGAATAAGAGAATTTGTATCTCCTGAAAATTGTAAGAGAGTAATAGCAGGGTCTGGAAATCTGAAACTGGTTTTTGTAATCAATGTAATTCCGTTTTTAGGCAGCCTTTATTTATAGAAAATGAAAGGCTTTGTCTTCAAGAGTCATGACTGTTGAATTAAGTCATTTCCGAACAGGTATGACTGTTAATTACCAACAGTCTTAAGTCCATTCCGAACAGGTATAATAATACCGAATCGGTTTTGCACGGGTCAACCAAAAAGTGACCGCGCCCGAGCCGGACGAATCCCGGCAACCCGCTACCACTGCGGACACGCGAAGTGCAAAGTGCGCCACTAGCGCCTCTACAGCCCACTGCCCCGCACCCGCACGCGCGCGCGTGTGCGTGTGCGTACGGTGCTTCGCACCGTATTGAGGTCTCTTGAATAGCCTCTTAAATGCTAAATGAATTAACTCTTCATCTTCCATTTGTACTTATTAAGTGTACAAATTCTTAACATTTTTCCAATGTGGGACTCAAAGGTTGCCCACCCCTTTTATAGCTTAGTGGTGACACTTAGCTTTGTACATTTTCCAATGTGGGACACTATCCCCTTTTATATTTGGGTTAGCTTCCCACCTCTTCCACACACTTCCAATGTGGGACAAGCTTTTAAGGCTTTTACACCCAAAAACTCTTACTCTCTTATTTTAAAAATCTCCAACAATCATTTGCATCCATTGTTCCATATGATGATGAGGGTGAAGTTCAGAATCATTGCTTTGCCTTGTGGAGGAGATATGGGAACGTGATTGACTGTGAATTTCCAATCCTATGCATATGATAAGCTTAGTGTTACATAATTTGTCCATTACTTTAACCAGCAGGCTTCTAACTATGGAGGTGGGCAGCTTTGGACTAGCTTTAATAGTAATGGTGACCTTGGTTTGGGTCCTGACGATGGTTTTTTCAATGCGTGCTATAAATTGAAGGGGGTAAGGGAAGCTCTGTGGTATCTTTGTGTCTTGTGCTGATGGGTCTGCAAAAATGGGCTTTGAGAATGAGAGAAAAGCTCAAGATTTATTGGCAGCATGAAAGCACCATAGGATTGTAGGCGTTGAAAAGTAATTGCATAAGTCAAATTTTGGAGATAAATGAGTAAATCTTTATAGGTGTATTCATCCAATGTACTTTTCTCTTTATTCCCCTTCTCCTTTTCATCATGTTTTACTTTTAATGTTTTTTTGTTACGGAATAATGGAATGCAAAAATATGATTTTTTGCATTGTAATGTGAATTAAGGTTATTTTAATCAAGTTGTTAATTTGAACAAGCATTCACGAGTTAAAATCTTCCGCGAAAAGAGTATGGAAATTATCGCATCACAATCGACTAGCCCGCGCATCGCGCTGATTTACATCTAGTAATTAACTAAATTTGGATACCTACTTTGTTCGTGGATTTTTTTAATAATATATCAACATAATATGACCCTAATGGGTTGTATGTTGTCTTCTCTTTTTTGTTTAAAAAATTTCTCCATGACTTCCTATATTTACAATAATTTCAGACTAGTTTAAACATAAATTTTAAACGATATAAATTCATAACCTGTTTAAATTCACAACCTATTTTATTGTAAATTTCAACACAATTTCAACACAACCTATATCTATTTTGTACACAATTTCAAATCTATATCTGTTTCAAGACAATATAAACACAATTTTAATTCTATATTTGTTTTGACACAATTTCAAGACAAATTTGTTTTGTATTGTACCTATTTTGTTGATTGAATGACGCTTTGGCACGTTGAGGGGGTCCCAGAGAGGTTGAGAGGACCAGAGAGTTTGAGGCGAATTTTGGAGAAGTTGAGGCGGGTTGAAGGTGAGAAGAAGCAATTGCGACTATGAGAGAGAGAGAGAAGAGAGGAGAAGAAGTTAGTTTTTTTTTGTAACGTGCGAGTGTATGAGAGGTGATTAGATGAGGTGAAACGTAAAGTTTTTTTTATTATTAATTACAAAATTACATCCTCATCTTTGTAAATAATATAATTACACGTTTATGTTTGAATTTTTACCCTTTTTTTTAAAATTTGAACTGGGGCTGCCACCCCACCTCGGCCTATGGTGGGTCCGCCCCTATTTATTGGTACACCACCTCTTCTTATAACATCTTCCCTTCTTTCTAGATGCTTCAAACATACATTATCCTACCCACTTAACCTCTCATCTTTCCATAAAACTTGAGCAAAAATAACCTTTACCTAGTTCATTCAAGAAAAAATAATATGAACATAGCCCCAATTCCTTCCTCAACTCAAATGTTTCCCATCCTGTTTGAAAAATAGTCTTCTTATCTGGCTGCATTGCCAACTACTATAATCCGGCGACATTTCGGCCTAAGGTCTTGAAAAAATCATCCTTTTCCCCATCCTAAAAGTATTGACTATTAATGTGTTCATATTACCTTCACCATATAGGGCTACTTTAATCCCATCACTAAAATTAACCTTTAAGGGTTATTGTGGGAAGTATTTGGTGGTCGACTATAGGATAACTAAAATATTAAGCGAATAATTAGTTTTTAGGAAGTTATTACCATTTATTACTCATTTATTAATTTACATATGTATCTATATTTCTCATGTGCTTGTAAATATTTACAACAAAGTTCATTAATTATTTTATATAAACTTTTCGACGGGTGCAAAGATAAATAACCCATATGCACCATTATACACCCTTGACTTAATTTGTCAATTTTGAGATCAAAAGTGCAAAACAAAAGTGCTTAGATGATTTTTTTCGAATACTCTTTTTTAAAATTTTCTGGGCATTTTTATTTTTTGATAAAAAAATCCATTTTTATGACAAACATGACACATTTTTAAAACCAAAATGGGATCTCCTACCATTTTCGTACCTTTATATTTTTTTTCAAAAGCACACGAGCGCGCGCACACACACACATATGTGTGTGTGTGTATATATATATAACATGTAAAGCCATCCACATAGCTATGGGGACAACATTGGCCTACTGTGTTTGACTACGACAATAACCACCTACCATCCCACTCATTTGGCTTATAAGTGCCATCCCACACATTTATCTTATAAATGCCAACTAACATTCCTCATTCTTTATTCACCTTAGACTTAGACCAAAACATGCCTACCGAATTCCCAATTACATACGAAATTTCATCCTCTTATATATTTAACCATAGGACTATTAATCCATATTTCTTATTTATAACTTTTAACTAATGGATTAAATCAAAATCTTATTTAAACCATTCCTGAAATTACTATTCACCTAATATTTTTCTTACCAAAAATATTACTTTGTTAAATAAGGTTCATACCTCATTTATATATGAATAACCTTAAAAATATGTCCGCGACACTTATTTCATGTTATTAACATAATACGAGTGGTTCTTGGACTTTTATTTTACCCTTTAAGGATAATTATCATTTTTTGCTATTTATTATCTTTTTAGGCACACGTGTCATGCATGCACCAAGCCAAGCCCAAACATGACATGCAATTTCGTATTCATTATATTCAACTCCGTATAATAGATAATTTTTTTTGCATGAAAACTTTTACATGAAATGCTCAGTTAAAAATAAATTATACTTTTTAACACTTATGTGACCCATGTAGTGCAACACAAGTGACTGTTTTATATAAAAATTTTGCGCGTTCCAAATATTTTACAATTACTTTATTTATCAAAATCAAGGGTGTTACAAAACCTATGATCCCATGGTCACCAACAATAATAAAATACAACTCAGGAAATGTACACTCTCTCAAAATAACCAACCACATCTGAAGTCATAACCACTACAATAATTCGACTTGGTTGAAAAGTAAATAGGAATAAAAGAGTGAGCATGTAGGCTCGACACTTACTTCCTATGTGAGTAATAGCTAGAGAAACATAAAGATAGAATCAAGGATGAGGCTACACTAGTGACCTAGTTCCTGAAAAGATAATTTAATAACAATGTTGATGACAAGTTTACTGAGAGTAAGAATATAACTGAGTTTGGGATATAATACAACGACACATCTTCCTCTCGTATTTTAGTTATTTTTAACTTAACACCACCCAAACAACCCTAGATATAGCACGCGTTTAATCCCAAAACCAAGTGATTAATTATTGTACTCCTCAATTAAATATAATTAAAGTTTATGTAATCATGTTAATCTATACATCTCATGTATATGAACATATAAGGAAACACAATCTTTACGTCTAGCATCCACATAAGTATGGTCCAAAATAATCATGTACAAAAGAAATGGGCTACGCTCGAGCCTGCACATAATGAATGCCTACCCCTATCTCCTTTGGGGATCACTATATTAGTTATAGTTATAGGTCGTCCCATACTTTTAACCTCAAAACATTAGCAAGACATAATCACTATGCCTTCACACCAATCATATGGCCCCATACCCCAGACTATATGAGAGGATCCCCCCTTTAATCCCCTGAGGATACAACTGGTACTTTCATCACGGATTTATTTCAAAATTAAACTCAAGAATCCTAGTTTTATAATTTTACTCATACGATCACATATTTATACCAATTCATGAAATTAACAAGGGACTTTTATATTATTTAATATGTATAACATGATTCTAAACAATTATAGACCAATTCTAATCAAGATTTCAAAGAAATTCTACTCACTTCAGTGTATATGATTAATATGGGTATTAACTTAAATGATCTCATTAAGTTAATTAGGAAGTTAGTGAAATAATTAAAAAAAATAGATTATAACATCATTATGTTTAGATTCAAATTAATATATGTACTATAACACAAAAAATATTAGATTCCTACACTAGGTAAACTTGCCTTAGTCCAAAGTTGGATTAATTCTAATCTTCAATCCTCCAATTCTTATTCTCTCTAGTATGCCTTTTCTCTCTAGCCTCGGGGTTCATTTCCAAAGTTGTTAATAAGATTTTTTTTTAACTTAATGACCTTTTAAGTGTGTTATCCTAAAATTAGGCCTAGGCCCCATATTGGCCTCAACTCAATGAGCTTAAATACACCTCCAAATGGCCCAAATCACTACCTAAGATAATATATCTTAAACTAAAATCACCCCCTAGGATAATATATCTTTAGTGGTTTTAAGTTTTCAAGAGAGTGGTTTTAGGTTGTTGTTTTTTAACCGACTTAGTGGTTTGATTTGTTAAAACTATTTCAGTTGTTATAATCTGTTAGTTAGTTTTAACTCGATTTAATCACAGCCTTAGATTAATAATTTTTAATCTGGACCCTTGATTTTAGTGTTTCTAGAATATTATTTTCTCACCTATATAAACATCATTTGAGAGTTTATTGGAGTTAGTAGTTCAGATATCTAGAGTGAGAAACACAAGAGGGTTAATAGAGAGAAAAATATGGAGAATTAGAGAGAATATCTAAGAGAGAGATTGAATGTTATTTGACATTGTGTTTATTTCTACTTCATCTCTTTTCTGTTTTTGTTTTTAAATTCTCAATGATCTTACACATCATCTCATATTTTAGAGATTGAAATTTGTGTTATTGTAGAGAGAATTTACGTGCTTTCATGATGAAATAATTTTTACAAAAACTAGAATTCCTTAGATTTTTAGATCCGAATTTTATTGAATATTTTTATGATCTAAATATTCTGATTTTTTGTTAGATGCTATATGATGTTTAAATCAGAATTTCTCCGGATCTTATATGTTTATTGGAAATCTTTTAAAGATCTGTTTTCTCATATTTGTGAAAGTATTTGAAAAACACTTTCCTCATAAAATTGAAAATATATTTTTGAGAGATTCAGAACACATTTTAAATGATTGAATAATCTTGTTGTGTCTCCATGATAAGTGTTGTATGTATTTCTTAGTTTATAAAATTGTTGATTGAAAATATATTTTTGTTAAGTTTTTATAAAAAACTTATTTGCTTGATTACAAATGCATTTTAGTTAAGTTTTTGTAGAAACCTTATATGCTTGAGATTTGAATTAAGTTCTTGCATGGTTTGCATTTAAAACATATTCACTTGCACGTTTTGCACAACTAGTATGTTGTTGAGAGATCAGTTTTGACTGAGTTGGAATTTGCTAAAACAAGAAGCAAGGAGTTATAGCGAAGGAAACTGCCAGGGAGATTAAAGTATCAGTATCAGAAATGCCGTGGAGGAAAGGTCGAAGAGTTTTATGCTCGGGAGAAGAGATAGCTCGTGTAGGTATATTTTTCTGTCTGTTTTACTTAGGATCTCGCGTTGCATGTTTGGGTGCTTATAACTCTTGTAAAATTTTTTATAGTGGAATTTTTGTTTTATAGCGTAGAGGTCACCGTGGATATTTTCCCTAGTTTGGGTTTTTACCACGTAAAAAAATCATACTTGTTATTCTTCCTTTCCTCATCTTATTCTACGTATGATTTAAAACTAAAATTGTAACATGATTTAATTCTTGAATTGGAATAATTAATCATATTTGATATATTGAATTGTAACGTAATAAATCAGATTTAATTGATTTTAATTTCCGCATGTATTAAAATCTGATTAGTTAGATAATAAAGTTTTTCTTGATTTGATTATATATATGTTATCAGAAAAACTTGCATGAAATCAGAGTATGTTCATTTGCGCGTATGGCTTTGTTTCATGGGCGCATGTCCCTCGAGATTTTTTCCAGCCATAATGTCTTGGATACTTTGACGATTTATGTTGGTGTCACAAGTATGTATAGTATTTAGTGTGGGTTAACCATTACGATGATGGCGGAACCTAGCTTAACTAGCTATAGTGACGTGTTTTGTGTGAGGAAACATCATGATACGTGCGGGATAACTAAAGTTGGGCCTACGGGCTATAGTGATGGATGTGGATTTGATGTTGAGACGTTAGGCACTCCATAAGTATGCGCATAGCCAATAGAAATGTTGACTGGCTATAATGATATCTCATCAATATTGTGATTAATATTGATAAAGATAATTGGATTGAGTAAGTTCATGGATTGAGATTTAAATAAATATTGAAATAAATATAATTAGACTTGGGTATTGAGTTGGTTTAGTTTATGTGGGTAGTTGTTATAGTTTTATATTACTCGCATTGTTATAGTATTTCTTCATTAATTAAAAATCCTCTATTGTGATATTTATCTCTTATAATGCTTATAGTTGGATTCAAGATCCTATTTTGGAAGTATCCGGTATTCTTGTAATGGGCCCTAACCCATCGCTGTTGACTAACATTTCAGGCTAGGTTACCGGCTAGCTGCATAGTTTTGGAGTTTAGCGTGACTTGCAGTAGGAAATTTATTTATTTATTTTAGTTTCCCTTCCATTTGTTTTTATTGTGATACCATTGTTATAGATTTTTGTGGATCACTCGAATCCATGGTTGTTTAGGGTTTTTCAACCGGAGAGATTTTTTTAAGTCAACTATATTTCATTTGAGATTTATTATTTGGACTTAGGATTTTATTATTGGAGTTTATCATGCTAATAGATTTTATTGTGGTGAATGATTTATTCGTTTGATTATCCTAATTTATATCTAATGAAAAAAGTTTTAAATGTTTCAAATTTTGATCACATGCTAAGAATGGTATTTAATTTTAATGCCCTGTGTAATTTGGCATTGTGGATTGATCACCCTCAATGGCAAAACATATGGGGTGTTACAATTGCTGTTAGAGCATGGTTTTAGGTATTTAGGGTTTTGAGTCTGTTATATATTTCACATTGCCTATGTTTGATTCTTATTATTTATTTATAATCTTTAGACTTCTGAGTTTCACGTTGTTTATTCCTATCTTTTCAGATGGAGAAAGAGATTTGAAGATATGAGAGAGAATTCGGTTTATGGTCGCTCCATTAAGGTTAGGAGATGACATTTTTTGTTGGGATCCAAAGAATTAGAGGATATTATACATGAGGCCACAATGCATGTATCGAGATAGGTAGATAGAGGTAAGGATCCCAAGAGGCATAACAATAAGTAGAACCAATTTATCATGAGATAGGGTGAGGGCCAATTTAAACAAGGGCAATCCTCATACTTTTGATAGGGGGATCTGACCTAATGGTTGCTCACCAGTGGAGATGTGATATGGAAATACATTTGAGGATGGTGGACTGCACGAATGTGAAGAAAAAAATGTTAGCTACATTTAAGTTTATTGTAGATGAATTATAGTGTTGGGAGAGTGTTAGCTAAACGTCACGCTCATACCCCAAGACCTCAGGTGAGTAAAACTCGCAGCCGCGGAAGGGGTTCACAGCACGACCAAGATATGAGTGGGAAGTCCTACTTCTGTAGGGAAGACAACTTTTGAATCGTGTGCTAGCATAAAAGGAGTCTCTCTCGTTGGTGTCCTTATTATCGTCCTGTAGTCCTATAACACAGCATATACCTCCTCTGTCCATCTACCTTTGGCCTCTTCTAACCTCTTCTTTATCCCGTCAAGGATTGGTCGGCTCGTGACCTCAGTCTGCCCATTTGCCTGGGGTTGGCCAAAAGAGGAGAATAACTGCTTGATCCCCACCCTTTCACATTATTTTTTCTAAGGAAGCATTCTTGAACTGGGTTCCGTTGTCTGAGATGAGGGTATTTGGAAGACCATACCGGCATATGATGTTCTTCCATATGAACTGGAAGGTCTTCTATTCTGTAATCGTGATCATCGGCTCAGCTTCTACCCACTTGGAGAAGTAATCAATGGCCACCACTAAGAATCGATAGTTGTTCACAGCCCTTGGCAAGGGTCCTACCAAGTCGATTCCCCATACTGCAAATGGCCAAGGTGAGCTGATTGACATCATAGGTTGATGGGGGATGGTGGATTAGTGCCATTGTTTAGTGGATTTCTCACACACTCACACAGTGGATGTAGGCCTAATTGGCTGAACAACTTTAAATCATTGAGTTAATCTTCTTATTCTCATCTCACTCTCTCATATATACATATATCCATCTCCATTGTTATGCTGTGATTGAGCTTAAGATATTCATAATCTCATCTTAATCTGGTGGTGCTGATTACAACATCATCAACCACATCGATTTATCATAAGCTTTAAACAACTCACGGGGGCCTTCACTATTAGGTTCATCACTTGCAAGACCCATACAAAGAGGATGGAATCCCTCCTCATAATGAAGAAGAATCCCCTAAGAAAACTTGAATATGCACGTCGCTATTAAGAAACCTACAACGAGGTGGAAGATTGCTCTGAACAAATAACAGGGGCCTCATTTAAGATCGGCCTACCAAACACCTCCATGGTATACCAGTTCCTTACCAAAAAAACTACCACTATTGACGACCTTATGTGCAAGATCGATAAATATGATAAGGTGGAAGACGTTGTAGCAGACGCATAATAGGATAATGGTTGGCCTAATGCAAGCAATAATGAAGATAAGGAGAACATCCACAAGAAAGGGGGTAAGAAACTTAACATCGAATCCAAAAGGGACGACAAGTCAGATCCCATCATGGCCCATCGTACCATCAACACCATTTTTAAAGAGCCAATATACAAGATCCTGAACAAAATTAATTACCAATAGTGCTTCAAGTGGGCGAGGAAGATGGCAGGGGGCCATTAAAGAGAAACAAAACCTTGATATGTTACTACTTTAAGGATCATGGTCATAAAATTGAGATCTGTAAGGCGCTCAAGTCATATATAGAAGATCTAAATCAGGTAGATCATCTAGACGACAATGTGGAAAAAAAGATCATAAGGGGCCCTATTAAGCATGACCAAAGGAAGGACATCATACTAGATGATGATGATATGGGACATGAGTTCCTAGTTACTCATGGGCCCTCAACCACTAATCATATCCAAGGCAGCACCATAAGGATTGAGTTGAAAAAAGTTTATTGTGGTTATAGAAGCTTTCCAGATTGACCCCGATAAAAGCATAACCGACAAATGTCGCTAAGTAGAAGAAATTGACAATTCTAAGCATAACATCTTTACCCAAGAAGACCTAATTGAATTTATAACTTCACATCATGACGCACTAGTAATCACTCTCAGAATCGCCATTTGGGGTGTGGATAAGACAGTAGTGGACCAGGGGAGTTCTTCGAAAGTCATGTATCTCAATTTGTTAAACTAACTTAATATGAAGATGGAAGATCTGAAGGAAGAGACCATCCTTCTGGACGGCTTCGCGGGAAGAATAACAATGCCCATTGGAAATTTCATGCTCCGAGTTCAAACTTGAAACATATCCAAATTATTAGAGCTTCTAGTCATGGACATTGAGTCACCCCACAATGCGATTTTGGGGCGAGGATGGCTCCGTATAATGAAGGCAGTCCCATTATCCTATCATCAAAAGCTCAAATGCATTACTGATCGCGGGTAATGGAGGTATAATGTAATACCCCAACTCTTGAATATATTATTACGTTACATATTATGATACTTTTTTACGTAAATTTTATTAGATATTTATTTGCATGGGCTTGCACGTGTATTGCGAGTGTCAAAAGTGTCTCACATGGTATTGCATGGCGTTCGCATGGTGTTGCACGAACTTTCATACAAAGGGATAATGACGATTTACGTACTGTTTTGCACCGAGAACATATTTTATAAACATTAATTGGTATGCACTAATTAATGAGTACTTTATATAAAAAGTATGTGTTTTGGATTAAGAGGATACTCTTATAATTGGGACACGAACCTAATTTTGGTAAAATTATATTTTCGATAAGAAAAATATTAGGTGTTTTTAATAAAGATTAATACGTGGATAAATATATTATTTTGGGGGCACAAAAACAATTTTAATAAGAGAATTATAATTAAGGTTAGAATTCTAATTTAAATATTTGAAGCCCTTTTATTTTGTCTCATTGCACTTAATTTCTCTCTCTCTCTCTCTCTCTCTCTCTCATTGCACTTAGTCTAACTTGGGAGATACAATTTGGTGTGTTTAACTTGATAAGCTACATCTGTGTGAAACAAACGAGGGGAAGATGGTTTGAGGAAATCAATTGTTGTACTTATGCGGAGCCAAAACGAAGAAAGAAAAAAGAAAAAAAGGGAATAATATCCTTGGTAAAAAATGGTAGGCGACTTCTTATACCTGTAGGAATGCCAAGTCATATTTGTATACTGAATGGAACAAAATTAAGGGGAAGCTGAGGATAAACCGTTGTAGCAGTTTGCAATGTGAAAACCCTCGGTCGCGGGCGGAGAATGAAAAATGATCAGTTATGTCCTAATGCGAAATGTGGTGGTAAGATTTAATAAAAAAGTGACATGTGTCTTCAATCCTCTCTTCTATTAGTGTATATATGTGGGAACTTTGTCGGGAGAATAATAAGATTCCATCCAAAGCAATTTTAAATATAGATTATGTATTTTTAGGGCTTTAAAATAATATTGATTATGGATATAGGACAACAAACATTTCGTTTCCATTTTTAGTCCCTATTTTCAAATTAAAGGGACACGTGGCATATTGTGATTGGTTGATGTTTTATGAATATGGGTCCGCGCTAGCGGCTTTATTCAAAAGTAGGGACTAAAACTAAAAATAAAATGTTCGTTGTCCTATTTCCAAAATACATATTATAATAAGTCCTAAATTTACAAAACCCCTTTTAAATACCTAAGCCCTCTCTTTATTTGGAGAAATAAAGACTCCCTCTTCTTATACTTAAATTATGATGCCAAGAGAGTGTAACATACACATCTCATCCCAAAACTTCACCATTCGTAAGTATTAAACCATTGTTTTCACACACAAAATCCATACAACCCTTGAGTATATATTTTATACCATTTCAAAGCTTAAAAACATCTTTTTGTGAGATATTTATGGAGGATAGAAACCTAAATGTTTTAAAGGAGCTATGAGGTATATATTCTTAATGGGTTTGAAGAAGGGCACTTAATGGAGTTAGAAGATGGATTGCACAAGGATCTTTCATGGACTTTTTGGAGCACCTCATCATCTTCAAAAAATAGTGTTCATCATTTGAGGTGGGGGCTATTTATGGAATTTTATGTTCAAAAAATGTTTAATGCATGCTATTTATACATATATATTATAGAATCTCAAGTCTGGGGACCCAAGACAAAAGGGAAATATTAGAAATAAAAGAAACGTTTGGAGCTCTTACAAAAGAGACAATATACCTAAGCATGCAAAAGAAAAAGCATGGAAGGCTTACAAAGCTAGAGAGCAAAACTATTTTTTAAATCTAAAATGGGGAGTAAGAGATAAATATCTAACCACAAACTTGTTTATTTCAGCAGGATCAGACAAACACCAATGAATAATTTTATGATGGAGACCCATGTTAGTGAGATGATCTTCCACTTAATTTCCCTCTCTATAAATGTGAGAAATCCAAACATGCATAGATGATCAATAGAATTTACAGTCATGCCACCTAGTACAAAGGTACCATGGAGGGGAGAAGGAGGGAGCATTGAAATTAGCCAATACTGAGGTATAACCCAGCTCAATACACTAGTGTTTGCAATTGTGCTTCCAAGCAAATTCAGTACCAGTTTAGACGTCCAATTCAACATAGAAAGAAGTACGAGGGGAATGGAGTCTTTTGCAGAAGGCACCTTTAAAAATCCCCTAGAAGTCCAAAAAACTACCCGAATTAAAATAGTGCCACGACATCCTAGAGCAAGACCATCCGTATTAAGTTTGAGACATGAAGGAGGGGGTGAATCCACGTAATTGGAGTGATAGAAGGAGCTTTCTTAGGATTGCCTTTAATGTTGAATTTCCTTAGAATACAAAGATCAGAAATGGTGTTGGACATACAACCTGTTATAAGACTACTCATGAAGAGTAATTGTCCTTTAATAAAGGAAGTGTAAGAGTTGAATGGTGGAGATTGACCTTTGAAGACTCTTTGGTTTCTGACTCTCCAAATGACATGAAAGTAAGACATGATTGCAGCAACCCATATATCATTGATTTGAGGTCTGAACTTGCAATTAAAGTCTTATTTCCATCTATATAAGATGCAATTAGAAGTGATGAAGTTCATCTGAAAAATGTTATCAATCCAAGACCACAGTTTGATAGTAAATGAGCAATTAAGGAAAACATGATAATCATCATCATAGGATATTTTGCGTGTAGCTCACACCTAGAGACAAATGGAAACTTGCTTTATGAGGATTAAAGATGGCAGGCAGCTTGTTGTGAAGAACTTTCCAAAACATTGTGGAAAGCTTAAGATGAATGAAATTTCTCCAAATTAAGGAGAACATGGCAATTTTAGGTCATGAAACGCTAAGTAGTCATAAGCTTCCTTGAAAGTAATATCACTAGTATGGTAAAGGGGATAGATTAATTTATCATCCATTTTTATAGCCGAGAGAGAGGGCAATCCATTATTTTAGAGTTAATATTTGGGAATAAGGAAGCAAAACTAGCAGGGAGGTGCCATCTATTTTCATGGATGAAGTCAGATAAGGGACAAGGAAGGCTTCTTTTATCAAAGTTATTACAGTCAAGCATGGAAGATATGGAGGAGCCAAGACATCCATCTCACAGGAAATGAATATTATCACCAGAACCAACAAGCTAGTAAGTACTAAGAAGAATATGACCAAAAGCATCTTTCATACCTAGACAAATGGAACTGATTTTGTAGCCTGTACCATTATCAAATGGTTTGAATATGGCCATGATAAAAGAAGCCCACTGAGATGACTTAGAAGAGATATCCCATGCATGCTTCCGGAGATAGGCTCTATTGAGGGTAGTTATTCTCAAACCCAGGCCTCCTTCACCCTTATCTCTGCAAATGAATTTCCAAGCCACAATGATTGTCTTCCTTTCATAGATTGAACCAAACCATATGAAGTGTTTTAACCATTTTTGAATACTTTTCAAGAGAGTTTGTGTAGATTTTGAAACTATACAACATCATAGGATGGATAACAAATTGGACCAGTTGGATTCTGCCAGTCATGGAAAAGGAGTTTTCTTTCCAATCCTCTAGTTTGGATCTGATTTTTTTCTAAAAGTGGTCTCAGGTGAAAAATATAGGCATGCCTCTCAATATGGGAACCCTTCATATTAAGAATAGAGCATATGTCATTTCTTCTATTTGAAGTTCCTTTGCCAATAAACATATCGCATTTGTTAAGACTAATGAACTAATATATATATATGTGTGTGTGTGTGTGTGTGTATGTGTAGTAAAATACATGCTATCTATTTAAAAAATTATGTTATAATTTCAAGTGAAAAAAGTGCAAAAAGTAGGTTTTAAACATAATTTATAAGTTGTGAAATCTCAAAATATTAAGTGTTGACTTTTTGAATGAAAATACCACTATTGTGGCAATATTAGTACTTTCGTAAGAATAAGTGAGAAATGGTATGGAAGTAAAATTCTTAGTTTTATTAAAAAATTCAAAATATAGGAACTTAGGGTGTGTTTGATAGGGTTATTTGCCCTTAAAAATCAATATTCACCACCCATTTGCCAACTTTGGAGCTGATTGATATGCAAATTGCACCCTAACGAAATTTTCTTACTTTCTCCTCACGTGACCAGATTTGCTCACATTTTCCCGACAAAATTTGCTTTGGTATGGAACAAAGCAAAGTTTTCCACCCTTGTTTTCCCTCCTTCTAAGAAAATATATTGTACATTGATGGAATATGTCTGAGCTCATGGGTACAATTACACGCTAACCACAACAAGAGCACAAACTAAACCCCATTTCTCCATTTAGTTCTCCAACTTCTCTCCGCAACTCAGCCCAAGTATGATTTCTCCATAGTTTTTTTCCATCTTTTCATTTATAATAAGCTATTTTTTCATTGAACGCTGGTACTAGAGTTTTTTTTCTCTATTTGCTTATGACAACTTCTACCATAATACATTTTAGGCTCAAGTATCTATTTTTCAGATCCAAAATCTGTGTTAAATATTTTCTTCTCTTTGTTTGATTAGATTTCCAGATGCATAAATTTTTGGGTTTAATATTTTATGTAAAATGGGTTTGTTGTTTGAGGTTTAATGCTCATGGTTTTAAACTGAATGGGTCAATTTTTTTAGGTAAAATTCGGATAAAGTTTTTTTTAATAGTTATAGCTGGTACATTTTTTTGTTGTAATGAATTTGGTGTTTGATATTATAATGGGTATTATTGTGTGATATGGTAAGATTGAAGATTGAGGCATTAATGGTTATAATGTTAAGTGGACTGCTTATTTTTCCAGATTAATCTTGATAAAAAAATAATTATTTTTTCCAATTAAGACATTTAAAATGTTTTAACTATTGATTAAGCTGTTATTATTTATTAAGCCTGATATGAAATGGTAAATTCTGACCAAGTAAAGATTTTTGCATGTTGTATATATTGTGTTGGTTCATTATTTAATAATGTTTTTATTTACTATCTAACCCATGTTTGATTTTTCCAAATTAATTCCTATGTTAATTTGTCCTTTTCACATACATACACTCCTCACTGTTGTCATTCGATTCAATCTCCATGGGTAACACCTAAAAAACAATGTTTTATGGTGAATATATAGAATTATTTATTAGATATGCCCATATGTAATGACATAGTTATTGCTTAATTTAATATAACCGTTTTTTCTCTAATTTGTTTACCTAAATATCCATCAAAGTTTAAAATACCAATCACACCATTAAAACTCCAACAAGAACAAGTGAGATTGTTTTGGTCCCTAGCTGTGCGTGCAATTGTGATATACCAAAATGATAGGTTTAATTATATACCTGTAGAAATTATTGAACCACACACATTTTTTTCAGAATGGACATGGATTTTTCTAGAGCTTCGTGGCAATGAGCAAACAGTTACGAGTACTTTAATTTGTCATGTCGCGTAACATTGCAAATGATCAACGAAACACACCCGCGGGAGAGGCTACCACTTGTAAATACTGTAAACATGTTCTTCAGACCATTAATTTGGTATAATTTAACATTTCAATTTTTTTCCTTTTTCAGGTGGTTGTTGGTGTAACGAAATTGTGACACAACTAATTTGGGGGAGCATTTTTGTTACTTGAGGATCCTATTGGAATGCTTCCACTAGGAGTTAATTTCAAATCATACACTTATGGACATCAAGCACATAAGATCTGTGTAGGATCAGTGGTGATACTAACTGAGTTTCGTTTATTCAGCCTAAATTCAAACCAACGCATCTTAACAATTGTAATTAATAATTTGCAATTTGTGATAGAGGATTATTAGGAATCATTCAACCATGGAAGGACTAGGAGATTTTTGTTATGAAAATGTGTTTTAAATTTATATGAAGTAATGTTTGCGAGAAAGACCTCTATCAAATAACAAATTTCATATTGTAGTTGAAAATGATGTTATTATAACTTATACTCATTTCATATTTAAAAAATGGAATAATTCATAAGTGAGCAAACTAAAAAAGTGGGCAAATTACATTTTCAAGGTTCTCATTAATATTATAAAATTTTGTTTATCAAATAGCAACAGTAGGAAACTATGTGTTTTAGAGTTGGAAAGTTGTTCCTATCTAACACAAAAAGATGGTGAATATAGGATTTACCAGCATAAAAATAAAGCCTTACGTTTGCCATGAATTTTTTCGCCAACCTACCCATTTTCTAACCTTTCTGTCAAACACACTGTTATATTTCTATGAAAGTAATATGTGAAAATGGCATTATTTCATGTAGAACTGTATTATTATATGAAAAGAAATAATAGGCCAAAAGGGGTGAATGTTAAAAGTAAAAATATGTAAACGGGTTACCAGTTAACATGATAATGTTAAAATGTGGATTTTCATGAGAATATTGGCATATGTTTCACTAAATTTTCTCAACGTGTAAATGGACAAAACTCTAATATGTCAAAAAAGGAGTACAAGTGCGTTAATAATTTTAAAGATTGTATCAATCCCAACAAGGTGCTAAGTTGGAAAAAATAGCAACTGGGTGAAATTACATGTAAAATAGGGTAATAGTTAATTTACTAAATAAATCCTAAGAAAGGTGAATTTGTGACTTTTGTCTTAAATATGATATTTTGACAAATAGAGATATGGTTACACAAGATAGTGAAATGAGCACAAATAATAAAAAATGATCCTTGAACATAAATTAGAAGAACAAACCTAATTTGGTAGGAGTAAAATGTTTGTTAAACATTTAAATCAATTAACGAGGACTAAACGATAAAATGTGTTCAAGTATGTAACAAAGGTAACACAGTAGTATTAACCTTGGGTATTGGTCTACAGGTCGAGTAAATGTTTAAAGTAAGAAAAAGGAGAATTTATACAAATAGAAAGGAATGGTGATATGTCAAGTGTTTTTTTTATAAAAACAACAGTTAGACCACAAGTAAATGGACCTAATGTAAAGTGAAAAAGTTTTCACAAAGAATTACTGAAAAAACTTAAGGACGACGTGGAGCCCTTGAGTGCAGCTTCGACTTAGTCCTAAAATCATTGACTAGGGAAGAAACAACTATGACATATATGACAGACAGTGAAAGACTGTAAATGTAAATGGGATACAATCAACTCTAGGATTCAAGGAAATAAAAGAAAATATATGGAATTGGTAAATTCTGGGATGATAAACGGTTAATAAGTGTATACAGACGAGTTGTTCCAGGTTTATATGGTATATAATGGAATTATGGGAAAATATGTAATTGATATTGTTAAGGAACCCATGGAATACAAATTAAAGAATATATGGAGTTAAGACAATAATGTGCTAGTAACTTAAAGGTTAAAGGAAATGACGTAACAAATTTCGTAATTGGATGTCCAAATAACCTATGGCGGTTATGAGCTCGGGTTGGCATGCAAGTTTAAATGAACCATTTTATACGATGGGTGACCGTGTATAATGATATTTTTAAGTAATATTGTGGGCATGGCGGTTAATGTGTAATTAACATTTCGAAGAAATTTGGATTAAAGTAAAGTAAAAACAAAGGAACATGGTTTCTCGTATGTTAATCATGTGGACTAATGGATTAAAGAAACATTTTGTAATAAAACAGTAAAGGATTGAAGATAAATGTTAATTGATTTTAACCTACGTTAAAGGAAATAGTTTTGAATAAAATACGACTAATTCATATGATGTCAGTTATTGCATATATATTTGGGTTAACATAAGATTTTGCATTTGTTTTTTCTGTTATTCGATTCTATATTGCATTGTTATGGGGAACCCCAATGGATATTGGCTCATGTCGTTCCCATTGATACAACATGTTAAGTGATATTTTTTATTTTTAGAGCATTTTACAGGTAAGTGACTCTTACAATTTACCCTAGCAGCTTTGATTAGTGGAACCCTAGGGCATTGCCTAATGGGTTCCACACTTGTTATCACTATGCTTGGAAATTAGAATTGCATGTTTAATCGGTTAATATAATTAAATAAAATGGAGTAGAAATATTATCTAGGATGATTGAGAACACTCCACATTTAATACAACTAGACCAGACCGGGTTGACCCGGGTGACCCTTAAATTTAGGTTGGGGCGTTGCACGTGGGAATCAAGCTTCTGCTCAACAATGCTTTATCATTTTCATCAAACCTAAACAAGATAAGGAAAAGGAAAAGGTGGAGAATACAAAGGGAACCAACCCCTTTGAATAACAATTAAAATTTAATAGACCGAGCGTAGAAGATAGAAGGGTGGCCCCTAAATATTGTATTATGGAACCACTAAAAGAGGTTATGTACAACGACTCTGACTCGAAAAATAAGTTTTTAATCATCAGCTTGCTCACTGATCAGGAAAAAAAAGAATTGGTTTCTTTCCTCAAGAAGAACAAGGATATGTTTACTTCCCATCCATATGATATGTCTGACATTGACCCAAAAGTAAAGTTCCATCGACTTCATGTAGACGCAACATTCCTACCAATCACACAAAAGGTACGTTGAATAACTTTAAAAAAGGAAAAGACAGTGGAAAATGAAATATGGAAAATTATGGAAGTAAGGTCCATCCAGGAAGTTCAATTCTTTAAATAACTCTCAAACCTGGTCATGGCCAGAAAGAGTAATAAAAAGTGGAGAGTTTGTATAGAGTTCTGCTACTTGAACAAAGCGTGTCCTAGAGATAATTTCCCCATACCGAAGATCGACCACCTAGTCGATGCCACAGTTAACCATGAGCATACAAGATTTTTATATGCTTATTCTGGCAATCACCAGATCCCTCTGTTCAGGCCCGACAAGAAAATACATATTTCATAACTACCCTTGGACTCTACTATTACACATTCATTCCGTTTGGACTAAAAAACTGTGGCGACTTACCAGTGACTTGTCACCAAGCTATTTAAGCATCAGTTGGCCGTCACCATGAAGATATATATCGACAACATGCTCATGAAAATAAAACATAAGGGCAACCATCTAGAAGATCTGATGAAGATATTAAAGGTCATAAAATACTACATAATGAAGCTCAATGCAGCCAATTGCTCTTTTCAGAGTCCATTGCGAAATGTTTTTGGCATACCTAGTCAGCCAGAGGAGAATCGAAGTGAATCCCGACCGTATTAAAGCGATAAGAATTATCCGGTTGATTAAGACTCTTAGGGTGGTTCAAAAGTTTACCAAGATTCTGGCGTCACTCAATCTCTTGATCTCTAAATCCTCTAAAAAGTGTTTAATTTCTTTCAATTATTGAGGAACAAGAAGAATGAAATCTAGAACAATAAATACTCAAAGGCCCATGAAGAAATTAAATTATACCTAAGCCGACTTAATCTGCTTATGTTCCAAAATTCGAGGGATCCATTCTATTTATATCTCTCGGTGTCTGACTATAAAGTTAACTCGGCCTTAGTATGTGAGAAGGAAGGGCATAAAGCCCCAATATATTATGTCAATAAGAAATTTCTAGATGTCGAGAAATGCTATCTCCAACATGGAAATTTGTCTTACTCATTAGTGATTGCCTCATGCAAGTTAAAGCACTACTTGGAGGCACATCTGTCATAGTCATAAATTTTTTTCCATCAAAGGAAGTTTTTATAAAGGCCGACCTCTCTGGAAGGATGTCCAATTGGTCGGTGGAACTGTAGAGTTTTGATATCCATTATCAACCTAGAGTCGATATGAAAGGACAAGTATTGACAAAATTTATCGTTGAATTTGATAGAGGGCATCAACTCTATAAAGGGAAAATTGCCAATCAAGTGACCAACAAAGAGCCCAATCAATTTGATGAACAGACCCTCTATATGGATGTGCATCCAATTTAAAAAGGGCAGGAGTAAGAATAGTCGCGGTGACCACTGAACAAAGCATCCTCGAGCAAGGAATACGACTTGGATTTGAGGCATTTAATAAAAAAGAATATTATGAGGATTTCATCAATGGATTGAAGAGGCATGGATTTCTGGGCGCAAGTCACCTTAACGTATAATGTGACTCAATGACGGTATTTAATCAGATATCAAGAGACTCTATTGTCAGGAGTGATAGCGTTTTAGCCTACCTCCATTTTTCCTACAATTTGGTTGCTAAGTTCAGGTGCGTCTAAGTTCAGCAATTCCCTAAAAAAAGTAATAATCACACAAAAACATTAGCCATTTTACCTTAAATGTTGACTCCGACCTAAAACGAGTGATCGAAGTGGAGTATTTGGCTCAGCTGAGCATCCCGAAGCAATAAAATGTCGATTAAGTACTCATCATCTAGAAGTCTCCCACCTTAATGGATCCAATCATCACATGCTTACAATAAGACACACTATGGATAAAAATAAACAAACTCATGAAATAAGAATGAAGGTTGCTCGCGGCCTTTTACGCAATAGGTGTTAGACATAGCACCTAGAAATCTTAAGTACCTCCTAGTCGACATACATTATTTCACCAAGTGGATCGAGGTAGAACTTTGTCGAATATAAGAGATGTCGATATGATTAAGTTCATCCGTTGAAATATTGCAACCCATTTCAGCGTGCCTAGAATGCCTATCATCGACGATAGAACTCAATTTGAGAGCGGACCATTCCAAGACTTCAGCAATAACTATGACATCAAACACTACTACAATTTGCTAACTTAGAACAATAGGCAGGTAGAAGCCATTAAGAAAATAGTCCTCAATAGGATGAAGAAAAGGTTGGAAAGAGAAAAATATGTATGGGTGGAAAATCTCCCTACGTACTCTAGGCATACCAAGAAACCCCAGGAGCTCAATGAGGGAAACTCCCTTCAGTTTAAATTATGAAATAGAGGCCACAATACCATTAGAGGCTTGTCTGTTGACCATGAGAACAATTATTGTCGTATTGAATGTGAACAATGAGATCATTATAACTGAGCTCCTCGTCAATGAAAAAAGCGAACAAGACTTTATTAGACAGTATCCTACCAATAAAAGTTAGAAAAATAGTACAATAAGGTTATCAATTCGCAATTTTTTTTGGTCGGAGACTATGTGATAAGAAATGAGCTCTGCAGTGGGAGGAAGATGTCAGACGAAAATCTGGGGTCCAACTATGAAATCCTAATTAGGATCATCAGAGAAGAGCCTACCATCTAGAAACAATGGAGGGAATGGAGATATTTAGGGCCTGGAATGCAGAACCTTGGAAAATTTTACTTTTAAGTTTTGACCCACTTTTAATTCCTTTTTTTACACAAACTGTAGTTTGTTATATCCATTAAACTTTTTGAATATTTGAATTTGATTAATACATTTAGATTTTTTTATTATTCCAAATGACATGCCAATATTAATGAAAATCCGTCTCATTTATAGCGGATCAAACTGTGACTATTTTTTACCTTATTAATATGATTACATTTAGTCATAAACTCAAGTTCACAAAATCCTCATCATTTATAACATAATAACATCATGAATTTCCTAGGCAAATAAAAGAACTAGAGGGGAATCCCTACAAAGTATTCCGACCAGTTTTGGTTGGGTAAAGTCCTGAACGGGTCGGTTTTCCAGTGAACAAATGCATTCTTACCCTTATTTGTACTATGAATAATATAGTGTGAAGAAATAATCCTAAAAATACATACCAGACATAACTAAGATGGGACAATGCAAAATGAATTAAAATTAATTTCTAATTCATTCAAAATATTCTCTAATTACGAGGTTGATTATGGTCGACCAGTTATAAAAAAGAATAAAAATACAAGAGGCGGTTACATCATTTTCGATGATGTAACTCCTCAGTCACAGCAGCTCGTCGACCATCATTAGGATTAGGATGAAACGCATCACCACTATCATGGTCGATAAGATAGTCCCTTAACAACTGTATGGGAATTACATCAATTGGGATACATGACTCCTCACTCCCAAATATGGGAAGCCGAACAAAGGGGGAATCAACCCTATACAAATACCACAACTAGTAATTCTAGGGTACTTTGAAAACCTCTAGGGAATTCAACCAATCGTTCTTATAATACATATGTTTTGCTTCATCCAAGTGAGGGAGAGCATCCATCTAACCTTCATCGTATACATCACCCCAGACTGACCAGGGTACCTTTTGGAATTAGTATCTCAACATCCTAAACTTCTGATGAAGCCCCCTTTTACTATTTGATCCTCTTTAAAGGCCTTCTTGACCTTAGCGAGCTCCTCTTTTAGGGAGATATTCTCATTTTGCAAAAGATCTGCTATCTTTCGAATCTTCCCCAGCTAGGGTTGAACATTGGAAATTATATTTATCTCATTATCATAAGCACTTGTCATTTTCTGCAATGCCTGGTGAACAACCGTAAAGGTTAGGGCTGTGTTTTTTTTCCGAACATTCCGATTTTTTCGATATCCGATCCGATATTTTCCGATTTTGGAACGTATATAAGGTTTCCGATTTTCGATTTTCCGATTTCCGATTTTTCCGGAAAAAATCGGATCGGAAATTGGAAATAATTCTGAATTTCCGATTTTCCGATTTTTCCGATCCGATTTTTTCGAAACTATGCCGATCCGATATTTCCGAATTATTTCCGATTTTTTTCGAAATATTTTTTGATTTCCAATTTTTCTAATTTTTTTAAACACTCTCATGTGTCCCACATTGGCTAGGAGAGGAAGAGAGGCCCAAAAAAGTTCTCTATAGAAGGAGAATATCCCTCTATCCTCTACACAAATGAAAAAAATGGTTAAATCCTTACATATTTACATGTTGGGTTAAATCTTTTTTTCGATTTCTTTAAAATGAGAATTTCGAGTAATCGAAAATCCTATATTAATATTTTTGAAATTTTGGAATTTCCAAAATTTATGAATTTTTAGTATATTTTTTGAATTTCCGAATTTTTCCGATTTTTTTCCGATTTTCCGATTTTTCCGAATTCGGAAACTTTTTTGATTTTCCGAAAAAATTGGATAGGAAATTGGAACAAATATTTGATTTCCGAAAAAAATGGAATTTTTTCCGAAAGGTCATTTTCCGATCCGATCCAGCCGAAACACAGCCCTAGTAAAGGTTGTCCAAGCTCGTTCAAATGCGTCATTTCTAAGAATGAACTCCAGATCTTCATTTTCTTGTGAAACTATCACACGAAACAATTTATTATTAGACTACAAGTATGAAAAAATTATATTTAAAAATATAAGGCAAGAAACAACACAAGTCATGCATGAGAAAATAAAAATAGCAGTCGAATAGAACACAATTAAGAAAAAAGTGATTTATTACTCAATTCAAAAAGTTGGGTCAAGCCCTTACAAGGAGTATAAAATAAGATAGGAGAAAAGACATCTAAAAAAAATATAAAAATAACTTAAGATGAACTAATTAGAAGGAGTCTTTTTTTATTGAATAACCTTGCTTTCATCGGTAGCCTGCCTAAACTGGTCGGTGACTCTTCTTATTTTTCCTCCAAATTGGGAGGGGATCTAGGAACATGTTGGGAAAACAATTTGAACTCATCATGCAACAACACACCCTAAATTAGACCTTAGTCCCTTAAGTAGAATTTTTTTAAAAAACAAAACCCTAAATTTGTACTAGATTACACTTTCCTACACCAATTTGATCCAACTTTCACTCAAAGTTTGACCGAAGGACATATATTTTATAAGAACTTCATAAAAAATCCACTTAATTTGTATAATTACACATAATCCCCTACACTTTGATTAAATAATCTAAAAAATCCAAAATCTGTATGAAAACTATCTAAGGACCTAAACACAAACTCAAACTTGTTTACCCTACACCCCCTGGTGACATGGCACCAGTTGGATAGCCAACATAGCTTGTACCATGTGCCCATTTTTCCTTGAATAAAATAATAGTGGAAAATTGTGAAATTTATCTTTATTTCCACCACCAAGACCACCAATCAACTTCCCTCTTCGAACCCTATAAATATCCTATCTTACCTCAGTAGAAAACCATCCCAACTGAGAGCAAACTCAAAGTAAAAATTTGAGAGTTTTTACATTTCTATAATTTTATGTATGAATGCTTGTTTCTTGATTGTGCTTATGTTTATGCATATATATAGATTATAAATATGTGTTTTCATGTAAAATTTAATGTATATATGCACTGAAATGGATTAAAAACCAGAAAACTCCATCAAAGCTTGAGCTTCAAGGGTGGATTCTGCTTCCTTGACTTTGAACCAATTTCAAAGTGAGCTTAGTTGAGCTTACGTTCTCAGGAACCTAGGTGTAGTGTTTAATTGAATAAGAAATGGATTTTCATACTGTAAATCAAGGGTTGAAGTTTTCGACCCTGAAAATGTCAGAAAACCAATTCGAGAGTTTTACTCCACCAAAATTCCTCAAACAAAGTTTATTCTACCACATTTTACATGTAGAACAAAACCCTTATGACGCCAGAATAAAAATCATAGCTTTCAGTTACTTCTGTTTGGTCGAAGTTTCACTATTTTTATAAAAATCCAATAGCTTAATTTAGCCCACCAAAATTTCTTAAACCAATATTGTTGGATTCCTCTTCAAAAAGTTAAGCAACCTAAAATGCTTCAAATTTAAGGTCAAAGTTTAGAAATCGTAAAGTCAAACTGTCGAAAGGTTGAAGGTGAGTGGCTTAAATGCGCGCGAGTGAAAGTCAAATCAGGTGTGTAAAGAGTTTGACTAAGCGCGTGAGAGCGCGTCTCTAATAAAAAAATTATGATTTTTTTTCTAAATTTTTTATTTTTTTTATTTTGAACAAAATGGCATGTTACATCACCCTGTTTGGATTCCAAGAAAGTGTTTTCTCAGGAAAACCAATTTTAGGTTTAAAAAAAATAAGTTTCATGTTACACATAACCCCCTGCTAACATTTTCAAGTATTTCAAAACCTCCCCAAATTTTTTATATAATTACTTAAGCACAAATAAAGTAACTTTGTCTTTTGAAATTAATTACAAATATTAATAGAAATGAGAAAAAAATATTTATTTAAAAGTATTAAAACTATAATTTATACCCTTTTAGTTAATTTTAAACTGAAAATTTGTTTGATATAACATCTTACTACATCACATAAGCATTATTTTGGTCCTATATGACTTACTTACATTCTTTATGATTTCAGACTACCCAGTCCACCCAGCAAATTAGCAACATAAAAAATACCAGAATCTGTAAAACTCAAAGTAGGTGATTTTAATTTCAATATTAAACAACTTGAGCTTATGTCCATTAAATACCAATTGATACATAATTTTGTGATAATTTTGAACTCTTATTTCAGATATGAACTCCTCTCTGTAGTTCAAATTTATGTTGCACGTTGATTCTATTAATTTTTTGGTTATTCCTAAAGCTGATAAACCATTACACCTGAACCACTAAACCTTTTTACCCTTAATTTTGGTATAACCCTATAACCTATTATGAATAGTTTCATATCACCCTCTAATTTATATCTCTTATCAGTGTAACCCCAATTAGCATGCCTTATAATTTAGGGATTAGACATCGGTATGCCACGGTAATTCTAATTGGCCTATAGGACTCAGATGTTGAGTGCTTTATTTTTATTTGCAATATACGTATGAGTGCCACTCTAGATAAGTGTGTTGATCAATATTTTATTACTCCCCGATTATTGGGATTGTCTGTATAAGTGTATTTTATGGCTTGGGCAATATTGTAACGGTATATCTACGCTATTGAATCCCCATCACCGATAATTTATGTGTTATCATGATATAATATGAACCCTTATCGTAGTAATTATATACTAAGTTTATCTGGTTACATTAACCATATTATTCATTTACATATCAGTAGACTTCAGTATACCCCTAATAGTTCTATGATATTTCATTTTGTTTCAATGGGTATAATGTCAATATTTCATTCCGTTATTTTCTAACACTACATCATCTTCCGTATCTTGTATAGAAATAAAAATTATCTACTTGGCATGTCTCCTTAATTGTTTTTATTCCATATGGATAACGAACCTGATGAATATAAGTTGCCTCCCCCGCGCTTGAACTTTTTCTCTATCCTACATCGAAAATATTCTCAATTATGTATGTGCGTAGTGACAAACAAGGATGTTAGTCTCCGTTGGAATATATACACCGTAACTTATCAGCTCTTATGCATCCCGAGTGTTTTTACGAAGTTTTATATTATGTATGCTATGAATTAATAATATTTTTATAGGATTGTAGGCATCCCCATAATAAAAGTCTTTTAATTTCTACTGCACTAAATTTTTGTTGTATTTAATTTTATTCTTTATTCATCATTAAAACATAAAATTCGAGGAAGCGACACAGTAGGGACTCTAACCTTTGTCAGGGCCTTCGTCCCATGCCATTTTGAAAATGGCCTTCTGGATGAACCCCAATTGATTCTGGGCGCTGGCAAAGGACTTATCACATCCTTTATCGAAGTCAACGTTGTTGGCCTCCAAGGATGTAACATAGGACTGGGAATATTCCTCGCTGGTCTTAAACTTCTTTCTTTTGATCTTCAGAATGGCGACCTCAGTGTTCTTTGTCTATATGGAAACTTCATACTCTAGGGCCTTCTTTTGGGCAGCATCTAGGGCGTTATGTGCTCAATCCAATGTCTTCCCCAAGCAGACATATCTTTCTTTTGGTTAGACCTCAAATCCAAAAAGTTGTCAAAATTCACCGCAAACTGTAAAATAAGGAAAGGAAAAAATTATTCAGACCAAAAGATGTGAAGATAATAAAAACCAAGTGAAGAAGTTTAGCACTTACGAGAGCGAGTGCATGGGAGGCATGCATGGCCAACCTGACTGAGGATAGGTTGGCGACCAAAGATTGGTAAAAAAAGGCAAGCTCCCCTTTTGAGACTAAGAGCCAAGTCTGGATGCTTGACCACCAACCCTTTAGCTAGTCCCTTTCGCTTATTATTGGGGGAATGAACTGACTTGTGGGTCCGAAGCAAGGTTGGTGTTCTATGTTTTGTCTTGGGAATCTCCTATAACCACGAGATTAAAGAGATCCCCATACTCCTTTTTCTTGGATGGTTGAGAAGTTTTTAAAATGGGGCAAAAGGCATCCCCCATTAAATTATGTATATTTATCCTTGGTTCCATATCGTCCTCAAATGTTATGGGGGCAACAATTGGTATAGTGGAGATTTCAATAAACGTAAAAGCGCATGAGGTGTTGGCTATTGAAGGATCATGATTGTCAAATGTTTTTGGGGTCTTTGTTTCTTGACCCATAAGGCAAAAAACAAATGAAGTGGTGCTAGAGGTATATGACAAAAAGTGAAGCCGACCTGGGATGATCAGGAGTTAACAGAGGCTGTTTGAGCGACTAAACTTTCTTCAAATAAACAAAGTTGACGTCTTTGGGCTTGGTATCTTTCTTTTTGTGATTATATGAACATTTAAACATCTAAACATAAAAATAAGTACAAGGCATGGAAATCGGGAAAAAAAAACATAGTCGAGTAAAAGCATTTCAAATAGGCTTGACTTATTTGACTACCACCCTTGAGGCACTTAGGTCCCCTGTACGCTTCATCAACCTCTTAGATGGGCATATGTTCTGAATCCTTAATAACTAACCCATGAGCCTCGTTCTCGTTCATGGAGCCTGTTAAATTAACCACATGGTCCCTCTCATCCCTTCTTGATTTTAGGTAATAGACACCCTCATTAGTATTTACTAACATGTAGTGGAAACATATCTCTGAAATCCCAAGTTAGGTCCTTCAGAGTTCATTGATCTTATTCACACCATTGATAATTCTCCAAGTATCGGGAGAAAATTAGACAGAAACAATGTCAAAAAATTGACAAAAAATAAAAAATAGTTAATTGAGAGGGAAAGTAATCCCAACTTTAGTTAAAGAGTGGGGGAAGTGAATTCCGTCCATCGATGTTGTAATAATCTAGGGGACATTACCATAACTCAATGATCACTTAGAAAGTAATGTAACAACATTTAAAGGCTTTAATTGTGTTTTCATTGATGATGTATACCATTTTTTGCAAAGAGACAACAAATAACGGGAAGAAAAAGAAGATTTTTTTAAAAGAAATTATAGAAAACACAAAGAGCAAAAGATAAGAGAAAATTTACAAAGAGTGAAGGACGAATGAACTCTATTACACTTGATGATGAAAGGGTTAGATAGTGAAAAAAATTAATGGTAATGAGGATTCTAGTGGGTTAGAATAACTTCCCAGACGAAATCTTTTCATTAATTGGCACACCATCAAATGGATGCTTGAGCATGCAAACATCTGTATCCTCAACCAGCTACAAAGATTTGGGGGAAACTGTAGGGGATAATTTGACCACATATGTGGAGAGGACACGTGTTCCTTGATCCTATCAAAGACCTCTCAAGAAAGGATAAATACTATTGATGTTGACCTGACAAAAATCTTGAAATTCGATGCAACCAATCAGTTTGGATAGCTATATAAAGTCAAGGAATCCTACATAACTCAACCTTGTTTTCTTTTCTTTATAAATGTAACCTTCACCCTAGGGAAAATGAGCATGTAACCATTGATATTAAGACGAGATCAATAAAAAGACAAAAACACCTCGTGGACGTAGGTATATTGTCAAACCATATATATGTTGTTCTCATGTGACTGTGATTTTATTGTCTTATGATCAACTTTATCTGTGTTGATAATTACCTGATGGATTTTTACCAACTACATAGATATACTATTATTTTATAATAATAGACGAAAAACATGTGATTTTATTCGTTCTCACTGAATTTTCATTGAAAATATATTTTTCTTAACACTCGATAATTCAATTTCATAAAAATTGAGAAGCGTAAGAAAATATGTTTCATATTTTTTATGAAAAAATATTAGTCTTTTTTTCAACTTTATAATGAAACAACAATTATATTTTTAAAATTAAACCAAATTTAAAAAAATATATATATACTTTCCTTGTCGTGACATTTCAATTGCCTTAGGGGAGAGACGTGCGAATGATAAAAAAATTATCGTATGAATGCGCATTATACACATATATAGTCTTGAAGAAAACAACCTTTTAGGAGAGAAACATAGCAATACTGAGTTTTGATGGATCAAAATGTTCAATTGTCTCAAGATGTGCTAAAGACACCAAAATAATTAATATCCATATTTTCATGAGTAATAATACACTTACTGTAGTAGGGGCTTATAGATAATCCTCTTACTTAGAGATAAACCTCCTTATTAAGAAGCTATATGAGAAACTAGAGAAGGATTCATCAGGGAATGTGAGGAGTTAACAAAGTTGATTCAAGATCATTGCAAAGTGGAGATTAATCAAAGACTGAGGAAGCTGGTCTAATGAATATAATTAGATTCACCATGTATTTATGTTTATTTTACCATGTAATTATGAGTTATAATATAATATTTAGGTAAGGTTACTCGGTACCATCGATGGACCATATCTAACTAGACGTGGGAGAGCTTTCATGCTCTATCGAGAAACCTCTCTTGGGAACCTTTGAGGGAATTAGTTCGTACAATTGAGGAGCAGGGCTTCGTTAGAGAATGATTTAACAATTTTAGATACACTAGATAAAATACCTACCTTATCCCGATTGATCAGTGATCGAGTAACCATGAGAGAATAACCTTGAGATTACTTAGTTTTCTACCATTGAGTTTTAGCGCCAAATTGAGTATCTTTTCATAAAATATATCTATGATAGCATAACATACCTAACACATGTAAAATCAAACTTACCTTAAATAGTGATGATTTGGTGAGCAACTAGCTGCTTCGGTGCAGACACATTGTGGTGACGCCTGACACACTAGCTAGCCAATCTAGATTTCACTCAACATATAATGCATTTCACGTGTTGATGATGGTGGGTTGACACAACATGTATTGCACTTGAGCTTCCACACATGTGAGCTAAGGCTATACATACCCCTTTGTACAGTTTGAGAGAGGACGTGATCTTTGAACCAAAAGATCACTTTGAGAGAGTTACACTACACCAAATTCAGCAAATGGTATCAATAAAGGGGTCACGACTCCCAACCGTGACCAGCTGGTCATGACCCAAAACCATGACCATAGCCAAAATGGGCATGACCAAATCCATGACTCAGTGTGGTCATGGGTCGTCTTGAAGGTGGTCATGACTGTAGACCCTGACTCCTTCGGGTCACGACTCTAAACTGTGACGTGACCATTATGGTGCTAAATTTCCCTCCAATTTTGGTCAGGGGCAAGTCACGGCCTTTAGTCGTGACCACAAACCCCAATACACAAAGATCTGGTCACGGCTTAACTTTGTGACCATTAAATTATATGAGTTACGACTTTGGGCCATGACCATGGCCTTATTTCAACGCTGACGTGTTAAAAATAAAGGGGTCACGAACCTAAGCCATGATCATAGTCTTTATACTTAAAAAACACAGAACAGTTTTTTATTTCCCTTGAAAATTTCTAAACCCTCATTTTTCCGCCCTGTCTTCGGCGATTTTGGCCCTCTCCTTCTCTCAATCTAAAGCTCTCTCTCAATCTCAATCTCAAAGGTAATCTCAATATTCTCCTTGTTATGTATTTTTGTGCATGTGTATTTTTTTGTGTGTGCGTATTTCTGTGTGTGTGTGTATTTATCTGTTTGTGTGAATTTCTCTGTGTGTATACGTGTGTGTATTGTGTATATGTATGTAGGTGTGTACACATTGTCATTGTGTGGATTGTGTATATGTTTGTGTGTATACTGTAAACATGCATTTGTGTCTGTATTCTAGAATATATATATATATATATATATATATATATATATATATATATATATATATATATATGACTAATGTTGGTTTATGTTTCAAACTAGGACAAATTTTAATTTAATGGATATTGTTGGTTTAAGTTTCAAACTAGGGCAAATTTTAATTTAATGGACATTGTTGGTTTAAGTTTGGGGCAAAAATATAAAAAATTTACATCTCTATTAATATTGATGCTAAATTCGGGATTAATTATAGGGCTTTGTAAAATTAAGTCCCAAAATTGCATAATCTATTAATTGTAGGGGTAATGTTTGTAAGAGATTAATTTTATGACTAATGTTTGTAAGGGTTAATTTTAGGGTTGATTTTAGAGATTGTTGGCTTAAATTACAAAAGTAGGTATTCAAAACCTAATAAATTAACAGTTGATGATTCATTAGAGACATAATTTATAGGAATCATATTCATGCCCTCGTACATAATAACTCATAATGATTCATTATAACCACTATTTATAGGTATTATAATCACGCCCTCGTTCATTTTTTTCAGGAAAAATGAGTCACGGTGCTAATAAATGGAAACAAGAGTGGGAAAGGTTGCAATTGGACCGCACGCGTACATTTTTCATTAATGAGCCTCATAAAGCGGGGACTCCAGTTTATTGGTATGGGAATAGGAAGATAGAACAATTTATCTACCTTGTAAACGGTGGAGTTCATCTCCAACAAGAGTACTTGTTCGATCGTATTCTGTTTTCCCTCCCAGAATGTTGGGGTGAAGTTGTACAATATATATTTCGTGTACATAATCCCAATAGACCACTGACCTTGCTTACGCTATTAGATAAGGCATGAAAAAAAATTCACCCATTATGGATAGAATTACGCACAAAGAGGATTGTCGAAGACTGTGATGTCTCACGACATATACACGTCATACTTAATCTTGCCAATAGGCTGAAGAGGATGAGATTTCGAGTTCATGTCACTGACATCTATGCATCCATTATAGATACCCTTCCTTCTAATTAGGCACGTGCAAAAATCCATAGGTTTTTGAAAATAAATCCAGACTGGATGGAGATCAGACACATTGAACTTTTGTTCAAGTCTTACCATGAAAAGGTAGATTATAATATATAGTCAAAAAAATTATTTGTTAGTTATAATTTCATTTTGAACTTTGAAATCATGCATCTATTATTATAGATACACATTTAACTTTTATTATTTTTGTAGATAATGTCGGGCGGTAGTGGAAGTAACACTCCAACCAACCATATGACACAACCACAAGGAGAATTCTCATCACCAATTGGTGAGAAATACTTAACTCCACAAACTGTTCACTCCCCTACTCTGAGTTACAGTAGGCAAGGTATTCCCACTAATCCAACAGACATGCCAACGCTCCTGAAATTTTCGTTTCAGTTGAGAAGAAGCCCACGGGGTTCTCTTTATTGGGAAATAACCCCACAGAGGATAAGAATCACGTTCAACATTTTAAAGGCCAGTGTTTGTCCTTGGAAAAAATGAATGTGGGATTGGGAGGAGCTGACAATTAGAACCTTGTAAATAAATCTATTAAAGATGATATTTACGAGAAACTCATTAAACGTTTGTTATTTTCCCCAAACTCAAAAAATAAGGTGCTTTCACAGGTTGCTAAACAACTCCGAACATATCGGAAAAACCTTAGGTAGAAGCATTTCCCTAAGGGAACATCGAGCTCCAATATTTTGGATCTCAAAGACAAACGTTCTTTTTTCCTCCATGTTTGTTTCTTCTTTAAATCCTCAGTGATTCAAAGGCTTCTTCTTCTCAAAACTTTGTTTCTGCCTCTTATATCTCAATGAGTGAAGTCTTAGTAGGATCCTTACCCATCCAAGTATCCATCATCACTAGAGACACCACAATTACTTCTTCACTGGCCATACCCACCATTTAATCCACCATCTCTGGTAGAGGTTGCCCCTCTATGAGTGCTTTTTTGGCCTCACCTAAGGTACGAAGGCAATTTATGGAGAACTGTTTGGAGAGATATTTTTTAACTTATCACCTCGCTCTATTCTTTGTAAAGGATGATGAATTTACGCCCTCGCTCGATCAATTTGAGACTGAGTTTGTGGAGAAGATCATTGAGTAACTGCTTGTGGGCTTTGTTAAATCTGAAGATACCCCTATGGTCCTCGTTGACATTTTTTTGAGGGTTCGAGTGAATAGAGGTAACTTACCCTTTTCAAATGCAAACATTGATGTTTGAGAGGGCGGGATGAGTGGGCCCTGTGGGTAGATTATGTCATTAGCTTCCTAGCCTATAGCATTATCATTGACGAGCTAGGACTGAATTGAGAAATCACTAGACACAAGACAATCACCATCTCCAAGAATACCAGTGCATATGATGTTCCTTTCTATTGGAGTGTGTACTCCTATACCTTCATCGCCAGTTGGGGAGAATTTTCTATCACCTTGGAGGATATCTGCGAGATGACTGGTTTACTTGATTTAGGAAACCATGTCTTTAGTGATGGTAATTAGGACTCCATTGAGAAGTAGATGTGTGAGGAGTTCCACCAAGCTTTATCTAATCGTTCCCGCTATATTTCTCTCACCCAAATTGGGACGATCAATCATTCCTTTTCTAAATGGAAACAACACTGGTTTAAGGATTTCTAGGCACTGCCTAATGAAGGGGCCCCAACTAGGTCTTCCAAGAGTCAAGATGGTACACAAATTAATTCGAGTACCCAGTTGGCTGCCTTCTTTGTTACTTTCTTGAGTAGGTTCCTATTTCAAGCGAGTCTAAATGACTCCCCTTGTAAGTTGACCTTTCTTCTCGTTATTAGACTTGCTCATGGGAGGAATATCCCTGCGCTTCTCTCACTTTAGGATCCACTTACACTTGGTTAAATCGTACTCACGTTGACATGGAGTGTTCGTATAGCCACTTTGATGTGGTAATTTATTTTTTAACTCTTTCCTACTTATGGGTTTCCTTTTTAAGCAATTCCCAAATTGGGCCCCTAAATCTCGTCCGCTTCACAACCAATCCGTTCGTATTGCTAGCTGGCATAAGAAGATCCTTAAGCATTCACTTAGATTATATCTGGATGATATTAATCAATTTTCCTTTTACTCTTACTCAAAATGAGTTGGTGGTATATTTTTTCGGTGTTTCCACTCTGCCTCCTTTGGGACCTTCTTCTCACCAGCCAACGTTGAGTCTGTGAGTGGTTACCCTCACATCTCTATGAAGGATTTTTTCCACCCATATATCTTACCTTCCTTGATAGATCTTGAACAAGGAGTTGAATTTTATCACTCGAAGAGGGCTAGAAGACATGTTAGGTATGACCAAGACACATGTACCCTGAGTTTCCCACCATCCTCTCGCTATCAGACTTATACTCCAAAGCCTTTTCTAACTTTACCCCTGAGGGGATGGTGCAAAGAATTGAAAATTTGGGAATTTTTTAATACCCACTCGTGATTATATTCATTCTTTCAGCCACTCTAGATTTGTTTGTGGCAGTGGTAAATTTTATTAATAAAAAACTGCATTCAGGATGTCCCTCATGAATATTTTATCGAGCGCATCCCCTCCCATGATGAATACTTGACCAAACGCACTCATAAGGAGGTTTGACATCACAACTAAGTGAAAAGGGCTCCACTCAAGAGGGGTAGTTCCCATTCTTGTGAATCCTCTCCATGTGGAGAGTATATACTCGAAGCACCTAGAAGTCAAACCTCAGTAGTTAAAGGGGAATGGAAAAAATGAATCCAAGGCTAAAGTCCCCATAAAGAGGAAGCACTCGGATGTTGACGACTCCAATTTTGTCCATGTTCAAGTTAGGGGGGCTGCATCCCCTCCCTTTCCTGTCAAAACTCGAGCGAATAGGAAGAAGAAGAAGAAAAAGAAGATGTCTAAAACCACTAGCTCCTCTGATGTGGAAGAGAAAAGTTCAAACTAACACTTTGGGGATTGAAGAAACATTCCAAACTATTCGTGAGTAGAGTTATGAGGTCCTCGAAGCCACTCTTTCTCATCCCCCTGCTCCACTATAGGCTCAGTGGAAGGTACTCTAGTTACTCCTCTTTTATTTAGTAAAAATATAATTAATGGAATTATGAGCGCTTGTTTCTCACCGTGTTCATATGAAGAGGAACTTATTAATTATGGAAGCACTCCTTCTTATGATTACCATGGTTATTCTTCAAATTACACTACTTTATTTGGTTTCAATAAAGATCACTCAATTCACGCTTCTTCGTTTTTGTTAGCCATGAGGGGATCAACCATGGACTAAGAGCCCTCCATCAGTGATCATTATGATACCATAATTTACTCACCATCCTCCACTAGACCTACCACTAGGCCTTTGCCTTATGGTTAAGCTTTTCATGATGACCCTGTAAGTGTCTAGTTCATCGCTTACTTTGTCTCTTTATCATATATCTATGTTATACTTTTTGTAGTTTAACTAACTCTTCTCGTTTACTGAGTAGGCTTCTTCTACTAGGATGAGTGACTCTGCCTACATAAGAGTGGCTCCTTGTTCCTCTTCTTCCATTATTCCTCGAGCTCCCTTCCACTGTGAGAGGAATTCTATGCTGGTGTCTTCCTTGAGCTTCTCTGGAGATGTTTACACATGGAACTATTAAGTGCATTTTGATTTGTTTTTATTGGATTCTTTAACCTTCCATACTTATGAATTTCTTTTATGGAAGCTTTCCACCATTTTCGTACGACCACGAGGAGTTCTTCTGTGAATGCTCACTTTGTTCAGGTATTTGATACTTTACAAAGAAATTTTATCGAGTCACTATTTGTGTTCCCTATTGACTTGTATATTACTTTTTTTATAAGTGTCAATGGCCCTTCTCACACTGATTTCTAGGCCACTCGCTCCTTCTATAACTAGTAGTTCTTTATCCCAGCCCCCAGTCCACACTATGGCCACTTCTGGAGAGGTTACCCTCGAGAATTTCTAATTCTATTTTTACAACACTTGTGTTGTAAACATAAAGTGTCAACTTACTTATTGTAAGGACCCCTTTCGAGCGCTTCTTTTACCAATAGGGATGCACTCCTTCCAACGGGGGCAATCATTCCTAGATTATCTCTCTCCGGGATGATACCTATCCCCCAGAGTTTATCTACCCTTTGGCCACAGGACCCACGTACAGACTCTTCCCTTTCAGCCCATCTTCAGCGTGTCTATGAGTGGGCCGGTTGTTCACATTACCTGTTCAACATTGGTAGATAATTTACACAATTTTGTTATTATATGATAACTTTTTTACTGACAACTTCTTTGCTAACAGGTTAGCACGATCATCTCTCTGCATCTTGTTGTGGATTTGAGTGTTTCTCCTTCTTCTAAGGTCCAGGTCCTCGAGATGGTTCATATTTACACTTTCTTTCAAGAACATGTACTTTTTTATTTTTTTATTCTTATTTATTCTATTTCTATTGAATTTAGGCGAGCACTGCTAGCGCTTCATTCCCTCTTGCATCTCCATCCACTACAGTTACGAGCATGCCTGTGAGTGCTCAGGTTTTATTCTGTCATACTTAGCCTTCCAAATATTGTTGTTAATGTGCAAGTGTTCTTATGCTATTTTCTTTGCTCTTATTTTTAGATTATCACTATAGGTGTTGCTTTAATTAAGGACCCCTCTATGAGTGCCTCCATTAGCATTTATGAGGTATCAATCTATCATACCTGATTCCTCTTTGACTTGTTTTTAATTTTTCTATTTCTTTATTTTCAGGGTGCCAATGTTCCTTTGCATGTGGAACGTTCTGTGAGCATTGTCTCTGGTGCTCTTCATGTATTATTTTGGCATACTTGATGCTTTTATAACTTGCTCTTCTTGTGTAAGTGCTCAAATAACACTTACATATTTTTTTTTTATTTTCAGATTAGTGTTATCAGCGTTCTCATATCTGTGGAACTTTTTGTGTTCATGGAGGCAAGTGATCCGTAGGTATTATTCTATCATACCTGACATCATTCTTAACTTCATTTTACGGCGCAGGTGCTCAAATGACACTTATCTGTTTCTTTGTTTTCAGGCTATCATTAAGAGCATTCCTCTGGCTGCAAAACTTTCCTGTGATTGTCATCGCGAGCTCTCCTAAGGTATTATGCTATCATACCAACTTTTACTACGTAAGTGCTCGAGTGACCACTTCCCCTTTCGTTATTTTCATGTTGGTGTCATGAGCGCTCCCATATCCGTGCGGCCTGTGACTATATAGAGGGAGCAACATCGTCTTTCTGGTAGCATGCTGACTCCCCTTGGCTTACAAGTAAGTATATTTTTTCTCTTTTATTTTATTTCTCTTGGCATCATTTTTGAATTATACTTTATACTCATTTACAATGAGGGGAAATGGTGGGGACGACCCCTCATTTACCCTCAAGAAAGACGAGAAGGACTTCAAAATTTAAAATACCATTAGGTTGGTGAAAACCATCCTCGGATATAATGAGGACAAATGGTGGGGACGACCCCTCATTTACCCTCAAGAAAGACGAGGGAGGGGTTAGTGTGAGTTAATTTAAAAACATCACAATGCAAATCATGCAAGAGACAAGTATAGAAGACAGCAATAGACAATTATAGAAGACAACAAGAGACATGACATAATAAACGAAGTGTTACAAAGGCTTGTTCAACAAAAATAGAGTACAAAAATATTGGTTACATAAAGAGGGTATTGGCTACAAACAGTCACACTATTGATTGACATCAGAGGGCAAGGCCTCAATATCCACGGGAGATTCCTCTATGACTAAGATAGGTCGAGCCTCAAACGTGCCTATGCCTTCTATATGCTGAGATTCCAATTGAGCTAAGGCCTCGGAAATAAGAGGATCATCCAGTTGAACTGCATCAGCGAACTTTAGGACGACCCACCGACAAGCCGTCCTAATTCCCCTCTCTAAGTACTCAAGATCGAAGCCTTGAAACTCGTCTGAGAGTTTGTAGGCCTCCATAGCATCGAACTCTGTCTTCTTCACTGCCTCGGATAACTCAGTCTTGAATTGATCCCTCAGGTTGATCAAGGCCTCATCCTTCTCTTTAATAAGCAAGTCGTTGGCCTTCAGATCTGCATCATGCTGCCTCGTCAGCTCCCTTGCATGTTCGGTCCTCGCACTCTCCAGCTCTGCCCTTGCAGTCTCGAGCTCATTCTGCAGGTTAGTCTCATACTGAATAGCCCTCTCGGCTTCATGGAATTTCTGTTGGTTCTCGACCATCCACTTGATAGCAGACGTGAAGGTACAAATAGACTGCACAGAAAAAGACAATTGTTAAGGGGTCGAGGAAACAGTTAGTGAAAAATTCAACTAAGGAAATGAAATAAAAAATAATACCTAGGCCAGAGTGTGCAGACCATAGTCATAAACCTTGGCCGGGGGCATCTTCGATAGGAAATCATAGTCGGCGGCCGAGGGGGCAGATAATATAGAAGCTTTGTCCGCCCTCAGATTGGCAATCAGGGAAGACGGCTCAGCCTTCAAAAATGATAAGTTTTGGGACCAGAAGGCCCCCATGATGGAGGAGGAGCCAGTCCCCTCAGAAGACTCCACCATCTCCCTCGGCCTTGAATTCGACTGAGGGTCAGCAGGTACTTCTAGCTCTTTTCTTTTATGACTATCAGCAGTCGGCTCAACAAGTGTCGACCCCACGACCTTTATCTTCCTCAGAGGCTGCTGAGGCTCCTTGACTTTCTTCTTGCCTGACCAGACAGTAAGCTTGGGGAAGTCATTTCCCAAAGATGGTCAGAGATACCTGCAGGACGACCTGAAAAGGAGATGACACATCAGAAAAATACAGAGGAAAAGATGAAACACTTGGAAAAAATCAAAGATTGAAAAAAAATAATAACTCACATAGCTCTGTCAAGGGGCCGACCCTCAGACCAGCTTCTTTGAGGAACCGAGGGGTCATCAAATCTTCAAACTTTGCAATTTCACCTTCTTTCTCTCGTTATCTCAGATACTCGGCTATGTCCTTTTAATCCAAACTAAGTCCAGGGTCTGACCTAACCTTCATAGAGGGGTTAGACCATCTCCTTGGAACTCTCGGACCATTGTTCAAAGTCTGAGCCTCGATAATAAATTCCCATTCTCCAGAGATGAAGAAAAATCTCTTCTTCCAGTTGTGGTTGGAGGTTTGTGCCATGTGGAGAAGTTTTTTATCAGACCTCCTCGCCCCCAGATGATAGTACCCAGGCTGTTTGGATGAGGAAGTGATATTATAACAAGCCAAAAACGCATCGGCTGAAGGCTCGTCAGTGAAGGTATTCTTCCACAAGGAGACATAGCCGAGGATAGTCCTCCAGGAGTTGGGAGGAAGTTGAGAGGGGGCAACGTCGGGGGCTGACAATATATTGACTATGACAGGGTGCAGAGGGAACCTATCACCGACCTTAAACATCTATTCATATACTGCGATCTCTCCCTCGTCACCCTCGAAGACTTTCTCAGACTTAGAGGGAACCCTCATACTTACGTTGGGGGCACACCAAATGTATGCCTCCACAGTAGGAGGTCACGATCCCTGACGGTGGAAACATAAGCCGAGGTGTGGGAGGTGTCAACTTGGTCAGCGTCTGAGTCCTCACCATCATCCTCATTCCCCTCTTTTTCGTCCTCATCACCTGTCAGAGGTCCATGAGGAAAGGCCATCTGGAAGGCATGAGGGGATAAAGTTTTCACAGGGACAGCCTCGAAAGGGACCACCCCCTCAGCCTCTTAGCTTGGGCTTAGATCAGATGTCTCCCTCCTCCTAGAGGGCCCAGCGCCTATTGGCAACGATGTTCTCTCTTCCATCTCTCCTTCGTATGAATGACTCTCGTCTGGACGACTAGACAACCCACATGACTCAGGGGTTATGATAGTGGCTAATGGAATGGGAAAAATGGGTCGTACCCAGTTAGGGTCGGCCCCTCATCTTTTCTACTTCTCTTCCTCTAATCTCTATGAAGAACTTCTCTCTCTCAGAGATGGGAATTCCTCGGCTAGATCGTAAAGCCTCCTAAGCATTAAGGGGAAGACCCTACACTTAGAAGAATTTGGCTAGCCTAATTACAAACAGGTTCGCAGTTGACCAAGATGGACTTTTGGATTAAAACCAAAGAAAGAAAGGGTTTTGATCAAGAACACTCAAGAATAACTCGCTGGAGAAGAACGCCGGAAGGTTATAAAACAACTAAAGAAAAGTCCTACAAGCCTAAAATAAGAAAGCATACAGAAATGAAGATAAAGAGAGCATTAGGACAGAGGGATTGCCTGATAAGGAACAACGAGACTGCCAAACTCGAAATGTTAAAGATTGCAGAAATGGTGGTTTGTCTGTTGAGAAACTAGAGAGAGAAAGCTTGGGCGCAAAGAAGAAGAAAATGATTGTTTCAAAAATCTTTTAAATACCTTATCATAAGTGGGCCCAATAATCAATGCAAGGTGCAGCCCACGAATAGGGTATCATTAGGACACAAGGTCCCAGGACATGTGCAACCGCCATGCCTGGGAAATTGGAATAACAGTGGATATCTGCCTAGGTGTCACATCAGCTTGACAGGTGTCACTCACCAAACTGATCTTACACTCGTATTAAAAGTAACACAATCCCTCAGCCATCTCAACAACATCGATGGATAAGGGCTGGGGGTGATTAATATACCCATATATACCCTCGGCTAGGCCGAGAGCGCCCTGCACTTGGACAGGGTCAAGATGACCTCTCAACATATATCAGACGACCCTCCAAGGGGCCGACCCCTTATTAGGACCAGACGACCCTCCAGGGGGTCGACCCCTCATCAGGCCCAGATGACCCTCCAGGGGCCGACCCCTCATCAGGCCGAAACGACCCTCCCGGGGGGCCGACCCCTCATCAGGCCCAGACGACCCTCTAAGGGGCCGACCCCTCCTCAGGCCCAGAAGACCCTCCAAGGGGACGACCCCTCATCAGGACCAGATGAACCTCTAAGGGCACGACAGTACGAGGCCTAAATTAGGCCAGACTGACTACCTAATGGAACTTTTCCCTTGACCTCATATCATAGGTTGAGGGTGACATCATCACAGCGCGTGGTTTGGGAGACGTGTGGAACAGTGCGCGTGAGGCTCACATAGCACGTGGAAGACCGTTATAACAATATCACCCCCTCACGTGATGGAATATTATGTCATCATTTGGCATCTACATGTGTCAACAGGTGATTGGCTAGATCATCATTCACATGCACCATGCATACTTGGGGGGTACACCACAACCCCAAGACCTATATATACTTGTCACCTGCAACCCTACAAAGGGATGGATAATTGTAACCCTAGTAAAAACTCTGTTTGTACACATAGTAGAGAGAGAAAGTGAGCTTATGTGCATTGTATCCAAGGCCATTAGTGCCCATACTTAGTGGATCACACACTCACAGTGGATGTAGGCCTAATTGGCTGAACCACTATACATCATTATCTTGTTCCTCTTATACTCACCTCCTTCTATATACTTATACATATACATCTCTATAGCTGCCATGGTTTTTACTGTTTGAGCTCATCAACACTTACCTGGTGGTGCTAGATTTCAGCATCATCAAATCGGGTGTGTTAAATAGCATGGAAAATGCTAAATATAATGCAAGAAGACATTTTACAAGATTAAGGTAAATTAACCTGAGCAGGTATGGTTTTTAAAAGTAAACAATTAATGCATTGAGTATGTATTTTCAAAAGTTTTTATATGTAGATACATATATATTTTCGCATGAATGTGTTGTAGCACGTGACTATTCCTTTCTGCCATTCGTTTCTATATTATTTGTATATTCCCACTGGGAATTGGCTCACGCACTCCCTTTTCTACGGAAGGTTGGGTGCGATTTCATAATTTGAGAGCGTTGTACAGATAAGTATACTTCATTTAATTAGGTTAGCAAGCTCTATTTACTTAGACTTCGAGGTACTCCCCTTGGGTCCCACACGTAGCTTATCTTAAAATTAGAATCACTTGTTAACAAGTGAAACGTTAAATAAAATAAAACTGGATAAGAAACATTATTTAGGCTATTCCATTGCACTTCACACCTAGTGACTCGATTCGGATCGGGTTGACTCATAGGTAACCCATAAATCCGGGTCGAGGCGTTACAGAGGTAGAGGATGATGATTCTGAGGTCACACGCTTTGAGGGTGATCAATCTTGTGAGGAGTCCCCATCACCTGGGGATACTTCCCTAGACATTAGAGTTAATGCTATAGAGATGGATGCTTCTAACACCTACATAAGGGATATGTGGCGCGATCACTATCCTAACAGGTTTATACCAGTGGATTGCGTCATTCTAGACTTAATTTTTTAACACCACACTGAGACCTTCATAGTCAGGAGTATCTGCAATGTTGATAGTTTGACCATCCAAAACCTGAAGGCGCTTTCCAGTCATGTTCATGAGTTCACCTCCACTCCTCCAGTTGAAGTTACCAGTGCAAATTCTAGCTTTTTTTGGCCGCTATAAAGGAATTGGAGAACTGCTATCACTTCAAGATTGACTAACACGATACTTCAACTCACCACCTCATCTGTCCAACTGCTTATAAGAGCCCAATCATTTGAGAGGGATAAGGCCGAGCAACTTCGTTTAACAACTGATGGCATCCGTGAGCAGATCTAGTCGCTGGAGGCCAAGATTTTAGCTAGCGACGTAGAAGAGGCTGCTTGAGTGTCTAGGCTGGAAGGAGATCAAGTTTGAGAGGTTGGCCCCCTCATTTAATGGTTCTTATTCAAAGGATAATCTTATGTTTCTTTTATCCAGTTGACTTTTGTAAACTATTTTATACATTTGGTTTGTAATGACTAGGTCTGCTCTATTTTGAGTAAGTCCCTTATATGATTGAGAAATAGTTATCCCATTTTTTTTACTATCTGCTTGCCTTCCATGTTTTCATGTTTCTATTATGGCCCAACATATTCATATTTTATGCATTACCCCTCATTCTGGGAAGTTTCCACTCATGGATTGATATTGCTCCCTTTTGTGGGAGTGCCTGCTCGCAACCTGGCGACTAATGTATGTAACTTTTCTATAGTTTGTGGAATGCCTGTCTTATATTTCCTTTGTTTTTAGAAAATGGGACTTGAGGTCAAACCCTCTCTTTGAACATGTAAACTATTTTGGGAGTTTAAACCTTGAAACTTTTTCTTGTAGGCAAAGGTGCTTTTCTCATCATACTTTGTCGTTAGGGTGTATATATCCCCCCAAGTATGATGGGAAATGGTCCTTAAATCACTTCTTCTTTTCTCTTATACTGTTAGAAACTTGAGTTGCTCTAAAATTTACTAAGGAAAAGAAAATTTATCAGAGGAGAGGAAATAAAATAATGATGCACCCACTCGAATATGTTGACGGGTGGATGCATGATGAACTGGTTGGTTATGTAAAATGACAAAAATTATCAATATTACCAAAAAACTCTTATGAAAATAAAACTAATCATGACTGAATAATTTCTGTTGCATTCATCTCTCAAAAAGGAAATATAATTTATCTTGAGTATGATATTACAATAGGATGTTGCTCACTTTTTTCCATAATTTTTTACCTGAGGAACTTCCCTCTATACAACAAGCTTCTAATGAACAAAAAAGAAAAAGAGTTGAGGTACCTTAAGCATAGTATTTCTTGAGCCATTTACAATTGATTGATTAAATACACTCACTTTCTAGCTTTGAAATTTGACAGTATCCTGATCTCCCCACTCCTCGCACTGCGAATGGGACTTACCAATTAGGATTGAATTTTTATGCTGACATGCTTCTGAGATGATGAGTGGATGCTCGAAAACTAAGTCTCTCACCTGAAATTATATTGGCTTAACTAAATTTCCATAAACTCTAGATATTTACTGGGTGTAGAACTTAAATTTTCCTTAGCTTTATCACGGTGCTCATCTAAAGCTTCTAATTACACATGTCTTGGGTCTGGCACAAGGTTATGACTTAGAGCCACCCGCGTTGAGGTTACTTCCAACTCTACTAACAAAGACAACTTCTATCCCATAGACCAAAGAGAAAGGGGTAAAACCCATTAACTTTCTCTTTGAAGTCCTATAGGCCCATAAAACCAATGCCAACTTATCATCCCATGCCCCCAATAAATCTTTTAACATCTTTTTCAAAATATTGATTAGCGCCTTATTGGTAGCCTATGGTTGACCATTTCCCTTAGGATGATATATGGTCGAAGTGTTATGAATGATCTTATATTTATTTATGAGGAGCCCCATTTCCTTACACGTAAATTACTTTCCGTTGTCTCTAAGAATGACCTTCAGAATACCAAACCTGCAAATTAGTTATTCTTAGATAAATTGTATTTCCGCTTGTGCAGTGACCCTTCTTAAAGGGATCACTTCTACCCACTTAGCATACAAATCTATGGCTATGAGAGGCTGGGCTAATTTTTCCCACCAAATCAAATGCCCACATGTGGAAGGGATAGTGACCAGCTAGACTTTATAAAATTGATAGAGTCAGCCTCTATTGTTGGCCAATAATAATCCAGAGTCATCAACCGATCATATAGGTAAGTGCCACCGATATGTGAAGGTTCGTAATCTTCCTTTAGCACCTTCGCCACATATTCCCAGTCAGCACCATTATGCCCTCTCATTATATCCTCTTCTGCAGAGTTCTCCCTCCACTAAGTAGAAGCGGTAAACTCTTTTCTTCAAATATATTTCATTGGACCTTTCAATTGGTAACTTTCCATCCTTAAGATATGCAATTTAGGGTCTTCTCCAATCTTCAAAGGTTTCCATAAAATTTTCTTCAGCTAGTTTATCAAACTGCGTCTAGTAGTTTAGACAATTCTGTTGCACACGAGCATCCTTCGCACTCACAGTGGGCCAACAGTATCCTCCTCGATGCAACCATTTATAAAGTGGGATATCAGTATCCCCGTAGTGCTTTTCATGCAAATTTCTACTTACTTTTCCTTAGCCTCTTCTTCTCCTACACACCTTATTAAAAATCCACTCAGACATTAGAAATAAAGTTTGCCTTACAACAAGTGGTAGTTATCCAGATCAAATAACTTCATCTTCCATTCTCTTGTCTCTAACGGTCACCTCCAATTCTTTGGCTCCTCACTTGGGAATAATGAACATACTATCATCGACACCGTTCTCCGACGAATAGTGATGGTAGACTCCAACTCTTCTATTTCAAAATCTTATGCGATTATTGCCCAGGTATCCAGGTTCTTGTTCATTGCTCTAGGGTTCCTCTCTATTTTCACTTCTAATAACTAGCCCATCAACCTCGGGATGATTGATATGTATGGGTCAAGGTTGGCGTGCTTAAGCATGAACTATATGTTGACTTGTTTAGCTACCAAGTTAGAGTCTCATTTGATACAAAACATTATGATACGCCTCCTTAGTGCCTCCAATAGGCCAAGTATGATAGCCTTATACTCTGTCTCATTTTTAGAGCATTTAAATTCTAACTTGTAGGAGAGAGTGAACTTTTCCTTGCTGTTAAAAAGAATAATACTTGCCTCGCTTATCCCTTGCGCACACAAACCATCTAACTCCATGTCTCATTCTCCCATTTACTCAACTAAACATGCATGGAAATTTTATCTTGGTAGTTATTCACTTGGAGGCTTAAATTTTTGACTTAGGAAATTGTCCTACAGATCAGCTACCGCTTGACTCTTGATGGATTTTAGAATAACACACTTCAGCTACAACTTGACTCGGAGATTATTAAGAACCACCTGGCCTCTCTCCCCACCAGGATGGTTCGTGCCAGTAGGTACTTAAAGGGGTCATATTTAGTGATAATATGTACTGTGAACACGATCATGTAGTGTCTCAAATTTTATGCTACAAAGACTATGGCTAGACAATGCTTTTCCACGTTTGTGTACCTGAATTGCATTCTTAAAATTACTTTATACAGGTAGTAAAATGGCCGCTCCACTCCCACTTTCTCATGAGCGAGTAGAGATCCTATGGATCGCTTGGTATAGATGAGATACATTAGCAATGGTGCACCCACTTCTAGTGGGATCATTGTTAAATGGTAAGTTAATGTTGCCTTCACCTTCTCAAATGCCTTCTTTAGCTCTTCCCCTAGACCTACTTGGCTTTATTTTTCATGAGAAGTGAAAAGGGGTGGGTGACCTCTGCTAGAGCTGGTATAAACCTCAGGTAGGAAACTTTTCCTAAGAAACTCTTAAGTTGCCTCTGGATTTTTGGTGATGACATCATCAAAATCGATTTTTTCTTCTTCGCATTGACTAGTACTCCATGTATGTTTACCATGAATCCCAAAAACTTCCTTGCACTCACTTCAAAAGCACATTTATAGGGGTTCATCCTCATTTTATACTTTCGACAACGCTCAAAATCGCTTATGAGGTCTTAAACGTATTTTCTTTCTTTCTTTGACTTCACCACCATATCATATACATAAAATTCTAATATATCATAAAGTAACTCATGAACTATGGCCATCATAGTTTGCTAATAAGTGGATCCTGCATTCTTCAACCCAAAAGGCATGACTATGTAATGAAAATTGCCTAGAGGGGTCCTAAAAGTTTTCTTCTCTGTATCCATTAGATCCATCCAGATCTGATTGTAGTCCCGTACCCATTCAGATTGTCAATGTTGGGTAGTGGAAATTCATCATTTGGGAAAGCACGATTCCAATCTCTGAAGTCCATGCAGACTTGTATTTGCTTTTTATCTTTCTTTGCCACGGGTATTATACTTGACAACCATACTCAGTATTGGATAGGTTTAATGAATCCGTCTGCGAGCATCTGATCCACCCCCACCTTGATTTTCGTATCCAAATCATCCTTATAAGTTTGCGTGGCCTACCTCACAGGTTAGGCATTAGGTAAAACATTTAGCGTATGAGAGCTCAATTCTGGGTCTATCCTAGGCACCTCTATATATTTCAATGCAAAAACGTTTGTAAATTCCTTGAGCAAGTCAATGATCTCGTCTAACTGTTTTAGACTTAGGCCCTTAGAAATGAAGATATGTCATTGAGCATTCTCTTTCACTCCTAGATTTATCTCCTTAAACTCTTAGAGATATTCCCGCGACCCATCCTATTTTTATTCTGGTGCCTCCTCTGGTTCTTCAACGTGCTAAATTATGTGGGACTCATGAATCATCAAACATTTCGATGTTGGGTCGATGCTTTCATCCCTAAATGTTGCTCGCACAGACCGTTATAAGAGGTTAATGACTTTACCATTAGGCCGAAAAATCTTCTTGTAAGTCCGCGGAGGTCTTTCTTATTCTCTAAACTTTATCTTATATTTTCCTTTACTCTCAGAAGGGGCCACCCATGGGCCTAACCTCTTATACACTGACTTCTTGAACTTAACTTCTTCTTGGGCCGTAAGGGATTCTCCTGACCATGTGACTAGGCATCCTCTTTCTTCCTCTAACTTTGTGTAGCACGCTACATCAACCAAATGGGACTCTTCCACTTAAAATGGTATTTCTGTGGTTATAATTACAATCTCTGTCCCACGAATATTAGCTTTTTCACATTGATGTAATGTTAATGACACGATTCCATATGTGTGCATCCACACTAAGCCTATCAGAAGTTGGTAAATTATGCTAGCATTAATAATATGAAATTTAATGCGAGAAGTGAAATTTCCCAACTTGATCCCCACATTGAAATATTTGAATGACTGCATTCCCGCGCTATCGAAGACAGAGATCATGAATGGTACCTGCACGATCATTTACTGAGAAATCCCAATTTTGTATAGAGTGCTAATGGGCATGATATTTATTGATGCCTTTTCATATAAAAGAGCTCTTGGAAAACTAATTCCATTTTAAAAAACTGTAACATATAAAGATCTATTGTGGAATAAGGGTACTTTCCCATCAATTTCTGAAAATACCACCTCAAATGTGTATTTTTTGATTAATAACCCACTGAGACCATACCAATTGAGAGAGGGTCCCTTCGCTCCTGGGGCTTCTTGTCCCTTCACTTAGATGTGTATTCTTGGTAATTATTGTCTGCATATTATGCTTCACCCCAATTTAGTCGAAGAACCATTTTAACTTGGGGCTTCTTGCAATAGCTGAACACTCTGAATCTATCTCGACTCCATATGTCCGCACATTACACATGTAGTCATCTTCTGATCTCTCTCCCTCATCTAGGGCAAGGGCCACATCCACACTTTCTTCTTCGGGGATCACTTGCTTGCCCCACTCGTCCTTGTAGTCTTCCTTAGCTAGGTTAGATAACTATTTTTTGCACGAATCATCATTACTTAACCACTTTTCAGACTTGAGTATTACTTCCCCATCATATGCTACCACCATATTTGTTCTGCATAGTGATGAGCTGGCAACAGATTTTTGTTAACATTCATTAGAGGGATCTGCACTATGTCATTTGTGACTTGCTACCCTATTATCCTATGTAAGTAATAATAATCCTTACTAGCATATTTCACTCTCTCGTGAAACTCATAAAACTTTGCATCCGCCTTATCTGGTGTTATGGGAACTTGGCCATTTAAGTGAGGGGGATCTTCTATACCCTAGTGCACAAATGTTCGATAACAGTCCATAGCCTATGCCACGCTGCATGAGAATGGTGGCAGGACATCATCTCCAAACTTTTTTTCAGCAGTGTTGTTGTTTTTGAACCCTTGGCCTCCTTTCTTTCCTTTAAGACTTCCTTCAATGTAGTTTATTTCTTGTCGTGAAACTTGAAACCTTCAAGATGGAAACGACATTTGCGTCTTCCATCCTCGGGGTCTTGGTTTGATGATCGTGGAAATATTACTAGCCACTCACGTGTATTCTCTGAAGGTACATTATTGGGTCTTATTGATCATGTGAATTTTGTATTCCTCCAATAGTACCTCCACATAGATTTGTAGAAACATTGCCTTTGTAACATCTTTAGGCACATCTAGATCCCTCTCTCTAAAAAGTTGTATTGCATCAATTTCTCACCTATCTTCTAGACTTTTTATGCTAAGTGTCACAACGTGAACTAATCCTAAGAAAAAAAGGCACTTACACATCTTCATGCACAATGTTAATTAAAAATGCTTTAGAACAACGACACTTACACATATAGAAGCAATTTTTCTTCTTATCAAATGGCTTTGTTGCCAATCTTTGGAGCTTGAAGCACTTGAGAGGATCCATTTTGTGATTCATTTGTATTTTTCATTTTCGTACCATTTTTTTATTATTTTAGAAGGCCTGTATTAGATTTATTTTATTACTTGGCTTGTATTTCGATGCTTAGAGACACCATTTATTTTTCATTTAAATTTATAATAAATGAATAAAAGTGTGATTGGGAAACCGAACAAGGTGGAGAAAAGGCATCCAAAGGCGAGGAAAAGAAGCCTTTCTACCTTGGGTCGGTAGGACTCCCGGGGGCCGACTGAGATAGGTGAGATCTCCCCCCGATAGACTGAAATTATGCATCACCCAACGGTGTAAAAACCGTGGGAGGTACATTCCTAAAACCCTCGCACCTCTCCTGTCAGCGAGTCAATTTTTGTGTGTGACTACGTGCTCTTACTTGATTTTTGTTATCGCATTTATTTTTGAATGTGTGTGATGAATTAATCAATTATGACCTACACCCGGTCATTCATGAGAAGGGATTTCATCACCCGACTCACTCTCTTACCATTTGTGTGCTACCCTATCTATCATGAAATTTAAAATCAATCAACTAGTTATCCCACTAGGAGAATTTTTTTACAAAGGCGATCACTCAGATAATTTCCGTGATGTTTATCATCCGCGAACTTCATTAAAATTTGGTTACCCTCTCACCTATTTTTTAAGATAAGAATCATCTATGTGTTAGTTAGGATTTATCCTTGACTTGTGTGTGCCCAATTTGATCTTTCGGTAGTCGGTTTTAATGAGTTCGTCCAAATTTAAAAGTCCAAATATTTTTCCCTATCTTTTCTTCCAATAAAAATCCAAAAATATTTTCTTCCTTTATTTTTATAAAAATTCAAAAATACTTTCTTCCTTTCATTTTATAAAATATGTTATTCCTTTCATTTTCAAAAAAAAAATCCAAAAATATTTTCTTTCCTTTTGAAAAATATTTAAAAAAATTCAAAAAAATATATCTATCCTCATGGCCGAAGAACGTCCTTTACGGGATTACTTTGGTCATTTCTCATTTCCTCAAAGCATATTTGAAGTTAAGCCCGAGTCGAACTTCCATACCTTACTTAGTGGCTTCAACTCTCCCAGCCGTGCCATTTATACTCATGCATCGCCCAGGCACTCATCTCACATTCCCTTGCGTTCGATGACGAGTATCAATGCGTTACGTGCTTCGTTGTGCACATCATGTTTTCTAGCCAATCACTTGCCCCATGAGTGTCCATAATCTTCATATCAATACGAACCCACCATGGACCAAGTGTATCCATATGAACTGTTCTGGAACTAACCTTGTCCTATTATCACGATGAATCCAATCCCGAGTGGTGTGAGTACCCAACCTATTCGTGGAGGCCTGATCACCTTTCCACGCAATACGAATCCCAACCGATGTTGCGGATCCTCACACATTCCAACAGTCGTCATGGCATTCGCGTGCACCCCATTTTGATTAGTTCCCTCAATACGCACCCAATGAGTATCAATCTTTTGTCTCTCATGGAGATTCTTCTCCCGTGTATGAACAAATTGAACCCGTTCCACACACTTCATGCGAGTATTCTCCATATAGTCCTATCCATAGCGAGTTTTGTCCACCTCAACCACCGCCACCACCCATCACTCCACCACCATCATCCACTTACGCTCTCAAAAAACTCTTGCAAAAGTTCATCCTCAATCAAGATCAATCCACTCAATATCAAAATGAATCCCTCCAACTGTTTGAACAAAGATTAAATGAACTTGAGTGCGAGAGAGAGTCAAATTTCATTCCAATTCAACCCATTGTTGCCCCCACGTGGAGTGATGATGAGTCGTCTTGTGCCACTTATTTTGAGTGTGACCAACCCTACCACCCCGAGAATCTTGACGTTAAGACCACACTATGGTCCGGGCCTCAAGTTGACAATTGTGTTGATTTATTCGAAGATCATGAGACTGATCATTTCCCACCATGTCCAAATGAACCCACCATTGAGGTTCACACTTTATTTCTCGACGAATCCATAAAAATGCCTGAGTCTACACCTATTGAGCCCACCGCATGTGTTCCCGAGGAACAAATTCATCTTAGGTTATCTCCGGCACAAGTGCTCACCAATTTCTTGAAATTGAATCCGAGATGGTTCCTTCCTCTTCGGATATGAATCCCGCCCCACAATGTATGTCTCCCTTTGAGCCCAATCTTTATAATGATTCATCTATCTCCTATCTCGGTGCTTCTTTTGAACTACCCACCTCATTAATTGGTGATATTCTTAAGGAGAAGTTTACCACTCCAGTTTTAGATACCACACTCCCTTGTGAGTATTCCTTTACTCATCCTACGAGTGCCTTTGAGGATCACTCCGTGCCACATGAGGAGTATGTGTCTCCTATTCTTGAGTATGATCATCTTCCTCCACCATTTATCCCACCTGACCCACCCATTTTCCCTTGCACCCCACTACCTGGTTTTGATCTTGATGTTACACCTTTCATGTTTCCATCTACATTTTTAGATCCTCGCCTGAAACCAACCTCCATGTTCTATGAGAGTATTTATGGTGCTACTCTCTACTTCTGTGACATCGATATTGTTACCCCATGCCCGCCACGCTCTTGTGGTGTTTATGTTTCCCATCGAAATCTCCCTAGCGTGTCACGGCACGACCATTATCATCGCCCATTCATAGAACGATCGCGCGATTTCTATGAGGCCCACCCCATCACTATTGCCAAACCATTTTGCCTCCCTATACAAATAGATCACCATTCTTATAGGGCCCTTGTTACCCACACCTTTCATCTCAATAAGGCCCGTGATCGGTGCCTCTTAACCCTTACCCTTTCATTTTTCACCTTTTCCCTAATACCCACCCACCCATGGTCCACCGATGCTTTGCATCGTGTGAAGCACTTTGCCATACAAGTGCATTGATCCTTTTAGCCTCTATCCAACAAGGCTGGCGCTTCAGTCTTTTTTAGGGGTGATTATCGTCACCCAATTTTTCTTCCACCCCGCGCTTTCATAGTTCTTATCTTTAGGGTGGGAATGGTCCGGTCTGGTTGAAAACATTAAACTTTGCACTACCGGGAGTCAGCCCGTTGTTTCTTGTATGAGTCTCATCCTGTTTCGGGGTGGTGTTCCACACCACCCAATGATTTACAATGTTTATAGACTTGTACGCATTTTTTTTCTAATCATTTATCCAGTTTTCATTTTGGCTTCATCTGATACACTTCATTAGCGGTTGATTCTGGTAATCTCTTTCCTACCTTATGCTCTTAATTTTAAAAATTATTTTACTTAACATCAAGGACGATGTTCCTTTTTGTTTGGGGGTGAGGAATTTTATCAAAATCGTACCTCTTTTGAAAAATTTTGATTTTGAAACCTTATTTTAAAATTTTTCATGCAGTTTCTTTCATCTCATTCATTTGACGTGAATTTTATTTCATCCATCTTTTAATTCTAGGAATCAAGTTAGAGGATTTATCTTTTCTATAGCTTATGTAATACATATCAAGGCATTTTGCACCATGAATTTATAGACTCGATAAAAATTTGTGCACTTATCACGTCACTACGGTTTAGAGTTGAAGAATACTACATTCTCAAGAAAACCTTAAGGATCACTAGGGGAGACTTTAACTTGTGAGATTCACGCCTTTCATCTTTTCGAGACTTTTATGCAATCTCCGAGTCACAAGTTGATTCAACTTCCTTTGGGTCCGCACTAAATCGTTCTATGATCTCATTATTCTTCATTAAAATTTGTGGCTTGATCACTGAGAACGACATCACTTTCGAGTTGTAAGAAACATGTGTCTTGAAATTTGTCTCGAATACTAAGTTTTCACCCATTACCTTCCCATATTCTTCCATATTCTCCTCAACATCCATTTATCATCTCATTCATATATCATCCATCATTTTGAGAAAAAGAGTGTTTTCCCAAATGTAAAATGTCTCCCATGTTGACAGTATAAAATAGAAAAAAATAGAAAAATAGAAGAAAAAAAATAGAAAAATAGAAAATAAAAAAATAGAAAAAAAATAGTAAAAAAAAGAAAAAAGAGAGAGAGAGAAAAGAAAAGAAAACGAGAGCTTGCAGTCAAAGTCTTGTGAAATAAAGACATTTGTTCCAAGTGTAATACACTCTTCTCGCATATTCATCCAACATTCATTAAAAAATTCATCACATCACCACTCTACCTAATCTCATGCTAACCTTCCCATCTCATTTCCCCCTCACCCATATATATCCGTATTTTCCCCTAGGTGTTAGGCCAAATGAAAGTCAACGTGGTGAATAACTCGACGTTCTCACTATAGTGATTAGCATTCTTTCGTGAGATCATTTTTGTGTGTGTGAGACGTTTGACCTTTCTTACCTTTACTCACCTCCTCACACACAAGAGCGATACACAAATCCAAATCTCGAGATTTCATTTGAGAGAGCTATATCTCGTGAGATTTTAAAGTTGAAGCGTTGATTCCGACAAGATAATCTAGGAATTACTCTTATTATACTTGATCCGTTTTGACTGATTCACACCACACGCGTTGAGTTCTAGGAAAAATATGCCTTGAGTATTTACTTAGCTAAACTTTTTATGCACTTCTAGCTTGTATTTCTCAAAACATTTGTCTCATGATGGATTGTGCGATTATTCTACGTCTAATAAAAGATGGACTGCCGTTTGCAAATAAAAAATTTTGTGCGTATATTCCCTGCAAGTCCTCACGAGACACAACTCGTCCTGTAGGGCAACCTATAGGTTCAAAGGTTAATTGCACACGCTAAGTGCAATCGCAAGTGCCCGCGACAGTGGTACACTTTTGGTTTCTTATCTTTCTTTCTCTCTATATTTTGCTCGAGGGTTAGCAATGTTCTATTTGGGGGTGGTGTGATAAACACCCAAAAGTGTATATTTTATACCCCAAATAGACGGTTTTAATTTCTAATTCTCGACAAATTGGGTCTTATATGCGTATTTGTCTATTGTGCAAGCTTGCTTGCAGTTGTGGTTTCAAAAACTTTATTTTGAGGCAGAGTGCAGTAAGAAGTGGCTAAATCACCTCATCCGTAGTCCTAACCTACCCCGTAACCTGACCTAAATTCACATCGAACCCTGTGTGTGTTGAGTTTGTACTTTTATTAATTTTTAGATTTTTTTCATTTTAGATTTATTTAGAATTTTTAGGATTTATTTGCAATTTTTATATTTCTTTTTATTTAGTGTAATTTTATTTTGATTTTTATTAGTTTTGATTTTATTTCATTTTATTAGGATTAGTTTTTTTTAGGAATTTAGTTTTATTAGATTTTACATTTTTAAAACTTTAGTTTTATTTTTATTAGATTTTTAGTTTTTATTTTTATTTCTTTTATTTCACTGTTCTAAAAAACCCGCCTAGGCTCCGCCTAGGCACGCCTAAGCTTGAGGCTTGGGAGAAACGCCCCGCCTTAAGATTTTGACGCCTTATGCTTGGTAAAACCCTTAAGGCATACTTTTTCTCTAAAAACAACAATGTTTTAGTGAAACGATATCGCCTTTTAAAGATCTTTTGCAAATCGGACCATTATCTCATCCAAAATAATCAAATAGTATTTTTATTTGCAAATAGTCAGACATATTTTTATGATATGTACAATTTTAGTATTTTAATAGCCTTGTTATGGTTAAAAAATATTAAAATATATTAAAAAGACCTAAACGCCTTTTCACGCCTTTTTACGCCAAGGCCCGCTTAGGCTTCTAAGGCTTAAGGCTTGGCCTCCACGCCTCGATCACGCCTCGCGTTTTTTAGAACCTTGTTTTATTTTATTAGTTGAGTCTTTTATTAAATAACTTAGAAATTTAATTTTTAGCTTTTAATTTTATTTTTATATTTTATGTTGTAAATATTTTTTACGTTTTTTTAAAGTAACGGTACAAATTAAACACACACACGTACTAACCTACACACTTACCTACACCTAAACTAAAGCCCCCACTCACAGCTTAATACCATACACCACACACACACCTAACCAAAACCCCACCCATCATCTTCCCCACTAACACTCTCACTCTCTCACCTCCCTCCATTAACCATTAAAGCCCAAGCTACCATTTTCAACCTCCCACCAAACCCATTTTCTCTCTCCTCACTCACCACCGTTAACATACCCCCTTTCCTCTCTCTCACCTCTCACACCACCAACAAAATCCTCCACCATTACCACACTATCTACCAACCTCTACCTCCACCTCCATTCAAACAACCCGATTTCTACCAAATCTAAACCCACCACCTGCTACCATCCAAAACCTGGCAACAACCATAGCCTTGACCACCGCCGACAAACACCTGACCAAACTCGGCCCCAAACCTGAAACCCAAACCAGTAGCCCCACCCGGATCCCAATTCGGTGTCCACCAGAGCCGAACCAAAATCTACCCACTCAACCCAGAGTTTACCTTGTGTCACAACCCGTCGCCAACCCAAGTCCCACATACACTACCTTAAAACTGATTCCAACCCGTGAACCCATCTCACCTGTGAGCCACAAAACTCGGGTATAAACCCACCCGACCTTAACTCGACCTAACCAGCTCACCCCACCATACCCATTGCCACTAAGCTCCAAACTCGAAATTGGATTCCCAACCTACAGAACATAAACCCGGAGCTACCATGCCATCTCAGTGAACCCGGAACCATCTCGACCCAAAAACCTCTACCGAGCTCGATCCAACCCGAATCAAACCACCTGAACCAAAATCCATTTACCTTAAACCCACACAAAACTTACAAGATTTCTTTACCTGCTAAAAACCAAATAAAGCCAAAGACCAAGTTAACTAAACCCACATATTTATTAACCCACTTATCCTTTTACCCACTTTCCAAAAATGCCCTCAATTTATCCTCTCAATTTATCCTCTCACCCACTTATCCTTGCATAACTTTTATTAACTTTCTTAGGGTTGCTCAAATAGCACCCCTTTGCTGCCTTGGGTCAACTCGCTTGGCACCCCCTCGTTTTGACTTCTAATTTGGTACCCACTTGTTTGGCACCCACTCGTGCCCTAAAGTTACTTTTTTGTGTGAGGTTAGGAGGGTACCTCTCTACATTTACAAACTCAGTCTAGAATTACCATGATTAATTCCATAACGGATCAAATCTCTTTCACCACCGCAGTGACACCACCTAATGTTCCTTCGAGTGGACATATTTTACCTGCAAGACATGTTGGTCCCTCCATGACCAACCTTGCTCCAGTTGAAACACCAACTGTTGAGGCACATGTTGTTGCCAGCATTGCACCTGTGGTTACTTTACCAACACTTAAGGCAATAAAGCCAACCGCCACACCTTTGTTGACTATTGAGGAGGTGAAGAAGGAAATGATAAAAATATTGGGATCATCCTCACAAACTTTTGGTTTGGTTGCCTCCATTTATGATGATTTTTGTACTCCTTAACGAGAGGAGTACAATGAAGAACCAAACCCCAACGAGTATGTTCCCACTATTTTTGAGAACTTCAATGGGAAAGGACGGATCCGAAGGAGCATGTTAAATGTTTTATTGAGTACCTGATAACTACAACAACAAAGACCTGCGTTTAAGGTATGTCTTACACCTATTCAGCTTTCTCGAGAGAGGTAATGTTTGGGTGAAGAAGTGATGTCTTACATCAGGAGGTATAGATAAAGGTCTCTCGATGTAGAAGAATATCTCACAGAGGCCAAGTTGCTGAAAATCTACATCGAGGGATTGTTCCCAGAGTATATTTATATGAGACTGGTAAAGGCACATTAAAAGCATTCATGAAAGCTGATAGAAACATCTTGCTGGAGTTTCATCCTAACCCAATTATTCTATATGTTGTGTTTAAGCAATTGACGTCTCAAGTTGGAAGAGGATGCTAGGCTCCTTGAGTTAACTACATAAATGGAGACAAAACAGCTCAAGATAGTGAGGAAGGAAAAAGAATAACAACAAGAGGAAGTTCGATCGGGAGAATCCACATGCTTTGCATTGAACCGTTAAAGAAGCAGTGAGTTACTTCAACACAATATTGGCAGGAGGTTTAGTATATCCTCCTAAGAACTCATCATAATATGCTTCGGGTGTAGACGTTGAAGCTGACCTAAAATATTGCCAAGTCCATTGGAGAGTTTGTCATCCAACGACATCATGCTTCACTCTGTGAAGAGTCATTAACAAGCACATATTGTCTGTAACTTTATAAATTCCTTAAGCCAGTGTTAACAATAACCCGTTACCATCACATGGGAATTATATGGTGGTTTCTTTTGATGCTGAAACGATGAGGGAAAGAGAATAAGAGGAATTATCATGAGATTATAATAGTTGTTTGGTATGAATGGATAACGTGGTCATTACCTGTGACGAACCATCCATCAGAGATAGTGAGAATTGATGATAACAGAAGATATGAACACTTAAACTTATAATGAGCTCAGGTTAGTAAATCTACAGAAATGGAGATGATGAACAACATAAGTAATAAATAAGGAGATGAGGAGAAGAGGATGGACACAATCATGTAAGTGATTCGTCCATTTGCCTACTCCACTGTGCAGGTGTTTATGTGTTTTTATACTAAACAAGTGAGCTCTAATGGTTCCAAGTACAATTATCACATTTTCCCCCTCTAAGTTAGGTTTTATAGAACTTTGGTTTGGGTTTTGATTTTTCGATCTCTCTCAAGGAAGGAGATGATAAGTATTTATAGTCCTTGGGGTGCACATTGTACCGCTAATCATGTAAAAGGTAAGTCCAGGGTGAAGCTTCCAATCATCCAGTCACATGTCCTGGCATAAATATGTTATTATGAAGCAATATTCCCTCACGTGCTCATGGAGATCTTGTTATAACTGCCTGCCCAAGTGGGTTATTCATGGTGGTAGCCTATGTCACACGTGAGATATATATCATCCTGAGAGGTCTCGGCCTGGTCGAGACTGACACATTCGATGTCTTGGCAAGAAACTTATGAGATGGATTAAAGTATGGTTTCGATCATCTGAGTGGTATGAAGCTGAGATGAGACTAATGGAGATGGACATGGTCCAGTTGGTAGGTCTTGGTCTATAATATTAATATGAACCTAGACTGTTGAGGAGGAATCACTCCCAAAGGACTCTCATTTATCTAACTTGAAGAGTGAGTAAGGGTCGTCTTGGTCGAGCTATGTCTTTCTGAGGATGAAGATATGCTTAGGTGTATCAATAAACCCTAGCCCTTAGTCTTCAATGTGAGTGGAAGGCTGAGGGGTAAAAATGTCCGACCCCTATATTGATGAGACTTCTTGATTGAGGGCGAAGATGTCCTTTAAAAGTCAGGTCTGAAATATTGGACATGAGTTCTTGATTGGCAGTCATCATGTGGGTTGGCATGTTGTCCAACGGTGACGACTGCAGGCCTGCCTTGGGAAGTTATGCCTTCATGATGATCGCATGGGAAAATGTGCGTAATCATTAAATCATTCAATTAGGTTTAAAAAATTTATTTTATCTTTCTTCTTCATTTTGAATTCCTAAGAAACTAGTCAACCTCTCTCTCATCTGTCAGGCATTTCCTACCATTACTAGGGTTTCTTCTTGCTTCTCTAGTCTCCTACTTCATCCATGTAACCATCTTCATCCTTTTCCCCAAGATTTCCTCGTCTTTTTATAGTTTTTTCTCGTTGTTTTAATTTTTCAATCACCTTCCATTTTTTCTAACGACTTTGGTTGGAGGTTTTAGGGCTATTTTAGGAGATTTTAGAGGTGGTTTAGTGGTTAGGTGGGTGTTTGTGATTTTTCTGGGCCGTCCTTTTCCCTACCTACCACTACGAGATTCACTGATGCAAGTCCGGTTGTCTCCTCTAGTGAGCTTATTCAAGTTGTTCTTGGTGTTATTCTTTAAAAATGATTGTTTCTAACTTTTGATCTTCTAGTCAAACTAGGTCAAACCTTGAAACTGTTTGCATGTTAAGGACCTTATGCGAGCTGATAGACCAGTATCCTAACTTTAGGGAGAGAATTTTTATTAAGATACGCAAGGTTGAGATTAAGGTCGAGCGGACCCTACACTTTTAATCCACCCAGTCCCACTAGTTTTCATCCAACCTCCTATCACAGAGGTTAGTGATTCCATATCCGAGTCTTCAGCCTCTTCAGGCAACAACCCTTCCATCTCCTCTCAAGTCGAGAGCCAGTTTTCATTTTTTGAGGCTGTAAGAGAGTAGTCCAAATTTGAGGAAGCACCGCGTTGAGCGTGTTTTAGACTTGAGCAACGTTGTTGTGACTACGTATTCATCTTTTCACGAAATCAAAGTCTGTGTAGTCCGAGGGTCCATACGATACACTGAAAAACTCACTTCTGGGGTCGTTTTGGTGAGCAAGGGGTGTTGAATCCGGCTAATCGCCTCCAAACGCCTAAATACCATGTAAAATACGTAAAACTCGTTGATTAAACCATAAAAATTCGCTCGTCACCATTAAACTCATAACGGAGCTCAAGAGGTTTGTGGGCTAGAAGAGTTAGATTCCCTCTCCTTACCTTGTCCCCGAGACCATCATCCATACAAATGAGGGGAAAGCCCTCTTTTTATAGAAAAAGTGCCAAGTGGGCTTGACACATGTCAACTTTTCTGTGGAGCTAAGTGTCCAATATTTATGGTGCCACTCGTCACAATTTATGTGGTGATATCTCAAATAATTAATTTAAATCACTATTAGAGCATTGTCTAATTTTATCCGTCAGACCTACAGTATACGCGATATCTTAGTCACGCGCAATAATATTGCAGTCAGTGTAGTGCACGAATATCAGTAGGGCTTTATAAATCACTTAGCCTTATTTTATCGATTGTGTGGGGTTAATTTATTAGAGTGTTGGGGGTTAATTTATTTAACACCATTCTACATTTGCCCCCTTGTACGGATAGTTAGTGTGGTGATGCTTTGGCTGAGACATGTCAACTTTGTGTACGAAATATCATTCACTATGTTTTAACTTTGTCTAAGTCATCATGTTATCACGTTCCATTTATACCATGCGTATACGTGCATATAATTTTGAGGGCTATCATTGCCGCCTCTATTTTTCGGTTCGGAGGAGTATTTTAGGGGTTGGCCCCATTCCTTTAGTCGATTTTGATATGTTCGATCAACCTTTAAATTGTGGGTAATAATATCATATCTCATTTTAGTTTGATGATATAATTATATCTCATATCTCACATTTTAAGCTTTAATCTCATTGATTATTTCCGAAGAACCTTGTGATCATTCTTTTCATGCGAATGAAATACTATGAGATGAAACGAAGAATAAGAAAAAAAAATATAACTCCTAAATAATGAAAACCACTTGTTAAGGCTTTTTTGCAAATTCACACCTACGAGGTGACTTTATCAATGAAAACACGTTTGTTAAGATTTTCGCAAACTCCACCCAAAAATAGATGACTTTAACAATGCAAACCACTTGTTAAGATTTTTTGCAAACTCCGTCCAAATATGTGACTTAACAATGAAAACCACTTGTTAAGATTTTTCGCAAACTCCTCCCAAATATGTGACTTAACAATGAAAGCCACTTGTTAAGATTTTTCGCAAACTTCACCCAAATATGTGACTTAAATAATGAAAACCACTTGTTAATATTTTTCGCGAACTCCACCCAAATATGTGACTTAACAATGAAAATCACTGGTTAAGATTTTTTGTAAACTCCACCAAAATATGTGACTTAAAAATGAAAACCACTTGTTAAGATTTTTCGCAAACTCCACCCAAATATGTGACTTAACAATGAAAACCACTTGTTAATATTTTTTTAAGTGTCCTCAGTGTACCTAGTCGAGCCACCATAAAGGTATTTTAGGCACACTAGGGCTGGAGGAATGCCCAATTTACGTAGTCGAAGTTCCATATAGGACCTTTAAGTATACTGAGACTTTTAAACGATAACAATTTACCTAGTCGAGCGACCATAAAGGTGCTTTAGGTAAACTGGGGCTTTTAGAATGCCCAATTTACTCAGTCGAGGTTCCATATAGGCCCTTTAAGTAAACTGGAACTTTTAAGCGATAAAAATTTACCTAGTCGTGTGACCATAAAGGTTCTTTAGGCAAACTGGGGCTTCGAGAATTACCAATTTACTTAGTTGAGGTTCCATATATGCCCTTTAACTAAACTGGGACTTCTAAGCGACAAAAAATTACCTAGTCGAGTGACCATAAAGGTGGTTTAGGCAAACAGGGGTTTTAAATCTTCCCAACTCACTTAGTCGAGGAGTTATAAAGGTACTTTAAGAAAGTCGGGATTACCATATAGGTAAAGGTTTCTCTTAACCATAATGCCCACTTTGGTTGGCTTACCACAATATCGGTAAGGTTTACCACAATATCAGTAAGGTTTCTCGGAACTATAATGCACCACTTTGGGTGACTTACCACAATATCGGTAAGGTTTCTCGAAGCTATATTGCACTGCTTTGGGCAACTTATTACAATATCGGTAAGGTTTGTAAGAACTGTAATGCACCTTTATGGGCGATTTACCACAATACTGGTAAGGTTTGTAAGAACTTTAATGCACCTTTGTGGGAGACTTACCCCAATACTGGTAAGGTTTGTGAAAACTGTAATGCACCTCTGTGGGTGACTTCCCATAATACTAGTAAGGTTTGTATGCAAACTCTGTATCCATGCTCCAGGTTTTCCGAGCAATTTGTTTACTCCCTATCACTTCACTAGAAATAATGTCATGTTGTTAGTGTTATATGTGAGCCAACCGCTGGCTATGGTGAACAAGTTAGGAGTCTGTTTTGGCGATGCCTCAGTAATAATGTCCATTCTACGACCAGATCTAAGCATGCTTATGACTCGATCTCCTATGTAACTGAATATTACATCATACAATACTTTTCCCCCTCTTTATTTTGTTTTGCCTTATATCTCAGGGAAAAAAAATAAAGAAAAACTCATACATCGGTTACAACCCTATATGAATACAATTAAATATATTTCACTAGGTGATATCCCAAATTAAAAAAAATCTCTTGAGCATTTGACTTTGACATCTGTAAGGCCTATTGTAATTACTCGAGCTTGATTTGATCATGTTTGTTCAATATCTGCAAGGATAAAAAATCATCTCTGATTCTGGCATAAAAACCATTAGTAACTTGTGAGGCATATTATAATGCCATATATAATCATATGGGGTATATCCTATCCCCCTTTATTTTATTTTATGGTAAAAGAATAAAATAAACTCAGAATCATGCCTCGAGGAATCGTAAAACATATTGTTATGTGCAAATTTCATAATGCCAGTATGTTATGATACAATATGAAATTCCTGTAGACCACTCTATATACAAGATCTCAATTTCTAATGATCCAAGAATATAGGTTGCATTTCCACCCCTTCCTTTGGTTGTTCCCATTTCTTCCATGACCGATGCTGAGTATGTTAGCATGAGTCAAGAAGGAGCCACGTCCATTTAGGTTAAGGAGCTCTCATTTGACGGTGATTAGAATCCATTTGATATAAGTTATGATCATAAATTCCCTATTATCATCTGAGAGTTAAATTTGCTGATGTGTAAGAATTAATGCGACATAAAGTCTGACATCAATATGAGGGTACCGACGAGGGATAAGAGAGCCTATGACGGACGATATGGTGAGGTATCCATCTATGAACATATGTTCAAATTTGGATTTAGACTTCCTGTCCATCCCAACATCCAAGATATTCTTGCAGGGTTAGGGTTAGCTCCAGCTCAACTGTCTCCCGATTCCTAGAGAATTCTCATCGACTATAAAATGAATCTTCCTGTCTTGGTGTTCAGAGGCTACTACAATGTCTCATGCACTAAGGCACAACATGACTACTATCATCTCGTAGCCAGGAATACCACTAAAAAAGTTTTATGTGTTAGCCAAACTTCCAATCACCACTGGAAACCTTGCTATTTTGTTCGTCTCTGGTGCTTGGGAGTTGGGCATCAACATCCCATGCACCTCCTCTGTGTCGAGAGTACTCAGGAGATGGGCAAAGTCCCATATGTTGGCCAAACTTGATCCTGACCTAGTTATAGATGCCCTAGAAAAGGTGGGGAAGCTCCATAAAAAGAGAGACGATGAGGGACTCATGGAGTCTGAGAGATTAATAACTCCCGAGTATCCTCAAAATACAGGTCTAGGGGTTGACCCATTATTAGAATTATGTAAGTCTCTGTTATTTTTACATATGTTCTCTCGTCTTTTTATATCTCTTAACGATTTTAACCTTATCTCTAAATTGTAGGTCGTCCTTCAGACATATCAGACCAATTTTGGGAAACAGATGATCCTTTTCTTGGCAACCTTCTGAGCAAGATGACGAAGGGGGTCAATCCCCTGAAGAAGACAACCATTGGCAGCCCCGACCAGGCTGACCAAACGAAGAAGAGGAATGAACCGACCGATAATAACAACAATGTCCCTCCTCCACAAAAGAAGCATAGGAGGTCTGAGTCTCCAAGGGACACCTCGTCCTCTACCATCCTAATCTCATCGGCCTCAGCTTTAGCTGATAGGCTCTCCATCTTACCTATCAGCACTGACTTCGTGATAGGAGATTAGACGAGAGACAAGTCCTCTATCGGCTCCTGGGTGCCTAATTCTGACCAATGGTTCTAAGAGTATTCAGACCTCTACTGCCTTTCCAACTTTGGCCTCCATCGGGTCATCCAGGTAGTTAACTCTCTTAGCTTACTTTTATTTATTTTCATTAAGTGTTATCTTATCTGTATCTTATTAACTTTATTTATTATCTTTGTAGGCTCTATTTTCCTTCCATAAGTTGACTGAGTGGGTTCAAGATAACAAGGACAAAATTAATAAATATAACGATGTTGTCAAGGCTGAAAGGGTGTCCAAGCAAATCCTGAAGCAAAATAACTCCGACCACCAAAAAGCGGTGGACAATTTGAAGCAACAGAGACAAGACGACCTTGATGTTATGATCAAGGAGCATAATGATGCTATGGCTGACTTGGAGAGGAAGTATGAGTAGAAAATCAAGGATGTTATTAAAGTTGTTGAGAAGAAGGTTATTGAAGACTTCAAGGTCTCATAGGAGTTTACGGGGTATAGACTCTAGTACTTGAAGAGGGGAACTCATACTTATCTAAAATGGGCGACCAATAAATACCCATACATAGCCCATATGACCAAGAGCTTCACAACCTTTGACTTCTCTGACCCTGATGTCGTTGTTGCGCTTAATAAGGTAAGAGATGAGCATGTTATTCTTTAGCCAACAACTATTAAAGTGTCGACACGGGCTGGGACTGAGATTAAGGATGCCAGTGCTAAGGGGGAAGTTCAGACCAATCATACGGTTGATGACCTTATCTCAGAGCAGGCTGAGATGACAACTTAAACTTCCTTTTATTTTATGCTTTGTACTGGGTAGTCGTCTGTATCTAATTTGCCTTTTTATGATGTAATTAACTTTTGTAAACAGTGTAACATCATCCTTTCAAACATCACTAATATTCTGAACAATATTTTGTTTCATCTTCATCCATTATTGATGAATTGAACTTATTGAATGGAAATCATCTTGCTTTAATGGAAATTTCCTTGTCGTTACAATTTCATGCCTTCTAAGTAAATATACGCTCTGCTTTGTAATTTTCTAAAGTGTGTTGTCTGTGTCCTTATAATTGTTAATAAATTTGCAATGGGCTGACACAATTCCAGCTAACAACTTTTAAAGATTACTCTCGCCTTAGACAAGAGAGGTCACCACTTAATGATGTTTGTATAACCATACTCAAATGATTTTCACAAGTCCACTCTCGTCTAAGACGAGAGAGGTCACCACATAATGATGTTTGTATAGCCATACCCAAACGATTTTCACAAGTCTAATCTCGTCTTATTCGAGAGAGGTCACCACATAGTGGTGTTTATATAACCATACTCAAATGATTTTCAAAAGTCCATTATCGTCTTATCCGAAAGAGGTCACCACGTAGTGGTGTTTATATAACCATACTCAAATGACTTTCACAACTCCACTCTCATCCCAAGAGAGGTCACCACGTAGTGGTGTTTATATTACCAGTAAATGATTTTCAATTTAAAGACACCAAATTAATGATGTTGATCGTAAGTCCTCGCTCATAATTTTTGGAAGTGTATGGATGAGTTTCGTCTCTTCATACACTCTCGTCTTCCATCTTGTTTTTGCATTTAGCTTGAGGTCTACCAGGCGTAGAATATAATTACTTTATTCTTACTCTTTTAATATATACTTCCAAGGAAGGCTTTATTCTTGAACTGTTTCCCATTGTCTGAGATATGCATATTGGGTAGGCTATACATGCGGATGATGTTTCTCCAGATGAATTTAAATGTCGTCACTTCAGTGATGGAAATCATGGCCTCTGTTTCCACCCATTTAGAAAAGTAATCAATGTCCATAATCAGATATTGATATCCACCTTATGATTTTGGGAGGGGGCTGACCAGGTCAATACCAAACTACGAATGGCCATGGAAAAATAATGGACGAGAGGGACTAATGAGGCTGGTAAATAATACTCGCATAGCACTGATAATTATCGTCTCTTTTCACATGGTCTGCTGCATCTCTTGTAAGGGTCAGCCACCACTACCCCTGTGTCACAACCCTCTTCGCGAGATATTTTCCTCCAATGTGGCTTGCACATGACCCCTCATGGATGTCACTTAGGACATAGTCAGCTTCTGTAGGATGGACACATTTGAGGAGAGGCAGTAGGAAACCTTTTTTAAAGAGAACTTTTCCTATAATAGTGAACTTTATTGCTCAGTATTGGAGTTTCTTTCTCTCAACTTTAGTGTCTGGGAGTTCCCCATTTCTGATGTATTTGATCAAAGGATCCATCCATGATTCTCCCAAATTCAGGTTCATAAAAAGTTCCACTCCATTATCATCTTCCTCAATACTGGGTCTATGCAAAATCTCCATAGGAATGGTCCGTCTGATTTTTGTTCTTATGTCCAAGGCTAACCTTGCTAATGCATCGACTCAGCTATTCTCAAGACGAGGGACTCTATTTACCTTAATTTCCTTGAACTTGATCAAGACCTTCTTCACCCTTGCCAAATACTTGGCCATTTTTTCATCCTTAACCTAGTAGATCCCCAGGATTTGGTTCACCACTAGATGAGAGTCACTATATATGATCATATGGTCGACGTTTAACACTTTAGATAAGCACAGACATGCCAACAAGGCCTCATACTCGGATTTCTTAGTTGAAGCTTTAAAACTGAATCTTAAGGCATATCCAATATTGGTTCCATTCGGAGCTGACAGTATGAGTCCTGTTCAACTGCCACTTTCACAAGAGGAGCCATCCACAAACAAACTCTAGAATGGGTTGCCATTTAAAAAAGTACCCTCATTCATCGCCCCATTATTTAACAAAACATCCTTCTCTATAAGGTCGGTTATCGCTCTATCGACCAGGATAAACCTAGGGTTGTATCTTTATACAATACTTCAACCTCATCTTCTCTAACATCGGCCTCGACCCAAGTGAATTCGGCCACAAAATCGACCAATACATGCCCTTTGATCGCAGACCTCAACTGGTACATGATGTCAAACTCTCCTAACTCAATTGACCAAGCCATCAACCTACTCGACTTCTTGGGTTTATGTATAACTTTCCTCAAAGGAGTGTCAGTTAGTACCACTATAATATAAGCTTAAAATTAGGGCTTCAATTTTCTGGAGGCATGGATCAAAGCATATGTCAGTTTTTCCATCCTTGGGTATTTTAGCCTTTTATATCAAGATGTTTCGAAGTCACTAAAATTATCTTAGTTATTCGACCAAGTTGGAATGCTACAAGATAGCGGGATAGAGATCACCCCGTTAATATTTGTGATAAAAAAGAAAGATATTGTCCCTATGATGAAGTGGAAAGGGACTATGGATAGGTTGATTCAGAAATTCATATCTGAGATCACTTTCTCGAATGGTAATAGAGCAATCGGGTTCCCCCACAACAGACCTTTATATATCATGATGACTACAAGTGGCACAACCTTTGCGAGGTCACTGATGGACGGATGTGCTTCGATAAACATCATCATGATGAGATCCTTATACGTTTCTAGCATCTCATAGACAAGGTTGATTTTGATGCTTCTTTCCATTTCAGACTATGAAAACCTAACTTCCAAGTCTATTGGTTATGTCAATGTGGTAATTATAGTGGGAAACCTCACTTCACATATTCCATGTGATTGCATCTGCCACTTTCTACCATTTATTGATTGGAAGAGTTTGGATGCAGAGTATTGGTTTGGTTCCCTCAACATACCATCAATGTACTAAGGAAAACATCAAGGGGATTGAGATTATCATTAAGGCAATGAAGAAGCCTTTTACAAAGGAGGACACACATTTGGTGCATGCTTATTTTTACACTGAGATGAATTAGGATACACACATTTTAATGAGGCATATCGAAGGAGTAAAGGTTCTAATAACCAGTGATATATTGGGCCCTATAAGGGATTAAAATGAGTTGATGGAGGAAGTTGAACTCGTTTCTGATGAAACATGCAAGGTTTCTCCAAAAACCTAAACTGTTTCTAAATAATTAGGAGATAGAATGAGGTTGAGGATCGACCCAATGGAGCATGAGGCAATGCACTAAAGAATGTTGAGTAGGATTTATGGACCTAATTTAGATAAAGAAATTAATGCAAGAAAGAGGAAGGTACCTACAAACAACAGTGACAATGAAAGAAAGTATTGCTCAATAATGAAAGGGAGGTGTATCGCCTTTAAAGGTTTGAGCGGGCAGTCAATGAAGATGACTTGGAATATGAATTTTTATGGTGGATCAGCAAGGGAATGTATTGTCATTAAGAATTACAACATTCAAGAAGATGAACCTGAGTGAATGTAGACACCCAAAGCCCCAAGTCCAAGAGTTAGAGAAAATTGATCTAGCTGGGGGTGGAGAGGAAGTAAGGTCAATATTTATATCAAAAGACCAAGAAGCTGCGAACAAGGTAGAGTTGATCAAGATCTTACAAGAATAAAAAGATGTATTTGCATGGAAGTATACTGTGTTGTCTGGGTTAGATCAAGATGTGATATACTACAAGCATGTCGCTAAAATATACAAACCTGAGCTGGATCTCAGAATAAAGTTTGAGGTGGAATAGTTACTAGCATCTAGATTTATCAAGATAATTTAACATCCAATTTGGTTTTCTAGTACTGTGCTTGTGGGAAAGAAGGATAAAACATAAATTCGCATTTGTGTTGATTTTAGAGATCTTAAGAGGGATTGCCACAAAGATGGGTTCCCTCTACCTTCAATTGACAACTTGATCGATTCAACAGTTGGTCATGAAATGTACAACTTTATGGATGGGTATGTGGGCTATAACCGGATAAAGATGGATCTAACTGACACATAGAAGGTATTTTTTAGAACTCCTTTAGGAAACTTTATGTACAATTTCATTCCTTTTGGCCTGAAAAATGCAGGGGTAACTTATCAAAGAACAAGGAGTCCATTTTCACTACCTATTTCATGCTATTTTAGAGTCTTATGTGGATGATTTGGTGATCAAGTCAAAGAAAGAGGATTCACACTTGGTTGATCTGAAAAGAGTTTTAAACAGGTGTGGGAACTATAAGTTAAATATGAACCCACTCAAATGTTCTTTTGGTAACGAGTGGGAAATTCTTAGGCTTTATGGTGGATAGATAAGGGGTTTAGATGGACCAATATAAGAAGTAATCCATTACCGACATGCCTTATCCAAAGACGTGAAGGGAGTTGGAGACTTTCCTCGAAAATATTTCCTACCTAAGAAGAGTTATCACAGGTCTTTCGGAGCTCACACATCCGTTGATGTGTCTATTGAGAAAGACTATGAAATTTAAGTGGGAGGAAACACACCAAGAAGCTTTTGACAAGATTTAGAAATTTCCCACTTCCCCTAAATGATGATTCCACATATGGATGGAGTACCTTTCTTATCTTATCTTACCTCAACTATGAGGTCCATCAGTGGACCGTTGGCACAAGAGGATGATGGAAAAGAGAGACATATCTGAGTATAATTATCTATAGTCTAGAAGCAAGATATACTAGTATAGAGAGGCTTTGTTTAACTTTGGTTTTTATTTCCCAGAAACTTCGACATTATATGTTATCTTTCACTATTCAGATCGTGACAAGATGCGATCCAATTGAACCAAGCTTATGGAGTATAATATGAAGTACGTGGTCATTCGCGCAATCAAGATCCAAGATTACGCAAATTTTTTGGCTATTTTTCCCTATGTGTTATTTAAGCCACCTCACGAAGATAATTCACGATGATTTGCAAGATAATTCTTATAACGCATATATGAAAGACTGGTATATGGAGTTTGATGGTTCATTTTCTCAAGGCAATGGAGGATCATGAGTAATTTTATCTAGAGGAAGGAAGAGATTACTCTATTTTTAAGTTGGACTTTCACTATTCACATAATAAGGCAGAGTACGCATCATTAACTTTGGGGTTACTCGAAGAGCTATGAAGAGGTATCCATTCACTCTACACCAAGAGATATTCCAACTTGGTGGTTAAGCAAGTGAATTAGGAATACGCATTGAATAGTATCAATCTATCAACTTATCAAATGATGATTCAAAGGTTGTTAGATCAATTTCATGAAGTTGGAGTTGAAAGGCAGCCAAGAACGATAAATCGTCATGTTGATGCATATGCTGCAACAGAACAAAAGGTGATCATGGATTGTAAATCTATGACTATTATGATCCATCAAAGAACATCATCATTTTTTTTTCTTTAACTCTTTCTTAGTTACGATGATTCAGTTTGAGAGGAAGAATAATGAGGAACTTAGAGAACAAAAGGGGGCATGATGAAGTTTATAGAGTTAGCATAATTCTTCTTTCTTTAAGGAAGTTTGTACTACAAATATTTTTAGGGATGGTTGTCCAGATGCTCTGGTCTAGAGGAAGATCAAAGACAGTTGAAGAAAACTCAAGAGGAGCATTGTGAGACCATTAAGATTCTCTTGTAATGGGGTTAAGTATAAATTCCCAATTTTTAGCTTTTTTAGTTTTCTCTTGAGCTTTCAACCTTTTTCTAGGCTTTATAAAGTAATTAGAGGTTGTATAAGACACTAGAGAGGCTATTTCTTTATTTTATCTAATAAAATGTGGGGGGGGGGGGGGGGGGAGGTACTGTCCCTCTTTGGTAAAAAAAGACCATTAAGATTCCTCTTTATAGAAGGATTCAAAGATAGGGTTATTTTTTGCCTACGATGAAGCAAGGCGCAACAACAATACAAAAATAATGTGCGAAGTATAAAGCTTTCTTTTAACTAGATGAGTGTAACTTCTTGGAAGCTCAAACGGACTGGAGGCTGCCTTACATTGATTTTATCAAAGATGCAGTTGTTCCAAGAGAGATAGAGGATGTCATAAGCATGAGAAGGTAGGATCCAAGGTTTTTCCTATTGGAAAAGAAGTTGTATACTATAGAGTATTTCAACTGGACATTGCGTTGTATCACGAGAGAGGAAGAAATGAAGTCCTCAAGCAAACTCACGATTTAGCCCACATTGGAGGATCCAAGTTTTATAATAAACTGATGATACTTGGATATTATTGGCCAATAATGGAGAAAGATTCATCAGAGTTAGTTAGGAAGTGAAAGTCTTGGCAACTTCATGGTAACCTCATTCATACACCATTATTGGAATTTTGTTCCTTAGAAACTCCTTATCCTTTTCATACTTTGCGTTTGACCTTATGGGGACCGTTGATACCAAAAATTACCCACTTACGTGGACCAATTAAAAGTAAATGCGTGTTCTCATACATGGCAAAAATCCTAATCATCAAATAGTAACTCTGCCGATTACCATGAAGAAGGCCGACCAACTCAAGGATTGTCGACCAACACATGGAAGGCCAACCAACAAGAACAGAGAAGCATCACCATATCAAAAGTCATATTACACGAGATTTATTCCATCACATTCATTATGTAAGGATGTAAATGCTAGAATATAAAAACATTCCATCCCTTGACATTCCAACCCTTGGCCTCCGAGTCATTATAAATACATTGTATCCCCTTCATCAGAGGCAAGCAATCAAGATATTGACAAGATTAATACCATAACATTAGACGTATGTTTTATACATAGCCGGACCACTTTAAAATCTTGTGTCGTTTTCTTTTTATTTACATATTTTATCTGTGATTAAATAATTAGATTTAGTCTAGTTTTTTACTTGAACAGGGATTATAAACCTTCTTCTAGAAGCATTATAAGGATTCTCGTGGCAATTGAGTGCTTTATAAGGTGGGCTGAGGCCGTACCTTTGAAAAGGGAAACAACATGTGTAGTGTCACAATTCATCAAATAATACACCATTTATTGATTTGGCATTCCAAATATTATTCTGTCTTATTATGGTACTCCATTTATCAATAAATAGGTAACAATGCTAACAGACAAGTATATAATCATTCACCACACCTCAACGGTATCTTAGTCTAAAGGCAATGGACAAGCTGAGGCCACAAACAAGACCTTGGTTAATATTTTTTCCAAGATGATGGAAAATTTTCTAAGAGAGTGGGATGAAAAGATACTTATGGCTATTTGGTCTTATCAAATTACCAAAAGTAAACCAACAGGTTATACACCTTTTCGTTGATTTATGGAGTTGAAGCAATTATGCCAGTGGAGTTAGAAGTATCTTCTACCAAATATGCATTGTGAAGAAGCATGCGTCCACATAGTAGGCACATTCAACTAGAAGCACTAGATGAATATAGAGATAGCATAAGAAGGAACTTCTATATCTACATAAATCAACTCTCCAGAGCTTAAAAGAAGGTGAAACCAAGGAAATTTATAGAGGGTGGATTAGTTTTGAAGGCTGTGTGAACCGTATTAGAGGACCCCCTTTTCCAAAAATTGCAGCAAATTGGGAGGCAACCTATGTTACTAAGGAGACACATGATTCATGCTATTATTTTATCTCACAGATTGAGGATGATAGGAATTTCAAAGTTAACAACAAATAGTTAAAGCTTATCATGTATAGACATCACATGTAATTTTTTGGGTTTTGTTCTTACTTTTGTACTTCGAAAATGTGAGTAAACACATGTAAATTTTTAGTTACTGCCTGTTCTAAATAGAAAAGTGTTGAAGCAAACAAATGAGTAAATTACACATATAATTCAAGAACAAAACTAACACCGAATTATAAAAAATTATATTTGGTCATTGTTTTTTGACGTTGATATGCCCCAAGTGTAACCTCGGCCTAGAGACACCAACCTCGGCCTAAAGACACCAACCTCGGCCGGTATTATGGCCGACGTTGGGCATCTCTTGGACACGCGATATCGCCCCTCGGCTATATCAAGGTCGGCCCAGGCCGACACTACCACGAGCCTCTCCAAGGGACGTCACAAGGATCGACAGCATTCTCGTATACCTTGGAATGGAAACCTCGGCCAGATGTAGGCCGATCTCACATCAAGCCACCAGCAACCTCGTCAAGCCACCAGTTCAACCTCGTCTCAGGCCGACCTTGCCCATTGTCTCGGCCACAATTAGGCCGAGACCTCCATGGAATCCTCGGACTGAACAGGTATCAAGACTCACCAACCTCGGCCTCATCAAGGCCGAGGTCATACCCCAGACGCGATAGCCGAGCACCTGCTGACATTTAGATAAGGACACGTGGACACAAGTCAGTTATAACAAGATTATTCCCCACATGTGGGGAGAATATTGCATCATCATTCTCTACATGTGACAGTGACAGATGGCACTCCCATATTGGTGAGGTAACCACACACATGCTCATTACATGCATGGGGGGTACATTACACCCCCTAGGTACTATATATAGAGGTCATCCTCTACCTTGCAAAAGGATCCAAAAATACAACCCTAGCTGAAACTCTATCTAAATACACAGTAGAGAGAGAAAGCTTGAGAGATTGTATTTATGGCCATTAGAGCCCTCATACAGTGATACACATCATACACTTGCACAGTGGACGTAGGCCTGATTGGCTGAACCACTTATATTCCGGTGTTGATTCCTCTTCTCCTCACCTCCTTCTACTATATATATATCTTTATACTGCCATTGTTAACACTGAATTGAGATCACAAACCCCTTGAAGGGTGGTGCAATTTCCTGCATCATCATTTTGGTGCCGTCTGTGGGAAGAGAGAAGCTATCTCTTCCTCTTTTTCTGCTTACCCTCACCGGAGATTCTGGTGGTGAACCAGGCCTCCCCCTAGCACGGAGCTGTTTCACCATTGAAATAGGTCCTGTGAGGTACTAAGCTCATCTACTACTTAAGATCTATAGTGTTAACATATGGCACCAGACTTACCACCGCCTCTTCCGTCGCCCGGGGGTGGAGGGCCTAGTTCCAGTCAGACGCCCCCCAGTCCGAAATGGCGGAGGTAGCTGCAGCCTTGAGGTCTTTAGCTGCAATGCAACAAGCTATGCAGGAGCAATTTGCACAGCTCAACCAAACTGTGATGAGGCCACCTAGAGTCTCACCGGATATGATCACTCCGACGGCTGTTCAGCCTCATCCTGATGCCAAGGGACCACCCCAGGAACCAATGAAGGACCAGCCTGCACCCCAGCGGAGAAGGGACGTTGCTAACCCTAGGCGCTTGCGCCTGGGGAGGCAAGGAAACCCTTGCCCAGAGGACATGTATGACGATCTAGAGGCGGAAGAAACCCCGAAAGAATGTTGGGAGCCGTATGAGGTGTCAAATAACAGTGTACGACCTCTTAGGCAAAGTCAAGGTTGTGTCGGCCGAAGAGGTGAAGAGGCCCAACAAAGAGGGTCAGCCTTTGATAGGTTAAGCAGAGGGTCAGCCTTTAAGAGTCTGGGCCCGATGAATGACCTAAGGCAGAGACTGTCGAGATCAAGGAGCGCAGCAGGCTCTCAGAGAGGGAACAGGCAGGGTCAGCCAGACCAAGGCCGACACTGTGAAAGAAGAGGCAGGGAACATGAAGAGGTCAATAGCCAACGTGTCATGGCAGGGTAACCCTCGGTCCATCCCAGGGAGGTGGCAGGGGATAACCTCGGCCAAGTCGATGGCCGAAGACCATAGAATTATTCTATCCAACGCCTCGAGGAGAAGATAAGAGACCTCATTAAAAGCAGGGACCCATTACAAAGGGGTTACTCAGAGGGCTCCCCATTTGTGGCTAGGATAGTGGGATTCCCAACCCCAGCTAAGTTCAAGCCTCTTACGGTGTCTCCCAAGTATGATGGAAGCACTAACCCTGTACATCATATCGAGATGTACCAGTCGGCAGCGGACATCTACTCGATACCCGATGAGATGAAGTGTAGAGCCTTCTCTAGGACATTAACAGGGGCTGCACACAGTTGGTTCACCTCCCTTCCGAAGAACTCAATTGAGAACTTCAAAGGCTTGGCTGAGCGATTCATCCACAACTTCTGCTTTGGGGTGAGGCCTCAAAAGAAGACTACCCACCTGCTGTATGTCAAGCAGGCTAAGGGTGAGAGCCTAAGAGACTACATAGCAAGATTCAATAAAGAAAAGTTGTAAGTCGAAGATTATGAAGAGAACATATCCATGACCGCCCTGATAGGAGGTCTCCAGAAGGGGAAGCTATTGTGAAAACTGGCGAAAGAGCCCCCTAGGTCTATGGCGGAGCTGCTGGCAATCGCAGGGAAACTAATGAATGCGGAAGAGGCAATGGCCGCCAAGTATGAGGATGAGAACCGCGGTGGAAGTGGAAAGTCCCAAAGAAAGAAAGATGGGAAGAAGAGATCGGGTGATGACAAGTTCGCTCACTATACTCCTCTTACTGTGAGCTATGAGTACATCCTCAACGAGATCAAGAATGACAGGGCTTTGAGATGGCCAGAGAAGATGAAAGCTCCACCACATAAGAGGAATAAAGACCTATGGTGTGAGTTCCACCAAGATCATGGTCATGTCACAGATAGATGCTTCGCTTTGAAGGATGAGATTGAGAAGATGTTAAAATTTGGGAAATTGAGAAAATATGTAGACGGTAAGGCTCCTAAGAGTGGAAGAGATGACCATAAGAAAAGGAGGAATGACAGATGTCATGACAACGTCCCGGCCCGAAGAGACGATGATTCATAAGGTGATGATGAAGATGATCCGGATCTCCCACTAAGGGATGACAACACCCCGGTGAAGAGGGTTGGTATGATCTCTTTCGGTGTTGGCACAATATGCGGAGGATTTGCAGGTGGTGGATCTGAAGTAGCTGATAGGAAGGCTCATGTAGCCGAGGCCAAATCAGTGGCCAAGCTTGAAGTTGTGAATCTAACGTCTTTCGATACAGTGCAGAAAAGGAAGAAAGTAGACATGAACACCCTCGTAGTTGGGTTCTCCAGGCTCGACTTCAAAGGTATCTTAGCCCCCCATGATGACCCTTTGGTCATAACGATAAGGGTGCATGGATATGAGGTGCAGAGGATCTTCGTGGATGGGGGAGTTCGGCAGATGTGATTTTTTGGCCTTGCTTCAAGAGTTTAGGCCTTAGTAGAGCAAGACTGGTCCCCTATCACCACCCCCTGATAGGCTTCAGTGGTGAAAAGGTTCACCCCTTGGGCATGTATGAGACGGACGTACGGATGGGTGACGAATGGCCTAAGAGGTTGACCAGGAGGATTAATTTCTTCGTGATGGACGAGAGTTTCTTCTCGGCCTATAACCTCATCATAGGAAGGGTGGACCTTAGGGAGGTCAAGGCTGTGCCATCAACGGTCCATTAGATGCTAAAATTCCCGACTCCTTATGGAGTAGGGGAAGTGCAAGGTGACCAGACCACGGCGCGAGAATGTTACTTAAACTTGGCTGAAGAGAGAGAAGCCCATAAGAGGGCAACCACCACTTATAGCATTGACACTCTTGATCCAAGAGATGAAACAAAGTTGAAGAAGGGAGAGGCCGCGAAAGAGGTAGAATCCATCGTCCTCAATGAGGACGAGCCAAAAAAAACCGTCCAGGTCGGTAAGGCCCTAGATCCAGGAACCAAGGAAGAGCTGATAAACTTCCTCAGGAGGAGACAAAGTCTCTTCGCATGGAGTCACGCAGACATGCCTGGCATCGACCCTGAGGTGATGAGCCACAAGCTCAACGTGACCAGAGATGCCAAGCCGATCAAGTAGAGACGAAGAGTCTACTCCAGAGAGAAATACGACGTCATCCAAGAAGAGGTCAAAAAGTTGGAAGAGGCCGAGTTCATAAGAGAGGTTACCTACCCGGAGTGGCTCTCAAATGCAGTCATCGTGCCTAAGGCCAATGGGAAGTGGCGAATGTGTGTGGATTTCACTGACCTGAACAGATCTTTCCCAAAAGATAGCTACCCCTTACCTCGGATAGATCAGATGGTGGATGCTACAGCATGACATGAGCTCATGAGCTTCATGGATGCGTATTCAGGCTATAACCAAATCTTCATGGATGCCGAAGACTCAGAGAAGACAACTTTCATTACAGACAAAGGGACGTACTGCTACAAAGTGATGCCCTTCGGTCTGAAAAATGCAGGGGAAACATACCAACATCTTGTCAATAAGATGTTCGAAGAGCAGATAGGTAAGACCATGGAGGTGTATGTAGACGATATGCTAACAAAGAGCTTGAAAGCTTGTACTCACGTAGCGGACCTTGAGAAGACCTTCGATGTTATGGACTCATACATAATGAAACTCAACCCAGCAAAGTGTGTCTTTGGAGTAGGAGCTGGGAAGTTCATGGGATTCATCGTTAACCAGAGAGGAATTGAAGTGAACCCTGAGAAAATCAAGGAATTACTCGACATGAAGACTCCTAGGAGTACCAAGGATGTTCAAAGACTCACGGGAAGAGTGGCTGCCCTTAACAGGTTTGTTTCTAGGGCAACGGACAAGTGTCTTCCATTCTTTAAAGTTCTAAGAAAGGCCTTCCAATGGGACGAAGAGTGTGAAAAAGCCTTCAACCAACTCAAGTCCTACTTAGGGTCTCCCTTATTGCTGTCTCGGCCCATCGCAGGAGAAAGGTTGTTTGTATATCTGGCAGTCTCTGAATCAGCCATCAGCGCGGCCATCATATGGGAAGAGGATGGGATCCAAAGGCCTGTATACTTCAACAGTAAGGCCCTTCAAGGGTCTGAACAAAATTATCCCCGCATCGAAAAGTTGGCTTATGCCCTAATACATGCCTCAAGAAAAATGAAGCCTTACTTCCAAGCTCACTCCATGGTAGTCCTCACTAACTCCCCACTAAGGCAGGTCCTGCATAAACCTGAGAAGTTCGGGAGATTGATGACCTGGGCCATCAAATTAGGAGAATATGATCTTACCTACCAGCCTAGGACAACCATCAAAGGGCAGGCCCTCGCAGACTTTGTTGCAGAATTCACCTGGGAAGAGGCCGAGACAGAGAAAGGCCTAGAGGATGCCGAAGAGACAAACCGCAGTGTCTTCCAAAATTCAGAAGAGACGGCACCAAACGTCTTCCGAGATCGGGAAGAGATCATCTCAGGCAAAACCCGGAGCAGAATAGAAGAGAACGAAGAGGATCGATACCTCTTCAAGCAAGGAGTTATGACATAAGGGGTCTTCTCATCAGATACAGACGTCTGGAGCCTCTTCGTTGATGGCTCTTCCTGTGATAGTGAAAGCGGTGCGGGGCTAATACTCTCGGCTCCAGATGGCGCCAACATTGAATATGCCTTGAGATTCAACTTCCAGGCATCGAACAACGAGTCCGAGTATGAGGCCATGATAGCAGGTCTCTTATTGGCAATAACTCTTAGCGTAAAGCGACTCCTACTCCATAGCGACTCAAGGTTGGTTGTCAATCAAGTACTGGGGATATACGAGGCCAAAGACGAAAGGATGGCCAAGTACTTAAAGAGGGTAAGAAGGTTGTTAGAATATTTTGAAGAAGCAAAACTGAAGAGAGTGCCTCGACTAACTAACAATCACGCTGATGCATTGGAAAGGCTGGCCTCGGCAATGAAGACAGATATGGGAAGGACCATTCCGATCGAGGTCTTGAGAAAGGCAACCATCGAGGAGGATGAGGTATGTAACCTTTGTCATAATTTGAACCTAGGAGACTCATGGATCGACCCGCTCATCAGATACCTAAGAGAGGGAGAGTTGCCTGAGTCCAAACTAGAAAGGAGAAAGTTGAGATATAGGGCTACCAAGTTCTCAATGGTAGGAGATGTCTTGTACAAAAGGGGGTTTCTATTGCCTCTCCTCAGATGTGTGCATCCCATGGAAGTTCCCCGGATCTTACAGGAGGTTCATGAGGTTTCTTGCTCTAGCCACATAGGGGGAAGGCCCCTGGCCAAGAGGATCATCACTCAGGGATACTGGTGGCCTACCTTGTCCAAGAACGCTGCAGACTACGTGAAGAGGTGCGATAAATGCCAAAGGTTCGCCACTATACCTCATCAACCCCATCAGCCTATGATGTCAATCTCTTTTCCATGGCCATTTGGGGTATGGGGAATCGACTTAGTAGGACCTTTGCCAAGAGCTATCAACAACTATAGATTCTTGATAGTTGCCATTGACTACTTCTCAAAGTGGGTGGAGGCAGAGCCGATGATAACAATCACAGAGCAGAAGACCTTCCAGTTCATTTGGAGGAATATCATATGCAGATATGGCCTGCCAAACACTCTCATCTTGGATAATGGGACCCAGTTCAAGAACTCCTCCTTAGAAAAGTACTGCCTAAGAGTAGGGATTAAGCAGTTCTTCTCATCTCCTGGTCGACCTCAGGCAAATGGTCAGACCGAGGTCACATACAGAACTATCTTGGACGGAATCAAGAAGAGGTTAGAAGATGCGAAGGGAAGATGGAATGAAGAGGTCTATGCCATGTTATGGGCCTATATAACCACGACAAGGACACCAACAGGAGAAACCCCGTTCATGCTGGCACATGGCTCAGAGGCCATCATACCAACGGAGGTAGGACTCCCAACTCATCGGATTCAGACCTATGACCCTGACAATAATAGAGAAGAGAGGAGGCTAGACCTAGATCTTATCGAAGAAAGAAAAGAGGACGCAGAGGTCAGACAAGCAGCCTACCAGCAGAGGGCAGCGAAATTCTACAACCAGAGGGTGAAGTCAAGACCCATTGCAGTAGGAGACCTAGTGCTGAAGAAGACCCTACATAAAGTAAATAAGCTTCACCCAAACTGGCATGGCCCCTACAAAGTGACAGAAGAGGTTGTGCCTGGCACTTACAGGCTAGAAAACCTAGAAGGAGAACCTTTCACTAAACCATGGAATGATGATCACCTAAAGAGATATTACATATGATGTTGCATAGAGTTTTATGTAAATGTACCATCTTATTATGAAGAGGTTATTAATGAAGATCAGTTCCCATGACAGTTCTTGCTACATTCTTAGATCAGAGATTAATTATGAGGATAACATCTTAGGTGATGACCTCAGACCTTCATAACACCATTCATTGGTGATGAGGTCTGAGCTCAGACACCATAATGAGATGACCTCAGACCCTTAACATCATTAATTTGGTGAAGACCCTTAACATCATTAATTTGGTGCAGATTTATTATGGGGGTAACATCTTAAGTGATGACCTCAGACCCTCATAACACCATTCAGTGGTGACGAGGTCTGAGCTCAGATACCATACTTGGATGGTGAAGACCTTTAACATCATTAATTTGGTGCAGACCTTTAACATCATTAATTTGGTGAAGACCCTTAACATCATTAATTTGGTGAAGATTTATTATGGGGGTAACATCTTAGGTGATGACCTCAGACCCTCATAACACCATTCAGTGGTGACGAGGTCTGAGCTCAGACACCATACTTAGATGACCTCAGACCCTTAACATCATTAATTTGGTGAAGACCCTTAACATCATTAATTTGGTGAAGACCCTTAACATCATTAATTTGGTGAAAAATTATTATGGGGGTAACATCTTAAGTGATGACCTCAGACCCTCATAACACCATTCAGTGGTGACGAGGTCTAAGCTCAGACACCATAATGAGATGACCTCAGACCTTTAACATCCTTAATTTGGTGAAGACCCTTAACATCATTAATTTCGTGAAGACCCTTAACATCATTAATTTGGTGAAAACTTACTATGGGGGTAACATCTTAGGTGATGACCTCAGACCCTCATAACACCATTCAGTGGTGACGAGGTCTGAGCTCAGACACCATAATGAGATGACCTCAGACCCTTAACATCATTAATTTGGTGAAGACCCTTAACATCATTAATTTGGTGAAGACTTATTATGGGGGTAACATCTTAGGTGATGACCTCAGACCCTCATAACACCATTCAGTGGTGACGAGGTCTGAGCTCAGACACTATAAATGAGATGACCTCAGACCCTTAACATCATTAATTTGGTGAGATTAATTATGAGGATAACCTCTTAGGTAATGACCCCAGACCTTCATAACACCATTCATTGGTGAGAAGGTCTGAGCTCAGGACCATTGGTTGAGTTTAAACAAGACCATTGCAAATTTATTTTTAGCAGACATCATCACAATGGAACTAACAATGAAAAACATCACATGACATTCAATAAAAAGGAAGTGAAGATGGTCCTTATCAGAGGTTGACATATATATTCAGAAATTGTATGTTCAATGATTACAAACAAGTTCCACAATACAGTCAAGTTACAAACAGTGATCAAAATATCCTAAGAGTCTGAGGGGGGAACGTTGACACCCTCGGCTTGATTAGTCACCTCGGACGCATCATCACAAAGGTCTGCCCCTCCAACCTCGGTGACCTCTAATGTAGCAGTCTCGACAAGAGCGACAGCCTCTTCCTCAACCTCTTGAAGAGCTTGGGCAAATTGAGCATCAGCAAAGCCGAGACCAACGAAATCAGAGGCCTTCAAAGTGCCGGCCTCTCTCTCCCTGACGTCTGCCCATTTAATAATGGCTTTGATACCTCTTTCAAGGTATTCAAAGCCGAAGCCCATGAACTTGTCAGAGGCCTTGTAGTCAGCAATTATCTTTTCAGAGGCGTCCTCAAGGGCGGCCCTGACAGCTGAGTTGACCTTTTGCTGCAGAACGTCGTCCTTAGCCTTTAGTGCAGCAGCATGATCCTTGCCGAGCTGGGAGATGTCCTTCTCCAACCCCTTCACCTTCTCCTCAGAGTCCTTCAGCTCAGACTTGAGGCGCTCGATCTCTGCGTTCAGAGTACTCTGGACTTTCTCGGCCTCTTGCCCCTTTTGGATGAGGGGCAACTTCCTCAGAGTCCAGCTCGATAAATGGTGCATAGCGGTCAAGCCCTGCATATTTAGTGATTATGAGTAAGCTGAAGAAGAATCAGAGGTTACACTTAGAAGAATTTCGGAAGAAGGATCAAATCATACCTGAACGGCTCTGTGAAGGCCGAACTCAACCAGTAATGGGGTATCAAGGGACTTGAAGAAGCATTTATCAGCCTCGGTCATTACAGAGCCGACGGTATCCAGGGCCTGAAGGCTGTGGCCGACTACACTGTCGATTAACTTCAACTGATTCAGACAAGCCGATAGGGCGTCAGCTGAAGAGATAGGGATGGCAGGTTCAGCAGCCTTCTTCTTCGGCCTCTGATCCTCAGGGGCATGATCTTCGGGGGCCCTCTTCTTTTTTGCTGGGGGCTTAGAGGCAGAGGGAGCTGGGGGAGGAGCATTAAGACCTACTTTCTTGGAAAGTCTTGTCAATCTTGGTGCAGCCATCTCCCAAAGCTCGTGTGGAATGTCCTTTGGTCGCTCTGCAAAAAATTAGTAGACCGGAGTTAACTCAGAGGTTAAACTTGCAAAACAAAAATGCTTACCAAGATCGGCAAGGGGACTTCCACCCAGACCTATCCCAGAGAGGAAGTGGGGAGTCATCAAGTGTTCAAACCTGACAAATAGACCATTTACCCCTGATCTTGAAGGACTTTCACTATCTGGAGGTTTTATAGACTTAGGCCAGGGTTGGCCCTGGCAGACATGGTGACTTTACCCCATCTCAGGGGCATCCTCTGCTCCAGATTGGACGAGGGAACACATGGGCCAAGCTCCCATGGCCCTGAAGCAAAGAAGTACCGAGGCTTCCAGTTATGGTTGGAAGTCTGGGTCACCTGAAGAAATTTCTTCTCAGGCCTCCGAGCTACAAAATGGTAGTAGCTCAGATGATTTTTGGCCAAGGAAGGAACGTAACAACCTACGAAGACCTGAACTGGAAGGTCTGAGTGGTGGACAGCCTTCCATAACACTATTGCCCCTATTAAGATTCTCCAGGCATTAGGAGAGAGTTGGGAGGGGGCCAAATTAATATAAGAAAGGATGGACTTGATAATGGGGTGAATGGGCAGACGGAACCCCAACTTGAACATCTGCTCGTACAAGCAGACCTCACCGTCTCGGCCATGATAAGCCCTCTCTTCCCTCAGAGGTCTCCTAAGTTTTATTGAGGGGCTGATAGAATACAGATATCTGAAACAGAGAAGGTCTACAGCAGTAATTGTACTCTCGATCTCGGCCGCCTCAGAGACGTCGACATCGCTCTCAACCTCATCATCATCCAACTCAACGTCGGCCGGAGCAGATGTTGATGGGTAACTCGGAAACCTCTGAGCAAACTCTGCCCCGGCGACGGCCGACATAGGGATGGCGTCAATTGGTGGTGGAATGGACACACTCGGCTCAAGAATCTCAACCTCTGAGGAAGACCCTGAGGTGCTTGAGTGGTTATGGGACGAGGCTCGGCTGGAGACCTCGGCCTGATCAGGGGCCTGATCAGGCCTAGGTGTGAAGTCCATGGACTCTTAAAAGGAATCCATAGACATGGGGTCTGAGGTAGACGATTCAGACTCAGACATAGGTATGGGATCAGTAGGAACCTCTGTCTGATAGAAGTTCTCCGGGGGGTCAGGATATATCACCTTCAGGGGTGGTGGAAATATGGGTCTAATGGGAAACTCTTGCAATCTACGAGCCTCCTCCTGTGCTCTTTCTGTTTGCCTAATATTTTCTAAAGTCTTCTCTCTAAGAGAGGGGAACTCCTCAAGAAGCTGATATAAGGGTCTGAGCATTAGAGGACGACACTACACTTAGGGATTTTCATAAACTCCAAAAATTACAAACAAGGCTGGCTGATAAAGCAAAGGAATCTAAAGATCAAACTACTTAAATTTGGCAAGAATAGCTCGCCTAAAATTATGGTGGTATCGCCGAAAAACTAAGAAACTCGCCGAAAAATACGAAAATAAGGGTGCTTGCAGGAAAAATAAAGGAAAAAGTATGGTAGACCTTACCTGAGGATGAAATGGTAAGGAAGAGAGGAGAAGACGCGATAAATCACCACCCAAAAGCCTTGAACCAAGATCTTTCTAGAGAGAGAAAAGCTGCAGGAATGAGAGCGGCTAAAATGGAAGAAATGAAGAAGAAAGAAGGAAAGAAGGGTTCAAAACCCTTATATACTCAGACACAACTCCCAAGGCCCATCATTGCCTTGGGAGCCCCAAAGGGCGGCTGACAGCACACGCCTACCAAACAAGCATGTTCCAGCATTGGACAAGTGTCAAGCAAGTATTGGCTTGTAACAGACAGGCCTCGGAGGGGTAGTAATCCCCTAGTCACTTGCTCTCACATATGACTAAGGGCTGGGGGGTGATTGATATGCCCCAAGTGTAACCTCGGCCAAGAGACACCAACCTCGGCCTAAAGACACCAACCTCGGCAGGTATTATGGCCGACGTTGGGCATCTCTTGGACACGCGATATCTCCCCTCGGCCATATCAAGGTCGGCCCAGGCCGACACTACCATGAGCGTCTCCAAGGGACGTCACAAAGATCGACAGCATTCTCGTATACCTTAGAATGGCAACCTCGGCCAGATGTAGGCCGAGCTCACATCAATCCACCAGTAACCTCGTCAAGCCACCAGTTCAACCTCGTCTCAGGCCGACCTTGCCCATTGTCTCGGCCACAATTAGGCCGAGACCTCCATGGAATCCTCGGACTGAACAGGTATCAAGACTCACCAACCTCGGCCTCATCAAGGCCGAGGTCATACCCCAGACGCGATAGCCGAGCACCTGCTGACAAGTCAGTTATAACAAGATTATTCCCCACACGTGGGGAGAATATTGCATCATCATTCTCTACATGTGATAGTGACAGATGGCACTCCCATATTGGTGAGGTAACCACACGCATGCTCATTGCATGCATGGGGGGTACATTACACCCCTAGGTACTATATAGAGAGGTCATCCTCTACCTTGCAAAAGGATCCAAAAATACAACCCTAGCTGAAACTCTGTCTAAATACACAGTAGAGAGAGAAATCTTGAGAGATTGTATCTATGTCCATTAGATCCCTCATACAGTGATACACATCATACACTTTCACAATGGACGTAGGCCTGATTGGCTGAACCACTTATATTCCGGTGTTGATTCCTCTTCTCCTCACCTCCTTCTACTATATATATATCTTTATACTGCCATTGTTAACACTGCATTGAGCTCACAAACCCCTTGAAGGGTGGTGCAGTTTCCTGCATCATCAGCCGTGACCAAATATTATTATTTATATTTTTGTCACAGTTTTGGTCATGGTCCAAAACTTGACCAAATTAAAAAAAATAAACTTTAATTTTCTTCATCCCAAATAAACCTGTACAGTTTTCAAACGTGTTTACATTTCCAGATATAATATTTAACTACTGCGTCATCCATAAATCAAAAAAATAATAATACAACACAAATTAACTAACTAAAGCCATCAAATTATTCAACTCAAATAATAATATAATGCAGCCTTACGTGAATATGCTAATAATATCACAATATCCTAATCGAAATCCAATGCAATGATTGTTTCCTGTCACAGAACAAGACTTCAAAATGTTACTTCTCCAACTGGGTATGCAAACAAGACTTCAGAATGTTCCAAATGGTAAGTAACAAAGGACTTGAATCCAAAAATAACTTCGGGAGGGATACGTAGTAAAAAATGACATCAAAGTTGACATAATTTGTATGATGAACAAGGTTGGGTTCTAACCCATAATTCGAATCTACGGTGTCTCTTTTGATTTACGATAATATATGTGAAATGTGTTGAGATTGTAGAAAATTGTGAGAACACTCTAAATTGGGAATTGTGGTATTCCCCCTCCCCCCCTTTGGGTTTTTTGTTTATAAATGTGTGTGTCTATATATATATATATATATATATATATATATATATATATATATATATATATATATATATATATATATATATATATATATTTATATATATATATTTATTTATTTATGAATGTATATATGATAATAAAAAGAGAGGGGTTAGTGATACAAGATAAAAATAGAATAATAATAGGAAACAAAGTAGGATCGGTGATTAAAAATATAACAAAATGGAGTTAGTGTTACCAATAAGAAATTTTTATTCCTTGTGTCTCGGTGAACATAAAATAACACAAGCCACTAAACCACACAAATATTAAACATTAACAAAGTCCATGACCATTTGTGTGGTTACCTCAGATTGGCACTTTGTTAGTAGGATCACATTCAAAACTTAAAAAGATCTACAGAATGATATTTTGCAAAATGTGATGGGTAAGCAAGTGTAAGAGGACTAAATATATGAGTTGAAGATAAACAAACGTAAATAAATATGAGGGTTGTTCCAATACATACGATACATATAGGGTTGTCATACAATAGTTAACTAAATGACAATAATATAATGTTTTGAAACTCAATCTTCATCTAAATCAATTAAAATAATGACCAAATTAGTATTGTCATTAAGAGAAGACTGGAACTCTTTAGTGTCTATTAATGCGCCTGCTTGAGTAGTCAAACCCCTCATTTCATGCATAACTACAGACTAAATTTCTTTGTTTATGAACTTAGAGTAGAATATTTTATTAACATTTTAAAAGACACAAAGAAATGGCTCGTCGATCATGTGTTATTTACTCTTCGTCTTGGATAAACCTACTCATATAAGTTTTGAGGGGGTATCAACTTTACAATCATTCGTAGTGTCCTCCACCTTCACCCATTCATAATAGAAGATGATTTCTTTGAAGTATAAGTAATTTAATTCTAGGATTTGTTAGACAATCCATAATAGGTTAACATCCTAACCTTTGAATTTTTATCACTTTTGCTAGTTACACAAGAAGTCAAGGAAGAAATTATTATTTTTCTTTTTTGCATCAATAGTTTTTCCTCAAGCGTATATAAGATAAAATCAAAACCATTGATGAGGAATTTTTTAAAATCCTTCGCAAGAAAACTAGGACCTTTGTTTATGTGTGGAATCCTTGAAGACATGTCATCTTTCTTTAAAAGCTGCATTTTTAATGGATTTGTATTAGGAATATGTTACAACACATACATAAATAATCGCAACAGAATAGGTTGGAGTTACCTCTTTTAATACCTATACACTAAAATCACTTCTCTTCTGATTTCTGGCCTTTTCGTGCTACTTCCTAAACGTGTTCATGAAATTGTAGAGTTTAGATGGTAATAAAGAGAATACAAGTAATTAAACAAAAATAAGTTATATATGTAATTACTTACTCTCTAAAATCTTCAACTTCAACTTGGGATTCGAAGACATAACGAGCTACTTGATCGTATTGCAAACTGGTGAGTCTCGCCTTTTTAGGGATACAGAAAGGCAATTTATCTTCAAACTCATCAGGTTCCTCGATCAATTGTCAGAAAGACTATGAGGATTGAACCTCCTAAGCCCTTGTTCCGATATATGTTCCCGGGCGTATAATAATTATTCTGTTGTTATATATTCTTCCACAATTAACCCTCCAATATACCATGTATTTTGAACATAGTCTTTGAATATTTTCGTCAATCGCTCAAAGGGATACATCCAGCGATACCTGAAGGGTCCACGCAACAAACCCTCATTATAAAAATGCACAAGTCGTTGGACACTGATATCAAAGAACGACGGAGGAAAATACTTCTCCAAGACATAAATCGCCTGGCTAAAGTGGCTTTAACAGCCTCAATGTGCATCTTGTTTACCACTTTTGAATATAGTAAGGTGAAGCAAAAACAAATCTTCATAATTGACCTATGGAGATCTTTTCGCTCAGAAAAGAAATGCCTAAACACGAGATGGATTAATTAGATGATGACGTGATAGTCGTGAGATTTTCACTATTTTAGGTCATTTGTTTGTTTGCTTACAGCCCTGTGCAAATTATCGAAATAACCATTCGGAGTCTTCAAATTGAACCACATGTCTAGGAGGATCTTTTTCTCACTAGTAGTCAAAGCGAAAACACAAATGGGAATTGAATTTCTTTTAGTTGTAGGATCAATTTTTAACCCCAATTTTTTTTCATTTCCTTTAGATCGTAATGCACCTTTTCTTCATCTTTCGAATGAGATCCACCCAGACATGTTTCTACCAGATGTTTTGTAAGTTCTTCTTCGTATGCATCACATCAATTACATGCCTTACACGGTGCTCTTTCCAAAACGACAAGTAAAATAAGATTAACCGTCTAGATCATGCCTTTATTTCAGTAGGATCTTACGATCCTCTATAGATTTATGCTTTGGGCCTATAAACTGAGGGGTTTTTCCTACAAGCTTATTCCCCGAAGTCCCAGCCTTCACCCTTTCCTCAATTTAATAATCTAAAAGCCGATCTAGTTACTTCCTATACTCTTGATCGATAGGTAAAAAATTAGCCTTATTATTCCTAAACGGGTGACTGCTCGATAGAAATCTACGATGGCCAGCATAACTTATTTTCCCACTATGATGTAGTCAAGTGGATTCAGTTTCCTTTCCATAAATGGGAAATCCATAATAACCATGAACATTATACCCGAATAAAGTCCCCTATAGATAATAAAGTCATGGATCACCCACATAATCATTGATTTAAATGTGAACTCTTTACCCCTGTGAGCGTCAAATACATTCTCGCCTTCATACCACAACTCTTTAAGTTCTACGATTAACGGAGATAAGAAAATATTAATATCATCACCAAGAGCCTTTGGCATTGGTATCAATAATGACAATAATATGAACTCTTTCTCATGCACAGTGTTTGAGGGAGACTTAAAGGCGTCATGAGAACTAAACAATAACTCTAATTAGTGTTTAAATTACTAAAAGAGTTAAACCCATCGTTTGATAATGCAAGATGAACATTGTGTTGTTTTATTGCAAATTCAGGATGTCATACATTTGAAAGATACCAGATGAGCGAATCAACTCGATGATGCATGAGATTCCCATCCACCTCGGCTCTAGTGTGCCATGTCATGGCCTCTGCTATATATGGTATAGTGAAAAATCTTTTTAACCATGGCCCGAGGGATAAATAGTTTAACATTTTTTTGTGAAACATGTGAGCACATGCAAAATTTGGTTGTACCATCTTTTTTACTCTCACAAACCATATATCTTGGCTCCTTGCATACAAGACATTCATTTTTCAGTTCGTACTCATTACGATACAGTATAAAATCATATTTGAATGCATGAATAGATTTATACTTCAAATCTAAACCCTTCAAGCTCTTTTTCATGCTCGGATAACTATCTGGTAACATTTTCTTTTTTAGAATAATATCTTTAGCCTACTTAAGAATTGTAGTTATGCTATTGCCCGACAACGCAAATTGACTCTTTAAATTATGCAAAATAATCAATGCATACAATCCTGAGTAATCTTTTTTGTAATTTTTATACAAATGTCTAGCCACATCAAATTTTAACTGTATGTATTCCCGATCTTCGAGTAATTAAGCATCAACTTATTCACTGAGTTCGTCATACTTCATATTATCTGTATCCATAGGCTGGCAATTTTAATGGAGGCGGACTCTCTAATCATCATCAATTAGGTCGATATAAGGACGATTTGCTGGCGAATCATTCACCACTTCCACCGAGTGGGGTTTCATCACGCGATCATGTACTAGTAATTCTTCAGGAACATATGGTACATTATTTTCCCCATGGAATGTCCATTTCTTATAGTCTTGCATCATACCCTATATTAGAAAAAGCAATTGAACGTCTTCCAAAGACTTAAATTTTCCATTTATAGAACCATTTCATGGATATGGATTCTAATCATTATTAAGATTTCTATCTGCATATTTAATAAATTCCTAAATGCCCTTTATATGATTATCAGACACTCTGTGACTCTCTCATATCCACTCTTTGTATTGTGAGAAAGCCATTAGGTAGTCTTCAAAATTCAATTCACCTATATAAATAGGTTGAAATGATGGTCAAGTTGGATACAAGAACTCTCAATTTATAATTCAAACAAATTCACTCAATATAAACAAATTCAAATCAATTTCATTCAACTCGATCATTCAGTAAATATGGTGTGAAACCAAACAAATTTTCGGGATAATTTAAATCTTACAAATTTATTCAAAACGAAAATATTGTTGAATGACTAAACTTGTCCAACAAATGAACTGGCTAGGTAATAATATAATTTTAACAATTTTTAACAGAGGCCCTTCCTCGTGGTCAAAGTACACAGACTCATCTTCACAACCATCGTATATTGTATCAACCAATATATGAGCCTCACCCATCGCCAAAGAATGATTATGGATATTTGTTTCGATAATCATGGAAATGAGGGTGCACATGCCAATAACCCTACTATTAGACAAGTCCCTTATACAATACGACTCGTTAAAGTCACCGTGAAAGGATGATGATGATCCATGGAATGTTGGAGGAGGCATTTGTGAGAGGAATGTTCCAGGATGAGACATGTGGGAGGGGAAACCTTGAGGCGTAGGATAGAGGAATGTTTGAAGAGGCATCTGAAAGGGGTAACCATGTTCTTGAGTAAAGAATTATACCAACTGGATTTGATTCGTTAGGATTATCACGTTGTTTATAACATTGCCTACCTACCTCTAAACCTCGGATACCTCTCCTTCAATTCTATCATGGTCTTATACCTCTTTCGACACGTAACTCCTTAGCGAATAGATCTTGTCCAATAGAGGTGAACTATATTATAATTTTCTACTGGCATATGTGAGGCCACACCTCTTATCCTCCCCCTATTTTCCCTCCTAAGTACCTTGGTTAGGCCAACATCTTCAATCTCATAGGGAATGCACTAGGACTGACTGCACGACATGTCCTCTATCATTTCTTGTAATATAATATTATATTTAGGACTGTGATTTTAATAATATTTTATTATAGCTTGTATATATATGATAACTAAATTCAAATTCACCAAAGTCAAAACCAATTTGTCAGGGAATTTATTGGTCCTTTTTTCTCGTCGGGCATACAAGTACAAGTTGACCCAATTAGATTTTTTACCTTCTTCCAAAGTCCCCTGAGTTCGTTCCACCCATTCATCCTTCAGATCATCATAAGATTTTTTCCCAAGTATGTGGACATAAACTTTCTTTGAACTATTCAATTTATTTTTCTCCCTCTCGGTCAATTTTCTTTCCCTGGCCTCATTCGACAAGAAGTTTTTCCATTGGTCAGTGAGCATTTCAACATTTTAAGGAACTTTATTTTTTAACCCTAAAATATCAAAACTTGTTTCCCCCTTAGGGAAACAAAATTTCTGATAGTTTTTTAATTGATCATCTATTTAGGAAAGAACCTTTGCATTCGAACTGGCTGGGAATGAAAAATTATTATCAAGTTTCTTCCACACATCATCTTTTATACCAGACTCAACCTTCTTCAAGTTGTCTGTTCCCCTGATGCCCACAATTATATTTTTGAGAGACGAACAACGGTTTTTATAAAGCCGATGGTCGGCTTTATTACCGGTTCAATGATTCTCGCCCAAGGAGAACCCAATGGGCTTCTTAATGTTTGCTTGGGATTTCTTGGTATCAAGAGGTGGGTACACTACACTAAATCCTGCGAATAGTCACGGCCAAAATCCCTAACCAAGACCGTGGGTCACGGACTTGGTCCTTGACCATTTCGGGCGCGACCAATTTCATGGGTCGCGACTCAAGTCTGTGACCAAAAAATGGTCACAGCCCGCAGGGGTCACGGTAGATGGTCGCGGACTTAGGTCGTGACCTATACCGCGACGGGAAAAAAAAAGGTCGCGGCCAAAGTCCGAGACCCACACCGCGACGAAAAAAAGGGAAAAAAATGGTCGCGACCCAAGTCCGTGACCCACAACCGTGACAAAAATTGGTCGCGGCCAAAGTCCGGGACTCACATCGCAACGAAAAAAAGGAAAAAAATGGTCGCAGACTTTGGCCGCGACCGTTTTTATGCGTCACAAAAAAAATAAAATGGTCATGACCATATTTAACTATAATTTTAAAAAAATATACTTTTTTGGTCCAATCCTAAAATTTGGGGTCCTGTGACTGCACGGTCGGTTGCTACATATAACGTTTGACAAGTACGAGGTGTTACAAATATTTATTATTGGTAAGAAAATAAAAAAAAATCACAAATTGCGAATCGGGAACGTTGTTAATAAACAAATATATATACAAACTTAAAAATATTACACGTCTTAATAATTCACAGACCAAAAAAAATTGGGCAGAATTTCCTCTGTTTTCTGAACATTCAAAACCCTTGGGCATAGTTTCCTCTGTTTTCTGAACATTAAAAACCCTGTAAATATAAAACCTGCTTATTATAAATCCCACACGGCCATAAAATTTAACAATCAAATTATAAAAGCCCGCGCGTCCATAAAACTAAACAATAAAAGCTCATACAACTGTAACACATAAAAAACATAATCCTGAATGTCCACAACACTATATAAACAATCTTCATGTTGTAAACCATTGCCTTCTTCATTTGTTCCACGTGCAAAAATCCTACAAATGATAGGATACAAAAAAAATGATATCAATAACCATGTAGTTTTACAAAAAAATTATTCAAGCTGAAAAATTGCAAATATGAGTTATAATTATCAACATATCAATGTTTTTATGCCTAAGTCTAGAAATATGGAAATTATCATCGTATTCTCAAACCGAGAGTCCCGTGATCGCGCGATCAGTTAGTACGAGTTACATTGGTCCCGTGCGAGGTGTTGGTGCCACTCACGGGGCCGTCCGGGACTATTTTGGGTTTTCACCCACTAACGCCATTTTTAATGCCTAGGTCTAGAAATATGAAAATTATCGTCATATTCTCAAATCGATAGTCCCGTGACCGCGCGATCAGTTCCCACGAGTTACATTGGTCTCGTGCGAGGTGTTGGTGCCACTTACGAGGCCGTTCGGGAGTTGTTTTAGATTTTCACCCACTAACGCTATGTTTTAATGCCTAAGTCTAGAAAATTTTAAATTATCATCGTATTCTCAAATCAAGAATCCCGTGATCGCGCGGTCAGTTCGTACGAGTTACATTGGTCCCGTGCGAGGTGTTAGTGCCACTCAAGGGATCGTTCGGGGGCTGTTTCGGGTTTTCACCCACTAACGCCATGTTTTAATGCCTAAGTCTAAAAATATGCAAATTATCATCGTATTCTCAAACCGGGAATCCCGTGATCGTGCGGTCAGTTCGTATGAGTTACATTAGTCCCGTGCGAGGTGTTGGTGCCATGCACGGGGCCGTTCGGGGGTTGTTTCGAGTTTTCACCCACTAACGCCATGTTTTAATGCCTAAGTCTAGAAATATGAAAATTATCTTTGTATTCTCAAACTGGGAGTCCCGCGATCGCGCGGTCTATTCGTACGAGTTACATTGGTCCCGTGCGAGGTGTTGGTGCCACTCATGGGGCCGTTCAGAGGCTGTTTTGAGTTTTCACCCACTGAAGCCATGTTTTTATACCTACATCTATATATTTGCAAATTATCATAGCATTCCCGAACCGGGGTTCCCATGATCGCACGATCGGTTTGTACGAGTTACATTGGTCCCGTGCGAGGTGTTGGTACCTCTCACGGGGCCGTTCGGGGGCTATTTCGAGTTTTCGCCCTCTAACGCCATTTTTTGAGCCGAAGTCTAAAAATTTTCAAATTATCGTCGTATTCTCAAACCAGGAGTCCTGTGATTGCGCGATCAGTTCGTACGAGTTACATTGGTCCCGTGCGAGGTGTTGGTGCCTTTCACGGGGTCGCTCGGGGGCTATTTCAGGTTTTCGACCTTTAATTCCATTTTTAAAGCCTAAGTGTATATATTTTCAAATTATCATCATATTCTGAAACCGGTAATCCCGTGATCGCGGGGTGAGTTTGTACAAGTTACATTGGTCCCGTGCGAGGTGTCGGTGCCACTCACGGGGCCAGTTGGGGGTTGTTTCTGGTTTTCACCCACTAATGACATATTTTAATGCCTAAGTCTAGAAATATGCAAATTATCGTCGTATTCCCAAATCGAGAGTCTCGTGATCACGCGATCCATTCGTACGAGTTACATTGGTCCCATGCGAGGTGTTGGTTCCACTCACGGAATCGTTCGGGGGTTGTTTCGAGTTTTCACCCACTAACGTCATGTTTTAATGCCTAAGTATAAAAATATACAAATTATTGTCGTATTCTCAAACTGGGGGTCTCGTGATCACACGGTCAGTTCGTACGAGTTGCATTGGTCACGTGCGAGGTGTTGGTGCCACTCACAGGGTCGTTCGGGTCGAGTTTTCACCCACTAACGCCATGTTTTAATGCCTAAGTCTAGAAATACGTAAATTATCATTGTATTCTCAAACTTGGAGTCCCTTGATCATGCGGTCAGTTCGTACAAGTTATATTGGTCCCGTGCGAGGTGATGGTGCCACTCACGGGGCCGTTCGGGGGCTGTTTTGGGTTTTCACCCACTAACGCCATGTTTTTATGCCTAAGTCTATATATTTTCAAATTATCATTGTATTCTCAAATCGGGGGTCCCTTGATTGCGCAGTCAGTTTGTACGAGTTACATTGGTCCCGTGCGAGGTGTTGGTGCCTCTCACGGGACTACTCGGGGGCTGTTTCAGGTTTTTGCCCTCTAATGCCATTTTTTAAGCCTAAGTCTATATATTTTAAAATTATCATCATATTTTCAAATCGGGAATCTCGTGATCACGCGGTCAGTTCGTATGAGTTACATTGGTCCCGTGCGAGGTGTTGGTGCCACTCACAGGGCCGTTCGGAGGCTGTTTTGGGTTTTCATCCACTAACGCCATGTTTTTATGAGTAACTCTAGAATTATGCAAATTATCATTGTATTCTCAAACAGGGAGTCCCGTGATCGTGTGGTCATTTTGTACAAGTTACATTGGTCCCTGGCGAGGTGTTGGTGCCACTCACGGGGCCGTTTGGGGTTATTTATGGTTTTCACCCACTAACGCCATGTTTTAATTCCTAAGTCTAAAAATATGCAAATTATCATCGTATTCTCAAATCGGGAGTCCCGTGTTCGCACGGTCAGTTCGTACGAGTTATATTGGCCCCGTGCGTGGTGTTGGTGCCACTCATAGGGCCATTCGGGAGCTATTTTGGATTTTCACCCACTAACGTCATGTTTTAATGCCTAAGTCTATAAATATGCAAATTATCATCATATTCTCAAACTGGGAGTCCTGTGATCATGCGATCAGTTCGTACGAGTTACATTAGTCCCGTGTGAGGTGTTGGTGCCACTCACGGGACCATTCGGGGGCTGTTTCAAGTTTTCACCCACTAACGCCATGTTTTTATGCCTAAGTCTATATATTTTCAAATTATCGTTGTATTCTCAAACCCGGGGTCCCGTGATTGCGCAATCAGTTTATACGAGTTATATTGGTCCCGTGCGAGGTGTTGGTGATTCTTATGGGGCCGCTTGGGAACTGTTTCTGGGTTTCGCCATCTAACGCCATTTTTTAAGTCTAAGTCTATATATTTTCAAATTATCGTTGTATTCTCAAATCGAGGGTCCCGTTATCATGCAGTCAATTTTTACGAGTTACATTGGTCCCGTGCAAGGTGTTGGTGCCTCTCACAGGGCCGTTCGGTGGTTGTTTTGGGTTTTTGCCTCTAACGCCATGTTTTTAAGCCTAAGTATACATATTTTCAAATTATCGTCGTATTTTCATTTGTATTTTCATGTCTAAACCCATAAAGGTCCTTCCCCAATTCATAATGGTGTTTGCATGTACTAAATGGTGATAATTACAATAGTAACAATACTAATTGTGGAAGAAATCATTTTCAGATAGAAGACATTTTGGGATAATTTCAATAAGCTAGGAACATGCTAAAATCAATGATACTTACTCAGGATTACTAAAATCAAGACCGAAGACAAGTATGGTACATAGAATAAAATTAGGTCTGAATTAAACATCACCAGGCCTCCAGTGCTGTAGTTGAGGCCGTTTTCCCAACTGTAAAAGCAGGCCATTTTTCGAGTGGCATTGATGTCATATTCCCTTCCATATATGAAAAATTAAACCAATTGGCTTAGTTTCATGTTATCTTGTAAAAGGACGATAGGAATATAACATTAGATTGAACACATACTTAATAGTGTGATAAAATGAACAACTCACGTATCCAACAAAACTGAGATAATTTGACTTAAAAATGGTTGCAAAATTTGTAACATTACCATATACTAAAGTTTTAAAGGATTAAAAGTTTCATAATAGTTATATAAAGTGGTATATAATAGTTTATATAACTGGTATATAACAGTTTATATAACTGTTATATAACAGTCACTATAACTGTTATATAACAGTAATCTAAACTGTTATATACCAGTTTATATAACTATTATATAACAGTTTAGAAAGTGTCAGAGGGAGAGATTCCTCATGTTCATAACAAAATCTACGTCTAGAGTCCAATTGAATATTCAATTTCTTAATTTTAGATTGTAGAAGAATAGCATTATGCAAAAGCTTTTAGGAGAAATTATACAATTTTAAAGGTTGGGAGCTAGACCATAGGCATTTCCAAATTAAGGAAGTAGGTTTATGAGATCTGCAAAATTCATAAGAAGACTTAAAAGAGAATAGGCCATCTATTGTAAGGGTCCATACCTGAGAGTCCCCCTCTTATATAATAATGTCATCAATTAAGTCAACTATAGATCTTATTCTTTTGATCACATGGGAGCCATAAGAGCCTGAAAAAAGAGAATTTTTATATTTTTGATGCAGAAAAAAGCTAGAGACTTGTTTAGGATAACAAAGACCAACACATCTTCAAACTAGTTGCTTTAATGACACCATTTAAAATTCTAATGTTCAGACCCCATTTATTGAATGAAAGGAAAAGTTCTTTCCAACCAAGCCAATGGTGCTTGAAATTGTCATCAGAAGAGGAGCCCCAAAAGAAATTAGCAAAAACATTCTGTTTATATAAACTGTTATATAGCAGTTTATATAACATCTTATATAAACCGTTATATAACAGTTAGAGCGACTCTTCTGGATCTTCATTCGCGATTCATGATAGATCAAGGGACTGATAAAAGCATACACAAGTGGACTAGCTTAGTCTTCTTTCTTGACTTTATTATTCCTTCTACGGTCAACACAATCTGAATCGTTTAGAGCCACTTTACAATGATTACATTTTTCATGCCTGACTAGTTACAAAGTCTATGCATTGCCTTTTATCGAGAGAAAGACCAATCATCAATCATGAGATTTCTTATTCTGATGTCTAAAATGTTCCAATTAAACTACTAGCAAGCGCTCGGATTCTTCTGATGTGCAACATCTACGTAGGAAAGTTTCTCCCTTAACAGAGGTGTCATAAGTCACCTCTTTCTACCCATCCGCCCAAGTAATATAGTTCAATCACTTTATTTAATAAGAAATAAGCCTTTTGCTACAGCTCTGGAGTTTCCAGCTATAACATATTACACCTACCTATACCTATTAGTTAACGGACGCTTTCACATCGTTGGTTGCTACTATTCATTTCATACTCGACGAGACGATCTTATTGCCGGTGTAGTAAATGAAGACGATCCTAACGGACGCTGTGTCAGGTTTTTGCCTTCTAACGCCATGTTTTAATATTAAGTCTAGAAATTTTAAAATTAACATCGTATTCTCAAACCGACAGTCCTGTGATCACGCGGTCAGTTCCTATAAGTTACATTAGTTCCGTGCGAGGTGTTGGTACCACTCACGGAGCCGTTCGGGGGCTGTTTCGAGTTTTCGCCCTCTAACGCCATTTTTTGAAGTTTAATTCAAGATATTTTCAAATTATCAACGTATTCTCAAATCGAAAGTCCCGTGATAACGCGGTCTATTCCTACGAGTTACATTGGTCCCATGCAAGGTGTCGGTGCCTCTCACGAGGCTGTTTCAGGTTTTCGCACTCTAACGCCAAGTTTTAAGCCTAAGTCTATATATTTTCAAATTATCATCGTATTCTAAAACCGAGAATCCCGTGACCACGCGGTCAGTTCCTACGAGTTACATTGGTCCTCTCACGAGGCCATTTGGGAGCTATTTCAGTTTTTGCACTCTAAAGCCAAACGATAGAAGCATTTAAGATATTAAAAGAAGTATTTAAGATATTCAAAGTTACCTGCTTGTCTTGCAATAGTGCAATAGTGTAATAGTAATAGTAATCCAAGTGTAATTGATAACTCTTTATTTGTGTCTTCCTTCGGATATGGAATTGGAATGTAGCTGCGGTCAAACTTCGAGTATCAAAATTCCTGGAATTACCTACAAAACTTGTTAAAAATTCAGTATCGTGGCAAATTCGGGTATCAATCCTATTTCTAGCGTTGAAACTGTAATCGTGAAAACTTGCAATTCCAATTTTTAATAAAAATCTTTTTGTGTTTTTAATTTTTTTTTCAAATGTTGTTTTTTTGTTATATTTTAAAACAATTTTCAAGGGAGGAAACGACAATTTATGCAACTAAAATGACTATGAAAATTTAGAAAGTAATCTAGTTTAGAATTTATGAGAAGAAACAAGAGGTGGGATTACACCGCATAGTCAAATCAATTTTATGTCCTAATTATTCAATTGAATAGTTCGAAATAATATTGAATTTAAAATTTAAATTTCGTCATAATCCTAAATTCAATTTTATCTTTTTCAACAACTAAATCTGGAATAATAACAACATAAAAAAAATAAGTTTCACACTCATTTCAATAAAATATCTGCTAAGATTAATTTATTAAAATTTGTACGAATCTTTGAATTGTATACATAGAATTAATATTTAAATTTAAGAATAATACTTATCTCTAAGTGAAATCCAAAAATCAAATATTAATTTTTACCATTAATTCATTAACTCTCGTTATATAAATTAATGTATGATTTTTTCCACTTTAATTAGCTTATAACGCATCAACGAACAATTATTCGAATAAAACAACTCAATATACGCGTTTCATCCCACCCCTTGAATGGGGTGTTTAGCCAGACATGATTAAAATTTTAGCACAGGCACAATCAACAAACAAGAAACTAAAGAGAAAGAGAAAGAAATACGATACGCAATAATTTCTTGTGTCAATTGAGTGCATGAACACGCATCCCAAATTCATCACAAAATCTGACTGGATTACAAAACTGAAAATAAAAAATGAACCTACAATTTTTTCTAAACCTAAAACTATTTTTTTTCTGACTATTTTTCTACCCTCTTTTTTTCTTTTTCTGTCTCTCACATCCTCTCTCTGTATTATCCTTTTTCTTGTGATGATGAGAATCCCCTTTGTTTTATAATCCACGACTCTTGTTATTAGAAATATTTCTTTGGAGATTTTGTGGGATTCTTTTGGCTAAGTCAAAACGAGTTGGGGATTTGAGCTGGCCGAAATCGGCTTCGGGTTATGGCAGGGGTTGGGTCAGGGGCGAAGTTGGGTATGATAGCAAGGGTCGCGGGTCCGAGTTGCGACCGGGCTTATATTGACGCAGCTGACCCGTTATGGCAGCAGGTAAGGGTTTTCTGGGCCGCGAGTCGCGCCCGACTGGGGTTGCTGGGTCTCGGATTGGTCCGAGAAGGGATAGGGGTTACGAGTTTGGGTTTGGGCTTGTCCGAGTTTGTAGGCTTCAGATCTTGGGTTGTTGGTTATGGGTAGCAGCAATTGGTGGTTTGATTTGAGGTATGATTTTGGGACGGTTGGTAATGGAGGTGAGAGAGTGGAGAGATGGGGATGATGATGAATAGTAGGTAGGGGGTACTTTGGTGTGGTGAGGGTGTAGGATAGGTGTGTGTGGGTGAGGGGTAGTTTAGGTGTGAGTGGGTTTGATATGTGTTTTGGTTTGTGACCCTTAAAAATCAATACTACCTAAAAAAATAAAACTAAATAAAATAAAATAAAAAATTAAAGTCTAATAAAACTAAAAACTAATATCTCAAACTAAAAAAAATGAAAATAAAAAGAAATAAAATAAAACTCTATTAAACCTAAAAAAATATACTACTCAAAAAAATATATATATATATATATATATATATATATAATGAAATCTAATAAAACTAAAAAATTAAAATTCTTAAAAATTAATCCTAATAAAAATAAAATAAAGATTAAAAATTAAAAACTAATAAAAATCAAAATCAAAATAAAGAAATAGAAAATTAACAAAATAAATCCTAGAACATTCTAAAATAATTCCTAAAAATAAAAATGACAAATAAAAAAATCTAGAAAAATAATAAAGGTACAAACTCAGCACACACCGGGCTCGGGGTATGGACTGGGCTAGGCTAAGGTTACAGGACTGATTCGGGGCATTGGAACACATCTCGGCACACTCAAATAGGATTCCAGACTTCGCGGTCTCTTTGATTTCTTCGTTTCATGCTTTTAACCGCTACTGGATTTAGCATTATTTAACATTGCGACTGCGTATTGACCTGAAAAATAATAAAATACAACATAAGGCCAATTTTAATTAAAATGAGCGACTAAAATGCATCTATTCGGGGCATAAAATATACACTTTTGGGTGCTTATCAGTAATAGTAAAATAAATAAATGAAAACATATATATCCTAAACAAAAGGACCCATAAATCACCTACCATTTGCAAAAATAGCAGGACATTACACTTAAAAGTATATGCCATTCATACATTAAAGTAAAGTGTTAATACAATGTCAATATGATAATAGGATACAGATAAGATTGGCGAGGATAAAATAATATTTTGATACTCAATCTTCCTCTAAATAAACTAAATGATCCTTCAAATTAGAGTTGTCATCAAGAGCTGACTGGAACTCTTTTGGAGGCTTTTATGCCTCTACTTCAGTAGTCATAACCTTTGGTGCATGCACAATAATAGACCAATTGCCATCGTTTATGCACTTCGAGTAGAATACCTTCTTTACGTTCTGAAAGGCACAAATAAAAGGCTCGTCGACTATGCGATCTTTAGTCTTCAGCTTTGATAAATCTATCATAATAAGTTTGGATTCGGGATCAACTTTGCAAGCATTCCTTGTATCCTCCACCTTTATCCAATCACAATAGAATACGTCATCTGTGAAATCCAAGTAATCAAGTTCTAGGATTTGTTGAATTATCCCATAATAGGTTAGCACCGTATTCTTTGGATTTTTATCACTTTTGCTAGCGATACAGGTGGTCAAGGTAGAAATTGATATTCCACTATTTTGCGTCAAAAGTTTTTCCTCATATGGATAAGAAATGAAATCAAAACCGTTGGTGTGAAATCTTTTAAACTTTTTTGCACAAAAACTAGGACCTTTTGCTAGGCGTGCAAGTCTGGAAGAGACATCACCTCTTTTTAGAAGCTACATTTGTTAATGAAATTGTATTAGGGCATGTTTTTACCACACATGAATAAATAACCGCACACATAAGATGTAAAAGTACCTCTTTTGAACCCATGCCCTAAAATCAGTGTCATCCAATTTCTCCTTTGATTTTGGAAAATTTCGTTCTCATACTCCCTACCGAAAAATTGCAGAGTTTAGATCATAAAATAAAAAATACATATAATCAAAGAAGAAGAATTCAGTAGATACTCACTATCTCCAGTCTTTGACTTCATCTTGCGATTCGAAGACATGACGAGTTGCTTGTTCGTATTGTAGGTTTGTGAGTTTCACCTCTTTAGGGTTCCCAAATGACAATTCGTCCTTAAACTCGTTAGGTTCCTCTATCACTCGTTCTCCATGAGGATTAAACCTCCTCACCTCTTGTTCTGGCATATGTTCCCTAGCGTATAGCAATGATTCCACTGTTACATATTCTTCAGCAATCGACCCTCCAATATACCATATATTTTTTACATAATCTTTGAAGGTTTTCATCAAGCGCTTAAAAGGATACATCCAATGATATCTAACGGTACCACATAATAAAGCTTCATAGCATAAATGCGCAAGCAGGTGGATGCTGATATCGAAGAATGACTGAGGAAAATATTTCTCTAATACACAAATTGCCTTGGCTAAAGTTGATTTCACAACTTTAATGTGCCTTCTGTTTACCACTTTTTCACAAAGTAGGGTAAAACACAAACTGATTTGCATAATTGCCTGACGGAGATCTTTGTGTTAAGAGAAGAAATGTCAAAATAACATAGGGATTAATTGGATGATTGCGTGTCAGTCGTGAGACTTTCACTGTTTCAAGTCATTTGCTTAGTAGCTTACTACCCTACGTAAATTACCAGAATAACCGGTTGGAGTCTTCAAGTTGAACAACGTGTCTAAGAGGATCTTCTTCTCACTAGTAGTCAAAGTGAAAGCAGTCGGGGGGATAGAAATTCTTCCTATCGTAGGATCATTTTTTAACCACAGTTTTTTCTTTATTTCCATATCCTCTAGATCTCGACGGGCCCGCTCTCCATCTTTGGAATGAGATCCACCCAGACATGTTCCTATCAAATATTCTACAACATTCTTCTATGTGTGCATCACATCAATTATATGCCTTACACGATGATCTTTCCAATACGGAAAATATAAAATTAATCACTTAGACCATGGCTTCCCTTTACTAGGGTCGTTCGGATCCCCCTAGCTTTACACTTAAGGTTTACAAACTGGGGGTGTTTGCCTACATACCTATTCTCCGCAGTCGCATCTATCGCCTTCTCCTCAATTTACTAACCAGAAAGTTGAATAGGTGTCGTTCTACGCTCATGGCCGACAGGCAAAAAATTTGACTTGTCGTTCCTAAAAGGGTGACTGGTCCGCAGAAATCTACGATGACCTGTGTAACTCATCTTACCACTATGTTTTAACCAACAGGCTTCAGTTTCCTCCCCACATATGGGACATTCATAATAACCATGAACATTACAACCGGATAAGGTCACATAAGCAGGAAGGTCGTGGATCGCCCACGTCACCATTACTTTAAATGTGAACTCTTCACCCTTATGAGAATCGAACGCCGTGACGCCTTTACCCCACAACTCTTTAAGTTCTTCGATTAATGCTGCTAAGAATATATCAATGTCATCACTGGGAGCCTTCGGCCCGAGTATCAACAAAGATAACAATGTGAACTCCTTTATCATGCATAATGTCGGAGGGAGACTTAAAGGCGCCATGAGAACTGTCCAAGTACTTAAATTACCGAAAGGGTTAAACCCATCAGTTGAGATTTCAAGACGAACATTACGCGGTTCCTTTGAAAATTCATGGCGTTGTGCATTTGAAATTTTGCCAGATGAGTGAATCAATCGGATGACGCATCAAATTCCCACCCACCTCACATCGAGCATGCCGTTTCATGGACTTCGCTATCCATGGTATAGTAAAAAACCATTTTAACCGTGGTCCAAGTGGAAAATACTTCAAAACCTTTTGTGGGACTTGCGATAACTTGCAATTTTTTGCATGTTTGTCCTTTCCATTATCACAAACCACATATCTAGGCTCACTGCATACATGACATTTATCCTTCTCTTCGTGCTCATTCTGATACAATATGTAATCATACTTGCAAGCATGAATAGATTTATATTTCAAACCTAAACCCTTCAAACTCTTCTTCATGGTAGGATAATTATCTGGTAACGTGTTCTCTTTTGGGAGAATTTCTTTAACCCAATTAAGAATTTCGGTTATGTTGTTCCCAGACAAACTAAATTGACTCTTCAAATTATGCAAACCAATCATTGCATATAATACCGAGTGATTTTCATCGCAATCTTTATACAACGGTCTAGCCGCATCGGCTTTCAACCGTATGTATTCTCGATCTCCTAGTATTTCAACATCAGTTTGTTCATTTACTTGGTCATAATGCGTATTATTTGTATCCATAGGTTGGTGGTTTTGATGGTTATGGAGTCCGTAAGCATCATCAATTAAGTCGGTCAATGGACGATGTGTTGGCGAATAATGTACAAGCTCTACTCATTGGGGTTCTGTTACGCGGTCGAGTGACGATAATTTTTCCGGAACATAAGGTATAACTTTTTCACCATGGTATGTCCATATTTTATAGTCTTGACAGATTCCCCACAATAGTAAATGCAACTCAACATCTTCCAATGACTTATATTTGTCGTTAATATATGAGTGCACGGACACGAAATCTTGTCACTTTTAAGATTTTTGGAAGCGTATTTTAAAAATTCATTAACGCCCTTTACATGATTATTTGATATCCAGTTAGTCTTTCCCATCCACTCTTTGTATTGTGGGAAATCCATGTAATAATATTCAAATTCCAGTCCTTTGGTAATAGGTTAAAAACATTAATACAACTGAAACAAAAAGAATATTCTTACGACTGAAAGAAAAAAACATATCATTACAATCGAAATAAAACGCAATATTCTTACAGCTGAAAGAAAAAAATATCATTACAACTAAAGAAAAACCAATATTCTTACAACTAAAACAAAAAAAATATTACAATTGAAACGAAAGAAAATATTATTACACCTTGGCCAACAGATAAACTGGCCAAGTAATAAAAGATTTTGCATAATTCCTCAACTCCATCCCTTCCCCGCTGTTAACGTACATAAGTACATCTCCGTAGCCGTTGTATATTTCATTGACCATTATTTGAGCCTCACCCTTCTCTAAAGGTCGGTCGTGTACTGGAGTTCCGACAGCTGTGGAGATGAATATGCACATACCAACAAACTTCGAGTTGCTCATGTCCTTGATATAGTACTCTTCGCCATAGTCATCGTGAGTTGTTGATGATGATCCAAGTCCCGTGACTTGCGGAGGCGCAGGGGAGGGGAATGTTGGAGGAGGAGGCATTTGGGAGGGGAATGTTGGTGGGGAAGGATATATGAAACCTTGAGTAGGAGTCGGGTAAGGGTAAACTTGAGGAGGCCTTGGGGGCCTATAACTTTCAAAAAAGTACACAAGTTTCCCAATTTGATTCATCAATAATCCCAGGGTATTTTTAATCTCATGAACATCCCCATTGGTCTTCAACTGGTGCTCTTTTTGGGATGTAATACAATTCTTGACCGAAGAAAGCTCGTCCACAAGAGGTGCAGTGTGTTGAAGTTTTGTTTTTGGCATATGTGAGCCAACACCTCTCATCCTCCCCCTTTTTTCCTTTCCAAAGGTATGCGTTAGGGCATCATTTTCAAGGTCAAAGTCATCAGAAGGGCTCGAATCAGATTGACTAGTGATGGCCTCTATTAATTCCAGTGTCTTAGCCAAGTGGGACGGGAATTTATTATCTTTGTCCCATAGAGCATGAACGAATATGTTGGACTGATTTGGGTTTTTACCGGCAGCTGGACCATCCTTTGTCCTACTCTCCCATTCACTCTTCAAATCCTCATATAATTTGGATCCCAGCCTATGGATATAAGTTTTTTGTGCCCTATTTTTTTTGTTTTGATCCCTCTGGACCAACTTTTTCTCCTTCGCCTCATTCTTCAAAAAATTATTCCACTGCTCCAACGACATTTCAACATTAGGAGGCACTCTCTCTTTCAAAGGCAAAATCTCTGAGCTCACTGCCTGTTTCGAGAAATATTTCTTTCGAAGGTTTCTCATGTATGTCCTCAATCCTTCAGCAACCTGAGATATAACCCTATTCTTGGAACGATCAGGAAATGAGAAATGCTTGCAGAGTTGGTCATGTATGTCATCTTTCACAGCTTGATCAACAAGGTTCCAATTATCTGGTCCACCGACTCCCACGTTCATTTTTCCCAGTGACAAACATCATGCTTTAAAGTTCAGCACGTCATTCCTATCACCCATCAGGTTATTCCCGAGAAGGGAGAACCCAATGGGCTTCTTTTATTTAAACGAGAGGCATCAGGAGTGCTGGATGGGGGCGTTGAAGCAACGAGAGTGCTGGATTGGGGCGTAGGAGCACTTGGATTTGGATTTGGTGAGGAGTGAACCATTGGTGGAGCTGTGAATTGCTCAGCCATTGGTGTTGAGAATTTGGGTTCTGCACGAGATGGTGAACCTCGTTGTGGTGTCACCTCGGCACTTTGTACCATTGGGTTGTTTCCTCTCGGCATTATCTACAAAAATGAAAAATGATAAGTGACTAAATAATTATAATAATAGGAAATTATAACTAATTAATGGATGATGCTACAAATAACACCACCAGATAAGGTGTTGACAAGATCAAGCACGTGATAGCAATGAAAGCACAGGAGAATATATGTATATATGTAGACAGAGGTGAGGAGAAGAGGATAAACACCTGAATATAAGTGGTTCAGCCAATCTGGCCTACGTCCACTGTGAGTGTGTGTGAATAAAATCACTAAATGAAGGCACTAATGGCCATGGATACAATCTCTCAAGCTTTCTCTCTCTATTGTGTAAAATGACAGAGTTTCAGCTAGGGTTGTAATTTTTCATCCTCTATAATGTTGAGGATGACCTCAATATATAGTGCTTGGGGGGTTTAATGTACCCCCAAGCATGCAATGTGCATATGCATGGAGATCCAACCAGTGCAAGGATGTCACCTGGATGATATTAACTAAGTAATGATGACCTCAATATTCCCCCACATGGAGGGAATGATTCAGTTATAATAGATTTGTCCACGTGTTCCAAGCCATACATGTGCGCGTAGATACTCGGTTGTCTTTGCTTGGTACCAACCTCAGCTTGGATGAGTATGAGGTTAGTGAAGTACGACCCCTGCCTTGGATGGGGATTGTATGATGACCTTGGCTGGGATGCCAACCAAGGTTAGATATCTTGAACATCGTCCAGGGTCGATGTTGTCTTGGCACTTGATGCCGAACCTGATAGGCCTTGCTGATCTTAGGTGAAACTTGAACATCGGCTATGGCCAATGTTGACAGTGATGCTAATGGATAACCTATGTACATACCTACCTCGGATGATGCCCACACTGAGGTGATACTTATAACGTCGGATGTGGCCGACCTGATGAATAACTGACCCCATGAGTCATGTATACCTCGGCTGATGCCCAATCATAGTGGTACTGGTAACATCAGCCATGGCCGACCTTATAAAGGATGTGATCGCTGATGGATAGTCTTGAGCTCTTGTTACCTCAGCCGTCATACAAGTCGAGGTTAGTGCCTCTACGCTGGTAGGTGCACTATGGGAATATCAATCTCCCCTAGCCCTTAGTTACCTATGTAAGTAGGTGACTAAGGGGTATGTATGTCCTAGGCTGTATTTCCTAATATCTCCTTGACATGTGTCCACTTCTGAAGTGGGTAGCGTGCTTGACAGTGTAATAATGTTGATTGTCTTTTGGGCTCCTAAAGCAATAATGGGCCTTGGGATGCGTGCAATCATATTTGAGGGTTTAAACCCTTTCATTTCTCTTTTTTCTTCATTTCTCTCTTTTTCCCGTCTGAGTCTTCTGTGTTTTCTCTCTCTTTCAGAGCTTAATTGAGGCTGTATTTTATGGATTTCATTGGTCAATCCTCTTATTTTTCCTCTCATATTTTATCAGGTATTACTTATTACCTTTCCTTTTCCATTTTTCATCCTTGTATTTCCATTTCTTGCATTTTTCGGTGATAGTTTCAGTTTTCTAATGGTTCTTTGAGTTTTCTGCTGAACTTATTCTTGATTGTTCTTGGTTTAAAATCTTACAAAAAACAAATTTTGATCCTTAGTTTAGGTTGTGCCCATATGTTTACTTGTGGTTTAGAGTCCAAGTGTAGGGTCATCTTCTTTATGCTCAGACCTCTTTATAAGCTCATAGAAGATTTCCCCTCTCTTAGAGAGAAGACCTTTATAAAAATTAAGCAGATAGAACTAGCCCAAGAGGAAGATCATAGGGCTGAGGCTTTCCCCCTCAGACCTATCTTTTCTCCACCTCTGAAGATAATATACCTTGAGCCAGTCGAGCCTTCTAAACCAGCAGAGGTTCCGGTAGAACTAACACCCATGTCTGAGTCTGAGTCGTCTACCTCAGACCCTATTTTTGTAGAGTCTTTCTAAGAGGCTATGGATTTCTCCATTAGGAAAGATCAGGTCCCTGATTAGGATGAGGTCCAAAGTCGTGCCTCATCCCACAATGGTGCTAACACCTCACAGACTTCTTCTGATGTCGAGATTTTGGGCCCGAGCATGGCTATTCCCCAACCATCGATGCTACCCCTCTCTCGACTACCATCAGGGCTGAGTTCACTAAGAGATTTCCTGACGGTGTCCCTTCACCTTCCCAGGCTGACGTTACCAGGGATGAGGATGATGGCCATGAGAGTGGCATTGATACCTCGGAGGCTATCGAGATATAGAGTACTACTACTGAGTATGACCTCTTAGCCTTTAGGCATCTCTATTCCATCGGTCCTTCCATTAAGCTCAGGAGACCTCTGAGAGATGAAAGGTTTATTGGTGGCCGAGAAGAGGAGATCTGTGTCTATAAGCAGATGTTCAAGTTAGGCTTCCATCTCCCCATCCATTATTCAATTAGAGAAATATTATCCCATATCAACCTATCCCCTTTGTAATTATCCCCAAATGCCTGGAGGGTGATAATTGGGGCTATCACCCTTTGGAGGGCAGTCCATCACTCAGACCTTCCAGTTAGGGTCTTCACAGGATACTATGTCCCATCCTCTGCCAAAAACCACCCCAGCTACTATCACCTTTAAACTAGGAAGTCAGACAAAAAGATATTGCTGGTTACCTAGACCTTTAATCACAATTGGAAACCATGATATTTCTTTACCTTATGGGCATAGGAATTTGGTCCTTGTGCCACCTCTTCATCGTTGGAGATGAGGATACCCCTGAGGTGGGGAAATGTGTCACTTGCTTCCAAGGTTGACCCTGGGCTTAGCCAGGATAACTTACAAAAGGTTAAGGATGTTCAAGATCAGGGGGAGCATGGTTAGCTAGTCAAGTACGAACATCTGATGACCCCCTATTACCTCTCTGAGACTGTCCTGGGGGAAGTCCTCTGATCGAACTTCGTAAGTACTATATTTTTACAAGTTTCACCTCTGAGTTTTCATACCTCTGATTTATTAACTCAGATGTTTCTCTTTATAGAACACCCAGAAGGTATCTCTGACTATCTCTGAAAGATGTCAGCCCCAAGCCTTATTAAGATGATGAAGAAAGCAAGGCATAATGCAGCCTCTCATCCACCTAAGTATAACATCGGCATATCCAAGGCCGATGTTACAAAGAAGAGGAAGACTACAAATGTTGCGGAGGATCAGAGGCCTTTAAAAAACCAAAAGGGAGATCGCGACATCCCCATCTCCTCTGATGGTGCACTGGCTACTCATCTGGGGTAGCTGAAGATCAGTGACAGCCTGATAGGCCACAGTCTGAAGGTAATGGATGTTATAGCTCTCCAATGATCGATGTAGATAAGTGTTTTCTATGCTCTCTTAATACCCCTCTATTGGACGAGCTTGGCTATGTTACAGGTCTATTCAGGTAAAGACTTTTAATTTTTTATTCCAAGTGTAACCTCGGCTTTAAATGGATTAAGGCTTGAACTCATACATCTGACTTTATTTTACGAGGTATTCTATCTATGCACCTGTTGATGTAAAAAATTAGATCGTTCTAATTATTCAATCACAGATAAATAAATGAGACAAAGATTTTTAAAGTGGTTCAGCCTTATAAGAATGGCCTACGTCCACTGTTATGTTATTGCTGAGTGTTATTGGAACTCTCGATTACAAATGATACCAAGAAATTCCTCTCCCCTTGAATGAGGGTGATACAAGGTATTTATAGCCCTTAGGCTGTACATGAAAGGGTGTTACATTAAATGATACACATATTAAAGGGTAATTCATTTAATGTTCTTCAAACGTGCGCGTCAAGATGATAAGCATTCAATGAATAGTTGAACTATTGATTATCTGGCAATTAATGTTGTGGTCGAGGTGCAGCTCGAACCGCCTTAGTTGCTCGTTGTCCAAGAGTTCCTCGGAGCATTGGAGTTCCTCGGAGGGTATTTGTTTCTCGGAGTGAGTATGTTGGTCGGGGAAACAATCTTCCTCGTTGTTATTGTGCCGCGTAGATTGATACGTGTCTTCTTATTATTCGTCCACATCAGCATGCTAATTTTGGAATCAACAGAAGCCCCCAATGTTTCATATTTCGAACTTTGAGGAGTATGGAACATTCTTTCTCGGTATATGGCAATATTAAATGACTTCCCTGGGTTTTAGGAGCATTTTCTTTGTATTTGAACTTCCTTCCAAATTCGCAGAATCCGCCTTTTTGCCTTTTCATAAGCGCTTCGATCTTCGTGCACTTTTTGTCCTTTTAGCCGTCGGTAGCGCAATAGTTTCTTTTATGTAATCATTTCTTTCGCTGGTTCCCAAGGCAAAGTATTTAAACTTCCCAAGCAATCATACCGTCCTCTACCTTTTCCAATTTTCTTGTTTTCGAATTCTCCATAGCTTTTCTTTCTCTTATGCGTTCATCCTTGTTTTCGTTCGTTGTCAACAGATCTCCATTCTTCCTGTAAGATCTTCTTCTTTCTACTTTTATTCACCATGGTTTATATTATTAAATCTATTGAAAAATTCCGTTCTGATTATTCCATTCCGTCTTGGGTAACTTTAGAGAGTCTTCCTGAGCCCTTTGACTATTTTCGTTTGGTTGAGGGACATTGGTTCCCCGGCCTCTTTATTGCTGAGTGTGGATTTTCTTTTCCACCTAACTCTTTATGCTTAGAATTCTGTCAACATTTCGATGTTGTTCCTGCAAAAGTAGCCCCCAATACATGGAGAATAGTTAATGGGGTGCATAAGTTAAATCAAACTCATGGAACTCGTATAGGAATTCCCGAGATTATGTATTGCTATAGATGGGCTATTTTAGATAATATTTATTATTTAAAAACCAGATTTTTGAATAGGGCTTTAGTAATCAACCTCCCTGACGCTAACAGGGATTATTTTGAACATGGATTAGTTTTCAAAAATTGGCAACATGCTCCTTCAGTCGGAGACGACGTGTATGAAGGTCCCAAATGCCCCCCATATGGCAATGGGATAGGTTATTTTCTTTTTATTTTATTTTTGAAATTATGATTTCATCATGTTTGACAAAATGCATGATTGACATTTCAATTTATTTTTGTTTGCAGTTGACAGCAAGAGAAAAACTCCCAAAGAATCAGAAGTTAATATAAGGCAATTGAAACATATCTGGAGTTTGCATCAGAGAATGGCAGACGAGCACATCAGGTCTGCTTCATACTTGTTGCAGTATAGGAGCTATACGTCGTCCTTTACTGCTCGTCCTGTGGTCAGCATCAGTGATCCAGTGCAAATTCCTGAAGATTCTGATCCAGAATATCATATTCCTTTGAGCCAAAAAATGGGCAAGAGAAGAGTTCCCGCACTCTTCGAGGAAACTTCCTCTGCTGGGAAGAAAAATAAGGTTGATGTCCAAAAAGGGACAAAGAATAAAGATGTCACCCCTCCTGTTGCTTCTCAGAAGGCTGTCGAGAAGCCCCCAGTGGCTCCTGTGCAGAAGGATGCACCTGTTGAAATAATCACTATCTCACCAACCAAAAGTTCTTCTTTGGTTGAGGTTGTTGAAAAGGCACCAAGGAGACTGAGGAAATCCTCCTCGGTCAGTATTTCTGGAGCCATTCCCCAGCTCCCAGCTGGTGGAGATGGTGTTCCAATCATTGTTCCTCCGAGTTCTACGATGAGCTTGGCAAAATTTTCACCCATTCCCGAGGTGCAAGGTACTGAAGAAGACCTTACTCGGGATATGGTTACTTCTCTGGCTGCTCGTCATCTTGCTTCAGTAAGTATCTCTACTCTGAGTTTTTCATATTTTCCTTTGTTATTTACCATATTTGTTTCTGATATCATTTCCCTTTTCTGATTACAGTTGACGAGCTGTTTCAATATAATACTTAAAAAGGATGAAGCGATCAAAGCTTCTTGCTCCTCGTCCACTGTGGAAGGAGCACTGGAGAAAGCTATTAAATCTGTGAGTGAATCCCGTCAGAAGTATGACGAGGATAAAATTGAATGGGAGAAGAAGTTGGCTGCGTCTGATGCAGAGAAGGTACAACTTGGTAATAAAGTGAAGGACTTGGAGAGAGAGAATAAAGACTATGCCGAGAAACTTTCAGGCTTTGGGGAGCTTGAGAATAAATTGAAATCAGCTGAAGAAGAGTTGACCCTCCTGCGAGAAGTAAATCGTCAGAAGGCGGAGGTGGAGACCAAATTGAAGGCCACCGAGAATCTTATGTCCGAGAAGCTCTCCTCGGAAAAATTGAAGAGAAAAATAACTGTTAAGAAGTCCTTCCGAACTGGTTGGGACAAAGGATGGGACAGGGGTTAGCAGCGATGATGACCCAGGTGAAGTATGGAAGTTTGAAATACTTCCATGATGGTTGGGTTGCTGCCTTAGAGGAACTAAAGGTGAGCGAGGACTCCGAGTTATTTCAACAACATCTCCCCGGTCCTCCTCCAGTTATTCAAGATGAGGATGAAGACGAAGCTGCATCTGAAGAATCCTCAATGACCGTGGGTGATCAGATCCTTGTTCCACAACCCAACCAGACGGCCACCGAGGAGATTTCATCCTTGCCTGCTCCTCCAGAACAAGTCCCAGCTTCTACTAATCAGATCATCGTTCCTACCGAGCAACCAAGCTCCTCGTCCCAGCCTCCCGAGAAAGTCTTGGGAGACAAGGAAAAGGTGTGAAGTTGTTCGGTACTATCTTTCTGTTTTTCTTCTTACTTGTACTTCTGTATTCCAAATGATGTAATCTTGTTGAAGATGTAATAAAATCACATCTTTTTGTTCCTCTACATTGTTGATGCTCTGTCTGTTTTTATTTATTAACTCTTGCCTTCTCCTCTTTATTAGTTTATGGCTAGAATGGAACTGATATCTTCCCATGATACAAAGCTGATGCAACAATGCCGTGGATATTATAAGGCTAGTCATATAGACCTGAGTGTATCAGAGATTGCCGACATCCTTGGTCATGATGCCTCAGAGCAAACAGTTGAGGCTTACCGGTACCTGAAGGATTTACTTGATCGAGCTGTGGCCAGTAATGTGGCATATTATGAATTGATCGAGGAACTTCATTGTACTTTAGAAGATCTTCAGAATCAACACAATGAATCAACTGCCTTGTTGCACAAGGAGTATGAAAATAGATATCAACAGCTTTCTTCTGAAACAGGCCATAAAAAGATCATTGCTGGATACGATGTGAGGGAGAGAACCCTAAAAGGTAAAGTTGAGGCCTGCAGGCGGATCGCCGAGTTGCTGGAACAAGAGAACAACAATTTGCAGAAAAAGTTGGCACAGTATGAGTCTGCAGCTTCATCTTCCACTGCTTTAGTACCGGTTACCGATGAGGGTTTCTCATTCTTAGAGGTTGAGAATGCCAAATTAAGGCAAGAACTGGATACCTTAAGAAGATCTGGTACTTCTCCTGCTGCTCGGGGACGAGGAAGAGGTTCTCGTGGGCGAGGAAGAGCTGCCCAGGATGTTAACGAGGAACGAAGCATGTCAGCTGCTCGGGGACGATCAAGAACTCCTCTTAGTATTGAAGAAGCTCGTACTCTGTCAACATTGTAAACTCAAGCGTACCAGTTGAACGCAAAAGATCGGGCTTTGTCTGAAATGTCCAAGAAAATTCTGACTTTGGAAGATCAACTTACTGCAACGAAGTCAGCTTTACATACCAAGGACCTTTTCACCAAAAACCTTCATGAACAATTGGATAGATTAACCTTCCAATTCCATAAACAACCCAAGGAATTTTGGAATGCAGGTTATAACGAGGCCCTTTATCACTTGGATGCTCGCATTGAAAATGCCAATAATGAAGGTTATAAACAAGGCTGGCTGAATGCCTTATGTGTATTAAAGCTCGAGCAAGGACATTTTTTGTGGTATTACTACGAGCCGGGAGTACTTGACTTGCCTGTGCCACCTTTCACGTTGGACATGGAATGGATACCAGCTCGCGCCATTCCTCGGAGGTTGATTGCGAATTATCTTGGTGACTATAACCTTCATTCTCAAATTGACGTATCTCGTCCCGAGCATCTCTTGGATACTCCTTCAGTAATGAATGTCAGAATGTTGAAGGACTTGAATTTTATCAATTCTCCTCAGACATTAAATGATCCTCCTGCTGGCGAGGAACTTGTATCGAAGGCTGAAGGGAAAAAACCAATAGAATAGGATTTTCAATGTAATAGTTAGCACACATATGTAACTTGTAATTTATTTTGAATTTTAATGAAAGACTTCCATTTTCTGTTTGCAAATCTGTATTGCTATTATCTTGTGCTTGTTAAACACTTTATATTTGTGCATATGTATCTGTTAAAAAGATAACAATATTGTGCTGTTCATCATCCAAAAAAGTTTACAAGTATCAATGTTGCTCAATAACTTAATAATAAAGTAATGAGTATAAAATGTTTAAAATGTTTCCAACCAACCAAGGTTGTTAAATTGTGTTTGTCGACCAACCACATTTGATGGGTTTTTATCCCCGACCAGCCATACTTGGTTCAATTTGAAATATTTTCTGCTCGTCGATCAAATACGGTTAGTGGGTTTTTATCCCCGAACAACCATACTTGGTAAATTTTTTCATAAAATGTGTCCGACCAACCAAGGTCGATAATTTATCCTCGTCGACCAACTACAGTTAGTGGGTTTTGACCACCGACCAACTATACTTGGTTCAGTTTGGAATTTTTTGTATTTTCTGGAATGATTTTACCTTCCGACCAACATAAGTTGGCATATTTTGTTTCTTAACCAACCAAAATTGGCATTTTTAAGAATGTTGTTCTTGCCCTTTTACCAACCGGAGTAGGTCATGGGTTTGAACTATCGGGTTCTTTCGAACTATCTTGTCCACAATCTTTTTTACCAACCGAAGTTAATCACGCAAGTGTATGCCTCCTAACCAAAGGAGTATAATTTGTTCTCGCTATTTTACCAACCAAAGTTGATCACGCTCGAACTATCAGGTTCTTTCGAACTATCTTGTCCACAAGCTCTTTTACCAACCGGAGTTGATCACGCAAGTGTACGCCTCCTAACCAAAGGAGTATAATTTGTTCTCGCTATTTTACCAACCGAAGTTGATCACGCTCGAACTATCAGGTTCTTTCGAACTATCTACTAGTTATTTTACCAACCGGAGTTGGTCACGCTAGCGTATGTCTCCTAACCAAAGGAGTATAGTTTGTTCTCGCCCTTTTACCAACCAGAGTTGGTTGTGGGTCTGAACTATCGTCTTCTTTTTGCTGTTGAACAGCGTAGTGTACAACACAGTATTCCCCGAAAAACTTTCAAACAAAGGAGAGAAAAATTGTGAAACATCATCGTTTTATTCATGTTGATGGAACTGCTGTACATTTTACATTACTGATAATACTTGCGAAGGTGTTCAGCATTCCAAGCATTCTTGAATTCCTCTCCTTCTAGAGTTGCTATTCGGTAAGTTCCTGGTCGAATAACTTCTGTAACTCGGTAAGGTCCATGCCAGTTTGCTTCCAATTTATTGTGCTTCTAAATGACCTTCTTTAGCACATAATCTCCTTCTTTTAAATCACATTTCTTCACCCTCTTGTTGTAGAACAGAGGTGTTCGTTGTTGATAAGCAACATTAATAACGGCTGCCTCTTCTCTAACCTCCTCGAGCATATCCAAATCTAGTCTTCTCATCAAGTCACTGACTGGGGAATTGAAATTCAGCACTCTGTGTGTTGGTAGACCCAACTCGGCAGGTATTACAGCCTCACTTCCAAATGCCAGCATCTATGGTGATTCTCCAGTTGCTGCTCAGGAAGTTGTTCGGTAAGCCCACAATACTGATTGTAGCTCATTAATCCAGTTAGCTTTAGCCTCACTTAACCTCTTCTTCAAACCATTTAATAATGTTCTATTCGTCACTTCAGTCTGTCCATTTCTTTGAGGATGGCCTGGTGCTGAATGAACCTTCAAAATGTTCGACTGACGACAATAGGCAGCAAATTCCTCGTTATCAAATTGTGTTCCATGGTCTGTGATGAAGGCATGAGGGAGACCATATCGACAGATTATATTCTTCCAAACGAACTGGTATACCTTCTCGTATGTCATATCAATAAGTGGCTCAGCTTCTACCCACTTAGTAAAATAGTCTACTGCGACGACGAGGTACTTGAATCTTCCTCGGGTGGTCGGCAATGGTCCAACCAAATCAATGCCCCACATGGCAAATGGCCAAGGGGAAGTTATGGGTGTCAACAATGCTTGTGGAGTTCGTCAGATGGAGGAAAAACGTTGGCACTTGTCACATTTCTTAGCATAGGCTATACAATTAGCCCTCATCGTCGGCCAGTAGTAACCTTGAGTCATCACCCTTTACAAAAGTGTTCGACCTGCTACATGAGCTCCACAGGACCCTTCATGGATTTCTTCAATCAATTCTTTCACCTCGGAAGGATGTACACATCTTTGTAAACCTGCCATAATTCCTCGTCTATACAAAATACCATTAGTTAGTACATACCGAGTAGCTTTATACTTCAATTTCTTGGCAGCGAGCTTATCTTCCGGTAATTCTCCTTCTTCAACATATGCCCTGATGGGATCCATCCAAGATGGTCCTAAATCCAGTGTGATAATATTCATCGTCAGGTTTTCATCTATGCTCCGACTTTCTAATACTTCAATTGGTATTGTTCTTCGCAGCTCGGTACGAGTAGCTGATGCTAGTCGGGCCAGTGCGTCTGCTCGTGCATTCTCTATTCTTGGTATTCTGATTAATTGAATCGCATCAAATTCTGCCAATAACTCCATTACCTTGTCATGATACTTGACCATTAATTCTCCTTTGACTGCATACGTTCCCATCATCTGATTCACAATCAATTGAGAATCACTGAATACCATCACTTGTTGCGCTTTCATAATCTTTGATAAATTAAGACCTGCTATCATGGCTTCATACTCAGCCTCATTATTGGAGGCTTTGAATTGGAATCGCAAGGCATATTCCATGTCAATCTCGTCTGGGGTGTTCAAAACAATTCCTTCCCCACAACCTGCTGTGCAAGATGAGCCATCTATATATAATCTCCATATGGGTAACCCGTCTTCAAATTCCTTATCTGATAGAGTTCCCCGGTGAAATATTTGTTGCTTCCTTTCCTCCTCCCCTGATACTTTTCGCTCCTCGTCGACCATCTCCTCTCGCTCTTTTACCAACCGGAGCTGTTTTGAGTTCGAAGTTGATGATCCTTCTACATCCACAAGTTCTTTTACCAACCGGGGTTGGTCTGAGCTTATGTCTGTTGATTTTTCAACATTCACTTATCCTTTTACCAACCGGAGTTGGTCTGGGCTCGTGTTTGTTGATCCTGTAAGATCCACAGGTTGATCAACGAGTAATTTTTGCTCCTCGGGGATATCAGGATAAGTAAATTCTGCTATAAAATCTGCTACGGCCTGTCCTTTTAGTGATGATCTGGGTTCATACACAATATCATATTCACCGAGTTCTATTGCCCAATACATCAGTCTCCCTGATTTTTTTGGTTTATGAAGGGCTTGTCGTAACGGCACGTCGGTATACACGACGATGGTATGGGCCTGGAAATATGGCCTCATTCTTCTACTTGCTTCAATTAATGCCAATGCCAATTTTTCCAACTTCGGGTACCTGATCTCTGCACCTCGGAAAGCCTTACTCGTGTAATAAATTGGCTTCTAGACTCCATTATCCAATCTGATCAGTGCCGAGCTGACTGCATTTTCTGATACTGCCAGATATAAATACAACTTTTCGCCCATCACTGGTCTGGACAGCAATGGAGGTGTTCCCAGATATTTCTTCAAGTCTTGAAAGGCTTTTTCACATTCATCATTCCACTCGAAAGTTTTTCGGAGTGTTTTGAAGAATGGAAGGCACCTATCAGTTGCTCGAGATACAAATCTATTAAGCGCTGCAACTCGTCATGTAAGACTCTGCACCTCTTTCTTCGTCGTTGGAGATCGCAACCCTAAAAGAGCTTTGATCTTTTCTGGATTCGCCTCAATGCCTCGCTGGTTGACGATGTATCCGAGGAACATCCCTTCTCGTACTCCAAATGTACACTTCGTCGGGTTGAGCTTCATTTGGTATTTATCCAGTTGATCAAAGGTCTGAGCTAAGTCAACTAGATGATCAGCAGCTTTCTTGCTCTTTGTCAGCATATCATCGACATAGACTTCCATGTTGCAACTGATTTGTTCGGTGAAAACCTTGTTCATCAGCCGCTGGTATGTCGCTCCTGCATTTTTCAAACCAAAAGGCATAACATTATAGCAATAAGTTTCCCTAGGGGTAATAAAAGAAGTACTTTCCCTGTCTTCAGGTTTCATTTTGATCTGGTTGTAGCCAGAGTACGCATCCATGAAGCTGAGAAGCTCGTGTCCCGAGGTAGCATCCACTAGTTGATCAATTATGGGCAATGGAAAATGATCCTTTGGGCATGCCTTGTTAAGATCGGTGAAATCAACACACATTCTCCATTTATTGTTTTTCTTTTTTACCATCCCCACGTTTTCCAACCAGTCTGGATACTTCACGTCTTCGATAAATTGGGCTTTCTGGAGCTTCTCAACCTCCTCTTGTATAGCCTGATTCTTCTCGGGGCTAAATACCCTTCTTCTCTGCTTTACAGGCTTGATCTCCTTATTCACATTGAGCTCATGACATAAGAAATTTGGATCTATTCCTGGCATGTCTTCATGACTCCATGCAAAAGTTTTCTTCCTGTTTCTTAAGAAAGTTATCAACTCCTGTTTTATCGAAGCATCCAACGTTGAACCTATCTGGGTTACTCGTTCAGGGTGCTCGTCGTCCAGAATAATATTTTCTGTAGATTCCACCACCTGTCCTTTTACAAGTTGAGATTCATCTCGAGGATCCAGTGTTTCAATTTCTGTACTTTCATCCACCTGGTAGGTAGTAGTCTTTTTTCTTGAATCTTCAAGCTCCTCTTGCTCGGCAGATGAATAATAGCATTCCCGAGCTACTTTCTGATCACCTTTCACAACTCCTACCCCAAAATTTGTTGGGAATTTTAAGCATTGATGTACTGTAGATGGAACTGCTTCGAACTTCTTCAAACCAACTCTTCCCATGATGATGTTGTAGGCTGACTGCATATTCTTATCCATCACAAAGAAGCGTACTCTCTCTGTTCGACAAGCAGGCCAAGTTCCAATGAATATGTCCAACTTGATCGTCCCAAGTGGAAAAACTTTCTCGCCAGCAAAACCCAAAAGAGGTCTGTGATAAGGTTCCAATTGAGATAATTTTAAATTCAAGCTGTCAAAGCATGAATAGTACATGATGTCTGCTGAACTACCATTGTCTACTAGCACCCTTGAAATCACTACTTCTTTCATCCTCATTTTGATCACCAAAGGGTCGTCGTGAGGGTAAACAACACCTGCCAGGTCGTTTTTTGAAAAGCCAATGACCAGCTTCTCTTTGTTTACCTTCCTCGGACGATCCTCCTCGGCTAAATTTATTCGCTGAATGTACGAGCAAGCTTGTGCCTCTCTGAGGTAAGCTTTTATTTCTGCAGTAAGGTCTCCTCCTCCTGCATTTCCTCCTGTAATAACATTACAATCAAATGATCCAAAACGTATGGAAAATACCTCTCGTTCTGGCTGCCTTGGTTTCTTGGGAAGATTGGGGTCATCCTCTGCATCATCTTCATGATCTTTCTTCTTTTTCTCCTCTGCTCGACGAGGAGATCTAGTCCTCTCTCTAGTTCGATCATTATTTCTTCTTTCACCTCCCCGATCAACATACTTTGCTAGCTTTCCTCTTCGGATGAGTGTTTCAATCTCGTTCTGAAGAGCTATGCAATTTTTAGTCATATGGCCATGGTCCTTATGGAACTCGCAATATTTATCCCTATTCCTCGCATCAGGGTCTGACCTCAGTTTCTTCGGCCACTTTACCTCCTCGCTATTCTTGATTTCTTCCAAGACATGATTAATACCCATTTTCAAGGGAGTATAATTATCGTATTTCTTCAGGACTTCCCATGACGACTTATTATTTCTGGAACGCTTGTCACCGACATTGCCCTTATGCTCTTTATTTTTAGACTTGTCGACGTCCACCTTGGGGTCTTTATCCATATTCTTCTTTGCAGCCATAGCTTCTTCGGCATTCATGATTTTGGCTGCTTTTGCCATCAACTCTGACATAGTTTTAGGTGGATCTTTTGCCAAAGTGTAATACAACTTATTAGGCAATAACCCACTCATCAAGGCGGTGATTGCTGTCTTTTCCTCATAATCTATGACTTCCAGCTTCTCGTTATTGAAACGAGTTATGTAATCTCTAGTGCTCTCACCAGATTTTTGTCTAACACTTAACAAGTGTGCTACTCGTTTTACTGGCTTTGCTCCAAAACAGAAATTGCCGATGAACAACTCGGCCAATTGAAAGAAAGTTGAAATCTTACCCCGAGGAAGATTGTTGTACCATATCTGGGCAGATCCAGTAAGAGTTCCTGAGAATGCCCTACATCTCATCTCGTCGGGTACAGCGTAGATGTCGGCAGCAGCTTGATATTGCTCTATGTGAAGAACAGGATCTGTCTTTCCATCGTATTTGGGGGTCACCACAGGGGCTTTAAATTTTGACGGTGTAGGAAAATTCACAATGACCTGGACAAAAGGTGTCCCTTGAACAAAAGTTCGTTGTAGGGGATTCTTCGCCTTAGCCATTTCTCCCAATCTATCCTCCAATCGCTGAAGGGATCCTTTCCACGCTTCATTTCCTTCCTCGGGCCTATTGGTTCGAGCAATTGATCATTCTGAGGTAGCTTCTTGAGATCTTTCTGGGGAAAGGGTTACACGTTGTTCAGTATCTGTAACCCGTATTGACGAAGTTTGCCCAGGTTGATAAGAGAAATCATTAGATTCCTCATTACGATATGATCCAGTACGTCTAGATCGTGAAGAAAGTAAATAAGTTTGCCTCTGACCACTTCGATGCCCTGACTGTGCAGGTACGCCGCCATGAAGAGTTTGTATGAGTTGCCGCATCGTATCTTGCATGGCGATTTGTCCTTGAGCCAGATTTGTCATAATTCCGGCCAGATCTGGAGGTGCAGAGGAATTTGGAGGATTTCCAGCATTTCCAGCGTTTCGATTGCTAGATTCTAGGTTATCCGCCATTGATGATGAATGATTTTTGGTGAAAAACGATAATAACAAATCGAATTCCCACAGACGGCGCCAATCTGTTGATGTAAAAAATTAGATCGTTCTAATTATTCAATCACAGATAAATAAATGAGACAAAGATTTTTAAAGTGGTTCAGCCTTATAAGAATGGCCTACGTCCACTGTTATGTTATTGCTGAGTGTTATTGGAATTCTCGATTACAAATGATACCAAGAAATTTCTCTCCCCTTGAATGAGGGTGATACAAGGTATTTATAGCCCTTAGGCTGTACATGAAAGGGTGTTACATTAAATGATACACATATGAAAGGGTAATTCATTTAATGTTCTTCAAACGTGCGCGTCAAGATGATAAGCATTCAATGAATAGTTGAACTGTTGATTATCTGGCAATTAATGTTGTGGTCGAGGTGCAGCTCGAACCGCCTTAGTTGCTCGTTGTCCAAGTGTTCCTCGGAGCATTGGAGTTCCTCGGAGGGTATTTGTTGCTCGGAGTGAGTATGTTGGTCGGGGAAACAATCTTCCTCGTTGTTATTGTGCCACGTAGATTGATACGTGTCTTCTTATTATTCGTCCACATCAGCATGCTAATTTTGGTATCAACAGCACCAATTCATTGACTGGACCCTGAGGAAGTTACCCCTTATTGAGAAGGGAAAAGAGGCTCAGAAGGTGGAAGCCTCTTTAAATGCAAAGGTTGAACATCTAAAGACAACCTTGGCTGAGTCTAAGAATAAGGTCAAGTAGAGGGATAGGTACATAGCCAAGCTTAAGAAGGACCACACCTCTGCTTTGCAGGCTAAAGATGACATCCTTCAGGCAAAGGTTGATGCTGCAGTAAAGGCTGCCCTTGAGGATGCCTCTGAGAAGATCTTGGCTGACTACAAAGTCTCTGACCAGTTTATAAGCTTCGGCTTTGAATATCTCGAAAGAGGTATTAAGGCAACTGGGAAGTGGGCAGCTTCAAAGGAGAAGGAGACAAGGAGCTTAACTGCCTCAGACTTTGTTGAACTCGACTTTAGCGATTCTCTCTTTGCTCAGGCCTTACAAGAGGTTGAGGAGGAAGGCACTTCTCCTGTAGAGACTGCACAGTTGGAAGCCACATGGACTGAGGATGTTAACCCTTGAGATGACGGAGCTAAGGTTACCAACGTCGGCCAAGTAGAAAAGTCTGCGGCTGCCGACCCTTAAGCCTTAACTTGTGAAGCCTTTAACTTGTAATTTTTTGTTTTTCATTCGTAATTTTTTATAAACTCCGATGACATATTTTGGGGCATATTTGATCCATAACTCTGATTACTTCATGTAATACCATTTCCTTTAGAGGATTTTACTTCTTTCAATGAATTCTCTCTCTTGAATGTTGTTTTAATCATATAGTGATGTTGTCTTAAAGGTCTGAGGTCACCATAATATGGTGTTTACCCTCGTAATTTATCACCAAATTAATTATGTCTTAAGGTCTTAGGTCATCACAGTATGATGTTTACCCTCATAATTTATCACCAAATTAATGATGTTTAAAGTCCGAGGTCACCAAAATATGATGTTTCACCTCATAAATTTCACCAAATTAATGATGTTTAAGGTCTGCGATCATCAAACTATGATGTTTCACCTCATAAATTTCAACCAATTAATGATGTTTAAGGTCTGAGGTCATCAAATTATGATGTCTCACCTCAGACTTTGTCACCAAATTATGATGTTTAAGGTCTGAGGTCATCAAATTATGATGTTTCATCTCATAAATTTCACCAAATTAATGATGTTTAAGGTCTGAGGTCATCAAATTATGATGTTTACCCTTATAAATTTCCACCAAATAATGATGTTTAAGGTCTGAGGTCATCAAATTATGATGTTTACCCTCGTACATTTCCACCAAATAATGATGTTTAAGGTCTGAGGTCATCAAAATATGATATCTCACCTCAGACCTTGTCACCAAATTATGATGTTTAAGGTCTGAGGTCATCAAATTATGATGGTTCACCTCATAAATTTCACCAAATTAATGATGTGACCCACTGGGCGTGACCATTCATAGAATTTAGTGTAGTGGTATGTTGCATTAATAAGGGTTCTTGAGTTTGTTGACTCAGAGATGGAGTGTTAGGTTGAATTTTCGGTGGAGTATAGTATTGATAACCCAAAGGAGATGATTTTTTGAGGTTGAGGTGTATAAGACTCCCAATTGTCAGGGTTCCACAATATGTTGGACTATTTTCGTTTATGTTTGACGTTTCCTACAATGAAAAAAAATTTGCGACGTATGTAATAAATTACGATTTACGAGTATATATTTATATACCTCTTCAATAACTTTTAAAAAATGATCGATGTGTCTGATTTTTATCCAATTAATATTAATTATTAAAAATCAATGAAATTTTACACACAACCAACTGGGCGAAAGCATATCTATGATTGACGTATAAAGGTTCGTGACATGAAGTTAGAATACTTTCTTCTTCAACTTATTTGCAAACTCATTTTTAATATGCATATGTCGCGAGACGTCGTAATCTGGGTGATTTCTCTCTTTACGGAGTTGTATCCACAATGGATGATTATTTTTCAACCTTTTCTAACGGTGTCACCAGCGTAAATTCCCTATCCGGATTATTCAGGTGAAATATATTCTCTACTGTCTCATCCCAACATTATCTCAAGGAAAATAAAATACGATCAAACACTTACTCTTGCGAGAGGTCACTCCATGATTTATAAAATAATTAAATTATTCAATTTTCATATTCCCATAATTGTAAATAGGAGTTACCTCTATATGACACATACTAATGAAAGATGTTCTAGTGCGGTCAAATTGCATCCTATGGTACTCTTGTTCAAACTAATTACTATTGTGACTCATTTTTCCCGAGAAAATATATAGAAGGGTGTAAATATGAGTCGTGGAGGTAATAGATCTAATTAATCCTTAACAAATAATGATTTTCCATCCGATAAATCTGATAAAACAAATGCAATTTAAGTTAATTTTAATTTAATTAAAGCTAAAATTACTATATGTCCACCAATTGTGCAAGCCCTTCCACCAATTTGTGTTCACCCAAACAACAGCCATTTAAGGAAGTGGTAAAGACTGTCAAAACAAGTTAACCAAATGGCATTCTAAACATTTAATGTAACTATGTACTCATGTGAGTCTATGTGCATGTGTATGGGTTTTTATTTGTACATATACATGTGTGTGTGTGTGTGTGTGTGTGTGCATGGAGTCATTAAGATACGGTACTCATTATGACAAATAATTAGTTGAAGGTTTGTTATGAAGAATTAATAGAGTGAGCGTTTTAAGTATCCATAATCCATATCTAACCATGATCTTTTAACACAAGCCACAATAACTATCAACCTAACAATCCAACATAAGTTTGTCATGTGCTCCTTCTAAATCCTTTACTTGATTGATTCCCTTAAGGAATAAAGTGCCTTATATAATTAGTCCATTTCTCAAATCTCAGAACATAATTTAATAAGAACATAATATCATAATTCCAAGAACATAATATTATGGGGTATTCCAACATAAAATCTTCTCATGGAAATAATTTTACATTTTCATACTTAGAGTTTCATCAATCAAGTATTAGGTATCAAGGGTATAACTCATGGAGTTATATAAATAATCATGCCTAGTATGAAATTTCTAATATTTTAATTAAACTTTTAACTATATCTCAATTACTCAATATATATTACAATTATCATAAATCAAAGAACAAGTCTAAACCTTAATAAGTCAATTCCACATCAAGGGTTTCACATAAAATTTCTAATAATAAATCGGGCCATATTTTAATATAAAACATGTGAGAATAATCACACACACACACACACACACACACATATATATATATATATATATATATATATATATATATATATATATATATATATATATATATATATATATATATATATATATATATATATATATGAAAAATTGTTAAGTACATTGACAAGGACTTCTATATTTGAAAATTTGATGTTTAACCGTGTATATATAATATTTTTAACAAACTTGAGGGTTTTTTAAAAATATTTTGCGTGCATTTCAAACTTTGACTCAATTTGAGTTTATTATATTTTATGAAATATTTTTAAAAATATTTTGATCTCCAAACAATTTCGAGCATTTGAAACATTCTATCAATTTGAGCTCCAAATAACTTCATGCATTTCGTCCATTTCAATTCCGCCACTTTATATATACAAACATGCACATGTATATTGAAACACACACAGACACATTCAGATACACACACATTCAAATACACACACACACATGCATTGAAACACACACTGAAATGTATACAGAGAGATAGATGTACCCTGTGGAGAGAGAGGGGGGCTTGGTGTAGAGAGAGAGATGTACGTCGGTGGAGATATAAAGAGAGTGTTGATATAAAAATTAGTCAACTGACGTGGACTAATTATATGAATACATGAATCATCCAACTGGCACAAGTCCAAATACCGAGCTACTCAGCGTACCGAGCTACCAATCATACCGAGCGACTTATTGGGAATGCCAAACGACTAGATAGATTCAATGTTTATCGTATTAATGTCATTCCTTACCACATACAGATGTAAACACCTATTCAATAAAGGCACACTATCTATTCATATTGACAGCCCAAAGGCTATAAATAAATTATAATACTCTCTTGGCAGGGCAAGCAAGAATAATCAAAACCAAGGCAAGACATCCAGTAATACAAACCAGTGGGCGTAGGCCATTTCCTTAAGACTGAACCACTTTAAAAATATTTTGTCCTATTTCTTTACTCATTTTTATCTGTAATTAATTAATTATATCAACTCTAGTTTGTTACATCAACAGATTGGCGTAGTCTATGGGATTCGACGATACATAGCGTTTTTTTACCAAAAACACATCACAAATGGCTGAAATCCCAGAATCCAGCGATAGGAATAATCAAGGGAATCCTCTCAATCCTTATGCACCCCCAAATGCGAACGATTTGACAGGAATCTTAACTAGTCTAGCCACGGGCAAGAAGTTATGCAAGAAACTATGCGACAGATGGCTCAAACCTTTCAAAACGGAGTGTCTGCTCAGACAGGCCAAAGAAGTTTCCAGAGAAGCATGCTTCCACCGCCTTCGCGACACACTAAGCTATGATCTATGTCATGATCCAGACATACTAAATTCAATTATTCTGGGAATTCAAGAGATCCATCCTATCGCCCCGGTGCAACTTCCCCTATAAGAATTTTCAAGAAGACATCACTGTAATGCCAGAGAGACCAAATGATCCAGAAAGGTTGAGAAAAGCCTGTCCCTTCGACCGTTTGGGCCATGGGAGGAATATAAATCCTCCTCGGTTTATGTTAAGAAATTATTAATGACTAAATGATTTAAGGAAAGGCACAACCCAATCACATCCAAACCCGAGACCTACATCTCAAAGAGAAAGATCCCAAGAGGAAAATTCTATGCAATCTGTTGCTCGGGAAAATACTAATAATTCAGGGGCTGGAAATGATGTATGGAAAGGATCAATTCAGAGGTTGGAAGACAAGTTAGGAGAGATGGCCATTGCCAAGAACCCTCTCTAAATAACCTTTATTGAAGGATCTCCTTTTGTACAGGCGATCGTGGATTTTCCCACACCAGTAAAGTTCAAGGCTCATGTACCAGGCTGCGACAGATATTTATGCGGTCCCAGGTGAAATGAGGTGCAGGGCATTCTCAGGGACCATTATCGGATCTGCTCGGATATAGTACAACAGCCTTCCTCAGGGGAAGATTGCATCCTTCCACCAACTAGCATAGCTCTTTATAGGTAATTTATTATTTTGGTGAAAATCCAGTTAAAAGGGTAGCCCATCTATTGAGAGTTAGGTAGAAAATCGGTGAAAGTACCAGAGACTACATCACTCGTTTTAACAACGAGAAACTGGAGGTCATAGACTTTGAAGAAAAAGCAGCCATCACAGCTCTCATGAGTGGTCTTTTACCAGACAAGACGTATTACACCTTAGCTAAGGGTCTGCCCAAATCTATGGTTGAATTGATGGAAAAAGTAGCCAAAATCATGAATACTGAGGAAGCTATGGTTGTGAAGAAGAATGCAAAGGTAAAGGTGGAAGCTAAAGATCAAGGCAAGTCAGAGAAAAAAGATAACAAGAATAACGATAGGAGCAAACATCCAAAAGGCAAGGAAACGTTGGATCATTTAAGGAAGTATACAAATTATACTCCCTTAAAGGTGGATATAAACCACGTTTTGGAGGAAATCAAGAACATCGCGGAATTGAATTGGCCAGAAAAGTTAAGGACATCTCCTGAAAGGAGAGATAAATCCAAGTATTATGAGTTCCAAAAAGATCACAATCACACGATTAAGTAGTGTAGAACTCTCCAAAATGATATAGAGGCACTCATTAGACGAGGAAAGCTAAATAAGTTTGTTGATCGAAAGAATGGTGGAAAAACCAACAACATAGGTCAACAGAGATCCAAATCTCCTTGCAAACCAATTGAAGATAAGAAAAAGGACCATGAAGATGATTCCGATCTACTAAAAAGGCCAAGATAACCTGAGCGTGAGGTATTTTCGATTCCTTTCGGTTCATTTGATTGTAACATGATTACAGGTGGAGATGCATGATGAGGTGATCATACCGCTGAGAGGAAAGGTTACCTCAATGAGTCTTAGCTTGTTCCTATATACAACGAATAAACTTGGCTAAAGAAGATCGCCTAAGGAAAGTTAACAAAGATAAGTTATTCATTGGCTTTTCTAAAAATGATTTGGAAGGAGTCTTATATTCTCATGATGATCCTCTAGTGATCAAAATGAGAATGAAGGACATAATCAGTTCGATAGTGCTAGTGGATAATGGTAGCTTGACATATATAATATTTTATCCTTGTTTTGATAGTTTGAACCTGAAACTTAATCAGTTGGAGCCGCATCACAGGCCCATTATTGGGTTCTTTGGAGAAAACGTTTTTCCACTTGGAACGATCAAGATAGATATGTTGATTGGTACCTAGGAAGTTAGCAGAATAGAAAAGGTGCATTTCTTTGTGATGGACAAGAATCTCCAGTCAGCCTATAATATAATCATAGGAATAGTAGGCCTAAAAACATTTGAAGCAGTTCCATCCACGGTACATCAGTGTTTGAAGTTCCCGACTAACTTTGGGGTTGGAGTTATAAACGGAGATAAAAAAGTAGATCAGGAATGCTACTACTCATCCACCTAACAAGAGGAATTGGAGGATGCTAGGAAGAAAATAACCACTTATCAAGTGGATGAATGTGATGAGCCTGAGATTGAAACCTTACACCCAAGAGATGAAACGAAACTCGTTAAAGACCAAGTCTTGGAGGCAACATAAAGTATTATTCTGGATGATGAGCAACCAGAAACAATAACTCAGATTGGTGCTTCACTTGATCCAGCACTAAAGCAAGAGCTGGTAGCATTTTTGAAGCAAAGAAAATAGGTATTTGCGTGGAGTCACGAGGATATGCTGGGGATAGACCCAAATTTATTATGCCATGAGCTCAATGTCAATAAGGAGATCAAACCAGTGAAGCAAAGGAGAAGTGTCTTTAGTCTGGAGAAGAACCAGGCTATTCAAGAAGAAGTGGAAAAGCAGTAAAAAGCTTCTTTCATCGAAGACGTGAAATTTCCAGATTGGTTGGCTAATGTGGTGATGATCAAAAAGAAGAATAATAAGTGGAGGATGTGTGTGGATTTCACATATTTGAATAAAGCCTGCTCGATAGATCATTTTTCTCTGCCAGAAATAGATCATTTAGTGGATGCAACTTCGGAACATGAGCTACTAAGCTTCATGGATGCTTATTGTGGATACAATCAAATTAAAATGAAGCCAGGAGACAGGGAAAGTACCTCTTTCATTACTCCCTGAGGAACATATTATTACAATAATATGCCTTTTGGTCTTAAAAATACAGGTGTTACATATCAGCGGCTAATAAACAAGGTATTTGCGAAGAAGATTGGCAAAAATATGGAAGTATATGCCGACGACATGTTGACTAAAAGTAAGAAAGCTACTGACCATATAACTGATTGAGCTAAACATTTGATCAACTGGAGAGGTACCAGATGAAGCTGAACCCGACCAAGTGCATTTTTGGTGTATGGGAAGGCATGTTCCTCGGATACATTATGAATCAAAGAGGTATTGAAGCAAACCCTAACAAGATAAAACCTTTGCTGGAGTTACAGTCCCCAACCACTAAGAAGGATGTACAAAGCCTTACTAGGCCTATAGCTTCTCTCAATAGATTTATCTCTCGAGAAACTAACAGATGTCTTCCATTGTTTAAGGTACTCAGAAAGACCTTTGAGTGGAACGATGAATGTGAAAAGGCATTCTTGGAGTTGAAGAGATACTTGGGGACACCTCCTTTATTGTCCAGGCCAGTAGTGGGAGAAAAACTATATTTGTACTTATCTGTCTCAGAAAGCACAGTTAGTTTAGCCTTGATAAGAATAGAAAATGCAGTTCAAAAGCTGGTTTACTATACCAACAAAGCATTCAGGGGATAAGAAATCAGGTATCCTAAACTGGATAAATTGGCATTGGTGTTGATTGAAGAAAGCAGGAGAATGAAACCATATTTTTAAGCCTATACAATAGTGGTATACACTAACATGCCACTCAGGCGGGCTTTACATAAGCCAGAAAAGTCTAAAAGATTAATGTATTGGGCAGTGGAGTTAGGGGAATATGACATTATCTATGAGCCAAGGTCCTCTCTCAAAGGACAAGCAGTGGCAAATTTCATCGTTGAGTTTTATACCTAGATGTCTCCCATCAATAAGGAGAAAATGCAGAGCAACTCAAGGATGCCAGAGGGTCTACTGAAAATACCCTCGATCAACTCCCAACAGCAGAATTTCCAGGAGGGATGATAACAGACCAAACAGAATCTTCTGGTAAAGTACATGAGATGAAAGGGAAGTATGAGGATATAAAAGGAAAGATATTCCATCAAGGAATTTTGTCAGACTAAGGGTTTGATGATAGTATTACTATATGGAATTTATATATCGATGGTTCTTCATGTGCAAAAGGTTGCGGAGATGGAATTATTCTAAACGGTCCAGATGGGATAAACATTGAATATGCTCTACGTTTCTAATTCCAAGCTTCTAATAATGAAGTTGCGTATGAAGTCGTGATTGTGGGCCCCAACCTAGCTAAGTCACTGAATGCTTAGCAAGTTATGGTATTCAGTGATTCATAATTAGTGGTGAATCAGATGCTAAGTCTTTATGAAGTAATAGGGGAGTTAATGTCAAGATACCTCGCTAAGGCTTTGGAGATTGTAACAAACTTGGCAGCTGTTCAGGTGTTTAGAATATCTAGATTAGATAATGCAAGAGAAGATGCACTTTCTCTGTTAGCTTCAGCTACTCGTACCGAGCTATGAAGAATAATCCCCATTGAGGTACTTATTTGTAAAAGTATTGATGAATACCTGATAATGAATTTTATCGCCTTGAATATGGGATAATCTTGAATGGATCCCATCAGGGCTTATATTGAAGAAGGTGTTTTACCAGACGACCTACTTTCAGTTAAAAAGTTAAAATACAAGGCTGCCAGATATGTTTTGAATAATGGAGTTCTATAAATGAGAGGTTTGATAGCTGGTTTGCAAAGGTTTGTTCACCCAGCATAAGTTCAAGACCTAATAGAGGAAATTCATGAAGGGTCTTGTGGAGCTCACGTAATAGGAAGAACTCTACTACAGAAAATGAGTAAGCAAGGATATGATTGGCCAATAATGCGCACTGATTGTACGACTTATGCTAAAAAATGTGACAAGTGTTAGCGATTCTCTATTATATACAGAACTCCTCAAGCACTGCTAAAACCAATCACTTCACCTTGGCCATTTGTTATGTGGGGAATGGACTTAGTTGGGCCTCTGCCAACTATAAGAGGACGATTTAAATATTTGGTGGTAGTTGTTTATTACTTCACAAAGTGAGTGGAAGCTGAACCTCTAATCGTTATGGCCAATCAAAGGGTCTATCAGTTCATTTGGAAGAATATCATTTGCAGATATGGTCTGCCCCATGCCTTTATCACTGATCACGGTACCCAATTTGATAATGATGAGTTTACAGTGTACTATCTACAGTCCAACATTCAAAAAGTCCATTCTTCTCCAAGTCATCCCCAAAGTAATGGACAAACAGAGGTGACGAACAAAATTCTACTTAATGGGTTGAAGAAGAGATTAGATGATGCAAAGGGGAATTAAATTAACGAGCTACAGTCACTGTTGTGGGCTTACCGAACAGCAACTGGAGAAACACCATACATGCTAGATTTTAGAAGTAAAGTAGTGATACCTACTAAATTGGGATTACCTACTCATAGTGTGATCAACTTTAACTCTCCAGTAAGTGATTTGATGAGAAGGTTGGATTTGGACATGCTAGAGGAAGTCCAGGAAGATGCAGCAATCAGAAATGCAGCCTACCAACAAAGGATTGCTATATTATATAACAAGAGGGTAAAAAAAGTGATCTAAAAGAGGGTGATTATGTGCTCAATAGGGTCATTCAAAAGAAAAATAAGTTGGAGGACAATTGGCATGGTCCATATCGCATCACATCAGCTGTCTGTCCTGGCACTTACAAGATAGAAACTCTAGAAGGGGAAGAACTCAAGAATGCATGGAATGCAGAGCACATGCGAAAGTACTATCAGTGATGTAACAGCCAATGTACTCATTTCTTTCGATATGAATGAAAAACATGATTTCCCCATTATTTTGTTTTTTTTTCTTTTCGGAGTACTAGTGCTACACACTACACTTAACAATAACATTTGACAATAAACCATCAACTAAATGTTGGTCGGCATCAGCAACCATCAACTAAATATTGGTCGACATCAGCAACCACCAACTAATTGTTGGTCGGCATCAGCAAGTACCAACTAAATGTTAGTTGGCATCAATAAAGACACCAACAATGTTGGTAAAACAATCGATCAAGGCAACTCCTTCTTAACTCAAATATGGGTGACTTAAGAAGGTGTCTAAATTGGACAAGAAGATGGGTAACTTATCCACTACCCGGGAACCAAGGCAATTATTTATCTATATGTCTAGATAAGATTGATACAACTAAGTAGGAACATGGGATAAACACTCCATTTCTTAGGCACTTATGGTAAAAAAATCACTATATCTAGATAAATACATGGGGAAAAACTTCCATTGTCTAGGCAATTAAATCAAAAAGGGCAAACTGTCCATCCAAATGTATGTTGTTGATATAATGTTATGAACAAAGATTGACAGAATAAACATCATGCAATTATTTTATTTCCAAGGAAATAAAATTACAAGAAGATGATTTTTCTTTATTTACAACAACAATTACTAACTAAATATAAATAGCCTATTCTATTGGTTTCTTTACTTCAGATTTTGATTCAGGATCCATTCCAGCTGGAGGGTCATCTAAAGCATAAGAAGAATTGATAAAATTCAAATCTTGAAGCATTCTGGTGTTACTTAAACTTATTTGGTCTAGCAAATGAGGTGGTTGGGATATTTGAAAGTCTTCATGAAGATCGTAATCACCTAGGTACTTGGAAATAAGACAATAAGGAATGAAGCGAACTGGAATCTAATTAACACCTAGCTGAAAAGGTGGTACTGGAAAATCAAGTATCCCAGGGTCATACCAATCCCACAATTCAGTTCCTTGCTCAGCTTTCAATACAGTTAGAGCATTTATCCATCCCTATTTGTACCCTTCATTGTTTGATTACTTCAATCTGGCATCAAGATGATATAAAGACTCATTATATCCATCCATCAAGAACTTTATAGGCTTCTTGTCAAACTGATAAGTTAACTGTTCAACATGTTGGTGTAGTCTTGTCAGCACACTTTCTTTATTCTCTAATGAAAAACTCTGAGTGGATAGTTTCTCTTTAAGAGTTTGAATCTTCTGGGACATTTCTGCCAGAGCTTGATTTTTCTCCTTCAATTGAGCAGTTTAATTTTTTAATACGTGTCGAGTTCTTGTCTCTTCAATGCTACTTTGACTTGCTCTTGTTCTACCCCGAGAAGTGGATGCAGGTCTAATTCTTTCCAAAGTTTCAAATTCTTCTCTTAATGAATCATCTTTAGTCTCCAAAAAGAAATACCTTCATCATTAATCGGTACTATAGCTCCAGAGGAAAAAGCAGATTTTAACAGTCTCAATTCTTCTCTCAAAGCGTTATTTTCCTCCTCCAGCAGTTTGGCAATGTTTCTATTCTCCTCAATTTTAAATTTCAACACACTCTCTCTTTTATTATGGGAAGAAATGAATTTATCATATCCACGAGAAGCGCTCAACTGTTGGTATTTTTCTCATATCCTTCATGAAGAAGAGGAGTGGCTTCATTATGTTGATCTTCGAGTTCTTCAATCGTTCCTTAAAGATCTTCAATCATTTCATAGTAAGCTACGTTATTTGCTACTGCACGATCAAGTAAGCATTTCAAGTACTGGTAAGCCTCAATTACTCGTTCAGAAGCATCAGGACCAAGGATATCAATTATTTGTACTTCTGTAAAATCTGCATGACCATCTTTGAAGTAGTCTGTATATTTTTCATCAACTCTGTATCATGAACTGACAATAGTTCCATCCGAGAAATAAACTATCAAGGAAAAGTAAAAGAAAATCAATAACAGATATATTAAACAGTAGAGGAGAAGTGCAGATAAATAACAAGTCAATTTTATTGATCATAGAAAATGGGAGTACAACCAAAGGTACAAAATAAAGGAAAACTAGAGGAAAGTAAAGAAAAACTTCCGAACAACTCTACACCTTCTCCTTATCACCCACCACCTTCTCAGTAGATTTTGAAGTGGGAATTGGGGGCTGAGGTTGTCCAGAAGACGGAGTTGGTTACTAAAGTTGCTGGGAGGGCAGCTAGTGTTGAGCAGAAGAAAGCATTATCTGCTGGTCTTTCTCAAAAGACTGAGGAACAATAACAGCAGGTGTTTGCTCCATCACTATCATAGAAGATTCATCAGATCTAGCTTCATTTTCATCTTCCTCTCCAATTGTAGGAGGAGGGCCATGAACATGTTTATGAAATAATTTTGAGTCTTTAGCAATGTTTAACTCTTTCAGCACTGGAACCCATCCATCCCTGAAGAATTTCAAACTTTCATACTCAATTTGAGCAGAGGCAGTAGTTAGGACCTTATTCCACCCTTTGTCCCAGCCAGAGCTAAAGGCATTTTTCATAACATATTTCCTCTTCATCCTCTTCGAGGAAGCCTTTTCCCTAAGAATATCTTCAACAAATTTTACGTGTTATTCAAGATCTTTCTTATGCAGTTCAACCTCTTCAAGCTTGTTCTCAGTTTAATCCTTGTTGATAATAACGACCTTCAGTTTCTCATATGTCTCCTTTGCAACATCCACAGCTGCTTGCTTAGCCTTTTCAGAATCCTTTATTTTATTTTCCCATGAGGTCTTATCAACCTCATACTGTCTCTGGGATACCTCCAAAGATTTTGATAACCCAGTAAGGGCCTCTTCTACTTCAGTGGAAGAGGAAGTAGCTTTCATAGCTTCATCTTTTTCCAAGATATTATTAAAATACACCAAAAACTGCAAGACAAAGAGAAACACAAGTTAGTGTATGAAAATTGAAAGCAGGATTGAAATGTCAAGGTAAAATAACAATTACTGATGCAAGGTGTTGGGTAGCCAAATCAAACACTTTTCCCCAAGGAGTAGAGGTCTTAGCAACTTTGTGATCTGGGAGAGTTCCAGACCAGATCAATTTCCTGGCCAAACTAGGAGTAATGAAAACTGGAGGACCAATAAGCAAAGAAGGTAATTCAACCCCAGCATGTTGATCAGCAGCATCAATGGCCCTTTCAGTATGACCCCTTCTTAGTCTTCTCAAAGGAGCAGCCTCTTCAATCAAAGGTGCTGCCTCTTTTTGAATAGCAGGGGGCTTCTTGGTAACCTCCTTTACAAATATAGTTGCCCCCCTCAGATGGAACATCATCCTTTTTCTTAACCCCTTCAGCTGGGACATCTTCTTTGTTCTTTTTTGCCCCTTCAACACCAGGGACAATTTTGGCAAAAAGATCAGGAAATTTCCTCTTCTTTGTCATTAGATAAGCAAGGAAGGTACCCAAATCAGAGGAATATTCTTCAACAACTGAAGGAGATTGTGACACCCCGCCTAATTAAATACCGGGTGATCAGTCCTTTATTAAATTAAAATCAAGGTGAATGGCTAGTTCATTCTTAGCATCACTTTCGAAAAATAAAATTTCCAATTTAAACACCCTAAATAATTAAGCTAAGTGTCAAAACAATTTAAAACCTTATTTCCAATTTATTAAATCCAAACATAAAAACCTTTTTAATAACCAACATTTTAAGAATTCATGAATACTAAGGAAGGATAATAGAACATAAGAATTTAAATCATTTAGATAAACCAAACCAGTTTAAAACCATAAATGAATCCATCATGACAATAATTAAAACCCAAAGAGTACCGAATACTAGAAATGTAAATGAACAATAATCTCTGACAAATCCAACTAAATATGGAAATGGGAGACACATGCCCTAACTAATCAGAACTAAAATAAGAATAGTGTCAATAACGAGATCGTCTAATCAATGGCATGCAACTCCCAGATAAGTTGTAGCGCGTCCGTTCCAAGGAATCTAAGAATGACGCCCCTATGGTTGGGCACCTGTAATATATACATATATATATAAGAGGAAAAGAAATAGTAGGAAATAGGTCAGAGTCCGAGTGTAAAACAGTTTAAAATTAGTTTAGAAAGTATTTAAAATGCTTACCAACTAATGAAATATCCATGTTAGTATACGACACTCTCTTGAGAAATTCTCACCTTTCATCTAGAGTGCACGCCTACCGTGCTATTAATCTCCAAAGTTTATTTTAACTTAACTTTCCCATAAGGTTTTATTCCGATAAATACTATGGCTAAGATAATTAACTTCTGAAAATTAAGCTCCCTCATATATTTTATGTTATTAAAATAACCCAATGATGTCACAAAATTTCCAAACGCTTATAATAAAGTTGGAATATTTATTCATTACTTAACTACTTTTATGCACAGTAGAAAGTTCCCATACTTAAGTATATATATATATATATATATATATATATATATTAGTCACTCATATAATTTATATACTATCGTCACCCCACATAAAATTTATGGTGCAGGCATACTCTGCTATCAAGTCCCCGTATCACTCGTACTAAGGGAAATACTAGTTCGGAATCACTCTCGAACTTTATTAACATAAAACATATACAAATGGAGGCGAAGCATAGTTCCAAGTCACTAAGAGGTATAGTCACTCATATAATTTATATACTATCGGCACCCCACATAAAATCTATGGTGCAGGCATACTCTGCTATCAAGTCCCCGATCACTCGTACTAAGGGAAATACTAGTTCGGAATCACTCTCGAACTTTATTAACATAAAACATATACAAATGGAGGCGAAGCATAGTTCCAAGTCACTAAGAGGTCAGCACATACCCTCATGTCTCTTAGGACCGTCTGACTATCAATCAGATAGCCTGTACCAAGGAATCCTATGTTCTAGGGTACAAGTCAATATCCCCCATAAAGGCCCAATCGAGATAAGACTATCCCGGCACGAAAAACCCCGTGATAGCAAGTAGCTCGGGGATGATTTTTACACAGATATATAATATATGCATAATCACATAATCATATATATATATATATATATTCACATTTCTAAATTTGGCGCGCCCATGCCCCATTATTATAATTATCCGTTATTAGCACATTTTACTCGATTATCTCGCATAACGGACCCATCACTTTTATTCTCATATGTAAGTTACTCCATACTTACTTCTCATCTCTCAAAGTATTCTATCTCCCTAAGTACAATTTCAGTAGGCATTCTCACATATCTTCTAGTCTAACTTACTCACGAGTCTCGATCTTTTATTAGACGTACGCATGATTTCGTATGATTGAATAACTCCTCGTTAACCCATAATTTCATCCTACCTTAAATTTCACTCAACAGGGTCTACCTAGGCCCTACTAGTCCTCTTTACAATTCATTATGCTCTATCAATGATGATTAATGGTTCCTACGCATTTTAACTGGATTAGAAGAAAAATACACAGTTTTCCACGAGGGATCGATCGATCGAGGGAAGGGGGTCGATCGATCGATACCATCGATCGATCGATGTTCTTCGTCGATCGATCGATCATGCAGTTATGACGAAACCTACCATTATCCAGTTATGAGTTTACCTCTCCAACCTCAACCAAATATCCATTAACGATCCCCAAACTCCCAAACAAAAATTCTACAAGTACTATATACCTAACTACATGATTTTTACGTAAAATATGTCCGAATTCATCAAGTATAACTATTTAATAGGGTAAAATTCACATAAACTTCAAGAACCCTAATTTCTCTTTAATTTCCATTCTTCCAATTCTTTTCCAGATTACTTGATTCCAAATTCGTGGCTTATCCTCTACATGTGATTTAGATGTCCAGAATATGTCTACTTCCTCTACAACATACGATTTTAAGTCTAAAAAATATTGATTTCTTCCATGAAACATGTTTTAAACAACCCTAGACTAACATGATTGAAACATTAACTAAAATAAAACAAGATAGATACTTGCTTGGAATATGAGTTTCTAATTTGTGGACGAAAGAGGTATGGTTGCATTCCTCGTCGCGCGATCTACGCTTTGGTGGTGGTGGCGATGTAAACGGTTGAGTCTTTGGCCTTGAATTGCTTGGAAAGCTCTACAACTCCTTTTCTAATGGACGTTATTTTATTTTATGTTTGTTAACCCTAGAAGGAAATTCCTAAAGGCTGATTTATCCTTAGGAAATTTGTGGGATTAATTCCCCAAAAATGTCAAATGTCTATAATACCCTCCCGGGATGCCAATTAGGCCTAAAAATGCCCCGAGACCCAAACTAAACCCCCGGGTACATTATTTTGACTATCTCGACCCTTTCGAACACATTGGCTCACTCAAAATGATATACGGGTGACTTATAATTTATTCACTTTAAATAATAATAATTTAATTCCGACACGACATTGGCGCATCCCGATTTAATTTCAATAATTATCAAATTATACACTCATGATAATTTCATAAATTCGATTATACATATTACTATATCCATTAAGTAATATTCAATAAATTCCCAATAATTACTAACTCTCATCACACTAGTAAATATTTAAAATAATTTTCGGAATAATATTAAATTAATATCTCAATTTAAATTTAATAAATCCCCAAATTTAAAGGGCATAAAAATACGGGGTATTATATACTTCCCCCCTAATAACGGAATTTCTTCCCGAAATTTGGAAAATAAGGCATACCTGGTAAAAATAATTCTAGATATTTCTCTCTCATATCTGCCTCGTGCTACCAAGTGGATTCCTCCACATTATGATGCTCCCACTGGACCCATACAAGTGGAACTACCTTCGACCTTAACTTTCTCTCATTATGGTATAGGATAGCCACTGGTCTCTCCTCGTACGAGCTGTTGGGCTGTAAGTCAATCTCCTCTACCGCGATGTGGGTGTGGGCCATGTCATCCCGAAGATATCGTCTCAACGACGAGATTTGGAACACATCGTGAATGCAGTGCAAATGCTCTGGTAACCCCAATCTGTATGCCACTGTCCCAATCCTCTTGATAATGGGAAATGGTCCCATGTACCTCAAAGCCAACTTCCCCTTCTTCCCAAACCTCATTACTCCTCTCATAGGAGACACACGCAGTAATATTTGGTCCCCCACGTTAAACTCTCAAAAAAACTCTTTTGCATCGACGTAGCTTTTCTGCCTGTCCTGGGTTAACCGAATGCGACTTCTGATAAGCTCAATCCTAGCTGAAGTTTCCTGAATCACCACTGGTCCAAGTAACTTATTGTCCCCCACCTCTAGCCAACAAGCAGGAGAACGACAAGGCTTTCCATACAATGCCTCAAATGGGGCCATACCGATCGTGAACTGGTAGGAGTTATTATAACCAAACTCCACCAGTGGAAGATACGGCTCCCATCCTCCTCCAAAATCAAGGACACACATGCGTAGCATATCCTCCAACATCTGATTGATACACTCTGTCTGTCCATCTACGGGTGATAAGCTGAACTCAATCTCAACTCTATACCCATGGCCTCCTGAAAGCTCTCCCAGAAGTGCGACACGAAAATCTTATCTCTATCAGACACGATATCCAGGGGCACCCCATGTAGCCTAACAATCTCGACAGTGAATATTTGTGCATACTGGACCGTGGTATAGTCTGTTCGTACTGGCATAAAATGAGCTACCTTGGTCAACCGATCCACTATAACCCATATGGAGTCGTGACCCCGCTATGATGTAGGCATCCGAGTAATGAAGTCCATGGAAATACTCTCCCACTTCCACGTAGGTATTTCCAACGGCTGAAGTAATACTGACAATTTTTGGTGGTCTACCTTTACCATCAGGTAAGTAGAACACTTGGACACGAACTCGACAATGTATTTCTTCATCCCACTCCACCAGTACTGTCACCTCATATCCTTGTACATCTTATCCCCTCCGAAATGTATCGTAAATATGGACCAGTGAGACTGTGTCATCACTGCATGACTAAGTCTTCTCCTTCTGGGACCACCAATCTCCCACTAAACCTCAAGCCTCCATCAGAACTTACTGAATAGGACTTAACACCCTCAGCTAAAAGTCGTACTATATGTTCCTGACAAAACAAATCTGCTGACTGTGCCTATACCACCCTCATAACAATCTCTGGTATGACTGTCATGACAGATACAAAGGAATGGGGTACCACGTCCTGGTGACCCAACTCTTTCCACTTCGCTTTCTAGACGTTAGCTACATCACCCACCGATCTATGGCTTAACACATCAACAACCACGTTAGCCTTTCCCGGATGGTACTGTATCTCGAACTGGTAGTCTTTCACAAACTCCAACCATCTGCGCTGACGCATATTCAGCTCTCACTGAGTGAACAAGTACTGCAGTGACTTGTGGTCTGTGAACAAGCGAAACTTCTCCCCCAACAAGTAATGTCTCCAAATCCTCAATGCAAAAATGATCGCTGCTAGCTCTAGGTTGTGGGTGGGTTATTTCCTTTCGTGAGGATTTAGTTTGAGGGAGGAAAAAGCTATAACCTTCTCCTCCTGCTGAAGTACTCCCCCGAGTCCCCGTAAAGAGGTGTCAGTGTACACCAGATACTCAACTACCGACTTGGGTAAAGCAAGAACTGGCACCGAAGTCAACTTATCTTTCAGCTCATCAAAATCCAATTGACAAGCATCATCCCAAACATACGGAATTCCATTATGAGTCAGATTCATCAACGGACCCGCTATTTTTGAAAAGCCTCGGATGAATCTCCTGTAGTACCCAGCTAACCCCAAGAAACTACGGACTTCCATCGGTGTCGTGGGCTATCCCCACTCCCTCATAGCCGACACTTTGATCAGTTCAACCGATATTCCCAACTCCGACACAACATGCCCCTAAAACTGTACCTCCCGTATCCAGAATTCGCACTTCTCATACTTAGCATACAACTGATGCTTTTGTAGAGTCTGAAGAACCTGCTTCAAGTGCTCGGCGTGCTCCTCCTCAGTGTGGGAATATATCAGGATGTCATCTATGAAAACGATGACAAACTGATCCAAGAACTCTCTGAACACTCGGTTCATCAAGTCCATGAATATGGCTAGAGCATTTGTCAGCCCAAACGACATAACTCTGAACTCATAGGGCCCATATCTCATCAAGAAAGCAGTCTTCGACACATCCTGCTCTCTAATCTGTAGTAGATGGTATCCCGATCTCAAATCTATCTTCGAAAAGAAGGTTTCTCCCCTCAGCTGGTCAAACGAGTTATTGATTCGAGGTAATGGATATTTGTTTCGTATCGTTTCTTGTTCAACTCTCGGTAATCCATGCATAACCTCAGTGAACCATCTCTCTTCTTCACAAACAACACTGGAGCGCCCCAAGGTGAGGTGCTCCTATAAATGAAGCTCTGATCTAATAGCTGCTCTATCTGATCCCGTAACGTGATATCGATCGAGGACCCGACATCAAGTCTATAATGAAATCTATCTCTTGACTGGGGAGTAGGCCCGATATATCCTGAAATATATCAGAATACTCACGAACAACTGGAATTGAATCTAAAGGAATTACAATCTCCTTAGAGGTATCCGCCTCTATATAGTACAAATGGGTGGAAGATCCTCCCTCTGGGCGAGACATAGCCACAAAAAACATCTCCTGCCTCGAAATGGAAAAGATAATACTCCCATCGAAACAATCTATCATGGCTATGTACGCAGCGAGCCAATCCATGCCAATAATAACATCGTGCTCATGCATCTCTAAGACTAGCATGTCTGCTGGTAAAATTAAGCTACCAATCTCTACTCTTACACCCCGACATATAAAGAAAATCAAAGTCCCATTCCCCAATGGTGAGTCTACGCATGTCATAGTGCTCTGTGTCGTGTCTAATAAACCTAAGGCCCGTGTAAAATGAGTAGCTATAAAATAGTACGATGCCCCAGTATCAAATAAAACCCGACCCATAGTGCCATGGATAGGAAACGTACCCTCAATCGCGGATGGTTCCTGATGTGATGCTTCCTGATGGACGTTATAAACACGTCCGTACTGTAATTTCCCCTACTGAACTGGAGATGTTGGGATGGCGGGTAAGGTGCTGCCACTGGAAGGGCGACTGGAAAGAATGGCCTCTGCTGCTCATTACGGGTACCCTACTACTGTGGGGCCCTATCTCACTCTGGGCAATCCTGGTGCCTATGGCCATTCTTACCACATCCAAAACATCTGCCCCTGAAGTTACCTCCCCTCTGCCCCTGCTTACCACGACCTTGTTGGTCGTTACCACCTCGCCACTGGCCCTGCTGGAAACGTTATTGACCCTGATGGCCCTGCTGCTGTCCCTGCTGCTAACGATGTTATCCCTGTTGGCCATATTGATTAGACTAGCCCTACTGGCCCTGCCTGAATCCCCTAAATCAATATCTGGAGTCACCTGATCAGAACTGCTTGGTAGGGTCCCCCTGATGAGAATTCTGCTCACTGTGACGGGTCTGCCCCTGGGCTGCTGGTGCCCCTCCAGTACTACTGCCCCCTGTCCTACCCTGCTGGCTGGACTCCCCTGCTCGTTTTCTCCCCTGTAGATGGAAGCGGTGATCCTAAAAGTCTAACAAAGAAGTGTTGAGTACATCAATGTAGGTCCTTAATGATAGATTGTCGATGAGATGCTGATGGATCCTACAGGCTAATCCATCTACAAACAACAGTATCTTCTTCTCCTCAATGGGTGCCTCATCTGGCACTATAGTGAGAAGTTTAGTAAATTCCTCCTCGTACTCAGCAATAGTCATACTCTCCTACTTCAGATTCAGTAACTTCTGCCTCTTCTCAGTCTGCACAGCGGATGGGAAGTACTTGCGATCAAATCGCACCCAGAATGACTGAATCGTGATATTGTCCCTCTCCTCTAAGGTGGTAGTGGACTCCCACTACTACAAAGCGGCCCCCACTAGCTTAAAGGAAGCCAAAAGCTGTCTCAGCACGTCAGTGCACTCATACATGCACAGATGCCTCTGGATATCTTTCTTTCATTAGCTGGCGACTACTATGTCCGAACTACCCGAGAACTCCAGGGGATGCGCCTTCTGAAAGGCATCCCTAACCCGCTCCCATGAAGATGGAAGTTGTGATGGTACTGGCACCACTGCCTGAATCTGGGGTGGATCCTGCTGCAGTACCGCTAACGCGCTACTCACCGCCTCAGAAACAATAGAAGCTACCTCAATTGCGTTCATCATCCATTAAGCCGGAGTTGCTGGTTGCTTGGCCTGGGCCTTCCTGTCTCGAGGTGCGCATCTCGGAGACATCTAAAATGAGAAGGAAGTTTATTAGTCTACAGTTATTAACAAATCTCGAATAGCTGAAGATGTAAGCGTAAATACAAGAATACAACAGCCCTAAAAATTGGGCTCTATATTAAGGACGCTAAGCTGGAAGCGAAATAAGTTGTATAGATCCTAAAGGACACTAGAACCTGATGATCTGATACCACCTATGACAGCCCGCCGAATTAAATATCGGGTGATCAGTCCTTTATTAAATTAAAATCAAGGTGAACAGTTGGTTTATTCTTAGCATCACTGTCACAACATAAAATTTCTAATTTAAACACCCTAAATAATTAAGCTAAGTGTCAAGACAATTTAAAACCTTATTTCCAATTTATTAAATCCGAACATAAAAACCTTTTTAATAACCAACATTTTAAGAATTCATGAATACTAAGGAAGGATAATAACACACAAGAATTTAAATCATTTAGATAAACCAAACTAGTTTAAAACCATAAATGAATCCATCTTGACAATAATTAAAACCCAAAGAGTACCCGAATACTAGAAATGTAAATGAACAGTAATCTCTGACAAATCCAACTGAATAGGGAAACAGGCGACACAGACCCTAACTAATCAGAACTAAAATAAGAATAGAGTCAACAACGAGATCGTCTAAGCAATCGCCTGCAACTCCCACATAAGCTGCAACGCGTCCGTTCTAAGGAATCTAAGCATGACGCCCCTGTGGCTGGGGACCAGTAATAGATACATATATATATATAAGAGGGAAAAAAAATAGGAAACGGGTCAGAGCCCGAGTGTAAAACAGTTTAAAATTAGTTTAGCAAGTATTTAAAATGCTTACCGACTAATGAAGCATCCATGTTAGTATACGACACTCTCTTGAGAAATTCTCACCTCTCATCTAGAGTGCACACCTACCGTACTATTAATCTCCAAAGTTTATTTTAACTTAACCTTCCCATAAGGTTTTATTCCGATAAATACTATGGCTAAGATAATTAACTTCTGAAAATTAAGCTCGCTCATATATTTTATGTTATTAAAATAACCCAGTGATGTCACAAAATTTCCAAACACTCATAATACAGTTGGAGTATTTATTCATTACTTAACTACTTTTATGCACAGTAGAAAGTTCCCATACTTATGTATATATAGATATTAGTCACTCATATAATATATATATATATATATTAGTCACTCATATAATTTATATACTATCGGCACCCCACATAAAATCTATGGTGCAGGCATACTCTGCTATCAAGTCCCCGTATCACTCGTACTAAGGGAAATACTAGTTCGGAATCACTCTCGAACTTTATTAACATAAAACACATACAAATGGACGCGAAGCATAGTTCCAAGTCACTAAGAGGTCAGCACATACCCTCATGTCTCTTAGGACCGTCTGACTATCAATCAGATAGCCTGTACCAAGGAATCCTATGTTCTAGGGTACAAGTTAATATCCCCCATAAAGGCCCAATCGAGATAAGACTATCCCGGCACGAAAAACCCCGTGATAGCAAGTAGCTCGGGGATGATTTTTACACAGATATATAATATATGCATAATCACATAATCATATATATATATATATATATATATATATATTCACATTTCTAATTTTGGCGCGCCCATGCCCCATTATTATAATTATCCGTTATTAGCACATTTTACTCGATTATCTCGCATAACGGACCCATCACTTTTATTCTCATATGTAAGTTACTCCATACTTACTTATCATCTCTCGAAGTATTCTATCTCCCTAAGTACAATTTCAGTAGGCATTCTCACATATCTTCTAGTCTAACTTACTCACGAGTCTCGATCTTTTATTAGACGTACGCATGATTTCGTATGATTGAATAACTCCTCGTTAACCCATAATTTCATCCTACCTTAAATTTCACTCAACAGGGTCTACCTAGGCCCTACTAGTCCTCTTTACAATTCATTATGCTCTATCAATGATGATTAATGGTTCCTACGCATTTTAACTGGATTAGAAGAAAAATACACAGTTTTCCACGAGGGATCGATCGATCGAGGGAAGGGGGTCGATCGATCGATCGATGTTCTTCGTCGATCGATCGATCATGCAATTATGACGAAACCTACCATTGTCCAGTTATGAGTTTACCTCTCCAACCTCAACCAAATATCCATTAACGATCTCCAAACTCCCAAACAACAATTCTACAAGTACTATATACCTAACTACATTTTCTACGTAAAATATGTCCGAATTCATCAATTATAACGATTTAATGGGGTAAAATTCACATAAACTTCAAGAACACTAATTTTTCTTTAATTTGCATTCTTCCAATTCTTTTCCAGATTACTTGATTCTAAATCCATATCATTTCGTGGCTTATCCTCTACATGTGATTTAGATGTCCAGAATATGTCTACTTCCTCTACAACATATGATTTTAAGTATGAAAAATATTGATTTCTTCCATGAAACATGTTCTAAACAATCCTAGACTAACATTATTGAAACATTAACTAAAATAAATCAAGATAGATACTTTCCTGGAATTTAAGTTTCTGATTTGTGGACGAAAGAGGGATGGTTGCATTCCTCGTCGCGTGATCTACGCTTTGGTGGTGGTGGCGGTGTAAACGGTTGAGTCTTTGGCCTTGAATTGCTTGGAAAGCTCTCCAACTCCTTCTCTAATGGCCATTTTTTGATTTTGTGTTTTTTAGACCTATAAGGTAATTCCTAAAGACTGATTTATCCTTAGGAAATTCGTGGGTTTAATTACCCATAATGTCAAATGTCTATAATACCCTCCTGGGATGCCAATTAGGCCTAAAAATGCCCCTGAGACCCAAACTAAACCCCCGGGTACATTTTTTTGACTATCTCGACCCTACCGGAAACATTGGCGCATTCAAAATGAACATACGGGTGACTTATAATTTATTCACTTTAAATAATAATAATTTAATCCCGACACGACACAGGCGCGTCCCGATTTAATTTCCATAATTATCAAATTATACACTCATGATAATTTCATAAATTCGATTATACATATTACTTTATCCATTAAGTAATATTCAACAAATTTCCAATAATTACTAACTCTCATCACGCTAGTAAATATTTAAAATAATTTCCGAATTAATATCTCAATTTAAATTTAATAAATCCCCAAATTTAAAGGTTATAAAAATACGGGGTATTACAGAGATGCTGGACTTTGCTCAAGATCAATCACCGAAGTATCCCGAGCAATAAAGGAGGAAGTAGTGTTCATGTATTTCAACAAATAGGAAGTAGATCTCACGTGCTCCCCAACAATTGATTGTTGAAGACTCCAGATAAACTTCAACTATTTTATGTTAATATCACTCTCTTTTAGGGGGTTTCTTTTACTGTCAGCTGTAAATTAAAATCATAGAAAGCAAAAGTCGGTGAAACATTTTATCAAACAAAAATTGAGCTAGTTTAAAAATAAAAGAACAACCTATCCCATTGCCATAAGGTGGACATCTGGGACCTTGGTACACGTCATTTCCATTTAATGTGAGTGTTGCCAATTTTTCATCACAACCCCATGATCAAAATAATCCCTATTAGAATCAGGGAGATTGACCACCATGGATCTGTTAACATACCTAGTTTTTAAATAAAAAGTGGTGTCATTGGTGACGCATTTATAAATAAACATAATTTCAGGAATTCCTAGGTGGGTTCCATGTATTTGATTTAACCTATGTACGCCATTAACTACCCTCCATGTATTTGGAACTACTCTTGCAGGTACAATATCAAAATATTGGCAAAATTCCAAATACAGGGGATTAGGCGAGAAAGAAAAACCGCATTTCGCTATAATAATAGAGGGAAACCAGTGTCCCTCAGCTAAAGAAAATAAATCACTAGGGCAAGCAGGTTCTTCCAAATGAACCCAGGAAGGAATCGTAAAATCGCTTTTAAACTTATCCAATGACTCAATAGAGTAAACCATAGTGACTAAAGCAAAGAAAGAAGAAGGAAGGAAGAAATTCTTACAGGAGATTAAGGAATCAACTAAGACAAATGACAGAAAGAATGTTCGTAATAAGAAAAGCGAGAAAACAAGGGCTTTGAAAACAAAGATGGCAAAAGGTAGAAGACAATTACATTTTACCGTCTTTATATATGCCGCCTCGAAAAATGAGAAATGTAATAATTAAAAGTGACGACGGTTACGTTCTCGACGGCTAATCAAAGGAAAAAGACGCAGATACCCAAGTGGTCATCAGAATTCAAAATATTTACAAATTTTTCAGTTTACGCTAAAAAATGTTACGCAAAGTGGAAAGTTTTTACAAGTGTTGAAGGTATGTAATTAACCAAGACATGGGAAATATGCCCGAATAACTTTTTGGGTAAAATATTACACACTCTCGCATCCAACTTCAACTGTGAAACATTGAGGGCTTCTGTTGATACAAAAATTAGTCAGCTGACGTGGACCAATTATATGAAGACACGCATCATCCAACATGGCACAAGTCCAAATACCGAGCTACTCAGTATACCAAGCTACTCAGCGTACGGACCTACAAATCATACCGAGCAACTTCTTGGGAATGCCAAATGACCAGATAGATTAAATGTTAATCCTATTACTGTCATTCCTTACCATGTACAGGTGTAAACGCGTATTCAATAAAGGCACACTATCTATTCACATTCACTGCCCAAAGGTTATATAAACATTGTAATACCCTCTTGGCAGGGCAAGCAAGAATAATCGAAACCAAGGCAAGACACGCAGTAATAGAAACCAGTGGACTTAGGCCATTTCCTTAAGGCTGAACCACTTTAAAAACCTCTTGTCTTATTTCTTTACTCATTTTTATCTGTAATTAATTAATTAGATCAAATCTAGTTTTTTACATCAACAGAGAGGGATGGTAAAGAGAGGGTTGAGTTCGCGATGGAAAGATTTTAAACAAAGAGAGAAATGCAATCGGTGGAGGTACAATCTGAAACCAAACTTCACTGATTTATAGCTTTAAAATAATCACAGTTCAAAATCGTGACCTATACTGTAACCAATGGAACACTGAAACTTGGTTATGGATCTAGACCGTGACCCCTATTGTGACTAATTAAATATTGAGAAATGGTCACTTTTGTGGATCGTGACCAACTAAAGGTGACTATTTTGAACTAAGGTTGGGGGTCACAGTTCAGAATCATGACCATAATTCATTGATGTTGGTCACAGGTGGGTCACAGTCCCAAACTGTGACCATCGTGGTGAGAATTTTAACGAGAAATTTAGTTCCTAAATGGTCATAAATTAGTCACGTTCTGGAATCGTGACCACTGTTGTCACAGTCCAGAGACATGACCAATCACTTTTTGGTGTCACTCTTTAGTTTGGTCACTTGGTTAGTTATCGGTTTTGATTGTGGGTCTGGGATCTGGACCATGACCAATTGATTGTGACAATCGACTCATTTTAGTGTAGTGATTTGAGGATCCCTGATACATTCCAAATTGTTGATGAGACATGTGATGTTAAAACCTTCCTTCAAATACTCATTGAGATTGATCAAGTTTTAGTTTAAGGTTACTCTATATAAGGCAGTAATTTGTATGTTAATAATTTCAGATAAAACTATTACCATTTCCTGGAGCCTATAACCTGTAACCACTTTGTTTGGCCTAATGCATTCTAAAGTGGAAGTCTTCGAGTAAGTTTGAATTGTGCATTAAAGTACAGTGTGATGGGAACCTTAAATGAATGGGCAGTGTTAAATCACCTACCAACAGAACTCAATGGGAGAAATGTTGTCCATTGGAACCCCACAGCCAGACTCACCATCTTCTATGTTCACGGTGGTCGTAGATCCATCGTAACTTTCACCGGAGGACTCGTCTTGCGAAGGACCTTCCATAATAGGATCAACCTCCATCGGGTTAACAGGATTGATAATCTAAGTTGGTGCTACTTGAGGTACCTCGGGAGGGATATTTTATCTCATGGGATATAAAAGAGAGAACAAAAAAAGATTTAGCCAAAATTTGACCTTTTTTTTACCAATCTGGTAAAATGAGAAAACCTAGGCTAAGCCACCAAACATGTGTATCTTTGGAGAAATCTTACCTAAGCAGAGTCACCAAACAGGTGTTTGTTTCAACTGTTGCGCAAGCAGGATACACCACCAAGCAAGTGATAACTTTTTGAAAGAACTTTACTCAATTAAGAGAGTAAATCACCAAGCAGGTGATATTTTTATTGAAAACATTACTCAAAATAAGAAAGAGTAAATCACCATATATGTGAGGTTTTTTTCTAAGTTATAGCCAAGCAGTTTATAATAACAAAATAAAATTTCCGTACACAAAAATAGTTGTGTGAACTACCTAATCAACAACTGGAGCCAAAGGATCTTGGGTTTTAACAGTGGGAGAATCCTCGATAGCTAAAATGATAGGCTCCTGAAGAAGCTCAATTTGAGAATAGGAAGGAGCAATACCTGTTTCATTCAGTTCAACCTCAGTTAGAAGAGTTTCCTGCTTCATCCCTATATTTTTGGCCATCTAGAACACCACAAATAGAGTAAGCTTATAATAGCTTCACAAAAAGGAAAAAAAGTGAAAGTGTGAGAGTTTTTTGCAACACGCTAACCACTGCGATAGTTGGACTAACAAGGGAATAGACATCCACCAATGATACCAAGTATAAAGGTATTCTGACTAGAATATCACGTTAACCCTTGGCCTAAAAAGGTCAGAAGGAAGAACTTCCTCATTTATTGAGCTTAAGAGGGCCAACATATCCACAATAGGACCAAAGAATGGGCAAATTTTTTCCACCTGAAATTACAACTTTAATTTAAGTTTTAAAAATAATGAGCATTGAGAAAAGTAATATGAGATTAATACAAAGGATAAACTACCTAAGTACAAGCAGCTGGAGAAACTAGATCCAGGGGTAACTCAATTGGAACTGGGGGAGTATTTGGACTTGAAGTTTCAATAGTCCCACTTGAGTCACCAATAATTTCTTCGTACATGGGAAATTTTCGTGCCACTTCAAATGCACGGCTAGATGAGGCACCCTTAGAGTAAGTACATTTCCTAGCAATTCGTCCAATTGTTGAAAAAGAGGACAATCAAGGAGCTAGAATATCATCTTCAATAAATGGACTTAAGAATACTCTCGTGGAAGGGATGTCATCAGGAATAGATAACACTTCCACCGAGGGAGGAGAGGCATTCAAAAAGAAGGAACAACAATGTTAGAAATATTTTTTTGAATAAGAGACAACTCAACACTTGGATAAAATTTAATTGAAAGCCTCATGAGGAGAGATACACGAGTATACGAACCTCAGTGGAAGCATCTACCACCTTACCAATGGGAAAGTCTTCCAATGTTTCCTGAGAGGAACTTAAGGGCATGGGATTTGTTAGAGGAGTGATCACATGTTCCTTACTTTGTCTACCCCAGTGTTTTCTTACGTGTAAAAGGAGAAACGAAGGAAGAAACCCTTTGGTGTGGAACTTGAGAAGTAACAAAATTATGAGATGGGGGTTCCCTAACCACAACATTATTTGCATTAACATGAATGGGGTTCAATATAGATAGAACATCATATTCTATTAACTTAACCTTTTCACGAGATCTATATTAATGGAAGGAATGGAATCATCATGAATACCACCGAGGTTAGAAGAAACGTTGATGGCCATGGACATTTTAGGAGATTTTGGGGCAGTTTTCCCCTTAAATGAATATGTCATTAAAACAGCATTTCTTTTCGTTCCACCAGTGGCCGTGAAACCTTTCTTTTTACCTTTTGGAGTTATAGCATCAACCTCAACAGTTGGATCTGGAGGAGGAATTTCCTTCAAACGTGGTCTCTCTGTAATGCTAAGAGGAAAGTTCATGTTGTTGGTGGAAAGATTTTTTAGCCCAGTTCATTTTAGCCAAACCTCTCGAAGGTTGGGTAATGTGGTTCCCTTTGTGCAAAAACATCAAAGGCCTCAAGTTTAGTCAGCCAATGATATAAGTACCAACCAAGAGACGCTTCACCCATGTTGTACTCATTAGGATGGATAAGATTTTGGCATTCAGTACATCAATCAACCACACTTCCTCGCGAAATCAGTGTTGGAAGAAAAGAAGGAACGATCCACTCTTCCTGATTTAGAATCAGGTTTGGTTATAGTTTGGTCATAACCAAACTGACGAACACATTGATTTGGGTTATACGCTTCACTTTCAAAATCTTACTCGGTGTGAGAAAGAAAATGGATTGGAGTGATTATAAGAACCATGAAAAAAGAAATATCATCTTCAACAACTTTCTCCCCATCAAGAAGTTTAACTGTGGAAACTTCTCACTTAAAAAATGATCAAGTTTTTTCATTGGCCTCTCCAGCATAAGGACGGAACTCTATGAAACTCAAATAATTAATTAAAGGCAAGAATACCTTTTTACTCTTTTTTATTGTTCCACTGCGTTATGAGTGGACACATTAGAGTAATCATTGTAATAGGTTGAGCTTTGGGGGCAAAGAGCGTTGAACCTTGCATAGAGAAATACCATTAGCATAATATTATTGGAAAAGTTGGACACATAAAAATAGCCAACTAAGCGTGACATATCATGGTAACACCTATCCAACCAGGTGTAGAAAGATCCAAGAGTTATTTTCTCTAGAGGGATGTTGATTCTATGAGCCAATATGATATAATTATCCACCAATTCCCTGCGTGGCTAATCATTGGGCATTCAAGGAATGAAGAATCGTGAAAGCAAGCAAAGGAGGTATGAATCTAGTTTGGATTTTCTGCCATAACCTTCACCAAAATCTGAATCTATTATAATTCCTTGCTCCTTCTACTCTTGAGTGAGATTGACATATGTCTTGTAGAATTTTTTGATATATTTTCCAAAGGTATCTTTCATTGCATCACTAACATACTCGCGAGCAAGCTGGTTAAGCATAGTGCATTCTTTGTCCTCTACTGCATCAATGGATGTGGGATTAAAAGATACATGGACATATAGATTTAAACCATATATTTCACACACATCATCCAGAGTGATGGTGAATTCACCCCAAGATTCCATGAAGGTGTGCATGGCAACACTCCATCGAGAAACTAAGAGGTGGAGAGTTGGGTTATTTTTTTGACAATATGAAGTCTCCAAAGAATCTCACCTTTAGAGCACCTTTTGATGCTTGGTATAAATGTAACTAGACCAAGCTGAGAAACCATCAGGGGAACCACTAGGTGCTTCGAAGCCTATACGAGAATAGGGCAAATCTCCTCAATTAAACCTTAACCTTAGCACAAAGAAATAAGTGACAAAAGACCCTCAGTATGATCCTTGGGTTCTTCTGCCACCAAGACAGGATCATAAACACCGTTAAGTGTGTTTTTGAAATATTTTTCCTCCTCATCAAATTGATCGCTTTTACTAAAATAGAAAGCATAACAGTAGATGATGTAAAAAGCCTAGTATTCATCCAAATCAAAGGCGATTTTCTTGTTGAAAACATGGTCGAAAGAATTACCAGACTTCATTGAAGAAGACATTGAATGATTCGATAGGGATTTTGTGGATAAAGATATACGAAAATGGTATGAAAGTGTAGGCAATCAAAAATAAGTGGTCAAAGTGGGTTTAAATGGAGTTTTCAAATGCTTTTGGACAATAAATAACACTTTATTTCTCTAAAAAACAATGAAACTATGAGTTTTAATAACATAAATGTTAGAAAGTTTCAAAATGAAGAGACAAAGAGTATTTAAAGGGTTGGGGAAAGTGGTCGTTTAGGATGATCAATGATTTGTTATCCCATGTGCGTTTTGAAAATAAGGGTAAGTAATGGTCTTGTGAAATGAGGAATGTCATAATTAACCCTGCGGAGCCATGTGTTAAATGGTGATATGCATGCCAAATGACTCCACTTTAACATTAAATGCTAGGGATATGGCAAGATTTTACTGACACACATTGAAACAAGTGGTTTCTTTCGAACAGAGATTCCTTGGTCCAAGTTGTCTCTAAGAGTTTTGTCGATTCAAGTTATTTTAGCAAAGGTTTTCCTATTTAAGTTATTCCTAACGACGGTTTATCAGTTCGAGTTATTTTAATTTAAGGTTTGATGGAGTAAGGTGTTTCATACAGAGATTTTTTTCTTTCATAAAAAAAATTATTTACGAGGGTTCCAATGTACTAGGAGATTACAGATAATCTCCTTACTTAGAGATAAACCTCATAATTAAGAAACTAGGTGTGAAACTAGACAAGGATTCATCAAGGAATGTGAGGAGTCAATCAAGTTGATTGAAGATCAAGGCAGAGTGGAGATTAATCAAAGACTGAGGAAGCTATCCTGACGAAGCTAGTTAGATTCACCACACATTTATGTTTATTTTACCATGTATTTATAAGTTATATTGTAGTATTGAGGTGGGTTACTTGGTACCATCTATGGATCATGTCTGGAAGCACGTCGGAGAACTTTCACGCTCTATCGATCAAACTCACTTAGGAACATTTGAGGGAACTATTTGGAGGATTGATGAGAAAGTCTTTGTTAAATCATGATTTAACCATTTTAGAGACACCGATAAAATACCTACCTTAGCCCGATTGAGCAATGATCAAGCAACCATGAGAGAACAACCTTAATCTTACTCAGTTATCTACCATTGAGTTTTGAAACTAAATTGAGTATATTTCTGTAAAAGATCAATTTTATGTCATACCATACCTAAAACATGTCAAATCAAACTTACCTAAAATAGTTACGATTTGGTAAGTAGTCGGTTGGTTCAACGCTGACACACTGTGGTGTCGTCTTCCATAGTGACTAGTCACTCGAGATTTCACTCATCATTGAATGCATTTGATATATTGGGTATGGTGGGTTGACATAACATTTAATGAACTTGAGCTTCCATATTTGTGAGTTGAGGCTATATATACCCTATTTGTACAGTTTGAGACGTTATCTTTGAGTCGAAAGACCACTTTGAGAAAGTTATTACAAACCAAAGTTATTGTAAACCAGAGGTTTTATTCCTTCACTATTAATGCTTTACCCAGTTCGGCTCTAGAACATAAGCATTTATTGAGCTTTGACCATTATTCCTTCATACCTTGGTGTTTGAGATTCTTATCTGAGGTGTATCTAGAGTGCTTGGTTTTATCTCCATCTAGATAGTTTCTTTTGAGGTTCATTTATTACCAATCACTTATATTGATTATCTGTTATTGAGTTATACACGAGATTTTATCCATTGTGATTTTAGAGTATTTATACTATTGTTGTTTATTATCATTAATATGGGTTACTCCTCCATTCATCTTTAAACACCCCAGCACTTAAAAGAACTACTCTCTTACATTTGGTGACTCTATTGGGGAGGTATTATCTTAGCAATAGCCAATGATAATGTCAACCATACTCTAAAGTTTGACGATGCTACATCTGGAGGAACATAACCTCACTTCTGCCACCATGGTTTTCTCCAGTTGAGGTTGCTCGAGTTGCTATTGTCATAGGAACTATCCCAGTTGGATAGGCTTCCATGAGTTCAATAATGGGTCATGCTCAGATGATCCACATCATGGCCAAATTTATGATTGTTTTGCAAAATCAGTCTAGAACGACCATGTTTGATTCTATGACGAATTCAAGCTATTTTTTCACCCAAGTGGCACCACCTGTTGTTCCTTCGAGTGGAGCACCCATTTTACCTATAAGGCCATTTGGCCCCCCTATAACCAACCTTACTCAAGTTGTACCATCAACCATTAAGGCACCTATTACTGTCAGCGTTGAACTTATGGTTACTCTGCTCGTACTTAAAGAAGTAGAGTTAACTGTCTCATCTTTGTTAACCATTGATGAGGTCAAGAACGAAATGATGAAAATGTTGGCACCATCCTCACAAACTGTTGGGGAGGTTGCCTCCATTTATCATATTTGTATTCTCATACATACGAACCATCTTGAGAACATAATTTTTGTATTTTCATAGATATCAATCAATTTTGGTTATAAACACAATTAACCAAATATGAAATCATAAATGCGAAAATTGCGTTTAAAGAATAAAAAAGAAAATAATTTAATTAAATAACACCACCAATTAGCCTATGATAAGATTAATTAAATAAATTATTTTTTATTAAAAAATCAATTTTGTTACTAAAATCTAAGTTTTTAATTATTTCAAAATTACTTCAAAACAATTTTTATACAAATATATTTACATTAATCAAATGATGCTTGAGTCCACTGTTCTAAATTAGGTTGTCCCAAACTACCACTTTCCTTTCTTTTACAAAATCAACGAACTAAATGTTGGAATGAAATTATTAATATCAACATATTAGATTATCAAGATTACATAATAAAATACCTTAATCTATAGTGGTGATTTAGACTTGGTGGCTAGAGGTCTTTTACAGACTAACCCCTCTCTCTCAGATATGACCAATATGATTCCCCCCTGCGTAGCATACATACACAAGGCTGGTGCCCAGAGCTATGATTCCACGGCCTTATGCTTCCCTGGCTCCCCATTTACAACCGCTGCCTTGTTCTAGACATGTCGCGACACCTATAGGATATGTCAGCAAATTAGGCCACAACACCTTTGACTAGTTATTGCCCAGGATCAAACAGGTTTCAGCCCCCTATTAATAGTTGCTTCCCCTTCAAATGGATTGCTCTTAAGACTTATTTACATGTCACGTGCTCAAGTCATATGACACAACTTATATACCTCCTATAAAAAGAGGTCCACACCTCAAGATAGAGGGATCTGGGACAAACACTCTTGGCAAATCCCTGCCAAACTCTCTACACAACCCCAATATATCTTGGGGGCTACTCACCTACCTCGTAACCATCTCTCCGGCTCTCCCGAAACCTCTACAAACATGTATTCTCCTCTCTTAACTATATTATACACCTTTCATGGCTATGAAAACTTGTACTACAACGTGTATATAATGAGAGTATGGCAACAAAGTGGACGCAAGCTCATTTTAATATCCTAACCACTTCATATCTTGTATTTTGTCTCTCTTTACTTGCTTTATATTTATTTCAAACTTGGCTCGCAAGTATGAGAAGGACGTGTGTATGATTTCACGCATCAACAATCTAGCGCCATCTGTGGGAACAAGATTTGTTTTATTTACCCCGATGATGCTACCTTACCTAGAAGGTGATAAAAAGTGCAAAATGGTTATAGCCTTACAAAGGTTGGTGGCTAGGGATAAATTCTATCGACTTTTTCCTACTTTCTTAGCCTATGATCTAGGATTTTCTACCACAATTATGCAATTTTTGGGGCACTTAAAGACTATTTTTTCCTTGGTGTATTCCTAGTAGGCTCATTGCATACATTCAGATGGATTGAGTCTAGCCTCTAGCTCCAATTTTAGATTTATACCCATCATTGCATCAAGCAGGATGCGGCCTGGCAACCAAATTGCCCTTGTGTTCCAGCCCTTCCATCATATTTCTCATTTAGTTCATCACCAGGGAAAGACATGGTAAAACTTCCCTCAGACTTAGCTCTGATGAACTCACTTGGAGAGGCCTCGGTAATAACCTTATATGTTTTATATGCTGCGACCACAACAGTATAATTTGGAAAATCGTCAAAGACTACAGCCTAATGGTTGTACATAGTCATTTCCTTTACATTTCTTTCATTACTCACTCTTGCTAGTTTTGTCTCAGAATATATATATATATATATATATATATATATATATATATATATATTAAAGACTAACAAAATAGGAATGGAAGGAGAATCCAGCCAAAGTGCAGAAATGAAAGATGATATTGCTGAGCTGTACAACCACCTCAACCTTTTGTATGACAACCATGCTCACTCTAGACTCAGGTCAACTTTATAACCCAAAGAGTTCTTATGTTGGAAGTTGCAGCACCCAAGGTTGTCATTCCAACCATCGTGGTCGTAGCCGCAGAAGCCACTGCCTCAGAGGCCGCAGATAAGAACCAAAAGAGGAAGATGGAGAAGAAGGCAAAAAAGGCTTTGAGACCTACACCCCATTGACCTATCAAATTGAACATATTTTTTATTCCATCAAAGAAGAAAAATTTCTCAAGTGGCCTTAGAAGATGAAGGCTCCTTACCACAAGAGGGACCGGGCCAAATGGTGTAGTTACCACAATTATCATGGCCATGACACGAACAATTGCCACGCCTTGAGGGATGAGATTGAAAGGCTTGTGAAGTAGGGGAAGCCCCAATGACTCACAAAGGGAACAGTCGATAACTGATAGCCGCATCCCTAACCTTGCTTCAGAATATTTTCGTTTCAATTTCTATTGCAAGAGAAAAAACCATGTTTATCGTTCTCATATGTTTTTGTATTTCCACTACAAAATTATATAAAAATATAAGAAAGACAGATTTAGTCATACTTTGCTTGCTGATTTTTCTTATCTCTAATCTCACAAAAGAACTTCATTTTAAACAGATTTCAAGAGATGAATAAAAAATCATGTCAGAAGGTTATTACTTTCAGAAGAAGTCTATGAAAAATATGAGATAATAGCCTTAATTGGCCTACAATGCCACTCAGGGTAAAGCGAGGAATGCTTATATTTATAAGGCCGACCATCTTTCAACATACTTCTATCAACTTCAAGGGATCAAAGTGCACCCTCTTATATTTCGGGATATGTCATTTAGCCACGGGGGCTACTAATGCCCGTTATTTGCTCTTGAATGCCCCAATTGTCCACGAGGGATTACAATGCCTGTCATTCGGCTCTGGAATGCTTTAATTAGCTAGGGATGGCTTGACATATATCCAATTATAGCTTAGGAAAGCTTCATAATACCTAGCCTGGAGAGGCCTAACAATAACTCAAAGGGGTCGACGACTTAATTATCTGTGGATAATCCTATACTTATACAGAAGGGCCAAAGGCTTAATTGTCTGCGAATAATCCTACATGTCCAATTATAGCTTGGGGAAGCTTCATAATACCTATCCTGGGGAGGCCTGATAATAACCCAATTAAAGAAACTAAAAGAAGCTATGAAAAAAGATTTATGCAACTAAACAGACTAAAAGAAGATGTGGAAGAATCTTCATGCAATTAAAGCGACTCAGAGATGCTGCGGCAATGGTATCATGAACCATATTAAAGCTACAAAGGATAAGTGGTCGCAGCCCATCATAGAGTTCACTAGAATGTCACCTCAGATGTTGTGGCAGGCGTATAACCCAGTCGCAGCCCCAAGTTGCCATTGGTACCAAGGCTCGGGGGGGCTCAATTGAAGAAAAATCAAGCAGCAGGGCAAAGGAATTCATCTGCAGCCCCAAAGTCATTTTCCTTTGGCATCATAGCTTGGGGGCCCATAAGTGTGAAGTGAAAAATCATGAGAAAAGCAAAGGCAAAAATAAATGGTCGCAGCTCTATTTAAGAATTCTTTTAGGAGAAGTGGTCGCGGCCTCATATTCCATGTATTAATTTTTGAAGGGAATATAATCAAGTGCATTTAAGAATTCAACATAAAGATGAAGAAAAATAAAGCGTTCATTCAAGATTACAACTATTCAATAAGCATGCAGACAAAGTTAAATATATTGATTATGGCTACAGTTGGCAAAAAAGAGCACAGTCCTATTTGAGAATTCAAGTTCAGAATTAGAAGAATGGCCACAGGCATATATAAATTTTAGTTTAAGAGTTCATTACAGCCCAAAAATGATTACAAAAGTGAAGATATTAAAAAAAACTATGAGGCTACGTCGTTCTCTTCATCTTCTTCACCATCCACAGTAGTCTCAATCTCATCATCCCCTATCGCAGATGCTGCTTCAATCTGCTGCTTGGCCCTTACCTTTGTCGTAGCCCTAATATCTTCCACAAATTTAGCATGCTCAGTGTTACTGAGCTTTTAGGCAAGGATCTTATCCTTGGATTCAGGAAAATTCTTGACAACCCTGTGCCTGAGCTCTTGGAATCCGTGGAGATAGGCTTTGTTATTTATCATAAAGAAATTCTTAGATTTCTTATACGCAGCTACGACATCATCTGAAGCTCGAATTAAGGCCAGAGCATGAGACTTTATCATCTACTGGAGGGCGGCAGCATGATCATTATCCTTTTTTTGGAGCAAAGAAGTGCTGCATTTCTCCAATTGGTCATATTTTTATTGAAGTTGATTTAGTTGGATCTTAAAGTTAGCGGCCTATTTGGCAGCCTCCGCAGTCTTGGCTTCAGAAGCTTGAAGAGATGATGTATCCTTGTTAAAGTTTCGTTCAACCGCATCCTTTGCGTTGATGGAATCCTCCAAATCCATCTATGCAGCTTTGAGTGTTGCGGTAGAAGATTATTTTCTTGCCTTAAAGGAATAAGTTTTGGCATTCTCCAAATCAGCCACATGAACTCTTTCTGCGGCCTCCTTCAGTTTAAATAGGCCTTTATATTTTCTCCTTTGGGATATAACAGCATCCGCAGCCTATAAATTATATGTTAGAAAATGATATACTACAGAAAAATAAAGTGAAAGGAAAAGAAATAGTCCTTACCCGTAGCAGGCTGTAGAGGGCATACTCCTCTAAGTGTTTGTGATCTTCATCCACAAGGTGGTCCAAGTCAATTTTGTCTGTTACCCTTCGCATCTTATAGACATCCGTGGTAGTTGTATCCCAGGAAGACTGAGGGTTTGGAGTCCTTAACTGAGGTCTCGGACGGACATTAGGGCCGATACTTAGGCTACTATGAGGAGGTGGCAAGTTAGCATTCACTGCCATGATAGTCTGCGAAGGGGGAGAGTTAGAAGAGATAACATGTGAAGGGTTACTTCCAACTCGAAGTTTATACTCAGATGGTAAAAATCCGCCCGCATCCAAGTGATCGCCAATGTTATCATCAAATTGGCCCTCTCTTATAGTGGCCGCGACATAATCAGTATGCATTAGATCGCATGTAGGGGGAATGTTCCACCTAGTTGCAGTATTTGTTTGAGCAGTCGCAACAATACTATCACCAGGTGCAACCCCTTTTTATACCATAACCTTTTTCCCTTTGCGGGATCTCTTCCATTTTCTACCTTTTTTGGCAGTGTTATTGAGGGTAATGGCATCATCATCCATTTCTGCCAACTGGGCGGCAGCCAGGAGTTCTATGTCTATCTCCTCTCTTAAAAAAAATAACAAAGTAAGGATCATATAAAGGTACCTTCCACGAAAAAGTTAAGGTGAAGTATAAATCATTACCTTTCACAACCATTCTTTTTGGTATGCTTTTGTTGGTGAAGTAGCCTTATTCAAAAATGGATGCAGAAGTCACAAAGGTATTGAAATTTTATCCACACCACTAATGTGACCAGCCTTTTCAACTCTTTTTTGCTTCCTCCTATTGAGTGGTAGATCATCAAGGGCTACACAAATGTCAATATCAGTATATGCCACAAAAAATATCAAAGGGAGGCAAATAAAGAAATTACAGGAAAAGCATAGTGTAAAGGTTGCGTCATATGCTCACCTAGCTTGGAGGGATGTCGCCACTGCCATGGCATTTTATGTGTTTTCTCTCTCTCTAACTCTTCTGGATGGATTTCCCATCCTTCTCTAGAAACGTAAAAATATTTGCCTTTCCAGTTCTTGACATTGAAAGGCCTCTTCACCATTATTTTGCAGGGCAAAATAATAATACCATGCAAACTTGACAGAGTTCTCCTTTGGTCGGTAGAAGTGAAAGAACTCTGCGGGAGTAATATCTCTTAAGAAATTATTTCTCCCAATCACTGTTGAGGAAAGTATAGCCCTCTAGCCATTTGTCTCTAGTTGGGTTGGTGCCAAGTTCATGGCAATAAAGATTCTCCGGATAGGAACTGGCACAAGTAGTCATAGCGCGTAGACGAAGGCATGCAAAGGGAAGCAGATCCCATCCGTAGGAATGGAAGATCATTATTTTTAGTCAACGTAAGGATTGGAAATAATTACTCCATCAAGAAACTCAATGCCGCGGTAACTTGATTTATCCACTCATCAGTCATAATGCAGTAGACGTTTAGGGCGGAAGGAATTATCTCTGTCCTATTAAACAGACCAGCTAGCACATCTCTGGCCTCAAACGTACCATCTATTGTAGCCTATTCTTCAACAGGATTCATACTAGGATTTATGTCTTCTTTCATAGCTTCTGCAGCCTCACTCGTGTCCCTACAATCCAAGGATTCCGCGAAGTCAAAGTTAAGGACTATGCAGTTTGGGCAATCTTTGAGTGTGAAGGGCCCAATATCCTTCAAAGGATTTATCATAGGAATCTCAGTAGTGGAAGTGTCGAGTTTCTTTCTTCATAATTCGTTAATAAACTATAAAGGATCCCAACTCATAGACCTGCGGCAGAACCTAAAAAACAGAAGCGCTCCGCAGTTAGATGCCGCAACCACTATGGTCAAAAGAGCCTCTTAGAGGCTGCGGCATTTATTACAAAAATAATAAAAGAGTCCAGAGAAATTCTAAAACAAGTGAAGCAAAGGAAAACAAAGGGCTGCAGCTAATATTGAAGCTGCAACCATGAAAAAGGGTCCTAACCGAATTTGATATCGTAGCCAATCAGTCTAAAAGGACAGACTGCGGTCAAGGGTGTTTTGATGAGTTTAGTAAAAGATGTAGGTATTGCCGCAAAGTCCTATTCTAAGGTAATTTTCAGCAGAAGTTAAAGTATGGATGCAACATACATTATAGTATAAAGACCCTAAGCTTACCACGACTGATGGATAAATAGGGAAGATGTTCAAACTCTCAGATTGAGAGGATTCAAAACTAAACCATAAGGTTTTTATCCAAGAACGCCATGAATGGGTGTTGTGTTCTAACCCTAATTCTACTCAAATAGCTACATTATCCATAAAACCCTAGCTTCTACACAAATCCAATAAAATCAAAGTTCACAACACAGTCGATTGTTCAACCCAGATCTTATTCAAATAACTACACATTTGGTTCAAGAAGAAAGGGATTCATTTCAGGTAATTCGTTTATTATGGATTCAAATATTTCATTCATTATGGGTTTAAGCATGAGAATCAAAAGCATTTATCCAAACAGGAATGCCAGAAAACTAAAAAAGAGAAATTAAGAGTTTATTCGAAAGTTACCTAGAAATCGGTGGATGATGATTGCTCAGCCTTAAACCACCAGAAATTGCAGCAAAAAACTAGTCAAAAAGCTAAAAGGATGGAGTGACATAGATTCACTCTCGATTCACTCTTAAGGATTTGGAAAAAGTAATGAAGGTCACATCCAGACCCATTTATATAAGAGGGGGCGGGAAGGTGACATGCCGCTTTGCAAGCGGTTACACTGTAAAGATTACACACCGCGGCAGCTACGACTTCACATTAAGTTGCAGCACCAAATCACCCCTTAGCACTACCACTTGGGGGCTTATTGGTATAACCAATATGGTCCCCCGCTACGGAGCATACTGACAAAGGGTTGTTGCCCATAACTGGGATACCGCGGCCTTATGCTTCTCTGGATCCCCATTTACAGGTCACTGCCTTGTTCTAGACATGCCGCGAAACCCATAAGATTTGTCTGCCTATTAGTCCACAGCACCTTAGACTAACTGCTGCCTGGGATCAAACAGGCCGCAGCCCCATATTCACAGCTACTGGCCCATCAAAGAGATTTCTCTTCAGACTTATTTACAGGTTACGTGCTCAGGGCACGAGACACGACTTACATACCTCCTATAAATAGAGGTCCACACCTCAACATAGAGGGATCCAAGACAATCACTCTTAGCAAAGACCTGCCAAACTCTCTACACAACCCCAATACAACTTGGGGCTACTCACCTACCTTCTAGCCATCTCCCCGGCTCGCCCGAAACCGCTATAAACATGTATTCTCCTCTCTTAAATCTATTTTACGCCTTTTATGGCTATGAAAACTTGTACTATAACGTGTATATAATGAGAGTATGACAACAAAGTGGACGTTGGCTCATTTTAATAGCTAAAGCACTCCATATCTTGTGTTTTGTCTCTCTTTACTTGCTTTATATTAAATTCACACTTGCCTTGTTAGTATGAGAACGGCGTGTGTCCGATTTCTCTCATCAACACTCTCTATGAGTTCTCTCTCAATGATGGGAAATGAGGATAAGAGTATATAAGTGTATTAGCCTTGGGGACTAGAACCCCATAAATTTTAATTAGGTGACTTTTAAGTAACCACGACTCTTGAATAAGCAATAGATGACTCTTGGATAACCATACATTATAAAGCTCATACTCATATTAGATGTCTTATTGGGCTCCACTAATTGGATCACTTAATTTTCCTGTAAGGACATTTTTCTCATGTCCAACATGTTACATTTGTGTATGTCGTACGCCGCTACATTTGGCACGTCACCTCGCGATCTCACATGACACGGCCTCTATCCAAATTCTGGGAATCAAGCATTCAACATCTCCATAAATGTGTCCCTCATCTGCCACAACGATTTCACGTTCCTTGATTTTAGGCACAGAATGCAAGTGGAACGCAAGAGAAGTCAAAACAGTGAAACAAGGCTTGATAGGGAAGTTCAAGGGCATTTTCGTAATTTCACATCCATAGTTCGGAGGTCTGGTCAACTGTAAAGTTGAAGAGCTCGCCGCAACGAAGATACTGGAAGAAACGGCACCTCAATCCGAGCTACGATGAAGACGTTATGACCTTTTGAAGTTGGAGAAAATTCCTTGAAGAATGCTATTTTTTAACCCCATACCAGAATGGTACAACCAAACCGGTTCGGTGTACCCCAGATGGGATTCGGTGTACCTGTACGCTGATAAGATTTATAGAGTTTTAAAAAAGCGGAACTCTTCATATTTTTTCCTATAAATACCAACTTCGGGGGAGTTGTTTTGCAAGACTTTAGAAGACGTTTTTGAGAGTCCAAATACATCTAGTCTTCATATTTTTGAGTCCCAAGACTCATGTTTTGATTCACACAATTGCCAAACCTTTGTGAATCTTTTTGGTAACCCAAGAACACATCTTTTGTATTTGTTTAGCCTCAGTGGAGAAGGTATCTCCATACTTTGATCGGTGGATACCGAGCGTAGTCATTCTACGTGTGGACGAGCCAAAGACGACGAACCGACACCTGGAGGGTACTTTCGCTGTCTCTCGTATCTTTGAAGGTTTTCTGAAGGCACCGTGCAGTATAGTATTGTGGGCGATTATCAGGATTGTATGTAAGTCAAAGGTCTTGTTAACTTTTCAAAGTGTTATAAAAGGTTTTTACCCGGAAGGGGTTTTTTCCTCAATTGCTCGTCTTTATTTTATCATGCATGGCTTGAATGATTTATCTTGGTTAGATGCATGTGTAGGGGCTATTTTAATAGACTCTAATTAAATAAGTGTGTCATCTTATTAATTTGCGAATCGAATCGATATCACACGGTGTTTCAAATTGGTATCAGAGCGGGTTACGCAAATTTATCGCGTGATGCTGATTTTCAAGGATTTTTTTTTGTGATACAATTTGACTTCTCACGTCGTCAAATTGGTATCAGAGAGGGTTACGCTAATTTATTGCGTATTCCTATTTTCCGCAAAATTTGTGTGATATTGATTTTTTGAAAAATCAGTTTTGTGAAAAATCGCAAATTTTTCAATGGAACGCCCGTTTAATGAGGAGCCTATTTTTGAAAAAGTTCACGACCATGCTGAAAATTTAAAAATTTTGAATTTGAAACCTTGCAAAAGAATTAAAGTTTTGGAAAAAGAAAATTCTCGTTTTAAATCCGCGATGGATCTTTTGCAAACGGTTCAAAATCAAAGAGATTTTTATCGTGAAAAACTTGTTTCTTTGGACCATGAATTTAATGCTTTAAAATTGTCCAAAAAGGAGAGTGATGATAGGGTCCTTGTTTTAGAAACAGATTTAGAGGACCTTAAAAATTCGATGGTTTGTGTTTGTGCCAAAGATGAAAGAAATATATTAATCAATGAGTTTGTGGCACGTGAAGAGACTCTTAGAGAAAAGTTTGCTTTAATTGAGGGGGAGAGGGATACCCTTTTAGAAATTGTTGAAAATTTGAAAAAGCAATCCCTGTCTTGGGAAGAGTCTAATTTGTTGCTTGAATCAAATATTTTGAAGATGAAAAATGATTTAAACGATTCAAGTAGGTTTGATTGTGATGGTAATGGCTCATCTTGTTCTCATGCTTCTAGTGCTAAAGCCAAAACCATTATTTGCTTTAGAGGGTCAACTAAGTCCAAGGATATTAGAAAAGATCACACTTTAGGTGTCATTCCACCCGTTTACGCATGTTCATATTGTGGTAGGAAAGGTCACCTTAGGCGTTTTTGTTTTGATCTTGGAAAAAGTCCTAGGAAGTTTATGTCTAGTGTTCCCGTGGTTTCCAAAGCCCCCACACGATGTTTCAAATCTATTTGGGTTAGAAAATCACTTTTAGAGGCACTAGATTTTAGACAAGTTGATTCCCGGTTGCTTGCACATGATTCTTCACTTGCCATATCATATAGATGATTGTGTTTGCATATTTGTCATACGCTAGTTTTTGTTTCATGATTTTTATGTTTGCTAGCGTTGTGACATGTACTTTTTGTATATATTTTTGTTTTGAAAACTTTTGAAAAATACAAAAATATTTTTTTAACAAAATTTTTGAAAAATCCAAAAAGATTTTTGTATTTTGTTTGCACCTTTTATGGATGAACACTTAGGATGACCGAGTCACAACATCATTCCATTATTTTCATGTGACTATTTGATAGTGTTTTGAGACAATATGTCAATTCATCCATGTGCTTTATAATGTTTGGAGTCATTAAGATGTAATTAAGTGTTACTTCCTACATGTTTGACTCACTTTATCCTTTATTGCACACATGCACGGATTTGTTAGATTATTGTGCTTGTCTTATCACATGTTGGTTGGGTGTTTTCACTTAAATACTGTCCTTAAAACGAACCAAGCGCGATAATTTTTTGATAAGGAAACTGTGCATATAAAAACCGTTTTGTGAGTTTGTGTTCTTTGTTTGAAAATGGGGAAGGGCTGCGAAAGGTTCATTTTGACCTTTGCGAATACTAAGCCACCGTTAAAAATGACCTAAAAAATGGAGGAATTTTATTATCCGGGGTCCAAAGAGGTTAAAAGAGCCCGAAAAAATTTAAAGGCAATAAAAAGCTATTCATGCCAAAAAGGGGCCATTTAGGTTTTTGCACCAATTCTCCAATGTTTGAGAATTTAGATTACCTCTAAAAGAATATATATATGAGGGAGTTTGGTTGGAGAATTAAAACGGGTTTGCACGTCCTTGAAATTTTTGAAAATGCGCTATATAGTTTTGGACGTTATTGGTGTGGAAATCATTTGACTTTGATTTGTTGATTTGCATAAAACGATGTCATCTAAATTCAACAAACGTTTACACTTAAGGATACCTTTGATGTTCATTCGTTAGGAGTACACGTATGCATCGTGCACATATGATTGATTGAGTTGATTTACTTATCGAATGTGTTCACACCCATTCATTCCATTTCCATGACTTGGTTGTTTGAGTCTAAATCCATGGTGTGATTTTTGTTTCATATTTGTTCATATTGGTATCTTATTTTTGTACGAAAAATTTGAAAAATCAAAAATAGTTTTGTATTTTTTTTGTATACCGTGACACCCCGATTTTGCTTATTTGATTCATTCTTCTCATTTGTCTATTTGGGAACATCATAAAAAGGGGGAGAAAGAATTATCTTATTTTGGGGGAGTTTGAATTTTGGGGGAGTTTTTGAGATGTTGCTTATGTTTTTATCATATATTGATATCCATGTTATCTCATTTCAAACTCGATACGTCAAGTGGTATTTGCTTTGTCTCATGTGTGTAGGTATGAAGATTGAAGATCTATATGTTGCACACCCTGATGAGAAAATCTTTGAGATTCCTGAACATTTGAAGAACAAACGATGAAGACTATTCATTTGTACCTTTTCCAGTTTTGGGTTCATGGGAGGGTAGATTTGTATAGGCAATTTCATATTTGATAATTCGGATTTTTTATGTATGTACCGGCATAGACATAGGGGGAGATTTGTAAGGACATTTTTCTCATGTCCAACATGTTACATTTGTGTATGTCGTACGCCGCTACATTTGGCACGTCACCTCACGATCTCACATGACACGGCCTCTATCCGAATTCCGGGAATCAAGCATTCAACATCTCCATAAATGTGTCCCTCATCTGCCACAACGATTTCACGTTCCTTGATTTTAGGCACATAATGCAAGTGGAACACAAGGGAAGTCAAAACAGTGAAACAAGGCTTGATAGGGAAGTTCAAGGGCATTTTCGTAATTTCACATCCATAGTTAGGAGGTCTGGTCAACTGGAAAGTTTAAGAGCTCGCCGCAACGAAGATACTGGAAGAAACGGCACCTCAATCCGAGCTACGATGAAGAAGTTATGACCTTTTGAAGTTGGAGAAAATTCCTTGAAGAATGCTGTTTTTTAACCCCATACCAGAATGGTACAACCAAACCGGTTCGGTGTACCCCAGATGGGGTTCGGTGTACCTGTACGCTGATAAGATTTTTAGAGTTTTAAAAAAGCGGAACTCTTCATATTTTTTCCTATAAATACCAACTTCGGGGGAGTTGTTTTGCAAGACTTTAGAAGACGTTTTTGAGAGTCCAAATACATCTAGTCTTCATATTTTTGAGTCCCAAGACTCATGTTTTGATTCACACAATTGCCAAACCTTTGTGAATCTTTTTGGTAACCCAAGAACACATCTTGTGTATTTGTTTAGCCTCAGTGGAGAAGGTATCTCCATACTTTGATCGGTGGATACCGAGCGTAGTCATTCTACGTGTGGACGAGCCAAAGACGACGAATCGACACCTGGAGGGTACTTTCGCTGTCTCTCGTATCTTTGAAGGTTTTCTGAAGGCACCATGCAGTATAGTCTTGTGGGCGATTATCAGGATTGTATGTAAGTCAAAGGTCTTGTTAACTTTTCAAAGTGTTATAAAAGGTTTTTACCCGGAAGGGGTTTTTTCCTCAATTGCTCGTCTTTATTTTATCATGCATGGCTTGAATGATTTATCTTGGTTAGATGCATGTGTAGGGGCTGTTTTAATAGACTCTAATTAAATAAGTGTTCCATCTTACTAATTTGCGAATCGAATCGATATCACACGGTGTTTCAATTAGAATAGAAACCCAAATATAATTACTATTTAATATGTAAGCCCATATTAGAATATTAAAAATATTCCAGCAATATCCCACTTGGGCGATATATTAATTCCAAAGGCAATTATATTTAATAACCTGTGGTGTGCACCATATTTTCTATCTATTTGTAAAACATCTCCTGAATCAATTTGGTCCATCTCGTATACCAGTATGACACCAAAGTGGCCTGTGTTACATTTATTTTGTAACTTGATCCATCAATGGTCACCATACAAAGTATATTCAATGATTTCGATCAAGTATGGATGTATGGCTGGAAATTACATGCAATGTGATCTCAGATATGCCTATTTCCAATTTGTCCTTACTTTATTCCGAAGTGAGATCAAACCTTATTCTTTTAAACGTTATATTATAACATAATAATAAGACAATACATTTAGAGTAAAAAACAAAAAGAAAATACCATCAATTTATTCTGCAGAAAGCTGAAACATACATAAAGTATCTCAATAATGTCAAAGAAAAGAACAAGTACAAACTCCCACAAAAACTTCATATCATCAAACAAGACAACACCCATGTGAGCAATGTGACTTGGGTGGTAAGCATTTAGTGAGGGGATCCGCGAGCATGGAGTTTTCTCTTTTATGTTCAATAGACATTATCTTACTCTGAACTCTCTCCTTAACAACAAGAAACTTAATGTCTATGCGCTTAGACTTCGATGATCTTATGTTGTTATTCTAATATAGAACTGCTGAATTATTGTCACAACATATCTGTTAACACCCTATAGTTTTAGACCGTTTATTTAAATCGTTGTAAATAAAAAAATTGGAGAAAATATTTTTTACTCAAATTAATTTTTTCTTCATATTTAAAATGTTGGTTTTATTATTGGAAAATGGGTTTTAATCAGAATTGAAATCGGGGGAAATTGGGTTTTTAATTGCATGTACATATTTTTGGGGTGACCTGGAACCTGTTCATGGACTAATCGATTCGACCTCAGGGGCGAACTGATTCGCCTCAGACAGTGCCAACAAATTTTCTTGGTTTTCTTAGAGTAGTTATATTAAAACTCTTAAACTTTTCCAAACAAAAGTAACTTGGGGTTAGGCTTGCCTAAAATTTTTTTCATTAACTCTTAAACCAAAATTCTCGCACATCTTTATCTCCTCTCATCTACAAAATCCTAGCGCCATTTAAAATCAAGATTCAACCCAAGTTTTTGAAGGCTCAAACGTGTTTTCTCAAGATCGTTCAAGAAAGAGTCTTTATTGATTTTTTGAGAGGAACGCAACCGTCCAATCAGAATTTCCCACCAGTTTTTCTACAGGCATGAATACTTCTATTGTTCCCCTTTAGTATTATGCGTTTTAAAGGTTGCCTAGACACTAATTATCATATTTTCTTAAAATAAATGTAAAGACCAATTAGGGAAAGTGAAACAAAATTCGGGAATATTTTTATTCAAATCTTTAATACGAATTAAGACTCAAAACCCTTGCATGCTTAGATTAAAGATTGGGTTTTGTAAAAATGCGTTGCGTTGTGTGCTATATTGATTTAAATTAATGCACAAATTCCAACTATAAACTTATTTAATTAGAGTTAATTTTTTAATCAAGTTAATTCATCCATTAAACAAACAACTACGTGTGTTTGTGTGTCAAATGAACATAAACACAAATATGCTAACTCACAAATTTCAGGAAAAATCCCCTCAGGGCAAAACTTTTTATTTCACTATAATTTATAAATCACAATTTACACAGATTACAATAAAATCTACAATAAGTTTACCTCAGCAAACCTACATAGACACACAGCCTAGAGTCAACAATATATTCCACGCAGCGAACCCACATGAACCGCAGTCTAATCTTCAGTAAAGATCCACACGTAGCGAACCTCAATGACCTCAGTCTTTAGGTGTAGAGATGCACTCCACAATGGTTGAATAATATCAAAGTATGTTCTTGGGTTCCAAAACAATTCACCTAAACATTCGGATTTTTGCGAATTGAAAAACAAGGGTTTAAAACCCTAAATGAAGAAGCCAAAAGTTTTCTGCCGATTTGCACTATTTGTTGAATGAAAAAATGAAAAGAGTTCGTAACGAAATATGACTCATTTAACATGTATTTATACAAAACCTTAAGGCGACAGATCGCTCGAACGAGATCACATCTCCTTTGAACGATGACATGCGTTGCTCGAATGAGCTTTGCGCGAGATGGCATTTCGTTTGAACGGCAGGGGTTGTCACTCGAACGAGACTTTAAATAAATATTTTTTCATTTTCTTTTCCAGAAAATGTAGCGCCTTACAACTTCGAAAAATAATTTTGACTAAAAATTTAAAAGCTCTGCTCCAACACTTAGAAAAGTTTTGATGAAAAATATCCTAATATTTTAAGTCAAATGCTAAGGAGTAAAAACACAACCTTTACCAAATTCATCTCGCAGAGGCTTGATTGTTGAAGAAACTTGATATTCGGATCCGTCTTGATGCATATATGATCTTGAACATTCTTCGATAGTTGTAGCGGTATACGGCATACTAATTGATAACAGACATTTATAAACTTATGGCTTCCCATGTTTTCTTTAGAATTTATGACGTTCACATGTAGAATAAATGGTGGGATGTTATAAATTTAATTCAACTATTAAAATCATGTTATTTTATATGCATCGTGTACAATAGATATTTACTGGGGGTGTGCCCCTCAATACGTTTACGAACAAAAACTATATAAATTGTTAAAATATGGGTTTATTAATAATATTACAATTAAACGGACACAAATTGGGTAAATGGAAAGCTTGCGATTAACTTAAAGAAATGTTGTTAAAAGTTGAAAATATGCCTTATGTTATCATTAATTGCGCTAATAATTGATACCGTGGGGGAGATGGGATTTGGGGCAGTCTTTACTCTCACCTTATTTTTAGGATGCTTGTTAGGTATGGAACTAGTAGGTAGGCTTTGGTGGTGGTGTCACTTTCTAGGTATGGGACTAGTTAGTGTAGATTTTTATGGATGGAAAATTCCGAGGTAGGGCTGATTTGTACTTCATTTCCATTGGATCGTGAGCTTAGGTGCGAGGGTAGGTAGTAACTTTTGGTAGGCATTCTCCCTAAATGATAAGCTAGGATATACGTGGGTTTTGGATACCTCTAGGCATGAGACTAGGGGTGGTTTAAGTATTTGTGACCGTTTAAAGGGTGGAACTAATAGAGAATAATGAGAACTTGATAATAAATTAAGAACTAATGCGTAAGACTTAAAACATGTATTAAAATGAATTGGCGTCACCAATAAGTGTAGGGATGACAGAATACGGGTTGATTGGCTATTGTGACATATCGTGCCTATAACCTCGTTAATAAGTATAGGGCTAACGGAATTGGGTCGGTTGGCTGTAGCGAGGGGAATGTGGATGGTATAAAACTCTAGGTGGGCCCAAATAATTGCAGGACATATGGAAGGGTCAGCTAGCTATGACGGTGCCGCCATAATAATAATAATAATAAATTGGTTAGTCAATTTAAATAAAATTGGTAGCTTTAGCATAATTTTATGACTGTAATATCATAATTGGACTTAAACTTTTGGGGTGACTTAGTTGAGGACTAGATTGTAGTAGTTTATTTTACTAGCATGTTAATTTATATCTCGTTTAAGTTAAAATACTTTATTATGATGTTTAAAACACATAATACTAAAGGGGAGAAATATAAGTATTCATGTGGTGGGTTCTGACCCGACCCATTGCATTGACTAATATTTCAGGTAACACTAGAGTATCTCCATAGGAGTGATTGGAGAAAATTTTGGAGATGCAGTTGAAGATTTATTTTAGTTACTTTAGTAGTTTAGATTCATTTTTCTTTTCCGTCGTATTTATTATGAGACTTTCATTTATGGATTTGCTGGGGCAATCAGTTCCACAGTTGTTTACGGTTTCTATCAGATATTTATAATTGAATTATTTCATTGGGATTTATATATATTTGGAGTTGGATTTAGTTTGGAGATTATCATGGTGATAGATTTTTATATTGCATAAATGGTTATAATTATTGGATAAATTTGATTATTATCTTGTGGAAAACATTTAAATGTCTCATATATATGTCACATTTTATGAATGATAACTTATTTAGTGACACCCGGCGTAGTTTGGCAGTGGCTAGCCACCTCACTTGCCAAAATGCGAGGGATGTTATAGATGGCATCAGATCATGGTCTTAGGTCTCGTAGGTTGTGAGTCCATTTTAGCTTTCACATTTCCTATCTTTGATTCTTTTTTATGATTTATACTCTTCGTTATTCTGAGTCTGATGTTTTTTCGTTCCTATCTTTTCAGATGGAAAACACTAGTAAATCTGAAGATAGGAGAGAGATTCGATTTCTGGTGCCGCAGTTCAGGAGAGACAGGGTCAGTTTGTTTTGTGGGCTGAGAAGTTAGCAACTATCGTATCTAAGTCCACGACGGTTGGAATTGAGATAGGGAGACAAAGATGTGTGACTTTATATGCAGAGCAACAGGGTACACCCACTTCACTTTAGGACAGAGTGAGAGACAATTTTTATAAAGGCAATCATCCCCCCTTCACAGGGGGTCTAACCTAATGGAGGAGAGACATGGAGAGACACTTGAGGATGGTCGATTGTATTGATATGAAAAAGTAGATGTTGTCTACATTCAGGATGACTAGGGATGTGTTACAGTGGTGGGAGAGTGTCACCACGTATGAGGATAGGGATCGCCTGAGCTATGGAGATTTTATGGTGAAGTTTAATGACAAGTATTTTTCGTATTCGATTAGGAGCACGTAAAAAAGGTAATTTTTGGACTTGGAGCATGGTTCGAAATCAGTTACTGAGTATGAGCAGGATTTCACAAATATATCGATGTTTATACTAGAGGAGGTGAATACTGAGGCACAAAAGATGGAATTCTTTATTAAGGGTTTATTTTGGTCTATTAATTAGATAGTGTTTGGAAATCCGACGTACACTACTTACACCCAGGTGGTGGACATCGCACTATTGTTTTAGCAAGAGAAAGTGAACTACCAAAAGAAGTTAGGAAAGTGACTGAAGTCGAATGGTCAAGGAAGGGAGAACAAAGGTTGCAATGACCAACCGTGAAAGAGATAGCGAGAAGGTTAGGAGCAGCAGGGAAATAGTGTCCAACAAGGCCCTCAGGGGTACGGACAAGGACAACAAGGTGAACCAACTCTAGGTAGGCATAGTACGTGTTTTATTTACGGAGAGGTAGGGAACCGAGCTTCTATGTGTCCCAACAGGCAGGACCAGCAGGGCTAAGGAGTACAGGTCCAGCAGAGCCAAGAGCATCCGGCACTAATAGAACTAGGTACGCAGGGACCATCATAGTACCCGCAATGAGTAGGTGTTATTTGGTTCCGACACGAGAGCCTCAGGTTGGGCAGTCACAGCAGGAGCCAAGACGTGGCTAGTGGGGTAAAACGGTACGTATTATTTTCACAGTTATGTTTATATAAATAGTTTATACATATTGTATTTTGTTCACGGGGTAGGTGCATGTACGATTGGGTGTATGGGCGCCCAATTGTGGCATTTTACGGGTTGGCGCATGTGAGCCATATTTTATTTTAACGCATTTATGCTTCGTCGAATTTTGAGGATAAAATTCATGTGCTAGTGAGGAAGTATATAACACCTCGTAGTTTGAACCGTTTATTTAAATCGTCATAAATAAAAAAAAATTGAGAAAATATTTTTTACTCAATTTTTTTTTCATATTTAAAATGTTGGTTTTATTACTAGAAAAATGGGGTTTTAAACAAAATTCAAATCAGGGGAAAATTGGATTTTTAATTGCATATAAATATTTTTGAGGCGACCTAGCACCTGTTCAGGGCTGAATCGATTCGCCTCGAACAGTGCCAATGGATTTTCTTAGTTTTCTTAGAGTTTGAGTTATATTAAAACTCTTAAGCTTTTCCATAGAAAAGTAACTCGGGGTTAGACTTTTCTAAACACTTTTTCATCAACTCTTAAACAAGAAGTCTCCCATATCTTTACCTCCTCTCACCTACAAAATCCTAACCCCATTTAAAATCAAGATTCAACCCAAGTTTTGAATTCTCAAATTGTGTTTTCTCATGATCGTTCAAGAACGAGTCTTTATTGATTTTTTAAGAGGAATTCAACCTTCCAATCAGAATTTATCATCGGTTTTTCTAAAGGCATGAATACTTCTATTGTTCCCCTTTAGTATTATGCGTTTTAAATGTTTCCTAAACACTAATTATCACATTTTCTTAAATTAAACGTAGAGACTAATTAGGGAGAGTAAAATAAATTTTGGGACTATTTTTATTCAAATATTTAATACAAATTAAGACTCAAAACCCTTGAATGCTTAGATCAGAGATTGGGTTTTCGCTAGAATTTATGACGTTCACCTGTATAATAAATCATATGGATGTTATAAATTTAATTATACTATTAAAATCATGTTATTTTTATGTGCATCGTGTAGAATAGATATTTATTAAGGTGTAATCCCCTCAATACGTTTATAGACGAAAACTATTTAAGTTGTTGAAATCCGGGTTGCTTAATAAATATTACAATTAAACGGACACAAATTGGGTAAATGGAAAGCTTGTGATTAATTTAAAGAAATGTTGCGATAAGTTGAAAATATGCCTTATGTGATCATTAATTACATTAATAATTGACATCACGGGGACGATTGTATTTGGGGTAGTCTTTTCTCTCACCTTATTTTTAGGATGCTTGCTAAGTATGGGACGAGTAGGTTTTGTAACACCCTGGGAAAATTCGAGGCGTCACTATGCTAAAATTAAACTAAAAACCCTCAACAGTCCATCTAGATCAATAAAATCCACAAAATAAACATGACAGGTTATCAAACTACATTACGTCCAATCCCAAAATTTACACCTCAATCTAAAATGTCTCCTAACAATAAGGCTAGGTAAAATACACCTCCAAATAATTATAGTTTTAGTTCCACTCAAAAGAACGCTAAGCTCTCAAATATTTACACTACCAATTTAAACAAAAATAATATTCTCAAAATGTTATGCTCTAAATGTCCTTCATAAATCAGTAATGTCCAAATCCACGCTTAGCTTCCTCTAAAAAAAGAACATGGAAGTACACAATATGACAAGATAGATGCTCAATACAATAACGGTGAATGAAATGCAATAATACAAAACCGTATACGAGTCGAATGCGACATCCAAGCATTGTACCAGTTTATTTCTTATTGGACATTTGAACTTTTGGTGGGTGACCATTCTCAGTGCCACATTAAAATTTCATAGCACCATGCCCAAATAAATAAAAACACCATAACTCAATAGAATAACACATAGGATTCCAACGAATGCCACAATAGTTTAAGAAGAATACAAATAACTGATAAAAAAATACTCTCAAGAGATTTAGAGGAGCATATTATGTAAACCTCATACCTTAAAATCATCACTTGAAAATGCAAAAAATTCTTCCTCAAAATTCTGATTACACCGGTGCGTTTCTCTCGCGAAAACAACAAAACATGTTGTTCAACGATCTTGAGAAAACATGGTTTGAGCCTTCAAAACTTGGGTTGAATCTTGATTTTAAATATGAGAGTCCATTTTTAATAAGTCCATGAGAGTAGCTGACCAAGTCCTGACAAATTAAACACTTGGCCCGGCCCAAATCATGACTCAATTTCTGCACAAGTATTTTAGTAGAATAATAACACTCATGGATATTGTCAAATTAGGTACCAAAAGTCTCGGAAGAGATATTCAAGTACCTCATGGCAAATCCGCATGCTACTTTGAGTTCCTTAAATAACTCAAACTCTGTAACAACATATCTATAGATTAAACACCCTGAGTCGGGCCAAAGGGATTGAAAACTTGAGATCTTGAGAGACACTTAATAAGAAAAAGTAACCTCTCTCTGGACGTAGGCAAGTTGTCGAACCACGTAAATTGTTTTTGTGCATGTGATCCCATTTATTTTCTGCCATTTGTGATTATTTTGTAAAATCTTTTATTGTGATATTTTATGCACTCATAATTCATGCCGTGTGTGGAAAATGACTTGTATTCCTACGAAAGCATTCATTTCCAGAAAGCCCACGATGTCTCACCACAACAGAAACATTCCCCAAGACGGCGACATTCAAGAAGACCCAATCCCTCCTAGGGTCATGTCTGAAATTTACCAACACACAAACCCTTGGTTTTGCCAAGATATGCAACCCTCTAAAGAAAACCATAGGCCACCTAGGTCTACTTAGATATCTAGATTGGTCGATGCTTATGAATCTAGGCTTCATGAACAAGAGGAGGCTGCGCGCCTCCAAGTGGAAGAAAATGCTAACCTGCAGAGGTAACTCAAAAGAATGGAGAGAAACCTCTAAAGAGCCACTGAGAAACGTCATGTGAGGACTCCTAGTCCTTAGGCGAGCAACACTCACAGCCAAGGAAGGATCTCCAGGCATGACTAGGAAATAACTAAACGTGACAGGTCAGAGCGAGAGTGATCAAAGCTTGGCCAACAGGAGAGGCACCACAGGAGCAATGATCGACATAATTAAGATTTAAGGATTCTGGTCCGTAGGGAGATAGACCAACATTTAGTTCACCGAGGAGCCAGATCAACCAAAGTGATATCTAGAAGATGTCTCACCACTTGGATGAAGACCTCATTTTTAAGGGCAATCGAATAAGAGGAGCCCTCGAAGAAATTCGATGTCCCCAGGTTTAAGGTCTATGACGGGAAAATAGACCATATAGACCATATTAGGCACTATCAGCAAGCAATGACCTTATGGAGCCATAATAATGCACTTATGTACAGAATCTTCCCTTTTATCCTACATGATGCAGCACATGAGTGGTTTGAGAGGCTTCCCCATAGGTCGATCAGGAATTTTGCAGCACTGGTATAGGCTTTCACGATGCGATTCATAACGAGCATCTCCTATTCCAATCATATGGATGCATTGATCATTATAAAGACGAAGCCACGGGAGAGCCTCTGAGACTACCCTAAAAGATATCAGGAAGTTTTTAATGAGATTGAGGATTGCTCAGAGTAGGTTATCGTAGCATCATTCAAAATTGGCCTACCGACCGCCTCTTTACTTCACCAATCCCTCACTAAGAAGGAAGCGATCACCATCGATGATCTTATAGCTCGTATCGGTAAGAATGCCAAAGTGGAAGATGTGGTTCATCCTAGTGGTGGAGATGATGGTCGAATGAAGGCAAATAAGAGAACGGAGAAGAATGATACCCAGAAGAAGGTCAGAAAGAATGGAGACAAGAATGACTTCAAGAGTTAGAACATGAATGACCCCTCTAAAGCATTCCAGGCTGTTAACAAAGTCTTCAAGGAACCTATTTCCAAAAAATCTCAGTAAGTTCAAACATGAGCCTTTCATTAAATGGCCGAATAAGATGGGTAGTGACCCAACTAAAAGGAATAATGACCTGAGATGTGTATTCGATAAAGAGGTCGGCCATCGAACTGAGAATTGCAAAGCTCTAAAGTCACACTTGGAAAAGCTAGTTCAGGAAGGACATCTCAGCGAGTATGTTGAAAATAAAACAGAGAAGCTCGTAGATAAAGAAAACCAAAAGCCAGACAATGTCCACGATGATAATACAAGACACGAGTTTACAGTTATCTATGGAACGTCATGTAACGACCCGACCCATATTTATGGGTTACCCATAGTCAACCCGGTCCGGCCCGAGTGTTAGGTGTGAATGCAATGAAATAACTTACATACTGTTGCTAGTACAACTTTTATTTTGATTAATATTTAACTTTTTTAGCACGTGATTCCAGTTTCAAGATAAACTGCGTGTAGCTAGGACCCAAGGGAGCACCCCGGCCCCAAGTAAATAGAGCTACTAACGTAAAAAAATAAAGTACACTTACTTGTATAATGCCCTCAAAATACGAACCCACACCCATCCTGACGTAATAAAGAGAGGGCGCGATCCTACGCCCAGTGGGAATATACAAAGAAGCATAGAAACGAACGGCAGAAAAGAATACTCACACGCTACAATGACATGCATGCAAAAATGTATATGTATCTATATATATATATATATATATATATATATATATATATATATATATATATAAACATGCCTTTGAAAAATACATATTCCAATGCATTAACTGTTTTACTTTCGAAACCTTACTAGTCCATATTAACTTACCTTAATTTTTTAAAATACTTCCTTTACTCACACTTAGCATTTCTCACACTATTTAACACACTCGGTTCAACACTTGAAATCATTACACATGATTTATCTAAACTTACACCTTTTTACTCATGCAAATATATTTTGGTATTTTCATTGAAAATCACTCTTTTCAACACACGCATTCACCGTGTTAGAAAATACTCACTTAATCTTTGAAAACGTTCATGAACACACACTTGTGTTAGTTATGGGTCTAACCTCTTAGGTTGCCTAACTCATCCATTTAGACACTTACTTTACCCATTTTTTCCTTTAGACATTAATAGTATTATGCATTTACTTATCCATTTCACATTTACCGGAACATTCATTTTATTCATTCAAGTTAGGTTGTATTAACACATTTTAACCCACAACCCATTTCTTGACATGTTCCAAATCTGCTTTATCTTTTCTCAGAATCTTCCTATAATGCATACTTACACGGGCTCCACCCCGATGGTTATGCGCACCATATGCTCTAGCCAGTGATTTAGGGCTTTTCACCTAAGGGCTCTTGGCCCTTCTTGCTTATTTTCAGTTGCATCTGGGTCCTTAATAATGTGTTTAACATTTTAAGCATGTCCACATTATTCCACTTCTTTTCTTTTACCCTGCCGAAGACAAAATTCGGACTTAACCGCCCATTTTTCCATTAACATTTGGAAAATTATTTATTTTCTTCTTTAAGTCCCGTATCCACACACACGTGATTTATGCTAAAATCATTCATGCTTTTGGACTTAATTCATTTTCACACATATTAGTGTAAAGACATTCATTAACATTTTCATTCCATAAAAATGTTCCACTTTAACTAAATTACCAAGTTACCCTTGTTTACCAAACTTGCAATTTAGTCCTTTAACGGTATTATTTCTTTAAATGGTTATTGAGTTTCCAACTTAATATTTAAAACACCTTTAGCCATTTTAATAATTGTTTAATACCATACTACTACCCAACTCTCACACTTACACTTTTACACCTTGAATATATAAAATAACACCTTTACATAATAAGCTCCCATTTTTCACACATTCTTTAAAGACCAAAATTTCCATTTGTCTTGTTTCATGCGTAAACCCAACAAAAACTTTCCTTAAACTTGTTCACATATTTATTATTAAAATACTACAAGTTTATATGCATGAGGAAGTGGACTTTAAATTGCTAAAATCTCCTTATATGGTTTAAGCATACATTCATACTAGAAATTTATACCATTTGCGACAAACATGCAATTTAAGTCGTAAGAGCATTTTTAATTTCTTTAACTTGGCAAATGTCCATCTTCCATGAAACTTTAAAACATGTATTCTCCTTTTATTCCTAATAAGAATGATAATTTCTTACAATTTTATTCCATAAAAATGTTCATCATTAGTTTTACTAGAAAACACACTAAAATAATATTGTCACACATTTTTATCCCATAATGTCCATTATTTCTTTTTACTAGAAAATACAATAAAATAATATTATCACACATTTTTATTCCGTAAAAATGTCCATTATTTCTTTTTATTGAAAACACCAAAAATGACATTTTCTTACATTTCTATCCCATAAAAATGTCCATTATTTCTTTTTACTAGAAATACACCAAAATGACATTTTCTTACATTTTTACTCCATAATTTCTTTATATTTTTATTCCATAAAAATGTTATTATTTATTTTTACTAGAAATACACCAAAGTGACATTTTCTTACATTTTTATTCCATAAAAATATTTATTATTTCTTTTTACTAAAAATACACCGAAATAAAATTTCATTAGATTTTTATTCCATAAAAATGTTTATTATTTATTTTTACTAGAAATACACAAAAATGACATTTTCTTACATTTTTATTCTAGAAAAATGTCCATTATTATATTCTGAAATTTATTATGTTTTCAAGACCTATTTTATATAATTTTTTTATTCTCATTCATACAAATGATAAGATGAATGACAACCAACACTAAAATGCAAGATGATGTCCTTCTTACATATATTTAATATAATATGTGTGAATAACATGCTGAAATCATACTGCATATTAAACTTAAATCAAAGTTAGTCTTTCCCCCCTTAACGTAGCTCAAATCCGTGGAGGGCATGAAAGATCAATGGAGACGACAATCCCCCACCTCCTAAGGTGGATTTAGAGGGGTTGTCTAGCACCATCAAGTTTTCCTCCAAGAAACACCATTAAAAACTCTCTACGAAGCCTCCAATATTATATTTATCTTCTCTCCAAGAGTATCCCCCTTCAATACACATTAAAAACTCTCCAACAACATCTCTTCATATTTTAAAGTTGTATATATCTTTATAGTGGAGAAATAGTTATCTGTGGTGTGAGTGTATCTGTTATAAACTAGGAGATGGTGTGAATGTGAGGTAGAAGTTTGGGGTAGAAGTATTTGATCCATGGGAGCTCCAAGCTAGAGAGAAAATACTTAGAGTTTGATCATTTCCATTCCACAATTCTACCTAATTTTATCTCTTATAACCAAGGGCAATGGATCCTTTCCTTAAAAGGCGCGCTTATAACCCAAAAGCCCTCTTATATCAGGTATGAAAATCACCACAATTCGACAACAAACCTAATCTAATGACTGATACTTTGACACAGTCACGCCTCTTCCTCCCTCCCTTTATCTCTTTTTCATACAAAACCAATGAACGAAAACCCTCTAAAAAATTTGACCTATCTCTCTCCTAAAATCCCAGGCTCCAAGAGTTGGTGTCAACAAGATCTAACGGCCAAGGTAATAACAGCACAACTGACAGATTGTCCTCGTCAGACGTCAATCGAACGACATCAATGTCGTTCGAATGACAAGCCCCCTTCGTTCGAACGACTTCTATATCTTTTGAACGTCCTGATATAAATTTTTGAATTTTCTTTTATTATCATATCTTCTCAATTTTCTCACATTTGCCCCAATATAATATCCAAAATCTTAAGAAGGCCTATATAGTTTATAATCAAAGATTCTATAATTCATACAAAGTCCAATAATTATCTTCGACTATAATCTATCCCTCATCATACATAATCCATATATATAATTTAATTAATTTATCGGGGCGGGGTATTACAAACTCCCCTCCTTAAGGAATTTCGTCCTAAAAATTCTTAGTTTATTACACTTTACAACCCACCTGCCTACGACTAGTTTACAATCCTAGGCATTCTCAATACTGGGGCCTAAACCCAAGGACTTCAATTTCGTCAATGATCATTGCTAACCCAATCACGATAGCCTTAAGGTCTTATAGCAAAATCTCAAGTATATCTAACGTGTTTATCTAAACAAAACCTTGAGATGGTAAATACCTACCAATATCACCAATGAAGTCATTAACATGTCTACGTTAGGATTCACAGCCTACGTTTTTCTTAATTTATTCTCACATTACGCCTAGCCCAAGCTGATATAATCTTAATACTTATAATCATACTCATCAATGATTTCTCATACAATCACATCATCACACAGGTCTACCCAATCGATGTCTCCTACGAGCTCCTTATGCTACCAACACTCATCCTAGTCATCACAGCACAACACACACGAGTGATTACACTCCCAATCCATACAAATCTTATGGAGAGTGACACTAATACCACCTAATGTTCTTATTAATTTACAATATTCGTAATACTCTCTAGTCACAACCTCAGTATGCTAGGCCAAGTTGAAACTAGTTATACCGGTTAACTAACAAACACGTTAACCTAAGGTAGTCAAGAAATATGCGCAATTTACATGAATGAGCGTGATACCATGTGCACACATAGACTGGTGTAGAATACAGGCGCATCCATAGAAGATCACACTCACATACTGTAATGCATCAGCCATAATAGGCATAATCTGCATCACCACTGAGTTCACGCATCTCCATAACCAAATTAAAATAGATAAACAACTTTCCATCATCGGGGTCAAAGAAGACATAAGAATTTTAATAAACTAGGCGATTATTGCGCCAAGAGAAAGCAATCTAATTATGACAATGAATCGAACTATTCGAAATACGAACCCACATCATACGTTTGAAGTCTCTAACTCTTACCGGTACTCGTTAAGCACCTTAGCCTTTCCACGTATCCTGGCTTGGCCACTCAAACCTGGCGAGTTCTACCCAAAAAATCATCCATTTGTATCGGATGGACGGAATACAAAACAAATTTCTTCGGGAAGCTGAAGTGCTAGGCTTCCCTCCTTAGGACTGATGCTACCTATCTATCACTAGTAAGCACAACCATCATAAATCAAGGTGAAGTTACTTTCTTCAAGTAAAACACAATGCTCACATAAATTTCAAACGTTCCACTCATGAACCATAGCTACCACCCTTAGCACCGCCTACATTGTCCTAAATCAAAATCATTCTAATGGCATCTCAATTTTCTAGCATCACTCACACTTAATGATTTATCACAACAGAATCATTACTAACCATACAGGTAGTAGATGTAGGTGTTATGATCTAGCCTAACATTTCATCTCGAGTGCCATCTCTAAAAGCCTTGTCGAACATCATCATGTTCTAATTTCCCAAGGTGAACCACCTAGCATTTGTCCAACCTATTTTCAAAATTGTCCTTGAAGGTAATATCATGACACGTGATTATAATTAAAGTCGTAGCACTAACTCCAAGGTACTGCCACAAATTTACATGGTCTAACCATACCATAGTCATCAATGGTCTACTATTTCTTATGTAAGATTAAATACAACAGTGATTCCCGATGCTTCATGGGCGACAACATCAAATTCAATTATTTCTCTAAATAGCTTACACATCTACTAAAAGAAACCACCAGTCATATCATGACTTGTGCTATACAACCTCGATTCACTATTACTAGGGAATGATTATCACTCGCATTAATATCTCATTAGATAAACCTTAGTATATATCTCCAAGGAAATTTTCTATACGATTTCACAACCCATTATTCTTTAATCCCCAATGAATTTTCAACTACTATAACCAAATTACTTTACCATGCAAACCTCATACTATGTGATAATCTACCAATTAACACAACTACATATTTTTTAGTAGTAGGATAAGGTACGTTGGGTATTGCCTATGAACACTAAGGCCCATGCCCACAAGCGCCACAAAGGATCCTATTTCTCAATGTCACGCTAAAATCACCAAACCATAAATTAATAACATCTAGGTTCTAGTAAGACACAGGACATCGGGTATTTCCCAAATGGGGGGCCACCCTAATGATGTCTCAAGAGGTCCTATTCTAAAACATCACAACTCATTCGCTTAATACTAAGTCACCACGGTTATCTAGGTTCACTCCTAGGTTACCTCAAACCATCATAATTACCTAAACCCACGTCATAGTCAAGGTACATGAATCGGGGTATACTAAACCTAAAACCACACCCAAGGGACCTAATATTTTCTCATCACGTTGCTAACACTTATACACACATTCATCGACTAACAACCACTAAGGTGTTCACCCATAAGGATAACGTTCTATCAACTAAGGTTGGCTTATCTCGTAGCGTTGGCCCATACAATTTATGTGCTCATCGAATTTTGCCATCAATCACGGTATTACCCCAAGGATCGCATTTGTCTAATCATAACATTGATATGGAATCCTCATATGTGTCGCACATAAGGCAATATATATCTAAAATCATGATTTCTCACTGCATAGTTATGACACTCTAACTATAACAATTATACACCATTTGGTGCCACTTGCCCAATGGGAGTCATCACATTCTATGAACTTCCCCAAAGAATATACCTCAACAAAGGTTGGAACACAAACACCTCACACTATGAACCATAGTGTCATCACTTATTGGCTTACGTGGACATTTGTAAATCATCAACATACTTAACCAAAAATGCGAAAGTGATTTATAACAATTAACTTGATTGTATGCCACTTGGTACTAGATTACTTGTCGTGCTAACCTCTTTGACTTCACCATCGAGGGCACGAACTATAACCTTCACCAAACTAGCGTGACTAGCCCAAACCAACACCAACGTCTAAAGATCTAATACCGAACTCACCACATCACACCCTAAAGTAACCTTGAACCTAGATCTCTGATACTATTCGTAATGACCCAATCCAAATTTATGGGTTACCCATAGTCAATCCAATCTGGCCTGAGCGTAAAGTGTGAAGTGTAATGAAACAACCTACATACTATTGCTAATCCAGTTTTTATTTTAATTAACATTTCACTTGTTTAGGATGCGATTCTAGTTTCAAGATAAACTACGTGTAGGACCCATGGGAGCACCTCGGGCCCAAGTAAATAGATCTACTAACGTAAAACAAATAAAGTACACTTACCTGTATAAAGCCCTTAAAATACGAACCCACACTAAACCTACCATAACAAAGCGAGGGTGTGAGCCTATGCCCAGTGGGAATATACAAAGCAGCATAGAAACGAACAATAGAAAAGAATACTCACACGCTACAATCATATGCATGCGAAAATGTATATATATATATATATATACATTTACATGCCTTAGAAAAATACATATTCCAATGCATTAACCGTTTTACTTTTGAAAACCTTACTAGTCCAGATTATCTTACCTTGATCTTTTAAAATACTTCCTTTACTCACACTTATCATTTTTCACACTATTTAACACAATCGGTTCAAGAGTTGAAATCATTACACATGATTTATCCAAACTTATACTTTTTACTCATGCAAATATATTTTGGTATTTATATTGAAAATCACTCTTTTCAATGCACGCATTCACTGTGTTAGAAAATGCTCACTTAATATTTAAAAACCTTTATGAACACACGCCTGTGTTAGTTATGGGTCGAACCTCTTAGGTTACCTAACTCACCCGTTTAGCCACTTACTTTACCCTTTTTTTCTTTTGGACATTAATAGGGTTAGGCATTTAGTTGTCCATTTCACATTTACCGGAACATTCATTCTTTTCACTCAAGTTAACACATTTTACCCCAAAACCCATTTATTGACATCTTCCAAATCTACTTTATCTTCTCTCGGAGTCTTCCTATACTGCATACTTACACGGGCTCCCCACCGACGGCTATGCACACCTTATTCTCTAGCCAGTGATTTAAGGTTTTTCACCCAAGGGTACCGGGCCTTCCTTGCTTATTTCCTGGCTGCATCTGAGTCCTTATTAATGTGTTTAACATTTTACACATGTCCACATTATTCCACTTCTTTTCTTTTACCCGGTCGAAGCCAAAACCCGGACTTAACAGCCCATTTTTCTGTTAACACTTGGAAAATTATTTTTTTTCTTCTTTAAGTCCCTTATCCACGCTAACGTGATTTATGCTAAAATCATTCATACTTTTGGATTTAATTCATTTTCACACATATTAGTGCAAAGACATTAATTAATATTTTCATTCCATAAAAATGTTCCACTTTAAGTAAATTACCAATTTACCCTCGTTTACCAAACTTGCAATTTAGTCCTTTAAAAAGTATTATTTCTTAAAATGGTTATTAAGTTTCCAACTTAATATTTAGAATACCTTTATCCATTTTAACACTTGTTTAATACCATACAACTACCCAACTCTCACACTTACACTCTTATACCTTGAATATATAAAATAACACCTTTACACAATAAGCTCCCATTTTTCACACATTCTTTAAAGACCAAAATTCCCATTTGTCATGTTTCATGCTTATACCCAACAAAAACTTTCCTTAAACTTGTTCACATATTTATTATTAAAATACTACAATATTAGATGAATGAGGAAGTGGACTTTAAATTCCTAAAATTCTCTTAGATGGTTTAAACATACATTCCTTCTAGAAATTTATACCATTTACGACGAACATGCAATTTAAGTCGTAAGAGCATTTTTAATTTCTTTAACTTGGCAAATGTTCATCTTACATGAAACTTTAAAACGTGTATTCTCCTTTTATTCTTAACAATAATGATAATTCCTTACATTTTTATTCCATAAAAATGTCCATTGTTAGTTTTACAAGAAAACACATTAAAATAATATTGTCACATATCTTTATCCAATAAAAATGTCCATTATTTCTTTTTACTAGAAAAGACTCTAAAATAATATTATCATACATTTTTATTCCATAAAAATGTCCATTATTTCTTTTTACTAGAAAACACCAAAAATGACATTTTCTTACATTTTTATCCCATAAAAATGTCCATTGTTTCTTTTTACTAGAAATACACAAAAATGACATTTTCTTACATTTTTATTCCATTAAAATGTTTATTATTTCTTTTTACTAGAAATGCACCAAAATGGCATTTCCTTACATTTTTATTCCACAAAAATATCTATCACTTCTTTTTACGAGAAGTACACCATAATGATATTTTCTTACATTTTTTTCCATAAAAATGTCCATTATTAAATTATGAAATTTATTCTATTTTCAAGACCTATTTTATATCATTTTTTTTTATTTTCATTCATAAAAATGATTAGTTGATTGGCAACTAACACTAAAATGCAAGATAGTGTCCTTCATACATATATTTAATCACATATGTTTGAATAACATGCTGAAATCATACTATATATTAAACTTAAATCAAAGTTAGTTTTTCCCACCTTAATGGAGCTCAAATCAGTGGAAGACATGAAAGATGAATGGAGACGACAACCCCCACCTCCTAAGGTCTCCTTTGAGGGGTTGTCTAGCACCACCAAGTTTGTATCCAAGAAACACCATTAAAAACTCTCAACAAAGCCTTTGATAATATATTTATTTTCTCTCTAAAAGTATTCCCCTTTAATACCCATTAAAAGCTCTCCAATAATAACTATTCATATTTCGTAGCTTTATATTTCTTTATAGTGGAGAAATAGTTGTTTCTGGTGTAAGTGTATCTGTTATAAACTAGGAGATGGTGGGAATGTCAGGTATAAGTTTGGGGCAGAAGTATTTTATTCATGGGAGCTCATGGCTAGAGAGAAAAGACTTAGAGTCTGATGGTTTATGTTCCAAACTTCTACACGATTTTGTCTCTTAAACCACTAATGGTGGATCCTTTCCTTAAAAGGAGCTCTTATAAACCAAAGGCCCTCCAATATTAGGTATGAAGTCACTAAAATTCGACAGAAAACCTAGTCTAATGGCTGAAACTTTGACACAGTCACGCCTCTCTCTCTTACAAAACCAATGACCAAAAACCCTCTAAACAATTCGTTCTCTTTCTCTTAAAATACCAGGCTCCAAGAGCTAGCGTCAACAAGATCTAACGGCCAAGGGGATGAGAGCACAATTGGCAGACTGTTCCTCATCAGACGTCGTTCGAACGGCAAGAGACCTTCGTTCGAACGACTTCCATGTCGTTTGAACGTCCTGATAGAAATTTTTGAATTTTGTTTTATTATCATATCTTCTCAATTTTCTCACATTTACGCCAATATAATATCCAAAATCTTAAAAAGGCCTATATAGTTTATAGCCAAACATTCTATAAATCATACAAAATCCAATAATTTTATTCGACTATAATTTATCCCTTATCGTGTTTAATCCATATATAATTTAATTAATTAATTTATCAGGGCGGGATATTACACATCAAACCTCAAGCGGATCCCAGGCAACGTCGTTCGAATGGAACTCAAGAAGGTGACTATCGTGATGGAATTTTTTCCAATTGACCCTGCCAAATCCTAGGCAGGAAAGCGTCAGCGACCAAAAGACGTTGATTACACCAAGCGCATCGGGTTCACCGAAGATGACTTGGTTAGGGTAAGAACCCCACATCATGACGCGTTGGTGATCACACTCAAAATTGCTAACTGGGATGTTGACAAGCTACTTGTGGACCAGGGGAGTTCGTTCAAAGTGATGTACTTATAACTATTCCATAAATTGAAGCTAAATGTCCTCGACCTCAAAGAAGCCACTATTCCACTGGTCGGCTTTGCAGGACGTATCACGATGACCTTAGGGAAGATAATCTTGCTGATCAGGGAAGGAAACATCTCAAAGCTAATTGAGTTTTTAGTGGAACATAGTGTGTCACCATACCATGATATTTTGGGCAGAGGATGGCTCTATGACATGAAGGCCGTGCCATCCACCTACCATTAAAAATTGAAATGCAATACGGATCGAGGAGTGGTCGACTAGGCTACGACCATAGAGTGATTTATTGTAGCTATTCGCCTAAAGAAAGAAAAGAAGAAGGAATTAGACAATGACTAGGAGAAATACCATGAGGGGGTTATTCTCTTCAAATAGCAACTACTGTATGGTCAACTAGGGGTGGAAGAGACCAGGGTCCACCCCACCGATAGGGTTATAGAAAGCCTGGAGGAAGTATTAGCCGATGGCAACTTGACAGAGAGGAAATTTCTGATCAGAGATGCTCTCACCGATCAAGAGAAAAGGGAGTTAATTTCGCTTATAAAAAGCTATATAAATATTTTTTCCTGGGAACTTTACGAGTTACCATGGATTGACCCTAGCGTGGCATGCCATCACCTGTACATCGATCCCACATGTAAGCCCATCACTCAAAAAGCTTACCGAAAATCCCTTGATAAGGGTAAGGCAGTAGAGAAAAAAATAGCAAAGCTACTGTTATATGATAAGCACCCAAAACTGTACATTTTATACCCCGAATAGTTATATTTTAGTTGCTATTTCTCGACAATATGGGTCTTATGCGCTTAAATGTTTAGTATGCAGGTTTAATGTACGTTGCGGTGTTCAAATGCGTATTTCAAGGCAATTGTGCATTTTACGGAGCTAAATACCAAATTCCCTGACCCTAACCTAACCCATCCTAGCCTAAACTTGTCCCCAAACCGTCACCCAAGACCCGTGTGTGTTGAGTTTGTGCCATTTTATTATTTTTTAGATTTTTAGTTTGAGTCCTTTCTATTTTTAGGATTTATTTTAGGATTATTTTAGCATTTTTTAGGTTTTATTTCCTATTTTTATATTTTATTTCTATTTTAATTATATAATTTTATTTTATTTTATTAAGTTTTTAGTTTCAGTTTTTATCTTATTTTATTTTATTTTTTTAGGATTAGTTTTTAGGAATTTAGTTTTAAGTTTAATAGATTTATATTTTTCTTTTCATTTCTTTTTATTTTTTTTATTTTTATTGAGTTTTTATTTTATTTTTTTAGTATAGGAATTTAATTTTTAGATTTTTAATTTTTATAAGTTTTATTTTATTAGTTAGATTTTATTTTTTATTTTTTTAGTTTTATTATTTTTGGGTACAAATGAGACACACACACAACCCCCCTTATCCTAAACCCACATAACCTATCCTACACCTAAAGCTACCCTCACCCACACCCCAACTCTCATACACCCACAAACACAAAACCATTCCCCCTTTTTACTGTTCATCATCATCTACCTCCACCTTCTCACTCTCCTCAACCACCATAACCCACCTGCAAAACTCTCTCACCACCACCCCAAACCCAAACCAACCAAACCCCTTGTCCCACCATCGACCTCGGCCGGAACCCCCTCCGATCCCCAACCTCCTAGTCCAAACCGCGGACCCACCTACCGAAACCCGACTTCCCTGCACCATCTATGCTGACCTTTATCTTAACCCCGCCGCGATCGGCGCCGACCTAGGTCCGTCCAGCCACCAGCTCCGGTCGGAGCTGTCCTCTCCTCGCCATGCCATCACTCCCTCCGGCGACGCCATCTCCGATCCACCCAACTTCCGGCCAACCCCTTATCCCAAGAACCCAAACCCATATTCAACCGAAAAAACCAAACAAAAACCCATAAACCCAAATCCATTTTTAAACCCAAAACCCAAATACCCACATCCCATGTCATCCACTTCTCCAAAGTAAGTAAAAATCGTGCCTGCACAAATCACACCAAAACAAAGCAAAACCAATTCCCACATGTGCCTAATACCCATTTAGGTCCCAATACCCATTTTACCCCCCAACAACCACTTAACCCCATTTTCCCAAATTACCCTCAATAACAAAATCAGATTTTATCCTCCCCAACCTCACCCACATGACCTCACACCCCTCATGTGCACACCCTAACCAATTTCCACATTTACCCCTTTGCTCCATTGCATATAAAAGGAAGATGAAGACCTCATTTGTAAAGAATTCTAGATTAGAAAGAGCTTTGTAGAGAGAAAATTCTAGAGAGAGATAGTTTAGTTTAGAAAATAAATTTTTGTAAATAGTTTTTCATTTTTTTATTTTTAGATATTTGTGAGATTAAATATTGTTAGAGAATTAATTGAGTGGATAGTTGATTTCATATCATTTGGAAGATCAATTAAGAGGTGTATGCTTCAATTTCAAGGATTGGAGTTCAACATAATCAAAGAGATTTGGTTTGATTGTTCTCTTCCCTTCTTTTATTATTTTATGCCTTTGAATATTAATTTGTCATATTTTATACCATGTTAGGCTAAAACCCCTTTCAAGGGGTGGGGTGAAACCCTTATTTGATATTATTTTAGTTTAATTAGTTTGCTTAATTGAAATATCCCTTTGAATGTTAATTTTGATCCCTCACCCTTAGATTTACGCCTCGAGAGAGGGTAAATGATTTTCGAGAGAAAATCGAAATTCTAGTGATAATACCCATTTTAGATTCGAACTAGAGATATGGGTTTCTTAAGTGGGGTATTATCATTTGAATTTCAACTCTAAATTTAATTTCTAAGATTGACATAAATTCTAATTGATCGATCCTAGCGGGTGATTAATTAAAAAGAGTGTTGATCTAATTTTCTAGAGTTGTGAGGTGTTAATTTTAATTTTCTAAAAGATTACTATTCTAATTACACTTGCAACGAGAGTTGATTTGTAATTTTAATATTAATTTGGGAGAATTCAAATAATTAAATTAATTAATTAGAATAATTAAAATTTGTGGTGTAATCCCACTCCTTGATTGTTCTCACAATTATTTACCTCACTTTATCTTTTATTTTAGTGTTAGACTTAATTTTCATTTTAGTAAATTTCTAGTTAGTTTTCATCTCACACTTTAGTTTATTTTAGTTTAGACCTCACCTCACCCTTTTGTTTTAATATTGAAAAAGCTAAAAAAAGTAGAAAAAGTGAAAAAGTATAAAAAGAAAATAAAAAGTGAATTACATGTGAATGTGCTCCATTTGCTTTACTCCCTTGAAAGTGGATTGATACCCTTACTTACCTCTATACTTTAGATTGTTATATTTGTAGGTATGTGAGGTTTTGACTAACTTGGCTTCCAACAACGACATATACGCAAAAAGTCTAGTTATCAAATGGCGCCGTTGCCATTCTTGGGATTGTGAAGCTCGGAGCCGATTTCATTTTGTACTTCATTTATTTTTTGCACTTTGTTATTTTTAGTACCATTTTTGCATTTTATTAGAAGGCTTGTATTTAGGAATTTTATTATCTTGGCTTGTATTGCGGTGCATAGGACACCATTTATTTTTCATTTAAATTTGTAATAATTCAAGACAAGCGTGATAGGGAAACCGGACAAGGTAGAGAGAGGGCGCCCATTGGCGAGGATTTAGAAGCCTCTCTACCTTGGGTCGGTAGGACTCCCGGGGACGACTGAGATAGGCGTAATCTCCCCCCGGTCGACTCAAAATTTTCGGCACCCCACGGCGTAAAAACCGTGGGAGGTATATTTCTTACACCCTCGCGCCTCTCCTGTTAGCGAGTCAATTCTTTTGTGTGCTCTTGTGTGATTTTATTCTCGCATTTATTTTTTGAATGGTGTGATGAATTAAATTACTAAGACCTACACCCGGTCACTCACGAGAAGGGATTTCATCACCCGACTCACTCGCTTACCATTTGTGTGCTACCCTAGCCATCACTAAATTTAAAATCAATCAACTAGGTAGCCCACTAGGAGAAAATTTTGCAAAGGCGATCACAAAGAATTTCGTGATTTTTTATCGCCCACGGACTTAATTAAAATTTGACTACCCTCTCACTAAATTCAAAGATAAAAATTGGCTATGTGCTAGTTAGGAAATTTTCTTGACTTGTGTGTGTGTCCAATTCATTTTTCGGTAGTCGGTTTTAGTTAGTCCGTCCAAATCAAAGAGTCCATATTTTTTTTCCCCACCTTTTCTTTCAAAAAAAAAAAAAATCCAAAAATATTTTTCTTCCTTTATTTTTTACAAAAAAAATCCAAAAATATTTTCTTTCTTTTATTTTTATAAAAAATCCAAAAATATTTTTTTTCTTTCCTTTTTAGAAAATTCAAAAATATTTTCTTTCCTTTTGAAAAAATTTAAAAAACTTCAAAAAAAATATATTTCTCTCCACATGGCCGAGGAACGTCCTTTACGAGACTACTTTGGTCATTTTCCATTGACACGTGACACGTGTGAGAGTAATCCCGAGCGGTCTCTTTATGATATTCTTCATGATTTCACCTCTCTCACGAGTACCGTTGGTACTCTTGACCCATCCATGCATGCACAACCTCTTCCATCACCCTCGGTGTCAAGTGTCACCGTGCCTCCTCCCTTGTTGTGCACCCACTGTTCTAATGCCGATCACATGTCCCATGTGTGTCCATACTTGTCATATTCATACAAACCCACCATGGAACATGTGTATCCATATGACACTGTTCCGGAGCCCACCTCGGCCTACTATCCCGATACATCTAATCCCGAGCTGTGTGAGTCCCCGAGTTATTCGTGGAGGCCTGATCACCCTTCCACGCAATACGTATCCCAACCCGATGTTGTGGATCCTCACATGTTCCAACAGTCGTCATGGCAACCTTGTGCACCTAGTCATGATCAGTTTCCTCACTACGCACCCTATGCGCATCAACCATTTGTCCATCACGAAAGCAATCCTTTTGTGTCTGATGCACTTGGCCCCACCCCACACACTTCATATGAGTATTCTCCATACACTCCCAATTATAGCGTGTTGTGTCCACCTCACCCACCACCACCACCCATCATTCCACCAACACCATCATCCACCTCCACTCTCGAAACCCTCTTGCAAAAGTTCATACTTGAGCAAGAGCAAGCAATTCAAACTCAAGCTCTCCACAGGCTTGAACAACGTTTAAATGAATTGGTGTGTGAGAGAGAGTTGGATAGTCCCATGGCCCCACCCATCGTTGCCACCGAGTGTGACGATGATGTGTTCCCTTGTGACACAGAATTTGAGTGTGACCAACCCTACCACCCCGAGAATCTCGAAGTTGAGACCATTCCATGGTCCGAGTCCCAAGTCGACAAATGTGTTGACTTACCTTTATATAATGAGCCTGATCCAATCCCACCCTGTCCATATGAACCTCACTTTGAGGTTCCCATTCACCTTTCCACTCCCACTGAATCCAAAATAATGCCCGAGTCTATACCTATTGAGCACATTGTGTGTGTTCCCGAGGAACCAATTTATCCTAGGTTAGCTCCGGCTACGAGTGTTCACCATTTTCCCGAGATAGAATCCGTGATAGTTCCTAACTATCCGGATATGGATGATAACCCACCATGCTTGGCTCCCGTTGAGCCCGATATTTCTATCAATTCCTCTATCTCCGATCTTGGTGCCTCGTCTTATCCACCCACCCCATTCCCCGATGCTTCTTTTATGGAGAAGTTGACAACTCCATCTTTAGAAACCACACTCCCTTGTGAGTATTCCTTTACTCCTCCCAATGAGTGTGTGTCTCCCACGCTTGAGTTGGATCATCTTCCTCCACCGTTTATCCCACCCGACCCACCCATTATATTTTCTACCCCACCACCTGGTTTGGATCTTGATTTTGCACATTTCAAGTTTCCATCTACATATTTAGATCCTCACCTGAAACCATCCTCCACCATTCATGAGAGTATTTTTGGTGCTACTCTTCACTTCCGTGACATCGAGCTTGTTCCTCCATGCACACCACTTCCTTGTGATGTTGATTTTTCTCAACAGCTCCCTGGTGTGTCACGGCGCGACCATTACCATCACCCATTCATAGAACGGTCGTGTAATTTTTATGAGGCTCAACCCATTACAGTTACCAAACCATTTTGCCTCCCTCACCAACTTGAGCACCATGCTTATAGGGCCCTCGTTGCCCTCACATTTACGCTCAACAAGGCCCGTGACCGATGCCTCTTCACCCTTACCTTAATCCCCACCCACCCATGGTCCACCGATGCTTTGCATCGCGTGATGCACTTTGCCATACAGGTGCATTGACCCATATAGCCCTGATCCAGCAAGACTGACGCTTCAGTCTTGTTTGGGGGTGATTTTCATCACCCATTTTTCTGTCACCCCGCGCTTTCATAGATCCCATCTTTAGGGTGAGAATGGTTTGGTCTGGCTGAAGACATTAAACTTAGCGCTACCGGGAGGCAGCCCGCGTTTCTTGTACTAGTCTCATCCTGTTTGGGGGTGGTGTTTCACATCACCCTATGTTTTACCATGCTTACAGACTTGTACATCTTTTACTCAGGTTTATTATTGGCTATCATGTCCACTTCATTAGCGGTTCATTCTGGTAATCTCTTTCCTGCCTTATGCTCTCCATTTTAAAAATCATTTTACCTAACATCGAGGACGATGTTCCTTTTTGTTTGGGGGTAGGGAATTTTATCAAAATCGTGCCTCTTTTGAAAAATTTTGATTTTTGAACCTGAATTTTAAATGTTCGTGCAGTTTCTTTCATCTCACTCATTGATGTGAATTTTCAATCATCCATCTTTTAAAGTCTAGGAATCAAGATAGAGAATATTTTTTCTAAATAGCTTATGTAATACATAACAAGGCATTTTGCACCATGAATTTCTAGACTCAACAAAATTTGCGCACGTATCACGTCACTACGGTTTAGAGTTGAGGAGTACTACAATTCTAAAGAGAACCTTAAGGATCACTAGTAGAGACTTTAGCTTGTGAGATTTGTGCCTTTCACCCTTTTTGAGTGTCTTACGCAATCTCCGAGTCACAAGTTGATTCAACTTCTTTTGGGTCCGCACTTAATTGTTGTATGATCTCATTTTCTTTCATAAAATTTTGGTTGATCACTGAGAATGACATCTCTTTCGAGTTGTAAGAAACGCGTATCTTGAAATTTGTCCCAATCACTAGGATTTTCATCCATACACCTACCACTTTCCCCCATATCACATTTCCATTCACATCACCCATTATATTTCCCCATCCATATATATTCCCCTCACTACCCATACATTCCCCACACCATCCATTTATCATTCCATCCATATCATCTTCCATCATTTTCAAATAAAAGAGTGTGATTTCAAATGTAAATGTCTTCAGTGCTGGTTTGAAAAATGAGAGAAAAAAAAAAAAAAGTAAAAAAAATCGAAAAACAGAAAAATAGCAAAAAAAAAATAGAAAAAAGAAAAAGAAAAGAAAAATAAAAAAAAAAAGAGAAAAGAAAAAAAGAGAGTTTGTAGTTAGTAATAAAGACATTTGTGCCTAAAGTGTATACACTCTTCTCGCTCATCCATCACATATCCATCATTTCACACATCAATCCCATTCTACATCACCATCCTTACCTCATCCCATCTTACCTCATCCCATCCATCCATCCATCATATCATCATCTCATCCTATCACACCGCACCTTATATATCCTTCTCATTTTCATTTCCCCCTCACCCATATACATACATATTCCCCTAGGTGTTCGGGCAAATGAAAGTCAACGTGGTGAATGACTCGACGTTCTCACTATAGTGATTAGCATTCTTTCATGAGATCATTTTTTCTTTCTTATTGTTCGTTCTTTCCTATATGTGTGTGAGACGTTTGAACTTGCTTACATTTACTCACCTCCTCACACACAAGAGCGATACACTTACCCATATCTCGAGAGTTCGTTTGAGAGGGATATATCTAGTGAGATTTGAAGTTGAAGCGTTGATTCCGAAAAGGCAATCTAGGAATTACTCTTATGATGCTCGACCCGTTTTGACTGATTCACACTACACACGTTGAGTTCTAGGAAGGATGTGCCTTGAGTATTTACTTAGCTAAACTTTTACATTTCTAGCTTGTATTTCTGAAAATATTTCTCATGATGGATTGTGCGATTATTCTATGTCTAATAAGAGATTGACTGCCCTTCAATAAATTTTTGCAAATAAGAATTTTGTGGGTATATTCCCTGCAAACCCTCACGAGACACAACTCGTCCTGTAGGGCAACCTATAGGTTTAAAGGCTTGTTGCACATGCTAAGTGCAATCGCAAGTGCCCGCGAAAGTGGTACACTTTTGGTTACTTATCTTTCTCTTTCTCTCTATCTTATTGCTCGAGGACTAGCAACGCTCTGTTTGGGGGTGGTATGATAAGCACCCAAAACTGTACATTTTATACCCCGAATAGTTATATTTTAGTTGCTATTTCTCGACAATATGGGTCTTATGCGCTTAAATGTTTAGTATGCAGGTTTAATGTACGTTGCGGTGTTCAAATGCGTATTTCAAGGCAATTGTGCATTTTACGGAGCTAAATACCAAATTCCCTGACCCTAACCTAACCCATCCTAGCCTAAACTTGTCCCTAAACCGTCACCCAAGACCCGTGTGTGTTGAGTTTGTGCCATTTTATTATTTTTTAGATTTTTAGTTTGAGTCCTTTCTATTTTTAAGATTTATTTTAGGATTATTTTAGCATTTTTTAGGTTTTATTTCCTATTTTTATATTTTATTTCTATTTTAATTATATAATTTTATTTTATTTTATTAAGTTTTTATTTTCAGTTTTTATCTTATTTTATTTTATTTTTTTAGGATTAGTTTTTAGGAATTTAGTTTTAAGTTTAATAGATTTATATTTTTCTTTTCATTTCTTTTTATTTTTTTTATTTTTATTGAGTTTTTATTTTATTTTTTTAGTATAGGAATTTAATTTTTAGATTTTTAATTTTTATAAGTTTTATTTTATTAGTTAGATTTTATTTTTTATTTTTTTAGTTTTATTATTTTTGGGTACAAATGAGACACACACACAACCCCCCTTATCCTAAACCCACATAACCTATCCTGCACCTAAAGCTACCCTCACCCACACCCCAACTCTCATACACCCACAAACACAAAACCATTCCCCCTTTTTACTGTTCATCATCATCTACCTCCACCTTCTCACTCTCCTCAACCACCATAACCCACCTGCAAAACTCTCTCACCACCACCCCAAACCCAAACCAACCAAACCCCTTGTCCCACCATCGACCTCGGCCGGAACCCCCTCCGATCCCCAACCTCCTAGTCCAAACCGTGGACCCACCTACCGAAACCCGACTTCCCTACACCATCCATGCTGACCTTTATCTTAACCCCGCCGCGATCGGCGCCGACCTAGGTCCGTCCAGCCACCAGCTCCGGTCGGAGCTGTCCTCTCCTCGCCATGCCATCACTCCCTCCGGCGACGCCATCTCCGATCCACCCAACTTCCGGCCAACCCCTTATCCCAAGAACCCAAACCCATATTCAACCGAAAAAACCAAACAAAAACCCATAAACCCAAATCCATTTTTAAACCCAAAACCCAAATACCCACATCCCATGTCATCCACTTCTCCAAAGTAAGTAAAAATCGTGCCTGCACAAATCACACCAAAACAAAGCAAAACCAATTCCCACATGTGCCTAATACCCATTTAGGTCCCAATACCCATTTTACCCCCCAACAACCACTTAACCCCATTTTCCCAAATTACCCTCAATAACAAAATCAGATTTTATCCTCCCCAACCTCACCCACATGACCTCACACCCCTCATGTGCACACCCTAACCAATTTCCACATTTACCCCTTTGCTCCATTGCATATAAAAGGAAGATGAAGACCTCATTTGTAAAGAATTCTAGATTAGAAAGAGCTTTGTAGAGAGAAAATTCTAGAGAGAGATAGTTTAGTTTAGAAAATAAATTTTTGTAAATAGTTTTTCATTTTTTTATTTTTAGATATTTGTGAGATTAAATATTGTTAGAGAATTAATTGAGTGGATAGTTGATTTCATATCATTTGGAAGATCAATTAAGAGGTGTATGCTTCAATTTCAAGGATTGGAGTTCAACATAATCAAAGAGATTTGGTTTGATTGTTCTCTTCCCTTCTTTTATTATTTTATGCCTTTGAATATTAATTTGTCATATTTTATACCATGTTAGGCTAAAACCCCTTTCAAGGGGTGGGGTGAAACCCTTATTTGATATTATTTTAGTTTAATTAGTTTGCTTAATTGAAATATCCCTTTGAATGTTAATTTTGATCCCTCACCCTTAGATTTACGCCTCGAGAGAGGGTAAATGATTTTCGAGAGAAAATCGAAATTCTAGTGATAATACCCATTTTAGATTCGAACTAGAGATATGGGTTTCTTAAGTGAGGTATTATCATTTGAATTTCAACTCTAAATTTAATTTCTAAGATTGACATAAATTCTAATTGATCGATCCTAGCGGGTGATTAATTAAAAAGAGTGTTGATCTAATTTTCTAGAGTTGTGAGGTGTTAATTTTTATTTTCTAAAAGATTACTATTCTAATTACACTTGCAACGAGAGTTGATTTGTAATTTTAATATTAATTTGGGAGAATTCAAATAATTAAATTAATTAATTAGAATAATTAAAATTTGTGGTGTAATACCACTCCTTGATTGTTCTCACAATTATTTACCTCACTTTATCTTTTATTTTAGTGTTAGACTTAATTTTCATTTTAGTAAATTTCTAGTTAGTTTTCATCTCACACTTTAGTTTATTTTAGTTTAGACCTCACCTCACCCTTTTGTTTTAATATTGAAAAAGCTAAAAAAAAGTAGAAAAAGTGAAAAAGTATAAAAAGAAAATAAAAAGTGAATTACATGTGAATGTGCTCCATTTGCTTTACTCCCTTGAAAGTGGATTGATACCCTTACTTACCTCTATACTTTAGATTGTTATATTTGTAGGTATGTGAGGTTTTGACTAACTTGGCTTCCAACAACGACATATACGCAAAAAGTCTCGTTATCAATACCATGAGGGGGTTATTCTCTTCAAATAGCAACTACTGTATGGTCAACTAGGGGTGGAAGAGACCAGGGTCCACCCCACCGATAGGGTTATAGAAAGCCTGGAGGAAGTATTAGCCGATGGCAACTTGACAGAGAGGAAATTTCTGATCAGAGATGCTCTCACCGATCAAGAGAAAAGGGAGTTAATTTCGCTTATAAAAAGCAATATAAATATTTTTTCCTGGGAACTTTACGAGTTACCATGGATTGACCCTAGCGTGGCATGCCATCACTTGTACATCGATCCCGCATGTAGGCCCATCACTCAAAAAGCTTACCGAAAATCCCTTGATAAGGGTAAGGCAGTAGAGAAAAAAATAGCAAAGCTACTGGATGCAGGATCTATTAGGGAAGTTCAGTTACCTGTATGGTTATCTAACCTAGTGGTGGTACCCAAAAGCAATGTCAGTTGGAGGGTTTGCATCAATTTCATCGACCTCAACCACGCATGCCCTAAGGATAACTTCCCTCTCCCAAAGATAGATCAGTTGTTTGATTCCACAATGATGAATAAAAGGATGATCTTCCTAGACGCTTACTCAGGCTATCATTAGATCCCTTTATATGGGCCCGACCAGGATAAGACCTCCTTTATAACCTCTATTAGGTTGTACTGTTACAATTCATGTCGTTTGGCCTCAAGAACGTAGGGGAAACTTACTAAAGATTGGTAACCAAGATGTTCAACAAACACATGGGAGGAACGATGAAAGTATACATAGACGACATGATTGTTAAAAGAAAGGGCAAGGCCGATCACCTCTCAGATTTAGAAACAACCTTTGAGATCCTCGGGTAGTATTGATTGAAGCTTAATGCAAGTAAGTGTTCATTCAATGTTCAGTCAGTAAAAATTCTTAGGTTACCTAGTAAGTAAGAGGGGAATCGAGTCCAACCTCGACCAAATCGAGGCTATCAGTAGAGTCCCTCCCCCTCAGACGTTGAGAGATGTTCATAATCTTACTAGAATGCTCGCGGTACTTAATCGCTTCATCTCTAAGTCTTCGGAATGTTTCCGACCATTCTTCCAGCTTCTAAAAAAGGTTAAAGGCCTCACATGGGACGATGATTGTTTACGAGCTCTTAAAGAAATCAAGTCCCACCTTAGCAAGCCTCCATTAATGGTAATTCCAAATGATGGAGACCAACTATATATTTACTTAGCAATATCAGACCATGCTGGGAGCTATGCCTTAGTATGTGAAAAGGAGGGGGTAGCACCCGATTTAGTGCGCCAGTAAGACCCTGCTAGATGTTGAATGATGATAATTGCCACTGAAAAATGTCACATATGCACTAGTGATAGCTTCAAGGAAGTCAAAATATTATTTCGAAGACCACTCCGTAACCGTAATCACCTCTTATCCACTCAAGGTCATTCTACAAAAGGCCAAACTTTTTGAACGACTCTCGAAGTGGTCGGTCGAACTCAAGAGATTTGATATCCACTACCAGCCTATAACAGTAATCAAGGGATAAATACTAGAAGAGTTAATTGTTGAGTTCACAGGAGATCAGCCAGTAGGCCAATCTAAGGGGGCAGGAGTAGGGCCTGTTCTCATCACCCCCGAAGACACTGTAATTGAGCAAGGAATTAGATTGGGATTTGAGGCCTCCAATAACGAAACTGAGTATGAAGCACTGGTCAGCATTTTATGAAAAGCCAAGCTACTGGGGGAGAAGTGCCTCCTCATATTCGGTGATTCCAAACTGGTCTCCAAGCAGGAAAGTGGAGACTTCAATGCCAAGGATGATCAAATGGTAGCATATCTCGACATATTAAGAGGACTCATGGCAGACTTTGAAAAGGTGGAAATTCAATAATTCCCTCGTGGACAGAACAATCACGCTGATGCTTTAGTGGTGTTAAGCTCAATAATTGACTCTGACCTAATGAGAATAATCCATATAGAGTTCCTCGCGTAGTCTAGTATCGACCAAGAAGTCGTATCCGAGCAAGTCCTCCTCACAGATGAGGCCCCAAGTTAAATGGATCCCATTATCAATTATCTATGGAGTGACATACTACTAGACGACGGGAGGTTGGCCCATCAGGCTAGGGTTAAGGCTACTCATTTCTACCTCAACCATGAAGGGAAGCTTTATAAGAAATCATTTATAGACCCTTATCTCCAGTGCGTTCACCCACAAGATGCCAAATAAGTACTTAGTGAGCTCCATGAGGGCATTTGTAGGAGTTACGCAGGTGGAGGATTGTTAGCCTTTCCAGCGATCAAAGAAGGATATTGGGGGCCTAGCGTGCAAAAGGATGTTGGGGCTTAGGGTTCACCAGCCCGCCAGCAACCTAAAATCACTTATTATCCCATGTACTTTCACTCAATGGGGACTAGACATCATGGGACCACTACCTACTGCACCTGTAAATCACAAGTATCTTTTGGTTACCATAGATTACTTCACTAAATGGGTAGAGGCGGAACCATTAGCAAATATTCGAGATTCTGACGTGACAAGGTTCATATGGAGGAACATCATAAATCACTTTGGGATACTAAAGGATATCGTCACCGATAACTGTACACAATTAAAAAGTGGTTTCTTTTCATCTTTTTGTGATGAGCACAACAACAAGCATCACTTTATCTCTGTGGCGTATCCCCAAAGTAATGGGCAAGAAGAGGATTCCAATAAATCCATGATTGATGGACTGAAAAAATGGTTGGAAAGAGCCAAGGGTGACTGGGTGGATGAACTCCTTCATGTTCTATGGGCTTATCGTACCACACCCAGGAAACCAACTGGGGAAACACCCGTCGCACTCACTTATGGAATATAGGTTGTCATCCCTTTGGAAGTAGGTCTCCCCACTATGAGAACCACTCTGGTTGACCAAGGCCTCAATAATGAAGCCCTATGCACTGATTTTGACCTATCAAACGAGCAATGAGAGTTAGCTTTAATAAAGTTGGCCTCCTACCAACAACAACTGGCTAAGCAGTACAACAAAAGGGTCAATCCGAGGAAGTTTTTAATAAGGGACTAAGTCCTAATAAAAGTCCTCAACAGTGTTATAAAACCATCAGATGGCAAACTGGGACCAAACTGGGAAGGACCCTTCAGAGTAATCAGACACGATCTTCAAGGAGCATATTACTTAGAAACACTAGAGGGAAATGATATACCAAGAGCATGGAACGTAGCCAATCTCAATAAGTTCTACTTTTAGATCTTCTCCTTTATTTTTTAGTTAGTTTATGAAAATTTTTATTTTTCAAACATTATACTGCTCAGATAGTATTCAATGTATAAAGGTCGGATTGGCCCATTCTCTTTCATATCTTTACATTGGTTTGTTAACTCTTATCGGTAACATCGTATTAATATACACCCTTTCCAAGCGATTCCTTCATCATGCATGACTAAACTTCTGAGATTACTTCAAATGGTTCAACTTGTTTTTAAAATCTCGAAATTTAACAGGTCGAGTAGGGTTCGTAGCAATTACAATGAGTCGGTAGATTCATTTCCATTATTACGTCCATCGTGTTCTTATTGTGAACACACGGAACCTCATGGTTTTCCCCAACAACCATAAAAATCCCTATAGGGGATCCTTAGGTAACAAAAGACAACTTATGTTGGTCACCGACATTGTTGATCACAAAAATCTACTCTGGCGGATGGCCCATTAACTAGGTGCATTCTCGCCATCATCTTACTTAGGCCTAAGGAAGTGTGACGGCACGACCTGAGAGGTAAAGTAGATGGAACGACATAGATAAGGCTTGTTGGACTGGTGGAATGGATAAACACAAATAACATGTAACCATCACTATCTCTGAGTATCATTTAGTCAGATATGAAGATCAAATGATAAAGTTAGAGGTAGAGAGATGATTGGTTGAAGTAATTATAGAGTAAACCAAATGTTTAGCCAGCATGAGCTCAAGACATAAACATCAAGAAATAGTAAGCAATAATTTTTCATTAGAATGAAAATTTACATTTACAATCAAAACTGGAATATGCAAAGAATTTACCCGGGATGAAGAGTAAGGTAACCTTCTACATATGCTCTTCGACCATCATCTGAGTAAGGAACAATATCTTCTTCTGTATCTTCTAAGTGATGTTCTAGAAGTTGAGCAGGGATAGCATTAATTGGGAACTACCGATCATCCCTAGAAAAGGGATTATGGTGATAGGACGAGCAATCAATCAGATACTTGTACCAAAAGGGAGAGTCCTTAGGCATCTTTATCTCTATAAGGGTACTGATCCACCCTAGGCAAAGGCAAGGTCCTCCACCTACTTCAACCTCACGAGGGCTTCAGTCCATCCCTAGTCATAACCATCAGCCTAGACCTATCTAAGTACCCTTTTGAAAAAATGCCTCAACTCCGTCACATCCCTCTGAATCCCAGTAGCAATTACATATTCCCGTTGAACATCCCTTTTCACCTCAGTAACTTCCCTTTGCAGATCTTGGGTCTCAGCTCGGGCAACCCCTTGGACAATGCTGAAGATTTTTGTAGAACTAAGGAGGACCCCGATAGGTTATTCTCCTTTAGACGAGCAATCTCCCTCTTCAAATCATCATTCTCCTTTTGGATCATCTCGCTCACTTGGTTTACTTTGCTGGCATCCAGGAGTTTGGCCTACAGGTCATTAACCTCCTTTTGGACTGAAGCCCCAACTTCTTTCATCTCTTAGAAATTATCTTTCAACTCCGCGACCAACTCGTATTGGTCCTTATACTGTTGGCTTCTTGCTCTCAGAGATTTGTAGATCTTTACAAAGGCCTTACGAACCTTCATATCAATATTTAGCCCAAGAATTTGTCATAATGGAGAGTTTACAGGTATATATTCATCTCTATCAATGGGCTACAAATAATCAAACAAGTAATAAATTCAATAAACATCAGTACCAACACAAGATCAGCAACGAGAAGTTTCTATTCATTCAAATATTAGTGGGGTAAACGCCAAGTGCAAGTTTGAAAACTACATAATACAACGAACAAAGAACAAAGAAGCAAAAACCCTAGACCAACGGCAAAGGTCTACACCTTCTCAGAAGATGTTGGTCCCTACCCCTTGTCATCAACTGAGGCATCTTGATCGCCAATGACCAAAATCGCACTAGGACCGCCTCTAACTTAGTCAGCAGAAAGGTCTTTAATAATCGGACCAACTGGTTCTATCCTATCTTAAATCAGAGGTTGTTTGATCAAAGGCTCCCCAATATCCATTGGGTTTGGACCTGGCTCGTGTTGAGAAAATAGAGGGGAGTCAGCTAGAACTTCAGTTACGACCAAAGCTTGGTCCCCGCCCTTCTTGAATCCCAAGTGTCGAACATAGGCTATCTAACGCTCGACATCATTGTACGCTTCCTCCCAGCCTTCATTATATACGTTACCCTGAGAAACAGTAGCCTCTACCTCTAACTTGTTCACCTTTGCAGATAGCTCCTTGTTGGCCTCTGTCACCTTTAATTTATCAGCAACTAATTGGGAGAAGCCTCCCGGAGGTCGGTGAGCTCTTTTGTGGACTAGTCGTTAAGGGCGTCCAAATACCTCTACTTCTATTGGTCAAAACTGGCCTTAGCATTATCCAGATCCTCCAGGGAGATCCTCGTAGATTCCTCCAGCTTGGCATTCTTCTTGGACTGATCGGCCTCACCACGGAGCAACGTGGTAAAATCAGAAACAAACTGTAAAATGAAAGGAAACACAAATTAATTTACTGAAAAGGAAAGAATTAGTAAATCTCAGAGAAATGTTACGTGCTAAAGCAAGACCTTGGGATGATTTCAAGGCTAACTGGTCGACACCCATCTTCATCGACCGCTCGAGGTCGGAAGCAAGTAAAGACCCATCCAGCAGTGCAGGGGTAAGATGGGGGGATTCAGCCACACTCTTCCCCCTGGCAATGAGAACAGGAGAAGGCATAGTAGAGGCCTTTAGGGATTGTTCCCTCTTCTTTCCTTCTTCTTTCTTTCTCTCCTCCTGAGAAATCGAGGACACTAGTAAAAGGCAATTTCAATAAAAAAAAATGCAACACCAACTTTAATTATACAAAAGCGACTTTTTAAACCAATTTATCCTACTCATCCAACTATGTGATAAAATAGATAAAACCAAATATGCAAATATGAAAAGGCCAAGTTTCAGGAAAAAAAAAATCTTTCGGGTAAAACCTTTATTTCAATATGAACAGTAAATCATAACTTACAAAGTATATAATGAAATTTATAATGGATTAACCATAGAAAACCCACAAGAACACATAGTTTTGAATCAACCTAGATCACCTTGAAGTACTCCTAATTGACATGCGATCATCAGCCCAGCCTCTGCCTTTATCAGCAATGAATCCCCACAGGTATCACAAATCAGCTATGGAGTGCCACTCCATAAGGTGTATGCAAATAGATACAAAATTTTATAGGGTTCTAAACTAATTAACAAGAATAATATTCAAGGATGCTTTTTTGTGAACTAAAACAGTGTTTCAACACTCAAAATTTGAAGAACTTTTATCGTTGATATGCATAAACGTCTTTTTCAAAAGTCTTAAACATAATGGTTTATGGAATAGGTATTTATAACAACCTTAAGGTGGAGGATCGTTCAAGCGAGATGTATTGTCGTCCGAACGATATAGCCATCTCGTTCTAACGAGATACCTATGTCATTTGAGCGACATGCACATATCGTTTGAATGACATCAAACGAATGCAAATGTCAAAAAAATAAACTCCTCCTACAGGTATTAAAAAAACATATTTTTTACTAAGTAAAAGTCCTATTCGTCTTTTTGGTAAAAATAAACATCCCAAATATAATTCTATGAAATAATTCAAACTCTAAATCATTTGATACCTTTTAGGATGTCGGGAAGTCTTCCAATTTGGAGATGCTTGAGTTTGGTTTGTCTTCTCATTTTCGTGGCGATTTGTAAAGGGATACGCCAAACTAGCCTAACGTTATCCTATGAACAATGTCAGAAAAATTAATCTTACAAATCTCCCCATTTGGCTATTCCGGTACACAACAAACAAATAGACCGAACACCAAATTAAAATAAAAATCTCTTATTACAAATTACAAAAAGTACTAGCACCCTTCCTAACCCTAGAACGGAATGGCATAAGTCTCTTTGTATTCTAGCTTCATCTTCTTACCAAACCTTGTCTTCATCCGTGTGTCTTGAATGTCGAAAAAGGGAAACCCATACTAATGAGACAACAAACATATACCTTCGTGGTGCATGGATTTCGAATCAAAGTAAATTATAAAGAAATACTCCCTAATAATTCTAACTCATAAAAAAAACTCCATTTTAATTTGCTCTCCCTCTTTGTTTTTATCGAAATAGACAAAAAAGTGGAAACAATAAACATGACATATGGAGCATCAAGATCGAGAAAAGATATCATCACAAAATATATAAATCAAACTTGTGTAATGATCATCTCAAAGTCTAACAAACACCATCTCTTTTTGAAATTTTCAATTTTTTAAGCAAAAACAAATTTCACAAAAACAACAAACATACCATATATAATATATATGCAAAATATATCAATGCAAATCTAGCACACATATTTAGGTATAAATGACCACAAACTATGACCCAAAACACATAAGCTTTACACACTAGCCTATTATGATGTGTCCAAACATGTGGAATGGAATGAATGGGTGTGAACTAGAAACAAAAGAATTATAACCCAAACACTCAAATATGTTCAAGAAGTTCTAATGGATCGCAAAACTTTATCAAACTAAGCTTTGGCCTCAAGTGATAAATAAAGTTGAACTTAATGAACAAAACAAGCACACAAGCCTAGAATTTTAATGATTCTACAAATCAATAGCGTCATGACCAAATAACCACAGCTAGGATACATTGTCATGGTGCAAACCCGTTGATATTTCCATCCAATCTTCCTCAAAATATTTCTTTTCTTTTCTTTTGAATGAATATATCAAACCAAATAAAATGTGCCATTTTTGGCATATTTTTCTTTTATTTCCTTTAAAAAAATCAGGATCTTTTAAACGATGGCTTTCACGACGAGTTAATTTTATACTCTCGCAGCCATTTCCCGTGAACACTCATCATTTTTTCATTATTAAACAAAATCCTCATGGGAAATGGTTATTACATTCACAAATCCTCTATAGTCAAATGAAAATATAGATGACAAGATTGATAGGAGAACATATCACTAAGCTCAAATGTAAATCATGAAATCAAAATCTAATAAGATCGTGCATGTGTGTGGAGGCATGTACAAAGTTAAATCCATAAAGCAAGTCAAGTTCGAAACAACTCCATAAATATGGTTGAGAATAATCTAATCAATCAAAGTCATAACCAAATATCCAAGCCACATGAAAATTGCGTAGTGAATTGGATTCAAACACACCACTATGCCACACTAAATGTGTAAGTCTAAGACACAAAGAACCGAAAATATTTTTAAAATCTTTTTGTATTTTTCAAATATGACTCAATAAAAGAAAAATATAATACAAAAAGTACACATTTCATAACACTAGAAAAAAAATATATCATGAAGAACAACTAGCATATGACAAACATGCAAACATAATCATCTATATGATATAGTAAGATAAGTGTAACACCCCGCATTTTTTAGAACCTAAATAATTATGTGATTAATTATTATTGTGGGATTAATTAAATTAATATGCGAGAATTAATTGGTAATTAATACGGATTTGAAAATAATTATTAACTAGCGTGACAAGGGTTAATACTTATTAAAGATAATTATTGAATATTAATGAGTGATATGTAAAATGGAATTATGAAATTTGATAAATTGTCGAAAGTGAGAAATACGACAGTTTGGTAATTTAAGTCTGACGCGCATGTAACTCGTGTCGGGACTAATTGATGGGGATAAAAAGAGAATTTATTTTTATTAACTCGTATGGTCATTTGGGGTGCACCGTTGAGTCCGGGAGGATTGAGATAGTCAGAAAATACTACCCGGGTATTTAATTTGGACTCCAGAATATTTTAGGCCAAACCGGCACCCCGTAGGGGTAGTTTTGTAATTCGGATTTTTGCGGTTTAATTAATGACAAAAATTAGTAATTAAATAAGAAAGGTACGTGGGTAAGTCATTACCTATCATATCCTAAAACTAAGTGAGAAATAGGGAGAACCTAAGAGGGAGAAGGACTCCATAGGTGTTCTTGGAGAAAGGCTTAAGCTTTTACAGCGGAATTTCCACCAACGCGTAGATCGCGAAGAGAGGAACGCATCTAAACCAACATCACCAAAGGATCAGACCTTCTATTTAAGGCAATTTTTTATTACTTGCGTGATTTAGTAATAATTATGTTCATGAATAGAGTAGGTGATAACCCATTAATTTTTTAGATTTAATTTTGAGGAAAACTTAATGAGTTGATTCATTTTGTGGCTGAGATTATTAGAGATTAAATCCCTTCATGTAGATAGTATTTCATCTGCGAATTTATGTTAATTTACATGAGCAAATCTCGATTATAGTAGTTCTTGAATTGAAATTGGAAGAACTAGGGTTGTAATGGTTTAATTTGGGGATTTAGTATTTAATTGATGTTTTGTGAAGATTTAATGATTCTAGATTGCTAGAAATCATCTAAATATGTTAGAACATTAATTGGGTTTGTTGTTTGGGTGTTTGGGAATGAACAGTAGAGGTTTTAGAGGTGTTAATGGTGGAAAAATGCAAAAATTCTAGGGAAGAAGACGAAACAGTGTGCGTCGTGCGCTGTCGTTCGAGCGAGATAGGCATCTCGCGTGAAGTCACTCAAGCGACACGTGGCAGTCATTCAAACGGCATTGCCATATGGTTCGAGTGACAAGGTAAATTTTTAGAAAACTTCTTAGGGGCAGTTTTGGAATTTTTTAGTTTATTTGAATGAGAGAAATTACCAGTTAACAGATTTGAAACGAGACAATTTTACGAGAAAGTGTGTGAGATTTATACTTTAATTATTTCGAAAAGAAGATTTACCTTGGAGACTACGAGAGAGCTATTGTAATCTAATAATATTATACAATACGTAACTATGAGAATAATATACGTATGGTAAGTATGTCACTAGGTTAGGAGAATACCTATAAATTTTAATAGAATGTGTGTATGCCTATAATTTGATATTTTGTTAAAGGCACTAACGGGCGATAACCCGGGGGTGCAAGGTTATGTTGTTAAATACACTAAAGGGTGATAACCCGGGGGTGTTAAGTTTTTATTAAATGCACTAATGGGTGATGACCTGAGGATGCAAGGATATTGTATTAAGTGTACTAATGGTTGATAACCCGGGGGTACATGATCATTTTATTAATAGCACTAATGGGGTTTAGACTGGGTCTGCAGGACTGGTGTATATGTATATGTATATATATATATATATATAAGGATGATATGGCTATATATATATATGTATAATTATGAGAAATTCTACTAAGAGAAACTAGTAGTTATGGCAATGAGGACGAATGAATTAATCTTAATGAGGTAAAGACTTAAATATTCAAATAGTGAACATGATAGGTAGTAAAATGTGATAGACTACTTATGGGGTATTGTATGGGTGATACGGGAATACTGTTGTTGAATGTAGATAGTGTTACGTGATTTGAACTAGTTAGCTTGGGTAGAGTTACTAGTACTAAATAGAAGATGCGTTAGGAGTGCACAATAGAAGATATGTGAGATCTTCATGTAAGAGTACAAATCTAACATGCAAATAATACTTGCTTTAAAGGCAGTTATAATACTTGCAAGAAAACATATTTTTACACATCGGGCTCTGACCCGTCTCTTGCATCTCTTTTCTCTCTTGCTATATATATATATATATATATATATATATATATATATATATATATATATATATATATATATATATATGTGTATTTTATCAGGTGCTCAGCCACAGGGTCACCAGATTTAGAGACTTGGATTGCTTGGCGTGATGCAACTGATATGAAATCTGTAGGTCCTTGCTATAGACGCTCCTATCTTTGCTCTTAGTTCATCAAGACTTTCATTTAGGGCATGTGTCACCCATTCCTTAGACTTTTTATCAGAGATTGTATTTAGTTTACTTCCTATTCATTTTAGTTAGATTTAGCCTACTGTGGTTCTTTGGCTTAGAGTTTGAACTGGAATGTTTAATCCAGTCGTATTTATTTCAGTACATGATTCAGATTCATTATTTATTTTATTTAGTTGAATGGTGTATGGATTATATTTAAATTCTTGGACTTTATAAGTAAATGATTTTTTGTTTACAATTTAAAAGGGAAAGTATTTTTGGCACTAGCTTAATTTATATTAGGTGATTAATAAAGTTAATATTTTTTATAGTGATGCTAAGAATGAACCAACCGAATATTCTATTTTAAAATTTTATAAATGACTGATCACCCGATATTTAATTGGGCGGGGTGTCACAAGAAGAATCATGTGCAAGCAAACGAGAATCAACTATTCTACCATCTAGTGCCTTTAAAGGTGATTTCCTAACCCAAATAGATGTGCAACGATGCATGGGGGTTTTGAGAACCAAGGGAACACTAGACTTCAACTTTCTAGGAATTTTTTCAAATATCGAAACAAAAACGCCTAAGGTGACCTTTCTTACGACAATGTGAACATGTATAAACGGGTGGAACGACACCTATGGATTGACCTTTTATAAAGTCCTCGGGATTGGTTGAACCTCTAAAACAAATAACGGTATTGGCTTTATCAACAGAAGAATTAGGAACATGTGAGACAATACCTTTGATACAAACACTACTTGAGTTTATCAAATCATTTCTCAACTCCAAAATTTTTTACTTAAGAAAAGAATTAGACTCTTCCAATTTTAGGGACTCCTCTAAATTTTCAATTATTCCTAGAAGGTTATCATGTTCTCCCTTAAAATACACACCCTTATCCCTAAGAGTCTCTTCACGTGCCACAAAAGCATTGATTAAAATATTTGTATCCTTATTGGCACAAACAGAAACCCTAGAATTTTTAAAGTCCTCCAAATTTTTTTCTAAAAATAGGGCTTTATCATCACTTTCCTTTTTGGACAATTTAAAGCAATAAAGTAATGGTCCAAAGCAACAAGTTTCTCACGATAAAAATCTCTTTGATTTTGAATCATTTGCAAAAAGATCCATAGCAGATTTAAAACGATAATTTTCTTTTTCCAAAAATTTAATTATTTTCGCAATCATCAAATTCAAACTATTTATATCGTCAAAACAAGGGTAATCCATCGAAGGTAAAAATAAGTAGAGGAGCGATAAAAAAAAGACACAAACACCCAAAAAGGAGGTAAGAAATATCAAACACAATAAATTAGTGTCACCCGCTCTGATACTAATTTGAGAAAGAAAGGACACCCACAAAGGGTGATTTCAAAAACAATTGTAACACCAATTTTAATTATACGGAAGCGACTTTTTAAACCAATTTTATCTTGTTTATCCTAATCATGAAACTATGTGATAACAGAAATAAACCAAATACGTAAATATGACAAGGCTAAGTTTCAGGAAAAAAAACTTTCGGGTAAAACCCTTATTTCACTACGAACAGTAAATCGCAACTTCAAAGTACACAATGAAATCGATAATGGATTAATCGCAGAAAATCCACGAGAACACGCAGTTTTGAATCAGCCAGGAACACACTCAAGTACTCTCAATTGACACGCAGTCGTCATCCCAGTCGTAGCCTTCATCAACAATGAATCCCCATAGGTATCACAATTCATCCATGGAGTGCCTCTCCACAAGGTGTATGCAAATAGTTACAAAACTTTCTAGGGTTCTAAACTAATTCATAAGAATAATATTCAAGGATGATTTTTTGTGAATTAAAACTGTGTTTTGACACACAAAACTGGAAGAAATTTTGTTATTGATATGCAGAAACCTCTTTTGCAAAAGTATTAAATAGAATGGTTCACGAAATAAGTATTTATAGCAACCTTAAGGCGGCGGATCGTTCGAGCGAGATGTACTGTCGTTTGAACGACATAGCCATCTCGTTCGAATGAGATGCCTATATCGTTTGAGAGACGGCCACATGTCATTTGAACGACATGAAATGTCATTTGAACGATTCAAACGTCAAAAAATTAAACTCCGCCTGCAGGTCTTCCAAAAATATATTTTTTTCTAAGTAAAAGTCATGTTCGTCTTTTTGATAAAAAATAGACATCCTAAATATAATTCTATGAAATAATTCAAACTCTAAATCATTTTATATCTATCGAGATGTCAAGAAGTCTTCCAATTTGGAGATGCTTGAGTTCGGTTCGTATTCTCATTTTCGTGAGGATTTGTAACGGGATACGCTAAACTAGCCTAACGATATGCTATGAACAATGTCAGAAAATTATTCTTACACCTCCTCTCTTTTCTTCTCTCCCTCTTTCTTTCTCTCTTCGTATTCTCTTTTTTCCTCTCCACCTCGCTTTCCCAAGTTCTCGAAATGGAGCTACCAATCTTGGGAGAGTCCCCATTTTTTCTTTTCATAAACTTCATCCGATTAGATAATAGCTCATTGTCATCATCAGGAAAAATCAGGCACCTTCTCTTTAGTGGCGCCATTTCTTCTTCTTCTCCATTGGTTCCTTCCTCACTGTCTTCTTCTGATACCTCGTCTTAACCTCCTTCCTCCCCTCTTTCCTCTTCCTTTCTTTTCTCTTCAAGTTGAATTCATTCAGAAGGGACACCAACCTCTTCCCCACGAACATCCAAATCAAGAATAATGTCAATAGTCCTAGTAGTGAAACTGGAGGTAGTGTTTTTATACTCGAGCGGATAAACAACTGACCGAGGATGCTCACTATTAGCAAGAGTATCCGTAATCTGCCAAGCTTTTAGAAGTTAAGTAGCCCTAAACTCACTGGGACCAGGTTCTTAGTTCTTTGCCTTAGATGCAAAATAACTAGAGCAGAAAAATAAAACATATCAGAAAAATCACGAAGAAGAAACATCGAGCAAGGAATAGAAAAAAGAGACAGTGTTAGCAACCTATATACTCCTCCCCAAAGGTAGGGATCCTAGGTCCCCTGTACCTTACACCCTCTGATTGGGGAGGATATTGCTAATTCCAAGAAATGAAGCCTTCATTCTAGTAATCCTTATGAGAATAAGCAAGTTTACAACTAGAACTTGGTCAGCACTCCTAGCCTTCAAGTGCAGGAGTCCACCTTTTGTACACAAAAAGTCATAGTAAAAACAAATTTATGCAAGCCCTAAGTTGGTACCAAATAACACGTTTATCGTATGTACTCCATTCACAATTTTCTAAACGTCTAGAGTACATTGGGCAGGAACATTGTCGAAACATTTAAAGAAATGTAAAAACAGGGGATTTAGGGAAATATCAAATCCCCTTGAGAGACCAACAAAGTATAGATCCAATGACCGAAGTCTATGGTACGAACGTTCTGAGGAATGGATACACACAAAATATCCACCCAATTAGGGATTTTGTAGCACTTTCTAAATTTGTAAAGATATTTATTATCAATCATCGCCATTTTTAAACAAAACCCTAGTTATAACTACAGAAACTTTACAGAAGAGAAGAACCAGAGAAGAGTTAGAGCTAAAACTTACAAGTGTTGATGAAGCCTTGAGAAATCACTAAGAAAGGAATCTCTGATTTTGAAGTAGAAGACAAAGAGAGGAAGCTTAAAGACGAACTAACTGAAAAATGACTGAAGACACTGAACTGAAGGTTAAATTACAAATGAACGATTTTCAAAGCATCTCAAATCATGATTCCTGCTTCCCTAAGAAGATTCCAACTCTCAAAATTTCTCCTAAAAAACAAGCGCATCCTCACCAACTCTCACAAATACCAAAAGTGCCATTTTGTTGTGTCAGGCCTTGGACTTATTAGCTCAATTAAAATCTATTGCCCCAAAACTGTTGGCCTAAAGATTTTAGGAGAAATTGTGGGAGCCCATTTTTTATAAGTCCATGAGAGTAGCCGACCAATTCCTGATAAATTAAAACTTGGCTTGACCCAAATCATGACTCAATTTCCACATGAGTATTTTAATATAATAATAACACACATGGGTATGGTCAAATCAAGTACCAAAAATCTCGGATGAGATATTCAAGTACCTCATGGAAAATCCGTACGCTACTTTGAGTTCCTTAAATAACTCAAACCTTGTAACAACATATCTATAAATTGTACACCTAGACCAGGGGCAAAGGGATTTAAAACTTGATATTTTGAGAGACACTTAATAAGAACAAGTAACCTATCTGTGGACATAGGCAAGTTTTTGAACCACATACATCGTTGTTGTGCGTGTGATCCCATTTACTTTCTGCCATTTGTGATTATTTTTGTAGTTACTTTTATTGTAATATTTTCTGCACTAACAAGGATAGGGTTTGGTAGATGAGAGGAGGTAAATATATGGGAGACTTATGGTTTAAGAGTTGATGACAAAATATTTAGAAAAACCTAACCTCGAGTTACTTTTATATGGAAAAGTTTAAGAGTTTTAATATAACTCAAATTCTAATCAAACCAAGCAAATTAGTCGGCAGTGTCCAAGGCAAATCGATTCTCCATGAAGGCTGAAATGAATAGGCCCTGAATAGGTGCTAGGTCGCCCCAAAAATATGTATATGTAATTAAAAACCCAATTTTTCCCCGATTTCAATTTCGATTAAAACCCTATTTTTCCAATAATAAAACCAACATTTTAAATATGAAAAAAAATTAATTACAGTAAAATATATTTTCTCCGATTTTTTTATTTACAACGATTCAAATAAATGGTCTGAAACTACGGGGTCTTATATATCTTTAGTGGTCTTTCAATACTATCCACAATTCATAGCCAAATCGCATGATTTGTTGCCTCATAACAAGCTATGAACTCCGCTACTATAGTGGAAGGCACAATAAGTGACTGCTTAGCACTCCTTCAGGAAATAGCACCTCTAGACATCATGTAGACATAGTCAGAAGTGGATCTCTTACTATCTTGGCAACCCAAAAGATCGGCGTCAGAATACCTAATGATTTCCAAAGTATCTAACTTCCCATAGAGGAGCTTGTAATACTTTGTTCTCTAGTAATTACCTCATAACCCGTTTGGCTGATTTCTAATGATCCATCCTAGGGTTACTCAAATATCTGCCCAACATACCTACTATGTATGATAAATATGGACTCTTGCATACTTGAGCATACATAAGACTCCCTATAGCTAAAGCATAAGGAATATTTTTTATTTCTTTACTTTTAGTCTAATTCTTGGAGCATTGACAGAGAGTAAACTTATCTCCCTTAGTAATGGTAGTATCTCCTTGTGCACAATCCTTCATGCCATATCTAGTGAGTTCCTTCTCAATATATCTCTTTTACAATAACCCAAGGACACCTTGAGAGCGATCTCGGTGTATCTTAATTCCTAATACAAAAGATGCATCCCAAGATCACTTATTTTAAAATGCTTAGTTAGAAATATCTTGGTTTCTTGCAATAAGACTATATTGCTGTTAACCAGTAGTATTTCATCGAAATAGAGCACAAGGAAGATAAATTTACTCCCACTAAACTTCTGATATTCATAGTCATCAACTGTATTAACCTTAAAATCAAATGAGTCAATGACATGATGAAACTTATGATACCGTTAATGTAAAGCTTGTTTAAGAACATAAATGGATTTCTTGAGTTTGCAAACCATAGATTTTGTATCACCCAAGGCAAAGTTTTCTGGTTAAACCATATGTATAGTTTCCTCAATGTTACCATTGATAAAAGTCGTCTTAAAATCCATCTGGTGTAGCATCTTTAGTCAAAATGAGCTACAAGTCCCATTATTGTCCTAAAGGAGTCTTTCGTCGAAATTGGAGAGAAATTCTTCATAGACAATGTATCCGAGTGAAACTTTATACAAGTAAACACGCCTTACATCTATCAACATCTCCCTTAGAATCTTATTTGGTTTTAAATATCTATTTACAACCATTGGGCTTCGCACCTTCAGGCAACTTGACAAGATCCCAAACCTCGTTATATCTCATAGATTTTATCTCATCATTCAAGGAATCAATCCACTTTTTGATAATTGGAACTTTGTGTGACTTGTTGGAAGTTTATTGGATCATCTTTCATTGACCCTGTGTCAAATTCATGCTCTCGAAGAAACACAATATAATCACTTGAAATTGCACTTATTCTTTCTCTAGTGGATCATCTCAGAGGAACTTTCTCATGAGGTTTGTTGATACCAAATTTAATCTGCTGACATGGACCAATCATATAATTACACATGTCTATTTACATGGTGAATATGAAGACTTTGGACAAAGAGGGCCGAGCAACTCAAAGAGGGCCGAGCAACCCAATTGGTCCGAGCAACCAAGTCGGTCCGAGCAACTCAATTGGTCTGAGCAACTATGTCGGTCCGAGCAACTCAAATACTTGTGGCGTACACATCAAGAAAACCGAAGGATAATTGTGCATTAAATACACAATTATTATCGTACAGACGTACATGCCTACTGAACAGCTATGCATTATTCTTCCACATGTACAGCCTCAAGGCTATAAATACACTGTAATCTCCTTATTAGAAGGACTCGGAATTTCTTGGTAAAATCCATTATCGAGAATTCTAAACCAACAGTCAGTAATAACAAAAACAGTGGACGTAGGCCATTCTTTCGAGGCTGAACCACTTTAAAAATCTTTTATCTTATTTATTTTATCTGTGATTGACTAATTAGAGATAATCTAATTTTTTACATCAACAGATTGGCGCCGTCTGTGGAAAACGATTGTAATTAGCGTTTTTCACCAAAATAACTCATAATCAATGACTGATAATCCGAAATCCAGTAATTGAAACACTGGGATTTCCCCGATCCTTCTGCTCCCCCAAATTTTTCAGATTTGGCTGGTATAATGGCTAATTTGGCTCAAGGGCAAACAAACATGCAAGAAACCATGCGTCAACTCATACAAACTGTTCAAGGCGGAGTGCCAGCCCAATCAGGACAACGAAGTGTTTAGAAAAATACTCGTTCAAGGCGAACATTAATCCTAGAGGAGTCTCAATACAGACGCACTGATTCATATCGTACTGAAATATCTAATGATCCTTCTTATCAGCCTGGGAAAACTTCCTCGGTCCGAGCTACAGACACTCAATAAAACATCACTCTATTTCCAGAAAGGGCAAGTGCTCTTGAAAGGTTGAGTAGAGTTTCTCCTTTTGATCGTTTGGGTCCTAGGAGGAATAGAAGTCCCCCTAGGATTGTACCGAGGAACTCTCAACGACCATCTGATTTAAAGGAAGGCTCTGCCCAATCACGATCAGCTGCTCGTCATGAAAGATCCCAAGAGGCAAATTCAACACGATAAGTTGCTCGAACCAATAAGATCGAGGAAGGAAATGATGCATGGAAGGGCTCAATTCAAAGGTTGGAGGATAGATTAGGGGAGATGGTTAAAACCAAGAACCCTCTACAAAGGACTTTTGTCCGAGGAACACCATTCATACAAGAGATTGTGGACTTTCCCACACCATCAAAATTCAAAGCCCTGTAGTAACACCAAAATACGATGGAAAAATTGATCCTGTTCTCCATATAGAACAATACAAAGCAGCTGCTAACATCTATGATGTTCCAGACGAGATACGATGCAGGGCATTTTCAGGAACTCTTACCGGATCTGCTCAGATGTAGTACAATAACCTTCCTCGGGGGAAAATTGCGACCTTCTTTCAGCTAGTAGAACTCTTTATTGGAAATTTTTATTTTGGAGAAAATCCAGTAAAATGAGTAGCGCACTTGCTAAGTGTTAGACAAAAGACAGGCGAAAGCACCAGGGATTATATTACTCGTTTCAATAACGAGAAACTGGAAGTAATTGAATACGAGGAAAAAACTGCAGTTACTTCTTTGATGAGTGGATTGTTGCCCAATAAATTGTACTACACTTTAGCCAAAGATCCACTCAGGACCATAGCATAACTGATGGAAAAAGCAGCAAAAATCATGAATGCCGAGGAAGCCATGGCTGCGAAGAAGAACACAGTTACTAAGGAGACCAAGGTGGAAGATGGTAAAACTGAAAAGAAGGAACAAAAGAACAATGGTAGTAACAGGCAATCAAAGGGTAAGCAAGCATTGGAACAAATTAAGAAATACGGAAATTATACTCCCTTGAAGGTGGATATAAATCACATTCTGGAAGAGATCAAAAACAACGAGGAGCTAGCCTGTCTAGCAAAAATGAAGGCAGATCCTGATAAGAGAGACAAGTCTAAATATTGTGAATTACACAAAGATCATGGTCACACGACCAAGCATTGCATACCTCTTCATAATGAAATTGAAGCACTCATTAGACGAGGAAAATTGGTCAAATATGTTGATCATCAAAATGGTGGTCGAACCAATGAACGAGGAAGGCAAAGGTCTAAATCTCCTCTTCGGGCAAAAGATGACAAAAAAAGGGATCATGAAGATGATCCAGATGATGACCCCAATCTCCCCAAAGACTTCCAGAACGTGAGGTATTTTCAATTCATTTTGGATCATTTGATTGTAATGTTATTACAAGTGGAGATGCAGGAGGTAGATATCTTACTACAGAGAGGAAACCTTACCTCAATGAGGCTCAAGCATGTTCGTATATTCAACGAATAAATCTAGCTAAATATGATCGCCTGAGGAAGGTGAACAAAGATAAATTGGTCATCGGTTTCTCTAAGAACGACCTCGCGGGTGTGCTATATCCTCATGATGATCCATTGGTGATCAAAATGAGGATGAATGAAGTAGTGATTTCACTAGTATTGGTGGATAATGGCAGCTCGGAAAATATCATGTTCTACCCATGTTTTGATCGTTTGAATCTAAAACTATCCCAGTTGGAGCCATATCTTAGGCCCCTCCTTGGTTTTACTGGCGAGAAAATTTTTCCACTTGGGACGATCAAGTTGGATATGCTTATTGGTACATGGCCCGCTTGTCGAACAGAAAGAGTACATTTTTTTGTACTGGATAAAAATGTCCAATCAGCCTACAATATTATCATGGGAAGGGTAGGTCTAAAAAAGTTCGAAGCAGTGCCATCTACTGTACATCAATGCCTAAAATTTTCAACCAATTTTGGAGTAGGAATTGTGAAAGGCGATCAGAAAGTAGCTCGGAAATGCTACTATTCATCTGCTGAACAAGAGGAACGTGAAGAATCTAGACAGAAGACTATCACCTATCAGGTAGATGAAATAGAAGATGCAGAGATTGAAACATTAGACCCTAGAGACGAGTCTCAACTCGTAAAGGGACAAGTCATGGAGGCTACCGAGAATGTCATTCTGGATGACGAGCATTCAGAACGAACAACTCAAATTGGTGCGTTATTGGATGTATCAATAAAATAAGAATTGATAGCATTTCTAAGATACAAAAAGCAGACTTTTGCATGGAGTCATGAAGACATGCAAGGAATAGATACAAACTTTTTGTGTCACGAGCTCAATGTGAACAAGGAAATTAAGCTAGTGAAGTAGCGAAGAAGAGTGTTCAGTCCTGAGAAGAATCAAGCCATACAGGAAGAAGTAGAGAAGCTAAAAAAAGCCTCTTTCATAGAAGATGTCAAATATCCTGATTGGCTAACAAATGTGGTGATGGTAAAAAAGAAAAACAATAAGTGGAGGATGTGTGTATACTTCACCGACCTTAACAAGGTATGCCCAAAGGATCATTTTCCTTTGCCCCAAATCGATCAACTGGTGGATGCCACCTCGAGACATGAACTGTTGAGTTTCATGGATGCTTATTCTGGTTACAACCAAATTAAAATGAATCCTGAAGATAGGGAGAGTACCTCTTTGATCACCCCAAGGGGAACTTATTGTTATAATGTTATGCCTTTTGGACTTAAAAATGCAAGTGCAACATATCAGCGGTTGATGAACAAGGTGTTTGCGGAGCAAATCAATCACAATATGGAAGTTTATGTTGACGATATGCTGACGAAGAGCAAGAAAGCTGTTGATCATCTAATTGACCTAGGCCAGACCTTTAATCAACTAGATAAATATCAAATGAAGTTGAACCCTACCAAATGCATATTCGGAGTACGAGAAGGCATGTTTCTCGGGTATATTATCAACCAACGAGGTATTGAAGCGAACCCTAAAAAGATCAAGGCTCTATTAGGGCTACGATCTCCAATGACGAAGAAGGAAGTGCAAAGTCTCATAGGGTGAGTTGCAGCACTTTAAAGATTTATGTCACGAGCAACTGATAGATGTCTCCCATTCTTCAAAACACTTCGAAAAATGTTTGAATGGAATGATGAATGCGAGAAGGCCTTTCAAGAGTTAAATAAATACCTGGGATCACCTCCATTATTATCCAGACCAGTGATGGGAGAAAGACTATACTTGTATCTAGCAGTTTCAGAAAATGCAGTGAACTCGACGTTAATAAGAATGGAGGATGGAGTGAAAAAAACCAATTTATTACACTAGCAAGGCCTTCCGAGGAGCATAGATCAGATATCTAAGACTGGAAAAGTTGGCACTAGCATTGATCAAAGCGAGTAGAAGAATGAGTCCATATTTCCAAGCTCATGTCATAGTCGTGTATACTGATATGCCGTTAAGGCAAGCTCTTCATAAACCAGAAAAATCAGGGAGATTGATGTACTGGGCAGTAGAACTTGGTGAATGTGACATAGTTTATGAGCCTAGATCATCGCTAAAAGGGCATGCAGTGGCAGATTTTATCGCAGAGTTCACCTATCCTGACAACTCCGAAGAGAAGAAGTTGAATACCGACCAGCCTATGGATGTTACAGGATCATTAAATTTAAACCCCGACCAACTTAAATCGGTTGACGAGCAAGAGAAGACGGTCGACGAGCAGCAAGAAGTGCTAGAGGAGGATATAAAGAAGCAATAAATATTCCACCGAGGAACTTTGTCCGATCAAAAATTTGAGGATGAGGTACCTATATGGAATCTATATGTGGATGGCTCATCTTGCACTACAGGCTGTGGGGCAGGGATTATTTTAAACAGCCTGGATGAGATCGATGTGGAGTATGCTCTGCGCTTTCAATTTAAGGTTTCCAATAATGAAACTGAAAATGAAGCTATGATTATAGGTCTTAGTTTAGCAAAAACCATGAAGGCAGAGAAAGTCATTATATTCACTGACTCACAGTTGATCGTAAATCAAATGTTAGGGGTATATGCAACAAAAGGAGAATTAATGATCAAGTATCATGTGAAAGAAATGGAGATTGTATCGAGCTTTAACGCAATGCAGTTAATTAAAATACCAAGATTGGAGAATGCAAGAGCAGATGCCTTAGCTCGATTAGCCTCAGCCACACGCACCGAGCTACGAAGAACAATCCCAATAGAAATCTTAGCTAGTAGGAGCATTGATAAAGATATGATGATGAACTTCATTACCCTTGATTTAGGGCCATCTTGGATGGATCCCATCAGGGCCTATATTGAGGAGGGGGCATTACCAACTGATAAACTCGCAGCCAAGAAACTAAAGTTTAAAGCTGCTCGTTATGTATTGACTAATGGCATTTTATATAGATGAGGAATTATAACAGGTTTGCAAAGATGTGTCCACCCCTCCGAGGTGAAAATTTTGATTGAAGAGGTCCATGAAGGGTCTTGTGGATCCCATGTAGCAGGTCGGACACTCTTGCAAAGAATGACAATGCAAGGGTATTACTGGTCGACGATGAGAGCTGATTGTGTAGCTTATGCCAAGAAATGTGATAAATGTCAACGTTTCTCCTCATTCGAAGAACTTCCCAAGCATTGCTAACACCCATCACGTCTCCTTAGCCATTCGCCATATGGGGAATAGACTTGGTCGGGTCGCTTCTAACGGCCCGAGGAAGATTTAAATACCTCGTGGTCGATGTGGATTATTTTACTAAATGGGTAGAAGCTGAGCCTCTTATTGATATGACATACAGCAAAGTCTATCAGTTTATTTAGAAAAATATAATTTACAGATACGGCCTGCCACATGCGTTCATTACTGACCATGGAACCCAATTTGACAACGAGGAGTTTGTTGCATATTGTCAACAATCCAAAGTATTGAAGGTCCATTCTGCACCAGGCCATCCCCAAAGCAATGGACAAATCGATGTGACAAACAGAACGCTGTTAAATGGTTTGAAAAAATGACTGGATGATGCAAAGGCAAATTGGATTAATGATCTACAATATGTGCTCTGGGTATATCGCACCACACCACGAACAGTAACTGGAGAGTCTCCATACATGCTGGCATTTGGGAGTGAAGCTGTCATACCTGTTGAATTCGGTCTACCTACACATAGGGTACTTAATTTCAGTTCTCCTATTAGTGATTTGATGAGAAGATTAGATCTGGATATGCTAGAAGAAGTCAGAGAAGAAGCAACTATAAGAAATGTCGCTTATCAACAACAAACAGCTTCGTTCTACAATAAAAGAGTCGAGAAATATGATTTGAGGGAAGGAGATTATGTGCTAAAGAAAGTTATCCAAAAGCATAATAAACTAGAAGCCAATTGACATGGAACTTACAGAGTGACAAAATTTGTTCGTCCAGGGACATATAGGATTGAAACCTTGGAAGGAGAAGAATTCAAGAATGCAGGGAATGCAGAATATCTGCGAAAGTATTATCAGTAGTTGAAATTTCTATGTAATACAATTTCTTCAATATGAATAAAGTGATGTTTCCCCATTTTTCTTTATTCGTTAAAAAAAATTCGGAGTATTAGTGCTACACACTATACAAATAAATTACCACCAACTCTAAGTCGGTCGGGAAGCAATTACCACCAACTCTAAGTTGGTGGGGATCAATTACCACCAACTCTAAGTTGGTCGGGAAACAAATATGACCAACTCTGGTTGATCGGCAATAAATTACCACCAACTCTAAGTTGGTCGGGAAACAATTACCACCAACTCTAAGTTGGTTGAGAAACAAATACGACAAACTCCGGTTGATCGGCAATAAATTACCACCAACTCTAAGTTGGTTGGGAAGTAATTACCACCAACTCTAAGTTGGTCGGGAAACAAATACAACCAACTTCGGTTGATCGGCAACAAATTACCACCAACTCTAAGTTGGTCGGGAAGCAGTTACCACCAACTCTAAGTTAGTCGGGAAGCAGTTACCACCAACTCTAAGTTGGTCGGGAAACAAATACGACCAACTCCGGTTGATCGACAATAAATTACCACCAACTCTAAGTTGGTCGGGAAGCAATTACCACCAACTCTAAGTTGGTCGGGAAATAAATACGATCAAATCCGGTTGATCGACAAGCAATCCCCACCAACTCTAAGTTAGTCGGGAAACAAATACGACCAACTCCAATTGATCGGCAATAAATTACCACCAACTCTAATTTGGTTGGGAAGCAAATTACCACCAACTCTAAGTTGGTCGGGAAACAAATACGACCAACTCCGATTGATCGGCAATAAATTACCACCAACTTTAAGCTGGTCGGGAAGCAATTACCACCAACTCTAGTTGGTCAAGAATTTTATATCACCAACTCCGGTTGGTCAGCAGTTTAAAAACCAAATAGGACATTTTTATATGTCCAAAGATATACATACATGAATAAAAGAGATATTTCATAAAATATTTCCAAACTAATAACAATTAAAGTTGCAAAGAAAACTAAAGATTTCTTCATTAAAACCAGAACAAATTACATATGATGTAAATTGCAGATTATATGTAATATGAATGAAATTCATTACATAAACAAATCATATTCTATAGGTTTCTTTCCCTCTGCCTTTGACACAGGGTCTAACCCAGCTGGAGGATCTTCAAGACTATAAGGGGAATTTATGAAGTTCAGATCTTACAGCATTCTAACATTCATTATAGATGGACGATCAAACATGTGTTCTGGTCGAGATATTTCAAAATTCGATTGAAGACTATAATCATCAAGATACTTGGAAATTAGAATGCGAGGAATGCCCCGGGCTGGAATCTAACTAAGGTCGAGCTTGAAAGGAGGCACGGGTAAATCAATAACTCTAGGATTATAGTAATCCCACAGTAAATGACCTCTCTCCAATTTCAGAACACAAAGAGCATTCAACCAACCCTGTTTATACCCTTCGTTGTTCGACTGTTCTAAACGAGCATCAAGATGACAAAGTGCTTCATTGTAACCAGCCATCCAAAACTCTCTGGGCTGCTTATGGAATTGGTAAGTTAACCTCTCCAGTTGCTCGTGAAGATTCTTCACCGAAATCTCTTTATTTTCCAAGATAGAGATTTGTGTAGAAAGTTTCTCGTTGAGGTTCAGAATCTTCTTGGACATCTCTGCTAAGGCTTGGTTCTTCCCCATCAACTGGAATTCTTGGTTATCCAAGGCTAATTGAGTCCTCGCCTCTTCAATTGAAATACGAGAAGCTCTTGCTCGTCCCCGAGAAGAAGATATTGCTCGTCCACGAGTAGAAGTGGAGCGTCCAACTCTTTTTAAAGTGTCCAACTCATCTCACAAGCTGGCATTTTCTACTTCCAAAAAAGAAAAACCTTCATCATTAACGGGGACCAGGGCCCCCGAGGAAGATGTGGCAGACTTAAGTTGTGTAATCTCTTCTTGCAAAATGATGTTTTCCTGCTCCAATAGCTTGGCGATCTTCCTATGCTCTTCAACCTCAAGTTTTAGAATGCTCTCTTTCTTCTCGTAAGCAGAGATGAATTTATCATACCCTTTTTCAGCATTTAACTGTTGATATTTCTTCTCGTACCCTTGTTGTAAAATCATGGAGGACTATTTGTACTGCTGCTAGAGTTCCTCTATAGCTCCTTGAAGATCCTCAATCATCTGGTAATAAGCTACATTATTGGCAACAGCTCGGTTGAGCAAGCACTTAAGATATTGGTAAGCTTCGACTGCTCGTTCAAAAGTATCGGGACCAAGAATGTCAATTATCTGAGCTTCACTAAGAGCTGCATGACCAGCTTTAAAATAATTGTTGCACTTTTTCATTAATGCTGTGTCATGGGCCGATAGGAGCTCTATCCTGGCCATAAACTAGCAAAGAGAAAGAAATAGGAAGAATCAATGAGAATGCAGACAGAGAAAGTAGAAGAAAAAGTCAAGACAAACAACTAAAAGTTCGATTCTTCATTTTATTATAAAAGAAAATACAAAAGCTGAGGTTACATTCAGTAAAATAACAAAATACCCAAACTACTCTACACCTTTTCTTTGTTTCCAATAACTTCCTCAGGTGATTTTGAGGAAGAGACTGGTTGCTCGGTGGGCAAGAGTAGCTGCTCGGTAGGAGTAATCGTTGGTTGGGGTTGCTCGGAGCACGATTGATTGACGAGAACTTGGTCTACAGACATCAAAGAAGATTCATCTGAAATAGGTTAATCCTCTTATTCTTCTCCAGGAAAGGGAGGAGGGCCATGTGTGTGTTGCCGGAATAGATCAGAATCCTTAGAAATTTTCATCTCTTTCAATGCTGCTACCCATCCATCCCGAAAGTAATTGAGGCTAGCATACTCCATTTTCGAAGTCATGGCAGCCAGACCCTTGTTCCAGCCTTTATCCCAACCAGCACTGAATGATTTTTTAACAACCTTTTTCCTCCTTTCTTTCTCCGAGGAGGTCCTTACCCTAAGGAGCTCCTCAGCAGCCTTCAACTTCTTTTCAACCTCTACCTTTTGACATTCAACATCCTGAAGTTTAACAACTTCCTCTCTAGACAATTCGAGCTTAGCTTCCAGCTCCTTGTTGCTCTGCTCAAAGACCTTGTTGCTCTGCTCGGAATCTTTCAACTTTTTCTCCAATTCCTTAGAGGCATTCTCAACCTGACTTTTTTCTAACTCAATGGACTTGAGTTGCTTCTCCCAAGCCACTTTATCTTCTCCATATTTCTGATGAGAGTCCTTTAAGGACTGAGTTAGACCAATAAAATCTTCCTCTACACCTCCCGAGGAGCTTGAAGCTTTAATAGCCTTATCCTTCTTCACAATACTGCTAAAACATGTTACCAACTGAAAAAAGAAATAATTTTGAGTTAATACAAGGACATATCAGTGAAAAATGAAAACTTAGACTAGTAATACTTACTGAGGCAATATGTTGAGCAGCCAATGTAGTGTCCCTGTCACGAGAAAGAGTGTCTTCAATACCTTGGATTTCTGGGATAATCCAAGACTTTACCGAACCCATGGCAGAGCTCGGAGGAACAAAAGTGGGAACACCTCTTTCAGCATTTAAAGGCTGAGAGATAGGTTCAGCGAGTCTATCCGAGGAACTTTTCTTTAACTTCTTCGGAGGAGCAGGAATACTTTCAACCAAATAAGTCTTGGTTGGTGATATGACAATAACCTCACTAGGAGGAGAAATAACCACAGCTTTGTTCGGAGCCACAGGGGGATTTTCAACAACGTTCTTGGCAGTAACGGGAGGGGGTACATCAATGTTTCTCGTCCCTTCCTCTGGAACATCCTGCTTATTTTTCTTTGCCTCCACATTGGCAGAGTCTGATTTGTCAAAAAAGGCAGGAGCTCTTCTTCTCTTCATTAGGTTACTAATGGGAATATTCGATTCAGAGGAGGAACCTTCCACACCAGTTTCAGAAGCTGGTACTTGGCCGATGACAACCACCACTGGACGAGCAGTTAAGGATGAAGTATAGATCTTGTACTGCAACAAATAAGAGGCTGGTCTAATATGTTCGTTAGCAACGAATTGGTGTAAACTCCAGATAAGTTTCAAATGCCTTAAATTAACATCAGTTTCTTTGGGAGACTTTCTTTTGCTGTCAACTGCAAATAATAAAAAATTAAATGTCAATGACACATTTTATCAAACACAAAGAAAACATAATTTCAAAAATAAAATAAAAATAAAAACAACCTATCCCATTGCCATAAGGAGGACATTTAGGACCTTGATATACATCGTCTCCATTTAATGGAGGATGTTAACAATTTTTCATTACCACTCCATGTTCAAAATAATCCATGTTGGTGTCAGGAAGATTAACAACTAATGCCTTATTCAAAAACCTAGTTTTTAAATAAAAAGTACTATCGCTGATAACCCATTTTTAGCAATACATTATCTCTGGAATCCCTAAACGGGTTCCATGAAGTTGGTTTAACCTATGAACTCCATTAACTATCCTCCAAGTATTTGGCGCTATTTTTGCAGGTATAACGTCAAAATACTGACAGAACTCCAAACATAAACGATTTGGAGGAAAAGAAAAGCCACATTCGGCCACAAAGAGACTTGGGAACCAATGTCCCTCAGCCAAAGAAAAATAGTCAGAAGGTTCAGAAAGTTCAGAAAGTTCTTCCAATATGACCCATGAAGGAATTGAAAATTCAGAGCAAAATTTGTCAAGCGATTCAACAAGGTAAACCATGATGAACAAAGTAAATAAAAGAGAAGGAAGAAAATCTTACAGGAAAGGAGTGAATCAGTTGACAACGAACAATGGAAGAAATGAATGCACAAGATAGAGAAGAAATGAAGATTTCAAAGATACAGATTTGAAAAAAGTAAAAGACGATAGGATTTTCTGTAGCTCTTAAATACATTACCTTAGGAATGGAGAAAGGTAATGATTACAAAGAAAGACGTCTGCATTACCGGTGGCTAAAAGGAGAAAAAGGGCACGAAAATCAAAGTAGTTAGAAAAATTCAAAATATTCATGAAGTCTGATTCTATGGATTCAAAGAAGAAATAAATACAAGGAAAACACTCCTAAAATTTAGGGTGACTATTTAATCCCGCCATATTTCGAGAAGAATGTTCCACACTCCTCCTCAACCTCAAACTGTGAAATATTGGGGACTTCTGTTGATACCAAATTTCATCTGCTGACATGGACCAATCATATAAATACACATGTCTATTTACAAGGTGAATATGAAGACTTCGGACAAAGAGGGTCGAGCAACTCAAAGAGGGCCGAGCAACCCAATTGGTCCGAGCAACTAAGTCGGTCCTAACAACTCAATTGGTCCGAGAAACTAAGTCGGTCCGAGCAACTCAAATACTTATGGCGTACGCATCAAGAAAACCGAAGGATAATTGTGCATTAAATGCACAATTATTATCGTACAGACGTACATGCCTACTGGACAGCTATGCATTATTCTTCCACGTGTACAGCCTCAAGGCTATAAATACAGTGTAATCTCCTCATTAGAAGGACTAGGAATTTCTTGATAAAATCCATTATCGAGAATTCTAAACAAACAGTCAGTAATAACAAAAATAGTGGACGTAGGCCATTCTTTCGAGGCTGAACCACTTTAAAAATCTTTTGTCTTGTTTATTTTATCTGTGATTGACTAATTAGAGATAATCTAATTTTTTACATCAACAAGGTTTTTGAGTTTGCTCTTCTTAATTAACTCTTTCAATTTGAGTATAGAAGTCATTTGTTATCCTCTTGAATACAATCAGCAGGCTGAACAATGTTCGAAAGAGGAATTGATTCCTCTTAAAAGATGACATTTTTATTCTTAATATCCAAGAAATCTAGCATTCCTTTCTCGAAAAAAGACTTAGTTGAGGGATCGTAGAACTTGAAACCCCTCGACCGTTCAGTGTACCCAATAAAATATCAATAAATAATTCTTGAGCCCAATTTCTTTTTATATGGCCTATAAGGCCTTGCCTTAGCTGGACATCCCCAAATGTATAAATTCTTAATGATTGTCTTTTGGCCTATGCATAGTTCATAAGGAGTTTTAGCCACTCCTTTACTAGAAACCGTGTATAAAATATATACTGCAGTCTTAAGTGCCTTTCCTCAGAGTGATTCTGGCAAAGAAGAATAACTAATCGTACTTCTTACCATGTCCTTACACATTTTGTTTCATCTCTCAGCAATAGCATTCATGCTAGGCTGCCCTGGCATTGTGTATTGTGGGACAATACCACATTCTTCTAGCAATTTGGCAAAAGGTCTTGGATTCTGTTAACCCAATTCATCATATCTTCCATAGTATTCACCACCACGGTCAGATTTAACAACTTTAATCTTCTCGCCTAATTGATTTTCAACTTCGGATTTGAAGGCCTTACGAACGTTCAAGGATTGTGACTTCTCATGAATTAGATATAAGTACCCATAACGAGAATAGTCGTCTATGAAAGTGATAAAATATTGTTGACCATTATAAGAAGACGTAGGGAATAGACCATAAATATCAATATGTATCAATTCTAAGATGCCAGAACCCCTTTTAGCACTTAATGGACCATAAATGTTCATCTGTTTCCCTTTAGACACCCAATATAAACATCAACATCTATTAAATCAAGGGATTCAAGTATTCCGTCTAGCACAAGCCTTTCAATTCTCCTTTGGGAGATATGACCCTAACTTTTTTTCTATAAGGCAACGGGATTCTCATTAGTCAATTTGCATTTTATGCCTCGTGTAGTTATTTGCAACGTTTCATTAAAATTGGTATTCAAAATGTATAATTTATCAATTAAAGATCGAGTCATAATAAGAGTAAATTAAGAAAAGACTGACTTTATTATTTTTAAATTGATGACACCAGAAATTGTATCACCGAATCAATATAGTAAGAATATCAAACCAGTGCAACAATGGAGTGTGACAGATATAAAAGTATAGAGAGAGATAAGTCAAAGAGGAAGATAACACAGAATATAAGTGGTTCAGCCTTTGAAGGGCCTACATCCACTATGTGAGTGTATGTGAAATCCACTAAATATGTGATCTAATGGCCTTGGGATACAAACACTCAAGCATTCTCTCTCTATTTAATGGTTTCAACAGAGTTTCATTAGGGTTACGAATTTGTGATCCTTTACATGATATAGAAGATAAGTATTTATATGACTGGGGTGGTGTCATACGCACCCCAGGCATGCAGGAGGCATGTACAATATCAAATGTCCAATGTTATATTGCCATCTGTCATTTGTGCATGTAAATAATGATTAGAAGATATTCTTCATATGTGGGAAAGATGTCATTATAACATTTTTTACCACGTGGGGCTCACAACCCACGTGCACTCTCCCACGCGTGCTTCATTCCACTTGCCCTGTCAAATATCACACGTCTCTAGCTGGGTTGAGGTGTCAGTCTAGCCGAGTATGAGACCACTGATGTATTATTGGATTACATGCTACTAACTGCTAAGTGTAGTCTCGGTTGGCTTGCATCAGACCAAGATGATAGTCTGAACAAGATGATAAAGTCTCAGCCTCCTGAGATGGACGAGTCAAGACATACTGGATGAGACGAGATGGTTACACGGGATGGCTCATGAGAGCATGCTTTGTGAAGTCGGCTTGAGCCGAAATGAGGTCTCATATTGGCATATCAATTACCCGTAGCCCTTAGTCTTCTATGTAGATATAATACCGATGGATAAAAATATCAAGTTGCACCTTATGAATGAATGTCTCTGGCTTATCAGATGTTGATGTACTGATGTGTATGAGAGAATGACACTTGTCATATGATCCTTGGCTTTGCGTATTCCCCAACTAGTGGCAGTAGTATGTGTGAACTTTGGTAGTTGTACCTTAATGATGGGCACATCAAAAGTTAAACCCCATCATTATTGGGGTTTAAAATTGTAAAACTCAAAAGCTTCAACTTCTCCCTCTTGATTTGCGTGCAATTTCTTCCTCTCTCTAACTTTTATGTTTCAGAGCTTTTCTCTCTTTACACTGCTCAAGCATTTTTTGGTGACTTTTTTAAGTCTCCAGTGGTTGTCATCCCGTTCAATCCTTCCAAGTACTCTATTTCTCCCTTCCTTATTAGCTTTCAATAGTTCTACGCTATTTCAGCTTTCTGCATATTTCATTCGGACATTTCTTTAACTTTTCGACGACTATATTGGCCAGTTGTAAGGATGTTTTAGGGCTAAAAGAGGTGGTTCAAGGGTTAAGAGAGGTTGTTGTAGGGTTTTGTATGTGTCCTTATGGTTTCCTCGTCTTAGTTTACCCCCATTTGGATATTTCGGTGAATCGTCGATAACTATCTACGGAGAATTCTTCAAATTGTTCTTGAGTTTGTCCTTGGTGAGAACTGCTCATATTCTAAGTTTTAATCATTTGGTCAAACCCTAGTCAACATCTTAATTGTTTGCCCTTTTTATTGTTTTCACCATCCAATTTGAAGGTTGTCCCTTGAATGTTGAGGAAGATGTATGATCTAGCTATGGATTTCCCTACTCTCAGAGAGAGGTTCTTTAAGGAGATCAGAAAGTACCAGGTCAAGGATGCTGACAGGCATAAGGACGAGGCTTTTCCTCTTCATCCTATTTATCCCATCTCTCTTGTAATCATTCATCCTCCTATCGTAGAGCTCAGTGACTCCATATCTAAGTCGGCAGCCGAGAGTGTGGACTCTTTCAAAGTAGACATGGATTTCCCTAATGATGGGTCTGAGGAGGATGAAGGTTCTTCAAGAGCCTCATCCTCAAACCAAGTTGATCCAACAAGTCAAGTCCATTCATCAGACCACGCCGAGTTATTAAATCAAGTTGAGTCTTCTCAGGGGTCTGATTCTTCCATACAAATCCTTTCGTCTCGTGAGGAGACGATAGTGGGTGCTGTAATTCCACCCCTCATAGATTTTATTCCTCTCTCCTCTATTCCAGGGAAACACTTTGTAAGAACTGTCCATGCCCAAGGTGTCGTCCCCCCTAGTGTCGTCCCGACTGCAAACCAAGATGACGATGAAGATATAGCTGAGGGTATGCTTGACACTTCTTATGCTAAATTTTATATCAATACAATTACTGAAGTTGACCTCCTGTTATGGAGACATATTTATGGAATTGGGCCATCCATTAATATGAGAGCACTTTTGGCGGACGAGAGTGCTTTCTAAGGACAAGAGAGTGAGGTTTGCGTATATGAACAAATGTTTAAGGTCGGCTTTAGGCTACCTATACATCTAGTTGTACGAGCCATTTTAGAAAGCTTAGATATTGGCCCTGCCCAACTTTCACCTAACTCCTAGAGAGTTATCTTCACTTTTGTCACCTTGTGGAAGATAGTCCACCATACAGACCTTACAGTTAGCAATTTCAGAGGATGTTACATTGTCTCTTCCCAAAACTCAGCCTGGCTACTATCATCTTGTAGCCAGGAAGTCTAAAAAGAAAGATTTAGTAGTTACCCAAACTTCCAATCATAATTGGAAATCTTGCTACCTCTTCATTTTGGAAGCCTAGAAATTCGACCCTGAAGTCTCTCGCGGTGACTCTGAGCCTCGAGTTCCCCAACGATGGGCAAAAGCCCCAATGTCGGCTATACTGGATCCGAGCTTAAGCATTGAAGTCACAAAAAACCTTGAAAATGTTAGGAAACAAGGAGAGATAGGGGGTCTCGTACAGTTCGAGCAGTTGATGACCCCATATTTCTTATAGTAGACAGTTATGAGGGTGGACCCCCTATTTGAGCTATGTAAGTGTTAACATTATTTTTTCTAACTACTATATAGTATTTCATCTATCTGACCTTATTATCTATTTCTCTTCATTGCCGACCAACCACCCAACACTCCAAAGGATGTGTGGAATACGGTAACTCTAAGCTTGGAAAATTTACTTAAGTAAGTTAGTAAGAAGACGACCCATGCGCCTCAGACCAAGAAATCCACAACTACTAACCCCCAATCAGTTCGAGGGGTCCAGGAAACGAAAGGAGTGTCAGGAAAATATCCCCTCATCCCACAAAAATAAGAAGAGTAAGGACGTCCCATCCAAAAATAGGAAGATTCAGGACATCCCTATCTCCTACGAGGATGCACTTGCTGCACGTCTGGAGAATATGAAAATCAGCCCCGACTCTATCTTGGGGAGTAAAGACAAAGTCGTTGAGTTCATTGCCTCTAACACCTCAGAGTCCGATAATAGGTTTTTGGAAGCCGCCAATATATCCCTCATGACTCCTTTACAAAGCTATCCAAGTAAGTCATTGTGTTCTTATGCAGATTTTTGGTATTAACATATTTTATCTTATGCTGATAAATGTCTTCCTTCAAAAACTCCACCAATGGATCGGGGAAAAGGTCCCTGAGATTCTTCAAGCTCGTTTGGCCATTAGAAATAACGAGACTCAGAGAAGTCGCATCTCAGAGCTGAAGACTAAGATTGTAAACTTGGAGAAATAACACTTTGAAGCTATCAGCAACCTGAACACCAGCCATACTGAAGCTATCAAGTCCCTGAATAACCAATATGAAATCGGGTTTGGTGAAAAGGTAAAAGAAGTTATTGACAGTAAGATCTCGATGGCCCAAAAATAAGTTGTAGAGGTCGTCAAATCCTCATAGGAGTTCTTAGGCTACAGTGTGCAGTACCTTGAAAATGAGCTCATATTGGCTACCTTTGGGCAATAATGAAGTTCCCTGAGATCGCTAAAGACCTTCAGTTTCCATGAGTCATTGGCAATGATAGCTCTGAGTCAGATTGAAAGGTCAACAAAATAGTAGACCAAAGCTGAAACTACTTATCAGGAGGACGAGACAGAGCATGTCGATGATACTGATGCCGATAGCACTGCTGCTGGGGATGGGTCGGTTCTTCAAGAGACTACAAATTTAAATGCTGAAGAGACATACCCCAAAGCATAGCTCTTCTTAGTCTCTCTATTTTTTGTCCAGTCGCTTGTGGGCAATGCCCCTCGTGGTTGTAAATGAATTCAAACATTTTTTATCTATTTTTGTATTTTATGGAAACATCATAACTCTTCTCTCCAAACTATTTGGCATAGTCTTTTGAATGAGATGCTCTTGTTATTTGTTATCATATTCTTAATGGATTAATGGCATTTCATCCCATATTTATGAGTTGTACTTATTTTCTTATATGTTTACCTTCTTTTGATGTATGATCAAGTAACCACAATTAAAATGGCTTATAATCTTGAGATCACCAACTAATCAATTAATGCACACATCGTCCCATCCTTAGACGAGATAGGTATATATGACAAATTTCATAAAATGAACATCATCTCATTTTAAGACGAGATAAATATAAACAGCTAATTTGAATTCATCCAAGTCCTTTCTCGTTGTTTTGAGATAGTATGGACGAGAGAGTGTTTTCACAAATTTAATGGTGTTTAACATGACCTACAATTAAGTGATTTTTAAATTTGAATCCACCAAATTATGGTTTTATATCACAGGTCCCCTCTCGTTGTTTTGATATTGTATTAATGAGAGAAATCTCCTTCATGCACTGTCGTCTCTACCGAGAGAGTTTTTCCACAAGTCCTCGCTCGTCATTTTAAAAGTATATGGACGAGAGCAATCTTGTCCATGCACTATCGTCTTAGCCGAGAGATTTTCTTCACCAAATTAATGATGTTTAACGCGCACTACAATTAAGTAATTTTTAAATTTTAATTCACTAAATTATGGTGTTATATCATAGGTCCCCTCTCGTCATTTTGAGAGTGTGTGGATGAAAGCAATCTCGTCCATGCACTGTCTTCTCGACCAAGATAGTTTTTCCACCAAATTAATGATGTTTAACATATTTTTCCCCCTCTCGGTGTTATCGAGAGTCCATGGATGAGGTTGACCCCGTTTGGATTTTCATTTCACCGAGAGTAAGTTGGAGCTACTTCACCACGAATGATGTTCTATAGCTTAGGATGAACTAATACATACAATCTTGAACTACTCATACAACAAAATAGGAGAGAACACTTCGAGAATTTATCATTCATAACTTTCTGTTCATAAACTGTTACATAAACAAAAGAAATTATTACAAAACTCCTACTGATAATATATTTTGAGATGATCGGTATTCCATGGATTGGAGAATGGCTCTCCTTCCAAGTTCTCTAGTCGATATGTTCCTGGAACCACATTTTCAATCACTCGATAGGGACCATGACAGTTAGGATGAAGTTGGTTGGGCTTCTGCCAAGTCTTTTTTAAAACCATATCTCCTACTGCCAATGGTCGGGCCTTCACTCTCTTATTATAAAATTTTGTTATTCTCTACTGATAGGCAGCTTGCCTAACCTCAGAATCCTCCGTTATCTCTTCTACTAGATTTAGATCCAATATATGTTATGAGATATTCTCCTATGGGTCATATGTTTGGACCCTATGAGTTGGGAGACCAATCTCTATATGCACCACAGCCTCTGATCCATATGCCAGGATGAACGGGGTTGTAACACCCCGCCCGCCTGGGGAGAGCGAACGGAGCACCACTTTGATAAAATAACTAAATTCACAAGTAACAAGGTATAGAGCATCTAAATAAACCCACAATAATATAAATCCATCAATCTCTTCAATTACAACAAGTCTCTCGAATAAAAATACAACAACTATCTAACTCGAATAAAATAAATCCCAATGCTCTATACATCAAAATAATACAAATCTTTCCCAAACAATCCTCGCTAAAATCAATCTCCATAGCGCCCCAAAATCCGCTCTAACCTGCCACTAAAAGAAAATATGGGGAAGTACACAATACGACAAGAAAGATGCTCAACAAATATATGTTAGAAATGAATAAAATGTAACAACACGAGTACGAATATTCAAATCGAAATGCAAATCTCAAAGCATTTATCAATATAATTTCTCAACAACACTTTAACCGGGTCACCAGGCCTCACTACATCCGTATATGCTTTATCAAGCCATAGCCCGGGAAACAGGAATTTTGGCTAGTGCCCAACATCCGTGCCATATTAAAATCTCATGACAACGTGCTCATCAACAATATAATGATACCACATGAATCAAAATAATTTCAACAATTATTTTCCATATTTCAATGAATTTATCAATTCGAATATGAGTTCAATTAAACAAGAATTCAAAGATAATGACACTCACGAGATTTAAGGAGCATATTGTGTAAAACCACATACCTCAAACCATGATGAGAAACCAATGATCACATCCTCAAGATCAACTCAAAAGATCTACAAAAGCTCCTCCAAGAACCTCCAACAAAATAGCCCCAATAACACCTCTAATCTAAGGTTGTAACTCACAAATCTCAAGGGCCAATGTGTATATAAAAAGAAGAGGAATATAAAATATATTTGCTTCCAGAATTTGGGCCAAAAGTAGGTTAACAGGGTTGCCCACGACTTCCTTTTATAATGCAAAGAAATGAAGAGTTGGAATCCAAAAGACTCCTTTAAATAAGGCAAAGAAATGAAGAGTTGGAAGTCAAAACAATTCCAAGAGTTAAAAACATTTAAAAACGGATTTTAAAATGATAACCAATATATTTGAGCAATAAAAATAATTTTATCAAAAACTTTATTTTCCTCCATTTTCCAGAAATTAATTAAAATAGCCTAAAAATTACGCGGGATGTTACAGGGGTCTCCCCCATTGGTGTTCTATCTGTCGTCCTATAGGCCTATAAGATGTCATGCACCTATTCAGCCCATCTTCTTTTGGCATCTTCCATTTTTTCTTGATTCTATCAAGAATTCTTTTATTCGTCACTTCTATTTGCCCATTGGCTTGGGGTCGGACGGGAAACTATTTGATGCCGACCCTCTCATAGTACTTCTCGAGGAATATGTTCTTAAACTTCTTCCCATTATCTAAAATCAAAGTGTTTAGAAGGCCATATCTGCAAATAATGTTCTTCCAAATATATTAGAAGTCTTTCTTGTCTATTATAATAATCAACGCCTCGGACTCCATCCACTTTGAAAAATAATTGATAGATACAATCAGATATCGGTATTTACCCACAACCCTTAGCAATGGTCCTACCAAGTCAATCCCCCATACTGCAAATGGCCAGGGGGAAGTGATAGAAGACAGAGGCTGGTGAGGTTGATGGGGAATAGTGGCAAACCTTAGGAACTTATCACATTTCTTCATGTATTCAGCTGCAGTCTTGGCCAGTGTCGACCACCAATACCCATGAGTGATGATTCTCTTCGCCAATCATATTACTCCTATATGGCTGGAGTAAGATCCCTCGTGCACATCCTTCAAAATATATTCATCTGAGTAGAGGGAGTAGGAATCATTTATTATATAGGACATCTCCTATGATGGAGAACTTCGCCACTTTGTAACTCAACTTTTTCTTCTCAGCTTTTGAATCGAGTAACTCCACGTCTCTGATGTGTCGGATGATAGGATAAATCCATGAGGCTCCTAAGTTCAAGTTCAAATAAAATTCCACAGCATTATCCTCTTCTTCAATAGTTAGTCGATTTAGGATCTCCACCGGCATTGACCTTCTGATCTCTGTCTTAGTGGCGGAGGATAATTTTACCAAGGCATCGACTCGGTTGTTGTCTAGTTAAGGGATTCTTTTTAATTTCACCTTTTTGAAATTTTTTAGCACTACTTTTACCCTTGTAAGGTACTTGTCCATTCTATCATCCTTGGCCTCACATACTCTTAATATTTGATTCACCACTAATCTGGAGTCGCTATGAACCAAGAGCTGGTCGACATTCAAGGCTCTAGTGAGGGAGAGTCCTTCCAGAAGGGCATCATACTCTGACTCGGTATTGAAGGCCTTAAAATTGAACCTTAGAGCATATTCAATGTCGGCCCCATCTGGGAGTGACATAATCAATCCTGATCCACTTCCGGCCTCGCATGAAGAGCCATCAATAAATAAGTTACATACAATACTATCTTTAGAAAAATTACCCTCTTCCAGGGTCCCATTCCTAAAAAGATATATATTTTACTCATTCTCAGTCACTCTACCTCTTGACATGATTGTCCCGACCGCAGCTGAGGGGAGGCGTGTTTTCCTTTCTGGCTAGCAAATTGGAGTCTCAATCTCTTCTGCGTCTGCCTATTCCCATGTGACCTCGGTTATTAAATCATCTAGGGCCTGCCCCTTAATGGTTGTTATTAACTGGTAGATAATATTAAAATCCCCCAACTCTGTTGTCCATTACATCAACCTACCCGATTTCTTAGGTTTATAGATCATCTGTTTGAGAGGTGAATCGGTGAGGACGACCATAGTGTGTGCCTAGAAGTACGACTTCATTTTTCTTAAGGCATGAATTAAACTATAGGCTAGCTTCTCCATCTTAGGATATCTCTACTTGGCCCCCTAAAGGGACTTATTATTGAAGTATATTGGCTTCTACACACCATCCTTGTCTCTAATAATTGTAGCGTTAATGGTCGACTCCAACACAGCCAGATACAGATATAACTCCTCTCCCTGAACTGGTCTTGACAGCGGGAGTCAAGAGACGAGGTAGCTATTTAACTCTTGAAATGCCTTATTACACTCTTCATTACACTCAAAAGCTTTCCTAAGAACCTTGAAAAAGGGAAGTCACTTATCGGTATCTCTGAATATGAACATGTTCAATGCTTCTATCCATCTAGTTAACCTCTTAACATCTTTTATCATCGTTGGAGTCTTCATCTCCATCAAAGCTTTGATCTTCTCAAGGTTGTCTTCAATCCTCTATTGGTTCACTATAAAACCTAGGAACTTACCCGACCCTACACTGAAGATAAACTTTGAGGGGTTGAGTTTCATCCTATACTCGTCCATGGTATCAAAAGTTCACTCAAGGTCGGCCACATGAGTGTCGACCTTGAGACTCTTCGTCAACATGTCATTGACATATACCTCCATTGTCTTCCCTTTTTCTCTTCAAACATCTTGTTTACCAATCTCTGATATGTTTACCCGGTGTTCTTTAGGCCAAAAGGCATAACCTTATAACAGTATGTCCCCTTGTCAATAATAAAATATGTATTTTCATCATTGGTCGGGGTCCATGAATATTTGGTTATAACCTGAGTAGGCATCCATAAAACTCATTAATTCATGGTTGGCAGTGGAATCAACCATCTCATTTATCATCGGTAAGGGAAAGTTATCTTTGGGGCAAGCCTTATTTAGGTCTGTAAAATCAACACACATCCTCCACTTACTGTTGGATTTGGAGATAATGACGGTATTTACTAGCCATTCAGGGTAAATAACTTCCCTAATGAAGTTGGCCTTCTCTAACTTCTTCACCTCTTCTCTGATGATATCGTATTTTTTTTAGAGTACACTATCCTTCCCTGTCTTACCGACTTTGCATCCTCGGTCACATTGAGATTATAGTGGAGAACCTTAGGATCAATGCCAGGCATATCTTCATGGATCCAAGAAAAAATGTTTTGTCTCTTCCTCAGTAATTTGATTAACTCATCTTTAATCTCTCTCTTCAGGGCTTTATCGATTTGGATGGGTTTTTTTAGCTTGTCCTCCTTATTGAGGACTACGGATTCTACCTCCTCAGAGGCTTCTCCCTTTTTCAGCTTAACCTCATCTCTGGGGTCAAGAGTATCAATGTTATAAGTTTTAGTGGCCCTTTTATATTCCTGCCTCACCTCAGCCGAGTTAAAGTAGCATTCGTGTGACTCAACTTGGTCACCCTGAAATTCCACTACTCCATATGGAGTCAGGAATTTAATTATCTAATGAACTCTTGAGGGCACGACCTCAAACACCTTGAAGGATACTCATCCCAGAATTATATTATAGGCTGAGTAGACGTTCTCATTCATAACAAAGAAATTGATCTTCTTTGTGAGGCATTTTGGCCAACTGTTCCCCATTCTAACTTTCATCTCATAGATTCCTAAAGAATGCACCTTCTCTCAACTAAAATACATAAGAGGTTGGTGATATGGGACCAACCTGTTCTTTCTCAACTCCAGACCCTTGTAGTAGCCCCAAAACATCACATCAGCCGAGCTACCACCATCGACCAATATTCTGGTAACTTCATACCCATGCACCAAGGTGGTGATCACCAACGGGTCATTATGTGGGGCTAAGATCCCCTTAAAATACAACCTGGAGAAACCAAAAATCAAAGTATTAATATCAATTTTTGTTCTCTTTACCTTCTTCGACTCAACCGTTATCGAGTGTATTTATTTGGGTTTTAGAGGAAGAGCTTTGGACTCTGCCACATGAGCTTTTCTTGTCAATAATTTTCTTTCACCCTCCAGCAAGTCCTCCACAAATCATCTTAACTATAAGAGAAATTGTGTGGAGCCGACCCTTAGGATTGGTAATTAGAGGTGGTAGGTATGGGTCTATTTCGTCATCATCGTCTCAGTTAGCTGGAGCATCAGGCTTGCACTTATCATTCCTCTTCTTATGGGTATCATCTCGTCCACCCTTTGAGGTCCTCTTATCCACATACTTTCTTAACTTGCTAACTTTCAACATTTTCTCAATCTCTTCTTTGGGGGTGAAACATTTGTCGATTGTATGGCCATGATATTGGTGAAATTCACACAACGAGTTCTTATTACTCTTGTGAGAAGGAGCTCTCAACTTCTCAAGACATCTCAAAGACTGATCATTCTTTATCTCATTCAGGATATGATCACAACTGACTATTAGAGGGGTATAATCAGCGAACTTATCATCCGCTAACCTCTTTTTGACATCCTTACTCTTTTTCTATAACTTACCTCCACTACTTGCTCCCTTCTCATCTTTTCCTTTGGTAACGATTGCCTCCCCTGCATTCATAACCTTCCCAGTCATAGCCAGGAGTTTAGCCATGGATTTAGGAGGATCCTCGACTAGCTTCCAGAAGATCTTTCCTTTCTGCAACCCTCCCATCAGGGCGATCATAGTAATGCTTTCTTCGTAGTCTTTAACCTCTAATTTTTCCTGGTTCAAGCGAGCTATGTACTCCCTTAGACTTTAATTATTTCCTTACTTCACGTATAAAAGGTGTGTCGTCTTCTTTTGGGGCCTCACTCCGAAGATAAATTGTATATGAACCTCTCTTCTAACTACTTGAAATTCTCTATTCGATTTTTAGGAAGAGAAATGAACCACACAATAGCAGCTTTGGTAAGTGTGCTAGAGAAGGCCCGACACCTCATCTCGTTTGAGACTAAGTAAATATCAGCAACTGATTAATACATCTCCACATAGTGGATGGGATTAGTGATCCCGTCATACTTGGGCGTGACTACCGGCGGCTTAAATTTAACCGGGGTTTGATAACTCACGATCTTAGCCACAAAAGTGGAGCCTTCATTGTAACCCCTCTATAAGGATCTCGAATCTTCAGTATATCCCCTATCTTGTCGTCCAATCGCTGTATGGAATCATTCCAAGGCCTCTTGACAACAGCTGCAATCTCGTCCTGAGAAATATTATCTCTAGACCCTTCTCTGTTGACTGGACGAACTGAAGGCTCTCTAATAACTGTCATATATCGGCTATTTACCTCTCGTTGTTCCTCATCTCAACCTCGAGGTAGTCGACGATCATCACATCTATGATTCTTTCTGGAACCAGCGATACTTCGAGATCTGGAGAGGCAATTTCTCAAATATGTTGTTGGGTCGAGCCTATCAAAGTTAAACCCTCTACTTAGTTTGTCCAATGCTGATGCCCTTGGCCTACACTCTCGGATCGACCTGCCATTACATCCTCTACTACGCATTCTCTGTCATCTTCATCATTATATGATCATCGTCATCATCTGGGAATTCCTGACCCGGCCTCTCCAGACGTAAACACCTAGGGTTGGCCACGTCTCTACACCTTCGTTGAGGAGGCACCTCTTTGTACGGGGCCTGGGGTGGTCCCCTGGTTGCTGGATCTGGAACACCTTCCCTGGCGATCGGAGTTATCATTTCATCTCGAGAATCGGCAGGTCTAACCACTATGTTTTGGCTAAATACAACAAGAATCGCTTAAATCTTTCGTTGGTTGTCTGCTAAGGAGCGCAGCGCTGCTGCCACCTCAGTCATTTCTGACTCAGGTGGGGGCTGACTGGAACTTGGGCCAACGCCCAAAGGTAAATCTGAGGCCATATCTCCGGTGAACTGGAAGAGCTAAAAATTTAAAGAAAACCTTAAGAGGCTCAATATGATCTCTTTTAATGGAGATACAGGCCCACCTGAGCGGAGCTGGATCACGACTAGAGAATTCGATAAGTTCAAGCTAAACAAAGATGAGGAAGAAATTGCACTTCGTTCCCACAAACGGCGCCAGATTGATGATACCAGAAATCGTATCACCAAATCAATGTAGTAATCAAGTTCAAACCAGTGAAATAATAGAGTATGACATATATAAAAGTATAGAGAGATGAGGCAAAGAGGATGATAACACATAATATAAGTGGTTCAACCTTAGAAGGGCCTACGTCCACTGTGTAAGTGTGTATGAAATCCACTAAATATGGGCTCTAATAGCCTTGGGATACAAACACTCAAACTTTATCTCTCTATGTAATGGTTTCAACATAGGTTCAGTAGGGTTACGAATTTGTGATCCTTTACAATGATATAGAAGATAAGTATTTATATGGCTGGGGTGGTGTCATACGCACCCCAGGCATGCGGGAGGCATATACAATATCAAGTGTCAAATGTTATGTTGTCATCTATCGTTTGTGCATGTAAATAATGATTAAGATATATTCTTCACATGTGGGGAAGATGTTGTTGTAACAGTTTTGTCCACGTGGGGCTTGCAACCCACGCGCACTCTCCCACGCGTGCTCCATTCCATGTGCCCTATCAGATGTCACACGTCTCCGACTGGGTTGAGGTGTCGGCCTGGCTGAGTATGAGACCACCGATGTATTATTGGATTACATACTGATAACTACCAAGAGTAGTCTCGGTTGGATTATGTCAGGCCAAGACGAGAGTATGAACAAGATGATGAGGTCTCGGCCTCTTGAGGTTGACGAGTCAAGATGTACTGGACGAGACGGTTGTACAGGACGGCTCATGAGAGCAGGATTTATGAAGTCGGTTTGAGCCAATCCTAGATTGAGCCGAGACGAGATCTCATATTGGCATATCACAAATGAACAAGAAAAACCATATTTGTCCAAAATAAAAATAGATACAAAATTCCATTTAAAAGACGGTACTACATAAGCCTCTCTTAATTCAATAAAATGTCCAGTCTTAAAAGATAATCTAAAGATCCCAATTTCTTCAACTGGAACTATTTTTCCATTGTCTACATAGATGAATCTTTCAGCATCACTTAGCAGTCGGCTCCACGGGAAACCCTATATAGACAGACTTATATAAGTAGTAGCAACAGAATCTACCCACCAAACACTACACCAAAAACAGTAATTTGGCACACCTTGGTATCATTTTTTATTTTTTAACCCGATTTGTGTATTTTTGTCCTCAACAAAAGGGGCTTTGTTAGATGAGACTTAATGATGCTTCCTACAAAAATTTGTGCCGATGGTGTCATCGAGTCCTGCTTTACTCCTGGTCGCTATTGTATGGTGCTCAATGTTACTGCCTACAAGAATTTTTGGCGGTTTGATTTAGAAGGCCTTCCAGCTGATCTTATTCGAAGGTAAACCGTCATGATTTTTATCGTATTTTCTAGGGACATTTGATTCTAACTAGAAAAAGTGTTTGGTTTTTGAATCTTTATTCAAATGTAGACAATCCAGAATTTTCAAATATTTAAAATCTAATCTCATTTTTTTTCCTGAGAAATCTGAAATAAAAAACCTATAATCTTATCCCTACCGTATTACAGGTGCGTGCGTGTGGAACAAGTGTGTGCGTATGGGTGAAAACATGTGTGTGTAGGTGATATATATATATATATATATATATAAAGGTTTTATATGTTTCTGTATATAATAGGAAGTGTTATACATATATATACAAAATGAGTATTAACATGGAAGAAGATGAAGTTGAACAAAAAAACATTAAATTTCATTTACGGTGTGGTATCTTTGGCGTGTTTAACTCAACTAAACAAGTGTTCTGATACATGGTCTGGGTACTTGAAAACAATATTCATATATCAAATAACACTTAAGGGTGTTACGAGTGTAATTTCGGGATCGAAGGAATGGGTTTTGGGACATCCGAAGTTGTTTGATGCTAGTCGTAAGGAAATGACAACTTTGTCGAGCCATCTTTCGACTAATTTTTGGCACACCTCGGTTAGTCAAAAATAGTATCTGAGATAATTGGCTTATTTTCTATACATTGGAGAACACATACGGGTGGTAGGTACGTGCACGTGCTTTACCGAGGTGCAGATTTGAAGTATCAAAAGTTTAACACAAATAAGCAATTTTACAAAATGTCTTTTACCTCACTAGCACACTATAAAATGTCTCCATATGTATCTCTACTCCATTGAGATAAAATTATTCTTAAGTTGTTAAGGTTAGAAGCGACTGAGTAAATAGGGTTCATATCATTGTAGACTCTCCAGTTAGCTTTAACTAAAATTTAAACTAATTAGCTTTAGCCTAAAAGTTTAAGAATCTAAAAGGCTTGGGAGACAATTCAATAACAACTTTGATTTGAAGTAAAAGAGGAGAGTGATATGATGTTACCTTATTGGCTTGCATAGTTTTACATTCCTCTATAAGGCTTTGATCGTATATAATTATATCTAATTTTCTCCAAATTCTTGAGTCCCTTCCCTTTTGTTAAACCAAGTATATCTTGAGCCAGAGAAACCCAAATCCAAAAAATAATTTTAATCTATACTTTCAGTGAATTCTAAAGCATCTCTCAAGTCAATAGGATTGCCTCCTATCTTCTCCATGGAATTAGTTATAACATTGAAACCCCCTCTCACCAACCAAGGTTCAGAAGTTTGATTGGATTGCAAATAGTCCCATAGCTCTCTACTTTTAATTTTAGTGAACTTTGCAAACAAATAACTACATTGAACTGCTTTAGCCAATTGAAAATGGCACAAGCTTAGAGTTAAGTAGTGATCCATTTGAGATATAAGCTTACATTTGATACCCTATTTAACAAATACCCAATTTTTTCTGTTACAGTTACTCTCAGCTATATAGAATACTAATTTAAACATAAATTCTCCTAGATTCTTCACATCTTTCTTAGGCTCAAGAACTACTAACACATAACGCGTATGTAACGCGATCAATCTTTTAATTCTTATGATGATTACTCTTTTGGAAAATCTTTTCACATTCCAAATTAAAAGAGTAATCTTTTAAACTTTACAGGGGGTTGCTGAGTTTTTGATTTTGATCTTAGGATTCTTTGTTGAAAATATTTATCTGGTTACTTCTTCTTACTACTCTTCTATAAGAGGGCTTTTTCTTCATTCATCTTTTAGGTTCTAACTGGGGACTTATGGGCGATGATTCTGTAAATTGATCACTTGAGGAGTCACTATTTTTAGGACTTGTATTAGAGATTGGATGATTTTCACCTTATGCTTCTTGGCTTCCTTTACCTATGTCTTCATCAAGTTCAGATAGGGGAAACACTCCTTAAATTAGTGACCAATTATTGATCCTCGGATGCCCGTGTTAATTATGATAAAATAGAAAAAAGGAAGGTGATTATCTTATCTTAATTTTTTCTATCTTTTGAGTAATCATAATGCATCCCCATTACTATAAGTGACCAGTTATCTGTTTTTATATAAATAGTTTATATAACTATAAAATGTTATATAAAAATTTATATAAAAACATTTGTGGCATTAAATTTTTTGTTTAAATATTGTTTTAATTACTAAGATTGTTGGTTATTTAGGTTTGTTTTTTTTACATTTTAGGGTTGATACAACTTGTTAATCAAAGGGTAGTCACAGATCAATCTTTAGGATCATCGTGTTTGGTAATTTTTATTACAGTCTTTTGTTTCATTTATGTTTATATATTCAAATTCTATTATAATTAATTAAATGTAACTTTTAGGAATTGACCGCGCAGTCACGGGTCTCTCGGTTTGAGAATATGACGATAATTTAAAAATATCAAGAATAGGCTTAAAAACAAGCCGTTTCAGGGTGAAAATCCAAACCAGTCCCCAAACGGACCCATAAGAGGCACGAACACCTCGCACGAGACCAATGTAACTTGTAGGAACTGACCACGTAGTCAAAGATCTCCCGATTTGAGAATATGATGATAATTTGAAAATATCTAGATTAGGCTTAAAAACAAGCCGTTTGAGAGTTAAAACCCAAACCAATCCCCAAACGGCCCCGAAAGAGGCACGAACACCTCACACGGGACCAATGTAACTTGTAGGAACTAACCGCGTAGTCACGGGTCTCCCGATTTGAGAATATGATGATAATTTGAAAATATATAAATTAGACTTAAAAACAAGCCGTTAAAGGGTGAAAATCCAAACAAGCTCTCAAACGGCCCCGTAAGAGGCACGAACACCTTGCACGGGACCAATGTAACTTGTAAGAACTGGTCGTGTAGTCACGGGTCTCTTGGTTTGAGAATATGACGATAATTTAAAAATATCTAGATGAGGCTTAAAAATAAGTCGTTTGAGGGTAAAAACCCAAACCAGCCCCCAAACGGCCCCATAACACGAACACCTCGCATGGGACTAATGTCACTTGTAGGAACTGATCGCGTAGTCACGGGTCTCCCAGTTTGAGAATATGATGATAATTTAAAAATATCTAGATTAGGCTTAAAAATAAGTCGTTAAATGGTGAAAACCCAAATGGCCCCGTAAGAGGCACGAACACCTCGCACGGGACCAACGTAACATATAGGAAATGATCGCGTAGTCACGGGTCTCCCAATTTGAGAATATGATGATGATTTGAAAATATCTAGATTAGGCTTAAAAAAAGTTATTTCAGGGTGAAAACCCAAACCAGCCCCCAAATGGTCCCGTAAGAGGCACGAACACCTCGCAGGAGATCAATATAACTTGTAGTAACTGACCGTGTAGTCACGGATCTCCCGGTTTGAGAATATGATGATAATTTAAAAATATCTCGATTAGGCTTAAAAACAAGCCGTTTGAGGGTGAAAACTCAAACCAGTCCCCAAACGGCCCGTAAGAGGCACAAACACCTCACACGGGACCAATGTAACTTGTAGGAACAGACCGCGTAGTCGTGGGTCTCCCGGTATGAGAATATGACAATAATTTAAAAATATCTAGATTAGGCTTAAAACAAGTCGTTAGAGGGTGAAAACCCAAACTAGCTCCCAAACGGCCCCGTAAGAGGCACGAACGCCTTACATGTGACCAATATAGCTTGTAGGAATTGACCGTGTAGTCACGGGTCTCTCGATTTGAGAATATGACGATAATTTGAAAATAACTAGATTAGGCTTAAAAACAAGTCGTTTGAGGGTGAAAACCCAAACCATCCCCCAAACGGACCGTAAGAGGCACGAACTCCTCGTACGGGGCAAATGTAACTTGTAGGAACTGACTGCGTAGTCGTGAGTCTCTCGGTTTGAGAATATGATGATAATTTAAAAATATCTAGATTAGGCTTAAAAACAAGCCGTTAAAGGGTGAAAATCCAAACCAACTCTCAAACGGCCCCGTAAGAAGTACGAACACCTCACATGAGACCAATGTAACGTGTAGAAACTCACCGTGTAGTCACGTGTCTCCTGGTTAAGAATATGATGATAATTTGAAAATATCTAGATTAGGCTTAAAAACAAGTCGTTTGAGGGTGAAACCCCATACCAGCCACCAAACGACCCCGTAAGAGGCACGAACACCTCGCACGGGGCCAATGTAACTTATAGTAACTGACCGCGTAGTCGCGGGTCTCCCGATTTGAGAATATGACGATAATTTAAAAATATCTAGATTAGGCTTAAAAACAAGCCGTTAAAGGGTGAAAATCCAAACCAACTTTCAAACAGCCCCATAAGAGGCACGAACATCTCGCACGAGACCAATGTAACTTGTAGAAACTTACTGCATAGTCACGGGTCTCTCGATTTGAGAATATGATTATAATTTAAAAATATCTAGATTGGACTTAAAAACAGGGCGTTTGAGGGTGAAAAGTCAAACCAGCCACAAAACGGACCCCTAAGAGGCATGAACACGTCGCACGGTACCAATGTAACTTATAGGAACTGACCGCGTAATCACAAGAATTTTGATTTGTGAATACAATAATAATTGTAATTCTTATATGCAAATTTTCAGCTTGAATAAGATCTTTTTTAAAATTACTTGGTTATTAATATCATCTCCTTTTATATCTTATTTTTTTGCAGGATAACATTTTGTCGTTAGATTTTATCCACGTGAAACACATGAAGTCAATGGTCTACAACAAGGGGATTATTTACTTAATGTCGTTAATATTCAGGATTCTATTTTTTTTTGTTATGATCGTGCGGGCTTTTGTAGTTTTATTGTTAGCTTTTATGGCTGTGCGGGCCTTTGTAATTTTATTGTTATATTTTATGGCCGTGCGGGCTTTACATTATGCAGGTATTATATTAGCAGGTTTTAGAATGTCCAAAAAATAGAGAAAACTCTGCCCAATTTTTTTGGTCTGTGAACTTTATTTCTTCTAATATTTTGAAATTTGTATGCACATTATTTTATTTACAACTTTCGAGATTCGCAATTTGTGAATTTTTTTATTTTTAAATAATTAAATTTTTTTTCTTTGATCCAAGAAATTTGGCACAGTTCAAAATCTTGCCAAAAGTGTATCAATTTTGGCACAGTTTTTAACCGTGCCAAAAGAGAATAAAAATGTACTCGATCTGGCACACTTAAAAAGTGTGCCAAAAATATCAAATTCGGGCACAATTTTAAAGTGTGTCAGAAGTATTCCTGTTTGGTCAAATCTGGCACACTTTTGAGTTGTGCCAGAAAAAATTGGCCATTTTGGAACACATGATTCTAGCACAGTTCAAAAACGTGCCAGATTTGATCTGGCCCAGTTTTAAATCATCGATTGTTGTTTTTGGTGTATTGAAGTATGACTAGGTATAAAATCCAAATTAACTTCAAAACAAATCAAAGTGATAAGTGTGCCTTTTTTTACATGCCATGCGGCGTACATGGAAAAATCCTTCTTCACAAGCCCAGTTTTCTTGAAAAAGTAACATGTAAATTCTGGATCCTGCTTCTTTTGTAGAATTTTGGGTTGTGATGTTCCTACTGCAGTTTTCTTATTATCATTCCTTTTTTACTTATTATTCTTTGAGGTAGATGTAATATGATCACTTTCAATTATATTTTCTAGCTTCAATTTGTCCTCTTCTTGCACACAATGAGAAATGAGATCATTAAGAGTCCATTTATCCTTTTGAATATTATAGTTAACTATTAACTAGCCATAGTGTGCAGGAAGGGAAATCAGTATTAGATGAGCAAGTCATCAGACAGCTCTAACTTTAGTTCCTTAAGTTTTGAAGTAATGTTAGACATTTCCATAATGTACTCTCTTATGTTTCTTTTACCCTTATACCTCATGTGAATAAGGTTAGCTAGAAGTGTATTCGTTCTTTGCAAAACGACTTTCAATATCTAGCAGAAAACCCTTAGCAATTACCTCATCGGATATACCGCCCCTGAAGGCTTCTGGAACGTTGCGTTTTAACATCATTAGACTTAAGCGATAAGAACGATTCCACTTCTCAATATTCACTTTATCCTCAATGGAACTTTTATCCGTAAGAGGAGCGAGTTGTTCTTTTCTTAGTGCATCGTCTAAATCCATGCATACGAGAACTATTATAATGTTCTCTTTCCAGTTCTTGAAGTTTGTAAGGACATTTTTGTCCATTATCAATTTATATGTCGTACGCCGTTACACCGTTGAAGATACTCAAAATCGCATCTACATCAACGGATCCGAATATCAAAGTGTCTTCAACATCATAGCCTCTGCGAGAATGAACTTGGTAAAATTTGGTTTTTACGTTCCTTAAAGTTCATATTTAGTATTGGGAAATTTTTATAAAATGTTTTTTATAAAAATAAGAAGTAAGTTTTTTCAAGCAAAATGAGGCTTTTTAAAAGTTTTTTAGTTTTCTGGGAAGCCGGACCTGTCCGCCTCTATACCGGGCCGATCCGCTTGCTGCAGATCCAGTAAACCCCGGACCGAAAGTGAACCGAAGAAGCCATTTTTTAAAAGAACCGATCCGAGGTCGGACCGATTCGCCTCCAAGTCGGACCGGTCCGCCTGGGATAAACTCGAGCAGTTCCGTAACTGGTTTTACCACCAACTTATTTTTCCTATATATATAACTATTTCGGTGGTGTATTTTTTAAGTCTTTGAGAAAAAGTTTTTAAGAGTACAAACACAACAAGACTTCAATTTTTGATGTGCCAAACATCTTTTTAATTCACACACAAAAATTCCAATTACTTTTGTGAATCTTTTGGAACCCTAGAACACAAACTTTGTTGTTGTTCATCTTTGTGGAGAGATCTTTGTAACCGAGGGTTGCGTGTCATTGCTGAGGGAGTCTCTACAAAGTTTTATGGTTGCGTGTCATTAAGGAGAGTTGCGGTTCTTCCTTCGTTGTTTGGGCTGCGAGTCCTTGGAGGGTGCTGCGTGTATTCTCTTGCTGAGTTCAAGACTGCGTGTCTTTGTGGGTTGGCTGCGCGTTGATCCATTGCAGATTTCTCTATGTAATTGTAAGTTGCGACTTGTATATTCATAGTGAAATAAAGGTTTTACCCGAAAGGGGTTTTTTCCTGAAATCTGTGTCTCAGCATATTTTTGTGTCACATGCTTTATTTATTTATGGGTTGACACTTGCACTTTATATGCATGATTAGGGGCTGAAATTAAATAAGTGTGTCAAATTAGAAATTTGCGAAGTTAATCAATTATCACACGTAATTCTCATGTTCTCAAAGTTTGTGTTCATGTTAGCAGTAATATTAGTAGCAAAAGCAATAACTGAATCCAGAGAACAAATAAATAACAAATGCTCAAATTAAAATTCATGTTTAGATATATTAAAAGAATAAATGCAAGACATAAATTTTACGCAACTGTAATGGTGGGCCCTATTTAGATACCTAGCACAACATTAATGTTTAGTCTTTGGACATAAACATTAACTTGTAAGTGGTACTCTTAGCACAAAAATCAAATGTTGATGATAAATTCGGTTAATCATTAACCTTCCTTTGGGAGGTATATTGTCCATATGAAAACTTTATAATCGTTACGCATTTATTCCTGCATGTATATTTATTATTTGGTCAATTAACAACCTTCCTTTGGGCTGATCACTAATTGCACAAAATAATAAACACACACATCTTAATAACTAAAAATAGATTAATCTAAGCAATAAAGGTTACTTTAGCAACGTATTACTTCAATTAATTTATTTTAAGATATAAGACAAAAGCGTATTAATTAAATACCCCAAATGGGAGCATGACTTTGATTCCATAAAAAAATATCTTGAATCCAAATCATTTGGAAAACACATGTTTCCTTGACGGAATTATTCTTCCTCCCATATGAACACTTTATCATATATTTATTTAATATTTAAAACTTTACATTGAACCTTTGGTCAACACCAAATAATATATAACATGAATATTATAACAAACATTTAATGATAAAAAATATATGTAGTGATTTCTACCATAAAATATGAGAAAATAATTTATTTTTCTAAAAATGGAAATTTTTGAGTTATCGTTACACTAACATAAACAATTCTCTCAGGATCACTTTACAATTCGCGAAATCGTAAAATCATTTTTTAAGTGAGAGCTATTAGCGTTGACATTATTACCAAAAATGGTAAAAATACGTTTTTAGGGGTCTAAACGACGTCAAATCGTCGAGATAGGGTGATACCCATTGTTTACGATGGGTTTTGTTTATTTCGACAGTTCCAGGTGAACATAAATTTTTTGTAAAATTCTGAGCAAGAAAACGAAATATGTCGCTGAAAACCTCCCTCATAATTATTTTTATGTCTAGATTCTCCCGAAACCATATCAATTCATGGAATTTACAATAGCTCATCAAGAATTATTCACTGCCTTAATTATAAATCAAGATTCCAACAATTCTCATATTAATCCTACAAGATGATAACCTTTTAACTTAAATCATCCTTTAATCAATTTTGGGATTATTATAATGAAAAATATTAAGAATCATACATAAAATTCTATATATAATCCTAAAAGCCATATGAGTTTTCACAAGATTGTATGCATGAGAAATAAAATAAAAAAATATTTCTAAATCATATTAACAATATCAATTTTAATAATCTAATATAAAAAGACTCTGAATCCAAAGTGATGATTGAGAGTGGGAGGTTAGAGGTCTTTCACACACACTAATTTTTCTCTCTCTTTATGAATTCTCTCTTAATGATGGAAAATGAGGAAAGTATATGAATGCAGTAACGTTTGAGACAAGAACCCTTCATTATATATTCATCTAATTAGAATTTCATAAATTCTAATTAAATGACTCTTCAGTAATCAATAAATAACTCTCAAGTAATCAATACGTAATTCTTGGATAACCATACATTACAAAACTCATACTCATTTTAGATGTCTTATTGAACTTTACTAATTAGATCACTTAATTAATTCAATTAGAATAAAAGCTCACATTAAAATATTATAAATATTCTAACACTAAATTTAACAAAAGTGAAGAAGTGTCAATCTTAACCATTGATTGTGTTTCTTTAATTTATATAAAACTTAAATATAAATTCTTAATTTCAAATAGAAATAATATTTTTTATCATCGTTGTCCTTTCCTTGTGGCATCTGATTATATCGAACAAAATTTTGGGTAAAAGTAACTACAAGGATTAAGAATTATCAATTTATCACCTCCCGGAGAAATTCAATAGAACCGAGAATAAGAAGAATGGTATCGCTCGGTTCCTACTATATACTTTTCAACAGCTTATACAATTACAACCAAAATGAACAAAAAAATGTTTCAGATTTACAATGTGGTTTTACCATGCATCCCTTTTATGCTCGGCCACAAGTAATAGAAGAGACAGCAAAATGCTGACGTGTGTAGAGATAGCCAGGGTGTCCACTGCTGACGTGTTCATGTGGAATGTCATGATCAGTTAAGGGGCAATCAACCACTCCCAGCGGCCAAAATATGTCCGGAGCTCCGGCCATTTCAACTTTTCTCATCATCTCCGGATCATTAGAAACCTTAACCAATGAATTCAACATCGATTCCATCTCTTTTGAACTTTCATCGTTACCACCACTCGACGGCGACGAAAAATAAGATGCTGTTTCTTCAATTCTTGGAGCCAAATGAGGAGGCGGAGCATTATTCGCCGGAGATATGTGATGAATAGAACCAGCGATTTCCGGCGAATTCATCGGCGGAAATTGATGAACATACGCCGGTTCAGGTACCGGAGAAAAATCAGCATTGATCGGCGGTTCAAAACCAATCGCCGGAGAAATTCCATATATACTCGCCGGTTCAGGTGCTCCTATTTCATAATTACTCGGTGGCCAAGCGATTGAGTATTCATTAGTATGATTAGCGGTGGAATTGACCGGAGATGATTGAGGCGAAGCGGTGTTAGATCTGAGAATACCTCCTAATCCATGAACAACAACGAATTTAGCGGAGAACAAGCCAGGCAAAACGATTTCAACTCCGTCAACGGTGACGACGTCGTAAGGCAGAGACTGACGACGATCGATTCGAATGGTTCGATTTGGAGCGAGAGTTTTGAGAGAGTAGCCGGAGGGGAAGGTTCCGAGATCGGAGGCGGAGAGAAGGCCTGGAACGATGTGGTTACGGAGAGAGGTGACGTAGTCGGAGGCAGTAGCTGTCATGTCGAGAGCGAAGAGAGAGGAATCGATTGGGGCGAAGAAGGTGAATGTGTCGCCGGATATTACGTCGTAGTTGATGCCGGATGTGGAAATGGCGTTGCCGAATAGGTTGTAGCCTCTGGACCTTAGCATCTCCAGCATTGAATTTAGTTCTTGCTCCGGGGCGGATGTCACGGTTTTAGTAAAACAGAAAAAGAGGATTGTGAGAGAGAGAGTGATGAAGTAAGTAGGAGCCATTGATGGACAGACAGAGCTTCCAAGGTGTGGGTGGGTGGGTGGGTGGGTATCTTGTTTCTTGGTTGATCAAAGGTTTTGGCGGGGTTTTGTTCAAAAGAAGTCGACCCAATGAAAGGAGTTTGTTCGGTTTCTTAATCAGATTACAAATTTCACTCCGCCTACCTATATGTACGTACCCAATCAATCCACCCACAAACTATCATCTTTTAACTCTTAAATTTTGACAATTTACACATTTTGTTAAATTTCTATATAATAATTAACAAATTTTGTCATGTGAGCTGCATGTGACTAATTTATTCTATCCAATGATTAAATTATGATTCCCATCCTTAATTAAGATAAACTACATCCTAATAATTCAAACTAAAACATCCTCATCTTTTCTCACCTAATTGGAAAAAAATATGCACCCAGTAATAACACAACACGTGGCTAAAGAACTCTAAGAGTCTTTTGAGATAGGTTGGTGGACATTTGACATGTGATTGACCTAGGTCCGTCATAGATGGCCGAATTCAAAATTATACCACATGAACAGTTTGGCAAGGAAGAGAAAACAAGAATCCAAGTTTTGAAAGAAGATCGACGATGTCAAAGAAGGAGTGTATTATTGTAATGTAAACACTAATGGGATAGTCCTTATCCTCTTGGAAATTAGTAATTAAATGTAATAATTTTAATTAAGTGAAAATTACAATTAAAATGTTTTGTGAATATTATGAATAACCATCTAGTTTGTGAAAACTTCTGTCATTTCATTAAAGGTTGTGGCCGTTCATAAGGACCATGTTCATTCATGAAATGGCGTGACCATTTAAGGAATGTTGTGACCATTTGTGAAATGTCGTGATTATTCAAAAATGGTCTATATATTTCGAAAGGGCGCCCCACATTCTATAAATAAGGTGTTCCTCCTTCATTTAAAAATAATTTTTTAGAGTCTCAAATTTCTCTTTGATCGTTCCTTCGAATCTATATTCCTTGAGAGAACATAACTTGCAATTGCATTCGCCAATTATTGGAGAATTGAAGTGCCTTTAGTTTAGGAACAAAATTTGTTATATCGTAGGAGGCAATCGTCCAAAAACATTAGGTACCGTAAATGGAGCAAATTTTCCTAAAGAATATTATGTGAATCACAAGGGTCGAATTTAATCTCTTATTTTGTAAGGATATCTTTTGCATACACATCTCTAAGCTGCAATTGGTACATGTAATGAAAGTGTACATAGATGACATGCTCGTGAAGAATATAAAGAAAGAGGATCACCTTGCCGGCCCAACCAGGATTTTTGAAATCCTTCATTATTACAGAATGAGGATTAATGTGACTAAATGTGATTTTAGAGTACAGTGTGGAATGTTCCTCAGACGCTTAGTCAGCCAAAGGGGGATTGAGGCCCGATCAGATTGGAGCAATAAAGAATGTGCGACTTCCAAGCACATTTGTGTTTTTTTTTAAATATTGCACATTGCTCTCATTGCTCTGTTCTCAACGGGTTCATATTAAGATCCTCAAAAATGTCCCAACCTTTTTTTTAAATATTGAGGAAGGAAACTATATAGATATATAGAATAATTAATGCACCCAAACACTAGAAGAATGTAAGGACATTTGTGTCCATTATCAATTTGTATGTCGTATACCGCTACACCGTCGAAGAAGTTCAAGATCACATTCACATCAAGACGGATCCAAATAATCAAGGTTCTTCAACAAATAGCCTCCGCGGGATTAACATTGGTAAGATTTTATTTTAGAGTACCATAATAATAAACTTAGGCCCAGTTTGGTTGCGCAAATTGTTTGATTATGTAAATTGGTTCATTGTGAATTAGAAAATTATAAATGAGTGAATTTGAAATGAGTTAAATCCAATTTTACATAATGTTTGGTAATTTGAAATTGACGTTAAGTTTCTATATAAAAGAAAAAGATAAAAACAAATCAAGAGAGAGAGGGGGAGGGAAAGAGAGAGGGAGAGGGGGAGGGGAAGTGGGAGGAGAAGAGGAAAAGGGGACATGCACTTTATGTGACTCCTATTTCAAATTAATTCATTACACGTTTTTTTGTGAAATGCTTCAATTTCAGATTTTGCACATGAGCTAAAATTGGGCAATTAATGAATCCTTTCATTAATGAAACCAAACACAATTAATGGGCCAATTTATAAATGGATCAATTTATGAATGATCCAACTTATAATTTTGGGACAACCAAACGGCGCCTTAGAGTATTGGAATATTTTTCATAAAATATTTTCAAGTGTTGGAGCGGAGCTTTAAATGTTTTTCGTCAAAAAAATAATTTTCAGAGTTTTTGAGGCGATACATTTATCGAGAAAAAGAAAAAAAAATTTAAAAGTCGTTCGAACGACATTGTTTGTCGCTCAAACGAGACCTGATATCGCACGATACTTTAAACGACATCTTCTCTCGTTCGAACGATACCACCGCCTTAAGTCTTCTATAAATTGGACTTTCCAACTCCGTTTTTCTCAAGAAGACTTTCACGTTTTTTCATTCTGCAAACACTGCATATCCGCAAAATATTTTGGCTTCTTCATTTAAGACTTCAAACCCTTTTTATTTTTCAATTCACAACATCCCGATATCTTTATGTGAATTATTTTGGAACTCGAAGAACAATCGAGCTATTGTTCAACCTCTGTGGAGAAGGTATCTCCATACCTTGTGATTTCTGGAGGGACGTCACTATTGATCGGGTGATACCGAGCGTAGATCTCTGCGTGTGGACGACTTGGACTGTGTGCTGAGGCGTAGCTTTGAAGGTTTGACGAAGACATCGTACATTACACTTGTGGGCGATTATCAGGTTGTATGTAAGTCAATGGTCTTGTAAACTTTTCAAAGTGTTAAAAAGATTTTTATCCGAAAGGGGTTTTTTCGTGAATCTATCGTCTTTATATTACATGCATGATTTGATTGATTTGATTGAACACTTAGATGCATGCATAGGGACTGAATAAAATTAAATTTGATTTTTTTAAATTTAGACACCTAATTAAATAAGTGTGTTTGAATCCATTAGAGAATTGCGAACTCGGTTGATATTGCACACATCATTTTACAAATTGGTATCAGAGCAGGTTACGCTAATTTATCGCGTATTCATATTTTTCACAATCTTGTGTGATATAGATTTTGTTTGAAATTTTGATTTTGGTTAAAGTCGCAAGTTTTTTAATGGATCACTTATATAATTGGGTGCCCATCTTTGACGGCGATAATTATGCCTATTGGAAAGCACGCATGAAATCTGTTTTAAAAGGCATAGATAAGCGAGTTTGGTTGTTGGTTGAAAATGGTTGGACTCCTCCCACTGTGACTGTTGATAATGTCACCTCTTTAAAACCTGTGTCAAACCAGACTGAGGACGATTATAAATTGTCTAACTTTACTTCATGTGGTTTAAGTGCTATTTCTAGAGCCGTCACTCCCGACGAATTACGTCGTATTATGACGTGAACCACGTTTAAAGAGACATGGGATGTTATAAAATTGACACACGAAGGTACAACTGCTGTTAAAGAGTCAAAATTACAAAATCTAGCCACCCAATTTGAGACCATTACTATGTTAAAGTCCGAGACTTTTGATGAGTTTTACGCACATTTGTCGGATATTGTCAACACTTGTTTTAATTTGGGTGAGATAATTGATAACACGTGGGTTGTGAAAAAGATTTTGAGATCCCTTCCAAAACGTTTCATTCCGAAAGTCATTGTTTTAAACTCGATGGAAAATTTGAGCACACTTAAGTTAGAAGAATTGGTAGGTGATCTTCAGACTTATGAGTTAGATATATTTCCCCAAACTGTCAAACCTAATGATAAAAGTATTACACTTAGGTCACAGTCGAGATCGAGTGAGGATGTTTTGAGGAAGAGGGATAAGAAAAATAAATTGAGTTTTTGTGAGTCCGAGTCTGAGGACGAGTCTGATTTTAACATGCCCTTACTTGCGAAAATTGTTTAAAAGTTTCTCAAAATGTATAAAGAAAATTCTTCCAATAAAAAGAGATCTTTTGAGAAAAATTAAAAGAGAGAGGAGGCCAAAGAAAGTGATAAGAAGGAAGAGTTCAGGTGCTTTGAATGTGAGGGTAAAGGGCACATAGCTAAAGAGTGCCATACTAGGATAAGGAGAAAGGGCAAAGAAACTACTATGCCCGCCACACTTAGTGATAGTGAAGAAGATGAGGGAGATGAGTCTAGTAAAGGTTAAGCACATGGGATGTGTGTAGATTTTTCGAGTCGTGTGAGCACACCCATTTTGTCTCACTATGATAGTGTTCACCAGAGCGACGGTGATGAGTCGAGTGTTTCTAGTGGAGATGAGATCGAGTTTGAGTGTGGAGATGAAAGTGAGCTCCAAAAAATATTTAGCGATTTGTACACCGAGACCTTGAAAACGAAGAAGTATAATAGGGATTTAGGTCGTCGGGTTTTAGATTTGGAGAAAGAGAAAGAAGTTTTTAGGAGGGAAAAATGTGACTTGGCTGACACGGTGTCTAGTTTGGTGACACGTGTATCCCAACTCAAGAGTGATCTCGAACGTACATGGGAGGTCAATGTCTCTTTAGAGAACACATCTAAGAAAGTTTAAAATATAGTTCTCAATCCCGTTTTGGGTGGTGGTGAGAGTTTAGAAACATGTCATGACGGTGTATTCACTTCTATTATTGCACTCGAGTCAATTCCTACTTTAGTTACTCAACCCAACCCACCTAGGCGTCCCGTACCTATTAGGAGAGCACGTCCTAAAGTTTTCGAGAGAGGTGCACCTAGGTCGGTTTATGTTTGATCCCATTGCAAAAAGAGAGGACACTTTAGGGAGTTTTTCTTTAAATGGGGTTATGTGTCACGCTTTACTCCTACACATGTTCGCACGCATGCACCCACCCGTGATACTTTTCTTGCACATAATGATAGAGAGTTTGCACGTATTCGAGAGCAAGTAAAGTTTTTGGTCAAGACTTCTTACGATTTGATGGAGTTATTTCAAAAGATGTCACCGTCTTTAGAAAACTCCACCGCACCTACCGATTGAGGTCTAGACATGTGTTGTTAGCATATGTTGATTTGCATGATGTTATCTTATGCCCATTGCTAGTTTGTACTATTTTTTTTATACTTTGTTAGCATTTTTGTTTGCTTTTCTTATTTTTGGTACTGTTTCAGCACTATTTTGGATTTGTTTACCCATTCCAGGAACTGTTTTTATGAAATTTTCTCACTGGATAAAACTGCTTGACCACTACACCAAAAACAACAATTTGTCACACCTTGATATAAAAAATCTTACACAGCTCAAAAATGTGTCAAATTTTGGTAATGTTTTAGCACAATCTGACACACTTTAAAATCGTGCCGAAATTTGGCACTGTTTAAAAGTGTGCCAAAATTGAACACTCTTAATTAAAATATAAATACTCTAAGAAAATTCTAACCCTCCTAATTTTTTATCTGCCGCTCTCTCTCCTCTCCCAATTCGAACCCTCCCGCTTTTCACTTTCCCCACAACACAAACCCACGTAGCCGCCCTTATCCTATCAGCTCCAAGTCCTCCGCCCTCGGCTCCCCGTTGTCGTCCTTATCTTTGCCCTCATCTCCACCTTCATCCGTCAGGTAGTCTCTCTATCTCCATTCTATTTATGATTTCTAATTTAAGGTTTTGCTTTTGATTTCGAAAATGGGTGGGGGAGATTATGTTTCTAATTGTTCTGTTTACATTTGCTGAACTAATTTGCAAATCTAATTTGGGTTTCACATGAATTTGATTTGTGTATGGTATTTTGTTTTGCAGGTTCTAACTTGGGTTTCACACGAATTTGAAGGTTGTGGAATATTTTTGTTCGTAAAGTTTCTTTTAGATGGTTAGATGTGATTTGGGTTTGATATATTAGAATTGTTGGATTTTGCTGATCTTTGATTTGGGTTTGAGATAAATTTTTGGGGGTTTTACATAAATAAATTCCTATAATGATAACCCAATTGAAAAACTGCATTGTTTATCACATGCACTGAGTATATTATTGGCGTTATAAAATTTGTGAAACAATAAAATAAGCGATGTTTGTTTCATAGTGCAGGGTATGTCCTTATCGTAATACAATTTATATTTATTTATGTTTTGGAACCATTTAACTGAATAAATATTACAATCTACACATATCTGATGTCGGTGTGTTAAAAATTAGTTAAAAATATCTTGAACTTAATTTCAATTATTTGGCATACTTAGTTTAGTTTCAAATTAAACTCGGTTGATCTTGGGAGTACTAAACTTAGTTTACTTTATAACTGGCATAGTATAACTCTTCTACATTCATGTTTCATTTTAATTTATAATATTCATGTCGACTCTTCATGTTGCAGGTGTTAGAAAAATTGGTCAAGAGGGATTCAAGGTTATCTAAGATAGGTATTTCAAGTTACTAAAATTTATTTTAAATTAGTCTTCTGAACACTTTATTTTTTCTTACTTTAACTTCATTGGATTTGGGATATGAATTTACATATTTTGTATCCCCAAGGTGAGAATACGATTTAAAAGCTCACCCACTTGAGTTGATGTATCTGTAGACAAAAATTGAAATGATATTTATGCTTCAATCTAGCAATGGTGACATATTTTGGATTGCCAATTATCACTAAATAAAGTTGTATTTTGATTTAGTTATATTTTCTTCCTATTATCTGTTGTTGTACATTTGATTTTTTTCTTTCTAAACTTGTTTTAAATTTACTTCAAATATCCAATTCATTTTACATGCTATATTTTACAGATTCTACCTCGAAATCAGTATTCTCTCACACTCATCCATGGTAACATCTTTTTTATTAATTTTTTATTTTTTAAAACCTTAATATTGATCACATATATGATATGTTGGATTCCAAGAATGTGAACCGAGTCTCATATTTTTCTTAACTCGGGACTAAACTTTATGTTCATCATTTTTATATGTCCTATTTATTTAATTGTGTCAATAACTTTTTATTTAGTTTATTGTAAGCTGCCAAGTGGTGTCAAAGAGCTTTGTTTATTGTTAGTATAGGCTTTGGTTATTGGTTTTATTTAGATGATTTAGTTTTACCAAGTGCGTCAAATATGCATTAGTATCTCATAGGTGATTTAAAAAATTGGAAAACACTTATCATTTTGTTCATCAACATTAATTTTGATAGTTCAGTTACTGGTTTTAATGTCTCACATGGTTTTTCGTAATATAATGATTTATCCATGTATTATTTTACAATGAACGTTGTAATGTTCATGATGTGTAGTTATTTATATTGAACACCTTTTTTTCATAGTCACATTCACATATTGAAAGTTCATAGCACAGTTCCTTTTAATGTTGCAAAAATCTATTTGACTAGTAATAATGATCAACACTAGATAATGCTTTAAATTATTCCCTCACGGTCTGTGGGTTATAGAGTTTTTACAGTTCCATAAATTTTATACAAATGTCAGGTCTAGACGAAGGAAAAAAATATGTGCTTGGATCCCAGCATAGTTGAGTAGTTATCTCTAAGTGGATCTTAAGCTTAATCAACTCCACTCACCACTCATTAGGCTATTTCTAGGTAGCTATTTGATTGTAGCTATTTCTAGGTGGTTTTATTATATTATACTACGAGATTATTTATTTCGTTAGGCTTTTGTTTGGGGGAGGTCAGCTTTTTTCCGCTACCATAACTCATCACATTTTTATCAACTCCGTCATTTTTAGGTGCCTCCATAATTAAGTAAATATGAAATGGGACTAGAAGTGGTGCCCTCATTTTTTACAGACTCACCTCAGAGTTGTTAAGTTTCTATATTCAGTCAACTATACAAAATGTTCTTGCCTTGGACCAATCGACCGAGTCGGTCCGGCCCCTACAATTATAAATTCTGGCTTCACCCCTGACTAATACTACACAAACAAACTCATGTATATATAAATTTAAGCAATGATTGTAATAAGGAAGGAAATAACTTACCTCAATGTTTTTACAATACAGTGTTAAGTAATCTTATGCCCATGGTTATAAATCTATTGGGATTGTTCGTATACCATTGGAATTGTTCGTGAACCATCGCGATTGTCAATGATGTCATCACTTTGGCCCGTTACATTGGGGAATTGATTTTTTGAGGCAAGGAAATTATGTTCTTGTCCTAACCTTCCAAATGGTCCATAAATTGAATATCTTGAAATTGCCCAAATTTTCATATGGATCAAAATTATATGTATGGGCCCAAAGTTGAAGAAAAATAATTTTGTCTGAGGTTAGGGCTGAGCAAAGTTCCAACAAATTCACGGATTTGAGAAGGGTTTTTGCAATACACACCCTTTAAGCTCAAGGACAAGTTTTCTTAAGAGAGGGAGAGTGACCTGAAAAAGAGAAAAGAGAGACTGGCCTAACTGTCTAGAGAGAGTAGTGTTTAGTTATTTATTTCATTTATCCATTAGTTAGCTAATCTTAGATAGTGATAATGATAGGTTATTTATCTATTATTATTTCCTTTTTAAATTGGTTTCCTATATTAGGTAGAAGCTTTGGGGATAAAATATTGTAATGCCTATTTAGAGAGGCCTCTACCTCCATTTGTTAGACAATTTAATAATAAGATTTCTTTGATTGTTCCTATTGTCTTGAATATCTCTATTGGATGGCGAATCACTTGTACGGCTCCTACAACCCTAGCAGCTACGGCGGGGCCACCAGTAATCTGTCCGGTGTATACCCGGACCAATACTCTTCTCGGTACCTCATGGGGATGAATTCGAATTTATCAAGCTATTCCTCACTAACAGATAGGGCTCTGTTTAGCCACACGAACTCGTCTTATTCGTAGGCGGAGAGTCGACTTTCGTGGCCCGGTCCATCAGGTGTTGATGTTTCGGGTGCAGGTGTTGTGGATCCTCTTTATGCTAGCCTTCAGAGACCTTCTTCGGATGGTTCCACTTGATGCTACTACTGAAGTTCTTCCGGAGAGACTTGGATAGACAGATTATCCTTATTTTCTGAAGACTCAAAGATGCAAGTTTGGTCCTAGGTGCAAATTTAACCACCCAAAAGATAATGTAGGTCCTTCGGGTGCCCAAGCGAATGTCGACACTTTCGCCTTACCTGTTAGGCCATCTGAGCCCACGTGTGTGTTTTATTCAAAGACTGGAAGTTACAAATTTGGTGCAATATGCAAATTCATCCACCCAAAGGATATCGTGATACGACTAGCTGTACCTGAAAATGGCACCGGTGGGTAGAATGCAGCAGTTACCACCGAAACAGCTGTGAAGCCACTTTTTACCCCTAGCATACTTGCACAACACCAAAGGCCTTCCTATCAGACCGGGTGAGGTGGATTGTCCATTCTACCTAAAAACTGGCAGTTGTAAGTATGGTGCTACTTGTCATTACAATCATCTAGACATATATGTGATCACTCCGTTTGTTGCCTTTGTAGCCTCGCCCGCAGCTCATTTGAACATGGGCGTTGTTAATCCAGTTGCCTCTCTCCTGCAAACCATTGATCCGAGGTTGACTCAGACAGTGTTCCCAACCATCTACCCTCAACGAACCGAACAACTCGAATGCAATTTCTATATGAAAACTGGGATCTACAAGTTTGGGGAGACATGCAAATATCATCACCCCATCGATCTAACAGTTCACACACAAATAAGGGAAGCCGCTGAACAGAATGTCAAGCTCACTCTGGCTGGCCTACCTAAACGAGAGGTGGCATATGAAATTATGGTGCCACATCTAAGTTTGACCACCCACCTCCGGGAGAAGTCATGGCTATAGCAACAACCACCACAGTTGTTGCCACACAAGTAAGATTTTGAGGGTTCAGAAACAAATGGAAGTTGGAACATTTACGGTACCCGGCATCCATAATATCTACTCAATCAAGCAACCGGGTAGAACAAATGGTTTCCCCTAGTTAACAGATTATTACAATGTTAGAAATCTAGGATTGAACACGAAACATATCATATTGCGATGCACGTGAGAGGTGGAAATTTTGTATCACTGGACTGCTAAGGAAAAGTGTTTTTTCCAAAAATTTCATGAAATACGACTTGCGAATCATCATGTCCTTTCAGGATAGATAAAAACAATCATCGAAAGGTAAAGTGGTAACATTTCTCCAAATGTAATTCCATTTGGTTGACAATACAGAGTATCTACAACATTAATTGTTTGAAGATAGGACATAATGTGAGTAATAAGATTGCTAAGACTCCTTTTCCCACCATTCATAAATATAATTGTATCATTAGCAAAATAAACATGGGAGATAAAAGGAGTAACAAGGGGGGAGAAAAAGTCTTGAACTGCTAAGAAAGAATGAGATTCTCCAGACCTGTAATATATATATATATATATCACGTAATCGACACTAACATAATATAGTAATATATCACATAAATTAACTGTTGAAGTTACTTTTCTTACATTATTTTGCTGGTGGATGTGCGCTTTTCTTATCACTAATCAATGTTTGTTTTTATTTTTTCAGATCACCCTATGGCCAGTATTTGATAAAAAGTTATGAGATGCAATGGTCTACTAGGTATTATAAGATGTTTATGAGATCCATATGATGTAGCCTCTAGATTTATACGCGCATATCAAATCAAAGTTTAATGCTCATGATTTCTATATATGTTTACGTATTGTTTCATCTTTTCAAATTTTATCCGACTTTACTAATATAAAAAAATTTCAGACTTTTTTTTAAAAGTTATCCAATAAATCATCAAGGCGTGTGACTAATGTATATCTACTAAGAAATCATTTGCACAGTGTAATGTATGCCTATGACTAATGGGCACGATTGTTACATATCTACACGCTAATTATATATATGAGGTTCAATAAATAATATTACTAATGTTGTGGTTTGAGTAGTTTTTAGTTGTTAATTAGGGTGGATAGTCCCATAAACAAAGGGAACTCTGCCCAAATTTTATAAACTGTTTACAAATGGTATGCAATTCACATCTATCTCAACATGAATCTTTGGAACTAGTTCTGTAAAATGCCTACCTGCTATTTTCTTTATTTCACCAACATTTCATGCATATTTTAGTCATTTTCGGGATCAAGTCTTTGTGACTATATACACAATTATAGTGCTAATACCAGTTCATGCTTTGCATCTGCAGGTACCAACTCATTAGAGTTCACTCAAATAGCCTTGGATATTATTGCAAGTGGTTAGAAATGATAGAAAATGTTGACCTTGTCGTTTATTGTGTTGCGTTGACCGACTACGATCAATTGATCAATGAAAGCATTGGAGTTTCCACGAATAAGATGTTGGCAAGCAAGAATCTCTTCGAAAGGATCGTATAGGTTGTTGGCCTTCAATCTTGTCAAATTATAAGAATTAATTACTCTTTTTGTTTGTTTATTTTATAGGTTGGAACTCATTGGAAGTTCGATGGTTTTGCATGTATTGAGATGAATTTCATATGTATTGACATGAATTTTATATTAATGGAATTTGAGCCATTAATTTTAGTGGGCTTATTATTCTACGTGTATTAGTGTTGTTGCGGACTATTTGTATTGTTTTTGTACTATTTTTTCCATGTTAGTTTTATATAATTATTGAATTTTTTCTATTCTAAAACAGGTACAAAAAATAGTGAAAATGTTGCTCATGTTTTTTGGGTAATATTGTTTATAATTATTTTTTTTCTTTGATACAAAAATTTGGCACAGTTCAAAATCGTACCAAAAGTGTTTCAAATTTTGGCACAGTTTTGAACAGTGCCAAAAGTGTACCAAAATGTACTCAATCTGGAACAGTTATAAAGTGTGCTACAAGTGTTCCTGTTTGGTAAAAACTGGCACACTTTTAAATCGTGCCAGAAAAAAATGGCCATTTTGGAACACTCGATTCTGGCACAGTTCAAAATCGTGTCAGATTTGATCTGGCACAGCTTTAAACCACGCCAGATTGTTATTTTTAGTGTAATGGACCTTCTAAGAAATCTGGGATTTTTTTCTTTTCTCATTCTAACGAGAAATCTTCTCGCGCAAAGCCTTCTCACCAGATCTTCTGTCGTTCAAACGACAAGGAGTCTCGTTCGAACGACCACTAGAATTAATTTCCTATTTGCAGTCCTATGGTTCTTATTGATATAATATTTGGCACTGCTGGGTTATTTTCTTAGCAGTGTTCGAAAAAATACAAAAAGATTTTATTTTGATAAAATTTTTGAAAAAAATCAAAAAGAGTTTTGTCTTTTGTTTGCACCTTATATGAATTGACATTTAGGATGACCGAGTCACAATTTAATTTCATATCCATGTGACTATTTGATAGTGTTTTGAGACAATATGTTGTGTCATTCATGTGTTTTACAAAGTATGGAGCCTTTGAGATGATATAGTGCTGTTACCTACATGTTTGACTTATTTATCTTTTATTGCACACATGCTCGAATTCGTTTGACTTTTGTTCTTATCTATCACATGTTGGTTGAGTGTTTCCATTTCAATTCTGTCTATACAACGAACCAAATACGATAAAACTTTACACAAAGTAGTGCATGATATAAACCGTTTGTGAGATTCGTGTGATTTATTTTGAAAAACAGAAAAGGGCTGCGAAAGGCATTTCATTTTTTTCCTTTGCGATAAATCCATCATTTAAATGAACCTAAAAAAGTGAGGACTTAAAAATTATCCGGGATCCAATGAAATTTAATAGAGCCCGAAAAAATTGAAAGACAATAAAAAGAGAAAATATGCCAAAAATTGGTCAATAGGTTTTAGTTTCATCACCTCATAAGAAAAATAAAAAACATTATCTTTTAATGAGGGAGTTTGGATGGAATTTATAACAGTTTGCACGTCCTTGAAAGTCATGAAAAAAGCATTACATAGTTTTGGAGAAATCATTTATACTTTGATTTGTTGATATGATTAAGAAAATTTCATCTAAATTCAACAATTCTACACCTAAGGACTAATTTTTATGTTCATTCGTTAAGAGTGCACTTAGGCATCTTGCACACATGTCATGATTGAGTCTACTTTCCTATCGAATCTATTCACACCCACTCATTGCGTTTCCATGATTTGGTTATCTTAGTATAAATTCATGGTGTGTGATTTTTGTAACATCATTTTTGCATTTTTGTATTAAACATTTGAAAAAAATCAAAAATAGTTTGTTTGCCTTGTTTTCCGTGACACCCCGATTTGATTTATATTGTTTTTTCTTTCCTTGTTTATTTCGAACAAATAAAAAGGGGGAGATTAACGAATTATGATATTATGGGGGAAGTTTTAGTATGGGGGAGATTTGATTATGCTTACACGTTTATGCTTTATATCATTTCAAACTTGATACGTCACGAGGTATTTGCTTTGTCTCATGTGTGTAGGTACAATTTAAGATCATTATGTTGCACCTCTTGATGAGAAAAGCTTGAAGTTTTGAAAAGTTATTTGTTGAAGATTGAAAAATCTTGAAGACTTGTCATTTACCTTTTCAGTTTTGGGTTCATGGGAGGGTAGATTTGTATAGGTCATATTTATGTTTTGATAATTCTGATATTTTTTATTTTGTACCGTCATAGACATAGGGGGAGATTTGTAAGGACATTTGTGTCCGTTATCAATTTGTATGTCGTATACCGCTACACCGTCCAAGAAGTTCAAGATCACATTCACATCAAGACGGATCCAAATAATCAAGGTTCTTCAACAATTAACCTCCACAAGATTAACTTTGGTAAGATTTTATTTTAGAGTGCCATAATAATACACTTAGAGTATTGGGATATTTTTCATAAAATATTTTCTAAGTATTTGAGAGGAGCTTTAAATGTTTTTCGTCAAAAAATTAATTTTCGGAGTTCTTGATGCGGTACATTTATCGAGAAAAAGAAAAAAATTATTTAAAAACAGATGTCGTTCGAACAACATCGTTCATCGCTCCAACGAGACCTAATGTCACGCGATACTTCAATTGACATCGTCTCTCGTTCGAACAACACCACCGCCTTAAGTCTTCTATAAATTGGACTTTCCAACTCCATTTTTCTTAAGAAGTCTTTCACGTTTTTCATTCTGCAAACACTGCATATCCGCATAATACTTTGGCCTTTTCATTTAAGGCTTAAAATCCTTTTTTATTTTTCAATTCACAATATCCCGATATCTTTATGTGAATTGTTTTGGAACCCGAAGAACAACCGAGCTATTGTTCAACCTCTGTGGAGAAGGCATCTCAATACCTTTTGATTGTTGGAGGAAAGTCACTGTTGATCGGTGGATACCGAGCGTAGATCTTTGCGTATGGACGACTTAGACTGCGGGCTAAGGTGTAGCTTTGAAGGTTTAACGAAGATACTGTGCGTTACACTTATGGGTGATTATCAGTTTGTATGTAAGTCAATGGTCTTGTAAACTTTTAAAGTGTTAAAAAGATTTTTACCCGAAAGTAATTTTTCCTGAATCTGTCGTCTTTATTTTACATGATTGATTTGATTTAACACTTAGATTCATGAATAGGGGCTGAATAAAATTGAATGTGGTTTGTAAAAATTTAGACACCTAATTAAATAAGTGTTTTTGAATCCATTAGAGAATTGCGAACTCGATTGATATTGCACTCATCATTTTACAAAGAAGTGAAGAAGTATTTGACCCAACGACCACTGTTAATAATCCCTGATGAAGAAGGACCCTTACACTTATACTTGGCAGTATTCAGTCATCTAGTTAGCTCGTCCTTAATTTATGAGGGGAAAGGGAGTCAAGCTCCCATCTATTATGTGAGTAAAACTTTGCTCGATGACGAGAAATGATACCTCCTCTTAGAAAAACTTGTATATGCACTAGTGATAACCTCTCGCAACTTGAAACATTACTTTGAGGCACACAATCATTGTCCTAACCTCCTTCCCCTCAAAGCGGTTCTTCGAAAGGCCAACCAATCTGGACGAATGTCCAAATGGTCGGTGTCAAGAAGTGCAAAAGCTGCTAGCTCTTCTTGTAATGCTTGAAATTTTATAAATTAATAAAAAATCACGTTATGAGAAATAATGGGATTAATTTTATTAGAATAATCTTGTAATTAAAATTAAGAAGAAATTTTCAAAAACACTGCGCACAGCGTTACGTGTATTATTTTGAGCTACGCTTTTTAAAAAAATGGTTGTAAGAAAAATTATGCAGTCACTCTTATAATTAGGTTATAATATCGTAAGGATAAAAGAAGAAAATTCAAAGAAAACTAATAATACAAATAATAAAATATAAAAATGGATTTTTATCAAAAATTAAAAATGCTCAGAAAATTTTGAAAATCACCAGAATGATGTAATATTTAATTCTAAACAACATTCGTGTTTTAAATTTCCTCAAAATAATTCATCTAAAACATGTTGCGGAGAGTTTTTAATTCGAGCTAAATGAATTATGCAACTTTATGGGGTTATTTTTGGATAGTTTTTCTTGAGTTTCGATCACTTTCTAGCCATATTTGGATCCTTTAAGCAGTAGTTGAGTAACTCTTAATGGGTATGGGCCATGGGAGGTGGATAGGGGGTATGTAGGGTGCCTTATAAAGGCTACTTATCCCATTTTCCCTTCTATTTATGGAGAAGGAAAATTTCCATTTTGTCAAATTTAAAAATATACCTTCTCTCTACTATTTTAACTCCGTAAGAAATTGCTTATTATATCTATAGTTCACTCATACTATCCTACACAATTACACTTCCATAACCAAGAGTTTCCATGAGTTCTAGTGCGATACTCTGCCTAATTAAATTCCGATTGATCAATCCTTTATTAAATTAAAAACAGAATATCCGGTTAATTCAGTCTTAGCATCACTTTCATTTTTTTTATTAATTACTAACCACCCAGTAGTTAAAAAGTCAAGTGTCAAGTTTTATCTTTTAAAATTAGCATGCAACCAAAAATAAATAATTTAACCATTCATCGTCTAATACAATCTCACAGCAAATAAGAATGAAATAAATGAATAACGGAGTCTGGAGTAAACACATCCAGTCTAAATCCCAAATATAAGTCAGAAATGACATAAATCCCCACAACTAAAATATAAATAAGAGTCTACAATCACTATCTCTGAGTACATTTGAATAAATAATATGCAACATGCCCGACTGAAGTAAACAACTCGGAAAGAATCAAGGATAGATGTCGAGGCATCTAGTACAAGATCCTGTAACTTCCACAGCAGCTACAACACGTCAAATGGTATGAACTCCTATGCTTGGCATCCCTGTGGCTGGGCACCTAAAATATTTTTACAAAAACAAAGTAGATTTGGAAGAAAACGAGTCAGAGCCCGAGTTGTAAATGGTTTAAAAACAACAAGTGTTTAAAATGCATTAAACAGTAAATATCATATCCATGTTAGTTCCCCGTGCCCTCACTTGAGATTCTCACCTCTCAACTAATGTGAACGCCTAGCGTAGACTCCCAACCCATCCTAGTCACACTATTTCACTTATGTAGTTTAGCCCAAGTCCTTTACTGAATTGCCTAAGTCATTGTACACAGTTATAACACCCAAATAATACCTTCTTGTAATTATAACGTTAGTTTAATCGGATTCAAATAACTCATTAATCATTCAAGTTCTCACATTATTGATTAATACTAAATATCGTAATCTTTCTCATCTACTAATCAACACAGTAGAATAATATCATTGTATATATATATATATATATATATATATATATATATATATCATTATCATATATATATATATACTAACACGGCACCCCAAAAGGCTAAACCAGCGGTGCACACATACTCTGCTATCAGTCTCGGTACATCACGCAGATAAGGACTACGAATTTCGAATCACTTTGGAATCGTATCAACACATAACACACACAATGGAGGCGAACATAGTTCCCAGCCCTATGGGCTATGCATATACATACGCACCTACGTGACCGCAAAATTATCAACTCACAGATAAGTCTTTCCCAAACCCATGTCCTCAAGTAGCAATTTAAAATTCCCCCGAAGGCTCATCAAGATAAGATTGTCCCCTTCCTAAGACCTCCTGTGATAGCAAGTATAGTAGGTATGTCATACACATAAGGGTTCATACAATAGTTGCACACACTCATATAATTAATAGGATCACACCACCTAAATATTCCAGATTTATATGAATTGTCAATCTTTACAATATTTACGACGTTCCCAATTACGACTATTCTCTCTATCGTACCGCACTACTTATAATGAATATCACTAAAGAGTCCCTCTTATCCTTATATACTTCTATGCTTCATGTTACTAGCTCAAGAAGTGTGGTTTCCCTATATAACCTTAAGTCATTCATTATTCTCGAATTATTTTCACTAAGTTATAGTTTGTCCTGTAAAATTTCTAAAATCTAAAATTTTGTTCGAAGTGCCCAGAAATTTCATTCGAATGAAACTTTGAATGAACTTCACTCTGAAATCTCGTTAGTAAGTCGTTCGAACAAGTTCATTTGAACGAACTTCAGACGCACTTTGAACGAACTAAACTCTGAATTTTCGTTGGAATTCTTGTTCGAACGAGATCGTGCGAATGACTTTCTAGTTCACCAGGTCGTTCGAACGACATTTTCCCATTCGTCTGCTACCTTATGAAACCTGCATTTTTGCCCATTTTTGTTCACCCAATTCACATCATCCTTTTTTCAATTCAAAATCAATAGTCCTAAAACCATTTCACATACATTTAGATGATCCCTAACATCTTTTAACTATCAAACCTAATTAAATCTCATATATGGGTGAAGGAATTTAATCAAATATCAAAAGTCCTAGTTTTACATCCTCGATGATTTTGTCCATCCCAAACCCAAAGTTAAATTCGTTTTTCTTCATGTATCAACCTAGATTCATAGCCTCTACATATGGTAATTCATCTACGTTCAATTTCCTACCTAAGAGCTTGATTAATAATTCAATTTCAACCCAGATTTCATCTTATCATGTGTATATCATCAATTCTACACTAACATGTATAATATATGCACTAATTAAAGCAAGATAACCACTTTCCTTATTGAAAAGGTCTGAATCTTTGGATGAAAGTGTTACAAATGCGTTTCTCTCTTCCCGATCTACACGTTGATGGTGTTCTTGGTGAAAGATGGGTGGGTTTGGTCTTAGAGCTCCTAAAAATATCTTCTCCTTCTTCCTCTTGGACTCCCTCTTTTTTTTACAGATAAAACCCTAACTTCTCCCACGTACATGCAGGTATATTTCTCCAATCTTCGTCCATTAATTAGCTCCAATTTTTCAAAAGACAAAAATACCCCTCTGGGGTGTCGGTTTGGCCTAAAACTATCCCAAAACCCAAACTAAACCCCCGGGTAGACTTTTCTGACTATTTCCACCCTTTCGGACACGTTGGCGCACTCAAAATGATCATTTGGGTGATGTATAAATGTTTTACTTTTTATTTTATTAATTTAGTCCCGACACAACTCACACGCATATCCCGACTTAAATTTCATAATTGTCATATTTCTCTCTCGCGAAAATTTTCATAAGTTCATAACCACATTCAGAATCATATATTACTTTATTCGCTCAGTAATATTCAATGTAATTCCCAATAATAAATACCAACTCTTATCTCGCTAGTTAATTTCTATTTTATTCTGGATTAAATATTAATTAATTCTTCTCACATTTAATTTAATTAATCCCATAATTAAAATCAATTAAAATTACGGGATTTTGGGTGTGAAAAAGGATTTCTAGACGAACTAAAATTCATAAAGTTTGGAGCTTATTGGATTTTTTTCAATATCTTCTACAAGGTTATTATCTTCAAGAGGAACGGGTTCTATATTATTTTCAAGTTTAAAATAGAAAAATGCTAGTTATATGTATACATATGTAATATTTACGTGACTATTTATGCTTATTACCACTATATATGAATATATGTTGATAAATATGTAATAAAATGGTGAAAAAGTTGAAGTTTGAATTATGTTAAAATTTTAAAATATTTATGAATTTAATCCTTATGAAAATCATGTTTAAACTAGTTATTTCATGATAAATGATAAGATGGACTTGGTGAAGAAATATAGGATGTATATATAGGTTTATTTGGTATAAATCCTTTCATTCATGAATAAAATCATATGTAGTTATGAAAAATGGGTTTAATTTGTTGGGAATAAATTTGAACAAGCGTTGAAATATGAAATAATAATGTTGAAAAAATACCATACTAGTCACATAAAATGACGTTAATTTATGTGAAGAACGTTTAAGGAACTAAAAGTGAAAATAGTAAAGTATTGAGGTTAAAAAAGTAAATATAGTAATATTTATATATTGAATGACAAAGATACAAATTATAAAATGAAAGGTTCTCAATTTGTGAGGATAAATCTTGAAATGTTAAAAGTATAGTTTTTAGGCCAAAAGTGTCATTTTATGAAAAGTATGGATTTAATAGTAATCTTTGTAAGCATAAGTGTTATTTTGGAAAGTTGATTTTAACTGGAATAATATGAACACAAAAAATGATAAGAGTTAGAGAATTAAAAATATAAGTCTTGTAATAACAAAAGTAATGTTTTAGTACAAAATTGTCATTTTCTGTAAAATTTAGGCTTATGGGCAATTTTTTCAAACTAAAGGACTCTAGTTAAAATAGTTGAATTTTATATATTTGTAAAGGAAAGATGAAAATGAGCACTTTTGGAAAAATGTATAAAATACAAGTTTGTAAGTGTGCGTGAATAGTGAAAACGCATTAAAGTATAAAATCGGGTATTTTCAATTTAAATGTTAAGTTTCACAAGAAATGATAAATAAAGTTATTTTATAGATGAAATATCGAGTTAAAGGTAAAATAAAAACGGACTTTCGATAAAGTGTGAAACTTGAAAATTAAGTATTGGGACTAGTCTCGTCTCGGATATTTGGCCTCATCGGCCGTTAAAAGAGAAATAAAGGAAAAAAGGTTAAAAGTAGACAAGAATGAAAGAAGGAAAAAAGGTCACAATAACGTAACAAGTAAAAGACACTCAGAGGTAATTGAAAATTTAAGGACGGCCCGAAGCCCTAGGATGCGGCTTAATGCTTAAATCCCAAGGTCACTAATCAGTAGTATATTCCGGCATGGTGGGAGTCGGTGAAAGGTTGTATAACACATGAATTTCTACCTCGATTAATCAAGTGAAAAGATGATTTGAGCACGACACTCATTAATGTAAAGGTAATTTTATGAAATAACTTGAAAGATATATTAATGGTTCAATTAATAAGATATGAGTGGTATTAAAATAAAGACTAAGTGTGAGAGGGCTCATCACCCGGGTTACATGGTCAAAACTTCAATTGCATGTCACATTGCATTATGCATGAGAATACTAAATCAAATGAATAATGATTTCATAATTGTTAAAATATACTTTATATGTATAAATATTCTTTATATATATTACTCTGTCGGTATTTTTCCTACTGGGTGCACGCTCAAACCCCACTATTTGTCAAACCTCCCAGGTTCTTGTGACACACGGCTATTCTAATAACGGGTAACCAATCCTCTACTAAAATAAAACATGAATATCAGTGTTGATGTAAAAAACTAGATCGCTCTAATTTTTCAATCACGGATAAATAAATAAGACAGAGATTTTTAAAGTGGTTCGGCTAGGAATAAAGCCTACGTCCACTGTTATGTTATTGCTGAGTGTTTGTGGAATTCTTGATTACAAGTTCTCTCAAGAAATTCCGGTCCCCTTGAATGAGGATGATACAAGGTATTTATAGCCTTTAGGCTGTACATGAAAGGTCCAATACATTAAATGATATACATATGAAAGGGTAATACATTTAATGCAGCGTGTGCGTCAAGAATATAATGAATAGTTGAACAGTTGTCCGTCTGGGAATTAATGATACGGCCGAGATGCAGTTCGGACCGCCTTAGTTGCTCGTTGATCAAGCGTTCCTCGGAGTGCTTAGAGTATCTCGGGATGATAGAGTTCCTCGGGGTGTCCTCCTCGTTGCTCGGAGAGAACATGACTTGGTCGGGGGAAATAAACTTCCTCGTTGTTATTGTGCCATGTAGATTGACACGTGTCTTCTTATTATTGGTCCACATCAGCAGATTAAATTTGGTATCAACAGAAGCCCCCAATGCTTCATGCTTGATGGGTTACTTGAAAGGATGGAGTATTTATTCTGCAATGTTGCTCGGTGCTCGTGAAATTCTTGATCTACCTTCTTGATTTGTTTAACATAAAGTGCATTATCTTTTGGACGACATATGATGCCGTTTGTAGCTTGTCATAATCTTCAAGTATGTTGATTGGTTTGCCATCCGACCAACCGCTTCCTGTGTCGAGCAACTGAATGCTAACTTTACGTGCTTGATTTTTCTGATTTACGATCCTCTGAATACTTTGTCGAGTAACATACTAGCTTTTGAACCCAACTCTTCAATCTGATTAGTACCAAGCAGGTGGCAGACTTCGAAACATTTTCATACAACTTCTTCTTCAATGTTGGTCGAGACAGTAGTAGTAAAGATCTCAGCGTTATAGATGTTGATTTTGACTTCTACCTCTGCTCGGGGACGAGCAAGAGGTTCTCGGGGACGAACAAGTGATTCTCGGGAATGAGCTAATGCTTTCTCGGATAGATCATCTGTGATGAATATCAGAATGTTGAAAGGTCTTAACTTCATAAACTCCCCTTATATTTTAGATGATCCTCCTGCTGGCGAGGAACCTGTTTCAAAAGTAGAAGGAAAAGAAACCAATAGAATAGGAATCTCAATGTAATAGTTAGTATACATTTTCATTCTAAATGTATTTTGTTTTTTGAATTTAACGAAAGACTTTCATTTTTATTCGCAATCTTAATTGCTATTGTCTTGTAAAATACTTTACATCTGTGCATATGTAAAAGATAACAATATTGTGTTGTTCATCGACCAACTTAGTAATAAAAAGTTACAAGTATTAGTAACGTTGCTCGATCACTTAATAATAAAGTAATGAGTATAAAAATGTTAAAATTTTTCCAACCAACCAAGGTTGTTAAATTATGCTTGTCGACCAACTACAGTTGATGGGTTTTTATCCCCGACCAACTATACTTGGTGTATTTTGGAATATTTTGCTCTTCAAAGAACTTTTTGTAATAATATTACCTCCCGACCAACATAAGTTGTAATATGAGAGTATATTTTTATCTTACCAACCGTAATTGATCATGCTGGTGTACACTTTTTGGCTCCTTAAAGCTTTTGGCTCCTTAAAGCATTTTTTGGCTCCTTAGAGCATGTCCTCCTAACCAAAGGAGGTTGGCTACTTATAGCACTTTTGCTCCTTAGAGCTGTCCTCCTAACCAAAGGAGGTTGGCTACTTATAGCACTTTTGCTCCGTAGAGCTGTCCTCCTAACCAAAGGAGGTTGGCTACTTATAGCACTTTTGCTCCGTAGAGCTGTCCTCCTAACCAAAGGAGGTTGGCTCCTTAGAGAACTTTTTGGCTCCTTAGAGCATGGCTCCGTAGAGCATGGCTCCGTAGAGCATGGCTCCATAGAGCATGGCTCCTTAGAGCATGGTTCCTTAGAGCATTTTTTGTTGATCCTGTAACATCCACAGGTTGATCAGCGAACAACTTTTGTTTCTCGGGAGTATTAGGAATTCTCCCAACCATTTCTGCATTGCATCCTGTAACATCCACAGGTTGATCAGCGAGCAACTTTTGTTTCTCGGGAGTATTAAGATCAGTAAACTCTGCTACAGCTTGTATTAATGAATGCCCATGCCAATTTTTCCTACTTTGGGTATCTGATCTCTGCACCTCTTCCTTCGTCGTTGGAGATCGCAACTCTAAAAGAGCTTTGATCGTTTCTGGATTCGCTTCAACGTCTCGCTGGTTGATAATGTACCCGAGGAACATTCCTTCTCGTACTCCAAATGTGGACTTCGTCGGGTTAAGCATATCGTTGACATAGACTTCCATATTATAACTGATTTGCTCGGCAAAAACCTTGTTCATCAGCCGCTGTTATGTCGTTCCCTGTCTTCAGGTTTCATTTTGATCTGGTGGTAGCCAGAGGAGTAAGTATCCATGAGCAGCTCGTGTCCCGAGGTAGCATCCGCTGCTTTGTTGAGATCGGTGAAATCAACACACATTCTCCATTTATTGTTTTTCTTCTGCCCGACGAGGAGATCTAGATCTCTCTTTGGCTCGGTCTTCATTTCCTCTTGTGTAACTTGATTCTTCTCGGGGCTGGATGCTCTTCTTCTCGTATGTCATGTCAATAAGTGGCTCAGCTTCTATCCACTTAGTAAAATAATCTACTGTGATGACGAGGTATTTGAATCTTCCTCGAGTCATCGGCAATGGTCCAATCAAATCAATCCCCCACATGGAAAATGGCCAAGGGGAAGTTATTGGTGTTAGCAATGCTTGTGGAGTTCGTCGGATGGAGGAAAAACGTTGGCACTTGTCACATTTTTTGGCATAGGCTATACAATCAGCCCTCATCGTCGGCCAGTAGTATCCTTGTGTCATCACTCTTTGTAAAAATGTTCGACCTGCTACATGAGCTCCACAAGACCCTTCATGGATTTCTTCAATCAATTCTTTCACCTCGGTGGGATGTACACATCTCTGCAAACCTGCCATAATTCCTCGTCTATACAAAATACCATTAGTTAATACATACCGAGCAGCTTTATACTTCAATTTCTTGGCAGCTATTTTGTCCTCCGGTAATTCTCCTTCTTCAATGTATGCCCGGATAGGATCCATCCAAGATGGTCCTAAATCAAGGGTAATAATCTCTACCGTCAGATCTTCTTCTATGCTCCGACTTTCTAATACTTCAATTGGTATTGTTCTTCGCAGCTCGGTACAAGTAGCTGATGCTAATCGGGCCAATGCGTCTGCTCTAGCATTCTCCATCCTCGGTATCCTCACCAATTGAATAGCATCAAATTCTATCAATCACTCCATCACCTTTGCATGGTACTTGATCATCAATTCTCCTTCGGCTCATTATTTTCCCAACATTTGGTTTACGATCAATTGAGAATCACTGAAGACAATAACCTGATGTGCCTCCATAGTATTTGACAAATTAAGACCTGCAATCATGGCCTCATACTCAACCTCATTATTAGAAGCTTTGAATTAGAAACGTATGGCGTATTCCATGTCGACCTCGTCTGGGCTGTTCAAAATGATCCCTGCCCCACAGCCTGTAGTGCAAGATGAGCCGTCTACATATAGCCTCCATATAGGCAACTTGTCTTCTAATTTCTGGTCTGACAGAGTTCCTCGGTGGAATACTTGTCGCTTTCTTTCATCATGTCCTTCTGAATACACCTCTTGAATTTCAATATACCTCCTGAGCTTCAATATTCCTCCTTAACTTCAATATTCCTCCTGAACTTCAATATTTCTCCTGAACTTCAATATTCCTCCTGAACTTCAATATTTCTCCTGAACTTCAATATTCCTCCTCCTGAACTTCAATATCAAAAGTAATTCCTGAGAAAGAAAAATAACTCCTGAATGATGATTAGTCGGGGTTGAATTTGATGCTCGACTACATGATGATATAAGAATGTGCCACCAAATATATCTGTAATAGAAGCCCCCAACTGTGGAATGTGAACTTTGAATGAGATTTATCGACCAATACCAACCGGAGTTGGATTTTGTCTACCAACCGGAGTTGGATTTTATCTACCAATCGGAGTTGGTGGTAATTGATAATGAATGATGAAGACTTCCTCGGAGCTGACCAACAGATTGTTGGTAATAAGATAATATAAATGCTGGAGACCTCCTCGGCACTGACCAACAGATTTGTTGGGAATAAGATAATATAAATGCTAGAGACCTCCTCGGCGCTGACCAACAGATTGTTGGGAATAAGATATAATAAATGCAGGATACCTCCTCGGCGATGACCAACAGATTATTGGGAATAAGATATAATATAAATGCAGGATACCTCCTCGGCGATGACCAACAGATTGTTGGGAATAAGATATAATAAATTCCGGAGATATCCTTGGAGCTGAATAAGATATAATAAATGTTGGAGACATCCTTGCTGAAATGAGAATAGAATATGCATCCAAATAGATATAAAGAATAATTAAAAATAATAAAGTGCCTCGCCGATCCGTCGAGGTAGAATCATATAATGCCGAACAAGAATAAGATCTTTCAGAACATAAGAATATGGCCAAGAACGTTGTCAGCCCTGAATATAAATAAGAATTATCCGAATGAATGTTGTAATTCTCCTTAAAGCTGAATAAGTATCTTGTCGAGGCATAATTGCATAATGCCGAATAAGAATAATATTTTCCAAAACATAAGAATATGGCCGAGAACTTTGCTGGGCCTGCATATAAATAAGAATTACCCCGACCAACAATTCGTTGGGGGTGAAATATAATAAATGTTATAGTTCTCCTCAGAGCTGAATATGATAATAAGTATCTCGCCGAGCTCCATATTGAGATGAATATAGAATATGAATCCCAAGGGATATATAGAATAATTTGTGCTGGAGCAGATATCTGGGCCTGAATATAAATAAGAATTACCCCGACCAACTATCCGTTGGGGGTGAAATATAATAACTGTTGTAGCTTTTCCTCGGAGCCGAATATATAGAGAGAGAAGAAATTTTTCGATCTCCATGCTGAGATAAATATAAAATATGAATCCCAACGGATATAGAATAATTTGTGCTTCAGCATTCGTCGGCATTGAATCTTGTGCCTGTAAAAATTAATAATTTGCTCTACCATATGTGTAGGCTGAATTGATTAGTCATGAGAATAATTTACTCATCCAATCAATATATGATATGTATCAGCATAAAAATTTCAAAATATGAAATAATATGTTTTATGCCAAATGTGTGTGAGATGGACAAATTATTATCAAATATGCATCATAAATAAGACGTAAAGTTTTTTGTAAATTTATTTAATCTCCAACAACCAATCAGGTATTAGTTGCTGTTTAAAAATATTTTTGGGGTGATCATAAGTTAAAAAGACTTAAGCCCCCTGCTTGTCCCCAAGCCGAACTCGTGTTTAAAGAAATATCAGGGGTGCTTAGCATTTTTTTAATACCCCAAGATTCTACTGCTGCCGACAAACGACATGGATGTTGCCGACCAACATTTAAGGATATCTAAAGCAATAGAATATATGGTTGGATGACTAGAATATCTCGAATCTTTAGATAAAAAAAATAACATTCAATGTAAAATTTAAGCCTTAAGAATGTTAATTAAATGAATAAATATATAATCCACTAGATCGTGTGATTTCGACAAAGAAACATTGTGATGTGATGAACGAAGGGCCAACATATCAAATTTGTGCCCAGAGTCTTGATATGGTCAAGATTATTTTACTAATCCTCTTTTACAAGAGGTGGGTAATGATTTTTCAGGTGAGAGAAAATTATTTTTTATATTGATCCCTTCCTATTCCCAATTTGGAGAGATAAAAATATGGTGAATGATTAAAGTTATTACCAAATTTATATAAAAAATCACTCAATTTGATTTTATTGACATAGATGGAAGATGAACCATTTTTTATATAGTTCATAAAAATGAATGCAAAGAGACTCAAACTTGAAGAGAGAGAGAATATATATGGGTCATGATTTCCATGAAAAGACTTTTCATTGTCTTTAACCTTTTCCCATTCTTTTATTAAAAATATGATGGGAATTTGAATAGACATCAAATATCTTACAAAATTTATTTCAAAATCAACAATGAAAATGATCAAATCTTATCATCGTCGCATATATTGGTATATGCAATCATTTAAAATATTTATTCCATGATATAAAATTGAAACTTGAGAATCAAGCAAAGAATTATGATTTATGAAATCTACTATTTTTCAGATTTCTAAATAAGAATTAATCTAACAGTTATGATTTAAAAAAAATCATGATATCAACATTTTGCAGATAAAAATTGGACAATTAATTTATGCATATAAACATAAAAATCATGATTGAATCAAAAGATTTATGTATAATTGATTATACGTAGAGAAAATAAAAACTTAGCTTTTGGTGGAGAACAACGCTTGTAACACGTTCCCACAGACGGCGCCAATCTGTTGATGTAAAAAACTAGATCGCTCTAATTTTTCAATCACAGATAAATAAATAAGACAGAGATTTTTAAAGTGGTTCGGCTAGGAATAAAGCCTACGTCCACTGTTATGTTATTGCTGAGTGTTTGTGGAATTCTTGATTACAAGTTCTCTCAAGAAATTCTGGTCCCCTTGAATGAGGATGATACAAGGTATTTATAGCCTTTAGGCTGTACATGAAAGGTCCAATACATTAAATGATATACATATGAAAGGGTAATACATTTAATGCAGCGTGTGCGTCAAGAATATAATGAATAGTTGAACAGTTGTCCGTCTGGGAATTAATGATACGGCCGAGATGCAGTTCGGACCGCCTTAGTTGCTCGTTGATCAAGCGTTCCTCGGAGTGCTTAGAGTATCTCGGGATGCTAGAGTTCCTCGGGGTGTCCTCCTCGTTGCTCGGAGAGAACATGACTTGGTCGGGGGAAATAAACTTCCTCGTTGTTATTGTGCCATGTAGATTGACACGTGTCTTCTTATTATTGGTCCACATCAGCAGATTAAATTTGGTATCAACAATCAGTTTGGTTCATTCTTAGCATCACTGTCAAAAATTAAATTAATTACTAATAACCTATTAATCCTGATGTCAAATTTTAAAAAAATTTATCAACTTACTTTATTAAAACATTCAGTCATAAATTTAAATACCCACCACAATGCAATAATAACGAGTACTGATGGCATAAAAAATAAAGTTACCGAATAAGTCTCGATAAATCTCCAAGTACAATCAACCAACTGATAAATGAAATAAAATAACTAAGTCTGAAAATGAAAGTTGTCCAATTGTGGGTGACATGACGGAAGTAAAGATTGAAATAAACATCCTAACTAGATAGAACAGATAGAGGCATTTAAGAAAATCTTTCAGGCATCCCACAGTTGTTGCAGCATCGTCTGACTGGAAGGACAAGTTAACCCTGATGTCCCTGTGGTTGTGCACCTAAAAGGTTTTGAAAAAAGATTTTTGATACAGGTCAGTGCCTAAAATATTTTGAAAATATTTGCAAGTATTTAAAATGAAATAATGAATATAGAGTAAAATTATTCATGTTCATCTGGTAATATACTCACACGAGGTTATCCTCGCCCCTCACCTACAGTGCGCACCTTTTAATTCCCTAGTTATGCTACTCTGCCTAACTAGTCTAGTTAATCATAACACTGTCGAATACGCTAAACCTCTAGCCCAATTGTGCTACACATATTTAACTGTACTTTGTTTGTCTCTTAGCTATCACATAAACTATATCATCGTAATTCTAAATTATATGCAGATCATTATATAATTACATAACCATGCTCTAGTTATAATTTAATGTTCACACATTCATTTGAGTACACATATGCATATAACTCTCTTTTATACGTATAGACACCCCATTTTAGGACCCCCCTAAGGACCTCCTTAGGTCCATGGGTCATACTCCGAGTAGCGATCTAGAGGCCACTTGTCGTTCCCAGGACCTATTCGACTCCGATCAACTCTTAAGCTTGAGCGAAGCTTAATGAATCTTTGAAGGGTACCGAATTCCTTTTCCAACGGTCCATCACGTGTACGAATCGACCTCACGATCCGCACGAATAATTCGTTTTACTTCGAACACCAATCTAGAGGCCATCGGGCACTCCCAAGCCCCATTTGGCTCCAGTCAACTCTCTAGTTTGAGTAAATCTCAATGAATCTTTGAAGGGATCTAAATTCCCTTTTTAATGGTCCATATCGTGCACGAATCAGCCTTATGGTGCGAACGAGGGATCCATCGGACGCTTTTAGGTTCCGTTTGACCTTAGTCAAGTCTTCGAACTGAGCGAGGCTCAATTAAATCTCAAAAAGCACTAAATTCCCATTCCAACGGTCCACCCCGTGCACGTATCAACCTTACGGTTCGGACGAACGATCCTTTTTCCTTTGAAAACCTCCCATTTAGATACCATTGGGCGGTTTCGAGCCCCATTTGAATTCGGTCAACTCTCGGACCCAAGAGTGGCTTAATGGATTCTTAAAGGACTCTGAATTCCCTTTCTAATGCTCCTCTATGTGCATGATTCATACTTATGTTTTGCATTTTATGCCTCTTTTTTTGAAAAAAAAAGTGTTTCGGACTGCCTATAGGCATCCCAAACACCTTGCTTATTGGTAGGGTGTACTTTTCCTTGTCGAGCAAGGAATGTTGTCCAACAAAGTAGGCCTTATGATGATAGGCTGGCCAAGGTCCATTTCTATCAGCACCCCCTTGACCCTATAAAAAGGGGTCATGACCTCACCTTGAGAGACACTAAAGACTCCTCTCAGAAGGTCAGAAAACATTCTCCTAGAATTCAGAGCCTTTCCCTTACCAAATAGCCCATTTTCCCATATTCTCTTACCTAACTTTCTTTCCTCACTTGGTAATTTACCCCCACCTCTCCATATCACTTTCATACCACTTCAAACTCAGCAACAAGCATTTATAAGGAAGTTTATTTATCCATCCTTTTCTCTAGTCTATTCATTTTAATATTATTCACTTGATTTTTATTTTTATAATATGTTTCATTATATCAAAACCCCTAATCTCTTCTCTTTATCAGTAATATTGCACATGATCTATTTTCATAAAAATTTCAAAAAGAAGAATAATAGGGTTTATTCGTAAATTCCAAAAGTGGGATTTCCATTTCACACTTTCACTCTTAAAGCATATTTTTTTATGCACACACATAAGAGAATTCCCACATTTTTATTTATGGGTTGAACCCCACTTCTATGTTATTTTTGAACTACGTGGACTTTGATACCCTTTAGGCTACGTGGGCATCTTGGGCCAATCCCTAGATTCGAGTCCTTCTTCCCTTTTTTATGACTATATATTTCTTTTATATCTTATTATATATATATATATATATATTATGAGATCCATACTCCTACATACTTATGTCTCGCCCAACGTGCCCATGCGCTCCTTTGTAGTGATTCATGATTCGGCTAGCACTTACATCATGTTTTTATTATCATTATTTTTGGGAGCAATCATACGGATGAGTCCTCTCCATCCTTTCCATGACGCGATTTGGATGATTCCATTCTCCCATTGTTTATATTGTACACATGTACACACACATCTCGAAGTCTAAAAGGAGAATATTAACATTAGCCCATGAGAGACCAAAAAGGTGGAATGGGTGCCTAACACCTTTCCATTCCGTAATTTAGACCCCGGACCTTCGAATAATTTGGTTTCGCAAGCATCAGTTTGACCTTGATGTCATTCTCTTGAGGCGGCAACATTCTTTTGATTGGTTTGAGCAAAATAGGTCGGCGACTCTATCTCTTTATTACTCCCCACATAGCGACGGATGACACCCGTATTCGCGTGCATCGAAGAAAATCCAACCCCAGATGGCCACAATATCTATATACATAGAATCCCCAAGATGTCCTCCTGGATGAGCAATCTATCATGCTATCGGGCCCCAGGTACATCACGTACCACTCCAGGGCCACCAGATTGAAATCTCACCACCGATCCCAAATCGTATAGACATATACTGGAGACGATAATAGACATACATCCGTGGGTCATAACCATGCTATATTATCCCATCGGACTCTAAACTCACATACAGTGGTCATGCAACAGTCATATGACCCGGGAAAATGACCCAAAACTTGCTAGTCAATGCCAGGGTGGACCGCCCATTACGCGCAACCTCTAATAATAGCATAACTAGAGTAAGTATGTTCACGTATGTATCAATCACACACTAATACACACACACACACACACACACACACACGCACATATATATATATATATATATATATATGTATATATATATATATATATATAGGCATGCATAATGTACCTCATAGCACTAGCCCACAAATCCCGAGTCTATCCCGACTCCTAATTCTAGCCAAGTATTCACGTACTTATATTTAACTCTCAATTTCACCTTTATGGCCAATAATCTACTCTACCTAATCATTTAGCCTAAATTTTCTTGAAATCCTAAACCTATTACATAATGATTACCCAAGTTCTTCTCACTCTTGTACACCCAAATTCTATTATCTGGAATTTACCCGCATTAAACTTAAGGTACTTTCTAACCTTCCCTTTTTATTTTCAGAAGTCTCGTTTCATATCTCGGGCTTCCTAAAACATGCCAAACCCTAGATGGTTCCCGAAACACCACAAAAGTCAAGGGAGGCCACATAGCAAACTGAATCAGTTCGCTGGCTGGACCGAACTGGTTCGATGAGAGAACCGATTTGCTCCCCTAACGAACCGGTTCGATTTTACTAGCCTTCCAACATGAATTTTTAACGGGATTCACCTCTTTCCCTTCAACCCTAGGAGTTCCAATCTTCACCCAAATCCCAAATATGATTCCTAATTCAATCCCATATATCAAATTACATTTTTTTACATAAACATCATCCCCAAAACATCAGACTCATGAGATTATCCATTTATATCAAGATTCGGTGTATAGTTTCAAACCCTAATTCAATATTCCATCTTTTAATGTTTAGAACATTTAAGAATTAGTCTTTACCAATCAATTCACATCAAATCTAAGATTTTAACACAATAAAGTTCCTCTTCAATGATTTCACTTATCAAATTTTCGTTTTACATGTTTCTCCCACCCAAAAATTTGTGTTCTTCCTACACTAAATTTCTACATAAATTATTGAAACTACACTAGGATTAGATCAAGTTAAATACTGGCCTCAATATTGAAGAATTTATTGTAATACCCCGTATTTTCATGGCTTTTAAATTTAGGGATTTATTAAATTTAATTGAGATAAATTAATTTAATTTTAATCCGGAATGTTGTTTTAAATATTTACTAGCGTGACGAGAGTTAGTAATTATTGGAAATTTGTTATTTGTTGAATCTTACTGGATGAGTATAGTAATATATGAGATTTATTGTTATAATATTATCACGTGTGAATAAAATGACAATTATGGAAATTTAAGTCGGGACGCGCCTGTGTCGTGTCGGGACTAAATGTTGATTAATAAAAGTGAATATTTTATAGGTTGTTCGTATGGTCGTTTTGAGTGTGCCAACGCATCCGGAAGGGTCGAGATAGTCAGAAAAGTGTACCCGGGGGTTTAGTTTGGGTCTCGGGGTTTTTTAGGCCTAATTAGTACCCCGGGAGGGCATTTAGGTCATTTTACATTTTTGGGTAATTAAACCCACGAAATTTCAAGGGCTATATCAGATGTATAAGGTTGTCTTCTAGGGTTAGAACAACCAAAGACAAGTGACAGCCATAGGAGAGGGAAGGAGAGAGCTTCCAAAGCAATCCAAGGCCCGAAATCCATCTGTTTGCACCGCCTCCACCACCAACGCGTAGATCGCGAGACGGGGAACGCAACCACACCAATTTCATCACCAAACCAGACTTCTAAAAACCCCAAGAAAGTGCTTATCTTGCTTATTTTCGTTGATGCATCACTCATGTTAGTCTAGGGATGATTAGGGTGAGATTTATGGAAGAAAAACCCAATTTGAGATGGAAGATTTTCATGTAGTGATGATTTATATGATATTCTGGAAACCCTTTGTCATGTAGAGGATTAAACCAGGAAATTATGATGTTTTATGAGAAGGAAATTCTGGAAAATACTTGTTAGAACCATGTTTAAGAGATTTCTAGGGTTCTTGATAATTATAATAATTTTTGGGCTGTTAATCCATGTTTAGTGATAGAAATCTACATGCTTTACGTTGAAAATATCTGGTATGATGATATAATGTTAGTAGTATAAATTTTGGGACGATTGGGATTGAAAAATATGGATTTGGTGAAGGTTAGAAGATGAAACCCGTAACTGCAAATCTGCAGATTTCCGAAATACCTGTTTGATCGATCGATCGAGCCCAGAGCTTCGATCGATCGACCCCTCCTGGCAGACTTATGTTCCCCTTTTAAAATTGTTGGATTGATTCGAAATGAAGAAAACCCCTTAGACATCCTTATTAAAATAATTTGGGAGATAATGATGACCAGTAAGATTCATTAATGAATAAGAGACCTTTAATGTAAGGCGAAATCTATATTTTTGGGATATCTTACATAAGGGACAATGTAAGTATACGTTAAAGGGGAGAGACACGTAAGAGGGTTAGGTTGGAACATAAATGAATACCTGCTGAATTGTACCTTTGGAAGGATAGAGCCCATGAGGGCTACGTAGTAAGTTGGAAAAACCCTTCGAATTAAAGTGAGAAACGAACCATTATACGTGATAACTAATAATGGAAAATAAGGATAAATGTTGTGAATATGGGTTATGAGATAAACCTAAATTGATATAATAAAAGTGGTATATTTATATGATTGTGTATGCATATAATATATACTTGTGAAAATCATGCCCACGCTACTTGCTATCCCTGAGGTTACCGCGCTGGGACGATCTTATCTCGTGTTCCTTATGGGGGATATTGACTCGTACCCTAGAAGATAGAAATCCTAGGTACGGGCTATCGGATCGATAGTCGGACGGTCCTAAAATACGTGAGGGTATGTACTGACCTCTTGGACTTGGAATCTATGCTTCACCTCAATATTGTTTGTGTATGTATTTGTACAGTTCGAGAGTGATTCCGAACTTGTATTCCCTTTAGTGTGATTGATACGGGGATTGGATAGCAGAGTATGCCCGCACCATAGTTTTTATGTGGGGTGCTGTTATGATATATATATTATACGAGTAGTTAATATATATATATGAAATTCTAAAATCTGGAACTGCCTACTGTGATTTGATATGTAGGACCTGGTTGATGACTCAAATTATAAATACTTGTTTTGAGAAAGTATAATATGACACTGGAAAACTTTATTGATTAATAAAGTTAAAAGGAGAACTTTGGTTACAAATTGAAATCTTACGTTTTAAATACTTGTGTTGTTCAGTTGTAAATTTTGCGAATAACCTAAGATAAGTTAAATCATTAGGGAAAGATAGTGTGGTATATGACGAGATAGACCATTGGGAAGGTTAGTGCGATAGGTGTGCACATTAGAAGAGAGGTGAGAATTTCTCAAGAGAGTGTCGCACTAATATGTTGTTGCATTGGCCTGTAATCAATGTAAATACTTGCTAAACGAATTTTTAAATCATATACACTATCGGGCTCTGACCCGTTTCTATTTCTCTTTCTCTCTTGTATATATATATATATGTATATATTACAGGTGCCCAGCCACAGGGGCGTCTTGCATAGGGTCCTTTGGTAGGAACGAGCTGCAGCTTAGGTGGGAGTTGCAGGCCTGTTGTTTAGACGACTTCATCCATTTGATTATACTCCTAGTTCAGTTTTATCCAGCAGGGGCATGTGTCGCCCTCTTCCTATTAATTTGTTGGTATTGTCAGAGATTGTAATTCTTTTAATTTCAGTATCTTTATTTCGGAATTGTTACTGTCAGGATGTTTTCCTTAGTATTTTATTGTTGGGATTTATTATTGTTGGGTAAACTCTTAAATGTTCATTTTATTCTTCTACTTATTGTGTGACTCTTTAGATGTTAATGGTTTAAGGTTTTATAACCGGATTTAATAAAATGAGAATAAGGTTTAAATGGTTTTGACACTTAGCTTAATTAATTAGGGTGTTTAAATTGGAAAAGTATTTTAACGACAGTGATGCTAAGAATGAACCAACTGTTCACCTTGATTTTAATTTAATAAAGGAGTGATCGCCCGGTATTTAATTAGGCGGGGTGTCACAGGTGGTATTAGAGCATCAGGTTCTAGTGTCCTTAGGATCTGTACGGCTTATTATGCTTTCAGCGTTGCTTTGTTTGTTATAGAGCCCTATGTTTAGGATTGTCGATTCCTTTGATGAGATTCCGTTCTCCTGCTATAATGTGTATGCGTTAGTGAATTCTAATTTCGTTCGGATGTGTGCGTGTGCCGAGCGATGACGGATGTCAGAAGAGGACCGTTAAGCATACATCAGGAGGCAGGGCTTAGTTGAGATTATAAAATATATCCGAGGATGATAACCATAGTTGAAGTCACCTCCATTATGGCACGAAAAGCCAAGACTAGAAAGGCGACTAAGGCGCAGCAGTGATTTCCAAATGCTGTTATAGTCAAATGAGCTGCGAGGGTAAACTTACCCAACGTATTACAAAAACGTGTAGAGACTGTCAATGGAAAAATTTTAGAAATGGAATGTTATGCCTATAGGAGAACCTTAGGTACAGTGTTGACCGTATGTTCCTTCCTCAACTATTCAGGATTAGAAGCAAACGTGGTTCTGAACTCATCGCGGGAGGGCATGACAGGAGTCCATTTGTGAATATGAATCTTAACCGCTAGCGAATTTTGCATCGGAAGATGGAGATACGAGTGAAGGAAATGACTCCAAGTGGGAGACCAACTCGTAATAATAGTTGATAAAAACTCGAGGAGGTAATTCTGATGGACGACCGATTCGGAGGTTGACAATGTCATATTTTGTCAATATAGATGATAACGCTTCTTTGTGGGGGAAGTTAAAGAAATCGAAAAATTTAGTCGAGAATAAGACTGAATACAACGGTGGTGATATAGCACCACATAGGGATGTGGATATACATCAGGGGACCCATTTAAATGATTCGGATAATGAAATTCTTACCAAGTGATGGTAAATTCAGTAAGTACTATTATAGATAGTAACATGATCTCTATGACATAAAAAGCTAAGGGAACAATCGGGATGGTTAATAGGAATCGAGTTTACTAAAGTCCGAGAGAAGGACAATCCTAACCTGGTTAGTAGGACAGGTGGTAAGTGGATTATGTGTTGAGGTATTTTGTGCGGAGTGAGATCGCTCGCGATAATATGTTCCAAAGTGAGAAAAAGGACAAGAATACGGTGCCAAGTAAAAGACAACGATTAAAGTAATTTTGTTTGGTTTGAGTAGACGTGTTACGTATAGAAACCACTTGCGCAGTCAAGACGATTGGCAAGGTGGAAGTATAAGTTGTATCCTCAGAGGATGAGGCGTGTTTATGTGACACGAGCGAGTCACTATATTTTGTTCCTTGCTAGATTAGCATGTGAGACGAGCTAAATGCATATCATTATAAACGTTATTAAAATGTGAATATTTTTCCCTAGTGTAGCGGGATTTTTCTTTAGTGCTATCCCCGGAGGATGAATGAATATATTAACAGTGTTTTGTACTTTATTGAGTCTACTCGTTGTAGTGATGCGATATACAAGTATGATATTATCTTTGTTAAAACATTATAGAAATGGTTAGTACGATAGTGGGCATTTATTGCAAGGCTATCGGAGTGGTTGCATTAGCGCAACATGTTTTACGTTTTGTTTTGGCGAGGCTTTACCTGTAAGAAGGTTGGACTCGCACTTATATTATCTATCCTAGAGACTTCGGAGGAGATAGTGGGCTCGAGATATTCGATGCCAATGTATGTATAGACTTTGCCAATATGATTCAGTATGTATTGGGATTTACCGTTGGGCGAAAAGATTTGACTCAGTATTACGTTTAGCACTCCGGACTTAGTGATAGGAAGAGTGCATTGTTATATTTATCCTTTAGAGATGTGGGAGTTAATATTTATACCCCTATTATTAGGGAAAGGAATTTCGAGAATTCCGATTGTATGTATTCGAGGTTTATGGAATACTATTACCACCAACCTATACTGAACAATAGTGAAATTAGTGAAACGTTCTTTGTTAAGCATAATTACGGGAGAAATTGTAACTTTTCTGTCAAGGGACGGAATAAAGGGGTATATACTATGGACGGAGGACCTAACGGATTTCGATAACCGACAATGCTAGGTAGTAGTGTATCGGGGGGTTCCTTATTTTGATTTCGCTTTGCGAGACATCCCACGCATGAAACTTAGCGTAAGGTTGGAAATAGGGAGACGTTTGGTCACTATTCCATGAGTTCGGTACCCTAGTCGAAATGGGATCAAGTAATTATGTATGTAAGTTGGAAGTTGAATTTTGTCTTAAAGTTATTGGAAGCCGGATCTTGTGGTAAGAGAGCATTTAAAGTTATCCCACGAGTTGAGGGGTGGAACGATGATAAGGAGAATTTAAGAATTTTGATTTCTAGGGTGATTGAGAGTACCCAAATGTCGTAACCGCGTTCAAAACACGAGGCGAATAAAGAGTTAGAATGATTTTTAGCATGGATTATCGGGAAAGAACTTTATTATACAAAAGAGATGACTTGAAATTATTTTGATGAATAGAGCGTTACTGATTTATTTTGGTTGTTGTACCTATTTGGGAAAATTGTTATACTTATCTGAAGAAGGTTGAGAATTATTATTCCTCTTTTATCGTCATGGAATTTGAATGCCCTATTCCTTGAACTTTGTTGGAATTAGTAAGTTTCACTAATGAGTAGCACGTCGTTCGCTCTCCTAGGGCGGTCGGGGTGTTGCAAAAATGTGGGCATCTTGGTTAACTACAGTTAAAATCGTTCGAGTCGAAAGGACGTGGTTATGGATGTGTGTCATATATGATTGTGGGACTAGTTTAACGAAGTGGAAGTGATAGAGTGGATTAAACGTCACATGAGGGGAGATAATCCATACATAGGTGTGTATTTAGAATAGCACGCCCAAATTTGAATTGGAAGACTGTGGGAAGTCATTTAAGAAGAGTATTCCTTGAATGGAGCAGAATTAAATGATTATGAAGAACACTCAGAACGGAGTTGTTAGTAGACAAGTATGAGAGCGACTTTCACATACAAAGGGTGATGATGTTGGTATGGTATAAGAGTTCCAGAAGTGCGTTTCGTGGAGAGAAGAGCACGGGTGGAACTTTCGGCATACTACAAGGAAGGAAGGGGAGTATTACGTGTCACTTCGTATGAGACATTTCAAGGAAGAATCGATGTTTAGCGGTACGTAGTGAGTAGTCTCTACATGCACCGCCCATTGGTAAGGTTGGGTTGAAAGGGGAGAATCAACCAAAGAATTTTGTGTTTAGCTAAAATTCCTAAATTTGGAAGAGGTCGGTAAAGTCGGTACAGTTCTTGGATGGGTTGCCATCCTCAAAACAAGATCAAGGGTTTATCCCGAACATGTGAATAAAGTCGCCGAGAAGGAGGTGATTGATACTCCTTTAAGCTGACTTACAATATTAACTAGTATGCCCCAGACTTCCTTTGAAAGGAAGGATCGCGCCAGTGCATGATCCGGCGCAGTATAAATTTCTAAATCGGGATGAGATTGGTGAATCCCACCTTTGATATGGGATTTCAGAAACCAGCGGAGATAAGGTTTCGTTTCAAGTAGGATGTATCACCCGTAACCAGGGAATGGGCGCACGGTGATTAAAGATTTGTGGAGCCATGTGAAGGAGATTTTGGAATATTGGTACGATGATTTCAGGAATGCTCGATAGAAGCACTCGTACCCGTTTGTCGCATGCAAGGTTCTTTATTAAGGTTTTGTTATGGAATAATCTCGACTATTCTCCTCCCGTATGTTCAGAGGAGAGTAGATAATCAGAGTTTTGGATCGGTCGAGGGATTATCCGATAACTGTGGTAAAATTCCACGACTGTTTTAGGCGAGCAAGAGTGATCAAATGTTCGTATAATTTTCTCAGAATGGGAGATTTGTATATGAATAAATCCGAGTATTTGTCATGTAGTGAGGTGCGGCCTCCTAATGATAGTGAGATAAGGAAACTATAACGTATAGGCGTGACCTATGCGATTGTTGTCGGTTGGGAGCACAATGTGAAGTGTCTCCAATGAGAATGTAAAACAATATTGCTGTGAAGAAAGGGCTAGTGATTGAGCGCCGTAATGTGTAGTTAGTTTGTGTACGGAAAAGGATATCTAGAATTGTGCTACCTGATAGGCCTTATTTTTCGAATTTTGGGACGAAATTCCGTTATTAGGGGGGAAGTATGTAATACCCCGTATTTTCATGGCTTTTAAATTTAGGAATTTATTAAATTTAATTGAGATAAATTAATTTAATTTTAATCTGAAATGTTGCTTTAAATATTTACTAGCGTGACGAGAGTTAGTAATTATTGGAAATTTGTTATTTGTTGAATGTTACAAGATGAGTATAGTAATATATGAGATTTATTGTTATAATATTGTCACGTGTGAATAAAATGACAATTATGGAAATTTAAGTCGGGACGCGCCTGTGTCGTGTCGGGACTAAATGTTGATTAATAAAAGTGAATATTTTATAGGTTTTTTGTATGGTCATTTTAAGTGCGCCAACGCGTCCGGAAGGGTCGAGATAGTCAGAAAAGTGTACCCGGGGGTTTAGTTTGGGTCTCGGGGTGTTTTTAGGCCTAATTAGTACCCCGGGAGGGCATTTAGGTCATTTTACATTTTTGGGTAATTAAACCCACGAAATTTCAAGGGCTATATCAGATGTATAAGGTTGTCTTCTAGGGTTAGAAAAAACAAAGACAAGTACGGCCATAGGAGAGGGAAGGATAGAGCTTCCAAAGCAATCCAAGGCCCGAAATCCATCCGTTTGCACCGCCTCTACCACCAACACGTAGATCGCGAGACGGGGAACGTAACCACACCAATTTCGGCACCAAACCAGACTTCTAAAAACCCCAGGAAAGTGTTTATCTTGCTTATTTTCGTCGATGCATCACTCATGTTTGTCTAGGGATGATTAGGGTGAGATTTATGGAAAAAAAAAACAATTTGAGATGGAAGATTTTCATGTAGTGATGATTTATATGATATTTTGGAAACCCTTTGTCATGTAGAGGATTAAACCATGAAATTATGATGTTTTGTGAGAAGGAAATTCTGGAAAATTCTTGTTAGAACCATGTTTAAGAGATTTCTAGGGTTCTTGATAATTATAATAATTTTTGGGCTGTTAATCCATGTTTAGTGATAGAAATCTACATGCTTTACGTTGAAAATATCTGGTATGATGATATAATGTTAGTAGTATAAATTTTGGGACGATTGGGATTGAAAAATATGGATTTGGTGAAGGTTAGAAGATGAAACCCGTAACTGCAAATCTGCAGATTTCCGAAATACCTGTTTGATCGATCGATCGAGCCCAGAGCTTCGATCGATCGACCCCTCCTGGCAGACTTATGTTCCCCTTTTAAAATTGTTGGATTGATTCGAAATGAAGAAAACCCCTTAGACATCCTTATTAAAATAATTTGGGAGATAATGATGACCAGTAAGATTCATTAATGAATAAGAGACCTTTAATGTAAGGCGAAATCTATATTTTTGGGATATCTTACATAAGGGACAATGTAAGTATACGTTAAAGGGGAGAGACACGTAAGAGGGTTACGATGGAACATAAATGAATACCTACTGAATTGTACCTTCGGAAGGATAGAGCCCATGAGGGCTACATAGTAAGTTGGAAAAACCCTTCGAATTAAAGTGAGAAACGAACCATTATACGTGATAACTAATAATGGAAAATAATGATAAATGTTGCGAATATGGGTTATGAGATAAACCTAAATTGATATAATAAAAGTGGTATATTTATATGATTGTGTATGCATATATTATATACTTGTGAAAATCATGCCCGCGCTACTTGCTATCCCTGAGATTACCGCGCTGGGACGATCTTATCTCGTGTGCCTTATGGGGGGATATTGACTCGTACCCTAGAAGATAGAAATCATAGGTACGGGCTATCGGATCGATAGTCGGACGGTCCTAAGAGACGTGAGGGTATGTAATGACCTCTTGGACTTGGAATCTATGCTTCGCCTCAATATTGTTTGTGTATGTATTTGTACAGTTCGAGAGTGATTCCGAACTTGTATTCCCTTTAGTGTGATTGATACGGGGATTGGATAGCAGAGTATGCACGCACCATAGTTTTTATGTGGGGTGCTGTTATGATATATATATTATACGAGTAGTTAATATATATATGAAATTCTAAAATCTGGAACTGCCTATTGTGATTTAATATGTAGGACGTGGTTGATGACTCAAATTATAAATACTTGTTTTGAGAAAGTATAATATGACACTGGAAAACTTTATTGATTAATAAAGTTAAAAGGAGAACTTTGGTTACAAATTGAAATATTACGTTTTAAATACTTGTGTTGTTCTGTTGTAAATTCTGCGAATAACCTAAGATAAGTTAAATCATTGGGGAAAGATAGTGTGGTATATGAAGAGATAGACCATTGGGAAGGATAGTGAGATAGGTGTGCACATTAGAAGAGAGGTGAGAATTTCTCAAGAGAGTGTCGCACTAATATGTTGTTGCATTGGCCTGTAATCAATTTAAATACTTGCTAAACGAATTTTTAAATCATATACACTATCGGGCTCTGACCCGTTTCTATTTCTCTTTCTCTCTTGTATATATATATATATGTATATATTACAGGTGCCCAGCCACAGGGGCGTCTTGCATAGGATCCTTTGGCAGGAACGAGCTGCAGCTTAGGTGGGAGTTGCAGGCCTGTTATTTAGATGACTTCATCCATTTGATTCTACTCCTAGTTTAGTTTTATCCAGCAGGGGCATGTGTCGCCCTCTTCCTATTAATTAGTTGGTATTGTCAGAGATTGTAAGTCTTTTAATTTCAGTATCTTTATTTCGGAATTGTTACTGTCAGGATGTTTTCCTTAGTATTTTAATGTTGGGATTTATTATTGTTGGGTAAACTCTTAAATGCTCATTTTATTCTTCTACTTATTGTGTGACTCTTTAGATGTTAATGGTTTTAAGGTTTTATAACCGGATTTAATAAAATGAGAATAAGGTTTAAATGGTTTTGACACTTAGCTTAATTAATTAGGGTGTTTAAATTGGAAAAGTATTTTAACGACAGTGATGCTAAGAATGAACCAACTGTTCACCTTGATTTTAATTTAATAAAGTAGTGATCCCCCGGTATTTAATTAGGCGGGGTGTCACATTTATGAGATTCTCTCCTTGAGTTCCTCTCTTGGTAATGTACTTGAGTCCGGATGAACGTGATCTCCTACCTAAATCCATTTTCTTCAATTTTCTCCATCTTCTTTTTCTCTTTTCTCTCTTCTCTCAAACCCCTAGCTCTTAAATGGTTGGATAGCTTCCCACTCTATCAACCTTACCTACTTATAATCCTAAACACTCCAAATTACAAAATTAAGCTATTTCTTATGTGTAAAATGATCCAAATATCCTTTTACGGTCTCTGAGTACCTATTTTTTACTATTTTGACCCATTCCGGACCATTGGCGCACTCAAAATTACCATGTGAGTGATCTAAAATTAATTTTCCATCTCATATCTGACACGACTCTAACCACGTGTCCCTAATGAGATACCGTTAAACCCGTCAAATTTTACTCACTGGCGTGTGATCCAATTTAAAATGTTTTAATTTACTTATCACATAAGTAAATATAAATATTAATTATTTTACTCACTAATTAATATTTATTTAAGTCACATTATTTCTCGATTCAATTAAATTACGAGCACATGTGTAATTTAAAATGCTTTAAAAAAAATACGGGGTATTACATACTCACCCTGACAACGGAATTTCGGTTTCGAAATTCGGATATACCTGGCACTAAGAGCTTCTAATACTTTTCTTGCATGTAATCCTCACTATACACGCATTGATATTGTGGTGTTAATGCATGGAATCCTCACTATACACGCACTAAGATCTCACAAATCGTCTCGCGACAATATTGTGGTGTCCCCACTATACACGCATTAATGATATCCTCTTTATTGAAGTCCTACTCCTTATGTCCCGCTGTAAGTAAATCTTCTGTAATGTTACACCGGTATACCACATCATCCCTGAGATACCTCCTTGATGATGACACACGAACCATATCGTGAATCCGCTGCAAATGTTCCAATAAGTCGAGTCTATACACAACCGGCCCACCCACATACCTAGGCGTTAATTTCCCTTTTCCACAAACCGCAGCATTCCCTTTATGGGAGATATTCGCAGTAACACCTGACTACTCGCGTTAAACTTAAAAAATCTTCGATTACTACCCTTAAAGTCCATAATATATATACTCAGGATATCGTCCAACATCTTACTCACCCTTATCGTCTGCCAATCGGTCTGCAGGTGATATGCCTTACTCAAACGCAATTTCGTCCCTATAGCCTCATGAAAACTCTACTAGAGGTGGGACAGAAAGATCTTATCTTGGTCCAAAGAGATGTTGGGAGGCACTGATAGTTATGTAAAATATGAGGTTGGGCGTTTATGCCTCTACACAAATAAATACCAAGACTTGTCTCACTAAGTATGGAGTGTAGCGTCAAGTAGGTATCGAATTTACAAAGACTAGTTATTAGAATTCTATTAATTAAATACTTCCCAAATACAAGTATAAAAGATGATATGTGAGCAAATCATTAGACTAGGCTTGTATTTAAACTTAGATTGACAAAATGAGTAAAACTGTAAGTTAAGAATCGCCTCCCTCACACAGGCTAAAAAACATAAATGGTTACATGGAAGGAATAGCGTTAACAAGATTAATCTCATTTGGACAATTAATAAAATCGAGGGTTGTCACCCTCTAAATTCTCATGAAAGCTTAATTTGAGTTCAGTGTCAATGAATATTCCTGGAATTACACATGAATGGTTGGAAATACGGCCCATACGAGATATGCATTGTTATATCTCCTAAGTGTGACATAAACAATTAACCCATTAAAACTACCCTAAACTCATCATACCATAGCATATCAACTAATTAACCCATGTGAGTTTAACAATCTCAACCTAAACTAGGTTAGCTACAAAGTATATTAAATGACATGTATTTAAAGCAAGGAAGTAAATAAAAGCAAGAAATAAACTAAGACAACACTTGGTATGCACAATGTGGTATAAGGGTTGCGAGTGACATTTGAACCAATAACAATCATCCATTCATAAACAAACACAAGAATCCATCACAATTTGTATTCATGAATGGCTATTCAACAATAATTAAGCATAAATCATGTTGGAACAAATGAAAATATGATATAACCTAAGAATAACCTCAATAATTGTCAAAGGTAGTTAAAACCCTAGAATCATGACAAAATAATATCAATAACATGAAAGAGGCAAGATAAATAGGAAGAATTTATACCTTGGATGTGCATAGATGGGTGAAATTGAGTGAAGTTAGGGTGGGGAAATATTAAGGCTCACAAAATGGGAGGTAAGGTAAGCGAAAGAGTTGTGAGTTGAGAAGAGAATGGGGTAAAAAATCAAGCAGGTAGGCAATTAACTGATCGATCGACAAAATCTCATCGATCGATCAATAAACTAAAATGTTGTGCACTGTCTTTTGTTGTTGGAAAAATTATTTCCATCGATAGATCGATAGATTTTTATCGATCGATCGATGATGCAGTAATTTCGACCTACTATATTAGCAATGGTAAATGAGTGGGGGGAAAAATTGAAAATAAATAAGGAAAAAATAAAAATTAAAACTAATGAATATATATATATATATATATATATTAAAAAGCTAATGTAAGGGTGGAATTCACAATGGGTGGGAAGCACACACACAAATAAGAAAATATATGCATAGAAGTGAGTATGAGTGAGAAAATATTTTTATAAGTTTTTCTGCTTTTCTAATAATCGCATGTCTGAGATGCGCAATCTTCGTAAATTCAAGTTCGTTGAACCTACAAAAATGTTACCACCAAGCATACAAAAAAAATAAAAATAAAAAGAATAATTTAATTAATTATACTAATTATTATACTAAAATAAAATAAAGAATTAACTATGTACAACCTAAATTTCAATGACTCGTTTAACTATACAATAGGAGTTGAAATTTTTGAAGGTCCAACCAAAAGATAATTTCACTTTGAGGGATCATTGGCGGTCCCTCAATTGAGTGCATACCTTCCAAAAAGTAAGAATACCGTTTGAATAATGGAAGGTATGTGTACGATGGAAGAAAGGAACCATCATTAATTAAAAAATTTTGGGGGATGATGGGAGGTTTGAATTAGATGGGAGATAAGAGCACATGGGATCCAAAAATAATCAAATTTCCCCCTAAAGGATTTTCAAAAAGCATGGAGGTTGGGGCACACATCAGAGAGGATCCCATCAAAGCGCTCAAACAGAGCAAGTATTCCTCGTCGATGAACGGATTGAACATTTCAAAGCATTCAACCGACTAGGAAAGTTGTAATGGCTGGATAACAGTGAACAAAAATAGGGAGGAAATGAATTCAACTTGAAGAGGTGACTCATCATCGCTCGATGGTTGAGTTCTAAAGGAAAAAGATTCACTTTAGTGAAATGTTCTTCAAAAATTGTTTGAGGTGAAACACAAGTGTTCAACTCGTCTTTGTTGTTCAAGGAAGAAATCATCTCATTGTAAAGTGTGTCAATCTCCATATCATCACCGTTTTCATCATCCATTATGCCTTGGGCTAAACGTAAAATGGTTTGTTCCAAATTAGGCATCGTCGGTCATGAACCTCGGGCTCCTCATTTGGTTCAAAACATTCATCGTCTTCTGAAGATTTAAGGGAAGACTCATCGTTGGTTTTAAATAATAAATCTAAATCATGCTCCCAACAATGATTTTGCTCCCGCTAAAAGTTGCCAAATTTTTTCACTTTTTGACTTTGCAACAGTGCACCAAATGAATTCGGTGGCTTCGCAACTTCTCCAAAAAGATTAATTTGAGAATGATTTTGTGACTTTCAAGCTTATTCGTATACAACTTTGAAAGTTATTGTCATAATAGTTTGAAGAACTACTATCGCAATGGCTTTTAACTTCATTATTGTAATAAGTTTGAGGCATTTTGTTATCAGGATAAGTTTCAAAAATCCTCAAATCATTATTTTGATTTTGTAAATACTCGCCAAAAGTAATCTTATGATTTTCATTCTTCTCAACATGCAAGTATTCACCAAAAGTTATAGGATTAGAATGACTTTGAAAATTATTCTTAGGACAAACTCCCAAACCCAAATTATTACAATTATTGAAAACATTAGTGTAATACATACTTACCCAAAATGATTCCTCGATGGACGCTTAACAGTGTGGTGTGCAGGCGTGAATTCGACATTTCTTGGCACTTAGATGTACAAGTCTGCAAAACCGGTTAAAATAAAAAAAAATAGAAAGAAAAACTGTAGGAAATGCTAAGTCAATAAAATTCTAGCAAAAACTAGTCCCTGGCAATGGCGCCATTTTGATAGCCAGTGTAAACTGGGTGTGTGTGTAAAATATGTCGCTGGGCGTTTACGAATCTACACAAAAAAATACTAAGACTTGGCTCACTAACTATGGAGTGTAGTGGTATGTACATATCGAATCCACGAAGACTAGTTATTAGAAATTCTATTACTTTAATAGTTCTCGAATAAAAGTGTAAAAGATGATATGTGATCAAATCATTAAACTAGCCATGTATGTAAACTTAGATTAACAAAATGAGTAAAAATATAGGTTGAGCATAGTATCCATCACATGGGATAAATAGTATAAATGGTTACATTGAAAGAAAAAAATTAACAATATTAATCTCATTTGGACAATTAATAAAACCCAGAGTTGTCACCCTCTAAATTCTCATGAAAGCTTAATTTAAGTTCGGTGTTGTAATACCCCGTATTTTTGGCAATATTTATTTTGGGATTAATTAATTAAGTGAGAATTAATTGGGAATTAATCCGGGTAAAATACTACCGAGATGTGAGTTGGTATTTGACTATATTGAGTATATATGATGTTATATGAATATTGAATTATGAAATTTGTCGTGAGATTGATATACGGCAATTTGGTCATTTTATTGGGACGCGTGTGACAGTCGCGTCAGAATATAATTATTTTATTTATAAAAGTGAATTTAAATTCTATTAACCGTGTGGTCGTTTTGAGTGCGCCAACGCGTCCGGAAGGGTCGAGATAGTCAGAAAACACTAGTCGGGGGTTTAGTTTGGGTCCCGGGGTATTTTTAGGCCATACCGGCATCTTATAAGGGTAGTTTGGTAATATTGTATTTTTGGGAATTAATAATGACGAAAATTAGGAGTCTTTATCTGATTGGGAATAGACCCACTAACCAACCCTTAATGACCCAATAAGCTACAGGGGTTATCAAATTAGGTTTCCAAAACTTTCCCAAAGAAAACCCTAGCCACCTTTGAAAAAGAAGGCTTGTAGAGAGAGAGAGAGAAGGAATTCTGCAGAAAAGCTTCATCAAACCAACACCAAATTCAGAGACACTAGAGGCAAGTGATTTAATTTGATTTAATCCAGAGAATGTTTCTTCCATGTTAGATAAATTGACAGATTTACATTTATTCTTGGAAGTTAAATAAAAACCCATGTTAATTGAACTTAGGACTTGAGTTTTGAGGACAAATTGCATGTAGAATAGTATGGAGATGATTATTCTGATGTTAAAATATGTTGGATGTAACAAAAACGGATCTAGAATGGACTTATTGAGGATTTAAAATTCTAGGGTTTATGTTCTTAAAAATTTGGGGAAAATGGTAGAGATTTGATGAATTAATGATGTTTAGGATGTGCAAATTCCTTAAAAGATGTTAGTATATGATCCTAGTACGTTTTAGGATGATTAGAGACCATAAAACATTGTTGGGACGAATTTTGGTTGAGATTAGAAGTGTAGAAATTGGTAAAAAACGAATATAGAATTTCTGGGCTTGAATCTGGTCCCTCGTTAGAAGACCTACCCAGGTCGTTCGAACGAGCTCGTTCGAACGAGCTTCTAACGAGTTGACAGTTTGGGGTTCTAACGAGAGGGATGTTCGTTCGATAATCTCGTTCGAACGAGATCTCGTTAGGTAGCCCAGTTCGTTCGAACGAACTCTCGTTCGAACAGCCTCGTTCGAACGAGACTTCTAACGAGCTGGCAGTTTAGGCCTTTTGGCCTGTTTTGATTTTGAGAGTCCCGTAAACTTGTTCGAGGATAGAGATGACATTTCCTTTGATGGTGTATTAGTATACTTGGGACATTTGGGATATAATGAGGAGTAAATTATATAAGTGTGGATCAAATCAAATAGACATTTGAGTTGAGACGTGAGTGCCTACTACGACGTGAGAATAAATTATGGCGCGTATAAATATGGACCGGGATTATATAAGTTGTATATATATTAGGTTGGTACGAGAATGCGATATGTACCAATATGTTATAGTGATTACTAAGATGTGTGTTACTTAGTATTGATACATGATTTGTGTGTATGACATACCTACCATACTTGCTATCACGGGAGGTTTGCGTTCGCTTAGGGCCCTCTAATCCTTGTGTTGCCCGGATTTAGACTGGTTACCTCGATGAACATAGGTCAGAGAAAGACTTATTGGGATGTTAATAAGTCCGCTGATCGTGGGAGCGTAGGTATGTGCGTGACCCATGTGATGTGACTGTGTTCGCCTCCATTATTTGTGATGTTGTTATCTGTGAACTATTCCTGAGAGATTCGGAATATGTGATCCTTATGTACGTGATGTACCGGGATGGATAGCAGAGTATGTGTGCACCGCAGCTTAGTCTCGGGGTGCTTATATTGTATATTTATGTTGTGGAAAATATACGCTTAATAAACTGGAACTTTCATATCGTATTGTGTGTAACTATGGAATAACATAGAGGGATAATCTATAACGAGTTGTATTACTTTTGTATGAGAACCTGAATTTACGTTAAGCCCCTACTCAATTGCGAGCGTTATAATGTTAATGGGAACCGAGTAATAAGAGTAGAACCTATGACAGTCTAGCTAGACATGATGTCACTTAGCTAGTGGTTTGTGTCATTTTAGATGGGTACTTACGTTAGGAGTGCACAGTTAGACGAGAGGTGAGAATTTCATGTGAGTGCACGTCCTAACATGTACTTTGCATTTAATGTTTTAAATGTTTTTAAAACACTTCCAGGTTTTTAAAATATCTCCACATTCGGGCTCTGACCCATTTGCTTTCAAATCTATTTTTGTAAAACCATTTTAGGTGCCCAGCCACAAGGACACCATGCATAGGATACTCATTCAGTGGACGAGCTGTAGCTGTTTGTGGAAGTTACAGGGATTTGCTTTTAGACGCTTCTATCATTTGGATTCCATCTTCAGTATTCCTCAGTTTTAGGGCATGTTGCCCAGTTCCATTAGAGTTATTTTTCCATTACAGTTTTCAGACTTTGGCATGTATTGATTCAGTATTCAGTTTAATTATTTCAGTTTGTGGATTTGTAGTGAGGAGTTTTCCTCCAGACTTTATTTACATTATGTGATGGTTATTCTATTTACTTCGGTATGGTGAATGGTGTTATTATTCTTCATTACACTTGTTGCATGTTAATCAGACTTTAATTGAAATTTGGCAACTTACTTTTTAAATACTAGGTGGTTAGAAATAATAAAAAAAATATTTTCGACAGTGATGCTATTAGCTGAGCCAACTTGGCATTTTGAATTAATATAATAAAGGAGTAGCTACCCGGTATTTAACTAGTCGGGGTGTCACAGGTGGTATCAGAGCATCAGGTTCTAGTGTCCTTTAGGATATGTTCGCCTATTATGTTTCCGCTAAGTTTCTTTGATATAGAGCCCTATATTTTAGGACTGTTGTACTCTTTTTGTGTATGCTTCGTTCTTCAGCTATTTTAAGTTTATAAACAGTGAACTTATAAACTTTATTCTTATTTCAGATGCCTCCACGACGTGCACGACGAGTTCCCAGGGATGCAACGCCCGAACCCCAGCCCGCTCCGGTTCAGGGCATGATGAACGCCGCTGAGGTTGCAGCCATTGTAGCCCAAGCGGTAAATGCCGCAATTGCCGTAGTTCAGCAGGCACCACCTCAGGCGCCGGTTGCTGCGCCAGTACAGGCAAATGCATTCCCGTCTGCTTGGGAACGTGTACGTGACGCTTTTCAGAAAGCGCATCCGCCAGAGTTTGCAGGTAGCTCAGATGTGGTAGTCTCGAGCCAGTGGAGGAAAGATATGCAGAGGCACTTAAGGATGTATGAGTGCACGGAAGTTCAAAAGCAGGTGCTAGCTACTTTCAAGCTAGTTGGATCTGCACTACAGTGGTGGGAGTCTATTACCACCGTGGAGGAGAGGGATACTCTCACTATTCAAGACTTTTGGGTGCGGTTCGACCGCAAGTACTTTCCGTCAGCTGTTCACACGGAAATGAGGAGGAAATTGATGAATCTGAAGCAGGAGGGTAAGACCGTGGCCGAGTATGAGGCCGAGTTCACGAATCTGTTGAATATCGTTCCGGATGAGATACCAACAGAAAAGAAGAAGATTGAGAAATTCACCGAAGGGTTGACATGGAGGATCCGTCAGCATCTGTTAGGGAACCTTTCGTTGGCCACTTATTCTGATGTGGTTAACGCTGCTTTGTTACACTGCCAGGATCACCGCTTTCATATGACTGAGGGCAAGAGGTCGGGAGAGTCTAGCCATCAGGGCAGGACCGGAGGACATGGTGCCGGTGGGGCACAATCTGTTCAGGGGCAGAGACAGGGTGAGCAGGGTTCCCAGCAGGGGGATCAGAAGAGGTTCAGATCAGGGAATTACAGGCACGGACAAGGAGGTTTTCGTCAGGGCCATTAGGGTCCAAACGGCCATCAGGGCCAACAGGGGCAGAATGGGCAGCAGTTTCAGCAGGGCCAAGGGAGGAACGGTAACGGCCACCAAGGCCGGGGACCACAGGGGCAGAGAGGAGGGAACTTCCCAGGGAAGTGTTTTGTTTGTGGCAAGACTGGCCATAAACGACAGGATTATCCGGATAGGGCAGGGCCCCACAGCAGCAGCAGCAGGGTGCTCGCCAGAAGCCGCAGAGGCCTATGTTTCCCGCCGCTCTCCCCGCACCGCCACAGATGGCAGCATTGCCACCCATTCCAGCAGTCCCAGTTCAGCAGGGGCAGCTACAGTATGGACGTGTCTACAACGTCCACCAGGCAGCAGTTCCACAGGCACCGCCCGCAATTGAGGGTACGTTTCCTATTCATGGCACTATGGGTCGGGTATTATTTGATACGGGGGCTACACATTGTTTTATAGCTACACATTTCGCGAAAGCCTTAGGATTGTTAGCTACAGCAGAGAGCACAGTGACGTGTGTCGACTCACCATTGGGGAGTGGGTCACTTATATTCTTTATATGCCGGGGAGTGGGGGTAGAGATTGGTAGTCTGGTATTACCTGCAGATATGTTGGTATTAGATATGCATGTTCACGATGTGATTATCGGTATGGATTGGGTCGCTGATTATAGAGCCATGATTGATTGCTTCGGTGGGAGCATTGTTTTTGCCATTCCGGGGCAAGAGATGTTTGTAGTGGCGATGCCTCACCCAGAGGGAGGCTCGACCGCTCATTTGTATTACCTAGAGGAGGATACCTCTAAGGAGGTTGTGATTCTTTTAGATTATATCCCAGTTGTCAGGGAGTATTCGGATGTGTTTCAGGAGATACCAGGCCTACCCCCCAGTCGAGAGATAGACTTTGTTATAGACCTATTGCCAGATACGAGGCCTATAGCACGTGCACCGTACCGTATGGCTCCAGCTGAGATGAGGGAGTTACGGGATCAGATTGAACAATTGTTGGGTCAGGGGTTTATACGGAGGAGTACTTCACCGTGGGGTGCCCCTGTGTTGTTCGTAAAGAAGAGAGATGGTTCACTGAGATTGTGTGTGGACTACCGAGAGTTGAATAAGGTCACGATACGAAATAAGTATCCGTTACCTCGAATCGATGACTTATTCGACCAGTTGAGAGGAGCTTCTTTCTTCTCGAAGATTGATTTGAGATCGGGATACCATCAGTTGCGTATCAGGGAGGAGGATGTCTCGAAGACTGCGTTCTTGTCGAGATATGGTTCTTACGAGTTTCGGGTTATGCCTTTTGGTTTGACCAACGCTCCAGCAGTGTTTATGGACTTGATGAACAGAGTGTTCAGGGATTTCCTAGATCAGTTTGTCATTGTCTTCATTGATGATATTCTGGTTTACTCCCAGACAGAGGAGGAGCACGCCGAGCATTTGAGGCAGGTTTTGCAGACGCTGCGTCAGAACGAGCTGTATGCAAAATATGAGAAATGCGGGTTTTGGCTGAAAGAGGTCCAGTTTTTGGGACACATTATTTCTGACCGGGGGATATCTGTTGATCCGGGGAAGGTATCCGCGGTGAGGGAATGGGGACAGCCCACGACACCGACTGAAATTCGTAGTTTCTTGGGCCTAGCAGGATACTACAGGAGGTTCATTCGGGGATTTTCGAAGATAGCGGGTCCTTTGACACATCTGACTCGTAAGGGTGTGCCATTCATCTGGAGTGATGCCTGTCAGTTGGCATTTGATGAGTTAAAGGACAAATTGACCTCAGCACCTGTGTTAGCATTGCCGAGACCGGGAGTTGAGTATTTGGTTTACACCGATGCGTCTTTGCAAGGGCTTGGAGGTGTATTACAGCAGGAGAGACAGGCCATAGCTTATGCTTCCCGTAAGCTTAAGCCTCACGAGAAGAATTACCCCACCCATGATTTGGAGTTGGCGGCAGTGGTATTTGCCCTACGGATTTGGAGGCACTATCTTTTGGGGGAGAAGTTCCAACTGTTCACGGACCACAAGTCCCTACAATACCTGTTCACGCAGAAAGAGTTGAATATGCGGCAGCGTAGGTGGCTTGAGTTTGTGAAAGACTACCAGTTCGACATCCAGTATCACCCAGGTAAGGCTAATGTGGTAGCAGACGCGTTGAGCCGTAGGCCAGCAGATGAGGTGGCAGAGGTGTGGAAGGCAAAGTGGAAGGAGTTGGGACACCAGGATGCAGTGGCCCGATCTTTCATGTCTGTGATGACCGTTACACCGCAGATTGTCACGAAGGTAGTACAGGCACAGGCTAATGACTCGTTCTGTCAGGAGCAGATAGTTCGATTACTAGCAGAGGGAGCCGAGTCCTATACCGTCAGCTCAGACGGGGGATTACGCTTCAATGGGAGATTGGTGGTTCCGGAAGGGGAGAAATTGCGACACGAGGTGATGGCAGAGTCGCACGGCTCACGGTTCGCGGTACATCCCGGAGGGGACAAAATGTACCAAGACATGAGACGACAGTATTGGTGGAGCGGTATGAAGAGAGATATTGCTGAGTTTGTTTCGAAATGCGCCACTTGCCAGCTAGTAAAAGTGGATCATCAGAGACCGACAGGACTTCTACAGCCGTTGGAGGTCCCGGTGTGGATGTGGGAGAGCATATCCATGGACTTTATCACGGGGTTGCCTACGTCGCAGAGGGGTCACGACTCTGTTTGGGTAATTGTGGACAGGTTGTCCAAAGTCGCTCACTTTTTACCCGTAAGGACTGACTACACTACGGGACAGTATGCCCAGCTCTTCATTTCTGAGGTTATGAGACTTCACGGTGTGCCCCTAAATATCGTGTCTGACAGAGATAAGATATTTGTTTCGCGGTTTTGGGAGAGTTTCCAGGAGGCCATGGGCACGGAATTACGGTTGAGTACGGCTTATCATCCGCAGACCGATGGGCAGACAGAGCGCACAAATCATATGTTGGAGTACATGCTGCGCATGTGCATTATTGACTTTGGGGGTGGATGGGAGCAGTACCTCCCACTGGTGGAGTTTGCTTACAACAACTCCTATCAGTTCACTATTGGCATGGCTCCGTTTGAGGCATTGTACGGTAGGCCTTGTCGTTCCCCAGCATGTTGGTTAGAGGTGGGGGACAACAAACTACTTGGGCCGGAAGTGATTCAGGATACTTCGACAAGGATTGAGTTGATTCGGAGTCGCATTCGGGTAGCTCAAGACCGGCAGAAGAGTTATGCTGATGCGAAGAGGTTTTTCAGGGAGTTCCAAGTGGGGGACCAGGTTTTGCTCAGAGTATCTCCTATGAAGGGGATTATGCGTTTCGGGAAGAAGGGGAAGTTGTCACCGAGGTATGTGGGGCCGTTCCCTATTATTGAGCGGATTGGACCAGTTGCGTATAGACTCGGGTTACCGGAGCATTTACACCGGATTCACGATGTGTTTCATATTTCCTCGCTAAGGAAATATCTCAGAGACGATTTGGCTCATTCTCACATCGCTTTGGAGGAGATTGATCTACATCCTGATAGCTCCTACGAGGAGGGGCCGATTTCTATTTTGGACCGAAGTGAGAGGAAACTGCGGTCAAAGATAGTTCTGTTAGTGCGTGTTCAGTGGCGACATCACAATGTCGAGGAGTCCACATGGAAGCGCGAGGATGAGATGCGCGAACGTTATCCAGAGTTGTTTTTAGCAGGTACTTTCTAGTTCCGAATTTCGGGACGAAATTCAGTTATTAGGGGGGAAGTATGTAATACCCCGTATTTTTGGCAATATTTATTTTGGGATTAATTAATTAAGTGAGAATTAATTGGGAATTAATCCGGGTAAAATACTACCGATATGTGAGTTGGTATTTGACTATATTGAGTATATATGATGTTATATGAATATTGAATTATGAAATTTATCGTGAGATTGATATACGGCAATTTGGTCATTTTATTGGGACGCGTGTGACAGTCGCGTCAGAATATAATTATTTTATTTATAAAAGTGAATTTAAATTCTATTAACCGTGTGGTCGTTTTGAGTGCACCAACACGTCCGGAAGGGTCGAGGTAGTCAGAAAACACTAGCCGGGGGTTTAGTTTGGGTCCCGGGGTATTTTTAGGCCATACCGGCATCTTATAAGGGTAGTTTGGTAATATTGTATTTTTGGGAATTAATAATGACGAAAATTAGGAGTCTTTATCTGATTGGGAATAGACCCACTAAACCCACTAACCAACCCTTAATGACCCAATAAGCTACGGGGGTTATCAAATTAGGTTTCCAAAACTTTCCCAAAGAAAACCCTAGCCACCTTTGGAAAAGAAGGCTTGTAGAGAGAGAGAGAGAAGGAATTCTGCAGAAAAGCTTCATCAAACCAACACCAAATTCAGAGACACTAGAGGCAAGTGATTTAATTTGATTTAATCCATAGAATGTTTCTTCCATGTTAGATAAATTGACAGATTTACATTTATTCTTGGAAGTTAAATAAAAACCCATGTTAATTGAACTTAGGACTTGAGTTTTGAGGACAAATTGCATGTAGAATAGTATGGAGATGATTATTCTGATGTTAAAATATGTTGGATGTAACAAAAACGGATCTAGAATGGACTTATTGAGGATTTAAAATTCTAGGGTTTATGTTCTTGAAAATTTGGGGAAAAGGGTAGAGATTTGATGAATTAATGATGTTTAGGATGTGCAAATTCCTTAAAAGATGTTAGTATATGATCCTAGTACGTTTTAGGATGATTAGAGACCATAAAACATTGTTGGGACGAATTTTGGTTGAGATTAGAAGTGTAGAAATTGGTAAAAAACGAATATAGAATTTCTGGGCTTGAATCTGGTCCCTCGTTAGAAGACCTACCCAGGTCGTTCGAACGAGCTCGTTCGAACGAGCTTCTAACGAGTTGACAGTTTGGGGTTCTAACGAGAGGGATGTTCGTTCGATAATCTCGTTCGAACGAGATCTCGTTAGGTAGCCCAGTTCGTTCGAACGAACTCTCGTTCGAACAGCCTCGTTCGAACGAGACTTCTAACGAGCTGGCAGTTTAGGCCGTTTGGCCTGTTTTGATTTTGAGAGTCCCGTAAACTTGTTCGAGGATAGAGATGACATTTCCTTTGATGGTGTATTAGTATACTTGGGACATTTGGGATATAATGAGGAGTAAATTATATAAGTGTGGATCAAATCAAATAGACATTTGAGTCGAGACGTGAGTGCCTACTACGACGTGAGAATAAATTATGGCGCGTATAAATATGGACTGGGATTATATAAGTTGTATATATATTAGGTTGGTACGAGAATGCGATATGTACCAATATATTATAGTGATTACTAAGATGTGTGTTACTTAGTATTGATACATGATTTGTGTGTATGACATACCTACCATACTTGCTATCACGGGAGGTTTGCGTTCGCTTAGGGCCCTCTAATCCTTGTGTTGCCCGGATTTAGACTGGTTACCTCGATGAACATAGGTCAGAGAAAGACTTATTGGGATGTTAATAAGTCCGCTGATCGTGGGAGCGTAGGTATGTGCGTGACCCATGTGATGTGACTGTGTTCGCCTCCATTATTTGTGATGTTGTTATCTGTGAACTAATCCTGAGAGATTCGGAATATGTGATCCTTATGTACGTGATGTACCGGGATGGATAGCAGAGTATGTGTGCACCGCAGCTTAGTCTCGGGGTGCTTATATTGTATATTTATGTTGTGGAAAATATACGCTTAATAAACTGGAACTTTCATATGGTATTGTGTGTAACTATGGAATAACATAGAGGGATAATCTATAACGAGTTGTATTACTTTTGTATGAGAACCTGAATTTACGTTAAGCCCCTATTCAATTGCGAGCGTTATAATGTTAATGGGAACCGAGTAATAAGGGTAGAACCTATGACAGTCTAGCTAGATATGATGTCACTTAGCTAGTGGTTTGTGTCATTTTAGATGGGTACTTACGTTAGGAGTGCACAGTTAGACGAGAGGTGAGAATTTCATGTGAGTGCACGTCCTAACATGTACTTTGCATTTAATGTTTTAAATGTTTTTAAAACACTTCCAGGTTTTTAAAATATCTCCACATTCGGGCTCTGACCCGTTTGCTTTCAAATCTATTTTTGTAAAACCATTTTTGGTGCCCAGCCACAAGGACACCATGCATAGGATACTCATTCAGTGGACGAGCTGTAGCTGTTTGTGGAAGTTACAGGGATTTGCTTTTAGACTCTTCTATCATTTGGATTCCGTCTTCAGTATTCCTCAGTTTTAGGGCATGTTGCCCAGTTCCATTAGAGTTACTTTTCCATTACAGTTTTCAGACTTTGGCATGTATTGATTCAGTATTCAGTTTAATTATTTCAGTTTGTGGATTTGTAGTGAGGAGTTTTCCTCCAGACTTTATTGACATTATGTGATGGTTATTCTATTTACTTCGGTATGGTGAATGGTGTTATTATTCTTCATTACACTTGTTGCATGTTAATCAGACTTTAATTGAAATTTGGCAACTTACTTTTTAAATACTAGGTGGTTAGAAATAATAAAAAAATGTTTTCGACAGTGATGCTATTAGCTGAGCCAACTTGGCATTTTGAATTAATATAATAAAGGAGTAGCTACCCGGTATTTAATTAGTCGGGGTGTCACAGGTGTCAATGAATATTCTTGGAATTACACATGAATGGTCATAAATACGACGCATACGAGATATACAAAGTTAAATCTCATTAGTGTGACACAAAGAATAATTAACCCATTAAAATTACCCTAAACTCATCATATCATAGCATAGCAACTAATTAACTCATGTGAGTTTAACAATATCAAGCTAAACTAAGTTACCTACAAATCATATTAAATGACATGTATTTAAAGCAAGGAAGTAAATAAAAGCAAGAAATAAATGAAGACAACTAATTAACAAAGCTTGAAACAAATAATGGAAACTTATATTAACGAAGGAGATGATAAATAGTACACTTACACAACCTTTGGAATCAAACCCAAGGTTAGTGAAGCTCCAACACAAAATATACTTCCTAAAACTAATCTAAAAACATGATATCTAATCTATATCCTATAAATAAAATCAACTTACATATATATAGTAACTTAGAATAAAAGAAAAGCAAAATGAAAACAATTAGCCAAGAATTGCCAAAACTGCAGTCATCGATCGATCGATCGATCGACAAACAGTAAATTGGCCACTGCCTTCCTGTAGTGATAAAAACTAAGCCATCGATCTAACGATCAACACTTTGTTTCCAAAGTAAGGCTATGCTTCAAAAATCAAACAGGTGCTCCCCGGGAAAATAGTCATAACAAGAACGTTAGGAACTGGATTGATGAGCCGTCTAAGGCTATGCGAATCTGAGCCGAAGGGATATAACCTTCATGAAGAGTTTGGGCACGAAGCTTGAACACTGGAATGACTAAAATGCCCCTTGAAATTACGTACTGCATTGAAAGCTTTCCAAAAGCACCAATTGCACTGTTAAGCATTCTAATACCTACAAAAGCTCAAATAAACTTGGCAACACACACACACACACACACACAGAGATATATATATATATATATATCAAAACCAAAGGTTATACACTATATGAGGGTAAATAGGAGAATTAATGGAATAATTCTACTAGAATGCATAAGTAAAAAGGACGATAATATACAATATTTGTGACATATCACGTACCTCGTACTGGCTCACTCTCTTTATACAATGAAATATTGGGCACACTAACCGATCGTGTAATTCACCCGAATTAGTAAGAATTGATCCACCTCGATCAACCAATACTAATAACCATCGGTAGACACTCATATTCCTTCACTGGAATCCCAAGTCGTTGCAAAGCTCTGGTTGATCACCTAGAATCAACCTTCTTCAGCTAATGAGTGGTGCACTCGGAGACAAACTTCATTATGTCACGCTCCACATCGATCCAAAAATATTGTACCTAAAATTATGTGGTACATATTTATCCACCTCATGGGGTACACTAAAAGTCGTGACCCATGTGTCTACTTCAAAACTACGCACTTAGTAGTTCCTTCTCGTCTATTATAATCAACTTCCTATTGATGCACAAGACACCCTCAAAGTTGACTAGGTACGACTTCGCTCTACCTTCCAAAACTGTTGGACCCTCTATTGTCAATAAGAATCCCTTGCCCGTGTGTTCACAATCCCTTAACCTATCTCAAGTGTGATGGTTCTCCCTACTATAAATGCTCAGACTATTTTCTTCCCTTAACAAAGTTTAGTCCACCTCACCATACTAAACTACAGCTAACTTCCCTATAGGCATACGACTTCACTTATTTACATCCACATTACCTTATCTCTGATGATACTGAATATCTAAATGACTAGGACGCCCATACACCCTATACCTCGTCCATATATGCACACATATCACAGATGTAACCTACGTACATCAAAATTGACCCCATATTCTCTACATGCATATACAGTAAGGGTAGACTTGATTAACTTACTAATTGTCACTCAATTATTCTTGAGGTTTCTCCACTTATCAACTAGTGGTGCAAACGACCCCAGTGCTCTCTATATATCACCCCTTGGCTCTGCTGGCCTGAAATCATATAATAGCTCACTGCTCATAGCGTAATCTTCACACGTGTAATAACTAACGTACTATATCAATGCCCTAGAGCCCAAACGTATGCTAACTCCCAACACTTACTAAGGTTCATGCGTAGGACATCTCGCATGTGAAATCCGAATAAGGAATCCCACAATACACTACTATTTAGCGTTGTCGGTTATCGAGATCCGTAGCCCCAGGACACATAACCGGGACACGTAAAAATCCTACCCCCAAAATTACTAAGTCTAATCCTCAATTCCCACATCTCAAAATGAGTCATACAATATGATGCTCACAATATCACTAAGTTCCTAGTGCTAAGTCAATAATAAACACAAGCTCCTGGCTCGGTGGTAACCTCGGTATCCCCTGAATCACATCAGTAAAGTCCCTATGCACAGGAATCGCATATAACGAGACAACTATGTCCTCTGAAGTATCCTCTCCAATATAATATAAATGGGGGCTTGACCTTCACTAGTGATGAGACATCTTAAAAATAGCACAGCCTGCACAGGAATAATGAGCATGATAGCCTTACTGTAACAGTCCACCATAGCTTTAACCGTCGCTAATTAGTCTATACCCAGGATAACATCATACTTATATCTCTCTAAAATAATTAGATCCACTAAAACATATCCTCCCAGTGTCCACACTTTCTCCCCTACAGATGGAATGGAAGAGAGCTCCGTTACCCAATGGTAAAAAAAAAAATCATAATAATAATTAGCGCTATATCCACTAAACCCGTCTCACGCGTGAATCTAGTGCAAACAAAAGAACGTGATTCTCCCGTATCACCCAAAACCTTCCTCTTGTACCCATAGATAAGAAAACTTACCCTCAATCGCTAATGGCTCTGGTTGTATAACTGGTCCACATACGTAATACTCATGCCTTAAGTACCCCAAGAACTGCTGTAACTGCTGCCCCTATTCGGCATCCTGCTCTTGAACCTTAGTCATGTTTGGGAATGCACATCGCATGTGGCCCTGCTCTCCACACATGATGCACCTTCATGTGAATCTGACGGCCTATGGCCCTAGTGGCTCTGGAGATGATGCCTTTCTCTCCGACCATGTTGGCCCTCGTATTCGTATCCCTGCTGGCCTCTAATCTGGTTCTCCTAGCCTTGATGACCCTACATGTAATGTCCCAACCCGTATTTATGGGTTACTCGTGGTCAACCCGGTTCGACCCGAGCATTAGGAGTGAAGAAAATGAAACAACCTACATAATGTTACTAGTCTAATTTTATTTAATTAAAATTTTATTTATTTAGAATGTGATTTCCATTTAAGTCAAGCTACGTGAGGAACCCGTGAGAAGCGTCCTCGGACTCCAACCATACAGAGCTACTAATATAAAATAAAAAGAATACTTACATGTACGATGCTCTCAAAATATAAAACCGCATCCAACCTGTCGTAACAAAGACGAAAGAGTGAGCCAAATGCCCTGTGCAAAATTACAATAATGCAATATGGAATCAAATGGCAGAAATGAGACTTTGACAAGTTATATCTACATGAAAATGTAACTATCTTATATATATATATATATATATATATATATATATATATATATATATATATATATATATATATATATGTGTGTGTGTGTGTGTGTGTGTGTTCTTAAATGCATGAAATTATTTGTATTCCAAAAACGTTACTTAAGCCGATTAATTCACCTTATTGACGTAAAAGAATTTTCCTTTTACTTGACGTGACCTTTATTCCTTGATTTAACTCACCCGGTAAAATACTTAAAATGTTTAAGAAAAATCATTTTTTTTCGAAAATTACCCCTTTATTCATACCAATTCATATTAATATTTTCATTGAAAATTACCCTTTCAATACAAGCAAACATCGTGTTAGAAAATACTTATTTTTCCTTTTAAAACCTTTCACAAACACTCCATTGTGTTAACTATGGTTTAAACCTCTTTAGGTTGCTTACCAACCCATTTGATGCCTCTACTTTACAGTTCCTTTACCTTATGAACATTAATCAATTTTCACATTTCTTGTCCACTTTATCCTTTACCGAAATATTTATTAATTCATTAAAGTTATGTTATCTTTTCAAATATTATCCACACAATCCATTTTTTGACATGTTCCATTTTTCTTATTTTTTTTCTCAGAATCTTCTAATATTCGCATACTTTAACGAGCTTCACACCGCAGGGTATGCTACGATATGCTCTGGCTAGTGATTTTGAGTCTTTCACTCTCGGCACTCCTTAATTATCCAGGTGTCATTGAAGTCCTTATTAATGTGATTTGACATTTTGTAAATGTCCACATTATTCCACTTTTTCTTTTTCCTGACCGAAGCCAAAAACTCGAGATTTCACCCCAACTTAGTTACACCCTTCCATTGATTTATATTCCAAAAATTATATTCACTTATGAACATTTTGTATATGATATTTTCTGACATTTTTATTTCATAAAAATATTCCACTTTATGTAAAATTACCATTTTACCCATTTATTTCTAAACTTGTCTTTTCCTCCATTTTCATAAGTGTTATTTCCTAAAACACTATAAGTTACCTACACTAACTTCTTAAGTGTTTTTAATACATTATAACACTTTTTAACATTTTGGAGTAACATTCTTCTCAAGTTGGAAACATATTTATTTCATTACTTTCTTTTTCAAGAATTCATTGAACATCTAAGACTACTTTGTAAGAAAATACCATTTTTTTATTTCATGTTCAAACCCATTAAAACCCTCATTAAACTTATTTATATGTTTAGCCTCAAAATACTACAAGTTTATATGCATGAGAAGATGGATTTTAAGACCAAAAATCCTATCAAATGGGTCTAACATGTGATTTACTCTAGAAATTTCATAATGCTTGCACAAATATACCTTTCAATGCAAAAGACATTTTTATTTCTTTAAAATATGAATAAAATGTTCATTTATGTAAAATTCGAATTTTCACCAAGAAAACTTTGAAACATTTATTCCTAAAATGTTCCCAATCAAAATGAGCATTCTCCTAACATTTTTATTTCATAAAAATGTTAAATACCAAGTTTTCTTGAAATATATCTTTTTTTCTCGAAACCATTGAAACCCTTTGTAAACCCATTTTTACAAATCATAAGAAATATCATTCTTATATCATAATGCATCCTACTCTTACAATTTTAACTACAAGACCACTAATATGCAAAATAGAGTCTTAAAATAATAGTATAGTTTTTTTCACCTCAAATAGAGCTCCAAAAATGATAAACGAAAAAGAAGGTGATAGAAACCCCCGACCTCCTAAGGTGTCCTCAAGGAGGTTCCCTAGCTCTACAAAGCTTGTCTCCATGAAAACTCCAAGAAAACTCCCTTCAAACTCCATAAATTTTTACTTCTTCTTCTCCAAAACCCCCCAATAATGCCTCCAAAATTCATAGCTTTGCTCAGCATCGGTGAAAATGGGTGTATTGAGCTTAAATATGGTGGAATAGTTCTATAATGTGGTGGCATGAGGTGGAGACATGGTAGTTTATGATGGTTTTTAGTGATGGGAGAAGAGGAAAAGCTCTCCAAGAGCTAGGGAGAGAAAGGAAATACTGAAAATGGTGGGGAGACCCACCCTCACTCTCTCTTCTTCTAACCCACAAATAACCTCAAACAAGGCCTTATAAAACCCACCTCAACTCTAAAATCTCATTTTTGGGTCATCTGGACTCACCCAGAGTCAACACATCATCGATCAAATGGCCCAAAATGTGACAGCACACAAGGGCATGTGATTTAAAAATTTCTAAACAGGGCGTTCGAATGAGAATGGGACCTCGTTCGAAAGACATCTTAATATTGTTCGATGCGCCTATAGAATGACCTTCTAACGAGCTAGGAAAACCTATATAGTTAAATCTCGTTAGATCCTTGTTATAACCCAACTTCTAACGACATTGGATTCTCGTTTAAGCCACCAGAACAAGGATCTCGTTCGAACGACTTTCAAGCTCGTTTGATTTTGACAAATTCCTAAAATCTAAAATTTTACCCACAAACTTCCAACAATTACCATCAAGACCAAAGAACAATCGTATTGAGGTAAAAAATTATATATAAATGATCCACTCTCCAATGGGTTCATATGATTACAATTTCAAGGGAATAATAATAAAATATTGAACATAGGTATTACATTCTTCCCTCCTTCAGAAATTTCATCTCTGGAATTATCGATTCGTCACTTCCTCAAGTTTGTGAGATTTACCAAATCTTATTCTGAGTCATAGAAATTCTCCAAGATAATATCACGAAGTCCTTAATAGCTAAGATCACATAATATACTATTACATAAGGGTTGTCACCAAAATTTCAACATGTGACATGTTCTAATGCTCACGGCTATGCTAACCACCAACATCACATAACCGTCCCGAGTCTTCACTCACTTAACAATCACGTTCAATCAAGACCCAATACTCTCTTGCTAATACACAAAGTATATTGATGTTCCCACCGGGAAATTCCCTCAAGTGATCAATCACTCACCTAAGTGTAAAACGTAATACAACCAATAATCAGATTTTTCATTAAGAACCATTCGAATCTCAGGACCACACATTCTGCATCTCCATAAATTCTTGGGTCTTTTTGGCCTAGAAAATCTACTTAGCTTTGATACAAACCTCGTTTTGAAATTTCCACACATCGAGGTGACATGCCACTAAGATCCAAATCATGTGTACAACCGACACCGTCCCATAGCACCCCTTTCATGAACCTAAGATCACACTAGGCGTCCAACTGTGGAACACACACTGGAGTATTACGCCAATCCACTCAGAGTGACAAAACAACACTAAATGCTAAGTTTACTCGAGTTATAATACTATATGATGTCGCTATGCCACCATCGTTCTCTTTATAACCAAATCCACTGACGGCTATGTCGGACAATCATAAGGTTGCTAATTCTAAGGCGAATAGATACTATGAGCAACTGTGTGGTTGAAAGCATAGTCACCCATACAATGAACCTTATGAAATAGCGAGGATACCTTAGACAAGGGCGTACCCAGTTACCGAGATGCGTTGAACAAGTAAGTTCCAAACGCATCTACTAGGCTAAGTTGCAACGTACTATAACCTGGTATAAATTTGGGCTACTGCAATCGTGAAAATACAATTCTCGAATACCGAAACTGAAAGGAACACATAAGACTCAGGAGGAATGAACAATTATTCTAAGACTATTATTTATAAAAAGTAAACCTACACCACATGTTTGAAGTCTTATAACCTCTCCCAAACGTTCTCACCGGGTAATAACCTAGCCTTAAACCCTGGCTCGAGTCACTAATTATGAAGAATCAAATTACAACCATTTATCCTCATAAGACGAAAGAAACGTACAAACCTATTGTTCTTTGAAAAGTCAAACGCCAGGCTTCCATCATTAGGAGTAAGTTTTCCCCTTACATCTTCGATTAATGCGAGTCTTCCCGATCAAAGAATGCCAATTCCCTTCTCGACACCGACCTTGTTCATCTTACTAATGACGATGTCATAAACTTACTACACTTAGGTTACTGTCTGCCTCATCTTATCATGATCTTAACCCCAAAGTCTCCCTAGGCAGTATTCCATTCAAGAAAAATATTCACCTTATTATAACCTCTAACTACGCAAGATTGTCACTAGGCTTATCTCCATGTCCTACCCAAATTGAACTTACATAACACCTACATCGGTTGCTATTTACATTCTAAGGGTAGTAAGTACCACACGTGGCTATATCTTCTAATTCGTATCGGCTTGGCAAGACGTGTTAAGAACTAGTACCTACCTTTCTAGGGCTATCCTAACTTGTGTTGTTGACACATGCCAACATTCTAATCATGCCTTGATATCCCCCCTTAGGTGCCATTTTTAAGTCTCTATATGACATCATTAATTTAAGACCCCAATGTATTTCCTAGTACTCCTCAAAATCAAGTGTTACACCACTTATACTATTCATTCCATGACACCCGAGCACCATGCCCACTCACGTCATAAGCATTCAATTTTTATTAGAAGGTTACATCACCCATATGTGCCAATTTAGGTAACAACACGTGACACGTACACTATTCAACTCTTTTAAACCTTGAACAACAACCTCAGATCATAACCTGGTTTTTAATAGGATCATCACTAGGGCACTAACACTTCTTCATACTTGACTTAACCTATTTTCTAAGGTCACTAAACATAATCTATGTAAAAGTCCTCAAAGACGACAAGATTTCATCATCCACGACTTTTTGATAGTAGGTACGCTCCACAAACTACTCAATACCCACATCGCGATTATTGGGTGCTTACAAAGACATTAGTCTACGAGCCTCTACACATGGAGCACCTTAACCATTGAACACCTTAAGACGTCACAACAAGTCAATTTTTATTCCTAATGACGCTACACACAATTAGTCCTACAGACACTCCAAGATGCCCTTAATTCACACTCAAACTAGGATTACCTCGCATCTAGCCATTACTTAGGCTTCTAAAACGGGTCCTGAAACTTAAATAATAGTATAATCTCTCTTCCAAGCGGTTGTGACCATAATCCACATACCAAATCATAAACTAAAACTACTAAGGATTCTGGAAAAAAATAAGACATCGTACACAACCTACAAGCCTCTAGGTTTACATCATCGACATCACTAGGGACCTATTCCTCAAAATAGCATCGTAACTCCTAAAATCCTGACATGGAAGACTATCTAGAGTTCACTCCTAAGCCATCCTAACCATCATTGTTGCATATGTAACATATTTATCATAATTTTATCGTAACTCTTATCATCATACATTGCGAGGTATAACTTTCAATCAACAACAATCAAGACACTTACTTACGATAATAGTATCTTATCGACTCTAATCGAGTATTCATCCCCTAGTGTTGACCAATACGGCTCATTATGTCTATCGAATCATCAACCATCTACAATATGAGACTACCCCAAGGATCAAGTTTTCCTAATCACATCATCATTACTAATTACCCAAAAGTACCTAATCAAAGAACTTAACACATCCTTATCACAAATCAATATTACTTATGCATGATGCTCTACTAACCTAATATCCTCGAATGCCTTTACACGATTAATGTATCTAATTCAAAGCACATCATTAAGATCTATCAATATCCCAACAGACCTCTCGCATCGTCAAGGGTTGACGAATAAGCACCTCACAGAAAAATTGCAGTGTCATCACTATCGGCTCGCACGAACACTCGCAAATCACTAACATGTCTAATCATACGCGCAAAAGAGATTAATGACAACTAAATTGGTCATATGCTAGTTGACAATAAATTACCTGTCATGCCAATGTCTTTGACTCCACCGTCGAGAACCATCACCAATCTAGCATGACCGAACTAAAACTAACACCGACGTCGAAAGATCTATTATCGACCTCACCACATCACTCCCGAAAGTAACCTTGAACCTAGATCTCTGATACCATTTGTAACGCCCCGACCCGAATTTATGAGTTTTTCTCGGTCAATCCGATCCGACCCAAACGTTAGGTGTGAAGTGCAATGAAACAACTTATATAATGTTTCTAGTCCAGTTTTATTTAATTAACATTTCACTTATTTAGCTTGCAATTTTCATATAAGTCAAGCTACATGAAGGACCCGTGGGTACCATTCTAGGAATCCAAGCATACAGCGCTACTAACATAAAATAAAATGAATACTTACCTGTATGACACTCTCAAAATACGAAAACGCACTCAACTTACCGTAACAAAGATGAGGGAATTATTCAAATACCTAGTGAAAATTATAATAATGCAATATAGAATTGAACGGAAGAAAGGAGACTCTCACATGTTATATCTACGTGCACGTGCAACTATATATATATGCATGAAACTGTTTTTATTCCAAAAACGTTACTTAACCCGATTAATTCACCTTAATCCCATAAAAGAATTTTCCTTTTACTTGACTTGACAGTTATTCCCTGATTTAACCCACTCAGTTAAATACTTAAAACAAATACACTTTGTTTAAGTAAAATCATTTCTTTCCCCGATATTACCCCTTTATTCATACTAATTCACGTTAGTATTTTCATTAAAAATTACCCTTTCAACACAGGCAAACACCGTTTTAGAAAATACTTTGTTTTCCTTTAAAACCCTTTCACAAGCACATCCTTAAGTAATTACGGTTAAAACCTCTTTAGGTTTGTTAATCACCCATTTAATCCCTTCACTTTATAATTCCTTTACCTTATGGACTCTAAGAAATTTTCACATTTTTTATCCACTTTATCCTTTACCGAAACATTAATTATTTCATTCAAGTTAGGTAATATTTTCACATATTCTCTACACAACCCGTTTCTTGACATGTTCTATTTTCATTATATTTTTCTCAATATATTGTTAATAACTGCATACTTTAACGGGCTCCACACCGTCGGCTATGCTACGATATGCTTTGGCCAGTGATTTTGATCTCATCTCAGGGCTTTAGGCCCTCCTTAATTATCCCGCTGTCATCTGAGTCCTTATTAATGGGTTTTAACATTTTGAAAATATCCACATTGTACCACTTTTCTTTTTCCCCGGCAGAAGCCAAGAACCCGGTATTTCACCCCAACTTGTGTTAGCTTAAAAATAATCATTTCTTGTCTTTTATACCCTTACATTGATTTTTATTCCAAAAATTATGTTCACTTGGGACCATTTTGTGTAACACCTTTTTCAACATTTTTGTTTCATAAAATATTCAACTTTACGTAAAATTACCATTTTACCAATTTTTTCCCAAATTTGTCTTTTTCTCCATTTTCACAGGTGTTATTTTTCAAAACACCATCAAGTTACCAACACTAACTTCTTAAGTGTTTTTTAGTATATTAATATTTTTAAGATTTTGGAGTAACATTCTTCTCAAGTTGAAAACATTTTTATTTCATTACATTCTTTTCCAAGAATTCATTGAACATCAAAGACTACTTTAAAAGAAAAAGCCATTTTCCTTTTTGATGTTTAAACCCAATAAAACTCTCATTAAACTTGTTTGTATGTTCAACCTCAACTACAAATTTATATGTATGAGAATATGGATTTTGAGACCAAAAATACTATCAAATGGGTCTAACATGTGATTTACTCTAAAAATTTCATAATATTTGCACAAACATACCTTTCAAGGCAAAAGATATTTTTGTTTCTTCAAAACTTGAATAAATTTTTATTTATATAAAATCCTAATTTTTCACAAGAAATTTTGGAAACATTTATTCCTTAAATATTCCTAATTAAAATGAGCATTCTCACAATATTTTTATTCCATAAAAATATTTAATACCAAGTTTTTTAAAATATATAATTTTTCTCAAAATTGTGGAAACCATTTATAAACCCATTTTTACAAACCATAAGAAATATTATTCTTATATCATAATTCATAACACTCTTACAATTTTTGCCACAAGACTACTAATATGCAAAATGGAGTCTTAAACTAAGAGTAGAGTTTTTTCACCTCAAATGAAGCTCCAAATATTGTATATGAAGAAGAAGGTAATGAAAACCCCCCACACCCTAAGGTGGCTTCAAGGAGGTTGCCTAGCTCTACAAATCTTGCCTCCATCAAAGCTAAAAAAAAAACTTCAAACCACATTAATTTCTACGTTTTCTTCTTCTCCAAAACCCCCAACAACAACACCAAAATTTATGGCTTTGCTCAACAATGGTGGAAATGGGTCTATTAGGCTTAAATGTGGTGGAATACTTCTAAAATATGGTGGCATAAGGTGGAAACATGGTGGTTTGTGGTGGTGGGAGAAGAAGAAAATCTCTCCAAGATCTAGAGAGAGAAAGGAAATGCTAAAAACGGTGAGGAGATCCACCCCCACTCGCTCTTCTTCTAACCCAAAAATAACCCTAAACAAAGAATTATAAAACCCACACAACTCTAAAATCCCATTTTTGGGTTATCTGGACTCATTAGGAGTCGACACATCAATGAACCAATGACACAAAATGTGATAACACACAAGTGTATCCAATTTAAAATTTTCTTAACAGGTCGTTCGAACGAGAATGGGAACTTGTTCAATGGATATCTCAATCTCGTTTTATCCCCCCTCCCCATTGAACGACCTTCTAATGAGGTAGAAAAACCTATACATTGGCATCTCGTTAGATCCTCATTAGAACTCAAATTCAAATGATAATGGATTCTCATTTGAACCACCTGATTCTTGTTCGAACGAAACAAGGATCTCATTTGAACAAATTTCAAGCTCGTTCGATCTTGCCAGATTCCTAAAATTTTTAATTTTACCCACGAACTTCCAACAATTTCCATCAAGACAAAAGAACAATCGTATAGAGGTAAAAGACCATATATAAATGATCCAATCTCCAAGGGTTTCATATGATTATAATTTACACGGGAAAAATAATAAAATATTGAGCACGGGTATTACACTACCGTTACTCGTCCTAACTCCTTAGTCGATTCCCCCTGGTGGGAATCTCGTTCATGCTGCCTATCCTGATGTTGTGGTGCCCCACTGGCACCTTGTCCCCGATCTTGCCCTGGTGACTAGACTTTTTGGTTCTCTTTGCTCCCTTCTGATGAAAGCAGTGGTCTTAACAGTGTAAAAGCGGCATTGACGACATCAGCATAAGTCCTCATTGTCAAATTCCCCAATAAGTGGTGGAAAACCCTCTAAGTGAGTCCATTAATAAACTTAAGGACCCTCTTCTTCTCGGTGTTCACATCATTAGGCACAAAGTTCGCCAGGCGCATAAATTCCTCCTCATATTCGGCCACAGTCCGACATCTTGTGAAAAACCTAGGAACCTCCTCCTCATCCCCTTCTGAACTTCTGACGGAAAGAACTGTGGTTGAACCGCAAATAGAAGTCCTGTATTGTCATTGAATCCATCTTCTCAGATGTGGTGACTGACTCCCACCATTGTAATGTGACTCCCACAAGCTTTAAAGTAGTTAAAATCTATTTTTGAGTGTCACTGAACTCAACTATATGTAGATGCCGCTATATGTCCTTATTCCATTGGCTAGCTGCTACAACGTCCTCATTTCCTTGAAACTCCAGTGGATGGCCATTCTGAAAGACCTTTACAACTCGCTACCAAATTGACGGTACTGGGTGAGCTTGAACTGGAGAAATCGATTGCTTTGACTGTGCCTAAAGAAACTACTGCGCTATAGCATTCATCATGGCATTAATCGCCTATGCAACAATAGTGGCAATCTCTACTGTGATCAGCGTCCCCTGAGGGGCTAGCGACTCCGAATGAGTCTCCTACTCTATGACCCTCCTAAAGGCACATGTTGGTCGACTCATCTTGTTATTTGACATCTAAAACCAAACTTAATTTGAATAAGATTCACTTCAACTGTCCTCAGCATAGGGCTTGTGCAAATGTAGTAAGTCCGCACAGATACTAAGGACATTTGAACCTGATGATCTGATACCATCTGTAACACCCCCACCTATTTTAATAATGGGTGACCAATCCTCTACTAAAATAAAACTCGAATCTCAGCCTGTTTCATTCTTAGCATCACTGTCGAAAATCAAATTAATTATTAATAACCTATTAAACCCGGTGTCAAATTTAAAAAAAAAACTTGTTGACCTGCTTTATCAAAACATCCAGTCATAAGTGTAAAAATCCACCATAATGCAATAATAATGAGTACTGATGGCATAAATAAATAAAGTAACCAAATATCTCTCAATAAATCTCAAAGTACAATTAAGCCACTAATAAATGAAATAAAATAAAATAACTATGTCTGGAAATGAAAGTTGTCCAACTATAGGAGATATGCCCGAAATAAACACTGAAATAAACATCTTAACTAGATAGAACATATAGAGGCATCTAAGCAAATCTTGTAGGCATCAACCGATGCTGCAGCATTATTTGACTGGAAGGACAAGTTAACCTTAACTTCCCTACGGCTGAGCACCTAAAAGGTTTTGATTTTTTTTTTATATGGGTTAGGGACCAAAATATTTTGAAAATATTTACTATGAAATAATGAATATGCAACAGAATTATTCATGTTCATTTAGTAATGCACTCACATGAGATTATCCTCGCCCCTCGTCTATAGTGCGCCCCTAACGCATGTATTTCAATTCTCTTGTTATGCTACCCTACCTAACTAGTATAGTGAATCATAACACTGTCCAATATGCTAAACCTCTAGCTCAATTGTGCTACATGTATTTTATAGTACTTTGTTTGTCTCTTATCTATCACATAAGCTATATCATTGTAATTCTCCATTATATTTGGACCGTTATGTAATCACATAATGGTTCGTAGTTATAATTTATTTTCACACATTTATTTGAGTACACATACACATATAATACTCATTTATACGTATATATATATATATATATATATATATATATATATATCATCCTCGAGTTGTCCTCTCGGATGCATTCCCTATCATGTTATCTGGCTCCAGGTACATCACGTACCACTCCCGGGCCACCGGGTCAGAATCTCACCACCAATCCCAAATCATATACACATAAACTAGAGGCAGTCATAAACATATATTCGTGGGTCATAACCATACAACATTATTCCATCGGACTCTAAACTCACATACAGTGGTCATACAACAGTCATATGACTTGGGGAAATGGCCCAACATCTGTTGGTTAATCCCAGGGTGGACCGCCCACTATGCGCAACCTCTAACGATCTCATAATTAGAGTATGTATGTTCACATTATATATATATATATATATAGTCTATCCTGAATCCCGATTCTAGACAAGTATTCACGTACTTAAATTTAATTCTTAATTTTACGTTTCTGGCTAGCATGCTATTTAACCAAAGCATTTAGCCTAATTCTTCCTGAAATCCTAAATTGATTTCATAATGATTACCCGAATACCCTAGTATACCTGAAATCTCTTACTCATAATTACCCCTGTTATACCTAAGGTACTTTCTAACCTTCCCTTTTTTTTTCCAGATGTCTTATTTTATATCTTTGACTTCCTAAATTATGTTGAACCCTAGACGGTCCCCCAAACACCACAAAAGTCAAGGGAGGCCAGCACAACAAGCCGAACTGGTTCGCTCCCCCTCACGAACTAGTTCGGTTCTGTTGGGCTGCCAACACGCATTTTTTACTGGATTCACCTATTTCCCTTCAACCTTATGAGTTCTAATCTTCGTCCAAACCCCTAATATGATTCCTGAATCAATCCCAAACATCAAATTATATATTTGTACATATACATCATCCCCAAAACATTAAACTCATTAGTTATTCATTTATATCAAGATTCGATGCAGAGTTTTAAACCCTAGTTCAAGATTCTATCTTTTATTGTTTACATTATTTAAGAATTCGTCTTTACCATTCAATTCACATCAGATCTAACATGTTAACATAACAAAGTTCCTCTTAAATGATTTCACTTATCAAATTCCTATATTACGTGTTTCTCCCATGTAAAAATTTGTGCTCTTCCTGCACCAAATTTCTACATGAATTATTAAAACTACACAAGGATTAGACCAAGTTATATACTTGCCTCGATATTGAATTTTTTTTAGATTCTCTCCTTGAGTTCCTCTCCTGGCAATGTTCTTGAGCCTCAATGAACGTGATCTCCCTCCCAGATACCTTTTCTTCAATTTTCTCCCTTTCCTTCCTCTTATTTCACTTCTCTCTCAAAGCCCTGGCCTCTTGGATGGTTGGATAGCTGTCCATTCTATCCACCCTCCCTACTTATAACCCTAAACACTCCAAATCTTGAAATTAGTCGGCCACCTGAATACCCTTTTACGGCTCCCGTTTAGCATAAAAAGCCCCCAAAACCCAAATAAAACCCCTGGGGTAGCTAATTTTGACTATTTTGACCCATTCCAGTCCATTGACGCACTCAAAACAACCATTCGAGTTATCTAACATTAATTTTGTACCTTATGTCTAACACGACACTAACCGTGTGTCCCGAATGAGATACCGTTAAACCCGTCGATTTTTACTCACTCGTGATGTAATACAATTTAACACATTTTAATTTAATTATAACACAAGTTTACCAATAAATATTAATTTTTTATTAACCAATTAATATTTATTTAAGTCACTTTATTTCTCAATTCAATTAAATTACGAGCACACGTGTAATTTAAAATGCTTTAAAAAAATATGGGGTGTTACAGTACTTCAAGGAAGGATAAAGGCAAGGGAAATGGGAAAGAGAAGGAAGGATTTATGCGCTAATAGAGCTTTGTCTATTGTATTATTTAAATGTGTAACTTAAATGGAACTTTTATTTGGTTGGAACTATTTGGAAATGTTTTAAATTCAGTTACTAATGAGACAAGATGACGTGGACTTTCTTAAATTTTATAAGTTGGTCATCATTTCATTAGTTAAAGCGAATGATTTTTTCGACAAAAATAAAGAATCAAGATTTTACTTTAAAAGGAGGATAATCTTAAATGAAACCAAAGTATATATAGAAAAGGTTTTGCTGCATTGACACTTTGAATCGGGGTGTCACAGCTTGTTATCAGAGCATAGGCTACTTGTGTGTCGGGGAGTACGCTTACGTTTCGTTTTTCTTTTAAATAATAATTCTTTACATTCTATCATATTCTAAACTATCATCCCCTCTTTTGAATATCTACACATAGAGGAGGCGCATGTACTAGTGGCGGACGTACGTGTGGAAACAGTAATGAGCTATGCTAAATGACTTAGGCAGTCAGGCAACTGGCTGATTTTCTTTCTCAACAACACCAAGGCAGTGGCAGCACAGTAGAGAGCATCAGGGTTTTCACTATACTAAAATAATTAAGGAACCTCAATTCCCTTATGTTTAACCGGACTATAAGGCCTAAAGAGGCCAAAGAGTGGCTCCAGCACGTCACTCGTATTTTTGAAGATCTTGAAGTATCACCTACTTATCGAGTTCATGTGGATGCGTTATAATTTACGGACCGGGCTAAAAATGGTGGATGTGCTATCAAGTCAGTATGAATGGGACAGTTCTTTGGGAGATTTCAAGGTAACATTAGTTAACCGATACTTCTCAAAAGCTTACCGTAATGGGAAGAAGGATGAGTTCCATAACTTGTGTAGTAGGGGCTTAAATAAATTAACCCCGAACAATTAATAAAATGAGTCTAATTGATTTATAAAAGCCATACTGATATTCAAGCACTACACCGATTGCAATAATATTGTGCGTGACTAATATATCCCGTATACCGCAAGTTTGACTAATTAAACTAAATAATACTTTAGTAGTGATTTAAATTAATTATTTGAGATACCACCACATATATTGTAACAAGTGACACCATAAATATTGGACATTTGGCTCCACATAAAAGATGACATGTGTCAAACCACACTTGGGGTATTTTGGATATAAAAGATAGGATTTCCCCTCATTTTGGAGGATGATGGTCTTGGGGGAAAGGTAAGAAGATGGAAGCTAACTCTTCTCTCCCACAAACCTCTCAAGCTCCGTCACGGGTTTGATGATGAGGAGAGAATTTTTATTGTTTTATCTACGAGTTTTATGTATTTTACACGGTATATGGGCATTTAGAAGCAGTTAGCCGAATTTTTCACCCCCCCCCCCCCCCCCCGGTGCACCAAAAACACCAAAACCATCAAAAAATGAGTTTTTCGGGGTATCGTACGGACCCTTGAGCTACGCAGACTTTGATTTCATGAAGAGATGGATACGTAGGCGCAATAACGTTGCTAAAGTCTAAAATACGCTAAATGCGATGCTTCCCCAAATCTAGACTACTCTCTTACATTTGGCGACTCTGCTGGGGAGGTATTCGTGATTCCGATTGTGTAACGCCTAGTGCACAGACGGAGAACTCGGCAAAAGTGGAGACAATGTGTTAAAGGATAACTCCCAGCTCTAGTACTCAAAACATAAGTGCTCAACTCATTATTTCAAATAATAACCCTGGCTGATATATTCTCATTTTATGCCAAAATTATATCATAAGTTTATTGGGGTTCATTAACTTAGATGTCTATTTCAAAGACAAGTTATCTTAAATATGTTCTTAATGATTTAAAAAAAAAAGGTGTAGCAGTGATATTTTTGCAAGAGATGGAGTATATATTATTTGTATAAAATTGGTAGAACCATGAATGCTTAAGAAAAAAAATATATAAATCAGTTCTTATATTGTATTAAGTGTGTTTTCACAGGTTCAAGCATATTTTTTAATATCCAACGAAGACCTAATATTGATAAGCCATAATGAAAAGACTATATGTCTTAATATGCATGTTAGTACCAATATATTGTACCGACATTAATTGACTACACCATTTGTCGCAAAAAATATTAAAATATCAGCAATATCGTGGCCCAAATGCGACTATCTTTCTATTATATTATTCATGATCTGACAAAATAGGACAAAAACCCATGTGGGACGATTGACTATCTTTTAAATATGTTTGTCAAAAAAACTGGGAAACAGCTGTGTCTTTCACTGCAACCGTAAGGTAAAAGTCTGGTTGTACAACATATATCAGGCCTAGGATGTAGGTTTGACAGTTGTCATGTTCTATACTCATAGCTTCAAGTATTCATTAACAAAGTACAACTTCACCGACCTTACACCGGTGAAAAGATCTGCCGCCGGCAACAGCTATTACCAAAACCTGTTCGAAAAAAATAAAGTTATTTACAAAAAAGTTCAGTGTAAAAAAAATCAAACCGATCTGTTCAAACCACAAAAACCCAAACCACTGAGAAAACATCTGAGCCACCAAATAAGGGATTCATATGAACAACCATATGCAAATAACCTTATCTCCGAACAGGTATTCCGAACAATCTCGACCTCTGAGAACCTTGACCTCTGAGAAAATTCGACCTCCGAGGAGGCTTAACCTCAGAAAAAGTAATACGAATTAAAAAAATTCCTAAATATCTATCTCCGAGGAACTTCGGATCTTAACATCCGAAGAGGCTCGATCTCCGAACAAGTTCGGATCTCCGAACAGTCTTAGATCGTTGAACAACCTTGTTTCTCCGATCAACTTGACCTCCGAACTGTTGGAAAATTGGACTTTAGTTGGAATTAAAAAGTTGTCCAGAATTTTCTGGACAGAATTTTGAGATACCTGGAGCTCAAATTTAGGTGGGACCCACACTACGATAATTGTGGGAACATATACGAACGCGTTCTCCTACGTAAGGAGATTAACGTAGTATATTCATCTGTCCAATTTCAATCAGTTATGAATGATAAATATGTCCCCAAAGTGACTCACAAAGCAATGAAAGTTAATGAATTGAGTATGCTTTAACTCTTATCCCACATTGGAAGAGTAGTGGAAAAATAATGAGTTAATAAAACCCAAATGATGGAGTAAGGCTTGGATGCCTTGGGGTATCTCAACTCTTTGAAGGGGATATGGCCTACACTATACATGTGTTGGGCTTGAGTCAAAAGCCCACACGCGCGCGCCGGCGTCATCCGGCAGGCTCGGCTCGTCTCGATTCGGGCTTTTGATAGTTAATTTCTTTCCCTTCTATTTTTTCTTCATTTCTGCATATCATATCACTGTTTTAGTTGAGTATTAACACAGATTTGTGTTCGTTGGGATTAATTATTGCTGTGCTACTTATTATTTTGAGAAATCCATTCCATCTTGGGAGGCAATTATTCAATAACCTTTGAGCACATTTGAGGGAATAAATTTGCCTTAAGGAGACTGTTCTTCAGGGCTCGGATTTATCTTTAAATTCTGTTATTATTTCTGCAAATTCAAGTAAATGTTAATTTCTGTAATTTAGTTTTATTTTTGTAATTGTATTAATAATTCATAATTTTGTACAATTACTTTTTAATAAATGGTAAAAATAACAATCTTAAGGCAAATTTATTTGTTCTACTGCTTTGTAGTGTACAGAAATTATTTATAACAGAAATTTATTCGTATAATTAAATATGTTTTGACAGAAATATTGAATTAAAATATTATTTTATTATAGAAATTTAATAAAACAGTTTTCATACAGAAATTAATTTCTTCATTGTTTATATATTCTGTTTTAGAAAATAAAATTTTATTTGTAAAATTTGTTGTTAAATCTGTTTATATAAAAAAAATTGATATTAAAATTATAATTCTGTTTTGTACGGAATTCTTTTTTATTATTAAAAAATAGTGTGACACAGATTTTATTTTGTATAAACGTTTGTTTATATTTTAGTTCAATTCTGAATATTATTTAGAATTCTTTTGGAATTCATTTATTGTGAATTATATTTGGAGGATATTGGTGCACAAAATTTTGTATTCTGTTTTGATTAATTCATTTATATATGAATTTTATCATTGATAAAAATTTTGTTTTTGTAACAGAAATGGAATCAGCAAATACGAACACTATTCCTGCTAATGTGACTGTCACCAACACAAATGTGACTGCACCCGTATCTATGCCACACGGGGAGAAACCAGAAAAGTTCAATGGGGCTGACTTCAAATGTTAGCAAGGACAAATGTATTTCTATCTCACTACCTGCAAACTGGGTAGGTTTGTATATAAATATTGTCCCTCTATTCAAGAGGGAGATGACACTGAAAAGGTTGCTGTTGTTGATGCTTGGAAGCACTCGGACTACCTATGCCAGAATTATATTCTGACCTACTTGGATAAGACATTGTATCATATCTACTGCACGATCAAGACATCCAAGGAATTATGGAATTTTTTGGAAAAGAAGTACAAAGCTGAAGATGCTGGGATGAAGAAATTTATCGTCAGGCATTTTCTGGACTTTAAAATGGTTGACTCTAAATCAGTGATCTCGCAAGTGCAAGAACTCCAAGGGATCCTCCAAGACATTCATGCTGAAGGAATGTCACTTAGTGAAACTTTCCAAGTTGCTCCAATTGTTGAAAAATTTCCACCATCTTGGACTTTATTCAAAAATTATCTCAAGCGCAAGCGAAAGGAGATGAATGTGAAGGAGTTGGTGGTTAGGCTGAGAATCGAAGAAGATAACTATGAGTCTCAAAAGAAAAGTGGGAAGAATCCAATGGAAACAAAGGTCCATGTTGTTGAAGGTCCTAAGAAGAACAAGCGAAAGCATGATGGGGAAGGCACGTCCAAACAGAACAAGAAGAAGTTCAAAGGCAAATGCTACAACCGTGATAAACCTGGACACCGGTCAAGAGAGTGTCGTAAGCCTAAGAAGCAAAATCGAAATAATCCTCAAGAAAATATAACTGAGGGTGAAAACATCGCCAATGACTTGGAGGATATGAATCTTTCTGTCGTGGTCTCTGAATGTAACTTGGTTGGAAATACCAAAGAATGGTGGGCGGACACTGGGGCCACACGACACATTTGTGCAAACAAATGGATGTTTACTACCTATAAGCCTTTGGAAAATGAGTAGACCCTCTTTATGGGAAATTCTTCCACTTCTAAGGTGGTGGGACAAGGAAAGATTGCTCTAAAAATGACTTCTGGAAAGGAAATTACTCTCAACAATGATCTTCACGTGCCTGATATTCGAAAGAATCTGATTTCTGGATCTCTCCTGACTAAAAATGGTTTAAAGCTTGTGTTTGTGTCCAATCGCTTTGTGTTGTCAAAGAATGGCATGTATGTAGGAAAGGGCTACCTAAATGAGGGGCTCTTTAAAATAAATGCTCTTACTGTAACCCCAATAACATCTGTTTCAATGAATGAAATTGCTAGTTCTTCTTACTTTATTGAGTCATCTAATATTTAGCATGCTAGATTAGGACATGTTAATTTTGATACATTGCGTAGATTAATTAACTTGGATTTTTTGCCAAAATTTAATATTGATAAAAATCATAAATATAAAATTTGTGTGGAATCTAAATTAGCTAGATTACATTTCCATTCTGTTGAAAGGATAACTGAACCTTTAAATTTAATTCACACTGATATTTGTGATTTAAAATTTGTTTAAACTAGAGGTGGGGAAAAGTATTTTATTACTTTTATTGACGATTGCACAAAATATTGCTATGTATATTTATTACATAGTAAAGATGAGACTATTAATGCATTTAAACAACATAAGAATGAAGTTGAGAATCAATTAAACAAAACGATAAAGCCTAGTAGGAGTGATAGAGGAGGTGAATATGAATATCCATTTGAGGAATTTTGTTCTGAAAATGGAATTATTCATCAAACTACCGCTCCTTATTCTCCTCAATCGAATGGTAATGTTGAACACAAAAACGTACTTTGAAAGAGATGATGAACTCAATTTTATTAAGTTCAGGAGCTCCACAAAACTTGTGGGGGGAAGCCTTACTCTCTGCTAATTATATTCTTAATAAAGTACCTCATAAGCAGACTCACAAGACACCTTATGAATTATGGAAAGGTCAAAGACCTTCTTATAAATATTTACGAGTGTGGGGGGGCTTAGCCAAAGTGATGGTTCCTAAACCTAAAAAGGTAAGAATAGGGCCAAAAACCGTGGATTGTGTATTCATCGGTTATGCTACTATGCTACTAATAACAGTGCATATCGATTTCTAGTTTGTAAATATGAGATTTTGAATATTCATGTAAATACGGTTATTGAATCGAGGGACGCTTCATTTTTTGAAAATGAATTTCCGTATAACATGACCTGAGAATCTGGTCCTTCTAAAAGGACAAATCAAGCTACTACAAGTGGTACTCATTAACCTATTGAACCAATATAGCATGAACCAAGATGTAGTAAAAGAGCAAAAACCTCGACTTCTTTTGGTCCGAATTTTCTGACATATTTGTCAGAAAATGAACCTCAATCGTAAAAAAAAGCCATATCCTTACCCGAGGCTTCTAATTGGAAAGAAGCAATTAATAGTGAAATTGAATCCATATTACAAAATCATACATAGGAACTAGTGGATCTTCCACCAGGTTCAAAACCGTTAGGTTATAAATGGATCTTCAAAAAGAAGTTGAAGGCCGATGGATCAATTAATAAATATAAAGCTAGACTTGTAGCTAAAGGCTATAGGCAAAAGCAAGGTTTGGATTACTTCGACACATATTCATCGGTAACAAGAATAACGTCCATTGGGATGTTAATAGCAATAACTGCTATTAATGGACTTAAAATACATCCAATGGATGTAAAAACTACTGCATTCTTAAATGATGAACTAGACAAGGAATTTTATATGGAGCAACCTGAAAGGTTCAAGGCTCCCGAACAAGAAGGAAAAGTATGTAAGCTTGCTAAATCACTTTACGGATTAAAATAAGCACCTAAACAATGGCATGAAAAATTTGATAATGCAATGTTATCAAATGGTTTCAAAATTAATGAATGTGATAAATGTGTTTACTTTAAATACATTCAAAATGGATATGTCATTGTATGCCCCTATGTTGATGATATGCTTATCATGGGTAGTAACTTGGAAATTGTCAAAACTACAAAACAAATGTTAAGTAGTAGATTTGACATGAAAGATTTGGGAATCGTCGATGTTATATTAGGAATTAAAATTTCTAAAAAATTGGATGGACTTATATTACCTCAATCTCATTATATAGAGAAACTACTTGAAAAATTCAAGAAGTATGATATTAGTCCTACCAAGACACCTGTAGATGTAAATTGACATCTAGCAAGAAATAATGGTGAAAGCATATCTCAACTAGAATATTCTCGTATTATCGGCAGTTTAATGTATATCATGAACTGTACACGACCAGACATAGCATACTCAATAAGTAAGCTAAGTTGATTTACGAGTAATCCAGGGAGAGATCACTAGAAAGCAATATTGCGAGTTTTGGGTTATTTGAAATTTACTCAAAACTATGGACTACACTACTCAAAATATCCAGCTATTCTTGAAGGACATTGCGATGCAAATTGGATATCTGATACAAAAGACTCTAAGTCTACGAGTGGGTATGTGTTTACCCTTGGAAGTGCAGCCGTATCTTGGAAATCCTCAAAACAAACGTGCATTAATAGATCGACAATGGAATCCGAATTCATTGCACTAGACAAAGATGGAGAAGAAGCTGAATGACTTCGAAATTTCTTAGAGGATGTTCCAAATTGGTCTAAACTTGTGCCCGCAATATGTATACATTGCGATAGCCAATCAACGATTGGAAGGGCACATAATCACATGTATAACGAAAAGTCACGACATATTCGTCGTCGACACAATACCGTTAGTCAACTTCTCTCAAATGGAATTATCTCAATTGACTATGTAAAGTCAAAAGATAATATATCGGATCCACTAACGAAAGGTTTAAACCGAGAGCAAGTTGAAAGATCATTGAGAGAAACAAGTCTAAAGCCTATAAATAAATAAGAATCAATATAGTGGCAACCCAACCTATCTGACTGGAGATCCCAAGATCTAGGTACAATGGGCAAACTGAACTACGTTGTATTCAGTAAGCACCGGAGGATATATAATCCTATCCATTCCAAAGATGAGACAGTGCACATCTGCCGCGAAATTAGGATAAGTTATGCTTTTAATGACATTTATATCTTAGTATGTCTATGTGGGGTATTGCAGGATACTCTTTATGGAAGTCACATAAGTGAGTAAGAAGGGGGCCACTTCTATGAGAATAATGAAAGGCGTATTCTCTAAAATACTCACGGAACCAAGTTGTGTTCATGGCAAAAATGAACACAAGCGTGAGAACCAACTGTGTTGAAGAATTATTGTGTGAATACTGTTGTTTAGGTTTACAGAAATGGTTGACGGTTCAAGGACATGAAGTCTACTGATTAACCAAGTAAACCCGATAGTATATCACTAAGGAAAGTTCAAGGCCACTAGGATACTTCTCCCGATGCAATAAGTCTTCACTTTTACTCAAATTGTGTTTTCATCTGCATTAGCATCTGTTCTGGTTTATTTATAGCGATATATCATTCATGTGGAGGATTATTGGAAATTGAAGTTTAGTTGGAATTAAAAAGCTTTCCAAAATTATCTTGACAGAATTTTGAGCAACTTTGAGCTTAAATTTAGGTGAGACCCACACTACGATAATTGTGGGACCATATACGAATGCGTTCTCCTCCGCAAGGAGATTAACGTAGTATATTCATATGTCCAATTTCAATAAGTTATGAATGATAAATATGTCCCGAAAGTGACTCACAAAGCAATGAAAGTTAATGAATTGGGTATGCTTTAACTCTTATCCCATATTGAAAGAGTAGTGGAAAAATTATGAGTTAATAAAACCCAAATGATGGACTAAGGCTTGGATGCCTTGGGGTATCCCAACTCTTTGAAGGGGAGATGGCCTACACTATGCATGTGTTGGGCTTGGATCAAAAGCCCACGCGCGCGCGTCGTCCGGCCTGTCGGCCGGTTCGGCTCGGGCTTATAAATTCTCCTACATTTTTGGGCCGAATTAATTAAACTTTATGGGCTTTTATTAATTAATTATGAAATTAATTAATTATTAATTAACTGTTTGACAGTTAATTGTCAAAGGTCAACAGTTAACAAATTAACTATTTTTGACAGTTAATTTCAGTTTTGACTGTTCCAACAGTCAACACAAAAGCTATAAATACAAACCTTTCCCTCCTATTTTATTTGCTGTCAAAATAACACTCTAGAAAAATTTCAAAAATGTTCTTTCATCCAAAAAAAAAGTTTTCTTCATTTCTGCATATCATATCACTATTCTGGTTGAGTATTAACACAGATTTGTGTTCGTTGGGATTAATTATTGCTATGCTACATAATTAATTCGGGAAATCCGTTCTATCTTGGGAGACAATTATTCAATAACCTTTGAGCATATTGGAGGGAATAAATTTGCCTTAAGGAGACTGTTCTTAAGGGCTCGGATTTATCTTTAAATTCTGTTATTATTTCTGCAAATTCAAGTAAGTGTTAATTTCTTTAATTTAGTTTTATTTCTGTAATTATATTAATAATTCATAATTTTGTACAATTGTTTTTTAATAAATAGTAGACATAACACGAGCAACCATATCTGATCAAATATTTCGAACAGCTTGACCTTCGAGTAATCTTGGTGAACTCGAACAACTATATCCAAACAATCTCGATCCACTGAACCACCATGTACAAAATGCGATTCAGTTGGGACGTCGCCTCGACATACCATGTAACCTTCAAATTACCATGGTTGTACAAAACTAAGAACAAGGGATTTCGAGAAATTTATTAGACATTAAGAAAGGGATAAAACCCGAGCATGCTTGCTCTGACATTTAGCTGGAAACTTGTTTTTGGGTTGCAAGTTCCAGCATAGGAACAACTCCTTTTGCTTTTAAAGTAAATAAGAAGAGTTCTTAATATTATTAGGAGATACCTCCTTTTATGGCACTATTGCAATTTATCTTATAAAGATTAAATTCGTCTGAATCACCTTCTATGTTTATTCATAAAATTGTTCATGAGGTTAAGATAATGTGATACTCGTCATACTTTTAGATAACACACTTTTAAAGTATTTTTTGTTGGAAAATATTTTATTTTTTATCGTAATTGATAAAATAAATTCGGGAAAAGTCATATACCCCCTCTGAAATCATGCGAATATTTTTATATTGTCTCAAATGAGATCATTTAAAGATTAAGCTCAACGTAGTACGTGCATGTGCTCAAGCAACCTTATCAAATATGATATTTTTTCTAGAATGACTATGTCAAAATGACATCATTCGAGCGACGTTGTTGAAATAAAATTTTTGGAGCAACCATGTCAAGTTCGACATACTTCGAATGACCTTATCAAAATAATATTTTATGCCCAAGTTAGCCTCATCCATGGTGCCTCGAGCAATATCACCTGTGGTACCTCGAACAGTCTCATCCGTGGCACCTCGACCAACCTTATATGTGGTACCTCGAGCAGCCTCAGTCGTGGTACCTCGAACAATCTCATCTGTGGTACCTTGAGCAGCCTTATCCGTAGTACCTCGAGCAGCCTCAGTCAAGGTTGCTCAGAGAAACCTTCTGAGCAACCTCCTCTATGATTATTCTGAGATATGATTTATTCACATGGTGATATTAATTACACAAAAATTCGAATTTGATACTTATTATTCACCTCAAGGTGACTAAGCATGCTTACTGATTGAATTATTCTATATACGAATTAATAAACCACTTTTGAGTTTTCTCAGCTTTGATAAAATAATGGGGGCATGAGATCAATAGCTCACCACATGATATATATGCACTCTATCATTCTATGCTATAAAATGAGATTGAAAAAGTATGAACTGCATATTGTATCATATCAGACTGTCATTATGAAATTGCACAGAATAATATGTTTTACGATTTCTCGAGGCATGATTCTAAGTTTATTTTATTCTATTGACATAAAATAAAATAAAGGAGGAAGATATACCCCACATGATTATATATGGCATTATAATATGCCTCACAAGTTACTAATGGTTTTTGTGCCGGAATTAGAGATGATTTTTTATACTTGCATATATTGAACGTACATGAGCAAATCAAGCTTGAGAAATTACATCAGGCCTTATAGAAGTCAAAGACAAACGCTCAAGAAAGTTTTCTTAATTTGGGGGATATCACCGAGTGAAATGTATTTAATTGTATTCATATGGTGTTGTAATCGATTTATGAGTTTTTATTTACTTTGCTTTGTCTTAAGATAAAATACAAAATAAAGTAAAGAGGGGAAAAATATTGTATGATGTAATATTTAGTGGCATAGGAGCCCGAGTGATAAGCGTGCTCAGATCTGGTCACATAATAGCCATCCTTGTCAAGGCATCACCAAAATAGACTCCAGACTTGTTCACCATAGCCATCTGATGGCTCACATATAACACTGACTATATGACATTATTTTCATCGAAGTGACAGGGGGCAAGCAAATTACCCTGAAAACCTGGAGCATTGATACAGAGTTTGAATATAAACCTTACCTTACCGGGTGGTGCATTATGGTTATCAGAAACCTTGACCTTTATGGTAATCCCAGCTTGCTTAAGGGACCTTTATGACTCCTCGACTAAGCAAGTTGGGCAGATTTCAAGCCCCATTTTGCCTAAAGCACCTTTATGGTCGTTCGACTAGGTAAATTGTTGTCACTTAAAAGTCCTAGTTTACTTAAAGGGCCTATATGGAACCTCGACTAAGTAAATTGGGCATTCTCAAAGCCCCACTTTGCCTAAAGCACCTTTATAGTTGCTCGACGAGGTAAATTGTTGTCGCTTAAAGGTCCCAGTTTACTTAAAGGGCCTATATGGAACCTCGACTAAGTAAATTGGGCATTCTCGAAGCACTAGTTTGCCTAAAGTACCTTTATGGTCGCTAAACTAGGTAAATTGTTATTGTTTAAAAGTCCCAGTTTACTTAAAGGGACTATATGGAAGCTCGACTAAGTAAATTGGGCATTCTCGAAGCCCCCGTTTTCCTAAAGCACCTTTATGCTCACTCAACTCGGTAAATTGTTGTCGCTTAAAAGTCCCAGTTTACTTAAAGAGTCTATATGGAACCTTGACTAAGTAAATTGGGCATTCTCGAAGCCCCAGTTTGCCTAAAGAACCTTTATGGTTACTCGACTAGGTACACTGAGGACGCTTAAAAAAATATTAACAAGTGGCTTTCATTGTTAAGTCACATATTTTGGTGGAGTTTGCGAAAAATCTTAACAAGTGATTTTCATTATTAAGTCACATATTTGGGTGGAGTTTGTGAAAAATCATAACAAGTGGTTTTCATTGTTAAGTCATATATTTGGGTGGAGTTTTATGAAAAATCTTAACAAGTGGTTTTCATTGTTAAGTCACGTATTTGGGTGGAGTTTGCGAAAAATCTTAACAAGTGTGGGTGGAGATTTATGAAAAATATTACGAAGTCGTATTCATTGTTAAGTCACATATTTTGGTGGAGTTTGCGAAAAATCTTAATAATTGGTTTTCATTGTTAATTCACATATCTGGGTGGAGTTTTACGAAAAATATTAAGGAGTGGTTTTCATTGTTAAGTCACATATTTGGGTGGAGTTTGCGAAAAATATTAACCAGTGGTTTTAATTATTAAGTCACATATTTAGGTGGAGTTTTGCGAAAAATCTTAACAAGTAGTTTTCATTGTTAAGTTACATATTTGGGTGGAGTTTTACGAAAAATATTAATAAGTGATTTTCATTGTTAAGTCACATATTTGGGTGGAGTTTTACGAAAAATCTTAACTAATGGTTTTCATTATTAAGTCACATATTTGGGTGGAGTTTGCAAAAAATCTTAACAAGTGGTTTTCTTTTTTAATGTCATCTATTTTTAGGTGGAGTTTGAAAAAATCTTAACAAGCGTGTTTTTATTGATAAAGTCACCTCGTAGGTGTGAATTTGCGAAAAAATCTTAACAAGTGGTTTTCATTGTTAAGGAGTTATATTTTCTTTCTTATTCTTCGTTTCAACTCATAGTGTTTCATTCTCTTGAAAAGAATGATCACGAGGTTCATTCGAAATAAGCCATGAGATCAAAGCCTAAAATGTGAGATATGAGATAGAAGTATATCATCAAACTGAAATGAGATATGAGATTATTGCCCATGATCCACAGGTTGATCGAACATATCAAAACCAACTAAAGAAATGGTGGCAACCCCCAAAATACTACTCTAAAATGAAAAACACTGGCGACAATGATATCCCTCAAAATTATATGCACATATACGCATGGTATAGATTGAACGTGTTCACATGCTGGCTTAGACAAAGTTAAAACATAGTGAAAGATATTTCGTACACATAGTTGATATGTCTCAGCCAAAGCATCACCACACCAACTATGAATACGGGGGGGGGGGGGGGGGGGGGCAAATGTAGTAGCGGCTTAAATAAATTAACCCCGCACAATCGATAAAATGAGGCTAAGTGAATTATAAAATCCCTACTGATATCCGAGCACTATACTGACTGTAATATTATTACGCGTGACTAATATATCACATATACCGCAGGTTTGACAGATTATACTAGACAATACTCTAGTAGTGATTTAAATTAATTATTTGAGATACCACCAAATATATTGTGACAAGTGACCCCTTAAATATTGGACATTTAGCTCCATAGAAAAGATGACATATGTCAAACCCCACTTGGGGTATTTTGGTTATAAAAGAGAGGGTTTTCCATCATTTTGGAGTATGATTGTCTTGAGGGCAAGGTAAGAAGAGGGAATCTAACTCTTCTCCCCCATAAACCTCTTGAGCTTCGTCATGGGTTTGATGGTGATGAGCAGATTTTTATGGTTTTATCAACGAGTTTTACGTAGTTTACAAGGTATATGGGCATTTGAAGGCAATTAGTCGAATTTACCCCCCCCCCCCCCCCCCTCCCCCGGCGCACCAAAACCACCAAAAATCAAGTTTTTTGGCTTATCATACAGACCATCGAACTACGCAGACTTTGATTATATGAAGAGACGGATACATAGGTGCAACAACATTGCTCAAGTCTAAAATACGCTAAATGCGATGCATCCCCAAATCTGGACTACTCTCTTATGACTTCTTCCAAGAAAAATGTCCATTAGCGAGTATGAGGTGAAGTTTGAAACCCTGTTAGACTATGACAAGTATGTGGTGAGTGATGAGAGGGAGAAGACCCACATTTTCATAAAGTGTCTCAACCCTTTTATTTAGAGGATTATCATTGGCCAATATGTTTACGGGTTCCGAGAAATGGTGAATAAGGCCATCTAATTGCAATTGGAGTACAAAGATGAGAAGTCGACCAGGGATAAAAAAAAATAAAGGATAGATGGGTTCAAGCATTGTTTGATTCTAGCGCTTCACATTCATTTATATCCAAATCTTTAACTTGTAGTTTGGGTCTTAAGGTTGATTTCATTTATCCCTTATTTTTGTGGGACTTCCGATCGACGAAGGTATTGATGCAAGCAAAGAAAATAGTAAATAAAAGTTCCAAACAAACAAAAGTTTCACTAAAGTTATACATTTAAAATAATAATAAATAAAGCTCTATTATCACATAAATTTGTCATTGTGTCTCTCAATTTCCTTGCCTTTATCTTTTTCTAACGTACTTGGAAGTTTGAAAAATGGTGGGGTATGAGCGTGCGCCCAGTAGGAGAAATACTAAAAGATTAATACGTACAAAGAATATCTATACATATAAAGTATATTTTAACAATTATGAAATCATCATTCATTTAATTTAATGTTATCAGGAAAAATACAACGTGACATGAAATTGACGTTTTGACCATGTAACTCGGGGGATGAGCCCACTCACATTTAATCTTTATTTTAATACCACTTGTATCCAGTTAATTGAACCATTAACGTATCTTTCAAGTTATTTTATAAACTTTCCTTTACATTGATGAGCGTTGTGCTCAAAATAAGCTTTTTACTTGATTAATTGGGGTACCATTACATGAGTGTTATACGGCCTTTCACCGATTCCCACCATGCCGGAATATGCTAGTGATCAGTTATTTTGGGTCTAAGCATTAAGCCGCACCCTGTAGCTCTTGGACCTTTTTAAATTTTCCGGTTACCTTCGAGTGTCTTTTACTTGTTACATCATTGTTACTTTTTTCCTTTCTTTCATTCTTGTCCACTGTTGAGCCTTTTTTCTTTATTTTCCTTTTAATGGCTGATGAGGGTAAATACTGTGACATCCCGCCTAATAAAATATCAGGTGATTTGTCCTATATCAAATTAAACAGGAATCTCACGTGGTTACATTCTCAGCATCACTGTCGAAAACCAAATTAATTACTAATAACCTATTAGGCCTGGTGTCAAATTTTAAACTTTCTAATCTTTTTAACCTAAATGCACAAGTAAAAATCCACTCACACGGGAATATAAGCAACAAATGGAAAGAATAAATAAATAACCGATAACTTTCGGTAAAACATTTATACAACCATGACGAATGTGCGTAAAAATAATATCATTGCAAACAAAATAAATGACATCAGTTGGGCAACATGCCCGATTATTACTATAGTACCTCCTATCTAGATCACAAAGAAAGAAGCGTCTAAAACAACCTCCTACACACATCCACAGTTGCGGTAGTAACGTCTGACTCGAAAGAATTTGTCATTCAGGCGTCTCTGTGTCTGGACACCTAAAAAGTATACAAGGAAAAAGAAAAAGAAAATAGATACGGGTCAGAGCCTGAGGTTTAAAAAAAATATTTTTGCAAGTGCTTAATTTACTATAATATGTAAAATATGATACTTTTCATATTTAAATTGGTTTCGCACTCACATAAGAACCCCTCACCTCTCATCTAACATTGCACACCTAACGCATGTATTTTAAAACACCCTAGTTAGCTACCTGGCCTAACTAGCACCTCGAAACTCCAAAGTCTATTCTTCAAATAGCCTAAATTCGGACCAGTCCGGTCTGCGTATATTTCTGCTTTTGACGAAACTGCTTATTCTTCAAATACACACCCAACATACATACAACCTTATCTCCATGGTTTCTAACAATTTCCAACCATATATAATACATCTACACACTAAATTATACCTAAAACAACCATTAAGTTCAAGGGATTCATCAATTTCTAAGAATTTAAACCCAAAATTCTTATTTATGTAACTCTTCCAATTTATCACCCTAATTCACCCCACTAACACGGATTTTATCTTACATTTCATATGGAGTTTATAACACAACAATTTTTATGAAATCAATTCTCAAAAACCCATTTTCAATCCAAGATACTAACCTAAAATCTAAAAGTTTTCCTCACCAGCTATAATACGAAAAATAAACACACTTCAATCATTAAAGCAACTGAAACACTTCAATCTTTCTCCCCTTTTCTTCTTCCTTTCTCTTCTTCCTTCTTTTCTTTCTTTTCTTTCCTTCTTTCTCTCCTTCTCACGACTTAAATGACAGAAGTGAGGGTTTATCCCTTAATAAACCAAAAATTGACTCGTATACACAAATGCGAGTCCCTACTGATCCAAAAATTCCCCGAAACCCGAACACTACCCCCGGTTACCCTATTCTGACTATCTCAGCCCTTTCGAGACCAATTGTGTACTCAAAATCTCCATCCAAGTCACTTATCAAAAATTCACGTCTTAACCCAACACATCTCCACATGTGTTTTAAGCATAAAATAACATCACTTGTCATCTTTATTCACCTCCGACATGAAATATAATTAGTCCATCTTATATACTTTAAATTCTCAAATTATTAAATTACACCCACTCATGTAATTTAATTATCCATAAAAGTACGGGGTATTACAAATACCCGGGACGAGACTAGTCCCAACACTTAATTTCTAAGTTTCACATCAAAAGTCCGTTTTCATTTTACCTTTTAATCTCTATTTCATCTTTGAAAACAACGTTATTTATCATTTCTTCTGAAACTTAACTTTTGAATTCAAAATACCCATGTTTAAACTTTAATGCATTTTTCACTATTCACGCACCCTTATAAACTTGTATTTTATACACTTTGTAAAAAATGCCCCTATTCATCTTTCCTTTACAAAATATGTATTTCTACAAGATAAAATCCAACTAATTTAACTAGAGTCATTTAGTTTGAAAATTTTGCTCATAAGTCCTAATTTGACATAAAATGACACGTTTGCCTTAAAACAATACTTTTGTCATTTCAATACTTATATTTCCAATTTGTTAACTCTTATCATTTTACGTGTTCATATTATTTCTTTTAAAACCAACTTTCCAAAATAACACTTATATTTACAACTATTACTATTAAATCCATTTTTTTTCATAAAATGATACTTTTTACCTAAAAATTACACTTTTAGCATTTCAATACTTATTCTTGCAAATTGAGAACCTTTCTTTTTATACATATGTAGTCTTATCATTTTATGTCTAAATATTATTATACTTCCTATGTTAACCTCAATATTTTACTATTTTCACTTTTAGTTCCTTAAACTTTAAACTTATTAAACTTTATTCATATAAAGTAGTGTCATTTTATGTGGCTAAAGTGATGAATTTTTCAACATTATTATTATTATTTCTTATTTGAAGTCTTGTTCAAATGTATTTCTAACATATTAAAACCATTTTCCATAAACTACATATGATTTTGTTTATGGATGAAAGGATTTATATTAAATAAATTCATATATACATCCTATATTTCTTTACCAAGTCCATCTTATCATTTGTCATGGAATAACTAGTTTAAACATGATTTTTCTAAGGAGTAACTTCCTTAAATATTCTAAATTTTAACTTAATTCAAACTTTAACTTTCACCATTTTTATCTCATATTTATCAACATATATCCATATATAGTGATAATAAGCACAAATAGTCATGTAAACCATATATATGTATACATATAACTAGCATGTTTGATTTTGAACTGAAAGTAGTGTATAACCCCTATCTCTTGAAGATAATAATATGGGAGAAGTTGTTGAAAAGAAAACCCAATAACCTTTAAACTTTATGAATTTTAGTTCTTCTAGCAATCCTTTTTAACACTTAAAATAACACCTCAATAACTCTTGAAAACCCTTAATTGGGGAACGATAATTGTGTAGGATAGTATGTGTGAACTATAGATATAATAAAAAAGTTCTTGCTGAGTTAAAATAGTGGAGAGAAGATGTATTTTTGAATTTGACAAAATTGACATTTTCTTTCTCCATAAATAGAAGGAAAAATGAGATAGGTAACTCCGTACAAGGCACTCTACATGCCCCATATCCTTCCCCCATGGCCCATACCTATTAGAGATTGTTAGTGTAGGGTCTAAAGGGTCCAAAGATGGCTAAAAAGTGGTCAAACCCAAGGGGAGCCATCCAAAAACAACCACCACCAAAGTTGCATAATTCCTTCGGTCGAAATTGAAAAGTCTCCAAAACATGAATTAGATGATTTTTTTTAGAAAGTATAAAGCTTGAAAGTTGTTCAGAATTAAATTTTACATCGTTTTAGTGATTTTTAGAATTTTCTGAGCAAATTTATTTTCTGATAAGAAAACCCATTTTTATATTTTGTTATTATTATTATTATTATTATTATTATTATTATTATTATTATTATTATTATTATTATTATTATTATTATTATTATTATTATTATTATTCTTTGATTTTCCTTCCTTTATCCTTATGATATTATAACTTAATTATACGTGTGATTATATAATTTTTCATACAATCATTTTTTATTTAAAAAGCGTAGCTCAATATAACACGAGTATCGCAATATTTTGAAATTTTTCTTCTTAATTTTACTTATAAGATTATTTTAATAAAATTAATTCCATAAATTCTCATATCATGATTTTTATTAATTTACAAAAATTCAGGCATTACAACATTCCCACCTTGGGAATTTTCATCCATGAAATTAAAACATTGAACATTTCTAAGTAAATAATTTGGGAAATTAATAACGAGACTGTTGCGCTTCTACCATGACTTCTTCCTTGAGATTCTTAATACTCGAGATTACCAACCTCCCTCAGAACCTAACATTGTTATCCTTATCGAGTTATAAGTCCTCTATTGGTTCTCCTACCAAAATCTAGTTTTGATAGTGAATTAAATTATCATTACAACCTTGTGCACTAAGCACATTTGAGATGTAGGCGTGATGCTCTCCCCATTTAACCCTTAATTCCTATTTCTAAAGGTCTTCCATCATCTTATTACGATAGAAATTCATTGTCGCTAAAGATATTCTTGGTATCCTATTCAATGCGTCGGCTACAACAACCAGGTTGATAATGGAGACCGAAGTCGTAATCTTCCATGAGCTCCATCCATCATCTCTTACTGAGATTTAGATCTTTTTGAGTGAAAATATGGTGGAGGATTTTATGATTTGAGTACACCTCAAACCATTACCCGTATAGGTAATATCTCCAAATCTTAAGGGTAAAGACAACTGCTCCAAGCTCTCGATCATGCAGTGGTTAGTTATTCTCGTGAACCTTTAACCGCCTTGATGCATAAGCTATCACATTCTTTCCTTAAATCAATACCTCTCCCAAACCTGCCCCAGATGCATCACAAAACACGACGTAACCCTTTCCTCGCTCTAGGATGATAGGTATCGGTGCTGAAGTCAGTCTATTCTTTAACTCTTTGAAGGCTGTCTCATAATTAGCTGTCCACTCAAAGCGAATATATTTATGTGTTAACTAGGTGAGGTGTGAAGAAATCTATGAGAACCCATGGATAAAACGCCTATAATACCCGTAAGTTTTGAGAAGTGCCTTACCTATTTGACTATCTTCGACTATTCTTAGTTCACCACTACTTCGATGTTTGATGGATCTATTAAAATCCCTCCTTCCGAGAGGACATAGCCAAGAAACCTGACCTCATCCACCAAGAACTCACACTTACTGAATTTGACATATAAATGATTTTCACGAAGCACTTACAAGATCCTATGAAGGTGCTCCTCATGACCCACTCTTGAAGATGAGTAGATTAGGATATCATCAACAAATACCATAACAAACCTATCTAGGCATGGGCAGTAAATCCGATTCATTAAGTCCATAAACATTGTAGGTGATTTTATTAACCCGAATGGCATCATCAAGACTTCATAATGCCCATATAGCATCCTGAACATTATCTTTTGAATATCCTCAGTCTTGACCCTCAACTTATGATAGTCAGATTGTAAGTTAATCTTCAACAATACACTCTTGCCTCGTAATTGATCGAAGAGGTCATCAATTTGTGCTATGGGATACTTATTCTTGATCGTAACATGATTCATCTACCTATAATAATACAAATCCAGAGATTATTATCCTTTGTCTTGGCAAAAAGAACTGGTGTGGCCCACGGTGACATACTTGGCCTGATAAGACCCTTTGATAATAAATCCTCTAATTGTATCTTCAGTTCGTTCAAATCGACTAGAGCTAAACTGTGTGGAGGAAAAGAAATAGGTAAGACACCTATGTGTACTTCAATTACAAAGTCTATTTCCCTCTACGGTGGTAACCCTGGAAGCTCCTCTAGAAATATGTCTGGGAACTCCCGTACAATCAGATGATTAAGGATCATAATGTCAGGACCATCCTACACCACAAGGCTTGAAATCCACCCAAAGTAATTTCGTTGGTCTTTAGTTTTAATTTATTTGCAAGGATGGTCCGTGAATTGTTCACTGTTAAATATGTGGTTGGGCCCATCCGTCTATAACACCAAAACAATATGTCAACGATATTCTATCGTGGCATTGAAATAAGATTGCCAGTCCATTATGAGGATTAACTCAAAACCTTTCATGTCCATGACAATTAAGTTATACATAAGAATGTAATTCCTTGTAACGATAACAAAATTATGATAAACACATTTAGGGAAATACTTTTGCCGATCTGAAGTCCCACAAAAATAGAGGATATAAGCAATCGAACTTAAGATGCAAACAATAAGCTAAAGAACTGGATATAAATGAATGCGAAGTGCTAGAATCAAATAATGATTGGACCCAGCTGTCCTTTTCTTATCCCTGATTGACTTATCATCTTTGTACTCTAATTCCAATCTGATGGCCTTATTCACCATCTCTCAAAACCTAGGAACATCTTGGCCAATGATAAGCCTCCAAATGGAAAGGTTGAGACCCTTTATCAAAAGGCAAGTCTTCTCTCTCTCATCATTCGCCACATACTTATCATAGTCTGACAGGCTTTAAAATTTCACCTCATACTCTTCAATGGACATTTTCCATTGGAACGAGTTACGAAACTCATCCCTCTTCCCATTATGGTAAGCTTCTAGGAAGTATCGGTTAAAAAATGTCACCTTGAAATCTTCCCAAAGGAATGCCCCATTCATATTAACTTGATAGGACATCCACCATTTTTTGGTCTGGTCCATAAATTGGAATGTATCCACATGAACTCGATAAGCAAATTATACTTTAAGAACTTCAAAAATATGAGTGACATGCTAAAGCCACTCCTCGGCCTCTCTGGGCCCTGCAGTCCTGCTAAACTGAGGAGGTTCAGTTTCTTAAATTCCTTTAGTATAGCTTTAGTCCTCCTACTTTTTGTTGTGCTAACATTGCCTTGGTGTTGTTGAGATAGACAATCAGCCAGTTTCCTGACTTCCTGAGTCATTTGGTGTAGCTCATTTGTGTTTCAACCAGCATGTCTGCCATTTGTAGGTGCGCCTCCTTTATGTGTATACATTCTAAAGAAGGGATGATAATTTAGAATATGATGGAATATAGAAAACTACTATTTAAAGGAAAATGAAACGTAAGCAAACTCTTCGACGCACACATAACCTATGCTCTAATGTCAAATCGTGATGCCCTGATTCTGGGTGTTAATGCAAAAAAAACTTTTTTTATATACGCTGGTTTGATTTAAGAAAGTTCTCCTTTTGAAGTAAAATCCTAATTCTACATATTTTTCGTAAATTCATTCAATTTAATTAATGAAATGATGACCAGTTTATAAAATTTATAAGAACACTTAAAATAAAAGAGTTTTGCAAATTCCATAGAGTAAATAACAATCTAAGAAATTCCACACCATATTGTGTTACTACAAACAAAATTTAAAACACTTACAAATAGTTCCAACCAAGAAAAAGTTCTATTTAAGTTACACATTTAAATAAAATAGTAAATATAGCTCTATTAGCACGTAAATCCTTCCCCGTCTCCCTAATTTCCTTGCCTTTATCTTTCCTCGAAGTATTTGTGGGTTTGACAAATGGTGGGGTACGAGCGTGCACCCAGTAGGAAAAATACTTAATATTTATACATATAAAGTATATTTTAGCAATTATGAAATCACCATTCATTTAATTTAGTGCTCTCATGCAAAATGAAACGTGAAATGCAATTGATATTTTGACCATGTAACCTGATCGATGAGCCCACTCACACTTAATCTTTTAAGTTATTTCATTAACTCGTCTTTATATTAATAAGCGTCATGCTCAAAATCATCTTTTCACTTGATTAATCAGGGGTACCAATACCTGAGTGTTATATGGCCTTTCATCGACTCCCACCATGCCGGAATATACTACTGATCAGTGGTTTTGGGTCCAAGCATTAAGTTGTACCCTAGGGCTCCGGGCCCTCCTTAAATTTTTTGGTAACCTCCGAGTGTCTTTTAATTATTATGTCATTGTAACCATTTTTCTTTTCTTTCATTCTTGTCCACTTTTTTCCCCTTTATTTCCCTTTTAACGGCCGATGAGGCCAAATGCTCGGGACAAGACTAGTCCTAAACTTAATTTCCAAATTTCACGCTTTATCAAAAGTATGTTTTATTTTACCTTTAACTCGGTATTTCATCTTTGAAAACAAATTTAATTATCATTCTTGTGAAACTTAACATTTGAATTCAAAATACCCATTTTTAAACTTTAATGCCTTTTTCACTATTCATGCACACTTATAAACTTGCATTTTATACACTTTGCCAAAAATGCTACTTTTCATTTTTTCTTTACAAAATATGAGTTTCCACCGCATAAAATCCAACTATTTTAACTATAGTCCTTTAGTTTGGAAAATTTGCTCATAAGCCATAATTTTACATAAAATGACCCTTTTATACTAAAACATTACATTTTCTACTTTAATAGTTATATTTTTAATTTATCAACTCTTATCATTTTATATATGCATATTATTCTATTTAAAACTAACTTTCCAAAATAACACTTATGTTTGTAAAGATTAATATTAAATCCATTTTCCCCATAAAATGTCACTTTTGGCCTAAAAACTACTCTTTTAACATTTCAAGACCTATTCTTACAAATTGAGAACCTTTATTTTTAGATATTTCTATCTTTATCATTTTATGTGTAAATATTACTATATTGACTGTTTTAATCTCAATACTTTACTATTTTCACTTTTAGTCCCTTAAACTTTAAACTTTTTAAACTTTCTTCATATAAAATAGCGTCATTTTATGTGACTAATGTGCTGATTTTTTCAACATTATTATTTCATATTCAAAGGCTTGTTCAAATTTATTTCTAGCATATTAAACCCATTTTCTATAAATACATATGATTTTGTTCATGGATGAAATGATTTATATCAAATAAACTCATATATGCATCCTACATTTCTTTACCAAGTTCATCTTATCACTTGTCATGAAATATCAAGTTTAAACATGATTTTTTTATAAGGAATAACTTTCTTAAATATTTTGAAATTTTAACTTAATTCAAACTTTAACTTTTCACCATTTTTATCAAATATTTATCAACATATATCCATATATAGTAATGATAAGTATAATATTTATGTAAATCATACATATGTATACATATAACTAGCATGATTGGTTTTAAACTTGAAAATAGTAGAACTCCTACCTCTTGAAGATAATAACTTTCGAGAAGATGTTGAAAAGAAAATCCAGTAAGCTCCAAACTTTATGAATATTAGTTCTTCTACCAATCCTTTTTAACACCCAAAATAACTCCTTTATGACTCTTGAAAATCCTTAATTATGGAAGGGTAATTGTGCAGGATATTATGAGTGTATTTCTGAATTTGACAAAATAGACATTTTCCTTCTCTATAAATAGAAGGGAAAATGGGGTAGGTAACCCCCTATAAGGCATCCTACATACCCCTTATTCGTCTTTCATTACCCTTACCCATTGGGAGTTGCTAGACTATTGCCTAAAGGGTCTAAAGATAGATAGAAAGTGATCAAAACACAAGAGGAGCCATCCAAAAATAATCCCACTAAGTTGCATAATTTATTATGAATAAATTGAAAAGTCTCCAAAACATGCATTAAATGATTTTTTTTTAATGAAAATGTAGCATAAAAGTTGTTCAAAATTAAATTTTAAATCATTTTGGTGATTTTTAGAATTTTCTGAGCATTTTTATTTTTTTGACAAAAAACCCATTTTTGTATTTTATTATTATTATTATTACTACTACTACTACTACTACGACTACTACTACTACTACTACTACTACTACTACTACTACTAAGACTACTAAGACTACTACTACTACGACTACTACTACGACGACTACTACTACTACTACTACTACTACTACTACTACTACTACGACGACGACGACGGCGACTACCACTATGACTACCACTACCACTACTATTACCACTACCACTACTACAACTACTACTACTAATACTATTACCACTACCACTACTACAACTACTACTACTACTACCACTACTACGACGACGACGACGACGACAACGACTACTACTACTACTACTACTACTACTACTACTACTACTACTACTACTACTACTACTACCACCACTACTACTACCACCACCACCACCACCACTGCTGCTGCTGCTGCTACTACTACTACTACTACTACTACGACGACGACGACGACGAAGACGACTACTACTACGACTACCACTATGACTACCACTACCACTACTATTACCACTACCACTACTACAACTACTACTACTAATACTATTACCACTACCACTACTACAACTACTACTACTACTACTACTACTACTACTACTACTACCACTACTACTACCACTACTACTACGACGACGACAACGACTACTACTACTACTACTACTACTACTACTATTACTACTACTACTACTACTACTACTACCACCACCACCACCACCACTGCTGCTGCTACTACTACTACTACTACTACTACTACTACTACTACTATTATTATTATTATTATTTGAATTTCCTTCTTTTATCCTTATGATATAATGACTTAATTATAAGTGTGATTATATAATTTTTCATACAATCATTTTTTATTTAAAAAGCGTAGCTCAATATAACACGCGTAACACGATACACAACATTTTTGAATTTTTCTTCATAATTTTAATTACAAGATTATTCTAATAAAATTAATCCCATAATTTCTCATAATGCGATTTTTTATTAATTTATAAAAATTCAGGCGTTATATGAACTTTCTTAAATTATTATTTACTCCATGGAATTAAGTGTTCTTATAAATTTTATAAGGTGGTCATCATTTCATTAATTAAATCGAATGAATTTTACGATAAAAATATAGAAGTGAGATTTTACTTTAAAAGAAGGATTTTCTTAAATAAAACCAAAGTATATAATGTGACACCCCGCCTATTTTAATCACGGTTGATCATTCCTTTATCAAAATAACTAGGAATATCATATGGTCCATTTTAAGCAGCACTATCGAAAACTTTTTTTTTAATTACTGACAACCTATGTTAAAATAAGTCGGTGCCAAATTTTATCTTTCATTACTATAATAACATGCGAAAATAGAATAACCTAACCAAACTATTCACACAATAATAGTTTGAACAATCACACGACATACATATAAATGAATAAAACTGAATAAACCAGCGGTTCCCAAAACAATAATTCAAGTATAGTTTGAAATAAATAACTGAATCTGAATACAGTCTGATAAATAAACTGGAAAACTAAATAGCTTAATGAAATACAGACATAAATCATATCTATAATGAATAAGATAAAGCGTCTAAAGAAACTCCTGCAAGCCTCCACAAATACTGCAGCTACGCATCCCTGGATAGAATCATCAAACGTGGCGTCCCTGTGGCTGGATCCTAAAAGGTTTTGAAAATATTTTGACACGGGTCAGAGCCTAAGAAAACAGTTTGAAAATATTTTGCATGCTTTTAAATCACAAGTTAAATCAGCTACTAGATACACATGTTAGTTCCACGTACACTCTCTTGAGATCATCACCTCTCAACTAAAGTGCACGCCTAACGTACCCTATCTATATATGTTACCCATCCCAACTAGATAACGAATCTAAATAACATCAATAAGTCTAGCTCACTCGTATTACCCATACGACATGCTACCACAGTCTCAATAATCAATTTTTATTCATGTATTATTATTAAGTTGATTAATTAAGTTTCTTTACTTAAGTATATTTAGATGCACACAATTCATCAGTTTTACTATCACACATAAGTAGATATATCGCACTAGTATATATTTAACACACATATAATATATAGAAATATTACATCTCTGAAATGGCCCCTCGTGATGATGGCATACTTTGCTATCAAGTCCATGTACCTCTCGTAGCAAATCAAGGACTAATGGTTCGGCATGTCCCCTCGAACCCAAAATCAATCAATACACAACGAAGGCGAACATGGTTCTAATCCTTTGGGACACTAACATACCTAATGTACACAAATGACATACCAGTCCCACTAATACACACACATAGTGAGCCACCCTAAGTTCCATGTTCTGGGACATACATCCAGACCTCACTGGAATCGTCAAAGTGGGATCGCCCTCTATGCGAAAACCTCCGAATAGCAGGCAGCATAAGCATGTTTTCACACATAATCAAATCACATCACAAGTATTCACATAACCTATATATGCATATTATTGAGTTGGTATACACACAACCCATCAAAATAACCCATACGTAGTATATAACTCTTGAATACTTAACGTACTAATTATAACCTCTTTTCATATAATCTCGAGTATATCTCGCTACCTGAAGCGTCCTGGTTACCCCTTAATTAATATCAATAGTTAATACAACTCTATCCTACTGGCATATGCCTTATTACTGTTTAACCTTACCGTAACCTAGTTTATTTTTTTCCGATAAGTGACACAGTCGCTGGACTCCCATCGATCTAAGTCTCAAACCTTACACTCATTAAGACTAAGCCACCCTCAACTACGTGTATACTGACCTTCCCTAACTCCTCATATAGTCAAAAGATCATCACTAAGGGTTTCAGCAAATCGGGGTAGAGATTACTTGATAAATAAAACAAGTGCCCAATTTCAGCAGCCATCGATTGATCGAAGGATTCGGTCAATCGATCGATCGACATTCATGAGTCAATCGATCGAACCTTGGTTGACTACTTCGTCCTAATTGCATTTTTCTAATTGTTTGGCATCTCCAACCCTCATATATCCATCCTAAACTACTAACTAACGTAACCAAACATTATATACATATGTGGGGATAATTTCTAACATAAATCATGTAACAAATCCATTCAAATTTCATCCAAGATTAAAACTCCATATTCACAAAAAACCCTAGTTTTAGTGTTCCTCATGCAAGATCATCTATTTACCAAGATTTCTTCCATTTTAATTGTCATATATAATTTGATTTCATGTCCTCTACACATGTGGATTTATTCTACATGCAACCCTACCCCAAATCATACATTTTATTCATTAAATCACAAGATTATCATCAATTATCATCAAATCAAGATCCCTACACTACATGGGCATTATAACTCATTAATACAAGAAAGATAAGCACTTGCCTTATCAGTAGCAGACCTGATTTTGTGTTGAGTGTGATGAAATTATTTCTCCCTTCCTTTCAATCACGATTCCGACAACTTTGGTGGGGAGAAAAGGCGTGGCACCTCCAAGAACTCTCTTCTCTTCCTCCTTTGTGGCCTCCACTCTATCAAGATTGATATAAGCCTAGACCTACACTCCCGTGGGATGATATAATCCTTTAGTATTCGGAGTTCTCTTTACCACAACTCCCGAATGACCGAAATGCCCTCTCGTGGTGGCGGTTTGGTCTAAAATTGCCCTGTGACCCAAATACTACCTATCCTAACTATTTCGATCCTTTCAAAGTCAACTGTGGACTCAAAATCATCATTAGAGTTACCTTAAATAATTTTCTATCTCGGCCTCATATAGTCTACACACGACCCCCGATTGAGATGTACCATTATCACGTCACTGTCACTCTCTATGATGTAAAATACTAAATCACTATTCACTTAGTAATTTTATTCGATAAACATTAATCATTTTCTCTTCGAATAATATTTTAATCCACAAATAATATTTTATTTCATTAAATTACATCACACGGTAATTTAAATTAACCCAATTAACTCAATTTTAAATACTAAAAAAATATGGGGTGTTACATACTTCCCCCTTATAAAGGAATTTCGCCTTCGAAATTGGGACGTACCTATCATAAATAACTTTGGATACTGCTCACACATGTCATCCTCCCACTCCCACGTTGACTCATCAACATTGTGGTGCCCCCACTAAACTCTAACTAAGGGTACCACCTTTGACCGCAGCTTACGCTCAATACGATCAAGTATCATCACCAGTCTCTCCTCGTACAAGATATCTGGATGCAAGTCAATCTCACCCAATGGAACATGACAGAAGTCCCCTTCACTCCTATGTTACTTCTTCAGTGATGACACATGGAATAGATCATGAATTCGTTGTAAGTGCTCCGGTAGTCCCAACATATACGCCACTAGTCCCACCCTCTCGATGATCGAAAACATTACCACATATCAGAGTGCTAGCTTCCCCTTCTTATCGAATCTCATCACCACTTAATAGGAGATGCCTGCACCAACACCTAGTCACCAACCTCAATCTCTATGTTCCTCCTGTCTGCATCGGTGTAACTCTTTTTCTTGTCTTGAGCTATATGAATGCGCCCTCGAATCAGTTCAATCTTGACAGTGGTGTCCTGAATCATCTCTGGACCCAATAGCTTGTTGTCCCCCACCTCTAACAAGTAAGCAGGCGAACGACAAGTTCGGCCGTATATTTCCTCAAATGGTGCCATGCCGATGGTGAACTGGTAGGAGTTGTTATACGCAAACTCCACCAAAGGAAGATACTGCTCCCATCCTCCCCCAAGTCAAGTATGCACATCTGTAACATATCCTCCAACATATGATTAACTCTCACTGTCTTTCCATATATCCATGGGTGATATGCTGTACTCAATCATAAATTCGTGTCCATCACCTCCTAAAAGTTTTGTCAGAAATGGGACACAAAGATCTAGTCCCGATCGGACACAATATTAATCGAAAACCAATGTAACTGTACTATCTTTGCAATGAACAACTGTGCATACTGCCTCATCTCAAATTTTGTGCGATCTGGAAGAAAATGTGCCACTTTAGCCAATCGATCCACTATCACCCATAACAATAAAATAGATTCTTAAAATGGATCCACTAAAGTTCCCACAGCAATAAAATGTAGAATTCCCATAAATTCTAGACTTAAACTAAATATTAATGGGGATTCAAAAGGCAATCCAGGTAGAAGTGGTTCGGGAGGGATTCTTAGGAATGATAAAAATGAGTTCATCTTTGCTTATGCAAATCAAGAAGGCATAGCTACAAATTCAGTAGTGGAAATTAAAAGTCTTTGGCAAGGAATCAAGTTGTGTTTGGAGTTCAACTACAAATTTGTGGATTTTGAATCATATTCGTCTTATGTTGTCAATCTTCTCAATAACAAATAGAAGCCTCCTTGGAAGATGATTCATTATGTTGAATAAATTCAAGCTGCCTTTCAAAAGTTCAGTTTCAGTTTATCTCACTGTTTCAGGGAATCAAATATGGTAGTTGATGCTTTAGCTGATCATGGAGTTAACATTCCATCTCTTTCAGTCTATCATAATATTGAGGATCTTCCTTCAGTTTCTAAAGGTGCTCTCAAGCTAGAAAAGTTAGGTTGCCACTATATCAGATATGTTTAATCATTGTAATGGGGTTAATATAAAACCCCAAGTTTATTTTAATCTTTTCATGTACTACTCTTTATTTCCATGGGAGAGGCTATTTCTCTTATATTTCATAATAAACAGTTGAGGATCCTGTCCCTCTTCAAAAAAAAAGAAAAAAAAATCCACTATCACCCATAGGGAGTCATGACCTCGCTGCGATAATGACAAACCGGTAATGAAATCCATGGAGACACTCTCCCATTTCCACACGAGAATCTCGAGTGGCTGCAACATCCATGTTGGTCTCTAGTGGTCTACCTTCACTAGCTAGCAGGTAGCACACTTGGAGACAAACTGCGCTATGTCCCGCTTCATCCCGACCACTAATACTGCCTACATATATCCTGGTACATCTTATCCCCACTGGTATGCATCGCAAATCTAGACCCGTGAGACTCTCACATCATTACATGTATCAAATCCTCGTCATTTGGAACCACGAGTCTCCCATTAAAATGCAAACCACCTTCAGAACTGATCGAGTATAACATTATCTTATTAGCTAATAATTGATGAACTCTGTCCTAGAAATACCGGTCCACCGCTTGTTCTCTCACCAATCCATAATAATATCAAACGTGATAGCTAATAATGACATGCAAGCTCTAATAACCTCATCATCATGTCTAATCTCTCTCCACTTTGCCTTCCAAACCTCCCCTGTAGACCGTAGGCTCAATGCGTTTTCCACCACATTAGCCTTCCTAGGATGATACTGAATATTACTCATGTTCAGATCCTTTTGTGTGAAGAGATACTGAAGAGATTTATGGTCCGTGGATAAGGTAAACTCTTCCCCCATTGCCTCCAAATCTTGAAGGCAAATACAACTATGACTAACTCCAAGTCATGCGTGGGGTAATTCCTCTCATGGGGCTTAAGATTGCGAGATTCATAAGCTATAGCTCTCTCCTCCTACTTTAATACTCCCCCAAGTCCCTGCAAGGATGCATCAGTATAGACATGGTACTCCACTCCTCCCATTAGGCAATGCAAGTACAGGTGTTGAGGTCAATTTATTTTTTAGATCATCAAAGGCTAATTGATAATGGTCATCCCAAACAAACGACACCCCCTTGCGAGTCAGATTCATCAGCGGACCCGTAATATTCGAGAAACCACAAATGAATCGTTTATAGTATTCAGCTAACCCCAGAAACTGCAAACCTCGATCGGTGTCGTAGGCTGTCCCCACTACCTCATCATTGATACCTTACTGAGATAAAATGATATACCCCTGTCAGACATAATATGGCCCAGAAACTACACCTCCCTAAGATAAAAAAAACATATTTCTCAAATTTGGCATACAACTGGTGATCTTGTAGTGTTTGTAAAACCATCCCGCAGATGCTCAACATGCTCATCCTCAGAGCGAGAGTAAATCGGGATATTATTAATGAATGCTATCACAAACTAGTCAAGGAACTCTCTGAAAACTCGATTCATTAGATCCATGAGCACTGTTGTTGCATTGGTGAGCCCAAATGACATTACCCTAAACGTATACAACCCAAACCATGTCAGAAAAGCAGTCTTAAGAACGTCTTCCTCTCTGATGCGTAACTGGTGATAACCAGACCTCAAACCTATCTTTGAGAAGTAAGTTTCTCCCCTCATCTAGTCGAACAGATCATTGATCTGAGGAAGTGGATACTTATTCTGTATCGTGACCTTGTTCAATTTTTTGTAATCGATGCACAAATGAAGCGATACATCCTTCTTCTTGATGAACAACATCGGCATACCCCATAGTGAAGTACTTCGTATGATAAAACCCTACCCCATGAGTTACTGAATCTGCTCCCTCAACTCCCTCATCTCAGGTGGGGACATACTACAAGGCGCTCGGGCTATAAGCCTTGTTCCCAACAATAGGTCAATAAAAACTCAATTTCTCGGCTAGGCGACAGCTCGGGTATATCCTGGAATACATCCTCAAACTCCCTCACTACTGGAATCGAGTATAACGAAACCACCACCTCCTGTAAGGTCTCCTCCTCAATGTAATACAAATGTGTGCTCGGCCCTCCCTTAGGAAGAGACATCGCCACTAAGAACATCTCCTGCCCTAGAATCGACAACACAATAGCCCTCCCAAAACAATCCACCATCACCCGGTATCTAGCTAACCAATCCATACCCAGAAGGACGTCGTACCCCTCCATATCTAAAATAAGAAGGTCGACTGCTAGGCCTAATCTACCACATCAATATCCACACCCTTACAGATCGAGTGTATAAGCAACCCACTACCCAACGGTGACTCCACACACATAAGGAGACTACCATCTGTCTCTAATAGGTCGACAACTCATGCAAATCTAGTCGCTATGAAAGAATGTGATACCCCAGAATAAAAAAAATCCCACCCTCAAGTTCGTGAATAAAAAATGTACCATCTATTGTCGGTGGGGCCTGCTATATGAAAGCATCTCAAATGTTATAAACTCGTCCGTACTGTAACTGTCCCTGCTGCGGTGGGGCGGGTGGGGCTGATGCTGCAAGTGGCCTCCGTGTACGTTGCTCTTGCGGGGCACCCTGCTGCTGCGTTGCTCTACCCAACTGTGGGCAGTCTCTCCTCTTGTGGCATGTATATCCATAAATGAAGCACTGGCCTAGGAACTCTTTCTGCCTCTGGCCCAGATGGCCAGAGTTGTGTTAACCCTGTTACTATCCTTGATGTTCTCGACCCTACTAGCCTCCCTCATTATTCCCTTGGCTCTAACGTCCCTGAGGAACCTGTTGTTGCTCAGGACCTTGCTATCCCTGCCTGTAACCTCCATCGGGACATCCCTTAGATCTAAACCTCTTGGCTTGATCCCCTTACTGGGAATCCTGCCCTTGATGTCTGCTTGACTGCTACTACGACTGTTGTTGTGTTCCACTAGCACCGCTCCCTCCTACCTTGTCTGACTGGCTAGGATCACCTCCTTTCTTTATTTTCTTCACAAAAAATCGATGGTCCTGGCAGTGTAAGAGAGCAACATTGATGTCATCTGTATAGGTCACCAATGCAGAGTTACCAATCAAGTGTTTTCGGATCTTCCACACTAGCCCATCCGTAAACTTCACCTTCTTTCTTTTTTTTCTCATTGTTCACTTTGTCTAGCACACAATTAGATAAACGAGTGAACTCCTCCTCATACATGGCTACTGAACGATCTCCCCGATTCACCTCACTGAACCTCCTTGAAAGAACAAATTTCCAATTGAGTCAATTTGTAAGTATTGGCTTAATTCCGGATAAAACTATTTGAGTCATATAGTATAAGTTTGTGACCTTCAAGCCTATGACATTTGAGTTGAAGATGTAGCGTCCAAGTCTAAAATAAGATCGTATCATTGCTGTGTTTCGTGCCTTATTTTGCGTCATAAATATTCCAAGGTCTCTTAGGTATGAATGCATATGTTATATTGAGACTTGGAATTTTTTTATTGGGTGTTAGTATTTATGTCAATTTTTTTTTGAATTCATACTATCTAAAGATTTTGTTCTCGGACACCTTTCCGTAGAAAAATCATAACTAATTAAAAAAATCAGAAAAATATAAAACTGGCAGCCACACGTTCGTATCGAAATTTTCTAGATTCATGGCCTGAAATGCCGTTCAATAGGTATTTCGAATGACTTTGGCATCTCATTTGAACGAGATTGAAATGTCCTTCGAACGACCCTTCAAACGAGATGATTTTTTCTTCTAAATTCTCATTCCAAATGTTGTTCAAACGACATTACAGTTTTTGTCAGTTTTTCAAAAAACCACCCACATCCCCACTTCTTTCTTACATACATTTAAGAGTATGTGAATAACAATTTTGGGGTGACTTTTTCAGATTTTCCAAGTGCTCTGGAAAGCCAATTTTTTTTCCCAAAAAGTCCCCTTGGTGTTTTTTAATCAAAATGATATAATCTCAAGAACAAAACCAAGTTTTTACACCCAAAATTTTATCTGATCTATGTTTCATTATATACATGCTTTGAGATCATTTTTGGTACCGGGTTTTCATTCTCTACCCCAAAAGAGAAAGTTTCCTACGGAGGATTTCGTTCTTTTTATTCGTGGTATGCATACGGAGAAAGGGTTTGTGTGTAGTTGACAGTAGGAATGCCCCATCGGTGGATTCCAAGATGATGATAGATTTTAATGTTATTGAACGAAGAAGCATCAAGGCTTGAGAGGGAGTCAAGTTGAGGAATTAAGTCTTTTATCGTGTCTTTTGTAAATCTATATCTAGTGGACTTATTGGTTGGGTTGTTCGAGGTTTTTCCCGTTGTGAGTTTTTCCCGTACATCGCGATCTTGTGGTTGTGTGTTTCTTTTTATCTTACAAAAATCACATAGATGCATGATTAAGTTAATAACATAAAAATTGGTTTAAATCACAACCTTTGTCTAAATTCGCGTTAGTTTAAATTTGGGTAATTTTAGTTTTATTCAAGTCAAGGAATTGAATTTGAAAATATTCATGCTTAGTTCACTTGGAATATGTAGAACTTGAATTAAATATTTGTTTAGTTGAGTTTTATTTTAATTTTGTGGAAATTAAAATTTGGGAACCTTAATTGTTAATTTTGAAAAAGATTAAATATTTTTGAACCATCTCATATTTAGACTTTTAAAATTGGGGTATTAAAAGCATATCTTATAATTTAGAGGAAATCACCCATTTCACTCCTTCGCACCTCTGTCTCCACTGCTGGTGAAAAGTATTTGTTGTCAAACCGTACCTAGAACTCTGTAATAGACATTGTGTCCCCCTTCTTAACAGTGGTAACTGACTCCCATCACTGTAATGCTGCTCCAGCCAGCCTAAAAGTGGCTAACATCAGCTTTCGCACCTCGCTACACTCGACCATGTGCAGGTGGTGTTGTATATCTTTCTTCCACAGGCATACCACAATCACATCTGAACTCCCCTAAAACTCTGGTGGGTGGCCCTTCTAAAAAGCCTCCCTCACCCCTGCAACTCTGATGGCTCTGGGTGGGCCTGGAAAACTGGCGCCACTGGTTGTGGTGGTTGCTGGGCCTGTGGAAAATGGAGATCCATGACAGTCATCATTGCATTAACTGCACGTACCGTTATCGCTATCACCTTTGCTTCTGACATCATCCCCTGTGGTGGTTGTGGCTGCGGTGCCTGTGGCTCCTGCTGAGCCTCCCTCGCATCGGCTCTAGTCGCTGCTCTCGTTGGTCGTCCTCTCATGGGTGGTAACTGAAAACAGATCGAATTATATGAGTTCACATTTAATATAAATATAACAGCGGAAGAACATAATATCAAATGCGTAATCATGAATGCAACAGTCCTAATAAAAGGGCTCTATGTCAAAGAGCGCTATGCTGAAATCGTAGTAAGCCATACAGACCCTATAGACAATAGAACCTAGCTCTGATACCATTTGTGACACCCTACTTATTTTAATCACGGTTGATCAATCCTTTATCAAAATAACCAGGAATCTCATATGGTCCATTCTTAGCTTCACTGTCAAAAACTTTTTTTTTTATTAATAACCACCTATGTTAAAATAAGATGGTGCCAAATTTTATGTTTCATTATTATAACAACATGTGAAATAGAATAACTTAACCAAACCATCGACACAGTAATTATTTAAACAACCACACAACAGATATATAAATGAATAAGACTAAATAAACCATCGGTTTCTAAAATAATAATCCAAGTACAATCTGAAATAAATAACCGAATCTGAATACACTCTGATAAATAAACTGAAAAACTAAATAGTCTAGGGGGGCAACATGCCCATATGAAATACTGAGAGAAATCCTATCTAGAATGAATAAGCTGAAGCGTCTAAAGTAACTCCTACAAGCCTCCACAAATTCTTCAACTACGCGTTCTTGGATAGAATCATCAAGCATAGCATCCCTATTGCTGGCCACCTAAAAGGTTTTCAAAATATTTTGACACGAGTCAGAGCCTAAGAAATCGGTTTGAAAATATTTTGCAAGTTTTTAAATCACAATTTAAATCAGTTATTAGATACACATGTTAGTTCTACGTACACTCTCTTGATATCCTCACATCTCAACTGATGTGCACGCCTAACGTACCTGTTGATGTAAAAAATTAGATTATATCTAATTATTTAATCACAGATAAATAAAATGAGACAAAGAACTTTTAAAGTGGTTCAGCCTTATAAGAATGACCTACGTCCACTGGTTTTGTTATTGCTGACTGTTTGGGAATTCTCGATTACAAGTTTTCTCAAGAAATTTCGGTCCCCTTATAATGAGGATAATACAATGTATTTATAGCCCTAAGGCTGTAATGTGAAAGGGTAATATATTAAATGCCCCTTAAGCGTATACATCTGTATGATAATAAGCATTTAATGCGCAGTCAAACTGTTGGGTTATCCTGCTATTAATGCTTTGTTCGAGGTGCAGCTCGGACCGCCTAAGCTGCTCGGACCGCCTAAGTTCCTCGGTGCTCAAAAGTTCCTCGGTACTCAAAAGTTCCTCGGAGAGTTCTTGTAGGTCGGAGCGTCTGAGTTGATCGGGGAAGCAGAGTTCCTCGTTGTAGTATGGTTCCTCGGAGTCGAGGTGTTGTTCGTAAGTGTTATCGTTGCCATGTAGATTGCCACATGTCTTCACCCAATTGAGCCATGTCAGCAGACTAAATTTGGTATCAACAGAAGCCCCCAATGTTTCATAGTTCGAAATTTGAGGAGTGTGAAACATTCTTTCTCGACATATGACGGTTTTAAATGGTTATCCTGAAATTTAGGAGTATTTTCTCTTGTATTTATTTCTTCTTCCAAATTCGTAGAATCGGTCTTTTTTGAATTTTTCTAACCGCTTCGATTCCCGCGCCTCTTTTGTCTGTTTAGCCGCCGGTAACGTAACCGTCTCTTTTTGTAATCATTACTTTTACCCTTTCCCAAGGCAAAGTATTTAAACGTTGCAGAAAATCCCATCGTCTTCTACTTTTTCAAATTTGTCTCTTTGAGTTTTCTATCGTCTCTCTCTCTCTCCTGTGCGTTCATCTCTTCCATCGTTTGTTGTCAACAGACTCATCCCTTTCCTGTAAGATTTTCTTCTTTCTCTTTGATTTCCTTCTTTCATCATGGTTTATCCTGTAGAATCAATTGATAAGTTTCGCTCTGATTTCTCCATTCCCCCATGTGTTATTTTGGAAGAGCTTTCTGAGCCTTCAGACTATTTTCGTTTGGCTGAGGGACATTGGTTCCCCAGTCTCTTTGTTGCTGAGAGTGGCTTTTCTTTTCCCCCAAACCCTCTATGTCTGGAATTCTGTCAATACTTTGACGTGGTTCCTGCACGAATAGCCCCCAACACATGGAGAATAGTTAACGGTGTTTATAGATTAAATCAAATTCATGGAAACCGTATAGGAATTTCTGAAATTATGTTTTGTTATAGATGGGCCGTGGGTGATAATACTTTTTATTTAAAAACCTAAGTTTCTAAATAGAGATTTAGTAGTCAATCTCCCAGATGCTAATAGGGACTACTTTGAGCATGGGGTTGTTATGAAAAATTAGCAACACCCTCCATTAACTGGAGATGATGTTTACCAGGGTCCCAGATGTCCTCCCTATGGCAATGGGATATGTTATTTTATTTTATTTTATTTTCAAAATTATTCTTCCTTTGTGTTTGATAAAATGTGCCACTGATATTTTAATTTTAATTTATTTGCAGTTGACAACAAAAGAAAGTGTCCAAAGGAGGTAGATGTTAATATAAGGCATTTAAAACTTATCTAGAGTTTGCATCAGACTGTTGCCGACGAGTATATTAAGTCAACTTCATATTTGCTGTAGTACAAGAGTTACACCTCCTCTTTTACTGCTCGTCCGGTAATAAGCGACGCAGAACCAATACCAGCCTCCACAAGTTCTTCACCTGAGTCACATATTCCTTTGAGTGAAAGGATGAAGAAAAGAAGACCTCCTACCCTTTTTGAGAAACCTGCCTCTGGTGCTGGAGAGGCAAAAAGAAGTAAGCTTCATGTCCCAGGAGAAGGGACAACGAAAATTGATGCACCTCCCTCGGCTGCTCCTGTGAAGGTGGTCGAGAAGCCCCCAGTGTCCCCGAGCAAAGCTGTTGCTCCAAGTGAGGTGATTATCATTTCTCCGACTAAGACTACATCGTTAGTCGAGAAGGTTGATGCTCCTCTGAGGAGGCTGAAGAAAAGCTCCTCTATCAATTTGGCTGAAATCGTCTCTCAGCCCTCGACTAGTGGAGTTCCCCCTTTTGTTCCCCCGAGCTCTGCTATGAGCTCGGTGAAGACTTGGATCATTCCCGAGATCCAAGGTATTGAAGAAAACCTTTCTCGGGACACAGTTACCACATTAGAAGCTCGTCACATTGCTTCTGTAAGTCCTATAGTCTTAAATTTTCATTCTTTCCTTTTTATATATGTGCACTAACTTGCTTTTGTTTTCTTTTCACAGTTGGTGAGCTGTTTTAATATAATTTTAAATAAAGATGAAGCTATTAAAGCTTCAAGCTCCTCTTCTGGTGTAGAGGAAGCTTTGGTAGGCCTGGCGCAGTCTCTGAAAGATTCTCGTCAGAAATATGATGATGATAAGGCAGTCTGGGAGAAAAAGCTTACTTCGACTGAGCAGGAGAAGGCTCAGGTTATTAAGGTCTCCAAGGGGTTGGAGAAAAAAATGAAAGATTTGGAGAAGAAGAATAAAGAGCTCGAAGGGAAGCTAAAAAATGCTGAGGAGTTTGAAGATAAACTCAAGGCTGCTGAGGAGGAGTTAGGTCGACTTCGGGAAGTAAGTCGTCAGAAGGAGGAAGTTGAGAATAAACTAAAGGCTGCTGACAATCTTCTGTCCGAGAAGCTTTCCTCGGAGAAGACAAAGAGGAAATTGGCTGTGAAGAAATCTTTCAGCGCTGGCTGGGATAAAGGGTGGAACAAAGGTTTGGTTGCCATGATGTCGCAAGTCGAATATGGCAGCCTCAAATACTTTAGAGATGGATGGGTCGCTGCTCTACAAGAAATGAAAGTTTATGAAGCTTCTGAATTATTTCAGCGACACATCCCTGGCCCCCCTCCAACTCCTGAAGATGAAGAAGAGGATAAAGTTGCCTCTGAGGAGTCTTCCATGGTGATGGGAGATCAAGTTTCTCAACCCCCATCCATCCAACCCACTAACGAGGAACTTCAGCAACTCGCTACTTCCTCCGAGCAACTTCCAGCAATTCCCGAGCAACTCTCTGCTCCATCCGAGCAACCTACCTCCTCGTCCCAGTCTCCCGAGAAAGTTTTGGGAGACAAGGAAAAGGTGTAGAGTTGTTCGGATTTCTCTCTATATTTTATTTTTCTTTGTCAAATGTAACTTCTGAACATGTAACTCTGAACCTTGTACTTCTGAACTTTGTGATGCAATAAAATTTAAACTTTTGCTTATGCACACTGTTGATTCTCTTCTTCATGCTCTGTTTGTACTCTTATTGATTATTGCTTTTTCTTCCTCTACTAGTTTCTGGCCAGGATGGAATTATTGTCTGCTCATGATACAAAGCTGTTACGGTAATGCAATGAATATTTTAAAGCCGGTCATACAGACATGAGTGCAGCTCAAATCACTGACATCCTCGGTCATGGTGATTCAGAGCAAGTATTGAAGCATATCAGTATTTGAAGTGCCTACTCGACCGTGCAGTGGCTAACAACATAGCATACTATGATATGATTTAGGATCTCCAAGGCACTCTTGAAGAACTTCAGCAATAATATAAAGAATCCACTGCCCTTTTGCACGAGGGGTACGAGAAGAAGTATCAGCAAATCTGTGCCGATAAGGGATATGATAAACAGTTTGCTGCTTACGACGTGCGGGAGAGAAATTTGAAGGCTGAGGTCGAAGAGCACAGACAGATAGCTGAGTTATTAGAGCAAGAAAATAATAACCTGCAAAGAGAGGTGCCTCAGTTAAAGTCTGCAGCTTCCACCTCAAATGCTTTGATCCCAGTGACTGACGAGGGATTCTCTTTCTTGGAGGTCAAAAATGCCAACCTGAGGGATGAATTAGAAACCTTGAAGAAGTCTGGCCCTTCTACATCTACTCGAGGATGAGCAAGAGCTCCTCGGGGACGGGCAAGAGCTGCTCGGATTCCTGTCAAGGAACAGAGGACTCAATCTGCTCTAGAGAACCAGACCTTCCAACTGATGGCAAAGAATCAGGCATTGGCTGAGATGTCTAAGAAGATCAGGGATCTGGAAGAGCATCTTTCTGCGCAGAAGTCTATCTTGGATAATAAAGAACTCTTTATCAAAAATCTCCACGAGCAGCTGGAAAGATTGACATATCAATTCCACAAGCAGTCCAGAGAATTCTGGATGGCTGGCTACAACGAGGCTCTATACCATTTGGATGATCGTATCTAAAATGCAAACAATGAAGGTTACAAACAGGGATGGTTGAACGCCTTAGGTGTGCTTCAACTGGAAAAAGGTCATTACCTGTGGGATTGCCATAATACTGGGTTGCTCGACCTACCAGTGCCACCATTCAAGCTTGATATGAGTTGGATCCCTGCTCGGGCCATCCCTCGGTATCTGATTTCCAAATACCTCGGCGATTACAATCTCCATTCCAATGTCGAGATATCTCATCCCGAGCACCTACTAGATCGACCATCTGTGATGAATATCAGGATGCTTGAAGATCTTAAGTTCATAAATTCCCCTCATGCTTTAAATGATACACCTGCTGGCGAGAAACCTATTTCAAAAGCAGAGGGGAAGAAACCAATAGAATAGGAATATTAATGTAATAAATTTGTATTTCATTCTTGATGAAATAATTTTATTTACAAATCTTGATTGCCATTGTCTTGTAATTATAAAACACTTTTCATATGTGCATGTATATCTGTTAAAAAGATAACAACATCGTGTTATTTGTCGATCAACTGGAGTAAGACTTATTGTAGACTATCTTGAATTTGTGGTATTTAATGAGTAACCAAAATTGATGATATTTTGTTTCTCGACCAACTTGGTAGTAATTTAAAAAGTCACGAGTATCAAAAATTTTCTCGATCACTTTCTCGTACTCATAAAATATTTCCGACCAACCAAGGTCGGTAAATTTTTCTTCTCGACCAATTACAGTTAGTGGGTTTTTCTTACCAACCAATCTTTGGCATTTTTTAGAATAGTTTTACTTCCCGACCAACCTTAGTTGGCATTTTCGAGAATATATTTACTTCCTAACCAACCAAGTTGGCATTTTTAGGAACAGTTTTACTTCTCGACCAACCTTAGTTGGCATTTTCGAGAATGTATTTACTTCCTAACCAACCAAGTTGGCATTTTTAGGAATAGTTTTACTTCCCGACTGACCTTAGTTGGCATTTTTGAGAATATATTTACTTTCTAACCAACCAAGTTGGCATTTTCAGGAATAGATTTGAGTAGTCCGAGATCTGCTGAGTAGTGTGTAGCACTAGTATTTCGCAAAAAATTTCCAATAAAAGGAAAGAAACTGAGCAGAACATTGTCACTTTATTCATACCGATGAAACTGCATTACATGAGAGTTTACATTACTGATAATATTTGCGCAGGTGCTTTGCATTCCATGCATTCTTAAACTCCCCCCTATAAAGTTTCTATTTTGTATGTCCCTAGTCGAACAACTTCCTTAACTCGATAGGATCCATGCCAGTTTGCTTCCAGTTTGTTGTGCTTTTGAATCACCTTCTTTAGCACATAGTCTCCTTCCTTCAAGTTGAACTTCTTCACTCTCTTGTTGTAGAACAAAGTTTTTCGTTGCTAGTAAGTAGCATTTCTAATGGCTGCTTCTTCCTTAACCTCCTCGAGCATGTCCAAGTCTAACCTTCTCATTAAATCGCTAACTGGGGAATTGAAATTCAGTATTCTGTGTGTTGGGATACCCAATTCGGCGGGTATAACAGCTTCACTTCCAAATGCTATCATATATGGAGATTCCCCTGTTGCTGCTCGGGGAGTAGTTCGGTAAGCCCATAACACTGATTGTAGCTCGTTGATCCAGTTTGCTTTCGCATCGTTCTGTCTTTTTTTCAAACCATTCAGCAGCGTTCTATTTGTCACTTCAGTTTGTCCATTGCTTTGAGGATGGCCTGGTGCCGAGTGGATCTTCAATATATTTGACTGATGACAATAGGCAGCAAACTCCTCGTTGTCAAATTGTGTTCCATGGTCTGTGATGAAGGCACGAGGAAGACCATATCGACAGATGATGTTCTTCCAAATAAATTGGTACACCTTGCCATATGTCATATCAATGAGAGGCTCAGCCTCAACCCATTTAGTAAAATAATCCACAGCGACCACGAGATACTTAAACCTTCCCCTGGTCGTCGGCAGTGGCCCAACCAAATCTATTCCCCATATGGCAAATGGCCAAGAGGAAGTAATGGGTGTCAATAACGCTAGGGGAGTTCTTCGGATGGAGGAGAAGCGCTGATACTTGTCATATTTCTTAGCATAGGCTATGCAATTAGCCCTCATCGCCGGCCAGTAGTATCCTTAAGTCATCATTCTTTGCAAAAGTGTTCGACCTGCTACATGGGCTCCACAGGATCCTTCATGGACCTCTTCAATCAAATCTTTCACCTCGGTTGGATGCACACATCTTTGCAAACCTGTTATAATTCCTCGTCTGTATAGAATACCATTAGTCAGTACATAACGAGCAGCCTTAAACTTCAGTTTCTTGGCTGCAAGTTTGTCAGTTGGTAATTCCCCTTTTTCAATATATGCCCTAATGGGATCCATCCATGATGACCCTAAATCGAGGGTATTAAAGTTTATCGTCAGATCTTCATCTATACTCCAACCAGCTAAAACTTCAATTGGGATTATTCTTCGCAGCTCGGTACGAGTAGCTGATGCTAATCGAGCTAAGGCATCTGCTCTTGCATTCTCCATTCTTGGTATTCTGACCAGCTGAATAGCATCAAATTTCGACACCAATTCCTTTCCCTTTGCATGATATCTGATCATTAATTCTCCTTTAGCTGCATATACTCCCATCATTTGATTTATGACCAATTGCGAGTCACTGAAAATAATAACTTATTCTGCCCCCATAGTTTTCGCCAAACTAAGACCTGCAATCATGGCTTCATATTCAGCCTCATTATTGGAAGCTTCAAATTGGAAACGTAGGGTGTATTCCATGTCGACCTCATCCGGACTGTTCAAAACTATCCCTGTGCCACATCCTGTAGTGCAGGATGAACCATCCACATACAGACTCCATATAGGCAACTCGTCTTCAAATTTCTGATCTGACAGAGTTCCTCAGTGAAAAATATGTTGCTTCCTATCACCATCTCCTGATATTTCTTGTTGTTCGTCGATCATCTTTTCTTGCCCTTTTACCAACCTAAGCTGGCCTGGGCTTGAATTTGATGATCCTGTAACATCTACTTTCCCTTTTACCAAGCTAAGTTGGTATGGGCTTGCATTTGATGATCCTGTAACATCCACAGGTTGATCAGCAAGCAACTTTTGCTCCTCGGGGGTATCAGAATAAGTGAACTCTGCTATAAAATCTGCTACCGCTTACCCTTTTAGCGATGATCTGGGTTCATAAACTATATCATATTCACCAAGTTCTATTTCCCAGCACATCAATCATCCTGACTTTTCTGGTTTATGAAGGGCTTGCCTCAATGGCATATCAGTATATACTACTATGGTATGAGCCTGGAAGTATGGCTTCATTCTTCTACTTGCCTCGATCAATGCTAGTGCCAATTTTTCCAGCCTTGAATATCTGATCTCTACTCCTCGAAAGGCCTTACTTGTGTAGTAGATTGGTTTTTGTACTCCATTCTCCATTCTTATCAATGCCGAACTAACTGCATTCTTAGATACTGCCAAATACAAGTATAATTTTTCTCCCATCACTGGCCTGGATAACAGTGGAGGTGCTCCCTAATATTTCTTCAAGTCTTGGAAAGCCTTCTCACATTCATCATTCCACTCAAAAGTTTTTTGGAGCGTTTTGAAGAATGGGAGACATCGATCAGTTGCTCGCGATACAAATCTATTGAGTGCTGCTACTCATCCTGTAAGACTTTGCACCTCTTTCTTCGTCGTTGGGGATCGCAGCCCTAACAGAGCTTTGATTTTTTTAGGGTTAGCTTCAATGCCTCACCGATTGACAATGTTTCCCAGAAACATGCCTTCTCGTACTCCAAATATGCACTTCTTCGGGTTCAACTTCATTTGATATTTATCTAGTTGATCAAAGGTCTGGCTTAAGTCAACTAGATGATCAGCAGCTTTCTTGCTCTTTGTCAGCATATCGTCAACATAGACTTCCATATTGCAACTGATTTGTTCTGCAAACACTTTGTTCATCAGTCGCTGATATGTTTCACCTGCATTTTTCAAACCAAAAGGCATAACATTATAACAATAAGTTCCCCTAGGGGTAATGAAAGAAGTACTCTCCCTATCTTCAGGTTTCATTTTAATATGATTGTAACCAGAATAAACATCCATGAAGCTCAGCAGCTCGTGTCCCGAGGTAGTATCCACTAGTTGATCAATTCGGGGCAGCGAAAAATAATCCTTTGGGCATGCTTTGTTGAGGTCGATGAAGTCTACAAACATCCTCCATTTGTTGTTCTTCTTCTTCACCATCACCACATTTGCTAACCAGTCTGGATATTTAACATCTTCAATAAAGCAATCTTTCTGGAGCTTCTCGACTTCCTCCTGTATAGCTTGATTCTTCTCGGGACTTCTCTTATTCTCTGCTTCACAGGCTTGATCTCCTTATTCACATTGAGTTCGTGACATAAGAAATTTGGGTCTATCCCAGGCGTATCCTCATGACTCCACGCAAAAGTTTGCTTTCTGCTTCTTAGGAAAGTTATCAATTCGTGTTTTAGTGAGGCTTCCAACGACAAACCTACTTGAGTAGTTCGTTCAGGGTGCTCGTCGTCCAGGATGATGTTTTCAGTAGCTTCCACCACTTGACCCTTCACGAGTTGCGACTCATCTCTAGGATCCAATGTTTCAATTTCTGCACCTTCATCCACTTGATAGGTGATAGTCTTTTTCCTTGATTCCTCCATTTCCTCTTGCTCGACGGATGAATAATAGCATTCCCGAGCTACTTTCTGATCACCTTTCACAACTCCTACTCCAAAATTTATTGGAAATTTTAGGCATTGATGTACCTTAGATGGTACAGCCTCGAACTTCTTCAATCCTACTCTTCCCATGATGATATTGTATGATGATTGAACATTCTTATCCATCATGAAGAAGAGTATTCTTTCTGTTCGACAAGCAGGCCATGTACCAATGAATATATCCAGCTTGATCGTCCCAAGTGGAAATACTTTCTCACCAGCAAAACCGAGGAGGGGTCTATGATAAGGCTCCAGTTGAGATAGCTTTAGATTTAAACTGTCGAAGCACGAGTAGAACATAATGTCTGCCGAGCTACCATTGTCTACCAGTAATCTTGAAATCATTACCTCCTTCATCCTCATTTTGATCACCAATGGGTCATCATGAGGATATAGAACACCTGCGAGGTCGTTCTTTGAGAAACCAATGACCAATTTCTCTTTGTTCACCATTCTCGGGCGATCCTCCTCAGCTAGATTTATTCGTTAAATGTATGAGCAAGCTTGAGCCTCACAGAGGTAAGCTTTTCTCTCGGTAGTAAGGTATCCTCCTCCTGCATCTCCACCTGTAATAGCATTACAGTTAAATGACCCAAAGCGTATTGAAAATACCTCACGTTCTGGCTGCCTTGGTCTCTTGGGAAGATCGGGGTCATCTTCTGGATCAACTTCATGGTTTCTCTTCTTGTTCTCCTCTGCTCGACGAGGAGATCTAGACTTCTCTCTTGCTCGGTCATTGTTTCTTCTATCATTCCTCCGATCAACATACTTTGCCAGTTTTCCTCGTCTGACGAGTGTTTCAATCTCATTCTAAAGAGCTATGCAATTTTTGGTCATATGGACATAATCTTTGTGAAACTCACAATATTTTGCTTTATTTCTCCTATCTGGGTCTACCTTCATTTTCTCTGGCCAATTTAATTCCTCATTGTTCTTGATTTCTTCTAGAACGTGGTTGATGTCTTTCTTTAAAGGTGTATAATTATCAAATTTCTTCAACACTTACCACGACGACCTTGTTCTTGAGTGTTTGTCACTACCATTGTTCTTATGCTCTTTCTTCTTAGCTTTATCACCTTCCACCTTGGTTTCTTTGGCATTCATATTCTTCTTCGCAGCCATAGCCTCCTCGGCATTCATGATCTTGGCCGCTTTCCCATCAGATCTGACAGGGTTCTAGGTGGATCTTTGGCCAAAGTGTAGTACAACTTGTTGGGCAGTAGTTCACTGATCAAGGCGGTAATCGCTGTCTTTTCCTCACAATCAATGACTTCGAGCTTCTCGTTATTAAAACGAGTTATATAATCTCTGGTACTTTCCCCAGCTTTTTGTCTAACGCTTAACAAATGTGCTACTCGTTTAACTGGCTTTGCCCCAAAATAGAAATTCCCAATGAATAACTCGGCCAGTTGAAAAAAGGTTGAGATCTTACCCCGAGGAAGATTATTATACCATATTTGAGCAGATCCGGTAAGAGTTCCCAAGAATACTCTGCATCTCATCTCATCTGGAACAGCATAAATGTCGGTTGCAGCTTGGTATTGTTCTATATGAAGGACAGGGTCGGTCTTTCCATCATATTTGGGGGTCACAATAGGTGCTTTGAACTTTGATAGTGTTGGAAAATCTACAATGGCTGGGACAAAAGGTGTTCCTTGAACAAAAGTTCATTGTAGAGGGTTCTTGGCCTTAGCCATTTCCCCTAATCTATCCTCCAGCCTCTAAATAGAGCCTTTCCACGCATCGTTTCCTTCCTCGGGCATGTTGGTTCGAGCAACTGATCGCGTTGATGTGGCTTCCTGGGATCTATCTTGACGAGCAGCTGGTCGCGACTGGGCAGATCCTTCCCTTAAATCTGATGGTCGTCGAAAACTCCTCGATGCGGCTCTAGGAGGACTTTTGCTCCTCCTAGGACCTAATCGATCAAAAGGAGATATTCGGCTTAATATTTCTAGTGCACTGGTCCTTTCTGGAGAGAGAGAGTGATACGTTGTTCAGTATCTGTGGCTCGTACTGACGAAGTTCGTCCAGGTTAATAAGAAAAATCTTCAGACTCCTCAGTACGATATGAATCGGTACGCCTAGTACGCGACGAAGGTATACAGGTATTTCTTTGAATACTTCGCGATTCTGAGTGGGTTGGTGCACCGCCATGGAGGGTTCGTATGAGTTGTCGCATAGTTTCTTGCATGACTGTTTGGCCCTGAGCCAGATTTGTCATTATTCCATCCAGATCTGGAATATTTGGCGGAGTAGATGGATTTGGAGGGCTTCCAGTGTTTCGGTTGCTGGGTTCTGGAATATCAGCCATTTGTGATGAATTGTTTTTGATGAAAAACGATATTACCAGTCGTTTCCCACAGACGGCGCCAATTTGTTGATGTAAAAAATTAGATTATATCTAATTATTTAATCACAGATAAATAAATGAGACAAAGAACTTTTAAAGTGGTTCAGCCTTATAAGAATGGCCTACGTCCACTGGTTTTGTTATTGCTGACTGTTTGGAAATTCTCGATTACAAGTTTTCTTAAGAAATTTCGGCCCCCTTACAATGAGGATAATACAATGTATTTATAGCCCTAAGGCTGTAATGTGAAAGGGTAATATATTAAATGCCCCTTAAGCATATACATCTGTATGATAATAAGCACTTAATGCGCAGTCAAACTCTTGGGTTATCCTGCTATTAATGCTTTGTTCGAGGTGCAGCTCGGACCGCCTAAGCTGCTCGGACCGACTAAGTTCCTCGGCGCTCAAAAATTCCTTGGTACGCAAAAGTTCCTCGGAGAGTTCTTGTAGGTCGGAGAGTCTGAGTTGATCGGGGAAGCAGAGTTCCTCATTGTAGTATGGTTCCTCGGAGTCGAGGTGTTGTTCGTAAGTGTTATCGTTGCCATGTAGATTTCCACGTGTCTTCACCCAATTGAGCCATGTCAGCAGACTAAATTTGGTATCAACAGTACCGTATCTAGCTATGCTACCCATTCCAACTAGATAAGGTATTAAAATAACCTCAATAAGTCTAGCTCACTGGCATTAGCCATACAACACGCTACCACAGTATCAATAGTAAATTTGTATTCACATATTATCATTGAGTTAATTAATGAAGTTTCTCTACTTAAGTACTTTTAGATATACACAATCTATCAGTTCCACTATCACACATAAGTATATATATCGAATTTGTATATATTTAACACACATAATATATATAACTATAGCATCCCCAAAACGGTCCCTCGTGATGATGGCATACTCTGCTATCAAGTGTAATACCCCGTATTTTTACGCATATTTATTTTTATTCTGAAATTATGGAAATTAGGATTAATTAATTTAAAGGGAGAAAATTTAATTTATAATTAATTCGATTTTAAGGGTAATAATTACTAGCGTGACGAGAGTTGGTAGTTATCAAAAATAATTATGTTGAAATCATGTTGAGTAATAACTATGTTGAACATTACGTAGTGAGTAACGTAATATCGTTTAGGAAATAATAATATGGTCGGGGACGAGATACACGACAGTTAATATATAATTATTTGGGACGCGCGTATGAGTCGCGTTACTATTATATATATGGGGGTTAAAAATGTAAATTATTTCTATATAACTCGAATGACAATTTTGAGTGCGCCAGTGTGTTGGGAAGGGTCGAAATAGTCAGAAAACACTACTCGGATGTTATATTTGGAGTCCGGGGCATTTTAGCCCAAAATGACACCCCGGAGGGGTATTTTAGTCTTTTAGGATTTTTGAGTAATTAAATGGATGAAATAGGATTAAAATAGGAACATAGAGGGTTAGTGGTCTGTCAGTTGCAACCTAGGTGGGAAAGAGAGGGAGAACCAAGGAGGAAGGAGACCCATTGGAGAACAAAGCCAAAAGTTTGAGATTTCTCACAAATAGTTACACCAAAGTGTAGATCACGACGAGAGGATCAACCACATACCAAATTAAATAAAAGAATCAAAAATCCATCCCAAGGCAAGTGTTTATCTTGCTATTTTATTTAGCATATATTGTTCCTGTTAAACTTTGTTGATGATTTAGACATAATATGATGAAATTTGGGTTTCAGTAGGTTTAATCGCAAAGGAATATTAGACTTTGGAGATGGGTTACATGTAGAGGATTTACCCCATTTGTAGAATGTTAAATCTGAATATTTTATGTGCAAAATACGAATTAAATTAATGGTTTGGATAATTAAAGTGCTGGGTTCATTAGATGGGAATTCTTAGAGATTTTAAAAATTGTTGGATTCCCTTTTGAAAGCATAAAGATTTGAACTCTAATTTGTGTTAGAATGTTACCATAATGATTAGGAATAGTCTAGAATCATTTAATTTGACGATAGTCGAGATTAGGGTTGAGATTGAAAGTTGGAATGTAGAAAAAAATTGAATTTGGGGAAGAACTGGGTCCGTTCGGATTTTTTGTTCGAAGACCTGCCCAGGTCGTTCGAAAGACATCGTTCGAACGAGACTTCTAACGAGAAATCCAACGACCCTTCTAACGAGATGATAAATTTAGTTCAAAGTGGGAACTTAATTCGTGATTGAGAGTACCCAAGTGTTGTAACCACGTTGTGAGCACAGGGGTAATAAAGAATTGGGTGTTATGTGTGAAGCGTATGTGATGTCTATGTCAGTATGCATGGTTCATAGGCTATGTGAGCATCCTGATTAGCTGAGGTCAGAATCATCCGGGTTAAAGAAATGTGGGAATAGATGTGTGAAATATATGCCTGAGGGACTAATATAACGAAGTAGAAATAATAAAGTGGATTAAGCATCGTATGAGAAGGAAGATAATCCATAAATACGTGTGCAATCAGAATAACCACCCAAATTTGGTTGAAAGGTTGTGGGAAACCATTTAGAAGGAGTATTCCTTGAGAAGGGTAAAATTTAACTATTATGGAAAACACTCGGAGCGGAGTTTTACCTAGCCAAATGTTGAGAATGACTTGTGCGTAGGTAGAATGATGATGTTAGTAAGGTATAAAAAGTTAAGAAGTACACATCGTGGAGAAAAGTGCACGGGTTGGAACTTTCGGTATACGCTAAGGAAAGAAGGACAGTATTAAGTATCACTTAATCTGAGACATTACAAGTGGAAGACAATGTTGAGCGGGACATAATGAGCAGTCTCCGCGTGTACCACTCATAGATAGAATTCGGTTGGAGCAAGAGGTTCAGCCAGAAAACTTTGTAACAAGCCAACGATTCCGGTAATGGAAGAGGTCAGTCAAGTCGATAAAATTTCTTTGATGGGTTGCCAACCTCAAGGTAAGGTAAAGAGTTACTTCGAATGTGTGTAATAAGTTGACTAAGAAGATAGCGATTGATATTCCTTTGGGGTGATCCACAATATTAGACAGTGTGCCCCAGTCTACTTTTGAAAGGAAGAATCGCGCCAGTATGTGGTCCTTCCCGGCAGTGTTCTGAACTAGGATGAGATTCTTGAACCCCACCTTCAATATGGGATTTCAAGAAGCCGTGGGGATAACATTTCGTTTGGGATCGGGTTGTATCACCTATAGACGGGGAGTAGGCGAAAGGTGATTAACGACTAGTGGAGCTGTATGAAAGTAATTTTGGAATCATTGTGATTATTTCATATCCGTGGCAATTATAGCTGGTTAGTAAAGTATACTACGGTACTTGAGAGAAGTTATTACCTAATGGTAGAGTTGTGTGTAAGTACTCGTACCTATTTATGGTGGAAAAAGTACTTATTGAGGTCTTGTGCAAACAACCTTAACTATTCTCCCTCGAGTTATTTAGAGGCGAGAAGATAATCATAATTTTGGATTGGTCGAGTTAGAATCCGATGACTAAAGAATAACCACATACTGTCTTAGGTAACCTTTTAACTATAGTAAGAGTTACGTCCCCAAGAATTGAGATTTGAAGAACTGACAAGAGTAATCAGATGTTCATAGGGTTTCTCTCAGGATGGGAGTTTTGTGTTGAGATAAATACGAGTAGTTGACACGTAGTGAGGTACGACCACCCAATAATATTGAGATAATGGGGGACAATGATGTATAGATTCATCTTATTCGAATGTCGTCGGATAGGAGCAATGTGAAGTGACGTTATTAATATGTGACCCTATAATTGAAAAGGTGTTGAGAGAGTTAAATAAGCTTGCTATAAGGCGAGGCCTATATTGATTAAGCGCCTTACTCGAAAGTTAGTTTTGTGTACTGATAAAGTATCCAGAATTATTTTAGCAGGTATTCCTTATTTTTCAAATTTCGGGACGAAATTCTGTAATTAGGGGGGGCTATGTAATACCTCGTATTTTTACGCATATTTATTTTATTATGAAATTATGGAAATTAGGATTAATTAATTTAAAGGGTGAAAATTTAATTTATAATTAATCCGATTTTAAGAGTAATAATTACTAGCATGATGAGAGTTAGTAGTTATCGAAAATAATTATGTTGAAATCATGTTGAGTAATAACTATGTTGAACATTACATAGTGAGTAAATTAATATCGTTTCAGAAATAATAATATGGTCGGGGATGAGATACACGGCAGTTAAGATATAATTATTTGGGACGCGCATATGAGTCGCATCACTATTATATATATGGGGGTTAAAAAGGTAAATTATTTTTATATAACTCGAATGACTATTTTGAGTGCGTCAGCGTGTTCGAAAGGGTTGAAATAGTCAGAAAACAGTACTCGGGTGTTATATTTGGAGTCCGGGGTATTTTAACCCAAAATGACACTCCGGAGGGGTATTTTAGTCTTTTAGGATTTTTGAGTAATTAAATGGATGAAAATAGGATTAAAATAGAAACATAGAGGGTTAGTGTTCTGTCAGTTGCAACCTACGTGAGAAAGAGAGGGAGAACCAATGAGGAAGGAGACCCATTGGAGAACAAAGCCAAAAGCTGGAGATTTCTCACAAATTGTTACACCAAAGTGTAGATCACGACGAGAGGATCAACCACATACCAAATTCAATCATAGAATCAGAAGTCCATCCCAAGGCAAGTGTTTATCTTGCTATTTTATTTAGCATATATTGTTCCTGTTAAACTCTGTTGATGATTTAGACATAATATGATGAAATTTGGGTTTCATTAGGTTTAATCGCAAAGGAATCTTAGACTTTGGAGATGGGTTGCATGTACAGGATTTACCCCATTTGTAGAATGTTAAATCTAGAGATTTTATTTGCAAATCACGAATTAAATTAATGGTTTGAATAATTAAAGTGTTGGGTTCATTATATGGGAATTCTAAGAGATTTTAGAAATTATTGGATTCCCTTTTGAAAGCATAAAGATTTGAACTCTAATTTGTGTTAGAATGTCCCCATAATGATAAGGAATAGTCTAGAATCATTTAATTTGATGATAGTCGAGATTAGGCTTGAGATTGAAAGTTGGAATGTAGAAAAAAATCGAATTTGGCGAAGAATTGGGTCCGTTCGAAGACTTGCCCAGGTCATTCGAACGACCTCGTTTGAACGAGCCTTCTAACAAGAAATCCAACGACCCTTCTAACGAGATGATGAAGTTCGTTCGAAGTGAGAACTTCGTTCGAACGACCTCGTTCAAACGTGATTCCAGGATGATATTTTTGGGTCCGATTTAGTTAAAACCCATCCTAGGTTTATTCAAGCGAGTGTATTAACCTACGTAAGTAACAGGTGACTTAAATTCCAAAGTTTTAGGGAATTGAGGGTGTGATGATTCTCGAGGTATTGAACTTTTCTGGAAACCTAGGAGAGAATGTGAGTCCTAAAGAGGATATATATAAATAAATAACGGTGAGAGTAGAAATGATAATATTATCTACGTACTATGGGAATTTGGTTGCGTGAACGCCTATTAAGTTATATAAGTTGTGTGCATACTTATTACTTGGAATATTATGTGTATAACATACCTAGCTACTGGATATGGAACGGTGGTTAGCGCATTGTGGACGACCATATCTTGTGTGCCTTCGGGGGATTTTGAGTCGTGCCACTAGAGCATGGAACCTAGGTACGGGCTATCTGTGAGAATGATAGTGTTGACGATCGTATGGGTGAGTAGGTATGTGCATAGCCCATCGGCTTGGAACTATGTTCGCCTCCAATATGTGTATATATTTTATTAGTTCCTGAGAGATTGAACCTGTTGTCCTTCATGCGTGAGCATTGCAATGAGACTTGATAGCCGAGTATGCCTAGCACTACGGGTTTCTTAACCATGGGTGAAGTTATGATATATATATATATTTATATAAATACATATTGAGATTTTATATATGTATAGGGAGTTCCTATTATGTGTTTCATATTGGTCGCTTTATTATAGTATATACTTATTGGGTCACTAGTTGAGAATTAACAATGTTATGAGAATGAGTTAAAGCATATTTAAACCTATTCCTAAATAATATCAATATATTGTCTTCGGGTTATTTAGAGATTTTATTTAGCATAGTGGTTGTACTACGTATAGTCAGGCAAAGTATCATGACTAGTATGGGTAGTTAGGCTCGTTAAGCGTGCACATTAGATGAGAGGTGAGCATCTCAAGTGAGTATGCTAAGTTAACATGAATATATAATATATATGTGTTAATTAAATCAATTTAAGCACTTCCCATATTTAAACTGTTTTCTACTCGGGCTCTGACCTGTTTTTTTGCAAAAGTCTTTTCTTGTTCCTTTGTTTTAGGTGCTCAGCCACAGGGACACCGAGCTTAGGAGATTCCATTCAGTTGTCAAGTTGTAGCTGCTGTGGAAGCTACAGGACATTGCTAGTAGATGCTTCATAGTCTATTCTTCTTGATCTATCGGTTATATACTTCAGTTGGACATGTCGTCCCTTCTTAATTGTATATTCAGAGATTTAAGATTTAATTCCTCACTCTTCGTAGTTGCTGGTTTTATTTAGTTGGATTACTGTATTGGATTTTGGCTGGATGTGTTTACTCGAGCTTCTTTATAGTATGTCTATTATTTCATTTCTCTTGAGATTATTTAAATGGTGAATGTGTAACTATTTCATTAGTGGGTGTTATTGTTGTTGAAAAGATGAAATTTTGGCATCATCTTTTATTAAATATTAGGTGGCTAGTTTTAATTTTTAAGTTTTCGACAGTGATGCATAATCTGAACAAACTGGATATTCTGAATTAATTAATAAAGAACTAATCACCTAGTATTTAATTAGGTGGGGTGTCACAGGTGGTATCAGAGCATCAGGTTCTAGTGTCCTTAGGATCTGTGTGACTTATTATGCTTCCAGCGTTGCTTCATTTGATATAAAGCCCTATGTTTAGGATTGTTGAATTCTATGGTAAGATTTCGTTCTCCTATATCAACATATATATATTAGTGAGTCTTATTTGTGTTCCGGTGTGTTCGAACAATGAAGTATAATAGGCGAGGGCCGTTGGGCGGACAACAGGAGGCAGGACTTAGTTGAGGTTGTAGAGTATATTCGGGGATGATGGTCGTAGTCGATGTCACCCCTATTATGGCACGAGAGGCCAGGACTGTAAAGACGGCTAGGGCACATCATATGAATTCCAAGTGCTGCTATAGAAGAAAGTGGTGCCAAATTAGACTCACCCAACATGGTAGAACTGGGAGAGAGTCATATGAAGTATTGAGAAGAACCATCAGTGGAAGATCTAGAAATGAGAAAATTGTGTGTTAACCAATAAAGGTAAAATACCTAAAGACTTGGACTTACGATGGAGTGGATAATGAGGAGTGAAAAAAAAATTGGAAAATATTTTCTTGACTCGTCTGAGAAAAGTTATAATGGTGGGAGTCGACCACCATATTTAGAAGTGGAATGTTGTGTCTATCGAAGGATACGGTTTGACCACAAGTTCCTTCATCAGATGTTCAGGTTAATATGTGAATGTTGTTCTGAACTCATCACATGAAGAACGAACAGAGGTCCATTTATGAATATGAATTTAAACTTTCAGCGAATTTTGTATCGGCAGAAGTAGATACAATGGAGGAGAGGATTTCAAGTGGGAGATCGACTTGTAAGAAAAACTATCAACACTAAAAGGGAATTCTGCTGGACGGACGATCTAGAGGGTGATAATGTCATGCTTTGTCAATGGAGATGTTAATGCTTCTTTGTGTGGGAAGCTAAAAGAATCAAAGAATTTAGTCAGAGAATAAAACTGGATGAAACGGTGGTAGTGAAGCACCATAAGGGGAAACCATCAGGGGACCCATTTAAACGATTCGGATAGCTCAATTATTACCAAGCGATGGTGAATTCAGTAAGGGCTATTGAAACTAGTAGCAAGTTCCTTATGAACAACAAAGCTAAGGTAACAATAGGGGTAGCCATCATTAATCGAGCCTACCAAAGTCCGAGAGAAGGACAACCATAATATGGTCAGTATAGCCGGTGATAAGTGGACTATGCATAGAGGTATTTTGCGGAGGGTGAAACCACATGCGTTAAATTTTTCCCTAAGCGAGTAAAGGGATAAGAGTATGGTGCCTAGTAAAGGGAAATGATTAAAGTAGTTTTTGTTTTGGTTCAGACAGGCGTGTTGTGTCCGAAAACCATTTAAGAAGCCAAGGCGATTGGCAAGGTAGGAGTATGAGTTTTACCCTTGGAGGATGAGGCGTGTTTTAGCTGACACGAACGAGTCCCTGTATTTTGATTTTTGCTAGATTCGTACGTGAGACGAGCTTAATGCGTATATCGTTAATGTTACTATTATGTGAATATTTTCCCTGGTATAGCGGAGTTATCTTTAGTGTTCTCCACAGAGGATGCATGGATGTATTGACAGTGGTATATACCTTATTGTGGTTACTAGTTTTAGTGATGCGTTGCACGAGTATGATATTATCTTGATTAGGGTTTTATAGTAATACTTAGACCGATAGTGGGCGGATATCGCAAGTCTATCGGGGTTACTGTCGTAGTGTGGGACATTTTGTTCTAGAGAGGCCTCACATACAAGAGGGTAGGGCTCGCTTGTATATCATATATTAGATTGACTTCGAAGAGTATAATGGTATCAAAATGTTTAATCTTGGGATGTTTAGGGACTTTGTTGTTACAATTTGGTGTATTGGGCTTACTGTTGAGCGAAAAGATTTAACTCATTATCATGTTTAGTGCTCAGGACTTGGTGATAGGAAGAGCCCATTGTTATATCGACCCTTTAGAGACGTGGGACTTAAGATTTATATTCATATGTTTGGGGACAAGATCTTGAGAGCCCCGATTATATGTGTACAAGGTTTATGGAGCGTGATTACCACCAATGCGGAGCAATAGTGTAATTGGCGAAAAGTTATTTGCTTAAATGTAATTGCGGAAAGAGACATGACTTTTATGTCGAGATAAGGGAATATAGGGGTACATGTTATGGGCTGAGGGACTAATGGATTTTGATAATCGGTAATTCTAGGTAGTAGTGTATCGGGGGGGGGGGGGGTTCCTTGTTTGGATTTTACTTTGCGAGACATCCCAGGCATGAAACTTAGTGTAAGGTTGGAAGTAGGGAGATGTTTGGTCATTCGTCCATAAGTCTAGTACCTCGGTCGCTATAGAAGTATGTAATTATAACTGTAAATAGTTTAATTACGATATAAGGCCAGTGCAGCCGGTTGTGAGATGAGGAGGCATTGAAAATTTTGTCTTATCACCACGAGTTAAAGGGTGGAACGATGTTAAGGAGGATTTAAAAATTCAATTTCTAGGGTGATTGAGAGTACCCAAGTGTTGTAACCACGTTGTGAGCACAGGGGCAATAAAGAAATGGGTATTATGTGTGAAGCGTATGTGATGTCTATGCCGATATGCAAGGTTCATAGGCTATGTGAGCATCCTGATTAGCTGAGGTCAGAATCATCCGGGTTAAAGAAATGTGGGAATAAATGTGTGAAATATATGCCTGAGGGACTAATATAACGAAGTAGAAATAATAAAGTGGATTAAGCATCGTATGAGAAGGAAGATAATCCATAAATACGTGTACAATCAGAATAACCACCCAAATTTGGTTGAAAGGTTGTGGGAAACCATTTAAAAGGAGTATTCCTTGAGAAGGGTAAAATTTAACTATTATGGAAAACACTCGGAGCGGAGTTTTACCTAGTCAAATGTTGAGAATGACTTGTGCGTAGGTAGAATGATGATGTTAGTAAGGTATAAAAAGTTAAGAAGTACACATCGTGGAGAAAAGTGCACGGGTTGGAACTTTCGGTATACGCTAAGGAAAAAAGGACAGTATTAAGTATCACTTAATGTGAGACATTACAAGTGGAAGACGATGTTGAGCGGGACATAATGAGTAGTCTTCGCGTGTACCACTCATAGATAGAATTCGGTTGGAGCAAGAGGTTCAGCCAGAAAACTTTGTATCAAGCCAACGATTCCGGTAATGGAAGAGAGTAGTCAAGTCGATAAAATTTCTTTGATGGGTTGCCAACCTCAAGGTAAGGTAAAGAGTTACTTCGAATGTGTGGAATAAGTTGACTAAGAAGATAGCGATTGATATTCCTTTGGGGTGATCCACAATATTAGACAGTGTGCCCCAGTCTACTTTTGAAAGGAAGAATCGCGCCAGTATGTGGTACTGCCCGGCAGTGTTCTGAACTAGGATGAGATTCTTGAACCCCACCTTCAATATGGGATTTCAAGAAGCCGTGGGGATAACATTTCATTTGGGATCGGGTTGTATCACCTATAGCCGGGGAGTAAGCGAAAGGTGATTAACGACTAGTGGAACTGTATGAAAGTAATTTTGGACTCATTGTGATTATTTCATATCCGTGGCAATTATAGCTGGTTAGTAAAGTATACTACGGTACTTGAGAGAAGTTATTACCTAATGGTAGAGTTGTGTGTAAGTACTCGTACCTATTTATGGTGGAAAAAGTACTTATTGAGGTCTTGTGCAAACAACCTTAACTATTCTTCCTCGAGTTGTTTAGAGGAGAGAAGATAATCATAATTTTGGATTGGTCGAGTTAGAATCCGATGACTAAAGAATAACCACATACTGTCTTAGGTAACCTTTTAACTATAGTAAGAGTTACGTCGCCAAGAATTGAGATTTGAAGAACTGACAAGAGTAGTCAGATGTTCATAGGGTTTCTCTCAGGATGGGAGTTTTGTGTTGAGATAAATACGAGTAGTTAACACGTAGTGAGGTACGACCTCCCAATAATATTGAGATAATGGGGGACAATGATGTATAGATTCATCTTATTCGAATGTCTTCGGATAGGAGCAATGTGAAGTGACGTTATTAATATGTGACCCTATAATTGAAAAGGTGTTGAGAGAGTTAAATAAGCTTGCTATAAGGCGAGGCCTATATTGATTAAGCGCCTTACTCGAAAGTTAGTTTTACGTACTGATAAAGTATCCAGAATTATTTTAGCTGGTATTCCTTATTTTTCAAATTTCGGGACGAAATTCTGTAATTGGGGGGGCTATGTAATACCTCGTATTTTTACGCATATTTATTTTATTATGAAATTATGGAAATTAGGATTAATTAATTTAAAGGGAGAAAAATTAATTTATAATTAATCCGATTTTAAGAGTAATAATTACTAGCATGATGAGAGTTAGTAGTTATCGAAAATAATTATGTTGAAATCATGTTGAGTAATAACTATGTTGAACATTACATAGTGAGTAACTTAATATCGTTTCAGAAATAATAATATGGTCGGGGACGAGATACACAGCAGTTAAGATATAATTATTTGGGACGCGCATATGAGTCGCATCACTATTATATATATGGGAGTTAAAAAGGTAAATTGTTTTTATATAACAAGAATGACTAATTTGAGTGCGTCAGCGTGTTCGAAAGGGTCGAAATAGTCAGAAAACACTACTCGGGTGTTATATTTGGAGTCCGGGGTATTTTAACCCAAAATGACACTCCAGAGGGGTATTTTAGTCATTTAAGATTTTTGAGTAATTAAATGGATGAAAATAGGATTAAAAGAGAAAGATAGAGGGTTAGTGTTCTGTCAGTTGCAACCTATGTGAGAAAGACAGGGAGAACCAATGAGGAAGGAGACCCATTGGAGAACAAAGCCAAAAGTTGGAGATTTCTCACAAATTGTTACACCAAAGTGTAGATCACGACGAGAGGATCAACCACATACCAAATTCAATCAGAGAATCAGAAGTCCATCCCAAGGCAAGTGTTTATCTTGCTATTTTATTTAGCATATATTGTTCCTGTTAAACTCTGTTGACGATTTAGACATAATATGATGAAATTTGGGTTTCATTAGGTTTAATCGCAAAGGAATCTTAGACTTTGGAGATGGGTTGCATGTACAGGATTTAACCCATTTGTAGAATGTTAAATCTAGAGATTTTATGTGCAAATCACGAATTAAATTAATGGTTTGAATAATTAAAGTGTTGGGTTCATTATATGGGAATTCTAAGAGATTTTAGAAATTATTGGATTCCCTTTTGAAAGCATAAAGATTTGAACTCTAATTTGTGTTAGAATGTCCCCATTATGATAAGGAATAGTCTAGAATCATTTAATTTGACGACAGTTGAGATTAGGGTTGAGATTGAAAGTTGGAATGTAGAAAAAAATCGAATTTGGCGAAGAACTGAGTCCGTTCGAAGACTTGCCCAGGTCATTCGAACGACCTCGTTTGAACGAGCCTTCTAACGAGAAATCCAACGACCCTTCTAGCGAGATGATGAAGTTCGTTCGAAGTGGGAACTTCGTTCGAACGACCTCGTTCAAACGTGATTCCAGGACGATATTTTTGGGTCCGATTTAGTTTAGGTTTATTCAAGCGAGTGTATTAACCTACGTAAGTAACAGGTGACTTAAATTCCAAAGTTTTAGGGAATTGAGGGTGTGATGATTCTACAGGTATTGAACTTTTATGGAAACCTAGGAGAGAATGTGAGTCCTAAAGAGGATATATATAAATAAATAACGGTGAGAGTAGAAACGATAATATTATCTACGTACTATGGGAATTGGGTTGCGTGAACGCCTATTAAGTTATATAAGTTGTGTGCATGCTTATTACTTGGAATATTATGTGTATAACATACCTAGCTACTGGATATCGAACGGTGGTTAGCGCATTGTGGACGACCATATCTTGTGTGCCTTCGGGGGATTTTGAGTCGTGCCACTAGAGCATGGAACCTAGGTACGGGCTATCTGTGAGAATGATAGTATTGACGATCATATGGGTGCGTAGGTATGTGCATAGCCCATCGGCTTGGAACTATGTTCGCCTCCAATATGTGTATATATTTTATTAGTTCCTGAGAGATTGAACCTGTTATCCTTCATGCGTGAGCATTGCAATGAGACTTGATAGCCGAGTATGCCTAGCACTACGGGTTTCTTAACCATGGGTGAAGTTATGATATATATATATATATTTATATAAATACATATTGAGATTTTATATATGTATAGGGAGTTCCTATTATGTGTTTCATATTGGTCGCTTTATTATAGTATATACTTATTGGGTCACTAGTTGAGAATTAACAATGTTATGAGAATGAGTTAAAGCATCTTTAAACCTATTCCTAAATAATATCAATATATTGTCTTCGGGTTATTTAGAGATTTTATCCGGCATAGTGGTTGTACTAGGTATAGTCAGGCAGAGTATCATGACTAGTATGGGTAGTTAGGCTCATTAGGCGTGCACATTAGATGAGAGGTGAGCATCTCAAGTGAGTACGCTAAGTTAACATGAATATATAATATATGTGTTAATTAAATCAATTTAAGAACTTCCTATATTTAAACTATTATCTACTCGGGCTCTGACCCATTTTTCTGCAAAACTCTTTTCTTGTTCCTTTGTTTTAGGTGCTCAGCCACAGGGACACCGAGCTTAGGAGATTCCATTCTGTTGTCGAGCTGTAACTGCTATGGAAGCTACAGGACATTGCTAGTAGACGCTTCATAGTCTATTATTCTTGATCTATCGGTTATTTACTTCAGTTGGACATGTCATCCCTTCTTAGTTATATATTTAAAGATTTGATATTTAATTCTTTACTCTTCGTAGTTGTTGGTTTTGTTTAGTTGGATTACTATATTGAATTTTGACTAGATGTGTTTACTCTATCTCCTTTGTATTACGTCTGTTATTTCATTTCTTGTGAGATTGGTTAAATGGTGAATGTGTAACTATTTCATTACTGGGTGTTATTCTAATTGAAAAGATGAAATTTTGGCATCGGCTTTTATTAAATATTAGGTGGTTAGTTTTAATTATCAGTTTTCGATAGTGATGCATAATCTGAACCAACTGGATATTCTGAATTAATTAATAAAGGATTGATCACCCGGTATTTAATTAAGCGGGGTGTCACATCAAGTCCATGTACCTTTCGTACCAAATCAAGAACTAATGGTTAGGCATGTCTCCTCGAACCCAAAATCAATCAACACACAATGCAAACATGGTTCTAATCCTTTGGGATACACACATACCTAATGTATCCAAATGACACGTCGGTCCCACTAATATACACATATAGTGAGCCACCCTAAGTTCCATGTTCTAGGGCACACATCCAGACCTCCCTAGAATCGTCAATGTGGGATCGCCATTTACGCGAAAACCTCCAAATAACAGGTTGTGTAAGTATGTTCACACACATAATCAAATCACATCAAACGTATTCACACAACCTATATATTCATATTATTCAGTAGGTATACACACAACCCATCATAATAAGCTATATGTAGTATATAACTCTCGAATACTCAACGTACTAATTATAACCTCTTTTCATAAAATCCTGAGTATCTCTCATTACCCGAAGGGTTCTAGTTTCTCCTTAATTAATATTAATAGTTAATACAACTCTATGTTATTGGTATATGTCTTAGCTTACCGTATACCCTTCTCGTAACCCGATTTATAATTTTCGACAAGTGACACAGTCGGTGGAGGCCCATCGGTCTAAGTCTCAAACCTTACATTCATTAAGACTAAGCCGCCCTCAAATACGTGTATACTGAACATCCCTAAGTCCCCATATAGTCAAAAGATCATCACTAAGGTTTTGGGAAAATTGGGGTAGAGAAAACTTAACAAATAAAATAAGTGCCCAATTTCAAGAGCCATCGATCGATCGAACGATTTGGTCGACCGATTGATCCATCGATCGATCGACATTCCCAGTTATGTTTTTCTCACTGTTTGACATCTCCAATCCTCATATATCCATCCCAAACTCCCAACTCACGTAACCAAGCATCATATATATATATATATATGTGGGGTAGATTTCTAATGTAAATCATGTAATAAATCCATACAAATTTCATCCAAGATCAAATTAAAACTCCATATTCAATAAAGACCGTAGTTTTAGTGTTCCTTATTCAAAATAATCTATTTGTCAAGATTTCTCCCATTTTAATTGTCACATATAATATAATTTTATGTCCTCTACATATATGGATTCATTCTACATGCAATCCTACCCCCCAAATAATATGTTTTATTCATTAAATCACAAGATTATCATCAATTATCATCAAATCAAGATCCTTACACTACATGGGCATTATAACTCATTAAAACAAGCAAGATAAACACTAGCAGGTCTGATTTCGTGCTGAGTGTGATGAAAGTGTTTCTCCCTTCCTTCCAATCACGATTCTGACAACTTTTGTGGAGAGAAAAGAAGTGGCACCTCCAAAAACTCTCTTCTCTTCTGTAATGCCCCATATTTTTAATGATTTTTAATTATGGGATTAATTGAATTAAATATGGGAAATTTATTTATAATTCATCCGGATTTAAATAAAGGATCAAATACCAAAAAGTTCTTCAAACATTTTTTAATACACATTTAGTCCAAGCCTTTTATTTTGTACCAAAAAGTCCCTTATTCTCTTACTTGTAAAAGTCCACGACAGCGGCATGGTAAAGGGATTTTTGAAGGCTTTGACTAAATGTGTATTAAAAAATGTTAGAGGGACTATTTGGTATATGCCCCTTAAATAAATATATATTAGCATGACGAGAGTGAGTATTTATTGATGTGAATTATGTTAAATATTACTTAGTGAGTAAAGTAATATGTGATTAGGAATTTATTAAATTATTGTGAGTAAATAATACGACCGGTATGGTGATTAAGTCGGGACACGCGTGTCAGTCGTGTTGGGACTCAATTTAATGAAATAAAGAGTAATTTATTTTTAAGTCAACCATATGGTCATTTCGAGTGTGCCAAAGTGTCCGGAAGGGTCGAGATAGTCAGCAAAATTTACCTAAGGGTTTAGTTTGGGTCCCGGGACAGTTTTAAACCAAACCGACACCCCGGGAGGGTATTTCAATCATTTTAACTTTTAGCCTAATGAGACCCACGAAATTTCTACTGCTATTTTATCTGCAAGTGTTAGGTATTCTAGGGTTATCTAACACAAAAACAATAGAGGCCGTTGGAGGAGGAATGAGAAGAGGTTTTAATCCCAAAAAAACGCCCATACTTGCACCTCTTTCACAATCAACACCACCAGAGTGTAGATCGGAAGATAAGGAACGTAGCCATACCCTTCGTCATCAAAGGATCAGACTTACTATTGTAAGTCAAGTATTGTTCTTACTTAAATTCAAGTAGATAAAATATCCATGCTAGTAGAATATGATTAGAGGTTAAATTTCATGCATGTAGAGGACAAATTTTATGGATTAAATTATATTCTAGGTAGGATTCATGGATAGGATTAAATCACTGCTAGGAAAAACGAAATTAAATATATTATGAGAATTGATATGTGGGGAAATTGGAGTTTTACTCAAGTTCTTGAAGAAAAACCATAAACTAAGGTTCTTGATAATTTAATTGGAATTCAATTGATTAGTTGATGAATTTTGATGATTTAATGTTTCTTGCACGTTAGTAATCATTTATATAAGTTATTATAGTGTTTAGTATATTTGTTTGGGATTTTGGGCCACTATAAGAAAACCGTAGGCAAAGATTGCAAAAAATCGTGACCAATATCTGCTTGATCAGTCGATCGACCCAAGAATGTCGATCGATCGACTATTTCCTTCGATCAATCGACTCCCCTGTAAAATATTACTTATTTTTATTTAAGGTTTGATCCCATCCCAACTCGCATGAATATTTAGTGATGATTAATCAAACATAATGGGACTTAGGGAATGTTAGTAGGGTTGTAGTTAAGACCCGAACAACGTTATTAATTATGGGATTAAATGGTAGAATTACGAGCGTTCACCGAATGGGTTTCGATTGGAAATTATATAAATTGGGGGTTTAAGTGGGATAAATGATAACTTAAGGTTAGTACCAGTAGTAGATGGCACTATAATTACTGAAATAACCTAAGGAATAAATGGAAGACCTTGTAACCTTTTGGGATAGGGAGGGGTACTTAAATTAATACGAAGAGAGTTATGGCGTTAATTAAATATTACATAGGATATTCGGGATACAAATATACTACGTATGAGACGTGAAATATAGGAAGTGCGTATATTATGTTGAATTTATAAATACTTGGGTTGTGTGATTACCTAATGTATGGATTTTATGTATGTGACATACCTACCATACTTGCTATCACGGGAGGTCTTAGAAAGGGGATAGTCATATCTTGAGGAGCCTTCGGGGGGATTTTAGATTGGTGCCTCTGAACATAGGTATATGAATGACTTATCTGTGAGCTGATAAGTTTGTTGACTTATGGGTGCATAGGTATGTGTGTAATTCTTAAAGATGAGAACTATGTTTGCCTCCAATATGTTTGATTTGTATCGATATGGTTCTAGAGTGATTCAGAACTCGTAATCCTTATATATGTGATGTACCGAAATTCGATAGAAGAGTATATATACACGACATGTTTCAGCCTTTTGGGGTGCCGGATTAGTATATATATTATTAAAGTGATATATATATATATATATATATATATATATATATATATATATATATATATATATATATATAGAGAGAGAGAGAGAGAGAGAGAGAGAAAGAGAGAGAGAGAGAGAGAGAGAGAGAGAGAGAGAGGCTGGATCGTTTACGGACCTAGTTTACGGACCGCTACCGTCCAAGAATTATCTAGGGACCGTTTTGTCTTTTTAGGACCACCTTTTGGGACCGCGATGTCTTTTAACTTCTTCTAAGTTTTTGGGAATATCAATTTTTACCCCAATGATTTCTAAGGTCTTTTAAGCTTATTTTAACGCTTAATTAATCTGGAAGTCTAAGTGTGGAAGTTTCAGGGCTATTGCTACTTCTCAAGCTTCTTCCGTCACTATCGTACTGAAGTTCTGAATAGCGAGGATTATCTATATAAATAATTTCTTCAGGAAGTCTAGAATTTGGAAGAGGTTTTGATGGAAAATATTCTAGTCTTAAATACCTTATACGGTATCGTGGGTTTATTTGTCTAGTTTCTTTATATATTTGATTAATAGTATCAATTATATCGTTATCTATAAATTTGTCTAAATTATTATCACCATAAGATGACAAAAATCTTCGGTATGTTCTAGGGACAGCTGTCTCTACATTTTGAAGGAGAGGACGGATTCCTCCGGCTCTAATTAAAGTAGCTTTTGTTTCAGCTAACCTTTTACGTCTAATAAATTTTAATACGTCTATACTGTCTTCAAGTATTCTAGTGTATTCTTGATATTTTTCAGGTCTTGATAGTTCTTCTGCAAAATCTTTAGTTCTTAATTTTTGTCTAAAGAGATCTCGGATCCCTGTTCTAATTATTTCTATTCTAGGTACTTCTCTTTCTAACCACTCAATGATCTGGTCTATGTATTTAAAAGTACCACCTGCATATACTAAAGCAGTTTCTATAAGTTCTTTATCTTTAGGGTCTGTAAGAGTCCAGTCTTGAATTTCTCTAGTTAAGTCTAAGCTTGTTTGATTAACGAATTCTAAAAAGTCTTTAGTGATTTGTAAGCTCATATAAAAATATTTTTAAAGAAATAATATGTAAAAATAGTTAAGGGTTTGGTTCGAGTTGTACCTTCCTTCTGGTCTGCAATATCTTTATCTTCTTCCCTTTGTCTCTTCAGCCTTGCTACTATTCTTCTCCGGTCTCGATCTCCTACAACTCTCTCTTTATGTGTCGCACCTCAATCCACTACTTTGGCGGTTGACCCGTTTCTTGCCCGTACGCCTTCACGCCTAACGCCCACCTAGCTAATGGCTCACGGCTAATCGGCACCTGATGGCGGTTCACCAGTATAACACCTTGTGTGCTACACTAGAGGTTCCACACAATAGTCCTCTATGAACAGAAAGTTAGAGACAATTTGGAAAATAATAACAACTTAGCATAAGAGATTTCTGGAAAAGAAAACACTTTTATTTCATAGCATAAGTAAATACAACTCTCCCCTCTCCCCTAACTATGAGAGGTTTACTCACTCATATACATATTACTCTCTAGAAGCATACTCTCTAAAAGTCTAACAATCTCTCACTCTCTAACTCCTTATCTCTAAAACACAAATGGACGCTCCCTTTTATAGCACAAGGGCACTTACAATATGACTGGTAACCGGCTACCAAAAGCAATTCGGTTGAAAGAAAATTATTAAAGCAACATTATCTGCAGAATCTTTATCAACTGGGTCTACAAGCTTTTATCGTCTTTCGATAATTTGGGGGTACCTCTTTCTTTATGAAAAGAAAGGCGTGCCAAGTCTTCATCATGGGTCTTATCGTTTTGTAATAATGCAAGAGCATCAAACAAAGTCTTCATCTTTTTCATCAGTCTGGTGCCCCATGTGGGGCAGGCATCCTTTTTGCTTTATGGAAAGCATGGTCTAGGCAAACGATTCTTCCGTCTTTAATAATTCATCCACCACTGAGGGGCCCTTCTTTGTCGTGTCTGTGTCTTCTTCTGCCTTGTCCTGGTTTGGGAGGGTATTATTGAAAAATTCATTAATAAGGCCTACCGTTCTAAGGTTGGCTGGTAAAGCTATCTCTACCATTTCTTTGGATTCTTTCTTGAGCCTTCCATTGAATGGCTCATCAGCTTGGATTATCAGGTTTTCTTTGTGGTAGGCAGTGTACCACCTGTCTTCTCCTGTTAACAACTCCATGATTTCAATTGCCTCCATGGCTTGAGCAATCTGGAGCTTGGACTTATCAATAATTAAATCTTTAATCTCGTCTTCTGATAGGATCTCAACATCTTCAAATGTATAGTTAGAAAATCTAACAAGTCTAAATCCTTCCACTCTCATTCCTCCGCAGGAACTTGGAGCAATCTGATAGATTCTAGCAAATAAAGGAAGGAAATATTCTACCTTTTTAACATACTCATGGACTATTTTTTCAAGAGCAACAGAGTCTTCTATAGTCTCAATTTGGATGAGTTCGATGAACCCATAGTCTGCTAAGGTTATCTGGGCAATTTCTACTTTCCCAGCAAGATAAATCTTTGGAACGTCTTTGAAGAAACCTTTCATTATTAAGGCATCTCCATTAGTCTCAGATAATAACGTATTGAAATGTTTAATAATGCTATTAGATTCTTTCTTATAGTCTTCTGTTAATGGAAGATTATTATGACCAAATGGTATAACAATCTTAGTCTTAAAGGTCTTTTTCTGATAACAAAAATTATCAGTGGGTCTAGCTTTGGAGGATTCTCTAAGAGTCTGAGTATAGGTTTGAGTCTGAGGTCTAGGTATAGCGGTACCACTGAGTTGGGTAACTGCAAGTCTTTGAGTTCTCGTAAATCTGGCAATAGCTACCAAATTTTGTTTGAACTCGATCCAAAGTCTATTCTTTACGTTCCACCATATGTCATCTATAAGGGTATTTTCGTCTTCTGAAAATTCTCGTCTAAATTTGATCAAGTCTGGATATCTTTGATCGGGTCTATACTGGGTAAAATACATCTTCCCAATGAGTCTATTTTAAGAAATAATCTCTTGTCTAGATTTTCCAGGAGGAACTAAGATATCATCAAAGTTTTTTAGGATTGGTCTTTCTTGAGAGTCTTGAATATGAGTCGGTCTTTGCGTTACACCAGCATTTGGTCTTACGCGTCTAAGATAGTCTGCAACGTCTTCCCTGTTCAGTCTATTCGTTCCAGAGGAACTCATGTCTTCTAGGTCTTCTGTTTGCAACATAAAACATGAAATAATATTAGTGTTAGCAAACATTGGATCTCTTGATATAATGTCTGGAATGGTATTTTTACTTCCCTTTATATGTATAACAAAGAAGTCATAACTATTAAGCAACTGTTGCCATCTAATTAGTCTATTAGTCCTTGATTTGGACAAGTCTAAATCCCTGAATTTTACTGCATAAGACGAGTCAGTATAAACAGTAAAATGTTTAGGTCTAAGAAACAACATATATTTTTCTATTGCCCTTACTATGGCTAAAACTTCTTTTTCATGGGCAGTGTATCTTGTTTCTGGGTCTATAAAGGTTCCATAACTATGTCAACAAAGTTTCTTCTTTTTTGTCTGATGATCAATGGCAAAGTATACTGCTCCCCATTGTTTATCAGAGGCATCTGTTTCTACTATAAACTGATCTTCTGCATTAGGCAGTTCAAGTAAAGGAATATTCTTGACTACATCTTTAATTTGTCTTATGACTTCAAAATCATCTTTGGTCCAATAAAAGGGATTAGTTTTGTATGTTCCTTTTAATTTGGATGTTAAGCTTTGTCTTTTTGAAGCAAGGTCTGTAATAAAGTCTGCAGCACAATTAAGCAATCCTAAAAATGATTGTAATTGTTTTCTATCTTTGAGTTGATCTGAAAACTCAAGAATCTTCTTAGTTATGTGTTCTGCCAAGGATAATTTTCCTTTATTAATGTGCATTCCCACAAACTCTATTTCAGTCTGAAATAATTGCATTTTCCTTTCGAAAATAACAATACCATGTTTATCTAATTCTAAAATAATCTTTTTAAGATGGTCTACATGCTCTATCTCAGTCTTACTTGCTACAAGAGTATTATCTATGTAAACAAGACAAAATTCTTAATAAGGTCTAAATATATTATCCATTCTTCTTTGGAAAACTTGAGGAGCATTCAAGTATCCAAATGGCATGACTATCCATTCGTATTTTCCTTAGGGCACACTAAAGGCTGTCCAAGTAATATTGTCTGGATGCATCTTAATTTGCCAGAAGCCTGATTTGCAATCAAACTTACTGAATATAATTCTGTCTTCAATTAAATTAATCAAATTATTCTTGTCTGGTATCTTATAAGAATCAAATTCACAATTCTTATTTAATTGTCTATAATCTATAACCATTCGTCTTTTTCCTCTTTTACGTTCAGATTCATTTTGAACATAGAAGGCTAAGTTATTATGTCTACTCTTACTTTCTCTAATAATGCCTAACTTAAGCATTTCATCTATGTCTTTCTTAAATTCTTCCCTATCTTCTTGTGAGTATCCTTTCTTATAGGTTCCACCATTAATAGTGGTGTCTGGGTTAATAGGGATAATTTCACAATAGCTTTGGTCTTTATCCCACTTAGCGATGGGATTTTCTCCTAAAGTAGGCTCTGCTAGTTGCCTAATCTTTTCCTTTTCTACTTCTATATCCATTTTCTTCTGTTTGGATATAGCTTGGACCTGTAATAAGGTCTGTTGGGCTTGATCTAAAATGTCTTGTTGTATAAGCGCTATTTGCTTATAACACTTTTGGTCTGGACACTTACACTCTTTTTGTAAGGGTTTAGTGATATCTAAGGCTTCTTGTTGGGTTATAGGTCTAGGTCCACCATGCTCAGCTGAAGAACTCTGATGTTTAAGGGGTCTATAATTTGGTTTGACCTGCATAAGGTCAAAGGCAATCTTATGATCAATTAGAGGGGCTTTAATATTAAATTCCTCTTGATCACTAATTAATATCTTATCATTATACTGAGTATAAGGATGATATTTACTAATAAAGTCTTGTCCTAAAATAATGTTTCCTGTGAAACTAGGACGAGGGTCCATTATCCAAAACCGATGATTAACGGTTTTGTTGGTCTAATTTCCTAATTTAAAATAAATAGGAATAGTCTGGAAATATAAGGTAAATGGATATCCATTAGCCACCTTTCTAAAAAATAGTCTTCAGGGAAGGCATTAGCCTTGCAAATACTCTGAGAGCACCATGTATCTATAAAAGCTGAAAGTCTTTTAGGATAGTCTTTATGTTGAACAAATAATTCTACAAAACAAGCATGTGGTTTAGTAGAAATTCCTAAATTGTTCTTTTCTAAAATAGATATTCCTTTCTGAGGTTTATCTATAAAATCTAAGGGTATTTGGTCTTCTGAACTATTATCAGAATGGTATTCTTTTAAATCATAGGAAATTCCTTTCCCCTTGAAGTCTTCATTTTCTTGCAATCTTTTGGCTATATTTTTATCAATGTCTTGATAATATGTTTTAATATCTGAGTCTATTTGAGCATCATACTGGCTAGTATAAATTGCTCTAAATCTAGTTCTCCAACAGTCTTCATGGTAGTGTAATTGACAAACAATACAAACCATAAATAACTCTGTCTGTATAACCTCAAAGCATTCTACACATCTAAAGTCTTTCTTGCTACATTTCATTTCAAATGTACAATAATGTCTTTCATCAAAATAGCATCTAGGTATATAGGTTAGTAATTCAGGATTACTAACTATCCATCTTTTCTTTAAAAAGGGGCTTAATATACACTTATACCAAGCTTCTTCAATGTCTATATATTCATCATCTAGATCGCCTTGATCAGTCTGCATCATATATAAGTCTAGGGTATCCTGAGAGTCTTCATACTCATCAGTATCACTATAGTCTTCAGAATCACTGTCTGTGTATACACTATAGATACTAGTATTATCATCATCTTCTATGTCTGATATTTCTATAGCATATAAGATATCTAATTCTTCTTGATCTGCATAGTCTAATATTGTATTAATAATCTTAATACTTTCTTTATCTTTCTTATTAGGGCAGTCTTTAGCAAAGTGTCCTTCTTTGCCGCAAGTCCAACATTCTTTGGTGACAGTCTTAGATTGAGCTATATCTTTTTCTTTCCTATAATTAGGAACCTTCTTATGCTTACTAGTATTCTTCTTAAAGTATCTTCTTTGGTTAAATCTATTTTTCTTAGTCTTAGGATTCTTTTCCCTAAAGGTAGTAGATTGTCTAAATTTATACTTCTTTGGCAATCCTAAAGGTCTAGTCTTAAACTTCCTACGTTTCCATTCTAATTTCTTTTTGAATTTCTTAGATTCACTTCCACATCCCCATTGAATTGGATCGATGTCTCTTTCGTCTTTGATCGGAGGGATCTGCTTGAAAGTTTCTTCTATTAACTTTCCTTGAGTTATATCACGTCTTTTAGATATGATATAGTCTTTGGCGAAATTGATTCTTTCACCAAGGGAGTTATTCTTAACTCCAGCTACACCTGGCCAATTCCTATATTCATTAATTAGGATTTGTCTAATGGCTGGTATCTTTCTAAAGTATTCGTCTTTTAAGATCTCTCTAAATTCTTTAATTTGGTAATATAGTTGTTCGTAATGATTGCTATATTCATTTATCTTATCTAATTTGCAAATGCTAAGGAGGGCTAACTTATTTTTTGCTAGGTCTTGTTCATTGATCTGAGCTAGATGTCCAGCTCCAATGAATTCTGATGTAAACAATTGAATATATTCTTCAATTGATCTTTCTTCTGAGTTTTCTTTCATCTTCTCAACCTTAGCTAAGGAGTCTTCGTCTATAGCCTTTCTTAAACTGTCTAAGTAATCTTTTGCAATACCTCTAATGGATTGCTCAGCGTACTGCTTACATGAACTTGCATCCCATTGTTCATTAGATGCAAAACACATGTTCATCTGGTTTCGCCATTCGTCTAAGGATTTTTTCCTATCTTGAACATTGTCTAAGTTAAGGTATATACCTACTGGATTTATGGCTTGGCTTGCCATAGTCTTAACATGAGTGAAACTCTTGTCACTTGTTGGGAAGTCTTTTATATAATCAGGTTTAGTCTTTACTACGGTGCTCGAGTATATAGGAATATTTATTCCTATTGGTTTACTAAAAAGTCTAGGAGCATATTCTATCCTACTACTACTTCCTATCTCTTATTTACTAGGTTCTACTTGTGTAGCTGGCATTAATCTTTGTTCTCCTTCTTCTATTAGTCTTAAGTTTATAAGAAGTTCTTTAGTGTTCTTAGACTCTTTTAATTTTAATATGCGGTCTTGGGCTATCATATTAAATCTTTCTCTTTCTTGAAATCTAACAGAATGACTTTTCTTAAGGTTATCTTTAAATGTCTTCATATCCAATTCTGAGGGTTTATGTCCAAAGTTTTGGATCCTATCTTTTTCTTTAATTAAGTCTTTTTGTTCAAATGATCTTCTAGGTCTAATTACAGGGGCTTGTCTTAGTAAACTAGCACTAGTCTTACTACTACATTCTCCTTCTGAAGGATCATTGATTATGGCTCCTCCCATATTCCTAAATCTAATTTCTTCGGTCTGGATATTCTTATTGACAATCTTAGGAGGACCAAACTGGATGGTAACATTTCCAGTGACGTCGTCTTGATTAATAAACAAAGGTTTATTTTGTATAGTCTTAGTTTCTTAAAATTCTGGCAATTGCTAGAGGGTCTTGGCTTTTTCTCTCATACGTCCAGTATTCCTAATACAGTAAGTATGATTATAGTCTCACACATTGGTTCTAACTAAGATTTCTTCATTAAGTCTACCGCAAGGAATTCCCGATTGCATTCCTTCATAAGGAAATTGGGAGAACTTCACATAGCTTTGGAATTCTATATTTATATTAGCGTCTGGGATTATATAGTCTTCATAGCCACTAGCATATAAGATTAACTTAAAATGTTTGGCTTTGTCTACGGTTACTGTAAATGCCGGAATGACATTAAAGTATCCAATGTTGTCTGACATTTCTAATTGGGCTATCCCAATAAGGCTTTTCTCAAAGTCTTTCCATCTTTTGTCTACTAAACTGTAATACCCCGTATTTTTGGCTATATTTATTTTTGGGATTAATTATTAAATGAGAATTAATTGGGAATTAATCCGGATAAAATACTAGCGAGAGGTGAGTTGGTATTTGACTATATTGAGTATATATGATGTTATATTGAATGTTGTACTATGAAATTTGTCGTGAGATTGATATACGACAATTTAGTCATTTTATTGGGACGCGTGTGACAGTCGCGTCAGGATATAATTATTTTAATTATAAAAGTGAATTTAAATTCTATTAACCGTATGGTCATTTTGAGTATGCCAACGCGTCCGGAAGGGTCGAGATAGTCAGAAAACACTAGCCGGGGGTGTAGTTTGGGTCCCGGGGTATTTTTAGGCCATACCGGCAATATAAAGGGTATTTTAGTAATTTCGTATTTTTAGGAATTAAAAATGACGAAAATTAGAGAAGTAAATCTGATGTGGGTTTGACCCACTAAGCCACTAACCAACCCTTATTAACCCAACAAGCTACGGGGGTTGTTAGATTAGGTTTTCTAAGTTTCCCCAAAAACAAACCCTAGCCACCATAGCCATTGGAGAAGAAGCTTGGAGAAAGAGAGAGAGAAGGAATTCTGCAGAAAGAGAGAGGAAATCAACACCAAATTCAGAGACAATCGAGGCAAGTGATTTAATTGCTTTTAATTCAGAAAATGCTTCCTCCATGTTAGATAATTTGAAGATTTACAATTGTTCTTGGAAGATAAATGAAAACCCATGTTGTTTGGACTTAGAACTTGAATATTGAGAACAAATTGCATGTAGAATCATATAGAGATGATTATTCTGGTATTAATATATGTTGGATGTAAGAAAAAACGGATTTAGAATGGACTAATTGAGGACCTAAAAGTTTAGGGTTCATGTTCTTGAATAATTGGACGAAAAGTGTAGAGATTTGTAAATTGATTGATGTTAGGATGAATTAATCCTTTAAAACGTGTTAGGATGTGACTATGGTATATTTAGGATTGATTAGAGACCTTAAAACAATCGTTGGGACTAATTTTAGAGGAGATTTGAGGAGTAAAAATGGTGAAAAACGAGATTGGGAAAAATCTGGGCCGAAACTGGTCCCTCGTTAGAAGACCTTCCCAGGTCGTTCGAACGAGCTCGTTCGAACGAGCTTCTAACGAGTTGACCAGTCGCTTCTAACGAAAGGGAATTTCGTTCGATACTTCGTTCGAACGAGATCTCGTTAGAAAGTACAGTTCGTTCGAACGAACTGGAATCTCGTTCGAACAGCCTCGTTCGAACGAGACTTCTAACGAGCTGGCAGTTTAGGCCTTTTTGGCCTGTTTTGATTTTAGGAGTCCCGTAAACTTGTTCGAGGGTAGAGATAACATTCCTTTGATGATGTATTGATAGATTTGGGACTTTTGGGTTATTATGAGGAGTAAATTATATACAAGTGATTTAAATCAATGGACTGTTTGGGTTGAGACGTGAGTGTCTACTACGACGTGAGAATAAATTATGGCGCGTATGATTATAAACCGGAATCGTATAAAGTGTGTAAATTATATATTGGTACTAGAATGAGAATAATACTACAATTAAACTACGGGATTACTAAGATGTGTGTTTACTTAGTATTGGTATATGAATTGTGTGTATGACATACCTACCATACTTGCTATCACGGGAGGTTTGCGTTCGCTTAGGGCCCTCTAATCCTTGTGTTGCCCGGATTTAGACTGGTTACCTCGATGAACATAGGTCAGAGAAGGACTTATTGGGATGTTAATAAGTCTGCTGATCGTGGGAGCGCAGGTATGTGCGTGCCCCATGTGATGTGACTGTGTTCGCCTCCACTATTTGTGATTTGTGTTATCTGAACTATTCCTGAGAGATTCGGAATATGTGATCCTTATGTACCTGATGTACCGGGATGGATAGCAGAGTATGTGTGCACCGCAGCTTAGTCTCGGGGTGCTTATATTGTATATTTATGTTGTGGAAATATACGCTTAATAAACTGGGAACTTTTATATAGTATTGTGTGTAACTATGGAATAACATAGACGGCTAATCTATAATGAGTTGTATTACTTTTATATGAGAACCTGAATTTACGTTAAGCTCCTATTTAATTGCGATCGTTATAATGTTAATGGAAACAGAGTAATAAGGGTAGGACCTATGACAGTCTAGCTAGATATGATGTTACTTAGCTAGTGGTTTGTGTCGTTTTAGATGGGTACTTACGTTAGGAGTGCACAGTTAGACGAGAGGTGAGAATATCAGGTGAGTGCACGTCCTAACATTTACTTTGCATTTAATGTTTTAAATGTTTTTAAAGCACTTGCAGGTTTTTAAAATATCTCCACATTCGGGCTCTGACCAGTTTGCTTTCAAATCTATTTTTTTTGTAAAACCATTTTAGGTGCCCAGCAACAAGGACACCATGCATAGGATACTCATTCAGGTGACGAGCTGTAGTTGTTTGTGGAAGCTACAGGGAATTGCTTTTAGACGCTTCTATCATTTGGATTCTGTATTCAGTATTCTATCAGTTGTAGGGCATGTTGCCCATTTCTATTAGAGACATCTTTCCATTACAGTTTTTCAGACTTTGGCATGTATTGTTTCAGTATCCAGTTTAGTTATTTCAGTTGTGGTTTTGTAGTGAGGAGTTTTCCTCCAGACTTTACTTACATTATGTGATGGTTATTCTATTTACTTCTTTATGGTGAATGGTGTTATTATTCTTCATTACACTTGTTGCATGTTAATCAGACTTAAATTAAAATTTGGCAACTTACTTTTTAAATACTAGGTGGTTAGTAATCATTAAAATGTTTTCGACAGTGATGCTATTAACTGGACCAACTTAGCATTTTGAATTAATTTAATAAAGGAGTAGCTACCCGGTATTTAATTAGTCGGGGTGTCACATAAACAACATAATATGTTAATATTATTCTGAGGTCTATGTAATCCTTGGATTCTTGCTTGAAAGAGTCCAAAGGTTAGGAATTGGAACTTCCTATCAGTTCCTCTAGATCTAAGCCATTCTGAGTCAAATACTTGGAGCTCAGTATAGGATTTGTCTAACACATGATTTCTACAATGGTAAGTCATGTTATAATTGGGGGTCTTAGGAGTGGCACCTTCTTTGAACAAGTCTATGTATCTAACGGCTGGAAGTTGTCCATTATGAATGGAATCTTCAACAATCTTCCAGTCCACTTCACCCCATTCTTTCCATTCGAGGGGGTTGGTGAAATTTATTTCTTTCCACCGTGTCCTAACATTGGAGGATGAATCCTTAAGTCTTTGGAGCATATGGTTACTCTGTCCTATATTTGGGATAGAGCTAACTATCTTACTAGTCATATCTAATCCGTCATTTATGACTCGTCTACCTAAGGTCATTCCTTCTCTAGTTTCTACAGAAGGAGATTCTCTAAACTTACAAGTGGTTACCTGTTTTTGTTCAAGTCTTTTTTCAATTCTTTCTAAGAAGTCTGAATAATCTTTTTGTCTTTTTATCTGATTAAGGATTTCTTCTTTAAAATTCTTATTCTCTTTTCTAGTCTTTTCAGAAGTTTCTTCACTATGTCTAGCTAGAGAATTAACGATGGTTTTTCCAACATTAGTGATATAGTCTTTTACCTCATTATCTTTTTCTAGTTGTTGCATAATTCTAACTTCTATGGCTTCTACAGTCTTTTCAATTTTATCTAACCTAGTTAGAATAAAAGGAGAGTCTATTTCTGCTTGGGATGGTTTATTATATACGACCTTAATTCCTTTTATAATTTCTCCGTATTTTTCTTCTACTTGGGCCATGTCTAGTCTAAGTTCCTTAATAATACTATCCATTTTGGATAGGTTATGGCTTTCCATATTATTAAGATAATTTGCTAAATTTTGTTGGAATTTAACAAAGTCTGTGTAGAAGGTGGTTAATCCTTAGGTCTTAGCCTTTAAGTCTAAATGCAAGTCTTTAACAAAGCTACTGTTATAGTCTTGGGTAGCTGCTATGGATGTAGAAATTAAATTCAATCTTTCTAATATGAGTCTAGTTGCTTTAGCCGCGTTGGCAATCTCATTTTCATTTATCTTATAATAAAATCTATCATCATTTATCTTTTCTAAAATTCTTTGATAAAATTCTGATAAGGTTTGAATGGAGATGTCTCTTGGTACCTCATTCCAGTTTGATCTAACTATCTCCATTAGGAAGATAACTATCTAGTCTAGGGATAAGCTTGGCTTGTTCTTTAGTAAGTTTAATTAACTCACTGTCTTGATTTTTAATTAAAGTTTTAATTTCTAAAATGTCTTTGTTAAGGACTTCTATATGATTAGTCTTAATATTTATTTCTTGTAACACGTATACTAAGTCTATTGGGATTTGATTATCTATGTCTGATAATCTTTTGGAGATATTTTTATCTCTGTTTCTAAGGTATAAGTGTCTTTTATTAATTGTCTTAATATAAGCTGTATACACTTATTTTGGTATATTATGCTATTAATAGCACTAGCACTAACTTGTCTACTGTCTGCGTGTTTGGCTGGGATATGTTCAATGTGTGAACAACCGTCTATGTGTGTGGTTAAACAACCTTCTGAGTCTAAATCAGTTATGGATATAGGTTGGTAGTCTGGGTTGGATCCAAAAATATCTTGGTAAATGGAGGGATAAATCCCAAGGGCATTAAAGTCTTTTTACATTTAGTCTAAAAGGAACGTCTTATGGCTCTGATACCAGAATTTGGGTTTTGGTCGGAATTTGGTGAGGTTCTAAAATCTTTAAGGTCTTGATACCAATTTTGGGTCTAAACTATAAATCTTTTAATTATATGGTCTTAAATTAAGGTTTTAATATAAGACAAGATGGGGACCATCTAGAGTAAATAACAAAAGTCTTTGGGACCACGAGGGGACCACTTACGGGATAAGGACAAAGTCCGCACGAAAAGTCCGCACGGGAAGTCCGCACCTGAGCCTATATATGTGACACCCCGACTAATTAAATACCGGGTAGCTACTCCTTTATTAAATTAATACAAAATGCCAAGTTGGTTCAGTTAATAGCATCACTGTCGAAAACATTTTAATAATTACTAACCACCTAGTATTTAAAAAGTGAGTTGCCAAATTTTAAGTTAACTCTAATTAACATGCAATAAGTGAAATGTAAAGGATAACATAACCATTCACAATAAAGTCCAACTATAGTATTCATCAAATAATAATAAGTCTGGAGAAAATACTCCTCACAACAATCCAAATACGGAACTGAAATAAGAACAATAGCATGTATCCTGAATTAATTACAAACCAAAGTCTGAATAACTGAAATGTAAAGTGTCTCTAAAAGAAATGGGCGACATGCCCTACAAATGATGAAACTGAATGTGAAATCAAGACAAGAAAATGAGGCGTCTAATATCAAGGCCCTGTAACTTCCACAGCAGCTACAGCTCGTCACCTGAATAGAATTCCTATGCATGGTGTCCTTGTGGCTGGGCACCTAAAAAGGTTTTTACAAAAAGTAGATTTGAAAGCAAACGGGTCAGAGCCCGAAAGTGGAGAGTATTTTAAAAATAGCAAGTGCTTTAATAACATTAAAACAATGAATGCAAAATACATGTTAGGACGTGCACTCACATGAAATACTAACCTCTCGACTAATTGTGCACCCCTAACGTACCGTACCCATCTAAGTGACATTCATATCTAGCTAAACCGTCATCAGTTCTACCCCTTTTCTACTCGATTCACAATATGAATTCCCAATGTTATCACTTGAATAGATAGCTTTACTTAAACTCGGATTCTCAATTATTATCATTACCGTTTACTGGAGGTTATCCCCTTATTTATCTTCTCAAGGAGTTAGTATAAATTATTCTCATAATTAAACATAACAATTCTGTTCATTTAACCGTATATCATTCACATCATAAATATACAATACAAGCACCCCGAGGCTAAGCTGCGGTGCACACATACTCTGCTATCCATCCCGGTACATCACGTACATAAGGATTACAAATTCCGAATCTCTCAGGAATTGTTAGAATAAGCACAACACACAAAAATGGAGGCGAACATAATTCAACATACCCATGGTCACGTACATACCTACGCTCCATAGTCAGCTGACTTATTAACTCACAATTAAGTCATTCCCTTGAACTATGTCCTCTAGGTACCAATCTAAATCCGGGCACACAAGGATTAGATGGCCCTAAGCGAACCTAAACCTCCCGTGATAGCAAGTATGGTAGCTATGTCATACACATAAAATCATATACATATACTAAGAATGCACACATCTTAGTAATTACCATAATTTATTAGTGGTATACTTCTCATTCTTATACCAATACACGTGTCCCCGGTTTATATATACACATCATCCATTATCCTCACGTCGTAATTAGTTATTCGAGTCCTAACCCACAATTACCATTTGGTTCAAAACATTCTTATATATTTTACTCCTCAATATGTCCCGAATATCCCAACTATATCAATTAGTCATCAAGGTAATGTTATCTCTACAATTAAACAAGGTTACGGGACACTAGAAATCAAACCAGGCCAAAAAGGCCAATCTGTCAACTCGTTAGAAGTCTCGTTCGAACGAGGTCGTTCGAACGAGAGGTCGTTCGAACGAAGTGGGCATCTAACGAGATCTCGTTCGAACGAAAGGCATCGAACGAACATCCCACTCGTTAGAAGTCAAACTGTCAACTCGTTAGAAGCTCGTTCGAACGAGCTCGTTCGAACGACCTGGGCTGGCCTTCTAACGAGGTGACAGTTTCAAGCCCAGAATTCTCCTATCTCGTTTTTCCCAATTTTCTTCACCTCTACTCCCATATAAAAATCGTCCCAACAGTATTTGAAGGTTTTTAATCCACACTAAACATTCGTAGGTCATAACTTAACATTTATATAGGGCCAAATCTTCTTAAACATCATCTAATTATCATAACTCCCCAATTTTTCCCAAACCTTATGAACATGAACCCTATGAATTTAAAGTCTTCAATTTCCATAATTAAATCCGTTTTTGTAACATAAAAAGTAGTAATTCTTTTAGTCCAATCACCCAATAACAAATCTACATGCAAACCTATATCAAATCTGAATTTATAACTCCAATTTCATGGGTTTTTATAAATCTCCCAATACAATGCAAATATATCAATTTCTAAGCATGGAAGAATCATTCGCTTGAAATTAACGTAATTAAACCACTTGCCTCAGATTATTCTCTGAATTTGCTGTTGAATTGATGAAGGTTGGTCTCTCTCTTTCTCTCCCAAGGTTGAAGATGGTGGTTTTCTCTTTGGGAACCTCTTCTAACTTCTCTCCCACTTCTTCCTATGACTCCCGTAGCCCTCAAATTAGTTAAGTGCTGGTAATGGCCTAGTGGGTCACTAAATATCCTAATATTTAACTCCCAAAATTCGTTGGTTAATTATCCTATTATTTCAAAATTACCAAAATACCCTTTTAAGTTGCTGGTATGGCCCAATAATGCCCCGGGACCCAAACTAAACCCCCGGCTAGTGTTTTCTGACTATTTCGATCCTTCCGGACACGTTGACACACTCAAAATGACCATACGGTTGATAAAAATAAAATCCACTTTTTAATTAAAATAATTATATTCCCGACGCGACTGACACGTGCGTCCCAACTAAATTTCCAAATTGCCGTATTTCAGTCTCGCGACAATTTCAATATTTTCAATATTCATATATTGCCATATATACACATTATAATCAAATACCAACTCACATCTCGTTAGTATTTTATCCGGATTAATTCTCAATTAATTCACATTTAATTTAATTAATTCCATAAATAAATATCGATAAAAATGTGGGGTATTACATACTTCCCCCCTAATAACAGAATTTTGTCCCGAAATTTGGAACTAAAAAGTACCTGGTAAAAACAACTCTGGATAACATTCACGCATCTCATCCTCGCGCTCCCATGTGGACTCCTCGACATTATGATGTCGCCACTGAACACGCACTAACGGAACTATCTTTGACCGCAGTTTTCGCTCACTTCGGTCCAAAATAGCAATCGGTCCCTCCTCGTAGGAGCTATCGAGCTGGAGATCGATGTCCTCCAAAGCAATGTGAGAATTAGCCAAATCATCTCTAAGATATTTCCTTAGCGAGGAAATATGAAACACATCATGAATCCTATGTAAATGCTCTGGTAATCCAAGTCTATACGCAACAGACCCAATCCGCTCGATGATAGGAAATGGTCCCACGTATCTCGGTGCCAACTTCCCCTTCTTCCCAAATCGCATAATCCCCTTCATAGGAGATACTCTGAGTAAAACCTGGTCCCCCACTTGGAACTCCCTGAAGAATCTCTTCGCATCAGCGTAGCTCTTCTGCCGATCCTGAGCTACCCGAATGCGACTCCGTATCAATTCTATCCTCGCCGAAGTATCCTGAATTACTTCCGGCCCAAGTAGTTTGTTGTCCCCCACCTCCAACTAACATGCTGGGGAACGACAAGGTTTACCGTACAATGCCTCAAATAGAGCCATGCCAATAGTGAACTGGTAGGAGTTGTTGTAAGCAAACTCCACCAGTGGAAGGTACTGCTCCCATCCACCCCCGAAATCAATGATGCACATACGCAACATGTCCTCCAACATCTAATTTGTACGCTCGGTTTGCCCATCGGTCTGCGGATGATAAGCCGTACTCAAACGCAATTTCGTGCCCATGGCCTCCTGAAAACTCTCCCAAAACCGTGAAACAAATATCTTGTCTCTGTCAGACACGATATTTAGGGGCACACCGTGAAGTCTCACTATTTCTGCAATAAAAAGCTGGGCATACTGTCCCGTTGTGTAGTTTGTCCTTACGGGTAGAAAATGAGCAACTTTGGTCAACCTGTCCACAATTACCCAAATGGAGTCGTGACCCCTCTGTGACGTAGGTAACCCCGAGATAAAGTCCATGGATATGCTCTCCCACATCCACATCGGGACCTCTAACGGCTGTAGAAGTCCTGCCGGTCTCTGATGATCCACTTTTACCAGCTGACAAGTGGCGCATTTGGAAACAAACACGGCGATATCTTTCTTCATCCCGCTCCACCAACACTGTCGTCTCATGTCTTGGTACATTTTATCCCCACCGGGATGTACCGCGAACCGTGAGCCGTGCGACTCTGCCATCACCTCGTGTCACAATTCCTCCCCTTCCAGAACTACCAGTCTCCCGTTGAAGTGTAATCCCCCGTCTGAACTAACGGTATAGGACTCGGCTCCCTCTGCTAGTAATCGAACTATCTGCTCCTGATAGAACGAGTCATTTGCCTGTGCCCTTACCACTTTCGCGATAATCTGCGGTGTAATAGTCATCACGGACATGAACGATGGGGCCACTGCATCCTGGTGTCCCAACTCCTTCCACTTTTCCTTCCACACCCCTGCCACCTCATCCACTGGCCTACGGCTCAACGCGTCTGCTACCACGTTAGCCTTCCCCGGGTGATATTGGATATCGAACTGATAATTCTTCACAAACTCAAGACACCTTCGCTGCCGCATATTCAACTCCTTCTGCGTGAATAGGTGCTGTAGGGACTTGTGGTCTGTGAATAATCGAAACTTCTCCCCCAAAAGGTAATGTCTCCAAATTCTAAGGGCAAATACCACTGCCGCTAACTCCAAGTCATGGGTGGGGTAATTCTTCTCGTGAGGCTTAAGCTTACGGGAAGCATAAGCTATGGCCTGACTCTCTTGCTGCAATACACTTCCAAGTCCTTGTAAGGACGCATCGGTGTAAACTAGATACTCAACTCCCGGTCTCGGCAATGCTAACACAGGTGCTAAGGTCAACTTGTCCTTCAACTCATCGAATGCCAACTGACAGGCATCACTCCAAATGAACGGCACACCTTTACGAGTCAGATGTGTCAAAGGACCCGCTATCTTTGAGAAACCCCGAATAAACCTCCTGTAGTATACTACTAAGCCCAAGAAACTACGGATCTCAGTCAGTGTCGTGGGCTGTCCCCACTCCCTCACCGCGGATACCTTTCCCGGATCAACAGATATCCCCCGGTCGAAAATAATATGTCCCAAAAACTGAACCTCTTTCAGCCAAAACCCGCACTTCTCATACTTTGCATACATCTCGTTCTGACGTAGCGTCTGCAAAACCTGTCTCAAATGCTCGGCGTGCTCCTCCTCTGTCTGGGAGTAAACCAGAATGTCATAAATGAAGACAATGACGAACTGATCTAGGAACTCTCTGAACACCCTATTCATCAAGTCCATAAACACGGCTGGAGCATTGGTCAAACCAAAAGGCATAACCCGAAACACGTAGGAACCATATCTCGTTAAGAAAGCATTCTTCGAGACATCCTCTTCCCTGATACGCAACTGATGGTATCCCGGTCACAAATTAATCTTTGAGAAGAAAGAAGCTCCTCTCAACTGGTCGAATAAGTCATCGATTCGGGGCAACGGATACTTATTCCGTATCGTGACCTTATTCAACTCCCGGTAATCCACACACAACCTCAACGATCCATCCCTCTTCTTAACGAACAACACAGGGGCACCCCACGGTGAAGTACTCCTCCGGATAAATCCCTGACCCAACAACTGCTCAATCTGATCCCGTAACTCTCTCATCTCAGCTGGAGCCATACGGTAAGGTGCGCGGGCAATAGGCCTAGTGCCCGGCGTCAAATCGATCACAAAATCTATCTCTCTACTTGGAGGTAATCCAGGTATATCCTGAAATACATCGGCAAACTCTCGAACAATCGGAATCGAATCAAGTGGTATCACCACTTCCTTAGGGGTCTCCTCCTCTATATAGTACAAGTGAGTGGACGATCCTCCCTCAGGACGAGGCATCGCCACCAAAAACATCTCCTGCCCGGGAATGGCAAAGATAATACTCCTACTAAAACAGTCAATCATGGCTCGATACGCAACTAGCCAATCCATACCAATAATGGCATCATACTCGGTCATCTCTAACACTAACATATCAGCGGGTAAAGTAAACCTCCCGATCTCTATACCCACACCTCTACACATAAGCGCAATCATGGAACCCCTACTCAACGGTGAGTCTACACAAGTAGCGGTGCTCTCTGCGGTGTCTAATAACCCAATGGTGCGTGCAAATCTCATGGCAATGAAACAATGTGTGGCCCCCGTGTCAAATAAAATACGCCCCATAGTCCCCTGAATAGAGAACATACCCTCAATGGCTGGTGGATCCTGTGGGGCTGCGGCCTGCTGAAGCTGATATACTCTCCCATACTGAAGCTGTCCCTGCTGAACTGGGACCGCTGGAATGGGTGGTAATGCTTCCATCTGTGGTGGTGCCGGGAGGGCGGCGGGAAACATAGGCCTTTGCGGCTCCTGTCGAGCACCCTACTGCTGTTGCTGCGGGGCCCTGCCCCTATCAGGACAATCCTGACGTTTGTGGCCAATCTTACCACAAATGAAACACTTCCCCTGGAAGTTTCCCCCTCGCAGCCCCTGCTGACCACGGCCCTGGTGACCGTTACCATTTTTGCCCTGGCCTTGCTGGCCCTGCTGAAACTGTTGTTGACCATTCTGCCCCTGCTGGCCCTGATGGCCGTTCGAACCCTGATGGCCCTGCCTAAAACCTCCCTGTCTGTGCCTGAAATTCCCCGATCTGAACCTCTTATGATCCCCCTGCTGGGAACCCTGGTCACCCTACCTCTGCCCCTGAGTAGATTGTGCCCCACTGGCACCATTTCCCCCTGTCCTGCCCTGATGGCTGGACTCTCCTGATCGCTTCCCCTCTGTCAAGTGAAAGCGGTGGTCCTGGCAATGGAGCAGTGCAGCGTTAACCACATCATAGTAAGTGGCTAATGATAGATTCCCCAACAAGTGCTGACGGATCCTCCAAGTCAATCCATCTGTAAACTTCTGAATCTTTTTCTCTTCTGTCGGTATCTCATCCGGGACAATATTCAGTAAATTAGTGAATTCGGCCTCATACTCGGCCACAGTCCTTCCCTCCTGTCTAAGGTTCATCAACTTCCTCCTCATTTCCGTGTGAACAGCTGACGGAAAATATTTGCGGTCGAACCGCACCCAAAACTCCTATATAGTGAGAGTATCTCTCTCCTCCACGGTGGTAATAGACTCCCACCACTGCAATGCAGATCCCACTAGCTTGAAAGTAGCTAGTACCTACTTCTGAACATTGGTGCACTCATACATCCTCAAGTGTCTCTGAATGTCTTTCCTCCACTGACTTGAAACCACAACATTGGAGCTACCTGCGAACTCCGGGGGGTGCGCTTTCTGAAAAGCATCACGTACACGTTCCCAAGTAGACGGGAATGCATGTGCCTGAACTGGCGCGGCTACTGGCGCCTGAGGTGGTGCCTGCTGTACAACGGTAAGAGCGGCGTTTACCGCTTGGGCTACAATGGCTGCAACCTCAGCGACATTCATGGTGCCCTGTACTGGTGTTGGCTGTCGCTCGGGATATGCATCCCTAGGAACTCGCTGCGCACGTCGTGGAGGCATCTGAAATAAGAGTAAAGTCTATAAGTTCGCAGTTATAAACCCAAAATAGCTGAAGAGCGAAGCATACATAAAAGAATACAACAGTCCTAAAATATAGGGCTCTACATCAAAGAAAGCTCAGCGGAAACATAATAAGTCGTACAGATCCTAAAGGGCACTAGAACCTGATGCTCTAATACCACCTGTGACACCACGACTAATTAAATACCGGGTAGCTACTCCTTTATTAAAATAATACAAAATGCCAAGTTGGTTCAGTTAATAGCATCACTGTCGAAAATATTTTAATAATTACTAACCACCTAGTATTTAAAAAGTGAGTTGCCAAATTTTAAGTTAACTCTGATTAACATGCAATAAGTGAAATGTAAAGGATAACATAACCATTCACAATAAAGTCCAACTATAGTATTCATCAAATAATAATAAGTCTGGAGGAAATACTCCTCACAACAATCCAAATACGGAACTGAAATAAGAACAATAGCATGTATCCTGAATTAATTACAAACCAAAGTCTGAATAACTGAAATGTAAAGTGTCTCTAAAAGAAATGGGCGACATGCCCTACAAATGATGAAACTGAATGTGAAATCAAGACAAGAAAATGAGGCGTCTAATATCAAGTCCCTGTAACTTCCACAGCAGCTACAGCTCGTCACCTGAATAGAATTCCTATGCATGGTGACCTTGTGGCTGGGCACCTAAAAAGGTTTTTACAAAAAGTAGATTTGAAAGCAAACGGGTCAGAGCCCGAAAGTGGAGAGTATTTTAAAAACAGCAAGTGCTTTAATAACATTAAAACAATGAATGCAAAATACATGTTAGGACGTTCACTCACATGAAATACTCACCTCTCGACTAATTGTGCACCCCTAACGTACCGTACCCATCTAAGTGACATTCATATCTAGCTAAACCGTCATCCGTTCTAACCCTTTTCTACTCGATTCACCATATTAATTCCCAATGTTATCACTTGAATAGATAGCTTTACTTAAACTCGGATTCTCAATTATTAGCATTACCATTTACTGGAGGTTATCCCCTTATTTATCTTCTCAAGGAGTTACTATAAATTATTCTCATAATTAAACATAATAATTCTGTTCATTTAACCGTATATCATTCACATCATAAATATACAATACAAGAACCCCGAGGCTAAGCTGCGGTGCACACATACTCTGCTATCCATCCCGGTACATCACGTACATAAGGATTACAAATTCCGAATCTCTTAGGAATTGTTAGAATAAGCACAATACACAAAAGTGGAGGCGAACATAATTCAACATACCCATGGTCACGTACATACCTACGCTCCATAGTCAGCTGACTTATTAACTCACAATTAAGGCATTCCCTTGAACTATGTCCTCTAGGCACCAATCTAAATCCGGGCACACAAGGATTAGATGGCCCTAAGCGAACGTAAACCTCCCGTGATAGCAAGTATGGTAGGTATGTCATACACATAAAATCATATACATATACTAAGCATGAACACATCTTAGTAATTACCATAATTTATTAGTGATATACTTCTCATTCTTATACCAATACACGTGTCCCCGATTTATATATACACATCATCCATTATCCTCACGTCGTAATTAGTTATTCGCGTCCTAACCCACAATTACCATTTCGTTCAAAACATTCTTCTATATTTTACTCCTCAATATGTCCCGAATATCCCAACTATATCAATTAGTCATCAAGGTAATGTTATCTCTACAATTAAACAAGGTTACGGGACACTAGAAATCAAACCAGGCCAAAAAGGCCAATCTGTCAACTCGTTAGAAGTCTCGTTCGAACGAGGTCGTTCGAACGAAGTGGGCATCTAACGAGATCTCATTCGAACGAAAGGCATCGAACGAACATCCCACTCGTTAGAAGTCAAACTGTCAACTCGTTAGAAGCTCGTTCGAACGAGCTCGTTCGAACGACCTGGGTTGGCCTTCTAACGAGGTGACAGTTTCAAGCCCAGAATTCTCCTATCTCATTTTTCCCAATTTTCTTCACCTCTAATCGCATATAAAAATCGTCCCAACAGTATTTGAAGGTTTTTAATCCACACTAAACATTCGTAGGTCATAACTTAACATTTATATAGGGCCAAATCTTCTTAAACATCATCTAATTATCATAACTCCCCAATTTTTCCCAAACCTTATGAACATGAACCCTATGAATTTAAAGTCTTCAATTTCCATAATTAAATCCGTTTTTGTAACATAAAAAGTAGTAATTCTTTTAGTCCAATCACCCAATAACAAATCTACATGCAAACCTATATCAAATCTGAATTTATAACTCCAATTTCATGGGTTTTTATAAATCTCCCAATACAATGCAAATATATCAATTTCTAAGCATGGAAGAATCATTCGCTTGAAATTAACGTAATTAAACCACTTGCCTCAGATTATTCTCTGAATTTGCTGTTGAATTGATGAAGGTTGGTCTCTCTCTTTCTCTCCCAAGGTTGAAGATGGTGGTTTTCTCTTTGGGAACCTCTTCTAACTTCTCTCCCACTTCTTCCTATGACTCCCGTAGCCCTCAAATTAGTTAAGTGCTGGTAATGGCCTAGTGGGTCACTAAATATCCTAATATTTAACTCCCAAAATTCGTTGGTTAATTATCCTAATATTTCAAAATTACCAAAATAACCTTTTAAGTTGTCGGTTTGGCCCAATAATGCCCCGGGACCCAAACTAAACTCCCGGCTAGTGTTTTCTGACTATTTCGACCCTTCTGGACACGTTGACGCACTCAAAATGACCATACGGTTGATAAAAATAAAATTCACTTTTTAATTAAAATAATTATATTCCCGACGCGACTGACACGTGCGTCCCAACTAAATTTTCAAATTGCCGTATTTCAGTCTCTCGACAATTTCAATATTTTCAATATTCATATATTGCCATATATACACATTATAATCAAATACCAACTCACATATCGTTAGTATTTTATCCGGATTAATTCTCAATTAATTCACATTTAATTTAATTAATTCCATAAATAAATATCGATAAAAATGCGGGGTATTAATATATATATATATATATATATATATATATATATATATATATATATATATATATATATATATATATATATAGAGAGAGAGAGAGAGAGAGAGAGAGAGAGAGAGAGAGAGTTAGGCGCTCCAACATACCTCATTAAACATACCTATTTTTTTAAAATAGTAAAAAATAATAATTTTAAGTTAATATTTTTATATGGGTTGATGATATTTCAATGTGCCCCTCTAAAAATATTCAGGTCAAAATAATGCATTTTGATATTTTTAAAAAATAGGTAAAAAAAACTGGCAGTTTTAAAGGGTAAAAATTGACAGTTTTTTGACCTATTTTTTAAAAATAACAAAAACCATTATTTTCAATTGATTTTTTATTGGGGCACATTGAAATATCATAAACCCATATAAAAAATATCATCTCAAAATTATTTTTTTACTATTTTAAAAATAGGGTATGTTGCTAGGTATGTTTCTAGGAAGTATGTTGGAGATCCTGACTCTCTCTCTCTCTCTCTCTCTCTATATATATATATATATATATATATATATATATATATATATATATATACACTTGTGATTATTCTAATGTGTTGCTTAGTAGATGAGAATGATTACGACATCTAATATAAATTAAGAATGTGGGAACTTAAATGATTGCTGAGATATTTTGAAACAATCAATTAATAGTGGAATTGTAATAATGTATTATGCGGGAAATACGGGCGACTAGAATGAGTGATAGTTTAGAAGGCTTATGATTGCGAACTAGTTAGACGCGTGGCAATAACTATAATGGTTAGAGTTACGTTAGGCATGCACAATAAATGAGAGGTGAGAATGTCAAGTGAGAGCTCGAAAAGCTAACATGTATATCATTATCTAGTATTTATGCATTTAAATGCTTGCTGTTTTGAAAACTATTTTCAACTCGGGCTCTGACTCATTTTCTTTCAAATCTATTTTGTCTTTGTGAAAACCTTTTAGGTGCCCAGCCACAGGAGTTCCCATCTGTTGATGTGATGCAGCTGCTGTGGAAGTTGCAGGACCTCGGTACTAGACGCCTCCACATCCATGACTTAAGTTCTTAATTTAGGCTCCTCAGTTAGGGAATATGTCACCCATCTTCTTTTAGTCTTTCAGTTTTTGTTGGATTTAGTATTGTTACAATTGATGGTTTGGATTTTGTTTAATTGGGATGATTATGCCATTTTTATCATATTCAGTTAGATGGTGTTTTATTCATTAATTGTTTATTTTTAAGAATAGTGAATGTGTTGAATGGTTTAAATTTATTGACATTAATGAATAAACAAAAATGATTTGACACTAGCTTAATTAATTATTAAGTAATTAATAAAATAATTATTTTCGATAGTGATGCTAAGACTGAACCAAATGGATACTTTGATTTAATTTAATGAAGGACTGATCACCCGGTATTTAATTAGGCGGGGTGTCACATATTCCTCCCTTGTGGCCTCCTCTCTCTTAATATTGATATAAACCTTTCCCTACACTCCCATGGGCTGATATAATCCTTTAGTTTTTGGAGTTCTCATTATCACAACTTCCTAATGACTGAAAAGCCCTCTCGTGGTGTCAGTTTGGTCTAAATTCGCTCTGAGACCCAAATACTACCCCCGGGTACAGTATTCCAACTATTTCGACCCTTTCGAAATCAACCGTGGACTCAAAATCATCATCCGAGTTACTATAAAATAATTTCATATCTCGACCTCCTATAGTCTATACACAACCTTCGATTGAGATGTATCACTGTCACGTCACTGTCACTCACTATGATGTAAAATACTAATTCACTATTCACTTAGTAATTTTATTCGATAAATTAATCATTTTCTCTCTGATTAATATTTTAATCCACACATAATATTTTATTTCATTGAATTACGTCATGCGTGTAATTTAAATCAGCTCAATTAATTTAATTTTAAATACTACAAAAATACGGGGTATTGCATATTAAAAAAAAGTTTTCCGCATTAACACCCAAAATTGGGGAGTCACATTTCTCGCCTTTAGTGCATCATCCCTCTAGCGACCTTTAGTACCTCACAATTCCTTGGCCTTTTTCTCGAATGAGATTGGACATTATTGGTCCACTACCCCCTGCATCTGGCAGGTAGGAAGTTACTTTTGATTGACACATATTACTTTTTTAAATGGATTGAAGAAGAACCACTGACAAACATCCGAGATGTTGACATTATTATATTCCTTTGGAGGAACATCATAACATGTTTTGACATTCCTTGAATCATCACTATAGATAACGGGACACAGTTTAATAGCAACCTCTTTTGAAGTTTTTGCGTCCGCTGGCCTTCTCTAGAGCAACAGACAAGCGGAAGCTTCGAACAAGACCGTTCTTGATGGAATAAGGAAGAGGTTAGAGAAAGATAAGGGTGGATTCGATCAGCCTCCTCACGTTCTCTAGGCATACTGAATTACGTCTAGGAGATTGACGGGGCCAACACCCTTTGCCTTAGCTTATGGAATAGAAGTTGTCATACCATTAAAACAAGTCTGTCGACCATGAAATCCTCCACGGTAGACCAATGTCTAATGAAGTGCAATATTTTTATAAATATGTTCGAAAGTGCATTATTTTTATAATTATTAAGTTCATTTTAAAATTAAAAAAAACTCTCCCTTTTCAGATTATAGTTGACTATGTTTTTGTTTCTCATTTAATACCACTGTTTATGATTATTCAATTGACTAGCATACAACCCACGGGATGCGCTTGCATACTATAATGTTTGTTAAAAACAAACCTAAAAAAATTAAACTAATACAATAAATAAATAACTAAAAAATTGTATTAAGACTATTTGGATGGGTGAGTAAATTACAAATTTAAAATACACGGTGAAGAATCATAAGTCGTACTAATAATATAGTTAGAATTGTGAATAAAAAAAATACAATGCATGGCTATCTATATTTTATATTCAAAATACATGAAACTACAATCAACTTACAATACTTAAAAAGAACACAAAATCTTAACCTTTAGAATATCTAATTGAACAAAATATGTCATGAGTCTAACATGAAATTCTACTTGCTCGTGATCTCTTTTTTGTCTCAGACACTTAAGATAATTCCTAAAAATAAAGTCTAAGTATACAATATTATTTCAAATTTGCATATTTTAAGTTTAACCCAAAAAGGATATAAAGCCTACTTCGTACTCTTAAAAGGCACTGACTCCGGTGAGGTCCAAACAAAATATAAATAAGAGAAACAAACAAAAAAATTAAGTCAAATTTTGCTTACTTAATAAAACTAACATTTTTAAATAATAATTCAGAAAATTCAAATATAATATTTAACTAATTAAATAAGTTTATGTAGAAAACAAAGAAAATACTATATATGGTAATATGGTATTCAGTTTGTAATATTTTTAATTACATAAATTAGTAAAAAATGTAAAACCCAACACATTTATAAATGTTATCTATATAAAAAACAACATTCACAATTTCATATAAATATTCTTCCCGACTATGATAACAAAGAGATTAAAGAATTAAGGTATTTCTCCCCACTGTCAAAAGGCTTTGATCACTATAGCTACAACCACCACGACTATGTAATTTAAGCTACCAATCCATTGATAAAGGTAAAAAAAGAAGTTGTAATACAAAAACCTATGTAACGCCTTTTTCACATAAATTGAATAGTTTTTTCTTCGGAAGTGCTTGATATATTAGTTTCATTATTTGAAGCTATTAATGTTGTTTGTAATCAAAGCACAACTTAAATTGGGATATTCAAACTTCATATTGGCTCCATTTAAAACATCCAAGTACATCCTAAATTGGGATATTGAACTTCAGATTGACTCATTATAGAGGAAGAAGAAAAAATGAGTTAGATAATAACTTAACACACATAGATTAAAAATCTCAATCAAGTGACTAAAGATCACATAAATCACATAAACCATATGTTGTTTGTCATAAAAACAAAGCCTTACGTAAGACAATATAATGTCCAAAATAACATTTACACACATATAATATATGTTACACACACACACACACACACATATATATATAGAGAGAGAGAGAGAGAAAGAGAGGGAGAGAGAAAGTCTCATATAAGGACTCTTTATGGTACAGACCCTGGTACATACCATTTTTTTAAAATAGTAAAAAAATGAATTTTTTAATGAAACTTCATGGATATGATCTCCACATTGAGAAGATCATCTTCAATTTTTTTTGTCAAAAAATTCAATATGAAAACCGTTGAGATGAGGTGATATGTAAAAAAAGGGTATAAATATGCATTTTCAACCGTTGAAATGTTGGGTCGGCGCCAACGGCTTTGTTTATTGAATTTTTTTATGAAACTTCATGGATATGATCTTCTCACTATCGAGATCATATCCATGAAGTTTCATCAAAAAATTCAATCAAAAAGTGGGTGAGATGATCGCCAACATTTCAATGGTAAAAAATGCATATTTATACCATTTTTTTTACATATCACCTCATCTCAACGATTTTTTTCTTGAATTTTTTGATAAAATTTTTTGGAGATGATCTTCCTTCCATAGAGATCATATCCATGATGTTTCATCAAAAAATTTATTTTTTTACTATTTTAAAAAAATAGTATATATCGGGGTCTGTACTATAAGGAGTCCTTACAGGAGAGGTCTCTCTCTCTCTCTCTCTCTCTCTATATATATATATATATATATATATATATATATATATATATATATATCACCGTTATAAAAAAACCCGTCTAGACACGCCTAGGCTTGAGGCTCGGGAGAAACACCCCGCCTTAAGTTTTTTACGCCTTATTCTTGGTAAAACCCTTAAAGCGTACTTTTTTTTTTCAAAAACAATAATATTTTAGTGAAACGATATCGCCTTTTAATGATTTTTTGTTTTACAAATCGGACCATTATCTCATCCAAAATAATCAAATAATATTTTAATTTGCAAATATTCAGACATATTTTTATGATATGTACAATTTTAGTATTTTAATAGCCTTGTTATGGTTAAAAAATATTAAAATACATTAAGAAGGCCTAAACGCATTTTTACGCCTAAGGCCTGCTTAAACTTCTAAGGCTCAAGGCTTGGCCTCCACGCCCGACGTTTTTTAGAACCTTATATATATATATATGGGACAATAGTGTTATGAATAGTAACTCATGCATGATAAACATGTATGATAAACATGCATGGCATTTTATGTGTTGCATGCTTACATGCATACACATGTATGTATGTATGCATGCATACATACATACATTATTATTTTATTATTTTTTATTAAAATATTTTAAAAGTTTTTTTTGTTTAAAAAGGTGTGTTATTATTGACCGGATTTTATCACGGGGGCAAATTTATCGTCGTGCCCTCGTGGATGGGCATCCGCTAGTATATATATATATGGTAGCATGATAGCTTTTTTATAGTAAAGTAAATAGAGTGATTGCAAAATGGCAAGTTGGATAAGACATTTGACTACAACCACCTATGATAAAAATTTATGATCTTTCTCATCCTCATTCGAGTGAAAACGACTGAGGAAGTTATGAATTTTCTCAAAACCCACCTCACTAGTCGAATTATTATGAGAAAAATTGAAAGAAATTTTCGAGTATTTTTTGGCGATTATTTTGACGATTGTAAGGTGTGTGTAAAAAAAATATTGGATCGACATACGTGACCGTTGCTGCTGGTGCGAACTAATTACAACATAGAAATTCAAATTAATGGGTTGTTAGGTGTTTTTTGTCAATGTTCATTAAAATATTTATTTTTAATGTTCACTTCTGAACCTATGCTTATATATATATATATATATATATATATATATATATATATATATATATATATATATATATATATATGTGTGTGTGTGTGTGTGTGTGTGTGTGTGTGTGTGTGTGTGTGTGTGTGTGTGTGTATTTTGTAAATAATAATATTTTGTATATATGTATATATTTTGTAAATAATATATATTCATATATTCCGTAAATAATGTTATATATATAATACTATATAGTCATATCTATATATATATATTCCATAACATATATATTCCGTAAATAAAATTTTCACATTTATATTTATTTTTCAGCTTTTGTGTTTGATAGAAAATGTGAAAAATTAATGATTTTTCCACTCGTATCAAACGGACACAAATTGAAAAATATTCAGTTGCCTTGAAATTGTTTGATATATAATCAAGGGGGGTTTGAGGAAAAAACCCAATCTAACTCAAAATATATAGAAATAGGACACTCTACATAATTTTATAAGTTTAGTCCCCGTACTAAAAGCACCATGAAAAATGACCAATATGCCATTTCACAACTCATAAAAAAAAACATTAAATTTTTAAAAGTCCATAACTTCAAATCTACAAATCCAAAATTCACAATATTTATATATTTGAAATCTAATCGTCGAGATCTGTCCAACGATACCTATATTTGATATTTTTTGACAAAAAAATCGAAACCGATAAATTTACTATTTCACTAAAGCCGTCATTTTTCCCGACAAAAACTCAATTTTTTTCGACAAACAATATATTTTTTCTGGCAAAACCCCTTTTTCTCCGGCGCTGACAATGGTGCCGCTGATGAGGACCAAAAAAGAAATAGACGAAGGGAGAGTGAAACGATGAGAGAAAAATAATCCTACGAGAATTCTGACGGTCTCCGACGAGGATTCCGGTGGGTGGGATGGAGGTGGGGTTATGTGTTTATTTATAGAATGAGTTTTAAATGAGTATGACTAAGGGTGTAAATATAAATACCTCTTTAACTAAAACAAATAAAATTACTTATTTTGTGCACTCCTAACTCTAAAGGGACCACACAAATAAATGTCATTATACCACAGGTACTAGATTTATAAACCTGAAAACCACTGTCCTAAAAATCCAAATATATGAAGTAACATGACCTTGACCGTAATTTTCTATATAATCAAATATCCTGAAATTATTTACATTTTCCCAAATTTTTATCAAACGAACCCTAATTTCTTATCATTCATTTGTTATTGTTTATCCTAATTAAAGCGTAAATCTCTTAAACCATTTTTAGATAATAACATATACGATATCATTTATAACCTGTTACATAATTATTATAAATTAGGCCTACAACTTTAATTATATACTAAAAATATAGATGTAAATATAAATATAAATCTAATAACATAATATAATTTTGGTGTCTCCTCTTAGAGGATTGATACGTGGTAACACTAATTAATGCACTATTTTCACACCTTCATATCTCCATATTCACTCCTCACCGGCTCTCTCCTTTTATTGATATTTGAAGAGACCCAATAATCAAGGTTCATGTATCCATAGAAAACCAAAAGTTTTTTTCATTTCAAGTTCATGAACGAAGAGATAGATTGGAAAACTCAATATGTAAAATCGATAATCAACCTGAACCCCTTCAGGTTCTTTCGACTAACTCTCCTGACAATAACCCAAATCAAGAAATTGGCTCTAATGTTAAGAGCACTCTTTCTTTGGGAATCCCATCTCTTGAAACCAGTTCAAATGGTAAATCCCCTATTCAAATTTCTCAACAGAACCCACAAGTTAATTTTCACTTCCTCCAACAATAGCAACAACAAAGGTATCAGCTTTAACAGCAGCAGTTGAAACAGAAAGCGGAAATGATGTACCGATGGAGCAATAGCGGGATCAACCTGAATTTTGATGGCTCCGCCTGCACGACAACCATGTCGTCCACCAGGTCATTTATCTCTCCATTGAGTGTAGATGGAAGCATTGCTTATTTGGACAGAAACACCTTCCATTTAATTGGTGCGTCTCGATCTGCTGATAAAAGCTCGAACCAGCACAAACGGAGGTGCTCTGGAAATCGTGGAGAAGATAGTGGCAACATGAAATGTGGAAGCAGTGGTAGATGTCACTACTCAAAGAAGAGGTCAATAATTTCTTTCCCATTTGTATACCAGACTTACCATTTTCTTCTCTCTTTTGATAATCATAGCTTGCCAATGTTTCTTTTTTCCTTTCCAAAATCTATTTTTCCTTAAAACAGGAAACATAGGGTAAAGAGATCAATCAAAGTACCTGCTATCAGTAACAAACTTGCAGATATCCCCCTTGATGAATATTCGTGGAGGAAGTACGGCCAGAATCCAATCTAATAACATAATATAATTTTTGTGTCTCCTCTTAGAGGATTGACACGTGGGATAGGAAAGTTCAAACTGTATTTTCAATATATATATTTTGTCATAATTAGATCAATATTTAAAAGCCCTTTAGTTTTTAAAGAATAATTTGCATTGGAAAAAATATATATGGTTATAATAGTATCTGTGGCCATCCCCGTCAATCCCCGCCGCGGAGGGAGGAGGAATCCTTCGGGTCCCGTGCGTCACCTCTCGGGAGAGCGCTTCGGCCGGCGTCAATTTTGTGAGGTGTGAAAAATGTAGAGAGATTCAGAGTCGTCAGTCTATTTTACTCAAAACAGACAAAAGAAAAAGGGGAAGCCACCCCGAAGGATGGCATCCAAAGACATACTGGTGCGTGCGAAACCTAAATGATTCGAAAAGGGTTCGGAGGCTTAGTTACGAAATGGGAAGGTGTTAGGCACCCATTCCGCCCTTTCGGTCTCTCATGGATATTTGCTATTTTCGTTTATGTTTCCCCCCGTGAGATGTGTGCATGTGTATATATATAGAATGGAGGTAGGAATCCTCGACTTGTATCATGGAAAAGATAAAGCGAGTCATCCATAGGAAGATTGTAAAAGTAATATTAGAAAAATAAGATTTACGCGGTTTCCACTATGTTGATCGCTATAAAGGAACGATAACGCACATGGAGTAACGTGTCACTAAGACTAAGGATATATATAATATAAGAAAAATGGATTTAGAGAAAATAGGAAATGAGAGAAAAAGTGAGAGAAAGGACTTGAGTCTCGGGTTTTACCCCGAGACGCCTACGTAGCCTATAAAGGCATCAAAGTCCACGTAGTTCGCATACAAAGCAAAGGGGTGGGGTTTATCCCATAAATTCAAATGTGGGAACTCTTATTTGTAAGTGTGTGTGTGTGTGTAGAAAAGGTGTTTTAGTTGTGAGAAAAATGTGGAAGAAGTGTGAGAATCCCTACTTGGAATTTATGAGCAAACCCTCTTTTTCTTGTTTTGGGGTTTTTATTCATATGAAAATAAGAGATGTGAAATAATACTAAATAAAAAGTATATTAGGATGTGTGAGATGAGATTATAAAAGTGCTAAGTAAGAAAACAAGTTATTGGGAATTCAAGAGAATTTAAGAGAGAGAGTTTGAGAAAGTTGGACCTTCTTGGAGATCTTGAGCTTGATATTGAATGTTGGAGAGTAGCCCTTGAGCTTGGATGATGATGGAGAGTGGTTAATTCACCAAGTTTGATGAAAAGGATGATGAAAAGTGAAGGTAAAAGAGGGATTTGGAAGTTGAAATCACGCTGCCTTCGAGAGAGGTTTCTGGGATTCGTTCAGAGAGATTTCTCTCAGATCTGGGCTCCCCCTGCAAATGAAACCAAGGCCTCCTTTTATAACCCCAGGGGACTGACGATCGGCCCTATCATGTCACTACCTATCGGCAGGTGCCGATAGGCAGGATCTAGGACCTGCCATTTGGCAGTGCGCCTCAGGCTTTTTCAGAAAATTGGCTACCGAGGGCAAACCGTTGGTCAGAATCGCGCCCGGGGCATACCGTTGGAAAGGTATGTCAGAGACCTTCGAAAGTCCTTTGGACTACTCCCGAGTTCGGGAGTTGACTTTGGGTCAAATGTGACTCAGAAGCGTTTGTCGGTCCATTGGAGGGGGAATCGCGCGGACGCAAACGGCGCGTTCGTCAGCATGGTAAGTCCGAATCGCGCACGGGGCATACCATTAGAAAGTTTAGGAGATGTAATTCGACATTCCAAAGAGTTTAACCCGGTTTAGAGAGTTGACTTTGGTCAATCGGGCCCGAGAAATGCTCGGTGGCTTCCCGGAGTCAAACGGATTGTTCGTCCGCATGGAAAGTCGAAATTGCGCACGGGATGGACCTTTAAAAAGGGTATTTAGTACCCTTCGAAGATTCATTCAGCTTCGATCGAGATGAAGAGTTGACATAGGTCAAATAGAGCCTGGGAGCGCCCGGTGGCCTCTAGGTCAGGTTTCAGACGCAAATGGCGCGTTCGTCTACATGGTAAGTCGGAATCGCGTATGGGGCAGACCGTTGGAAAGGGTATTCAGTTCCCTTCGAAGATTCATTGAGTCTCGGTTGAGATGAGGAGTTTGACTTTTGGGTCAAACTGAGTCGGGGGGTGCCTGATGGCTTCCAGGTCTGTACTCAGGACGTGACCTGGGTTTATAGTGATGAAGGGAGGTACTAGGGACCTAAGGAGAGTTAAAGGGTAACATAATGGGGTGTTTACAGAGCCCCTCGATGGGTGAGTTTGGAATAAATGATAGCCGTTGATTAGACACCGCATGATGCTTTTGAGGGAGTATGACCGATTCTGAGGGTCGAGGTCGATTCTGAGGACCTAAGAAGTATGCTGGGGATGATCAATTCGGAGGATCGAGGTTAGTTCTGAGGACCTAAGGAGATGAGGATGACCAATTCAGAGGGTTGAGGTCAGTTCTGACCTAAGAGTGGTGACGACCGAGGATCGAGGTCAATTTTGACCTAATTCAGGTGACGATCCAAGACCGGGGTCAATTCTGACCCAAGAGTGGTGACGACCGAGGACCGAGGTCAATTCTGACCTAACTAAGGTGACGATCCAAGATCGGGGCCAATTCTGACCCAAGAGTGGTGACGACCGAGGACCGAGGTCAATTCTGACCTAACTAAGGTGACGATCCAAGACCGGGGCCAATTCTGACCCAAGAGTGGTGACGACCGATGACCGAGGTCAATTCTGACCTAACTAAGGTGATGATCCAAGACCGGGGCCAATTCTGACCCAAGAGTGGTGACGACTGAGGACCGAGGTCAATTCTGACCTAACTAAGGTGACGATCCAAGACCGGAGCCAATTCTGACCCAAGAGTGGTGACGACCGAGGACCGAGGTCAATTCTGACCTAACTAAGGTGACGATCCAAGACCGGGACCAATTCTGACCCAAGAGTGGTGACGACCAAGGACCGAGGTCAATTCTGACCTAACTAAGGTGACGATCTAAGATCGGGGCCAATTCTGACCCAAGAGTGGTGACGACCGAGGACCGAGGTCAATTCTGACCTAACTAAGGTGACGATCCAAGACCGGGGCCAATTCTGACCCAAGAGTGATGACGACCGAGGACCGAGGTCAATTCTGACCTAACTAAGGTGACGATCCAATATGGACCTAAGAGTGGTGACGATCGAGGATCGAGGATCGAGGTCAATCCTGACCTAACTAAGGTGACGATCCAAGCCCGGGGCCAATTCTGACCCAAGAGTGGTGACGATCGAGGACCGAGGTCAATTCTGACCTAACTAAGGTGACGATCCAAGACCTGGGCCAATTCTAACCCAAGAGTGGTAACGACCGAGGACCGAGGTCAATTCTGACCCAGCTAAGGTGACGATCCAAGACCGGGGCCAATTCTGACCCAAGAGTGATGACGATCGAGGACCGAGGTCAATTCTGACCTAACTAAGGTGACGATCCAAGACCGGGGCCAATTCTGACCCAAGAGTGGTGACAACCGAGCACCGAGGTCAATTCTGACCTAACTAAGGTGACGATCCAAGATCGGGGCCAATTCTGACCTAAGAGTGGTGACGACCGAGGACCGAGGTCAATTCTGACCTAACTGAGGTGACGATCCAAGACCGGGGCCAATGCTGACCCAAGAGTAGATAAAGATTGTATTTTGATTCTGCTGGAGAAAGAGCTTTGTGATTCTGATTTGATCTGGGGAGCTGCTAGCTGGGGGAAGCTTTTTAGGAGACCTTGCAGGGGAGAACAACCTATTTTGGGTGCTGTAAGAGAATTCCGCTGGGGAAGTGATCAGGTGATCCTTAGGGATTTTCCGAAGCTTTGCCGGGAGGAGATTTCACTTAGTTTTTGAGGATTCCACTGGGGAAGAGGGGTTCCGTTGGGAGTAAGAATTTGGATATGAGATTCCGTTGGGGAATGATGAATGGGCCGGGGAAAATTTGGATTGTCCTTTGGGAGAGATTGCTCGGGACGAGTGGTTCTTCTGATTTCTGTTGGGAAAAATACCATGTGATATTGTACCGCACCGAATAGCCGATGGTTGTAAAGTCTGATGAGGAGGTGATTCGGTGGTCCAGGCGCTTTGCCCGAGAGGTCAATCGCTTGGATTTTGAGGGCTTCGTTGGGGAAAACGGTGTGTCGCCCGAAGGAGGGCGAAATTTCCTTGATGAAAATGTTCTAAATCCTTCCTGGGATTTTTAGGAATTTTTTGGGGATTTTTCGAGGCTTTCTGGTTTTTCTGGGAATTTTTGCACGAAATTTTAAGGGGGGTGCCGGTCGGCATAGACTGAGAGGTGCCATTCGGCAGTGGCACAGACTTTTGGGTTGCCTCAGCAACGTAAGGCATTATATTGCTGAGGAGGAGGTGGTGGTGCCTCCCGCGCAGCCTCCTACTTCTATGAGGCGGGACCGACAATTGTTGGAGGATGAAAGGATCGCGGCGATGATTGGCGATTCCTATACGTTGTATACTGATACGGTCGCGCCGTATGATTATATGGACTTTGTGATGAGCTGGTTGATGGCGCCCAGTATACATGATGCCTTGCATTTCCCTTCTGCTGGTTCGAGTCGGGCGGTGGGGTCTTCCCACAATGGTGGTGGTCCGTCGGCACCTGTGGCGGCGGTGACCTCGGAGGTCCCTTTTGTTCGGCTGCACACTCCTTCGTACAACATTCGACGGGCTGATGGAGGAACAGTACCGATGCTGCATCGTCCTCTTGCGATGGATCCGAAGGAGCTGGGCTTAACAGATGACGTCCTTCAACCTGCGGTAAACCTTTCAGTTCTTTTCCTCTCTTTTTTGATTTCTTTTGCTTGATACTGATTCTGCCTTTCCTTTGTAGCAAATCCGGGTGTCGACCACTTGGCTCAGGGACATCAGGGATTGGATATCATCGGCGACTGCCCACATTCGGGAGGCTGTCCCTCTTCCTTCTTGCTTGGTGCCGTCAGCCTCGTCCGGGGGAGACTCTGGCTCGGGTAGTGGGGGTGTGTCGTCTCACCGTAGGGGAAAGAGAGCGCGTCGTCGGGATGGAAATTCTTGAGAGAGAGAGAGAGAGAGAGAGGGAGTGAAATGTGGGTTCGGGTTGAGTCCCGTTATTTTTGGCTTTTCTTTATTTCCTGTAAAAATGATGTAACACAGAAAATATATATATGCAATGCAATGCAGTTTTTTGACTATCTTTTATTTTAATGATGAAATGAATGCATGCGCTTTTTAATTTGCTGCTGAGACCGTAAAAAAGGAATATGTTTAGAAATCTTTCAAAGGAAAGTTATTTTATTCAAAACGGGGAATCCCATAAGGAGGGAATATGATTCTTGAAATTCTTTTGAGAATATCAATTTATTTTTATGGAGTTTTCTGATTTGACAAAGAAGGAGTGGAGGAAATTTAAAAAAGGGAATTATATAAGGAGAAAAAGGGATTTTGAAATTCTGTTGAGAATATCAATTTTTATTTTTCTGATTTTGACAAAAGAGGAAAAAGGGAGATTTCCAAAAATGGGGGGTTGTCGATCGGCAAGCACCCTGCCCTGCCTATCGGCAGTTCAGTCCAGTCCCATCAATTGAAAGCTTTGATTGGTACCCTCTTCAGCCTTTAGTACCTTGTGGGGTAGGGTTCCTTTTGATTTCTGCAGGGATTATGTCCCTTGTGAGGATTTTTAAGTATAAAAAGGGAGAAGGGTGGAGTGTTTTCCTCACACCCTTTACATTCTTCATACCCACCCATCATCTTTTAGTCTTGCAAGATGGCTCTCCCTGGTAGCATTGAGTTTGTCAACTACCTCGAAGCCTTGGAAGCCATGTGCTCTTATAATGTCGACTATGATGCTTTCAACATGCGTCGAGTCTCCTTGTGGCATAATCGACTTTTTGAGTGGAATATGCTGATGGCGGCAATACAATTTTGGTACCCCGAAGACCATGTATTCCGCTTTGGGTTGGAAGAAGTTTGTCCTACCTACGAGGAGTTTTCTGCCATACTAGGCGTGAATCCTAGTGTTGTCTCGGCTTTACCTGAATTTTCTCGTTCTCCTAGGGATTTATTGGCCGGGCTTCTTCATATCTCGCCTTCGGCGTCCAGGTCACTGGTTGCTAGAGGGATGATCTCCCTCCCGGCGGTGTTGCAATCCGTACATTCGCGGGAAGTAAGTGATGCTGGCTATGCTGGAGCCGTTGTTCTGGGCCTGGTTTCAAAATTACTGTTGGTGACTGGGGAATTGTAGGTGGACCCACAACTTACAACCATTACCTCATGGATGTCATACCGTCGCAATCCTGCGGCGGTGATATTGGCGGAGACTTTGAATGGCCTGGATGCCTAAAGAGAAGGCCGTTCAGACTTTTTGAGGGGTAGCCCTGTGATGCTATTCATGTGGTTGTCTGAAAGATTCCGCTTGTCGACTCCTCCAGAATATCCTTTGTCGGCTGTACCCAACTTCTTTTCTCGCTACTTCATCCGCATGGGCCTGTATGTTGAGAACTGGGAGAATTGGCTTGTGGAACATGGGGCTTATGGGCTATATTGGTCCGTGCCTTGGTGGGGGCAGTTGTAGCCTATTCTGGAGCTAGGAGAATATTCATATGTGCGGCTGGTTGGTCTCAGGCAGACCTCTTTTCATTTCCCTTGGCGACTTTTGCGCCAATTTGGCTGGGCGCAGGTCGTGCCCCCTCGGACCTCAAATTTCTTTTCGGTAGAAGATTTGACTGAGCGCTTGCGTCTGTTGCTAGGATCTCTGTGGGAACATCAGCGTTCGTCGACCCGTCCCTCTCAGTCTGTTGGGAAGGTTTGCCATGTCCCCAAAGATTATATGAAGTGGTTGTGGAGGAAAGTAGTCAGCAAGATGTTGGCAGTAGAGACCGGTCGGAGGTGGTTTATTTTATTTGACTCCATGGAAGGGGTGTTGTGGTCTTTTTAAAGATGGTTAAGGCTCATCGGTCCATGGAGTGTTTGCGGCACTCCATTCAGGCAGGAGAAACTTGGGGTCCTCAGGACGTGGATGATGAGGGTGCAGGCTCTTCGGGTAGCTGTGGGTAGGACTCCTGGGGAGTTTATTTATGTAACAGATGTGGGGGATTTTGTCTGGTTTTTATGGTAGTAGGGGGGAAGGGAGTTATCCGTTCCTTTTTCTTATGTAATCTGTACTGTAGTTTCTTATTAATGAAATAAATAAGTTTCTGATCATCCAGCTGTGCCTTTCGATGAATTTTGTATTTTGAATTATCTATACCAATCGCTAAGGCATACATAATCCTTTTGTTCAAGTAGATGTTTAGAATGAACTGTTGTTCTCGGGGGTAAGAAAAGAATGGTATTTTGTGAAAAAGAAGGGGTCGTGCTCATGTGAGGAGTATGATCTGCCTACGTACCTCTGGGGTTTTTGAAAAAGTTCTTATCTGTTTGAAAATAGTTTTTGCAGAGGATCAGGCCCACGTAGTTCTGGGTAGAGGGAAATGGAGAGAGTTTTTTTTTTTTTTTAGAATAGAAGGGGGATGAGAAGAGTCGTAGCGCGCCGAGATTTTGGACTAGGGGTAGAACTTCTTGAGACGGTCCAGATTGACTGGACGAGCCATCTCTTCCCATCTAGGTCAGTGAGCATGGCGGCACCGCCGGATAAGATTTTCTTCACAATGTAAGGGCCGCTCTAATTGGGTTTGAACTTTCCTCTAGGGTCCCAGATGGGTTCGATTATCTCTTTGAGGGCTAAATCCCCCTCTCGAACACCGCGGTCCTTGACTCTCTTGTTGAATGATCGCGTTATTCAGCGATGGTATCCTTGTATGTGGTAAAGAGCTTTTAATCTCCGTTCATCTAAGAGGGTCAGCTCATCAAGACAGCCTTGGCACCAGTCTTCTTCACTAACCTTGCTTTCGAGCATGACACGTAACGAGGGTATTTCCAGCTCCACAGGTAGGACTGCCTCCATGTCGTAAACCAGGGAGTAAGGGCCCGGGTAGCCCCAGTAGAGGTTCGAATTGAGGTTCGATAGCCCCAGAGGGCGTAGGGGATCCGGTCGGCCCAATCCCTACAACTTTCGATCATCTTGCTGATGATGGCTTTGAGGTTTTTGTTTGCGGCCTCAACTCCACCATTGGTCTGAGGTCGGTAGGGAGAAGATTTGTGTCTCTGAATCCCGTATTCGCTGACTATTTCTGTGACTTCTGCCTCAAAGTGCAAACCATTATCCGACACTAGCTCGTGCGAAACCCCATATCGGCAGATGATATTCTTCTTGATGAATTTGGCCACCTTCTTGGCATTTAATACTGCGTATGACTCAGCTTCGACCCATTTGGTGAAGTAATCGATGGCAACCAGGATGAACTCATGCCCGCTTGACGCTTTTAATGTAACCTTCCCTATGATGTCGATACCCCAGGTGGAGAACGGCCAGGGAGAAGTCATGTTGTATAATTCCCGCGGAGGTAGATATTAGAGATTAGAGAACTGTTGGCATTTAGGGCACCTCCGAACATAGGCGGTGCAATCCTGGGCCATGGTGGTCCAGTAGTAGCCTTGTCGGATGATCTTTTTGGCAAGCATGTGACCATTCATGTGAGGTCCGCATTCCCCGCCGTGGATTTTCTGCATTATCTTTTCAATGTCAGCCCCTGCAATGCAGTGCAAATGAGTTCCATCGAAATTCCTCTTGAGTAGTGCTTTATGGCAGATGATGTACTGAGCGGCTAGCCTTCGGAGGGTAGCTCGGTCGTTCTTGTTGGAACCCTCGGGATACCTACCGTATTTGAGGAGGCACCAAATATCATAGTACCAGTAATCGGCTAGTTCGGGATCTTCAGTGGAGACAAGCTCAATATGGTAGCAATGGGTCGATCTGTCTTATTTTTAAACTAGGAAGGGGGTCATTGTTATTCCCTTGGGCATATCGACCATGGAAGCCAAAGTAGTGAGAGCATCGACTAGGTTGTTCTTTGCTCGGGGTAGGTAATGGAAGGTGATATCTCGGAATTGGGAGGCCAACTCTTCTAATTGGGAATAAAAGGGTTGAAGCTTTTCGTCCTTTACCTTCCACTTTCTGAGCACTTGATCGATGATAAGGGCAGAATCCCCGTATACATCAAGGTATTGAATACCTTTCTCGAGAGCGATCTGGAGACCCACTGTGCATGCCTCGTATTCTGTCATGTTGGTGGTGCAAGGGAAATCCAATTTAATGGCGATGGGAGTGTGGGAGTCATTTGGGGCAACCAGAAGTATCCCAATGCCATATCCCTTTTTGTTGGCAGCGCCGTCGAAGAACATTTTCCATCGGGGGCAGTCTTGAGTGGTGCAGAGGATGTTTTCATCTGGGAATTCGGAGATCCAAATATCTACTTCTTCTATAGGGTAGTCAGCGAGGTAGTCAGAGATGGATCTTCCTTCAACGACTTTCTGTGTGACGTACACGATATCAAACTCGGTTAGGAGTATCAACCATCGGGCCATTCGGCTAGATAAGGCGGGTTTCTCAAGCAGGTATTTGATGGGATCCATTCAGGATACTAGTTTAATGGGGAAGGCGAGCATGTAATGTCGCAACTTTTGGGTGACCCAAACAAGTACGACACATGCTTTTTCCAAAGCAGTGTAGTTGACCTCGTATTCAGCCAACTTGCGACTAGCGTAATAGATGGCTCTTTCTTTGCGGGAGTCCTCGAGGTACTGGGCTAGCAAAGCCCCGGTTGCAGTGTCTATTATGGTTAGGTATAAGAGCAAAGGGAGACAAGGTTGTGGTGGCATGAGAACTGGAGGTTGGGTTAGGTATTATTTGATTCGATCAAAAGCTTCTTGGCAGGCCTCATTCCAAACCTTGGTTGAATCCTTTCGGAGGAGCTTAAAGATTGGTTCATAGATGGAGGTTAGTTGGTTGATGAACCGGCTGATATATTATAATTTCCCCAGGAAGCCTCAGACTTCCTTCTCTGTTCGGGGAGGTAGCATCTCAAGTATGGCCTTCAGCTTGGCGGGATCTGCTTCTATCCCCTTCTCACTGATCATGAATCCTAAGAGTTTTCCCTTCGTAACGTCGAAGATGCACTTCTGTGGATTAAGTCTCATCTGATACTACCGCAGTCGTTCGAAGAACTTCCGGAGAGCGGGAACATGACCTTCTCTAGTTTTGGACTTGATAATCATATCATCCACGTAAACCTCGACCTCTTTGTGGATCAGATCGTGCAGGATGGTTGTGGCAGCCCTTTGGTAGGTAGCCCCAGCATTCTTGAGATCGAATGGCATAACGGTGTAGCAAAAAGTTCCCCACGGGGTGATGAATGAGGTTTTCTCTTGGTGGTTGGGATGCATCTTAATTTGGTTGTATCCGACAAATCCGTCGACAAATGACTTGAGAGCATGACTGGCTGTGTTGTCCACGATCATGTCGATGTTGGGTAGCGGATAATCATCCTTCGGAGAAGCTTTGTTTAAATCTCGGTAATCCACACACATTCGAACCTTTCCTCCTGATTTTAGTACAGGTACAATGTTGGCCAGCCACGTGGGATATTCGATTACTCGAATGAAACCCACGTTCAACTGTTTGATCACCTCTTCTTTGACCTTAAGCAACCATTCGGTGCGGAGCTTTCTCAACTTTTGTTTAACTGGCTTGGCATCTGGGAGAATGGGGATTTCGTGCTGAGCTATTTCGGGATCAATACTGGGCATGTCGTCGTAGGACCATGCTAAGACATCCACAAACTCCCTTAGCAAGTCTTCGAGTAGTGCACGCTCATGCTCGTCAAGGGTGGCCCCTATCCTAATCTCGCGCAGTTGGCTACTAGAACCGAGATTAATAACGACAGTCTCTTCTTCATTAACTTGAACGCGGTTATGTTGTTTATTATTAACCTTATTTAGGTCAGTTAAGAATTGTTCATTTTCAAAATCATCATCATCAAAAGTTTGATTAAAATCCACACAATTAATGTAAGGTACAACAAGATACTCAAAATCTTCGTTTATTTCATTGATAGGAAAAATAGCATTGAGAACCTCATCAAAAGAGGTCTCAATTACATTTGAGCAAGGATGGACAACAGTAGATAAAATAGGGTAAACATTGGGGTTGAGGGAGATTTCAAGAGGTAGAACTGGCGCAGCATGCCAGTTGGGGAGAGGTGTATCAGCAGCTTTAATTAGACGGGATGGGTCCCTTGATGTAGTGCCTGAATGAACCATACAGAGTGTCAGCCCCAGTGTCTGCAGGTTGAAGGAATCTTCGGAGTCACTTTCCTCAGTTTCTTCAGTATCTTTGATAAGCGGTGGCACCTGGTATTGGTAACTTTCGGCCCATGGGTAGCTATCTTCTAAGAAGATCTCCATTCCAGGCTTTATCTTCTTATCTGTATGGTCTTACCACGGTTCTGGAAAATCGCAAAAGGGGAAATCCTAGCCTTCCTTGATGAATCGTCCATTTAAATAATCTCCCGAGATAGTTTGAACGAAGTCTAACCCTCTCTTTGATCGAGTCTGGCGGATCATTCTGAGTTCTGGTTCTGATGGTTGATATCCCAAACCATAAGGAGGGAAAGCTTTCTTCAGTTCGATGGGCTCAAGTATCCCTTGTTGTCTTTGTCCTAGCCCCAATCCGGGCATGAAGTGCATGTTTCTGAACATCTGAATCACATTAACATTTCCATGAAGGTCATATTCTGGACAAACCGTTTCTTTAAAATCGTCCCCTGCCAAGAGTAGGGATGGTTCAACTCGAAAACCTGATAGGAGCATATCATTTGACCCGTGCTGTATCTCAAGAATTGGACTGCTGGTGCTTGCACCCTCGGCGTTACCGTCGTCACCCAAGATGGTGATAACTCGCCCATCGGCGAAGAACTTCAGTTTCTAATGGAATGAGGAAGAGACATCCTTTATACTGTGGAGCCAGGGTCGTCCGAGCAACAGGTTAAAACAGGCCGGGATATCGATGACTTAGAATTAAACGACAAGGTTTATAGGTCCAACCCCTATTACAAGTTTTATGGATCCCATCACCTCACGGCGGGTATTATCGTGGGCACGCACGGCAACGAATGTTGGAGTGAGGTCACTTCTTTCAGACCTAAACATTTGAAGGTTCTCAGCGGGCAGACATTCAAAGAGGATCCGTTGTCAATGAGAGAGATTGGTACAACCTTCCTCATAACTTCGATGGAGATATTGAGTGCATGATTGTGATTTGGCTCAATTTTGGGGATTTCTTCTTCAGAAAAGGACAGTATTCGGGTAGAGGTCAAGGATCCGACCAGGTTCACCGCTTCTTCTAGTGTGGTAGAGGGAGGAACTATGGGTCCAGTGAGTAATTTGATCAAAGCATTTCTGTGTAGCTGGGAAGACATGAAAAGCCCCCATAGAGTGATGTTAGCTTGAGTTTTCTTCAATTGATCGAGGATCTTGCTCTCCTCGAGGGTCATTTTTGGCATAGGAAGGTTTTCAACTCCCTTCCCCTTATCATTGGTTGGTAGCGAGTTTGGAATTTGGTAATGTCTCCCAGATCTGGTCATATGATTTACTAAAGAAGGGAAAAACTTAAATCCAGTTTCCTCATCAATCTCAGGTTGTTCTGCCACCTTATCTATTTCTCCGAGGAGTTCCTCAAATGATAATCATCCCACATAAGTCAGCTATTGGGCCATTTCCTCCTGAAGCTTGTTCTTCATTTGAAACTTCGAATTCTTCCCCCCATCCGGTGGTAACAATTCTATTTTCCCTTGTGAAGTCAATGCATTCCATAACTTCAACGGCTTCTTCATATAGGTCTTCCCATTCTGTGGGGATGTGTAAGGGTGAAGGGACCAGGTGCCCTTACAGCTTCAAAGCATCAAGTAACTCGGTGATACTGCAAATGTTGTTGGTTTATCTGAATGCTTCCGTCATGATCCGGACAACATCATCTAAGCAGATTTCATCGGTTGGTACCATCCACCTATCTGATTCTCGGGCCCATTTCCGTGCTTCCAAAAACAACGTACTGGACCTCTGGCAGTCGATAATCATCTGTGAGGGCAATTTCAGCCCGAACTCTAGGAGTTGGTTTAACACCTCTGACAATTCCATACCTCCACTTTCAGAACAGGTCCGGACAATGATGCATGCTCTGGTAAGGAGTGACAGAGCCTGATCAGCGGGGCTAGTAGGGTGTAGGAGGAAATATGGGCAAAGTTGAAGGGGTTTAAAAGGGTATAAGGGTGTGATTTGAGTTGATGGATCGAAATCTGGGTTTTCTTCCAAGAAGATGGCATTGGTGTGATTTAGAAGTGGGTTATGAGTAGTGTTTGGTTTAGGATTGACTGGTGGGGCGATGGTACCCCTGTCAATGAGATCTTGGATTATGTTTCGAAGGTGGAAGCATTGGTTGGTGGTATGGCCAGCTGTTTGGTGAAAGGCGCAATGAGCATCGGTCTTGAAATTTCTGGGAAGTGGATTGGGTAATGGACGTGGATCCAGGGGCTTTATAAGGTTTCGGCTTAACAGGGCTTGGTAAACTTTGGAGAGGGGAGCATAGAGCTCAGTGTATTCCCTTCGTACGGGAGTAGGGTGGATTTCCGGTGCCCATGATGTGGTTGGTTGAGAGATGTTGTTGATGGTTGAGACTGCGGCACTGACAGGCTTGTCATATTTTCTGGGGGTGAACTGTCTGGACACCTTCTTTGGTTCAACTTCTGTTTTGGCAAGACCCTCTTCAATTTCTACTCCTGCTTCTCTGAGAGCTCAAAAATGGGGGTAGTACTGTCCTCCCATGGTTGCTCGGACATGGGGCAAGAAATTCTTCTTCACTATGCTGACTTGTTCTTTGTCAGACAGCCGATTGGTCATGGTAGCCGCTTTTTCCCTCCATCGGGCTATAAAGTTACTGACTGATTCTCCGGAGTTCTGTTTGAGCAACTCTAAATCACGGCGGGTGACCTCAAGCTCTTCGTGGTATTTGTACTGCGACATGAATTCTCGGGCTACATCCTCCCAGCTACGAATTCTGGATTCCTCAAGAGATAAAAACCATCGGAGAGCATTGTCTTTCAAAGTTTGCTGAAATAATTGGGCCATCACTTCTTCTGAAGCCCCTAGTAGAGTCATGGAACGATGATAACTGCTAAGATGAACAATCGGGGGACCACTTCCTCCAAATTTCTCGATATTTGACATTTTGAACTTCTCGGGTAACCTTGCTTTAGGATAAGGAAACATATGGGTGTAGTCCATGTAATTCCCAGAGATCTTGACTTGGTCAAACTTCTTGGTGAGCATCTTGAGATCCTCTTTGACTTTGTTCAACTCCTCCTCCTTTGTATCAGCAACCAGAGGCAAGTTAGCCATAGGCTGGGCAATGTTTGACATTGGAAGCTGGGCAGGCGGCGGCCCATTAATAGGAGAGGCACGCGGAGCGTGCTGATATTCTTCCGGGACCCAGATGGGCTCGAGTGGACCCATAGCACGAGGGAACAGGGCCTCGGGCTCTTGAGGAATATGACATTGGTTTCGTTGCATTTCTCGGACCTCAGCTTGGAGTTTGTCAATCTTGGCCACGAGCTGAGCTAGGACTGTCGACAGATCTGGTTGTATGACTGGTGCTTGATCCGCATTCTCCATGGAAGATGGATGGATTTCGAACTCGAAAGAAGTAGTAGAGGAATGAACGAAACTCCGGGGTGATTTGACTGAAGACCTAAGCCAATAAGGAGCCAGGCCAAGGGCGTGCGGTCAACCTGAGAAGGCGTAGGATGAGATTTATTTTTGAGAAAAGGGAAGGAACTATTTTTGAATTTTTGATAAAAAGGGAGAAATATTTTTGGATTTTTGATAAGGAAGGGAGAAATGTTTTGGGATTTTTGATAAGAAAGGGAGAAATGTTTTTGGAGACGGAACTCAGCATGATTATTATGATTATTATGTTCTCACTTGTATTTAATTCTCCAAAATGCAATGCCGGACGAGACCTGAGCCTGGAAAAGTGGGGTTTTAATATATGCAAAGCTACGGTTTGGGACTTGTAACCAGGCTCGCGGACAGAGTCCCGTTTTAAAAATGCGCGAAAATTGGGCGGAAGATCGACCCAGAATTTCAGCAGAGTTTCGGGTCGAAACCGGCAATCTAAAGTGCGTGTCCTAGGTTTGACACCTATATGCGGGTATGCAGTTGGTTGGGTGAATCGGCATGGGTTCCCCCCTTTGGCGTGACTTCCATGATATACGTCTTGCTCTTGCGGGCAAACGGTACGTGTGGACAAGCCATTTGATATACCTGAGTGTACGTGAATTGCCTCACCATATACCTCGTGAGGACGGTACATGTGAGAGCGAATTCGATATACTCGGCGTACGTGAATAAATTCCCTGCGATATACCTCCCATCATGACTTCGGTCAAGCGGTACGATGCGGGGGAACCATTCGATATACGTCGAAGGTACTTGGCCAATGGAAGGTGAGAGTCATATCGCTTAGGCTAACTGCGACCTGCCGGACCAGCGCCCATCACGAAGTGACCCTCTAGTTACTGGGTAAAATTTGGTCAATATCAATGCTCTTTGTTGATGTCGTGTGAATCATGCATGATTCTCTTATTAGTAGCTTATGATGAGAATGCCTTTCTTTGATTATGCCAAACCGGGAACAAAGTACAAGTACCCCAAAAGGTACGCCAAGTATGGATAGGTGATGCGTGCAACATGGGGATATATGTGATCCTAGGTGTACATGGTGTGAGGTGTACATGGAGGATTTTCTACAAGTGTGTGAACATAAGCATAAGCATGGGATATACATGTGAGAAAAGGGAACATGCAGATATGGGGGGGGGGGGAGCATAAACAAATATAGCATCCATGTAAATAGAGTCAAGCCCTCAAAATAAATAAAATTCCCCAGCAGAGTCTCCACTGTGGCCATCCCCGTCGATCCCCGTCGCGGAGGGAGGAGGAATCCTTCGAGTCCCGCGCGTCCCCTCTCGGGAGAGCGCTTCGGCCGGCGTCGATTTTGTAAGGTGTGAAAAATGTAGAGAGATTCAGAGTCGCCAGTCTATTTTACTCAAAACAGACAAAAGAAAAAGGGGAAGCCACCCCGAAGGATGGCATCCAAAGACATACTGGTGCGTGCGAAACCAAAATGATTCGAAAAGGGTTCGGAGGCTTAGTTACGAAATGGGAAGGTGTTAGGCACCCATTCCTCCCTTTCGGTCTCTCATGGATATTTGCTATTTTCCTTTATGTTTCCCCCCCGTGAGATGTGTGCATGTGTATATATATAGAATGGAGGTAGGAATCCTCGGCTTGTATCATGGAAAAGATAAAGCGAGTCATCCATAGGAAGATTATAAAAGTAATATTAGAAAAATAAGATTTACGCGGTTACCCCTACGTTGATCGCTATAAAGGAACGATAACGCACATGGAGTAATGTGTCACTAAGACTAAGGATATATATAATATAAGAAAAATGGATTTAGAGAAAATAGGAAATGAGAGAAAAAGTGAGAGAAAGGACTCGAGTCTCGGGTTTTATCCCGAGACGCCTACGTAGCCTATAAAGGCATCAAAGTCCACGTAGTTCGCATACAAAGCAAAGGGGTGGAGTTTATCCCATAAATCCAAATGTGGGATCTCTTATTTGTAAGTGTGTGTGTGTGTGTGTAGAAAAGGTGTTTTAGTTGTGAGAAAAATGTGGAAGAAGTGTGAGAATCCCTACTTGGAATTTATGAGCAAACCCTCTTTTTATTGTTTTGGGGTTTTCATTTATATGAAAATAAGAGATGTGCAATAATACTAAATAAAAAGTATATTAGGATGTGTGAGATGAGATTATAAAAGTGCTAAGTAAGAAAACAAATTATTGGGAATTCAAGAGAATTTAAGAGAGAGAGTTTGAGAAAGTTGGACCTTCTTGGAGATCTTGAGCTTGATATTGAATGTTGGAGAGCATCCCTTGAGCTTGGATGATGATGGGGAGTGGTTAATTCACCAAGTTTGATGAAAAGGATGATGAAAAGTGAAGGTAAAAGAGGGATTTGGAAGTTGAAATCACGCTGCCTTCGAGAGAGGTTTCTGGGATTCGTTCAGAGAGATTTCTCTCAGATCGGGGCTCCCCCTGCAAATGAGGCCAAGGCCTCATTTTATAACCCCAGGGGACTGCCGATCGGCCCTATCATGTCACTGCCTATCGGCAGGTCCCGATAGGCAGGATCTGGGACCTGCCATTTGGCAGTGCGCCTCAGGTTTTTTCGGAAAATTGGCCACCGAGGGCAAACCGTTGGTCAGAATCACACACGGGGCATACCGTTGGAAAGGTATGTCAGAGACCTTCGAAATTCCTTTGGACCTCTCCCGAGTTTGAGAGTTTACTTTGGGTCAAATGTGGCTCGGAAGCGTTTGTCGGTCCATTGGAGGGGGAATCGCGCGGACGCAAACGGCGCGTTCGTCCGCATGGTAAGTCCGAATCGCGCACGGGGCATACCGTTGGAAAGGTTAGGAGATGTAATTCGACATTCCAAAGAGTTTGACCCGGTTTGGAGAGTTGACTTTGGTCAACCGGGCCTCGAAAACGCTCGGTGGCTTCCCGGAGTCAAACGGATCGTTTGTCCGCATGGAAAGTCGGAATTGCGCATGGGACAGACCGTTGGAAAGGGTATTCAGTGCCCTTAGAAGATTCATTCAGCCTCGATCGAGCTGAAGAGTTGACATAGGTCAAATAGAGCCCGGGAGCGCCCGGTGACCTCTAGGTCAGGTTTCGGACGCAAATGGCGCATTCGTCCGCATGGTAAGTCGGAATCGCGCACGGGGCGGACCGTTGGAAAGGGTATTCAGTTCCCTTCGAAGATTCATTGAGTCTCGATCGGGACGAGGAGTTTGACTTTTGGGTCAAACTGAGCCGGGGGGTGCCCGATGGCTTCCAGGTCAGTACTCGAGACGTTACCTGGGTTTATAGTGATGAAGGGAGGTACTAGGGACCTAAGGAGAGTTAAGGGGTAACAGAATGGGGTGTCTACAGTATCTAAAGTGAATTTTGACTAAACTTGCTTACTTTCAAAACGATGGGTTTTCCCCTGTGCATAGTCTCAAATAATGTGCAAAATATTTCTGTTTGGTGACATTTGTTTAATAATGTGAATAAAATGGTTTGAAGGTAATAATTTATATTCATGAAGTTCACGAAAATGAAATAAAAAATAATAAAATGATTAGAGTCACATTTCCTTTTCCACTCTGTGTCATTCTAACTGTGAGAGGTTTTTATTGAGAGGGCACCAAAAAGTCATGAGTATAATATATCCATTTAAAGGTAATATTAGAATATGAGTATAATTTGTACTCAACATTCTTGATGTTACCTTTAAAGGAAATTAATTATTTCTATGAGTCTTTTGCTAGGTTATGGTAGATTTTAGTTATCCCAATATTTGTGTTTTTCTATGCCCTTTATAAAAATGTTTATTCTTAATGACTTTTTTAGCATAAAAATTTATATTGTTAACATATAATACCGTATTTACATAAGTTTTCGGAACATAGTGACTTTCTCTATTTTTTATAAAAATTATAGTTATACATGAGATATTACCACATTTTGAATAAATTGTATCTAATTTCATTATATGTTTTACATGTAAAATATATAATTAATATGTATTTATTCATTTCAAAGCACTACAAGAACTACAACACAGAGCTCAAACCTAGTGTTAATTTTTTTTTTTGGGTACGAAGAGTAATCCCCGGCAGCTTGCGCGCACCTCGAGACTAATTCCTCCGTTCCGAACAAGGCTTTCTATAACAGACGTTTAATTCCTTCGGTTCGTGACCTCAAGACACAGTTATCAAGTTTTGAACCCAGAATTGTTCCTGGCTCTACCAACTTGAACAACCCTTGTGAGACACGTATACATCTTTTATTATCATTATCTTCATCTTTGGTCCTCTGAAGTGTATCACATTGCGAGACACGTATACATTCAATTGATGTTATTTTTTTGAAATATTTATTAGGTTTTATTATTCCAAAAAAATCTCCCTGAAGGTGCCAAGTCACATGTATGATGGAAAGAAGGGTGCCCAAATCATTGCGTTTGTGTCGACGATACATGACAATAGGCGCAACCGACAAATAAGTACAATTACGGATAGCCTCACTCCCAAAAATATCTATCTATATTTGTATCTATGTCTATATCTATATCTATATATGTCTGCTGCCCCCGAGACGACACTCAATTGAACCTCGAACATCCCTGAACATTTCCTTCCATTTCATTTGGATCCTAAAATAATTGTGGATATGGCATCGTCGAAGGTGATGGATCTCCCGCGCGAATCTTGTTCAATTCTCACAGTATCCGAACTCCAAAGTGATCAAAGCAAGAATTTGGGGATGGGGTCCATGAACTTAGACGAGCTCCTAAAGAACATTTACGGCGATGAGGTGCCCAAGAATGTTGTGAGCAAAACAGTGGATGAGGTTTGGAAAGATATCGTTACCGGGAGAGACGCTAATCCAGACCCCGAAGTCACTTTAGAAGATTTTCTCACTAAAGCCGGAGCTGTTAGTGAGGATGAAATTATGTTGATGACGAATGCTGCTCAATTTCAGCCTCAATTTGGGAGGGGTAAGAGGAAGATGATGGTGGAGAGGCCTGTGGATAAGGCTACGCAGCAGAAACAAAGGCGAATGATTAAAAATAGAGAGTCTGCTGCAAGGTCTAGGGAGCGAAAGCAGGTTTGTTTCTTTTCTTGTTGTTTATCTATTTAAGATGGAAATGGAAATGGAAATGGAAATGGAATGGATGATTGCATGTTGTGTTCCTTTGGAATTTTAGGCTTACAATGTTGAGCTTGAATCGCTGGTGATGCACTTGGAGGAGGAGAATGCTATGCTTTTGAGAGAGGAGGTATTGTTTACTTTTGGGGTTTATGTTCTGTCGATCATGTATATATTATCTGCATGTTTGATATGTATATCTCACTACTTAAACTATTTAACTGTTGGTGAAAGGGAAAACTTTGATCCCGTTTGGATTAAATTATCTAACCACTGATTTTTTCCCACTTATACAAAGGAATATTTGTGGCTAAATATAGCCAAAAGGAAATGAATCACAAATTACTAAGTTACCCTAAGAAAATGATAAAATAACAAAAGGCTAAAATGCTAAGCCTATATCTAACACTCCCCTTCAAACTCAAGATGGGACGGCAAAGGATCATTCAGGAGAAAACAAAAACGAGCAATGATAGGGTGCTTTGTGAAGAAGTCAGCTAGCTGCATTTGGGAGGAGAAATACTTGCGGAAGGACAAAATGGCAATCAATCTTAATATGCTTGGTATTAAGTGCTTTTGAGGTGCAATGCCCTGAGGTCATCGCAATACCCATCGAGGCTACGGTTCCTCAAAATGCTTTTGAGGTTATAGCCTCACCTTGTCAATCTATAGCCCCCAGTCTTTGCTATGAGGCGCTCCTTGAGGCGATAGCCTCAAACGCAATTAAAAACAATTGGGAAGATGGACACGAAATCACTGAGCTCAAACTTTGCGAAATCCGAAGCACTGCGACCCGATGAGCTACCACTAACACAAGCTGAGTCACCACGTGAACAACATCAGTGATATCAGGCCAAGTAATGGTAAGATAGGCAAGATTGCCAACAATGACCCAATAGAGTGTCGGGTCTGAGGAGGGAAAGATGGATATGAAGTTCAAGATGAGTTTTATAGTTCGAGTATCAGTAAGACGAGCTCGCTTAATAATATCTGCAGCATACCTGGATTGCGAAAAAAAATATCCTTTGGGCGAATAAGCGACCTTGATATTGAGAAAATAATGCAATGGCCCCGAGTCTTTCTTCTCAAACTCACGGTGTAGCTGAAGCTCTATTTCTGAGATACCTATGACATAATCACTCATCAGCATCATATCATCAACATACATAATAACAGAAACACATAACCAACACTACTAGAACGGATAAATAGAATCGGATCAGAATTGCTGACTCAGAAACCATACTGGAGGATAACTGAAGATAACTTAGCAAACCTAGCGAGCGGCTTGTTTGAGTTCGTACAAGGCCTTGTTGAGTCTGCAAACTTCACCAGGTTTCTGAGGAACCTAGGAGATGGAGTCGTGTATACTTCCTCAAATATATTACCATTTAAAAAGCATTTTTGACAGCCATTTGAGATAATCCCCATTGACATTTTTTTGTGATCTTTTTTTTCGTCGCTAGATATCAAAATGGTGGGTAAGTCTAAAGAAAAACAAAATGGTGGGTTCAATCAAATAATGATAATTACATGGCGGGTAAAATCAAAATACCTCATAAAAATCCAAGTCGTCCGACAGCTACCTTGAGATATGCCAGAAAAGCCAACATATGGATCAATGTCAGGTTGCTGTGAAAGAAAATGCTCCATCAGTAACATCTAAAAATGAAACCTCATTGTGTGGTGGAGTAGGAGATACATGAGTTATATCTCCTAAAATCTGAGTGGGGGTTGCCTGAAGAGCGGAGATACATGAGATACATCACGCCTCTACTGATACCGCAGTGGAGGTACCAAATACTGCTGAGAAGGTGCTCGCTGAGGAGGACCTTTATACTGCTATTGATAGGGACTAATAGTGTCTGAGATCGAGATGGCTGAGACATAGCTCCTCTACGTTGCTGTTGGATTCTCTGCAGACTGACTCTTCCAATGACCCTTTTGATGGCAAAAAGAACACTCATCGCTAGCTGTACGGTTTCTTCTTGTGGGAAGCCGGAGCCTGAGATGAATTGACTGACTGACTGACTGAGTAGGGACGTGCCCTTCCCTATCTGTGTTCTCAAATGATCCTCCTATACAATGAGCTCGCTAACTATAGAATCGAAGTTAGGTAGGAGAGTGCGATGAAGAATAGAGTCCGAAGAGTCTCAAAGTCATCACACAGTGCCATTAAAAATTGCGTTAAACGTAATGCTCTTTATATGTGATCCAATCCTGACATCAGTCATCACATCATAAAGTTCCTGGATGGTGCGACCTCGCCACCCCTCCACCCCCCCGGGGAGGCCTGTCGAACACCTTGACATTAATCTCCAACTGATATTGCCTAGCAAAATTAGATTTTGTGTATAACCTTTTTATATGATTCCTCTTTGACCATTTGAAACTTCACCAACTGAACAACAATATAAATATCTACCGAGTTGCCTATCCAAGTAATAATCTTTGAATAGTTCGTATTTTACTAATGAGGAATTTTAGTAAAAGGCCCATATCAGGTAGATTCTAACTTATGAAATAAACAGATTGTTGCTCTCAAAACCAAGCTCATAATACGCAGCTGATTTGGATTGAAGAGAGCCCATGATGTGCCCACGATCGGTGCCGAATTGTTATGATTCTGATACCATGATAGTTTAATACTAGGGTTACACCTAATGCAGAGAAAAGAAAAGGAGAGTTTCTATATGGCAACTAATCGAGAGATGCATCAGAATATTTGAGGCTAAATATAACCAAAAGGAAAAGAGCACAAATTACTAAGATACACTAAGAAAAGGATAAAATGACCAAAGGCTAAAATGGTAAATCTATATCTAACACCATGAATTCTTAGAATTGAAATATGCAACATGCAAATTGTTTGAACCACTAAGAGGCTGTTGGATGTCTTTTGAATTTGAATGGCCCAATTTACTTAGCACTATATCGTACATTAGAGAGATGTTGGCAATTTCATCAATTTTCTTCAATCAGTCCTTTAAGGATTCCTTGAAAGGACAAAATTCAAGATTTTGTATATAATTAATAACATAATCACTTCCTAGGTAGATCCATTTAATGATAATATTATATATATATATGCATATTTTTTCAATGAAATGCTGTGACAAAGATAAATGGGGAGATTCAGACAGGCCTAAAATTTGTTTTTCAATGCTTTTTCCCAGTTTCAGATTCTCATTACTGACTGATTTCGTAGCACTAATACTATTTTGACATTGGTTAATGAAACAGTAATAGTTTATTCTATACTTTGTCAACATCTTTTTAAATTTGCTAAAGAAGTTTCATTGAAAATGCAGACTGAGAAGACTAAAGAGAGGTTTAAAAAGGTATGTTCTTAACCTCGTGCAATTTTATGTGTGCTACTTGTTTGAAATTTCTCGAATATTGTAACAATTTGAATTAGCTAACTTTTGCCTCTCTCTCTCTCTCTCTCTCTCTCTCTTCTTTGGGGGGTCTTTTCCTAATTTTGAACTTTCTTTGCTCATTCATTCAAGGCTTTGGTGGGTGGGGCAATTGCCCCAGCTAGGAATATTATAATTTTTTTTTTAAAGTTTTGGGTAATTTTGAAAAACTCAAAAACTTTAAGGGTTAAATATAGAAAGTCAAAACAACTCAAACCCAACTTAAACCTAAACTCAGCCGCTCAAAATCCATTTCTCCAACTTTGGCTTGCTCCCCATTTCTCCTGTAACTCCCACACCACACGATTTTCTCTCCCCATTTTGGCTTGCTCCTCCTCTCACTATTCATTTTGAAGGTAAGTTAACTTTAATAAGTGATTGCTGTTTTGACTTGTTTTAATTTGACTTGCTGTTTTGGCTTCCTAAATCCACCACTTATCCCATTTTGGCTTGCAGTTTTAATAATTTTTCTTTTAGGGTTTGATTTTATTTTTGTTAGGTGTTTGTTTATTTGTAGATTAATTAAGTGTTGTGTTCATTTTCTTTTTTTTCTTTTAGGGTTGATTGCTAATTTGCTTTTGCCTTATTGTGGATTGGTGGAACTCATGAAAAAAACTCATGAAAAGAAATCATGAAAAAAATTCCGACGATGTGATACGAGAGCTCATTATTACACGTGACCTATACAAATTATCAATGAAATTTTAGTAAAAACAGAAAAATAACCCTAATTTTTTTTTTCGGGGGCGGCGTTGATGATTTGTGCCCCACCCAGGCTCAATTCCTGGCTCCACCACTGGTCATACATCTGGCTTGCTAAGAATAAGAAATATGAGAATTGCAGTGTCATTATAATGATTAATGGACATTTACATCACTCCTGATAATGCTACTACTACAAATAATAGTAGTAATACTAATGAAAATAATACTAATACAGTAATAGCAGTAGTAGTAGTTAAATAAGAATAAGTATTTACATGATGATGATGATGTGAGTCTGTTTTCCTTTGTTTTTGTTCATGGTATATTGACACTCTAAACGGAGCATAAACCTTTTGGGTTAGCATCCAATGGTTACACTATCGGAACAGATTCTTAGATTTACGAACCATATTATATCTTTGCATGAAAATACCAAATTTTAAATGCACTTGCTCTGTCCCTGTGCAGTTTCAGTTCTTGAGCAACACCCATAACAATAAGGTTGGGCCATGTGTTTATACTTGGTGTATACTATAAATAGTATGAAGTTTAAAATTAATACTTCAATGTGACCTTTTAAATATGTGTGATCTTTTTTCCTCCGTAAGATGTAAAGAGTCATTGAGAATTCTATGAAATGGCCGAAACAAGTCTGCAAACACTCGTGTAACACTGAAATTTTTGTGAAATTTGAAGGCCCATTGCTCTGTCTGGTATACTATGAGTGTCAAAATGAATTATGAAAGTAATAAATTCTTGAGGGCTCTACAGTATGCACTAGCGATTGATGAGTGCACTAATCAACCAAAACCATATGATCGAAATTTATATTAACCACACATTCAAGTACCGATCTAGTGGATGTATCATTTGAACTGGAGTTAGTGGTAGTAGTATATTTTTGGGACGACGTTTCAATTTGCTGCTACCAATCAATTCATTTTGAAAAGGGTAAATTTCACTTGAGGCTTCTAATCTCTGACACAAAACTTGATGATTTTGATGCCGCTAACGTTTAAAACTTGACACAGATATCCCCTGATTTCGTGACACAGACCACCTGAGCATCAAATTCAATCCTCCCCGTTTAAATTCAACCCCAATAGGGTGTGTAACTGTCCTAACTCGATTTGAACCCTGTACAGCCCTTTGGAGGGTGGGTAGCCTTACTTGTCCATCTCAATACCTTAAATTCTGTAAGAGAAATAAAAACCTAGGACCCCTTTAAAACCGAAAAGGATTTATAGTCAAATGACTCAAATTACCTCTAATTAAACAGCTGTCCACGACTTAAGTGCCACATGCAATGCCTACCTGGGGACTGGTTGTGGTCCCTACGATTTCCTGTAAAATGAAGAGGCCAAAAGCTGATAATGGGCCAGAGACTAGTTGATGTCACAACCTTGGCGAGAAACAAAACAATGTCTTCAATACTATTGTGAATCCCCTCTTGTAAATCCTTAAACGGTCCACGTGTGGCGTTCTTTTTGTACTAGCAACACACTTAAGTCTAACTAGTCCTCTTATTCAAAACGGTCCATATGACCCCACCTAACGAAAGTGTGTGCCAGTCACGCATCCCGTCATTAAAAAAATAATCGAAGAGTCTATGATACACAAACCAATCTCATCTTCCCCGAAAAGGGTAAAGAAGTTTCTTAGATAAAATACCTCCAAATCCCTGAACCTTATATAGGTAATCCAGCAATCCTCGATGAAAATATCAAAGAAATCCCCAGAGTACTCAAAGTAGTCCTCAACAACTCTCAACAAGCTTGAAGTTGATCGGAGTAGCGGGAACGAAGAGGAGACGGTCGCCAGTCGCAATGGGGATGGGGCACCATAGAGGTCTCACTCATAGCCAACTGGTGGGCAATGTCATCAGCTGAGGCATGCAACTCTGATAGGTCCATCCTATACTCCTGTTCAACCTCCTCATACTCATCCTTCAACTCTCTAATTAATGGAGTAAATTTGGAAACCCTCAAACAATAAACATTTCTAGTGAGAGATCTAAATCCACTCAGATTGGGTACCCATAGCCTCGTTGCACCAAGACTCTCGGCCATTCTCCCATAGCTCGATTTTCTCTACGATATCGGCAAGGGTTTGTCGGTTATTCGCCTCCAAACAGGTATATAGTTGTCAAAATGTTGGGCCCATGATGATAAGGTCGTAAGAGAGGTTGAATTGTAATTATCAGAATTGTAGGGGGTTGTTGTAATTTGTAGAAGTTTCGGCTGTAAGAGTAGAATCTGGATGACAGCTGAGATGAATAATGTATGCTTACGCTGGGAGGATAAAGAAATCGTCGGTCTAGACCTAGGTACCTTAATCTCAAAGAAGTAGCGAAGAGGACTTATGTCCTTCACATGAAACACCTTACCAATATCTCTCTTCACTTGGGCGTTTCCATCAACATTATCATCCATATGTACCAACAAAGTAGTGCGTCTACTAATGAAGAAGGCACGTGTGATTAGAATGATATCGAGTAAAATTCATGGATGAGACCACCTCACTGAATCAATTAAACCTAGCTTGGTGAGATTGCTTAAGGACATAAAGTGACTTCCGAAAATGATACTTTCCTCTTATAATCCTCTGCCCCAGAAATCGAAAAGGGTCCATATAGAGTTATTCACATGTAAAAAAGTATTATTGACATCCAACTTATGAAGAGGTCAAGCGTGGGATGTCGCAAGAAAGATTAAAAGTCACTCACCGATGTGATCTTGACCACTGGAGTAGTGGCACCAAAATCTTTCTCAGGAATGAGTGAACCCTTCAGCCAACAACTGCGTAGCTCAATAGAATTGGTTATATACTTAACTCCAGAGACACATTTGTACCCCAACCGTGTTTTCACCGGAGGCTATAAAACAAGACCCCATGTGCCATTACACTTTTAACGCATACATTCTATTTTAATGGAAGTCACCCAAGGAGAGCCTTAAATACAGATACAAATACAGTTCAAACCAATGGATGGAGATGGAGTCAAGGTTGCGTAAAAAGGCATAATGGGCCCGAAAGGCTATTATAGGAATGATAATGGGAATCATGATGATTATTACTTCCCGAAAAACCAAAAGGGGAAGTGGGCACCCATTAGAATGAGGTGGTGGTAAAGGAGACGAAGAGAATACTTGTGTCCAAAGAAGGATTGGGTGGAGGCTGGTAAGGGCACGGGAGTACACCTACGAGGATGTCTCCAATGGTGCGGGAAGAGGAGCTTTAAACTCGCGGATTTATCAACACCAAGTTTGTGTAAAAAGAACAAATCTTTTTTTTTTTTGCGATTATGTGATAAAAAAAAATATATTTATGAAAATCTTTTTACTTATGTGTATTCTTTTTATATGAGATATCGGGAATTCCTTGTACCGCATTCTAGTTATAAACATAATTTATAAAAAGATTTGTACGATATCGGGAATTCCTTGTACTGTATTCCTAGTCATAATTCATAAAAAGACGGATAGACCGCACAAGCGATCTTGGAGAGATGGGGAGTGATGGAAATGGGCCCTTTCTATGGTTTTATTGCATATTTGTTATTTTATTTTATTTTGTTATGTCATTTTATTTTATTATCTCAATGTATTTTCTTTTATTTTAGTATTGAGGTAGAAGTAGCAAAAGGCTAGTAAGGGCATTTTTGTAATTACTCCTTCCCTTTAAACACCCCTTGTATTCCTCATTTGAGGACACTCTCCATTTTGAAATATAAGAAATCTCTTGATTGTCTATCAAAAAGTTAGAGTTTGGTTTATTTTCTTGGTCATTGACGTATAGTTTACAACAAGTTGGTATCACAGCAAGGTGTCACTCCAACATCGATGTTTGGTGCATCAATGTGTTTTTATGCAACAATGTGTTTTTATCAAATCGTACGCTACATCCAATGACTCCAAGAATATCCAAACAACAAAAAGAGATTAATCTAGAATTGATGCGAAGATTGGATAAGCAACGACAACAAATTGATGCTCTATTCCAACTCATCTCCTCCAAAATCCAAAATCCTAGTCTACCCATTCAACGACAACAAATTGATGCTCTATTCCTCATTTGAGGACACTCTCCATTTTGAAATATAAGAAATCTCTTGATTCCTTCTCTAAAAGTTAGAATTTGGTTTATTTTTTTAACCATTGAAGTGTAGTTTACGTCAGGGAGACTCGAGAAAATGTTGTCTTCATGAAAAGTGACATCAAGAGAGTGATCATGGGTCATAGTACCGTTACAAAAAGGCATAAATTTTGTGATACTCGCAAAGGATTTTGTGATGACTTACCTAACTAGAAACCTAAAGATTCTATTTATACGAACTAAGAATTGTAGTTTAAGTTTTTAAGAGAAGAGAAAGCCCAAAGATATAAGAATTGTTAGATTTATGAGATAATCAATTTACGTAATAAATGAACATGAAGAGATGTGAAGAAGAGAGAAGAAGAAAGAGAAAGAGAATAGAGAAATCAACAAAGAGGAATGAATACCTTCATTATTATCCATCACATTCTATTTATATTAATAAGTTTCAGTAATTACACAAGTACTCTTCATAGTTTAAATATAACATAACACATCGTAACTATTACAAATAAGACCCGACAACACTCCCCCTCAAGGTGGTGCAAAGATATCTATCATGCCCATCTTGACCAACAAATGTTGCAAATAAGTTTTGTTCATACCCTTAGTCAAGACATCAACCACATGATCAATCGTGCTGATATACAGAGTATAAATCAATATTTTGTGTTTCAAGTAAACATTGTAAGAAAGAAAGATTACTTTCCAAGCCGACCCCCTAAAAATGATGAATATCTTTGAATGAAAGTTATGAAGGTGGATCATTGTTATTTCATGGTCATTGCTCCGATGGGTAACTTTTCAATGTCACCTAACCTAATATTATACACTATTATTAGAAACATGAATATTGATTTGGGCCGGGCCAAAAATTAAAGCAAAACTATTAATTTGGGATGAAGGGAGTATCATTTATATTGTTGTCTTTATATTTATATTGTTATCTTTATGTTAGTAAAATAAGGAATATTCTTTTAGAATATGCACGAACTAGTTAGGGGTAGTATTACATTTTCATCTAATAGGGCTACTCGCTTGGAGCCCATGTTTTATAAAATATGATTCGAGACCTCTTTTTTTACTCGCCAATCAATATTATGAATCTATGAATAAAAAAATGAGACAGGGAAACCTTAATTTTCTAGTGTTATGTAAATTGCTTCGGTTACATATACTTTGAATGCCACGTAGCAAATAAATTAAGCCACCATGCACTCATATGTATTTATAAAGATCTGTATATATATATATATATATGAACAAAGCGGAATAATAAAAAGGAACAATTTAGGCTTCACCTCCCTACCCTCAATTTAATTCATCATATCAATACTCTGATTATAATTGGGAGGCCAAAGTCTTATTTATAATAAACCTGCGACTTGTTAAGCAAGTCTTCTAATCAAACTAGGAAACTAATTAATAAAAGGAAACCTAATTAAACTCGATAACTAATAACCTAATAATTATCAAAACAATATCTATTTAATAATAAGATAATGCCTAATATCTATCCAATACTAATAATATTAATAATACAATATAATATATAATATATTCATTTTCCCAATTCACGCCATTCTCCCCTTATTTGGAAAGCTCGACCTGAGTGCCAAAGGGTTGAATTGAACACATCCATGCTACCATCACGATCCAACGAACCTCACGAACTGTCACAAAAATCTGAATCCGCCCTCGACAATTAAATAAATACTTGGAATAAATTGGGCTTTTAATTTGATGGCCAAAATATTTTTCTTGAAATTTTCGAGGCCCAAATAATTAATTCGCACCCATTGATAATCTGGGGTAAAATCAAATCGATTTAGGCCCAAATAATCAATGTTGGAGCTTGGTCCCAACTCTTTAAATTCGCAGCCCAATTCATCACTTAAATCCGGCCCACTTTCATTTAAACCATCTCTACTTTTAATTGCCTTGGAACCCAGAGCATGGGCTATGTCATCGCTAACCCATTTTGACGTCGGCGACTTGCGGGGCCCCCCTCCTTCTTTCCTCGATGTCGTCTCCTCCTATTAGTGCTTGATCTCCACCACCGAAAGGGAAGGGGAGGCTCTGCTAATCGTGACTTCCTTTTGGTCGTCGTCCCAGACGAACTTGTCTTTCTTGGTATGCGAAAACTTAGTTGGCGACGCATAGGGGCTGGTTTTGGCTCCTCCTTGGGTTTTGATGTGTGTATGGGGATGAGATACGGTTTTGGTTGTTGGGGCTCGGATTTGATCGGATATGGCAAATCCTCTTTTTTTTTGGGTGGGTGGACGGGGTTGGGGCTGCTATGATTGGGGTTGCTTTTGGGGGACCACCCGCTAGAGGTGAGGTGGTTAGTGATGGTAATGAATGATGAAAAATCTCCGTGACGGTTGGCATGTTATCCAGTATGAGACGATCTTTAGGATCTATTGATGATCATGAACTGTTTGAGTTTGAGGATTGAGAAGCGAAGGATTGTTCACGGAAGAACGATACTCCACTTGTGGTGGCCGATTGTGTAGCATTTATCGTCGCCGACTACATGTCGTACGATAGGTTTCCCCGATCTCTCGCCATGGGTTGTGACCTCAATACACACACATGATTTGACACACACTTGTTTGGAAAATCTGGAACGAACACAACTCTGATACCACATTTGATGTGAACGCATCGGAATAATAAATGCACAATTTAGGCTTCACCTCTCAACCCTCAATTTAATTCAATAATATGATTACAATTGGGAGGCCAAGGCCTTATTTATAATAAAGCTACGACTAGTTAAGCAAGTTTTCTAATCAAACCAGAAAACTAATTAATAAAAGGAAATCTAAATAAACTAGATACCTAATAACCCAATAATTATCAAAACAATATCTAATTAATGATAAGATAATACCTAGTATTTATCAATTACTAATAATATTAATAATACGATATTATATATAATATATATTTTCCCAATTCACACCATATATATATAATAGTTACTCAAATCAAACTAATTTATTCATATGTGTGGATATGAATATATATAATCTATCTATGCAAAATCTTCAATCATATTCCAACTCCAGTTCATCTATGTGCACATTACCCAAAAAGCGAATCTGGTTTTGTCGTTGGTGCACATCATATTGGCGTAAGAATCAACACCTCATAATTTGTAATGTATGAAACACAAGCACACTCATTGGACGAGATATATGTGAGGGGAGATATATGTGGTTCGGTCTTGGTCTAACCTTTGCACACGGGAAAAAAATGAATTAAATTGAAAAGTACAATTGCTTTCCGTGCATATTGGTAATGGAGATAGAATTGACGTTTACAAGATACGTGAACTATAGTCTCTTAATTCTAGGTTGTTGGAATCGTTGTATGAGTCGAGTTGGGGTTCTTGAGTTCTTCTTGGAGCCGTATAGGAGACTATCTCCTATAATGCTTATCAGTTTGAATCTGTAGGTGTGTTGGTTTAGGAGTTTATCTCCTTGAATTGGCCCTTCCTCAGCCCTTCGGCCACCGCCTTAGGCTGAAGGGCTTCTTTCCTGGTCGAAGGCCCTCAGCATGCCAGCGCCCTGCTGAAAGGGATAAATTCCCCTCATCAAATTGTCCCTGTTTTTTCTAGACCAATTTGCTTTATTTGGTGAAGTAGTGAGGATTGAGTATATGGGTGAAATGTAGTGATTACTTCCCTATTTTTCAAATATTGTACACACCATCCGTGCCAACGGTCAGTGGTGTCCATTGCTGTGAGTCAATGGACTTTTAACCTACCAACTTGATCTTAAAGCTGAATACAACCATGTTTGGTCTTAATAGAAGTTAGAAAAGTAAACAAAAATGAAAAAGGTGTCTTTAAGTCATTTCACACTGAAATGTTGTGACCCTAAGTTGTTGGGAAACGTAATCAGAACTCCAAACCATAAAAAGGTTCAAGTGTGACAAAAAGTTGGTCAAAGGGGTTTGTAAACCATTGGGATCTATCCAGAAGGTAAAGTGTCTGTGACCCAAGTAATTAGGTTATGTATAGTAAATATAATGACATGATAGGCTTGTCAGAACAATAAAATATTTTTTCTGTAAGGATGAAAATTAAATAATAACAACATGATATACAATGTACCTAGTTGGTAGAAATGTTTTTTCCTAGCATCCTGTTAAATAATACTGGTTTTCTTGAGGCAGATTGTACAGCTACTTGTCTTTGGGCATATGCTCTAGCTAGCTTCACGTGGTATAATGCAGGTGCATAGTTGAAGTATGAAATTATCTACTTTTTCTTATGTTGTTGACATAAATGATCAACTATTTTAATTTCACAAAATGCAGAACTTTTTTTCGAAAGTTTCCTAATGTATTGTAAAAATAATAAAAAAGCATACCATTTCGACTCTATCTTTGCCCCCATTTTTTTTTAATTATTTCAGAATGACGATCACTTGTTGAAAATGAGAAATTTTGGGCGGTTTTCATTAAAATAGAGCTTTTGGATGCTACCAGTTGGGTTTCTGTGGCTTCCGTGGTTGGGTTTTCTTGGTTCCGATCGTTATGTTTTCTTAGCACTGTATTTTATACACTCTCTACATATTTGTCTTGGTATTGTTTGGGTGGTCTAAGTTGGTTTGTGTAGCTTTTGTTATGCTGTTTTACTGTTATTTTTTTCACTGTATATATATATATATATATATATATATATATATATAGGGTAAGTGCACGAATCTGTCCTCAACTATGCAGTTTTTGCAAGAAACCTTTGCACTGCTTTTTAATGCAGAAAATACCTGAACTATGCATATTTGGAAAGAAGCCCCCCACCTTTGCAAATTATAACAAAATGCACAGGTCATGATTTTTTTTTTGCATTAATAATAGTGCTGGGGCATTTTGCAAAAACTGCATACTTTTGTTTGCACTTTCCCGTACACATATATTGCGGAGCATGAAATTGGTTTCTTGCTGCAGAGTTAACGTTCTGCTCTGGTTTTATTTCGCATGCAGCTCTTGGTGAACCTGATTCCGGTCGTGGAGAAGCAAAAACCACCACGCGTTCTTCGAAGAATGCATTCCATGTGATGATAAATAGGGGTTTCTTAATTTTATGCTTCACAATAAATATAGAGAATAATGGTCACTCTTTCGAGTCAGAAGTTATATAAATCAGGAGGAGCAAGACACTTTTTCTCTTGTGGTAGGTAGGGGGTGGGGGCCAGGTTGAATATATTTTTAGGGGCAGCAGTTACAAGACTAGAAAGTTATTTCATTAGAAGTGAGGAGTTAGATGCGAAAACAGATTCTCTGCATATGTAGGGGTAAGATTGTGTACATCTAAACTCCCCCTAGTACCCGCAGTGATGGAAGCCTCGTGCACTGGTTTGCCCTTTTAAGGAGTTTGATGCGGTTTCACTCACCCATAGCTTGTGACAGATGTTTTCTTTGTTTTCATAGATAGGTATTGTAAACGTACCTTTTTTTGACGAACCCCCCCCCCCCCCTCCCCCCCCGCGGATGTATAGGCTACTAACACAACGCCAGTGGTAGGGGAGACGAATAAAACTGTAAAATTTTTATACGAAGAAATGGATAATTTGTCATAGAATAGTGCTACTTACACAAATTGATTATTGTACACTACTTGCTCCATGATAGCGTACAACAGTTTAATACGCCGTCACATTAGTTTGTGTAACTTGACCTAAGGATTTGTTTAATAGAAAAGTGAGAAAATATAATAATCTTTTTCCTAGCTAAAATTTGACTTGAAAAAGTTTTTCAAGGTAAAGTAGAATTTTGCCATTTTTGTCTGTCTGATAGAGGTTGGAAAATTCCCAATTTTTTAGTTTTTTTTTTTATCAAATACGGAAGGTGGAAACTAAAGTTATTGTTGAAAATTTTATTATTCTAGAATTTTAATTTACGTGCGCGCGCGTGCACACACACACACACACACACACACACACACATATATATATACACACACACACACGACGATAAATTTGTCCCCGGAAAAAAAAACATTTGCCCCGGGCAAAAAAAATGTGATTTTATTTAATATATATAAGAGATAGGAATGTTATGTTAAAAATATATGTATGATATTTTAACTTTTTATGTATGATATTTTATGTTTTTTATGCTACATAACATGCATATATTTCATGTATGCATGCAATATCATGTTAAAAGTTTTTTTTTTTTCCTTTTTTCTTTTAAAAAGGGAGAAGGGTTTTGTTTTTTGTTTTTTTAGGAGGGGTGGGGGGTTAAGGATGTTTTTTTTTAAAATGGGGGGGGGGGGGGGTGGGGGGTGGGGGGCAAGGGGGCGGGGGTAATCCCCCATTTTAATATATATATATATATATATATATATATATATATATATATATATATATATATATATATATATTAAAAAATATATATATATAAAATCCACCCCCACCCCTCCATTTAAAAAAAAAATCCTTAAACACCTCCCTTTTTAAAAAAAATAAAAAATAAAACCCCCTTTTTTCCTTTTTAAAAGAAAAAAGAAAAAAAAAATAACTTTTAGCATGATATTTCATGCATGCCCATGCATAAATGAAATATATGCATGTTATGTAGTATAAAAACATAAAATATCATACATAAAAAGTTAATATATATATATAAAATAGTGCTTTTGTGCTGATTAATCCGCATTTTATGAATGCGGACCGGACATGTGTCACGTAACGGTGCATCTATAAATTATCCCTTAAATTATAGGCACACTCTCTCTTTTCTGGGCTCACCGTCAGGTGATACATGTTCGGTCCGCACTCTTAAAATGCGGACTGATATGCACAAGAGCAAAACTGTGTGTGTATATATATATATTATAGGCACACTCTCTTTTCTGGGCTCACCGCCAGGTGACACATGTTCGGTCCGCACTCTTAAAATGCGGACTGATATGCAAAAGAGTAAAGCTGTGTGTATATATATATATATATATATATATATATATATATATATAATGGAAAACCATTTTTAATTTTTATAACGTTAATATTAATGGAATGTTAGTTAGTTAATTTGTGGAACGTAAATATTAATAATAATATTAATATTTTAGTGGAACGTTAATATTAATAATAAGATTAATATTTCTATTAAGGAGTTATTAAAAAGCTAGAAAATATCTTTTATTATTTAGTGGAACGATAAAGTATTCTTTTGGAATGGAATTATTTAATTTCTGTAAAATATTGGTTTTTGAAAAATAGTTTAATTTCTGGAACATTAATATTTGAATGTTAATTAGTTAATGTGTGGAACATTAATATTAATAATAACATTAATATTTTAGTGGATTGTTAATATTTTTATTAACGAGTAATTAAAAAATTTGGAAACTATTTTTTGTAATTAGTGGAACGTTAAATAAAAAATCATTAACGTTCCAGAAAAATAACAACATTAATAATTTTTCGAAAAGTGTGCCACTGGAGTTGATAATAACATTAATAATTTTCTGGAATATATTATATACATATACATAGAAAAAGAAAATGGAAAAAAAGGCAACTCGCGTTTGCCACCTAAAGTTGAAAAAAAAAATATGCTACTACCCACTGACGAAAATGTTGGGTGACAAATGTGGTTTAGGGGTATTGTACATTTTCTAGAGGTTGACATTTGTGTCAAACACAAAAAAGTGATCAAAATAGTTATTATCAAACATGGACTAACATTATCCATTATTATTCTTAGGACAACTTAGATCTTGTGATTAAGAATCACACCAAAGAGTTTTATGGAGAAATCGAAAAATAAAATCATAATTTATTTTAGTGTACTACTAAAAATTAAATTGTTACCTCATACGAATATTGCAAATATGAAATGCATGATTTGTGTGGCTATCCCGAGAATCTTCCTCCCGTTTTCCTGGAACATTTTCGGAGGAAAAAGATGGGGAGATAAAGGTCCCGCGCCCCTTGCTACAACGTGGGGTACTTCGACCGCCATCAGTTTTGGGGGTGATGTAAAGAGATAAAGTCGCCAGCCTATTTTGCACAAAACAGACAAAAGAATATGTCACCGCCTCGAGAGAGCGACGTCAAAGACAAACTGTTGCTTGCGAAACCAATAGATCAGAGGTTCGGAGGTTAAGTTACGGAATGGGAAGATATTAGGCACCCATCCTGTCCTTTCGGTCTCTCATGGTTCCTTAATTTCTCCGTGAAGTGTGTGTGAGTGCATATATAAGTGGAGATTGGAATCGCTCGATTCTCATCGTGGAAAATATGGAGTGAGGTCATCTGTAGGAATGTTCCTAAAATAATAATTAGAAAAATATGATGTGTGCACTAATCGAGATATTGATCGTTATGATGAAAATATAATATGTGTTAGATAAGACGCAGGTATGAATAACAAGTATGATATATAAAAATAATATATGGATGAAATAGGATAACGATGAAAATATGAAAATAAGACTCGAGTCTCGGATTTTAGTTCGAGACGCCTACATAGTCTATAAATGCATCAAAGTTCATGTAGCTCGCATGCGACACAAGGGTGGGATTTTATCCCATAAATTCAAATGAAAGTTTATTATATATGTGTGCGTAGAAAGGATATTTTTAATTTTGAGAAAATGTGGTGAATAATCCCGTCGGAATTTATAGGTGTAACCCTATTTTTCTTTATTTTTTTTATAGAAAATAAATTGTATGCAATATAGCTAATAAAGGATGAGGTATTAATGTGCATGATCTAAAGTAAAAGCTAAATTAAGAATTTATATAACTAATGCGAAAATAAAGAAATTTAAAGAGAGAAGGATATTTGGGCCTTCTTTGGAGCCTTGAGGCTTGACCTTGATCCATGATGAGCTTCCTTGCGAGTTGGGATGAATGTTGGATGAGAGAGAAGGAGATTTTGCTACATTGGGCCTGAGAATGATGGGAATGAAAGGTGGAAAGGAATTTCATACAAGGGTACTTCGTTGATTGCAGAAGAATATTGCTCAGATCGCTGATATTGATGGACCTGGGGTGCCTCTCGAAGTGAGCTCATGCTATCCTTATATAGGGTAGGGGGACTGCCTATTAACATAGTCCTTGCCCTGCCTATTGGCAGGTAGCCCAAGACACACTACCGATATTCAGGGAAATTGACCTACAAATTGGTGGTCTCGTGTAGATTTTTTGGAAAAACGATCGTAAAACACAATCCGTAAGTCCAAATCGTGCACGGAGCATACTGTTAGAATGGTAATTCAGATAACTTTAAGAGTCCTTTGGACTGCTCCTAGGTCCAGGAGTGAGTTTGGGTCACACGGGGTTCGAAAGCGCCCGTCGATCCTTTGGACGAAAGATCAACGGATGACGATGGATCGTTCGTCCGAACCGTAAGTCCGAATCACTCACGGGGAGGACTGTTGGAAAGGTTGTACGAGGTATTTTGACATTCCAAAGATATTCGCTCGGTTTGTAGAGTTGACTTTAGTCAAACGGGGCTCGAAAGTGCCCTATGACCCTTCGGAGTAAAACGGATCATCCGTTCGTACCGTAAGGCGTATTCGTTCACGGGACGGACTGTTGGAAAGGGTATTTTGTGGCCTTCAAAGTTTCATTTAGTCTCGTTCGATCTAAGAGTTGACTTTGGTCAAACGAAGCCCGAGAGCGCCCAGCGGCCTCTTGATCAGTTTCGGGGGAAAACAGATCGTTCATCCGAGAGGTTATGCCATTTTTCTCATGGGGCGGACTGTTGGAAAGGAGTTTCAGTGCGCTTCAAGAATCCATTGATCTTTCGCTCTGACGATGGAGTTGATTCGAGTCAAATCGGGGCTCAAGAGCGCCCGGTGGCCTCCAGATCAATTTTTGCTAGTAAAATGGACCGTTCGTCCGAACTATTATGCCTATTCACGCATGGGGGTGGATCGTTGGAAAGGTAATTCAGATCCCTTCAAATATTCATTGATCTTTCGCTCTGACGATGAAGTTGACCGGAGTCAAGCCCTATGGCATCTAAATCGGTACTAGGAGTATGACTTAGGGTTTGTAGTGAATTGGGAAGGTGCTAGGGACCTGAGGAGAGACTTGGGGGGGAGGGGGGGGGGCTCCTAGAATGTGGTGTCTATAGATCCCCTCGACGGGTGAGATTAGAATAAGTGAAAGTCGTCGAATATACTTTACATGATGTTTGGGGAAAATAGGTCAATTCTACGGACCTAAAGGGATGAGGATGATCGTTTCAGAGGGTCGAGGTCGATTTTGAGGACCTAAGGTAATGCTGGGGATGGCCAATTCTATGGACTAAAGTCAATTCTGAGGACCTAAGGTGGGAGTGACCAATTTTGAGGGCCAAGGTCAATTCTGAGAACCTTAAGTAGGGGCGACCAATTCTGAGGGTCGATGTCAATTCTGAGGACCTTAAGTGGGCTACCAATTCTGAGGATCGAGGTCAATTATGAGGACCTTAAGTGGAGCGATCAATTCTGAGGGTCGAGTTAAATTATGAGGACTTTAAGTTATCATGGGGAATAACTCTCCTAGGGAACTTTTAATTTACCTTTCTCAAGACTCTATTGGGAAGAGACATCTGCTTGAAGATTATATCTTTTTGAGAAGAGCTGGAAATCTTTGTCTGGAAATTCACTTGATGTTTTAGTATTCCATTGGGGAATGAGTCGCTGGGGAGAGATGTCCGATTAGGGCTTCTAGCTCTGCTTGGGGATATTGAAATTTTTCTGGGAAAAAGTTTAATTCGGGAATTTTTATTAGGAAAACGAATATTATGTAGCCCTGCTGGGGAAACATTTGATTTCTGCTGAGGATGAAGTTTTTGGGATTCCACTAGGGAGTTGTAGGGAGTTTTTGGGATGTGAGTGCACTGATTTTTAGGGTTTAAGATGGGGATAAAATGTGGTATTAGTCCAACTGGGGATTTTGGAGATTGAAAAATGGTTTTCTTGGTGAAGAAATGTTCCAATGTTCATTTGGCAATTTTAGGAAATTTTCGAGAATTTTTTGGATTTTTCTCCCATTTTCTTGGATTTTTCATACAAAATTTTAAGGGGGTTCCGATCGGCATGTTCTAGGGGTTGCCAACCGGTAGTGGCATGGTCTTCTGGGTTACCTTGGGAAGGGCAAGGGATAGTGCCGATCGACATGCTCCTTACCTATAAAAAAGGGTGAATTCTTTTCATTTTTCACAGCTTCTAGCTTTCTTATCTTCTGCAATATGTTCTTGCATTCTTGCCTCATTCTAGACTAGAAAATGGCAGATTTCTCAAGTAGCGAGACCCACATGGTGTGGCTAGGTGTTGATGATGGGGCGAATCTAGAGTGGCGGGCTAGGGTGCCCTTAGCGTTGGGAAATGAGAACGCTTTTGATTTGTTCGAGCCTGTTGGATTCTTCTGCGTGAGCATTCGCACAACTGGTCATCTAAGGTGATTAACCTCAATGGATATGTAAGTACGACATGACTTTTGACATTCTTTTTTTTTTTCCATATTTTCTTGTTTCTTTTGAATTTTGAGAAAAAGGTTTCTCTTTTGTTTTGATAGACTGACATTGTTGCTAGGAGCTTCCGTTCTTGTGGGACGACGGGATTTAGAGATATGTGGGAGCGCCTTCCTGTGGTGGTGCACTAGGTAGTCTCTTTCGCGGGTTTTGGTCATTTGGCATCTGCATTGGATGAGACGCGGCACTCTACGTCCGTTTTATGCTCTCGGGGGGAGAGGTGGTGGGACACTACCCGCACCATACACTTGGGTTTTGGGGAGATGACGATGACTCCCATTGATGTTCAGCGAATGCTGGGGATAGACTTTGAGGGGATGCAGATAGAGGTGGATCGATCCCTGTAGGTGACACCGACGACAGTGGATGCGACGCTAGGCAATTTGGGGAGGATAGTCTCAGGGGATTTGATCCGTATATCTTTTCTTCGGGAGGTTTTGCTGAGTTAGAGGATCGACGAGACTGACGGGCTGCAGGTGCGAAAGATGGTGTGACAAACCTATTTTTTATATCTAATTCGGTTAGCTACGCCCAATCAAATTAAAGCGGAGCGTCAATATGTTATCATTGGAAACATAATCTAAATAAAATAAATAAAAACTATAACAAGTGAAACCAACTCATAACTATTAACTGCAATAATCCATCAGTAATCTCAAACTGAAAATATAAAATGCCAATACATGCGGCCCAACACAAAGCGAGAAAGAGTAATACAACAATTCTCTCAAATCCCAAGTATAAACAAAGTGATATTAATCTCTGATACCACCCTCAAGAAAAGGGAAACAAACGACATAAATTAAAATAGAATAACTCCACGGCTACAAGAATCCTAAGATTGATATGATCTCATCAAGCTCCATAGTTTATTGTCCAGCGGTATGAGAACCTGTTATATATATATATATATATATATATATATATATATATATATATATATGAGAGGAGAAAGAAGCAAGATAGACGAACGTCAAAGCAAGAAAATAAGCTATAAGATTATAAGATGTACATATAATGAAAGCACACACACTAGTCATTACTCGTCTCCAATAATTAAGTTGTTTGGATTCCTTTCCCAAACGATGTTCCTAGGTTGTGACTACCCAACCCAGCCCAAGTGTAGGGAGTCTTAATTAAATAGCGTGATTAATTACTATTAATCCAATTTAAATGTTCTTACTCGGAATAATTCTTTTCATTTAAAAACACTTAACAATGGTAAAATTTCTTTTATCCAGTCCCTTAACAGTAGGATATTTTCTTCAAGTATAATATCAATTGCATCGATTCGGGATATTACTTTAAGATACAAGCATAATATCTCACATAACAAATCATATCGGGTCACTGTCGTTACCCGGGGGAACAAGTCGTAACACTAGGCCTACATATGAATATTCCCCAATATTACGTGGCAAGGGCAATCATACTAAGTCCTAAATCACATGGCATTACAAGGTCCTTCTATCCGACCCTCATTACAACCATGTGTCTGGCTCCAGCGGTTTATCTCCGACACGGCACTCGAGTGGAACCTTACCGGATCAATCACAACAAATCGCATTAAACATGTGATTACGTCGATCAGAGGACTAGTCTAGCATATACTCGATAATATACATGTAAAACAATTTCACGCACATTTATACATACAATCGTATCAAGTCGCTTACTCGAGTTGTACAATAGTCTTTATTTATGATATAACATAGTTTACATCATCAATTGACCTATTAATCATCAAATCGATTCAAGGTTATATATCCATGAAAATCATAGGTATATGATCAAGTTATAAGATTAAGCATAACACCACAATTATCTTTCTAAAAACATGAACACCCTTAGCACTCTTATTTTAACAACATGCTGCCCAGAATTTAAAATGCAGATTCTAAGCTCTTCTGATCCGTTTTTGGAAAAACTTAAAACTACAAAGTTGTTCGGAACGTGATTTTCTACAAGGACTCGCGTGCACGCTACCATAGCCTACTTAAAACAGACCCGAAACTAACATATACAGTTCACCCCTGTTTACGACACTTGCTATGCAGATATATAAAACGCCGATTTGAGGCTTTTTCGATCCGTTTTTGGATAAACTTAAAACTAAAAAGTTGTTCAAAACGTGATTTTCTACAAGGTAAAGAGGACGAAACATCCATTTTACGAACCAAAACAGCTCAAAACAGTTTTTAATATGACGATTTACTCAATTTCATAGATTTCTCAAATTCAAGAGGTTGTTCTACAACTCAATCCCTATAATGATGTTATTGCATTTGAATCTACATGGAGGGTGATCCTAATACATTGCATATCATTTTTAACATCAATTTCATATTGATTTAGGGATCCAAATACATGTTTATGTGAAATTTCATTATATATATATATAGGTTATTAACTTGCCTTGGATTGTATGGAGAAGTTGAATCCTCTTGAAATCCTCTTAGATTTCTTCTCTTCTTACTCTCTCCCTCTACCAAACCCTAGACCCATTTTGTGAAATGAGAAAATGAAGACTTCTTCTCTTCTTTTCTATTTATACCTTGAGTTAGTTTATTTACAAAAATGCCATTGCCCGAAATTTAATCCTCTCGATCCTTTTACGCGTTAATTCGCTTCTAATATTTAAGTCGCACATTTGTATCTCAATGAATTCATTTTAACTTTTCATTTCCAAACATTTCGAATATATATACTGGCATAGTTTTTTCTTTTCTTCAATTAGTTCAATTTCAATTCAATAAAAAATGCAGGGTATTACAGATGGCCCGTTTGTTTATTCTTTTGTTGTTGGGTGGGTTTTTGGTGGCGTTGAGTGACGACGTCGTCCACTTGTGGTTTTTACCATATTTGAGGGCGTTTTCAAACATCCCTCTCTTTGATTGTGGGAGCCTGACTTTGGCGACCCTTTATTCTTCTATGAATGCTTTCAGCCGGTGCTATCGACAAACTTTTACTGGAGCCACGTATCTTATGGAGGTAATTTTCTTTTTTGCATTATTCCCTTTTACATTTTGTTTTATTTCCTTTTTGATTTCTTCTGATCGCCGACTCTTGTCCTTTTGCAAATGTGGTTCTATGACGTGATAGGGTTCAATGCCCGTTTAATTAGTTTATGTGATGAGTCAGTGGGGAACTTCTCTCGGATGTAGCGGTTGAAAAAGTCCAATCGAAAGTTGAAGTAGTCTCTCTTTGGTGGCAGTACGTCAGGTTTTGAATGTCCTAACGAGCGACCAAGTTATTTCTTCTTTTATCTTTTGAATCCTTTTCTTTGGAGTTCTCTTAGCTTGTGCAAGTATTGACTTTATCTTGGATAAATGTAGGTTACCTTTAATCCCTGGGGGACGACCATCTAGCACACACGGGTGATTGGGATGCATTCGCAGATGCGCCGGCTGCTGGCACACGAGTTTGCTCGCTCTTGGTATCTGAGGAAGAGAGTAGTCCAGCAGATTATGGAGGATGAGGTGGCGGTCCCACAAATGATGCCCACGAGATATATGAGGCGGGTTCGAGATATGTCGGAGGAGGCCCAAGCGACGATGATGATTGGTGAGCCCTACTCGTCGTATTCGGACACAGTGGCGACTTACGAATACCTTGACTTTGTGACGAGCTAGCTGATGCCGTCATGCATCTACGACGTGGTAAATATGCCTCCGCTTCCTACGGCTTCAAGTAGGGGTACAAGTCGATCAGTGGGGTCTCCCACATGATTGATGGTGCGTCGACGTCAACAGTGGTCGTGACATCGGATGTTTCATTTCTACGGCTTGCTCCTCCTTCTTACAATATTTGATTGCCTGGAAGGGGATCAGTGAGTATGCATCATCGTCCTAATGCGATGGACTTAACGGTATTGGGGCTGACGGAGTACGTCATTCAGCCAGAGGTATATCCACTCATTTCTTTGTCCTTAATCTTTCGAATTTCTCTTTTTGTGTGAAAGCGGTGTGATATTGATTAAATCGAATTCGCAAATTCCAATTGTAAACTTATTTAATTAGAGTCAATTTTTAAACTAATTTAATTCAGCCCTAAGACATACAACTACGTGGGTAAAGTCAAACTAACATAAATAATTGCTAACACACAGATTTCAGGAAAAAAAAACCCAAAAAGGGAAAACCTTTTATTTCACTTAATAATACTCACAATGATTACACGAAAAATCTTCAATGAATATCCGCAGATACCCACAAGAACACGCAGTTCTGAATTAATAATGAATTAACCTCAAAATATCCACAACGCCACCCAGTCCAATCATCCAGGAACAACCACGAGTACTCCCTATGACATGCAGTCCACGTCAGACCAGTACCTCCCTCAAGTGGAACCTAGATCAGCAGTAGGTTATCCTCCTTACAAGAGAAACTCCAGCAAAGATGTATCTTGGGTTCCAAAACAATTCACTAAAGTATTTGGGATTTTTGTGAATTGAAAAACAAAAGATTGAACCCTAAATTAAAGAAGACAAAGTGTTCTGTTGTTTTGCAGTTTGTGCAGAATAAAAATCGTCAGGTCTTCTTAACGAAAAATGACTCATTTAACACGCTTTATATAGAAAAATTGAGTCGGCGCGTCACTCAAATGAAGTCCTAACGTCGCTCGAATGAGAACAGATGTCGCTCAAAGGATAGGCATATGTCGCTCAAACGACGGAGCGAAAAAATAAATTTTTTATTTCAAAAATTTGCCTCAACACTTAGAAAAATATTTTGACGAAAAATAACGCCTCAACACTTAGACAATATTTTAGAAAAATATCCCAACACTTTTAAATGAACCGAAAAGTAACCAAAACACAACATTACCAAAATTAATCTCGCAGAGGCTTGATTGTTGAAGAACTTTTGATATTCGGGTCCGTCTTCATGTATCTTCAAACTTGAATTTTTTTTTTTACGGTTTGCAGCGGTATACGACAGACACTAATGTAAATATGTCTTATAAAATATGTCCTTACATTTTGCTTCAGACTGACTGATTTGCCTTTCATTTGTCTTGCAGCATGTCCGGG